>JAMRYC010000009.1:5192719-6490899 GCA_024447225.1 Panagrellus sp. LJ2284
TTCCGTTCCCCAATTACAAAATTTTTGTTTAAGTATTGAATTAGTTTTGAAAAGTACACATCAAGCTTTTTGCTGCAAAATAAAGCCTCGATATGGACTCTAAAGCCTGGTTTTTGAGCCTGAAAATCATTTTTGTTAAGCAAATCGTCAAAAAACATATACTTACTTTTAAACACTTAAGAAGATCATTGAAGTTAAACTTCTCAAATTCCGATTCAACACAAAAACTAAGCATCAAAGACTGCAACGAATGATTTCCTGACTGTAAGACTTCACGCATCCAGGTTTTAGAGTTACAAATAGGGGTTATAATTTTTTGAAGTTTTGGAATGGCAGTTATAGAACGTCCGTGAGGTTAAAGGTATATGGTTCGAAAAGATCCATGGTAGCACTAGTGATATTTAGGCATCGCACTTCCGGAAATACAATTCTAAAGTTTTCGTAAAACGATTTAGACAACCGACACTTCTCCAAGAAGACCCAATCAGCATCACATAGGAAGTGGTCAAAATTAGGTAGTTTGAAATTCCGAGATTTTAGACCATTGACCTTCACAGTTCCGGATTTTATAAGAGTATTCGTAGTAACACCAAGAGGTTCAATCGGTTCAATAATTGTTTCTCTGCAATATAAATGTATATGTGTACCTTCGACCACAAACTCAGAAGAGCCAAAAGTATGTTCAAAGAGTTGCAGATGTGGCGGGCAAATGGAAGCGTTGCCAGCGGCAACTTGTAGCTTGTATCTTTCAGCTGGGGTGGTGAGATCGCTTAAACGGCGGCGAAGACCGTAGGCCATATTCTCGATGGGGTACGGCATGTTGGTGGTTCAAATGTAGAGGAGTATTGAAGTTTGGACAAAGTTAGGGTAGCAATGATGGTCGTTAGGATAAAAAAATAGGAACCAAATAAGAAAGTATTATACTTGTGCGCGTTCAAAACTTTATGGCTTGACCCTGCTCTTCAAGAAATCGATGTGACGGCGGTAGTTGCGCTAATTTGTCGGATGAACACCCGCAAGGATGCACATCCGTTATGGCAAAATTTATTGTTTGACCTTTCAAAAACAGCTTTTATGTCTTGTTGACTGTATTGAATAATTTTCCAGTTTTATTGTTAAAAAACGACAAAATTGCAATTTCAAAACAAACGTAATTCACACCATTTTGACAAAAAACAGTTTTTTCGTTTGTTATGTCATTTTTTAAACGACACTTAACACGTATTATTTTGAATTGATAGGCACATGCCATGTCCGATTTACTTTGGCATAAACATTATAATTCACTGTAATATGTGTACGTATTTTGTATCCCGAAACGTCCCCTCTTGCTAGTTTCTTGTCCAAGTATTGTTCCAGCTTTAAAAAGTACCCATCTAACCTTTCAATGGGAAATAAAATTGAAATAATAACTTTAAATCCTGGTTTTTGTGCCTAAAATGTTTTTATAACGTTTGGCAAAAAATTAAAACTTACTTTTAGAAACTTCTGAAGGTCGTTGAAGTTGTACTTCTGAAACTTTGATTCATGCGGGAACATAAGCAACAACTTTTCTAGCGAATGGTTTCCCGCCTGCAAAATTTCATCCATCCAGGTTTTGGAATTACAAATCTCGGTATCAAATTCACGAAGCTTTGGAAAGGTAGTGAGCACATCCGTCAGATTGAACGTATAAAAATCGTTGGCAATACTCCCAATAGAAAGACGTTGCACTTCCGGAAATGTTATTTTAAATGCTTTGTAAAATGCTTTGGACAAACGACAATTTTTGAATGCGAACTTGTTAGAGCTGCACAAAATGTGATCAAATATGACATCATTAAAATCTCGAAGTTTTAAGCCATTCAAATTCATAACACCTCTACACTTGACAAGAGAAGTAGAAACGAATGGTGTTGAGACGAGAACCTGATTTCTATCGAGATATAAGTATTTCATAGAGTTATTCTCGCAATATACGATTAATTGAAAACAAGTATCTTGAATTTGTTGAAGGTTAGGTGGACAAATAGAAGCATTACCTGCGGCAATTTGAAGGTTGTAGCGCTCAACTGGAGTGGTGAGTTCACTTAAACGGCGGCGAAGACCGTAGGCTAATTTGGAAATGGGGTACGGCATGTTGGGGATTCTACTTTGGAGGAGTCTTGAAATTTGGACAACGTTACGGTGGCAAACAGGGGTGATGAGATATGTAAGAAACAGCAATCAAGCAAACAAGCTTTTACAACTGTATGCGTCCACAGCTTTATGGGCTGACCTGGCTAAGAAATCGATGGATCGGCCGTAGCTGCGCAAATTTGTCATGGAAAACCGATGGTGACAGTAAGTGTGGCTTTTATGCCACAATTACGGTAAAATTTAAAATAAAAATGTAGATTTTAGGACAAATGTGGCCTTTATTTAAACGAATTCCATCAAAAACAAGCAACTGACCAACGCAACAAACAATATCAACAACTACAAAGCTAAAAAGACCCTACAGTTTCACTTTTTCCGACCCATCAAAGCTTCAACCAGCGAATGGAGCACCGGCTTTACTTCCCGCCGGCCAAATCCATCGATCTTATCATGCAGATCGGCGGCTGTATTGTTGACGAATTCGACGAAATCCTTGTCCACTTCGGCTTCGATGAGGATCTTCTTTGCGGCTGCAACGTTCTCGGGCTCCGGTTTCCCGAAATTTGCCTGAAATACCATCATAAGCCTGTTTTTAAGTGATGCCAACTTCAAAAAACCCACCGAAAAGGCCTCCAGTCGACCATCATTGGCTTCCTTCAACTTCTCCACCGTCCGACACGCCAACCAAGTACACTTACCATTGGCAATGTCTGTGCCCTTCTTCCCGGTCACCTTTTCATCGCCATAGACATCGAGGAAGTCGTCCTGGGCCTGGAACAGGTAGCCAATCTGGTACGCCAGTGGCTGGATCGTGTTTTTATAGCCATCGACATCGGCGAGATGGAATCCCAGAGCTAGCGGGGCGTAAAACGAGTAATGGCTCGTTTTGTGTTCGACGATTTGGGCATATCGGTCCCATTTACAGTGATCGATCGTGTTGGAAGCGCCGTCGAGGAATTGGCCCAGGCTGGTCTTGAATTTGGTCTGAAATGGGTCAATTTGAAGCTGTGGTAAGAAATAGGCCAAAACCCACCTCGCCCATCGTCGCCAAGATGGCATCTCTCTGCGGATGTTGCGGAATCGCTTCCCGAATGACCTTGGCGATGCCCGATTCGAGAATGACTGCATCATTGCACGCCTGAAGGCCAACATGAGGCAATGTGTACCAACAAGGTTGCCCTCGACGTGTCTGTGACTGATCCATGATATCATCGAGGACAAGAAAGTAGCTTTGGAGCTGAAATGGCACGTCTACAGTATGCTTGTCGAAATACAGTAACCCCAAAACCCACCATTTCCAGCGTCGCTACAACTTTAGCCGCATTCTCGATGGCCGTTTTACTCGCTTTCGGTGCCAATGCTACGAAAGTGTTCAAAGCCAGCCCGCTGCGTTGATGCTTGCCGCCGGCCATTGTGTGATCGAACATCTGCGATATCCGCTCCGTGGTCTCGGCCGCCTCCTGGGGCTGCATCCGGACCACGGCCGATCTGATCAATGTGCCTTTCAGCCCGTCGAGCACTGATTGCATCAACTTTTGGCTCATCTTTACTAAAACAAAACCCATAAACTTCCAAAGAGCCACTTTTCATCTTTCAAATATCACAAAGAAGGTATGTTTCAACTTAATCCCCTCATCAACCACCAAAAACCTTGCAATATATGCATTTATTATGATAGCAATATAAATAGTTAAGACCCATGTACAAGCGGTGATAAACCTTCCCAAAATACAAAAATGATCAAATTGAAAGTGACTAGGGGTCATTTGATATAGGCGACAGAAGTGAAACACCACCAAGCATCACAACGTACATTCAAAGCGGCATTGGCAAATCTCCGGGACATAAATAAGTTAGATTCATTCATTTTTTACGACCAATCAGTCCTTGGAGGATAATCCGCAATGCTGGTCGGACCGCAGGCAATGGGAATTCCGCAATTTGAGTATTCAACTTTGCAATGGCATCGCGTTCGAATATCCGGAAGTCAGTCAGAAGGTCGCATTCGAGCATGATTTCACGGGCACGGGCTATGTTTGAGGGGTCGGAGCTACCGTAACATTTCTGAAAAACGTAAATCAACTTTGACATTGAGAGAAGTGTAAAAAAGTGAACTTACCCAGAAAGTTTCAAGTCTATCAGGCGAATTTGCAAGTTTTTCAATAGTTTTACACGCAAACCAAGTGCATTTGCCCTCGCGAATGTCGCAACACGTTTTGCCCGAGGCAGTATCATTGTCGAGGAAGTCAAGTAAATCATCCTGCAACGGAAAATGTCATTTTGGAACAGCTTGAAACGATAGAACAAACCTGAGCCTGGAAAAAGTACCCAAATGCCTCCGAAATCTTGAGCACTTCATTCAAATACGTCGTTTCATCGGCCAATAGCAATGCCACCGCCATAGGGTAGTAGAAAGTGTAGCGACTGGTCTTGTTTGCGACAATCTGCCGATACCGATCGAACGTGCAATTCTCCGAAGACGCGCTGAGACCGTCGAGTTCTTGGCCGTCGGAGCTGATTTGAATCGTCTGAAATCAACTTTTTACAGTTTTAAACAGAAATTTGAAACAACCAACCTCCCAAACAGTCTTCAAAATCGGGCCTACATTCTTATGATTCGGAATGGCATTCATTATGGAAATATTGACAAAATTCTGCAGCCTCAGGGCATGATTCAGCGCAGTTAGGCCGACTTCGGGCATGCGATGCCAGCAAGGCTTGCCACGACGCGTTTCACCGCCATCCATGACATCGTCGATCACGAGAAAGGTGGCTTGGAGAAGTTCAATGCTCAAGACCACTGTTAAGGCTGATTGGGCGTCGGCTGGGGATATGTTTCGGCACAGGGAGTTGTAGACGCCGAAACTGAGTCGAGAACGGGTCATTTTGCCGCCGTAGACGGAATGGTTGAAAAACTGAAACCAAAAACGTCTAAATTGATAAAGAAACTCAGTTAAACTCACATTTCGAAACCGTTTAGAAAGAATTTCCCGTTCATTTGCCCCGAGATTCTGATAAAAACTCGCGGCAAAGTCATCTCGCAAGCGCCCGGTCACAGAATCCAAGTTAGAATCGAAATAATCCATGACAGCGACGGCATCAACGGGGTTCGGGTCGGGACTGGAGGACATGATGGAGGCGTCTTCCTTGCCGGATTCGGTCGCGCACGGTCGATTGGATTCGGCGACGGCAGCGGCGGTTCCGACAAACCGTGGGCTTGAGGTGGTCGTCAAATCGGGGGCCATGCAGACGACGTGGAGGTGCGAAACGCCTCGGCGGCTTACAGCTGCAAAGTGGGAAAATGAGAACCTGTGACACGTGTTTCGACACTTTTTCGAATAAAACGGGTGAACGTGAGTCATATCTATCAAGGGCATCAAAGAGGGGAAAGAAGAGGGGATCTTACACAAATGTCGACCCGTAATGGAAGACAGACTTGGCACAGTATGAAGCAGTAGTCGATGGAATGAGGCACTGTTTGCGAAGAGGGTCATCCGAAGACTGACTGAATACGAAAAGGGTTAGTCTTTTGTTTAAAAGGGGGTTGGATAGACACTTTCGACGCGGAAATGGACTCGAAGAAGGATGGATGGCCAAAAAAAGGGCGATAGACAGTCTGACTGGACCTAATTTGGTGCTATTTACAGATATGGCTGCCATTTGGGGCCTCAAAGACAAAAAAGGGTACAGATATTCGATACTGTGCCAGCCGACAGTCAATTCCCTTCCAAAAACCGTTAAAAAACATCAATTTATCCAAAAATACGCATTATTATCATACAAGCATATCAAAAACTGAAAAAATTAAAGCATGGCATTCAATCTCAATCGTCCCATTCATCATCGTCGTCATCTTCTTCTTCGTCGCTCGAATTGCCCACACATCGCTTCATTCTCTGCCGCAAATGTTCGGCGACGTCATTCGCGGCGATCAAAGCCTTCCGTTCTTCGCGTTCCTTCTCCAATTGCACTTTCCGAAGCTTGTATCCGGCCTTAATGTCGTCCATCAAGTTCCTTCTAGCAGATGGCATCTCTTTGGGTTCGTCGTCCTTCTTTTCGGCGGATCCACTCGCAAAAGTACCACTTGGGTTTGGTTGAATCGCAGAAGTTGTCATTGATGGCATTGGCGGAGGCGGGGGAGGCGGTGGTGGCGGAATCGAGCTATTCGTCTGCAATTGGGGCGGTGCTGGCGGCAAATCCATGGAATCCGAGTACGGCGGCGCTGCCACAAGATTGATGTGATTCGGCGGTGGTGTTGGCGTCGATTCGGGCTGGAATTGGGACGACATCGATGTCGATGGACTCGCTAGACCCGGCATGAGATGGCTGTGATCGCTGAGAGGCGGCGGGGGTGGTGGGAGTTCATCGTCGTCGTCATCGAGGAATTCCATGTTGGAAGTGAGTTGCAAACCCTGGAAATTGGCCTGAAGCTGCATAGGCGGATCAGGGAAAACATGGTTATCGCGGTGCTTTGAAGGCTGTTGCTGGAGAGACATGCCGGGTGGCGGGGGCAGGGAATCGTCGACGACTTGGTGCCGGAGGAGTTGAGGGGCCTAGAAACATCAATTTTATATATTTATATATAAATTTATCTCCCAAAACCCAAAACAAACCTGATACTCGCTCGGGAAGTGAACAAAGTCTTGATTCCCGCCCTGGCGACTCGATTGCGCATGGAAATGGTTCCGAATCACATGCCCACCGGCTCCAATCGGCGCCGAAGCCTGCCGATTCGCGCTGCTCGTCCTCGGGCGATTCTTCCGTCGATTCGGGGACACAGCTCGCTCCGGCGGAGGCAGCTCATTCATTTCCGAAACCCAGAGATCGATGAAATATTGCGGATCCGTGTAGAATTTGATGGCCGGCTTGGGATCATCTCGAAACTGATCCCATAAGTGAAGTTTCGGCGGATCATCACACTGATCATACAGCTCTTTCAAAGCCTGTGGCATGGTGGATCGATGGAGAGGGTGCCGGTCGATGCGGTTGATCGATTTGAACTGTTTTTGGTCCTCTTCATTGGTAACTGCAAAAATTGAGTTTTTATATATATTTTTTCTCAAATATGCCCAAATCGATATGTTATAGAGTAGAAAGATGACTCACCCGGCTTCTTCGGTGCTTCTGGCTTGGTCAAGTTCTCCTGGAGCGCCTGGAGCCGGTCATGGATCTTCTCGACGCGTTTGTCGTGTTCGTTCAACTCGTTTCGGACATTGTCGAAGATGGAATGCGCATGTCGGCTCAGGGATCCCATCTGACGGATCAGGTTCGAGAGGGCTCCATTGTTGACGCATTGGATCTCGTCTTCTTTGACGTTTGCGGGCAGACGGCCCTTGAAGATGTGGACGGGGGAGACTGTTCGCGATGTCAGCGGCATGGCTGGATTAGCGTGTTGTCATTGACGAGGGTGTGATCAGTGTTGATGTAGGGCGTGAATCGACCCGCTGATGATGTCACAAGGGGCGGAAAGGCTGATTCGTCACAAGTCTTGGCCGTTCGATTATCGCCATCGGCGACGAGACGAACGCGCGGTCTCGGCACGAAACCGGCCACGCGTGTGCTTTTGCTTTGCGTTGGACAACTTGCATTTTTGCGATTGGCAGTCTGCCAACTCGCATCATTTTCGCTTTTTTCAGCATTGCTTTCCATTCCCTCCACCTCGAGAAGCTTGCTCACCACATTCCCCTGCCTCTAGGCTTTTCCTCATGACCACCTCCCCCCTTATTAGCCACTTTCACCAGCCCTCATGCGCAGCTTTGCCGGCTTTTTACGACGCTAATCCCTCCCTTCCAGCAGCCCATTCCCCCACATCCCTCCTCTCCATCCGGAAATGCGGAGGAAAAACTAACCAAACATCGGCATGCTTCGACCCACGTGTTTCGCATGCCTCCCTCCTGTCCACGCGTGTGTCCACCCAGTGCGTGTCACTTTCGCCCTTTTTTCGTAATTCCACCGTACCCTGTGATGCGCATTTGCGCTCGTTCGCAGCACTCCGCCCTTTTATCGAACCGTTGCCTCGCTTCTTACGCGTTCTTTCCCCTCTCTCCGCTCGTGTCGCCACCCCGTTGTTGCTTGTTTTTTTGCAGAAATGGACGCATTTAATCCCGCTTTTCGTTATCTCCACGTGCGGCAGGAACATTATTGTTTCTCCCCTCGACCGTGTTCACGTGATCTATCTAATAAACTTTATTTTTACAGATTCCCGTTTTCTCTTTTCTCGCATTTCTTCTCCAACAATGATGGCTGTCCAAGAACCCGCCGCCGGCTTCTCTGTTTACGGTAAATCTTATGATAAAACATGACACTGGTCGAGGTTTTTTTGCTTTCTCGACCACATCTTTCCTCTTTTTTTGCTTTTGGCCATCCTGGCCCGTCTGTGGTGTACTTGTACACGTTTTTCTCTCCCTCCTACGCACTTCCTCGTCTCGACGCACACCACGTCATGAGGCTTGTGTGCTGGAGGTTCCTTGGGTTTTTTGGCCTTTGAAATTATGTGAGCAGATGCCCCATGCCATGAAGGAAACATACCGAACCACCCCAGGCAGTGACAAACAAACACCCGATTGGTTAGTGTGCCCGATGCGCCCAAACGGCTGATAAACGCAAAATAACCAAGGTGAGTAATAGGCGGAATTCCTCTATTAAACGATACACCGGCTTCACATCGCGTTACGTTTTGGCATCGTTGCGCAAGCGATACACCCCAAAATTGTTTTCCGTAGGGACACTTTTCGATTGGCTACCAAGGGAAACCGCTCACTCAGATATTTTCGGTATGATGCGATTGAGAGATTGACGTATGGCTGTGCATATTTTCTTCGATATTCTGATTTGTTTTTATTTCAACTTGTTGTGAATGGTCCTAATCCGGTGTCTTTTCAGTTGGCAACTTGCCCTACTCGACGACCAGTGAATCGCTCGGTCAATTGATGGCTACCGTTGGTCAAGTGACGAATGTTCGCCTCATCTACGACCGCGAGACCAACCGCCCCAAGGGATTCGGCTTCTGCCAATTCGCCGACCAAAATGGTGCCCTTAATGCCGTCAACCAGCTGAATGGAGCCGACTTCAACGGCCGCGTCCTCCGTGTCAACTGGGCCAACAAATAAGCAGTGAATGCAGATGGCATGAGACACAAAACGCTTCCCTTAATTTCCTTCTTCGATTCAAATTGTATCTATTACGGCTTCTGTGCCACGTTTTCGAGCATCCGTTGATGTGACTGTTTTTCGACTTTTTTTTATAACAAACATTACTCACTGTACCTACACATTGCTTTTTGTTGTTGTGTTTACTCTCCTTGTTGTTGCTGTCTCCTTCCACCTTCACCAGTTCCTAAATGTAAAAATGGTCTTTGATATTTATGTTTTGCGGATTTTTGTGCGTTCCAATATAAATGTGGTTGATCAACCAGATGTATTTTTGAAAGAGTTACGGCTTTATGGCTGTAATTGGGTGGTTTCAGGATGTCTAAGCGGGTTTATTCCATCTTTGATAAGGGTACAAGTAGTGTGGCAGAGACGACGGTCGCGAAGAAGCGCAAGCCGGAGGACCCGCTGCGGATTCTGTCCTGGAACGTGGCCGGGCTTCGCGCCTGCGTGAAGAAGAAGTTCGTCGAGAGCGTCACGGCAGAGGATGCGGACGTCGTCTTCCTTCAGGAGACAAAGTGCGATGTGTTCCCGCCAGAGGTCTTGGCGCTACCGTACCCGGTGAAGCATCTGCTCCCCTCGAAAGTGAAGAAGGGCCATGCCGGCGTCGCGATGCTGTCCCGAGAGAAGCCGATCGCTGTCAATTTCGGCTTTGGGGAGAAAAAGTTCGACGACATGGGCCGCTGGATCCACGCCGAGTTCGACAAGTTCCACATCATCGGCACCTATGTCATAAACTCGGGGGACAAGCTGCAGAATCTGCCGACCCGCCATGAATGGGAAGAACACGTGGCGGCAAAGTTGACCGAGCTGGACAAGGAGAAGCCCGTCATCTACACCGGGGACTTGAATGTGGCGCATAATGAGATTGGTGGGTTTGGCTGGCCATATTGATCCATCATCTTGGAACGTGGTTTCAGATCTCCGCAACGCCGAAGCCAATCGCAACAAGTCCGCCGGTTTCACGGACCAGGAGCGAGCCGACTTCGGGAAGCTGCTCAAATGCGGCTTCGTCGACGTCTACCGTAACAAGTACCCCGAGGAGAAGGACTGCTACACTTACTGGTCAGTTTCGATCCCCATTGATTGAAAAGTATATATAAAAAGTACATTTAAGGTCGTATTTGGCCAATTCGCGAGCCCGAAACACCGGCTGGCGCATCGACTACTTTCTCGTCAGTGAGCGGATTCTCGACAAAGTCGTTGAAGTCAAGCATCTGAAGGACGTCTACGGTAGCGACCACTGCCCGATTAAGCTCTCTATTCAGCTTTAAATTGCCACTTTTCAACTTTTTCATATCACAATTTGCCAAAACTGCTCATTTTTTCACACCTTGCAGCTCCGTGAATCTCAAAAACCTGTAATTATAAACTGTGCATTGATTAATGTTTATTGGCAGTCGATATCGATACAATACAAATTCCATTACAAAAGCACAATAGTCAATACAAATTTTGGTCATTTAACAAAGTTTAAAACAACATTACAGACAAATCATTCCATTTCTTCGTCGTCCTCCTCTGAAACACGACGAATGTTTTCCTTCAGCGTCGCCGGGCTCAGGACATCGACGTTCTGACTGACCAGGATCGAATCCCGAAGATTGACCTTGCGAATTGGCGTCATTTCGGAGTACACATTTTCGAGCAGCTTCTCGGGTTCACTGATGCTCGTCAGATTCTCATCGACGCGTCGCTTCTTGCGTGCCGGTGTGTTGCCGTCGCTTTCGTAGCGCTGGACGGACTGATGGAAGAAATGTTCGACCGAATGCCGGATCCCGTCCAATTCCGTCGATCGTGCCGCGCTATCAGTCAGCAGGGCAGTGCTGTGTTGACGGAGCTGGACGCTCATTTCATCGGACACTGCCTGCGCGGCTTCGAGCTCCTTGGCCATCGTGGATTCATACGTTTCATGGCTGGTCAGCATCTTCTCCGCAAAGTGGGCCGCCTTTTCGGTGAGAGTTCGGGCTTGAGCGCGTTCATTGCCAGCGGCTTCGGTGATCGTTTCGAGGAGGGACTTGGAGGCATCGGTTTGGGCCGTGACTTCGGTCGTGATGGTCTGCTTGGCATCGGTGATGGCGCTGACGGTTTCTTGGCTGACTGTGTTGATCGTGGTTACGGTATCGGAGGCAGCTGTGGTGAGTTTGTTGACCTCGGAATTGGCTTCCTCGGTGGCGGCGGCCAGCTGTTGAAGCATGTTGGCAATGGTGGCCTGGAGGGTCGCGTACTTTTCTTGGGTCGATTTGATGGTATTGCCAAGGGTAGTGGCTGTTTGGGCGGCGGTTTTGCTGCTCTTTTGGATGGTGGCTTCGGTGGAAGACAGGGCTTTGGTGATTTTGGTGCCGGCGGAAGTGATTTTGGAGGCCTGAAAGTGACAATAATTACATTTAGTTCAACTATTTCGGCTACCGTAACCCAATCAGAGTACTGTAATTCCAAAAAACTCACACAACTATTCCCAACTTGCTCAAAATCGTTAGCCCGCTGCTCAATCTCTTCAGCTGCATTGGTCAAGACCTCATCATGCTCGCCGAGGACATTCTTCAACAAGTCATGCAGCGTCGTATAATTGGCCTTCAACTGCGTCAACAGCTTCCCAGTCGAATTGGCCGTCGTCTCAGACGCCTCGGAAAGGTGGTCCGCGATCTCCTTCGCCGAACTCACACAAGCCGACTCGACTTCCCGCAACTTGTAGACTGTAATGGCCGAAAACTCGCCAAAAAGCTTATCATTCGCGTCGAAAACGCTGCGTGCCGTGGCGAACTTCTCATGGATCACCTCCAGCTCCGACGAAATGACAACATTGAGCTCACGGGTCTCCAACGCTTCGGAATACAGCCTCGTAGCTTGGTCGTGGGCTTCCTCGAGTGCGCGACGGGTGGCTTTGAGCTGCTGTTTGGAGCGTTCGTGCTCGGTGCGCTCGGAAGACAGCTCACTGACGCGTTTCTTGAGGCGTTCGGCGACTTGGACGGTACGCTCATAGGCGATTTTGTACTGGCTTTCGACGTATTCCATGTCCTCGACGAGGTTGTTCATGCGGGAGGCTGTCTGGAGCAGCTCGGCTTCAAGGGCTTCGAGCTTGGCCGCGCTTTCAACCTTGGCGGCTTGGAGCTCTTCGTAGTTTTCGCTGGATATGAAGATGCCGTTCTTTTGGCTAAAAAATGCCATGATTACGGTATGAAGTGAAAAAAGGTGAAAACGGACCGTGCTGCCGCCAAATCACGCCGCAATCGCTCAACTTCCTCATTGTACTCCTTGAGCATGGCCTTCCGAGTGACTTGGGCATTGACTTCCGGATTGTTTTTGATGTTTTTGGCGCGTTGGGCGTACTCCAGCGTCGAAACGGACTCCTCAGCGTTGGTGGTTGATGGGGATAAGGTCGCGATGATGGTTGTGATGGTCTTTCCGCCGAGACTGTCTTGTAGAATTCGGGTTAATTTTGACTCACGGTACGGAATATGGGCGGCACTGGTGGTCAAAGCGTTGATAACACGACCCAGGGTCAATAAAGACTGGTTGATGTTGCCAGCTTCACGGGCACGCATGTCAGTGGCGCCGGAACGGCCAATGGACTCGGAGCCGGCAAGATCGACGAGATACAGCTTGCCGGTGCGGAGCAGGTATTCCTCGGCTTTCTCGTTGGATTTGTCTCGGCAGACTACTGTGACGATGAAGACGCTGTGGGAGCGGCTAAAAGGGGACAGTTTGGATTACAAATGTTGAAAAGTGCATTTTCAAACCTGGAATTCATGTTCATTGCGGTCGAAGCCGTCCGTCGACGCTCGGCACCACGCTTCAGAAGGGCAAAAACTTCATCCCGATTGCGGACAGCGACATTGGACAAGCCATTGATGAAGGTAGTCGAGTCACGGCCGTCAAAGATGCGAAGACGGACGCTGTCTTCGGTCATGCTGCCAGTGGCAAGCAGGTCGTAGAGCTCTTCGTTGTACAGCTCGACGTAGCTGACTCGGACCGAGAAGTCTTCGTCGCCCTGAAAGATCCCTATGAAAGTATATTTCAAGTCAAAAAGCGTCAAAACATACCGATTCCTCCAAAGTAGTGAAAATATGCTGCAAACTGCGCGGTATGATGCCAGCCTGGGGGTCCGTCTCCCAAGAATGGTCGGCCGAGTCATCGGGAGCGCCTTCCATGGTGAAAGTCTTGCCCGTTCCGGTCTGACCATACGCGAATACCGTACAATTGTACCCACTAAGCACCTGGTTGATCAGCGGGGCGACAATCTCGTGATAGAGCTCCAGCTGGGTCGAGGTTTCATCGTAGACGTAATCGAACGGACCGAAGGCCTTGTTCGGGCCGACATTGACGTGCTTGGCGTAGCGATCGGTCTTGACGAGTTTACGGCCACCTTCTTTCTTTTCGATGGAGTTCAACGGGCTGAAAGGCAAAAAATATATATAACAACATCCCAAATTTAAGAAAATGAAACTCACCGAACACGCACAGCAACCTGGACATTCTTATTCTTCTTGGTTTTTCGCTGGGCTGATGGGTTTCGAGCTGCCATCTTGTCTTTGGCTAAAATGAAGATAAATTATATAAATTCAAGCGTAAATTCGTCGAAAACACGTTGCACGGCGCAGACATTTCAAACGCGGACACGGCTCTCATTTGCAGCGACACTTTCGCGCGTTTTCGTTTCACAAATCGTAGTGGGACCGCTTTTGGGGGTGTTTGTGGGTGCACGGAAAATGCGTGATGCAAATTTGGAATTTGTTACTTTCTCAAAGAGCACGCAGTTTGAAGCAATTTGCATCAGCCTACAAAAAGAAACGAACAGTTGCGAGTAACAACGAAGAGGAAAAGGGTGAAAAATGAGAGCGAGCGCAGTTCGGTCGGAATGAAGTCCTCTGCAAACGTGGGGATTGAGGTTACTCTCGAATTTGGGCTGTTGCAAGCGCTTGGCCGCGCTTATCATGGCTGGAGGGTCTGAATGGCTGTTTTGCCATTGGGGATGGGCAGAGATTGACGTGATTGGATGCAAATTTGCATGAATTTTGAAGACAGTTGGCGTGGTGTTCGCGCTCTCGCGGTCGATTTCCCTCAATTTCGAAAATGTGCGCGCGAACCATTCGCGCGCTAAACTTCGAGCCAGCTCGCTTTCCCTCATTTCTTGCGTGTCCAATCCTAAATCGTACCATTTTCCAGTCATTTACCCCTGACCCAAGCCTGGAAAGATGGATACGGCTGCGGGGAAGCGTATTTCCGAGAAGCTCAAGAAGAATAGTAAGTTTTTCCCCTAAAATTTCAGTTTTTACATATAAAATTTCACCCTTTCCAACTTTCCAGAACTCACCCTCCGTCCCCACCAAATCATCGGTATTGACACCTTCTTCAAGTGGTTCAAAGATGGCCATGGTGGAATCCTCGCCGATGAGATGGGTCTGGGCAAGACCTGCCAGACGATCGTGGCCTTGTCGATCTTGGCCCAGCAAAACCCGAAGTTCCGGTTCATTGTGCTCTCGCCGCTGTCAGTTATGAAGCACTGGGAGGCGGAGATCAAGCGGTGAGTGTTTTGGAAGGGGTTTCTTTGGTTTTGGGTTGATTTTCAAGGTTTTCGTGGATTTTGAGGAGTTTTTATATATAAATTTTCCATTCCAGCTTCTGTTGCGGCTATCTTCGACCCTTTGTCTACTATGGCAGCAAGGATGAGCGTTTTGAGATGCGGAAAGAGTATCACAAGGGCGATTGGAACATTTGCGTCACGCCGTATCATGTTGGTTTTCATTTTTTTAAGTTTTTTGTGGCATTTTGAGCAATTTGGTCATTTAGATCTACCGCGACGACTACTCCACCATCGCCCAGAAAAACTTCGACGTCTTTGTCGTCGATGAAGCCCAAGCCATCAAGACCATGACGTCCCAGCTCTTCTCGGCGGTCTTCGGAGCCAAGGCGTCCATCTACTACCTGCTCACAGGTACGCCGGTCCAAAACAACATCCACGAGCTGTACTCTTTGCTGTCGCTGATAGACTCTGAAAAGTACCCCTGCAGCCATGATGCCCGTGAAGAGTACTGTACCCAGCCTCAGGAAGTGTTGGAAACGGCTATCTTGAGCGCGGTTAAGATGTACCTGCTTCGACGAATGAAGACGGAAGTCGCTTGTGAGATTCCGGAGTTCCAGGAGGTCGTCATCTTCCATGGGTTGACTAACTTTCAGAAGGAGTTTTACAACAGTATTTTGGTCAATAATCGAAGTTGGTTTACTTTTTCGACTTAAAGACCCCCTAGTTGGTCCTTTCCAGCCTTCTTGGAAGAGAACGTCCCCGAAAACCACGCCAAGCAGAACCTCCTCAACACCCTGGTGCAACTCCGCAAGATCATCAACCACCCCTACCTCTTCGCCGGCGTCGAACCCACCCCCTACGTGGAAGGCGAGCACGTCATCAATGCCAGCGGTAAATTCATGGTTTTGATGCGGATGTTGACCTTCCTTCGAGCCAATGGCCATCGGTGTCTCATCTTTTCGCCGTATTCCCGCCATTTGGACATTCTTTCCGATGCTTTGACCTTCAAAGGCTTTAAACATGTCCATTTTGATGGCTCGCATAAGCACGATGAACGCAATGAAGCCGTTGAATCCTTTGAAAAGAAAGATTCCGATGTCTTCTGCTTCTTGATCACGACCAAAGCCGGTGGTCTCGGTTTGACGCTCGTGGGCGCGGATACCGTAATCCTGTTGGACAACGACTTCAACCCGCAAAACGACCTCCAAGCCATGGCTCGTTGCCATCGTATCGGGCAGGACAAGCCGGTCAAGGTGATTCGGCTTCTGGCGGAGCACACCATCGACACGGCCATCTGGAAGCGCACCCGAATGAAGCTGAAGTTGTCCGAGTTCGTCTTGAACCAGGGCGGGCCCAGCATCAATGCGAATGAACTCCGACAAGTGCTGCTAGCCGATTTGGCGAAACTGAACCAGGTCCCGGAGTCGACGCCCGAACACGCTGCCCTGCTTTCAGATGCGTTCTTTGTCGAGCAGCTTGGCGACTCGAAGAACAAGCTTTGGCTGAATGCGCCTATGCTGAAGACTAGCGCCGTTAGCACTTTGACGGAAGAGGCCGAGGAGCCGGTCAACTTCTTCCCGAATGGCATCCCTCTGGCCCAGCGTGCCATCGAACGCAACAACGATGAAGCCATGTTGCGGAAGTTGACTGAAGAGCTGGAAAAGTCGAGCCGGAAGACCCGCGCATCAGTCATTGCTCGAACCAAGATCAGTGCCGCGGAACGACAGAAAGCTATCGAAGCGCAAGAAGCCGCGAAGGCGGAGAAACAAGCGAAGCGCGAGCAGTTGCTCAAGGATCGCGAGGAGTTGAAGGCGCGCCTCTGGGCTTCGAACAGTGAGTTTCCAATTTTTTGACCTTCTTTTTTGACTTTTGCCATTCCAGACTACCAATCCAGGAACATCGAAACCATCATCTCCAGCGCCACGAAGCCCTCGCCCCACCGCGGCGGCTCCCGCATCTTCCGCGTCTTTGGCAGTGTCACCGAGCCCCTCCGCGACCACACCGACAGTGCCCCCGAAGCTTGGATTGTCCAATGCGTCGAAACGTCTGGCCGTTGGGGCAATGGAGGCGTCTATGCGGCCATCGATGCCCTATCTCCGAAGCCGAAGGAGTACTACCAGTTTGCTGCGCGTATGAACGATCTCGAAGCTGGCCAGGTGCATTTCGTCGAGGATATCTTCGAACAGGGCCAAGTTGACCCCAGCTTTTTGGAGGCTGATCTATTCGTCGATGGCGTCACGATGGATGCTGCTCCGGAGAAGCTGAAGCGCAAGGTTTCGGTGGTTTTTATCGTTTGCAAGAATAATTACACCAAATGTACGTCTTTTTGGGTACTTTTTTGATGGTTTGGATCAATTTGTGTGTCGTTTCAGTCGTCATGCATCAAAAGGACCTCAAAAAGTGCCTGTCCCGCATTGCTCAGTTCGGCGCCACTCGCGAGAAGTTCCCGAGCATCCACATGCCGATGCTTTGGTGGTGCTTCAACGAGCTCACGGAGTCTGATTTTTGCAGTATCGTGTATCGGGAGCTGTGCGCTCGAGGCTTTGATGCGTATATCTACCATTACCGAAAACGACGTATGTTTTTATGAGTCTTTCTTGGGCGGTTTTTAAGCTGTCTTTTCAGTATACAACACGAACAACCCCGTCTCGACGCAAAAACAGCCCACGCAGCTCTTCAATCTGGCCCTCGAGAGTCGCGCCGCCGCGACCACCTACGTCGACACCTTCGATGACGATATCTTCCTTGTCCATCCGCGGAAGCGTCGCCCCGCTGACGAAGCCGAAGCCTCATCCTCCGGGAATAGCTCCCTCGAAGCGTCGACGAAGCCGACCCCCGGCAAGAAGCTCCGTCTCGCCATCGACGTATCACCGAGCCAGCAAGGTACGCTTTTTTCCAAGTTTTTCATGACAAAAAAAGCGTGTCATGATTGACACCTCCAAGTTTCGAAGCCTTATCACATTCAAAAGAATGCAAACCCTCGCCCGCACTCGATCACTGTCACATTTGGCAACATTTACAACCATCCATGTCAAGCTTTTTCACACGCAAAAACTCATTCCCTTTCAGAAAATCGGTTCCTCAACGACGATAGTCAGCCCTCATCATCTACCCCGTAACGGCTCCACGCCGACTTCCGTTGCACTTGCTCACCGCCTTATCAAGCTATGATCTCGCCGTCCATCATGCACGGGGTTCCCATTGTCGTTTTTTGTTTGGGCTCGTTATCGGCCCGCTCCTTGTGTGGGTCTATTTGTACTTCCTTTTTTTAATGCATGCAACTGTGCTTTAAGCCGAAACGGGCGTTAAGTATGTTTTACTTTTGATAAGTGTTCTGTTTTTTGCAATCATATCAATAATGTTAAATCAGCAATAAATTTTGTGTAAAAAACGAAGCCTTCAGCCGTTATCTAAGATTGAAGCGTTTTCGTGTGTTGCAACATTTAGCGGACGTAACTGGCGTGTCAAAACTGGAGGCCGTCTGAAGGCGGCGCTCCAGTTTTTCGATCGAAGGTCACGAAGGCGTGATTGATCGCGATTACCATGCTTCGAGAAAGCGAGGGGACACAAGAAGCCGGTCCGGTCCATAAACGGGCGGCACTTTGACGACGAGGAAGATACAAGATGATACAAATACAAAGAATGTTGGGAAAAAAGGGCCTGCTGGGCCTATTGCATTTAACAAGGGAATGCTTTAAAGTCACCCGCGTCAATCGGCTCGAGACCTATACCATTCGAAAGAGCACAAAATTCTAAGGCGAAATGTCGAGTCCGTTTTTGCCAATCGATAATTTGAATATTTTTTTCGATTTTTTAAAGTTTTTACCGGGGCAAAGTCATGGTTGTCCTGACTTTTGGAACCATGGTCTGCCGAGCTGGAATGGTCTAGTGGTTAGCGCAAGCCACTGGAACACTCTGGATCACAGGTTCGAGTCCTCACTGCCTGCATTGGGACCCTGTTCCTGTGACCTGGAGCTGCGATTCCTGAATTCGTTGCAGTATGATTTTTGTTTTTAAAATAAAAATTTTTTTATTTTTTCCAAGTCTCGAAGCTGTTACTTGGAGACAAGCTGGTCGTCGAGATGTTAAATTCGCATCCCGCTGTTTTCCAGCCCTCGTACTTCAAAGTGCATTCGCAACCCAAACTTAACCGTGCATTCGAAGCCCAGACTATTTTGTTTCAAAGCTAACCTGGCCCAGACTTAAACGGTTTACTTTGACATTCAAGCAGTATTCCAAACCCGGCTTTGAACATATTTTTGAAATTTGCGGTTTAAATGCTAACGCGGATTAGTGGCCGGGCTTCTAGTGCGCTTCAGAGATAAAGTTTTGCCATCTCGGCATAAAGTCAAAATTTAAAGTGAAACGTGAAAGCTAGTTCGAATTAAAGCATGAATCTCTACCCCGAAGTCCAACTGAACATTGCGCTTCAAAGTTTAAGTCTGAATTCCACATCGAAATCTAAAAAGCAGTTTCTTTTAATGAAACATGCATAAGTAACAGATTCGAGACTTGGAAAAAAATAAAAAAATTTAAATTTCAAAAATAAAAATCAAACTTCCACGGTTTGAGGAATCACAGCTCCAGGTCACAGGAACAGAGTCCCAATGCAGGCAGTGAGGACTTGAACCTGTGACCCAGAGTGTTCCAGTGGCTTGCGCTAACCACTAGACCATTCCAGCTCGGCAGACCATGGTTCCAAAAGTCAGGACAACCATGACTTTGCCCCCGTAAAAACTTTAAAAAATCGAAAAAAATATTCAAATTATCGATTGGCAAAAACGGACTCGACATTTCGCCTTAGAATTTTGTGCTCTTTCGATTGGTATAGGTCTCGAGCCGATTGGCGCGGGTGACTTTAAAGCATTCCCTTGTAAGCCGGGGCGGAGCGGCCACCGAAAGGGCAGTTTTAGGTTATCAAATTGGGCCTATCGCCTTCGGGTGTGCCTGTAGAAGGCATTCCTGTTAAATGGTTGGTGGTCGCTGGCTCTAGGAAGTCGTCGAAGTTAGAGGCAGGCAGGCGTCTTCATCGGATTATGGTTACACGCCGCCGGCGGGCACCGTGTTTAGGGAGGGCCAATTTACGCGAATCAAATAAAGCTCCCGGGTATTTCTGGTTGTGACGCCTTTTTGGGGCTTTTCTTTACTTGACTGATTGAAACGTTGGAACAATTTTGGAATTTTGGGGGTTTGGGTTGGGCTGGGTTTGGTTGGATGGGTGCCAGAGGCTGTTTTTGTACAATTTTTGATGTTCTTTGAAACTTTTCAATAAAAAATTAATCAAAAATTTATTATTCCCATAACACGGCCGTTTTTCAAATTAATAATTTACTAGAATGCGTTAACTAAAATTTTTTACACTTGAAATTAATAAAATTTTTTGAAGAAAATTCTGTTTTCTTTGTCTTAATCACCGCTATTTTAAAAAATAAGCTTGTTTTAGTGAAAAAATTATCTTTTACAACCAACCAACGAAATTCCAAGCTAAAAAATTCCCAAAATTCCCCCTTTGTCCGCCAACCCAAACACAATCAACTCCAAAGACAACAAACCGATACCCTACATTCCACTAACCCCTTTTTTCCACTACCCCAGTCTTTGTGGTTGATTCACATTCACACATCAAATTAAAAACCAACAAAACTTATGTCTGGGCATCCCCCAAGGGTCACTTCACCACTTCAGTCAATCAGTTATTTAGTCCGTCACATTAACTTCGCCTAGTGGACCTGTCGTGTCCCTTTCAGTAGTACCCTTTGACACGGATGATAAGTTGTCCATTGCTGGCGTCTGGGAGCAAAGTGGACACCGAGCCGAGAGGCATCAATGTCGACGGCGGCCGTCGGTAGACATGCGCATCAATTCGCAATCATCATAAACTGCCACTCTTTTGCGCGACTTGCGGTTGTTGATTGGATTTCGCACATCCGTACCTACCCATATCCATGCCCATGCCCAGGGGCTCCCTTGCAATTCGATCAAAATTGCGGCCCGTTTGCCCGTAAAGTAAATCTAATGATCGACTCCCCGGTGAAACCGATCATATTATCCAGCCAGTCCAGTGCATATTTCAAGTTTTATCATGACCGCGAGAAGATCCCATCCAACGGCCGCTTTACATTTCCGAGTTTCAATGATCTTCTAATGTTAATGACACATAAAAATATCGATAAACTTCCTTTCTCACTGATGAACTTTACGACCGTGTATTTTGATTTTATGAATTGGCGGTGTGGCCTTTTCTGTTTTTGACACTTTGATGGCTTTGAATCACGTTGCCTAAACTAAAAATAAGGCTATTTTTGGACCTGTCAATGTTGTTTGAAAGATCATATCGTAATGAAGTGTTTTCGTTGCAGGACCCCAGACAACAGTCAAATCCTCAGCGGCTCCAAATAGCATGACCCTGAGGGCAGGAAACATGCTATTTGCAGCCTTTGGGTTGAGCCTTCTCATAGTAGCTGTCGAAGGACGCGGATTCGGCGGAATTCCGGGCCGGTATTGCTCAACACGTGCGGTCCCATGCTGTCTAACGAGAGATGATGATTGTACAGCACCCATTTTGACGAACCATCTTTGCTATTGTGATATGTTTTGTAATCGGGGTAACTTTAAACATGTTTTTACATAATTTAAAAGGTGTTAAAATACTTCCAGGTGAAAACGGCAACGACTGCTGTCCCGATTTTGAAGCTACATGCAAACGTCAGCCGGCTGATGTGACACAAGGTTCGACTTTTTACCCATTTTTGGCATTTCTGAAGCCTAAGTTAACTTCAGATTGCACCCACGAAAACGTCCAATACTCCAACGGCGATCGTATTCAGAAAAACTGCGAAACATGCACCTGTGTCGGAAATCGTTGGCAATGCAATGGTGAAGCTTGTCTCATCCAGGAAGATTTGCTCAAAAAAGTTTCCAATGGACGCTATTCGTGAGTTTTCAGCTTCTTACGTTCCTAAACATTTAAATAACGTCAAATTATATTCTTTTTAGATGGCGCCCAACAAACTACACCAAATTCTGGGGCCGCAGTCTCGAGGATGGTATCCGTTACCGTCTCGGAACCCTTTTCCCGGATCAATCCGTGCAAAACATGAACGAAATCTTGATCACCCCTCTATCCGTGTTGCCGGATGCTTTTGATGCGCGTGATAAGTGGCCCGGATACGTGCATGAGGTTCGGGATCAGGGTGATTGTGGGTCGAGTTGGGCCGTAAGCACGACACTTACCAGTGCTGACAGACTTGCGATCATGTCAAACGGTGAGATCAATGTTCAGTTGAGTCCGCAGCATCTTCTTAGCTGCAATCAGCACCGTCAACGCGGGTGTGATGGCGGATATTTGGATCGGGCTTGGTGGTACATCCGAAAGTTGGGGTGAGTGTTTTTGATCGGGGTTTTTGTTTGTTTAGCTGCAAGATTTAATCAAAACATGATTTTTGAGTGTTTGAAAAAAGAAAAAACGGTTTTTAAGCAATTTGGATTCGAACCAACAATATTGAATTTTTGAAATTTACGCTTTTTCTCACTGCGCTATTGTTGCAAACCGATAAGATTGTCAAAGTTGGCTGTGTCAATGCCCAAAACTTGCTGCCAAAAAATAACAAAATTTGTAAAAACTAATATTTCAGTGTCGTCTCCGAAGAATGCTACCCCTACACTTCCGGTCAAACCAAAAACCCCGGCACTTGCTTCGTCTCCAAAGCCGCCCTCCGCGCCGAAGACCCCAAATGCGTCAACCCTGAAGCCCCTTCATCTCAAATCTACAAAATGACCCCTCCATACAGAATTTCGTCATGGGAAGACGATATCCAAACCGAAATCATCACAAATGGTCCCGTTCAAGCGACGTTCCGCGTTCACGAGGACTTCTTCATGTACAGTGGCGGTGTTTACCAACACACCGAGTTGGCCGACGAGAAGGGCCATCAATACGCAGCGAGTGGCTACCATTCCGTTCGAATCATCGGGTATGTTTTCGCTTTTCATTATGATTGCTCGTTCGCTGCTCGAATTTCAACGTTTTTGAGTCATTGAAAGTTTGAAAAAAGTGTGTTTGACAAGTTTGCGCATACTTGCAGCGAGTCAGTCGAGCTTTTGTGGAGCTTGTTGACACGAATGACTGTTCTGCAATTTGATAATGCTACCAAATGACTAATCAAATCTGTTTTTCAGCTGGGGCGTCGACGAATCCACCGGTGTGCCGATCCGATACTGGCTGTGTGCCAACTCGTGGGGGCCAGATTGGGGCGAACGCGGGCTGTTCCGAATCCTCCGCGGCGAAAATCACTGTGAAATCGAATCCTTCGTTATCGGTGCCTGGGGCAAGGCGCCCAAGAAGCGACGACGTTTCAAGGTTCGCAAACTGCGTCGACGTATGATGCGTCGTAAGCTGTTTTAAGGATACTCTGATGTAAACTGATTCTGTTTTCTGTTTGTGTAAGCCAGTCAATGACGACCGATGTTTTCTTTCGATGATTTTGTCTTCAGATGCCATAAATGCTTCCTGCCATGTTTTAAGGGCTTTTTGTGTGGATTAATAAAAGTTTAAGATAACTTGGGTCTCGAAACGAAAGCTACAGTAATCCGAAAATGACGTAAAATAAAGCTGAAAGACAGAAATTAAAATAGAAATCAAAGTGCCCAGAAGCCTTTGTACACAAAACGCACAAAAACGCATTCGCCGGTGAATCTTTTGTCCGCCGATGACGTCCAGAAGCCGCAGACTGCTCCACCGACACATACGAAGATCGCCGAGTGCAAAGTGTTATTGAAGGATGGGCGAAGGCTTTGCATTAGCCCCGGCCACAGGTCGAGTGGATACGCCTCGAGGTTGGGGCCATTGTGTTGCGCCGAGAGCGGATACAACCCCCTTCTCGACATCCATCGTGTTGCACGTCCCGGCTGCCACCAAGCAAGCCATTCGTGTGTAACAATCTTTCCGCGTCTTCAGAAAGTCAAGTCACTGAAAACGACGACGCAAACGAGAGCCACGTTAGCAGGGCAGACGCAAAGCTGCCAGCATCAGTGAAAAAAATTTGGAATTGGATAACACAAAATGGGCGGATACGCGCCCAACAGCCCTATGCCTTTGGGTCGGCTTCTCGAGTGCGCGAGCCGACAAGGAGCATCCCTCGGCTAACAGGCTCGGAGCGAGGAAGATCTTTACGTAGAACGGCTGTAGAGTATCTGTAAATAGCACAGAAAGCGGAAGGAGGATGGGTTGCGAGCAACCCCGGCCGGGGTCGACCGATGCGCGGTTTCGGCTCGAACACAGGTCGCGAAGCTTACAACACGTATTGAGCCGCGGAAAAACGATGCTTCACACGGTCGGGATTGTGGCGAGATTTAGGTTAAGGGGATGTAGGGTGTTATCAATAACCACTTTTTGATGTCATTATCGACAAATGTCATAATTAGAGAACTGATTTTAAGTATCCAAAACACCGTAATCAAACTAACGACCTTTTGTATCAAAAAATTTCGCCCCACCACTCGTACATCGGTTTTCAATGTTAAAGTCGTCAACTCCTAACCCCACTCAACCCCCATAATCACATTTATCTATGATTCCCTGGCCCCTCCAAATCCAAAACACAGTCCGCAAACATCCCAAAGCGTGTTTTTTGAGCCTTTAGCCTTTGCCAAGCCGCCTTGTCCTAAACCCTTGACTCTTTTTTTTCACAAAAGCAACCAACAAAACCAACTTTCCTCAAGATATTACATTACCCACGTGTAGTTTCACGTCAAGTTGCTCTTTGCTTCCAAGTTTTTTTATACTTTTGTCCATCTTTTTGCGTAAACTCGTAAATTCGTACCTTAAACTTCTAAGCATACATAACACAAAATACCTATCTCCAGCCACCCAAACCATGCCGCCACAGCCATCAAAGCCGATCCCCATCCATCGGTCGGCAAGTCACACGCCATCGATGCTTGTCAACGCCAAAAAGTACCTCAGTGACCGACCCCAATTGTTGGATTGCCCGCGGTGTAAGGTCAGTTTCACCTTCAAAAAACCCATTAATGCTATAATTGCATAAGTTAAAGTATAAGTCAAAAAGTTTTCAGACGCACGGTGAAACCGATCTCAAGTTCGTAAACGGCTTCTGCACGTGGGTGACATTCCTGGTGATCCTCGTGTTCGGCATCTTCATCTTGCCGTTGTTTTTCCTGTGGGTACCGTTCTGCATCGACAGCTTCAAGGATGTCGAGCATCATTGCAGCAACTGCAAGGCCTGGATCGGCACGTATCGCCGTATCGGCAAATCCACCTGACGAATTTCACCCAAAAGCGCTTTTCCGGCTCTTTTCGATCATCTTTTCATGCCAATCTTTACATTTTTTGATTTATTTTTGCAATTGCAATGACAAAATACAATAAAACTTGATAAAATGTCGATAATCTGCTTCTTTGAATTATTTTGGGTCTCGACACGAAAATTGGTCCCAACACGAAATTCATCAAAGTCTTATAAAAATGCAAATAAGAACGGTTTATAATGTTAAAAGGTTAGTATTTCACTAAAATTTCGCTAAATTACAGAAAACGGTCTCGACACGAAAGTTGGTCCCGACACGAAAAGGATAGAAAACGGAAAAAATGCAAATTAGAGAGCAGTTTGAATGGTTTCGGCTTGTTCGAGATCAAGACTAGCAGTTCCTGTCGATTTTTTGGAACTTTGAGCAGGCAAAAACGGGCTAACGGCTTCCTTGACTTCGGATTCGAGCCAGGCTTCTTCAAAGTAGCTATTGTTGTGAATCATGTTTGGAGCACCTCCGAGAATCGTGTATCGACACTTTGCTTCGCCGAGGTTTTTGATGAAATCAATATCTGACCCGCTGGGAAGAACCCAAATAGCCTTTGTGCCAGTTTTGACGTAGAGTGAATTCTGAAGGCGTTCGAAATGCTTGATTTGGAGACCCTTCCAATTGGGGTTCGCAATGACGAAAACGTTGGCGACACGGGCCCATAGGGGCAACGTCGATGCGTAGACTTCGTCGGCGATGTCGTCTGGGACGCGGAGACAGCCGACGGCAAGGACGAGGACGCCCGTGCGATCCCACGTGAACGCGCGCTCTTGGCCGGCGACGAGGACTACGGTATTCGGGAGGGCACGTAGATCCTTGAAAATTGGCAGCGCAATGATGGGTTTCGGGATGGGTTTTACGAGGCGAGATGAAATGGACTTTGCGGCATCATCGATGTTATTATTTGACTCATTCTGCGTCGTCGTCGTCGTCGCTGCCATCCTGGCCAAACACGCCCGATGCGCGTTAAAGGCCACTTCGAAATACCGATTCGCATCACGCAGGTCACCGCCATTCATGTGTAGATCGCAAAGACCGGCCTTCCAGAAGAGGGTGTAGTCGTCGGACATCTGAAAATCAACATTAAATCGACAATCGATCCAAATAACGCACAAAAAGCAACACTTTCCCCGCAACGGCGTCGTAATGCGATGAAGCTGGACGGCTCCTGACACCCACGGCCTCTCTTCAAATGGGTTTTCCTGCGTCGACTTGACCGTTTTGATTGTCTGGGTCGATGGTGGTGGAAAAAAGGGCCATCAAAGCAACCACGATCAAAGGTCTCTTTCGCGTATGTAAAAAAGGGGGTGAAACAACGCGCAGAAAAAGCCTAAAAGAAGCATTTCGCGTCTCTTTATGAGGTCCATCAAAAGCATTTCTTGATTGGTTCCGATTTTGTGTAAAATGTATTGTTCAAAATGAAGAATAGGAAATGCATTACGTGAAAATAGCTGACTAGACGAACGATACATTTGTTTTTTACTTAAATACAAAAACGTGAAACTTGGAGATTAAAACGCTATCCGGCGAGGTTGCCGCCTTATGGACTATGAACAGAATCTCCTCAGGGCACGGACGGGCGTACACGCAGGATTCGAACCATGTATTGCTTTCGAAACGACCAATGATAAGTTTCGACTTCGGGAATTCGATGTTGACCGTCCATGCGCCTCGAGAAAGTTGCGGATTCTCGTCGAAGGCATCGCACAGTCGAGAATCGCCATCGACCACCGTGTAATAGCCGTCAATGTGGCGATACAGGACTGAAAAGCTATGTTTTAAAGTGAAAAGAGTAGATGAGAAAACGGTCTCACTCTTTTCTCGCTGTTTTCGAATCGGAAATTCGGACTGCGCATCGGCTTGAAAGGACGTCGCGGCATGCAGCGCCGTCAGATACTGCTTGTCAGTGAGTAGCTTTTTCGGATCTGAAAAGCAAACTAATGGAAACGAGAAGCCAAAAAAGTGTGAAATGAGACTTACAAACGGCGGTCGCAAGAAAATGGGCGCTCATGATCGGGAAGCTGATCTTCTTGAGGATCGTTTGGCGCTCGGTTTCGTCAGTGTGTGCATCGAACCAGCGCAGAAGCTGAAAGTAAACCAAACCCTGCACGCGTGACACTTGTGTAAAGGTCGTCCCCAATGAACTCCCATAAGTATGATTGTTACAGAATGCATTTTGTAATGACTGTCGCTCTTTGCTTTAGCACTTTTTTGATTCTGTTTTGCTATGATTTTCCCCTATTTATTATAATATTCATGTAATTCCCCTTTCAGATCATGCCGTTTCCTGTCACAAAACTGGCCTATGGCCATCGCGTCCGCCTCAGCGAACTCTCATTTCCCGCTGAACGATACAACCTTCAAGTTGCTGCAGGCAACTTCAACATTTGCCCGCCCAAGTTTCAAAAACTTGACGAAAGTGGGCACAGTGCCTTCCGGGATGTGAAAACAACGAACGAAGTTTCGGCTGAGGTGGATCTCGCCGGCGTTTGGAGATTGAGTCATTTTGACCTCGGTGGCACCAATCTGATAAAGTGCAATGAAAATGTTACAATCAGCGAGTTTGACTGTGAATCTTTGGACTCCAACGAAATGAAGCATGTGATTTTGGCACCAAAACGGATATCTTTAAATGATTGTCAACTTTCAAAGACATTTTTCACCAAACTTGCAACCATGATCAATTTATCGGTGGAGGACATTACAATTGCCGAATTTGATGGTGAACTAAGCGTCGCAGACCTGTTGAAATTATTCCCACATGTAGGACGTTTACAACTGGATGGTATTACTACTCCATTGCCATGGTTCGATGATCTTGTAAGCATGCCAGAGTGCAGATTATGGTTTTTGGGATTGAAAGGAACGTTTGAAGCACTTGTGACGTTTACCGTTGACGAATTAGTTGCGTTTTATCAAGTAAGTGCTTTATATCAAGTTTATTCAACTCTCAACAACTGGTTGTACTTTAGACCCGAGGCAATACTACCAATTTCGCATTGGTTTTTACCAATCTTCACGTCGTCGACTACACAGATGATTCCAACGACGAAGTGGTGAAGTTCAAAAAATTAGAAAAAGAACTGAATAAAAAGCTAGACGTGGTCTGTGAACCCTTAGACCCATACTTAACAATATGGTGCCGCGGCCTTTACAAACGTACTTACTAGTATTTTGCCGCGACCTCTGATACACTGTTAAGTTAATGCAAATCTGCTTTGAAACGTTAACATAATTAGGCTTTTCTTTGTTGTTGAATAAAATTTAGTAATAAAACTGTAAAAGCAAAACGTACTGGACATTAAAAAGATGGATCCGACTGATAAGAATCTCACCTTTTTCTCGCTGTTTTCAAATCGGAAATTCGGACTAGAGGAGCTGAAACTGAACCAAATCATGCACGCGTGACACATGTGTACAGACTGTCCCAAATGAACTCCCATGAGCACAACAATCATTACAAAAAGCGTTTTGTAATGATTGTCGCTCTTTGCTTTTACACTTTCTTCATTCCGTTCTGTTATGATTTTCCCCTAAAATACTAATGTAATTCTACTTTCAGGTCATGCCATTCCCCGTCACCAAACTTCCCTATGGTCATCGCGTCCGCCTCAGCGAACTCTCATTTCCCGCTGAACGGTACAAACTACAAATCGCCGCTGGAAACATTCCTATTTGCCCGCCGAACTTTCAAAAACTAAAAAAAAGTGGGTTGACAGAACTTCAAAGCCACACAAATTATGTTTTCGCTGAGGGGGCTTTCGACCACCTTATGGGCTTTGCTCAGCTAGATCTCGATGGCGATGATCTGACAGAGTGTTACGACAGAGTTACCTTGGTTATGTTTGACTGTCAATCTTTGGATTCTACCCCCATGAGGCATGTGATTTTGGCCCCCGAAGAGATAACTTTATGGGACTGTGAAATTTCGATGCAGTTTTTTACCAAACTTGCAACGATGATTCATTCACCCCTGCGTATCTTTGAATCTGAATATACTATTGCAAAAGGTATATTAAGCATGGCAGACATGATGAAACTATTTCCACATATAACATTTTTAAAACTGGATGGTATTACTACCCCATTGCCATGGTTAAATGATCTTGTGAGCATGCCAGAATGCAGATTACGAAAATTGGAATTGAAAGGAACGTTCGAAGCACTCGTGACATTTACCGTTGACGAAGTAGTTGCGTATTGTGAAGTAAAAAAGTTTATTCAAACTTCAGCAATAATTGAACAAATGATTGTATTTCAGACCCGAGGCAATAACTTTTTTTTCATATTAGAATTTACCGATGATTTCGAAGCCTCCGACTATACAGATGATTTCGACGGCGACTTCAACGATTCTGATGACGAATTGAAGAAAAACTTCTATAAATTGATGAAAGAACTGAGCCAAAAGCTAGATGTGTCCTGTTCTCACTTTAATCGACTTACAATATATTGCAACGGCCTTCTCGATGCTTGTTGATCAGCTGATTTTTCGGATATAGAGTTGAGCAAGACCAACAGTGTCAGTGGCAGATTTATCTCAAGCGCGAGAATGTCAGTCATAACTTTTTCGTCACTTTAATATAAAACTAATTTTCGATGTAATTTGTATGCATATATATTTTCACGTATTTTATTTTGTTGATAAAATACGTGAAAGTGAAAAGTACTGGACATTACAACACAGATATCCGTCCAAATCTTGACAGTTTAAAAACGCCAAAGCGTAAATTAGAAGTTACTTTTTTCATAAAAACGTGCAAAGTAAGTCCCAACCGTGCACGCGCGACACCAGTGTGTGATTGATTATCCCATTTGAACTCTCACATCGTTGCAAACGCTTCTGTGTGCTTTTTCAAGACTTGGGAGCTTGCGTTTTTATATACTTTTTCTAGCGCTCTCCCTTCAGCATTATAACTTTATTTACAGATCATGCCATTTCCAGTCACCAAACTGCCCTATGGCCTTCGCGCCCGTCTCAGCGAGCTTTCATTTCCTGCTGAACGATACAACCTTCAAGTAGCCGCTGGAAACATTCCTATTTGCCCGCCAGAAATTCAAAAAGCTGAAGAAAGCGACATCACAACTTTCTATGGCGATTTCGAAACGGGTGAAGTTAAGGCCGAGGGTAACCGCGATAACGAAGGGAACGTTAATTGGATCGATCTCGACGGCGACATCTTGACAATGTGCACTACTCTGGTGTTTTTTGAACACTTTGATTTGGCTGCCTTGGAATCCGACGCGTTGAAGCATGTCGTTTTCTCTGTTATTCAAGCCTCTTTGCACGACTGTTATATTTCGATCGAGTTTCTCGCCAAACTGTCATCCGTGTTGATGTCACCGCTTCAATATTTAATCATTGATGTGGCTGATTCTCATTTGACCATCAAAGACACACTTGAACTGTACCCCAACCTTAAAGGTGTACGAATTTATAACATTCTTAATCCAATGCCGTGGTTGGCTGATCTGGCGAGCGTGAAAGAAAGCAAACTACAGGAGTTGGAACTGGACGGACCCTTTAAAGCCGTCGTGACGTTCACTGTTGATGAATTGATTGACTATTTTCGAGTAAGATTTTTATTTTTTTTTGTATAATTTGAATTACGATAACTAATTTTTTCAGACTCTGGATAATGAATTCATGATAGAAGTGACAATAAAAGATGTTTCCTACTATCCTAACTCCGCTATCAACGACGAGAATTCCAAGGAAAAGACTGAAGAATTGATGCTAGAATTGAGTCAAAAGCTTACACTTCACGACGGTGAAGATCCGACTGTGCCACACATAGTAATTGAAACTAGTGGCGCTCCTCCGAAAACATATTGCTTCAATGATTTCAAACGTGGAGACAGAAAACGCGGGCGTGAATCAACCGAAGTTACGAACGAAACGCAACCCACGGCATCAGTGAAATCCAAGTAGGAGTATTGTGGTGAAAACTGTCGATGGCATTGCTCCCATTTTTGTTCTCCACATTTCGGCATAGTTGTGGCTTTCCCCGTTTCAAACATATCAACCCAAATTATGTTCTATTATTCGTAATATTTGTTTCTTTCCACAAACACACTTCTCCGTCAGCCATCTTTTTTTTTTCACAGACTAGTATTGTCGGTTTTCGAACGTTAAGTTTTTATTAGTTTTTATGTTGTGTTTGGCTACGCGAACGGCGGTTAAATTTATATAAATATTGTAACTTCAATAAAATTCAGTTGCAAATATATTTTTTGATTCAACAGTTTAAAAATCAACTTCACCATCATGAATTTTCTACATGGAAACACTGAAAACTTCAAAAAACCATATCAAAATATTTGCATTTCTTGGCCAATAGAATTCCACACCGATATTGGCGGCATGGCTATCTGAATCAGTCCGCGCGGCCAAAGGTCTCCTTCGCCGTGTGGTGCAAAGCGTGATGGCCGGCATCTGCAAAGCACTTCTTATTTCGACGTTTCTTAGCTTTTTGTTCGTCAAGTACAAATCAAACTACAATAAAGGGGGTGAAGAGCCGCCTGGCTTCAACGACTCCTTGATTCCTCGGCCGCCAGAAGTCTGCAGGACCCGGGATTGCGTCACAGCTGCCGGGTTGTATCATACCTATATCAACCGTAAGGTATGATGAAATGCACATTACATTAATGTACAATTTGTAATTAATTTACCTTGCAGACAGATCCATGCACCAACTTTTACGACTTCACTTGTGGCAACTTCCATCTTTACCATGACATTCCGCCAGGAGAACCCATGTTTGATGCTCTTAGTGTAAATGCGGAGCGTGTACAAAAGCAGGTGCACAAATCCCTTACGGCTAAATCGACAAAGAATGAAGAACCGTATGAGAAACTAACTAAATCGTTCTTCCAAAAATGTATGGACTCAACCAAAGTTGATGCTACCGGAAAGCAAGATCTCCTCGAATATTTAAATAAGTTTGATGGCGGTGTGCCGTTTCTCGGTGGTGCAGGTTTCACAACGTCATGGGAAACGTACTATGCAAGTATTCTCAAGCATAACGGAAATCGTCTGCCCATAACTGTGTCAGTATATCCGGATCCAGTCGATTCCACAAAACAATTACCTATTTTCGCGCAGGGCCTGTCATTTATGCTCAGCGAACCCTTGAATTATGCCGGTGGAATGCTGAATGAAAATGTGGAGTATGTCGGAAAGATGCTGATCAAGGTAGCTGTAAAACTCGGTGCCAGTCAGACAGATGCTGCAAAGGATGTGCAAGACGTTCTGGATCTTGCGAAAAAGCTCGCCGCTGCCATAGTGCCAGAGGAAAAAGCTAGATCGACAGATATGCATTCCGTTATGACATTTAAGGAACTTAAAGCAAAATATCCAGAAGTATAGTCCATTTTTTAACATTGCGATTCACAATTTCAATTGTTTCAGATTCTTTTCCAAGACATCGTCGACAATTTTTACAACGAATATTATACTTTCAACGATGATACGCGAGTCATGCTTGCGCAAGCGCCATACTTCGATAAACTGACGGACATTATGAAAACCGCACCAAAGAAAGTTGTCGCAAATATGATCATCATGCAATTTATTGAAACGGCTTCAACGTTTTTATCGAAGGATATTCTTGACATTTTCCACGACTTTCAAAAGTTTGAAAAAGGATTTAAAACCAAGATTCCGTTTAACCGATTGGACGCGTGTGTTACAACAACCAATCACCTGCTTCCCTTGCCAACGTCCAGGTTGTATGTTAAAGATCATTTTGATCTTAAAAAAGTTGAATCAAAGGTTTGTTGTTTTAAAAGTTTAAACTTCAATAACTAACCTGATTGCAGGTGGATGAAATTACGAGCTACGTTAAAAATTCTTTCATTAAAGAGTTAGAAGAAACGACGTGGCTTGATGAAAGCACGCGAAACATGGCTACCAAAAAGGTTAATGCGATGAAACACATTACCGGCTATCCGAAAATTCTTTTCGACGATACTTACATGCGCAAAAAGTATGAGAACTATGTAAGTTTTTGAAGTTACATAGTTTTTATAAGCTGTAAATCTTAATTACAGGAACCGTCACCTGATAGTGAAAGCTTGTTAGCATTAGCCATGCGTCTCAAACAGTATGAAACCATTGGAGAATACAAGCAAATGAAAAATCCGGTTCCCGATGACGAAGTCTATACGGGAACGGTAGCGTTAACCAACGCTGGTTACATGGCCAACAGAAATATAATGTTTTACTTTGCTGGCCTTCTTCAGTACTCCATCTTCATGACGGAAGTCCCGAGTTACATACAGTATGGCACATTTGGAACAGTTATTGCACACGAATTACAACATGGCTATGATGAAAAAGGGCGACAATATGATGAAAATGGCAACCTGAACAATTGGTGGCAAGATGCCGCATTGAAGACATACTCGGACAAACAGAAATGTTTTGAAAAACAATTCGACGATGAAGGCGTCAACGGTAAATTGACCGTTAGTGAAAACATGGCCGACAACGCGGGGCTAAAAACAGCTTTCGGCGCTTACAAGTTGTGGCTCGAAGACCACCCCGAGGTGGAAATGAAGATGCCCGGGTTCGGTGAATACACTAACGAGCAGATGTTCTACATTTCGTGGGCTAATGTGAGTTTTTAACAAAGTTTTATGCAAGTTTAATTAAGTTGCTTTCTTTTAGAATTGGTGTGGCCTTACTGATATAAAAACCGCAAAACTTGTAAAGGACGAGCATCCGCCAAGCGACATCCGAGGCAAAATTGCCGCTCGAAACAGCGCCGAGTTTAACAGTGCTTTCAACTGCCCAAAAAGTACGGGTAATACGTGCCGACTGTGGTAGTTTTGGGGAGTACTGTAATAACTGATTTGAGTTGAGAAATAAAGTATTTGGTTGAATGTTGTACGTTCGAGAATGTTTGCACACACAAGATAACAATTAACTATTAACATTCTAAAAAGAGCTAACTTATTTAATTTGTCTTCTAAACCCTCTGCTAGTGCTTCGGAAAGACGTAAGGCAGGGTACAGTAAGGAGAACTGCGCAGAAGATTTCAAATTATGATGCTTGAAGTTAGTGTTATACAAAACAAGATAAAGAAATTTGCATTACTTGGGGATGAACTTCAGGCCAACTACAGAAACGGACACCGGTTGGTTAATAATCGTTTCGTCGTGGGGCCATGTTGGGCAAAGGGGCGATTAACAATCTTTGCCAGATACTACTAGTGACGACGATTCTAGGTATTCTGTTTCTAAAATACCGATCAACTTTCGATCAGCCAAGCCTGAAGTCGCCTAGCTCTGATGATTCTTTGATTCCTCAAACCCTACGGCCTGGCTTCGACGATTCTTTGATTCCCCGAACCAAACGGCCTACTTTGGATGATTCTTCGATTCGTCGAACTAAACGGCCTATAATCGACGATTCTTCGATTCCCCGAACCAAACGACCTACGTTTGATATTTCTTCGACTTCTAAAACCAAGCAGCCAACGTCCGACGATTCTTCAATTCCTCGAACCAAAAAGCCTGACTTTGACGATTCTGTTGTTCAACCATCGCCAAAAGTCTGTAGCACGCAAGATTGCGTCGTCGGGTCGGCATTCTATCACACGAACATCAATGATAAGGTGACAATACTAAGATTACACTCGGCGTAAACCTTCGATACACAAAAGTTTATACTTTCTGTAAACTTTTGATTACTTTGTGAAAACTTGCACCAAACTACTTTATGTATCTCTAGTTTACGCTTTTCTATGTACACACAGCTGCACTGTTAACAATCATCTTATCTTGCAGGCTAATCCATGCACTAACTTCTACGACTTCACGTGTGGCAATTTCGACCTCTCTTACGATATTCCTCCAGGAAAATCAAAGTTTGACGTTGGTGATGTCAATACGAAACGTATTCAAAAACAGTTGTCCCAATCTCTTATGGCTAATTCGACTGAGTCCGAAGAGCCTTATGAAAAACTGGCCAAATCTTTGTTCCAAAAATGCATGGATGTATACAAGATCGATGAAACCGGAAAGAAAACTCTCCTCGAATATTTGAGCAAGTTAGATGGCGGCGTACCATTTCTTGGTGGCGAAGGCTTTACAACTTCATGGGAAACGTTCTTTGCGAAAGCTCTCAGGTTCATGGATGTTCATGCGCCTGTATCAGTCACACTCGATACGGATCCTGAGAATCCCATGAAATATATTCCGAAATTCGGTCAGGCTGATCGATTTCTGCTCAACAATCCCGTGAACTATAGAATTAAGGATGCAGTTAAATATGCCAGAGATGTCATGATTCAAGTAGCTGTCAAACTCGGTGCCAATCAAGAAAGCGCTGAAAAAGATATGACGGACGTCCTGGAACTTGAAACGCAGCTTGCCGCTGCCCTGTTGTCACCAGAACAGGTTCAACAGTCCGAAAATAAGAAAAAGATTGCCAAGTTTGGAGAAGTTAAAATGAAATATCCAAAAGTAAGCTTTCTTCTTTTCAAATAGACCAACTTTGCCGGTTTCAGATCGCTTTCCAAGATTTTGTTGAACTTTATGGCGGATATTTTACTTTCAATCACAATACACGCGTTATCCTTTCGGAACCGGCATATTTTCACCAATTGGCCGACATTATGACAAGAACACCTAAGAAAGTTATCGCAAATATGATCGTCATGCATTTTATCAAACAATCGGCAACGCTTCTCCCCAAAGACTTATTTGAAATTTTCTACGACTTCGACAATGCTCAAAAGGGTCTGAAAACTAGGATTCCGTTCGATCGATTAGAGTATTGTATTGAGCTCAACAACTATCTTTTGGACCTGCCAACGTCTCGGTTGTATATTAAAGACCATTTTGATCATGACAAAGTTGCGCCGAAGGTTTGTTCATTTTAAACGTTTAAACTGAATGTCTTTCGAACACCTTTTCTTATAACGAAGCTTGTTGCACCTAAACAAGCGATATATGATTTAAAAAAGCATAAGCATACTAACAATGAATCAGAATAAGATGGGTCTTTCCCGTTAAGAATTACATCAATTTTAACTACATAACTGATAAAAAAACCAACTTACCTCATTGTGATTCAGAAGCCTTCTTGTAGTTTCAACCTTAAAAAACCCAACTTACCTCATTGCGGTTCAGAAGCCTCCTTGTAAATTCAACCATCCGGGTAACGCGAAAACAGTATCCCGATACAAAAAAAACATAAAAAAATAAAATAATATATATTATGATGCAAAATGTGCATTTTTATCATTTATAATTAGTAGTAAAAATGCACATTGCAGTTGGAAGAAATGACGAACTACGTAAAAAAATATTTCATCAAAGAGTTAGAAGAATCGACGTGGCTCGATGACAACACGCGAAACAGGGCTATCAAGAAGGTTAAGGCGATGAAACACATTATCGGCTATCCGAAAATTCTGTTCGATGACGCTTCTATGAGGGACCACCATCAGGGATATGTTAGTTTTTTTCCTATAGGTTTTCAAAAAGTAATAAAAACTGTTTACAGGAAACTTCAAGCGACAGTGAATCCCTAATATCTCTAGTTCAACGCCTCAAAAAATATAAAATGAATATAGGATTAAAGCACAACGAAAATCCTGCTTTTAACTATAAACTTCATTTGGGAACCGTTGCGAGAAACGATGCTGTCTACAATCTGTACGAGAACACATTGGTCTACTATGCAGGAATGCTCCAATATTCCAACTTTATGGCAGATGTCCCGAAATACATACAATATGGCATATTTGGCCATGTTATTGGACGCGATTTGCAGCATGGTTTTGATGGAATTGGGCGGTATTTTGACGAAAGCGGCAATATAGTCGACTGGTGGCCAAACGAAGTAGTAAAGAAGTTCAACGAAAAAGAAAACTGTTTTATCGAGCAATACAATGCTGAAGGTGTCAACGGTACATCAACCATTCTTGAAAACATGGCCGACAACGCGGGGCTAAAAACAGCTTTCGGCGCTTACAAGTTGTGGCTCGAGGACCACCCTGATACGGTGGAAATGAAGATGCCCGGGTTCGGTGAATACACGAACGAGCAGATGTTCTTTATTTCGTGGGCTAATGTGAGTTTTTAGTTTAATTTGGTGCAAGTTTTAATAAATTTGCTTTTAGAACTGGTGTACCCTCATCAACGAAGAAACAAACAAGCTTGTGGGCGGCAAAAATCCGCCAGGCAACATTCGAAGCAAAGTTGTCGTTCAAAACAGCGCCGACTTTTACAAGGTTTTCGACTGCCCCAAAAATACGGCTAAAACATGCCAATTTTGGTAATTTGAAAGGCTCAAAATTAATTATTGATTTATTAGCGAGTACTGTATGAAAACTTTTCGAAAAAGTATAAAAGTGCAATAGTTTGTAAAAACAATCCCTTCAAATTATTAAGCGCTTAGCGGCACTTAACTTACAAAGAAAACAAAAAATACAAAACAGTTTTGTAAAAACTAAAAAACAAACAAACTATTTACAGTTGTGGAACTTGGCGATCAAAACGCTCTCAGCCGACGCCGCCGCCTTTCGGACTTCGAACAGAATCCCTTCAGGGCACGGACGGGCATACACGCAAGATTCGAACCACGTGTTGCTTTCAAATCGGCCAATGATAAGCTTTGACTTCGGGAATTCGATGTTGACCGTCCAAGCGCCTCGAGATAGTTGCGGATTCTCGTCGAAGGCGTCGCACAGACGCGAATCGCCGTCGACCACTGTGTGATAGCCGTCAATGTGGCGATACAGGACTGAAAAGTTATGTTTAAAAGTTAAAAAAAGATCGATTTGAGAACGAACTCACTTTTTTCTCGCTGTTTTCGAATCGGAAACTCGGACTGCGCATCAACTTGGAAGGATGCCGCGGCATGGAGCGCCGTCAGATACTGTTTGTCGGTGAGTAGCTTTTTCGGATCTGAAAAACAAACTGATGGTAAAAGAAAAGCCATGAAAGTGTGAAAAAGACTTACAAACGGCCGTCGCAAGGAAATGGGTGCTCATGGTCGGGAAGCTGATCTTCTTGAGGACAGTTTGGCGCTCAGCCTCGTCGGTGTGGGCATCGAACCAGGGCAGGAGCTGAAAATAAACCTTGAAAAAGGCCAAAAAACTGTTCACCCACCAATTCAAAGATCTCATGTTCCGGCAAAAGCAGGTCGAACGTCAAGACCTTTGCCAAAAAACGGGCACTAATCTGCGGCAAAAGTTGAGACTGCAAAACAGAGCCAGAATTCTCGGTAATGTACGCCTCGAAGAAGTCCCAAAGCTCATCAGCGTAGCGATAAATGTCCTCTCCAATGTGCAGCGCGTTCTCGGCCGTGACGTTCTTCACCAAAAAGTCGGTACAGGTGTGGACGATCTCGACCACGTCATAGAATTGGGCTAAATTGGCACAAAATAACAATGCCAATGAAAAATATATATGAAACATACCCAGATGGAGAATGCCAATGGCTTTGTCGACATCAAGTTTGAGCGGGTTCTCGTAGATGAGCGTCAGAAAGTCGGTGAACACCTCCGCCGTCGTCACAGGTTCGACGATCCTGAGCTGGGGATGCGGAATGGAGGCGCAGTCGGATATGATCTTTTCAAAAACGCTCGAACGGGAGGCGAGAACGATTTTGTGGGCTGGGATTTTCTGAAATTTGAACTTAAGAAATTGGAAATTAAACAGATGAATCTTACCTTTCCATCGATGACAAAAGTGATGTCAGAAAGCTTCTCTGAGAGGCAAAGTGACCGGAAAGCATCGGCCAGATTAGACACCTTGGACTGGCGGGCACGAGCGACTTCGGTTTTCATTTTGGCTGGAAATGAGCGGTTTGAAAAAGTGATTGGCATTTGAAGGAATTGCGCGCTGAATGAGGAGCAAAACAGCGATTGTTATTGTTCAAATTGTGTCGGGCCACAAAGAAAAGGAGTTTACGGAAAGGGAAGCACGTGAAAAGTAGTGGAAAACATTGAAAAAACATGAACATTGCGAAATCGCAATTCAATTTTCTCGACTGTGTAATGCGCTCTTTTCGTGGTGGGACCAGTTGTGCGTGGTTTTCGAAACATTCGATTGTCCGTTTTTGCATTTCAGATTTCGAAACTTGCGCTGTCTTTTGACTACAGTTTCGCCGCCTTTTCAGTCCGATTCTTACTCCCAACATGGTGTCTACCGATTCCGACGACAACCAATCGCCCGATAGCTTCCGATCGCTTCGTTTTTCGGAAGACCTTTCCGATGTTACGTTGGTTGTGGATGGCAAAGTAGGTTTTCCTATCCATTTTGTCAAATTACAATGCAAAAAGCTTTCTTTCAGGACTTTCCTGCCCACAAGGTCGTCCTCGCTGCCCGATCCAAAGTTTTCAAGAAGATCTTGACCGATGCCAACGTCGAATCGCAGCGTAATCCCATTCTCGCCCTCGTTGAACCCCAAACCGAAGCGTCCATCTTTTGCGACTTTCTTAGCTGTGTTTACGATGAGGACATTGACTTGAATGTTAACAAGGCTCTTGGCATTCTCGACTTGGGTGAGTTTGTTCACTATTATCTCAAATTTCGTAAAACGTGTTCCCTTTAGCCCACTACTACAACATCCCGAACATCGTGAACACATGTGCCAATTTTTTAAAGAACGCTGCCACGCCGGACAGTTCCCTGATTATCGGTGAAGCCGTCTGTGACCATGACGACGACCTTTGGAAGTTCTTTGCCCAATTCATCACTGACCATCCTCACGAAGTGCTCAAATCGGCGTTGCTGCCGCAAGTGAGCGCCGATTTCTTGACGAAGATTGTCGATTTCAATTTTCGGAATCTTGATGAGCGTGATTTGTTCAAATTCGTAAGTATTTTATGTGGTTTTTATGCGAGTAGTCACTGTTTTGCAGCTTTTGCCCTGGTTCGACGCCCATGAGGATACCAACGAACGCCAGCAAGTGCTCAAGTTCATCCGATTCCCCTTCATGAAGCCAAAATTTCTCAGCGATACTGTCTGTAAGTTCTTTAAAACATGTAAAACTCCAATTTCTGACTTTCATCACTCTAATACTCGATCTTTGCAGTTCGATCGAAGGTTCTAACCGATCAACAGTACGCCATCGCCTTGCACGCGGCTACCTCCATGAATTTTGAAGGCCAGACGGAGTTCAGCGTCACTCCACGAGCTAAATACGGTAAGTCACTCATCGCCAAGAAGGTGGAATCCACTTTTGCATTAATTTCTAGAAAGTTGGCAAGTCACCGACAGCTACCACATCCTGATGGTCGGCGACTACCGTCTCTGTGCCGCCTTCAAAAAGGATCCACAGCCGCGACAGAAAAGATGGACGGTTACTTGCGTCTTCCCGAAAACAAAGCCTATTTTGGGACACTTTCCGGGTCACGATTGGTTTGACACTGACATTTACGCTTCGCCCTGTAAGGAAGGTACGCTGTTTGAAGTCCGTTACGACCCGCCTGAAAATGGGGTTCTCATCGCCAAAATGCGCAAATTTTGGTTTTAATTTTCTACATTTGTTTTATCAGTATTTGTTTGTTTTTGATGTTTTTGTTGATTAAAGTCGCAGTTGTACCTTTACATTAGCAAAAAGCCTAAACATGATAACCGTTCAATCAATTTGCTACCATCGCATCAACGGGAAGAATTAAAAACTGCAACATCAGTTCACTTGGTTATCGATACAAAGATGGACATAAGCACGCTGCACCCAGCATCGATTGTCATGAGTTTACCTTTACGAGGTGTTGGGAGAAAAGCTAAACCGTTATCAACTGAGCATTGATGAATCACTCGGCAACGCGCATAAACCAAAGCTGGCTGCGGCTAAAGTCGGAAAAAAAGTTAGTTTGGATCCGTAAACTGTCGGACACGATCCGAGTTTCCGTGTCTGAAGAACATGCCAACTGTTGACCATTGTTTTCTTTATAGTTTGGTCAAGCTTAATTTTTTTGCACAACACGCGATTTATTTTGTAATGAAAAAAGGAGTATCAGCCAGTGTGAGTGATTTTAGCCAAACGGAGCGTCCATCCGTGTTTGTGTTTGCAACTCTTTTCGCCCTTCTCGATTATTCTTCCCCTTCCGGCCGCGATGGAGGTTGACGTCGACAATCCTGCTCCAGATATACGTATGGATGCAGAACATGATCATATTGCAGCCGCCAAGATTGCCAATCTCGTTGAATATCTCAAGGACCGCGCTCCAACACCCAACCCTTACGATGGTGGATCCGTCAATATGGATTCTCGTGGATTAGAATCAGATTACCAGCAAATGTTGCTTGATACTGGATTCGGTCATCAGTATTCTGGTCCGCCACCCGATACTTCTTTGACAACAGTGAACCCCGACACTTTCGATGACGTGAATCGATCGACATCATTACAAAATCACAAGATTGACGACAATGATCACGAAGGTATGGAGGGTGTCGAAACTGAGCCTTATAAATGGATTGACGAGATCATCGAGGAAGTTCGTTCTTCTCCCGACGACGTACCATCAGATCAATTCAGCGGCATGCAAATTGCTACACCGTCAGCTCCACGAATTACTAAGGTATCGTACTATACAACCGTCGATGATAATCTGGAACCGGATCCAAACGGCAATTTAACTCCGACAATGGATAATAACTGTAATGGTTATTTACAACCGGATAACACCAGTATGATTCCACTGCAGTTGCCATTGGAAGAGCCTATTCATGAGTTTTTATATTTTGATGACTTCAACGAAGTGCCGATGGATGATGATTGTGTTGATAATAACGCCTCCAGCAACGTTATTCTCAACATCGCAGAATTGGGTAAGTACAATTTTTTATCAGTTATTTATAAAAAAAATTTTAGAAGCTATGTTCGATGAGACCGAACCTATGCCACCTGTTGAAACTCATTATCCATCGACGGACGAGCAAGCTTCCGATTCTTCACCTGACGAAGATACAGATGTCAAAAAACCCGGACGTCCGCTAGACGAAGATGCCAGTGAAGACGCCAAGAAGATGCGAAATTATCGGGAAGAGGTGCAGTTTTATGTTATACTTTTTACAAGCAGTATAAAATATAATATTTTTAGAAGAAAGCGCTTGACTATGCGGCTCCAGGTTACATCTACGAAGCCCTCAAATGCGGCCTTCAACTGGAGGAGCAACGGCGAATTGCATTGTGTATCAGCTACACGATTGCCATCGTCACCATGGCGCAGTTATACAATTGGGAGCAACCAATTGTGACTAGTATTCGCTACCGTCGGTTTTCTGAAGATGAATCCAAAACGCCAAAACTCAAGTCTGCTGATGCTGAATCCGCGAGAAACCCGCTTGGTCGCCGCCGTAAAACCGATGGAAAGAACGTTGAAAAACGTGTTTACCAACAAAAGTACAAGCGTGAAAAAGGACCCGGTGTATGGTTTGAACTTCTCAATGATGTGCTCATTGAGTTGAAGATGAAACTGTACGATGATTACTGTGACCTAATGGCAGGAATGGAGCAGAAGTGCCAATTTTTGCATGACAATCTTACAGGAAAGTGTCGTCGTCGGCTGCGATCACGAACGGGATCAAATCAGGCTCTTGGTGATCCCCCTGATTCTGTCTCATATGGAAAAACGGCGCAAAAACCGGTACGGAAGAAGGATGGAGTTCGATCTGGAAGGGTGAGCAAGCCATCCCGGCCGAAGGGCAGAACTGATCATCCGCCTGGAATCACATAACGTGGAATAATTTTACATTGGATACGCCCAAATGGGTTTTTCCCGCCTGATTGAATTATCAAGTTACTAATTAACTTCGTAATTGTTCACCCCTCCCCCATACTAACCAGCCACATATTATTCATTTAATACTAACCCCAAAAAATTATTTACCACATTTATATATCCATTGCCCTGACAGTATATCCGAAATAGCCTCAATGTTCCGTCTAATAAACACAAAAAACACCAAACTTCGATCACAATGTAGTTATAACACAGACTTACGGTTGACAAACGTCCAGAAACAACTTCATCACACCATAATTGTCACGAAGACTTATGCACTTAAAACCACGTAACTTTTTAGATTTAGTTTTAAACCTACACTCCGTTTTCACTTTTATTTTCCATTAACAATGCTGTAATCGCTTCATGTTCAACGCATTTCTCTTTTTAATCGTTTTTATCACGTTACTTGCACATTTTTATGAATGTTACCATTAACATTATACTTCCATAGGAAAGTAATCAATCACTCTTTCATTGCACAAAAAAAGTTTTTTGAATAACCATGCTACAAAAGTACCACCAATAACCCTATTGCCTCACAATTCAATTTTTTATTTACGCTCCATTCATTCTCAACTTTCGAAATTAACCATCGAGCACTGATTTCACTTTTTTTAAGCACCAGTGTCGTCGCTACAATGTAGGAATCAGTTTAGACGCTAATAACATCACTTTTTTGTTAAACTACACTCTAGTCGGTGATGGGTCGGCCCGGTGCAAACACCGATAAAAGGGATCGCCATTCTCACTGTCACCACCACTTATCGAAGACCGTTTGTTGATTGACCCGCGTCACGTATATAGCGTCCAATTTGAAAACGTGAAAAGGTGTTTTACTCTTGTTTTGCGCACCTGTTGGCCAACTGTTTCCTACAAAGTCATTATTGACTGACAATGGCAGCTATTGGTATTCTTGTTGCTATTGGCATAGCTTATCTGGTTCACTGCGCCTATGAACGATGGCAACACTACCAAATTGGAAAGAAAATTGGTGTCCCCCATGATCCGCCCGGGTTCTTTCTTGGCAGTTTTACACAAGTTTCGGCTTATGTTCAAAAAGTATGTTCAAACTTTTGCATTTATAATCAGAAGAGCATTGAAAAATAAAACCATAAAATTTTTTAGTACGGCGTCGAAAGAATGCCATTCTTCCACTTGGAACAGTTTAAAAAGCATGGCGAAAACTTTATGTAAGCAAATTTTTAACAACTCAACATTGCCAAAATATCAACTTTGGTTGTTTTTAGAATTTTCAACGCCGCAATTCTTGCACAAATCAACACGCGCAACCTTGAAGTCATCCGAAATGTGTTCATCAAGCAGTTCAGCAAATTTGTCGATCGAGAAGACGTGAGAACCACCTTTAATTTGAACATAAAGTACAAAAAACTCAAAAAGTTCAGGTTCACCCGTTTTTCGGAAACTTCCCCATGGGCGAAAGCTTGCTGCAAGTCGGAAAAACAGGCCCTCATGATTATGGTTGGAAAGCCATCCGATCTGTGGCTTCACCAGCGTTTACAACTGGCAAAATGAAGCAGGTAAGATTGCAAAACGTTGAAAGACATAGTCTAAAAAAACGTTTCAGATGTTCCCCGTGATTCACGAACGTTGTTTGAAACTGATTAGCGTTTTGAAAGAAAAAGCTACAAGCGGGGTTGTGTTTGACATTTATGAGTGAGTTTATCGATTGGATTTGAAGAAACAACTATCAAAGTTGAAGTTTTTAGCGAATTTCAAGCTTTGACTTTGGACGTTATTGGAAGAACAGCATTTGGGACCAATGCTGATTCCTTGAGCGACCGTAATGACCACTTTTACACGGCAAGCCGAAAGTATGTGGGCTCTATGGATTATCGGGAGAGTTTTGCTATCAAAATTGGATGTAAGTTTTTCTAAAATCATAAATTTGGCATAATTGAGGGGTGTTTTCAGTCATCTTCCCATCCCTTTTCCCCTTCATTGTCGCGTTCGATAAGCTTTACTGGATCCAACGCGGACTTATCAACGATCTCCGAAAAGTGCTATCCTACCGTAAACAGCACGCTGATGAAGCAAGAAAAGTTGATCTGATCCAGCTCATGTTGAAGGAGGATGAGGAAAGACAATCCCGCGAAAACGTAAGCCTATTTTCTGTAAATATTGCTTATTTTTGATCGCTGTAGAAACCCGCAATGCGCGAAGACACCATCATCTCAAACTGCTTCGGCTTCCTCATCGCCGGCTATGAAACGACGAGCACAGCCTTGGCGTACACTTCCTGGCTATTGGCACAGCACCCAGAAGTCCAAGCAACCCTTCATGAAGAAATTGTCGAAGCCTTTGACGCCGAAGATGAAGTCGATTATGACACCGCGATGAAACTTCCCTATTTAAATGCCGTCTATAAGGAATCTCTCCGTCTGAAGCCACCAGTCGTCACATTCTGTGCCCGTACTGCCCTTGAAGACGTCACAATCGGTGATTTGCACATACCCCGAGGCGTGTCTGTCAGCGCCCCAGTTCATTGCATCCATTGGGACGAGAAGCATTGGCCCGATCCGTTCAAATTCGATCCGACTCGCTTTACTGACGGCAAACAACACGACCCCTTGACATGGATTCCCTTTGGAATCGGACCGCGAATGTGTGCCGGAATGCGATTCGCCGAAATGGAGTTGAAATTGACACTTGTGGAACTTATTCGAAAGTATGAGATCCTGCCTGACCCTTCAAATACGGATGCTGATCTGAAAAGTACATTAAGCACGGTATTGTTGCGACCTGTCGATGGCGTTAAAGTTGTTTTGAAGAACAGGAATTGAAGTGATCTGTTGAATGAATACATGTATTTTGATTTTGAAGCATTGTAATTTTGTTGTAATTTGCGTAAAATTGTACATTCAACGTTGACAGACAAACTAGACACAGTGCCGTTCGACTTTATTGTAAAAAAACCGGGCCGAACTTCGACACAAAAAACCGCGCCCGCCTTCACCCTTGCCAAGTACATTATGTTTGTGCGTGCTCGTCAGTATCAATTGTCGCCCTTTATTTTTTTGATGGAGACGGACATTCCGTGCGCAGTATGCAGACCCATAGTATAAAAGCGTTTCTGCTTGATCATTTCTTCTGTCTCATATTACTCTAACTTTGTCCATCATCGTTTTCATTGCTTGTTCACGAGCGCATTTCCAGTCTAAAATTATGCCATACCCCATCTCCAAACTGCCCTACGGTCTCCGTTGCCGTTTAACCAAACTCGCTACCCCAGTTGAACGGTATAACCTTCAAATTGCCGCTGGCAATGTTTCAATTTGTCCACCCAAACTTCAACTGATTCAAGAAACATTTGATTATTTTCATATTGTATGTGAAAATGGAACAGTTACTGCGTATGAAAACCATCATTTTCACAAATTTACAGATCCAGTTACTATTGGCGTTGATAATCTTATCAAGTGTGACGAAGCCATTGTACTAAAATGTTTTGAAGCTCAAGACTTGGAGTCTGACATCTGTGATCGTATTCTATATGAGACTGGGGACATTATCATAATCGATTGCAGCCTCTCAAAAATGTTTTTCAAAAAACTTGTTACATTATATCCAAAAGTTGAATGCATCTACCTTTCTGATGATTTTAATGTATTAGACGTACTTACGTATTTTCCGAATCTATCATCTCTTAACGTCGAATTTAATTTGTCTAAAAATTGGATGACTGACATTTTAAAAGTTAAAAAGCACTCGTTAATGTCATTGACTGTCAGGTATTCAAATGAAACACCGAAGTTTGAACCATTTGACTTCAACGATTTGCTTACATGTCTAAAAGTAAGTTATTTATAGTTTTTAATTCCGCTAATAATTTTGATTGCAGGCGCAGAAACAAGGCTTTGAGTTTACTTTTTCTGTATCGGATGAGACGGGAGAATTTAAGATGTTCTTTCTCAAACTCAGAAAATTCTGCAACAAGAATCTTTCATTGGGTTACATTAGTAAAACATTTTGCACTCGTTTATCTATTAACTATTATTCTAACCGCTCATGGAAACATGCTAATTGGCACTTACCTTCGTAATTATGACAAAGTTTTAAACGAACAACGTAAACAATGTGTTTATAAAATAAACAAAAAAACACCTATTATCGATTTTGTGTTGAAAATGTCGATCACGCTTTGAGAAAATGGAATGTGCAACATGCGCAAGTTTGTCCGACCAAGTCGCTATTACGGTCGGTGACCATTGATTTTTTGTACAACAGACAACTTGCACGCAAAGCTTTGTTGCATTCCACGGCTTTTTTGTAACAACAATGCCGTATCCTATCGGCAAATTAGCCTACGGTCTCCGCTGCCGTCTAACCGAACTTACTACCCCGGTTGAACGGTACAACCTTCAAATTGCCGCTGGCAATATTTTAATTTGTCCGACGAAACCTCAACAAATTCAAGAAACTCGTGAGTTTCTGTATATTTTCTGCAAAAATGGAGTAATTACAGCGTATAATACGCTTTATGTTGACGAATACACAGACAAGATTGCTATGGATGTTGAAACCCTTACCAAATGTACCTATTACTTAGAGTTGAAGGGTTTTGCAGTTAAAGACTTGAAATCTGAAGTTATTGGCCGAATTTTATTTGAAAATAGTGAAATTTGTTTGTGCGATTGTAGCCTTTCAAAATTATTTTGCAAAACGCTTGGAAAAATTTCCCCAAAAGTGCGACGCATCTTTATCCATGATGCTGCCCATGAGGCTAATCTGGGAGACCTTTTACAATGTTTCCCAAATCTAAGATCTCTTGATGGTACTTGTTGCTTATCTAAAACTTGGTTGACTGACATTTCGACAATTAAAAATCATTCGTTGATGTCATTGAATGTCACTTATTCAAACGAAGCGACACAGTTTGAACCATTTCATTTTAACGATTTGCTAATATGTCTGAAAGTAAGTTGAGTTTGCTTCTTTGATGGCTCTAATATGTTTGTTTGCAGGCGCAGAAACTAGGTTTTGAACTTTCTATTATCGTTATAGACAGAGCAGGAAAGTTTACGACGTTTTTCACCGAACTCAGAAAATTTTTAAAGAAACATCTTTTAATGGGGCATACCGAAGTAAAAGTCAGTACTCATTTAACTATTGACCATTATGTTAACTTCAGTTCACCTATTAAATGGCATTTGCGTTAGTAATGGTGATTTGTTCTGTAAATATTTATATGACATTTTGTGTTGACCAATAAAAAGATTTTTGAGAAGTCCATTGTGTCATCGCTTACCTATTGTAGTCCTTACGCACATAACAGTTTTTGTGCGCGGGTTGGATGAACGGCGTTTGCGACTGACCACTTCACTCATACTGTTTTTCTTACATTAGCTTGTTTTTCCAACGTCTATCCACTTCCAGGTTCATTATAAGTCGCTTCAAAATGCCGTATCCCATCGGAAAACTTCCCTATGGCCTTCGTTCCCGCCTTTCCGAACTGGCAACCCCCGTCGAACGCTATCATCTGCAAGTCGCCGCCGGCAATGTGTCAATTTGTCCACCACAAAAGCAGCTTATTCATAAAAAACCTTATGGCTTACACAGCATTTCCGGAGAAACTGGAGAAGCCTATTTCGGCATCAGAGGTCTACCTATTCAGTTGACTGCCGATACTCTAATTCGTAGTAACATCGTCAGGTTTACTCTAAGGCATGCTTACTTGCAAACTTTAGAACACAACGTTTTCAATCATGTTATTTTCACACCAACAAATTTATATTTAAACGACTGCAGTCTTACAAGTGATTTCTTCAAAAGACTTGCATGTTTAATCGGACCACAAGTTGAAGAGATTACTATTCACGGCGCCAGAAGCAATTCTATTGATTTTACACAAGTATTAAAGGTTTTTCCGTGTCTCGAACGTTTAGATGTTCAAAAGGTCTGTCCGCCTTCAACGTGGATGGAAGACCTGACGCCGGTTAGCCCGTACCGTTTTACGTGTTTGGAATGGATGTTTATTGGTGTGCAGTTTTTACAATTCAAGTTTGAAAAACTTATCGACTTTCTTAAGGTAAATAATGCAAGATATTTACTTTTTCTTTTATATTTTGTAATTTTGTAGGCACAACGACACCGTTTAAATCTTAGAATAACCGTATATTCGATGACGCCAGAAGTGATAAAGCACTTGGATGAGCTGGAAGAACTTTTATATAAAAGTAAACATTTGTCGTTTGACAGAGGTAATACATTGGGTAGTACTGATCGCACCAGCATTACGATTGATGCTCAAAGAGAACCCCGGGTTAGCGCCAAAACTTGGTTACTTTCAAACTTGATTTCACGTGACAATGCTTTTGAATAACGATAATTGACTATTTAAGTAAAATTATTTAATTTACAACACAAATAAACGCTTTTTGTGAAACTTGTATTTTAATTTTAACGTTTTGCAATGAGTTGTCTCAAAAGCTGAGCGTTTCATCAACACGTCTTCGGTAGTATAGTGGTAAGTATCCGCGCCTGTCACGTGCGAGACCCGGGTTCGATTCCCGGCCGGAGAGAAAACTTTTTTCGTTCTGTGAATCAAATTTTTTAAAGATCACTAAAATTTTACATGTATTTTTTGTATGTTACTGCTTGTTAAATTGCATTAAATTCCCATAAAACTCGTATATTCTTGTTCGTTGTACCGTATGTTGACCGTCTTTCGAAAATTCGTCAATTTTAACGTGAATCCATTCAAAAACTGCAATTCTATTTGTATGTATTCACATGAAAAATAGCAATTAGCATTGATCGCCATAGGCACTGAGTCAGAGCCACCATCTGGCGACTGTACACACATTTGCATTTTGAGCGTTCTCGCGAGGAAACCTACCACTTTTCTGCGATGAGGTTCGCGACTGCGTGTGTTTTTCCGTGTCTCATATTCGACGTTTCTTCCTTCAGGGCTGGGTTGGGGCCATCATAATAAAACCGCCCCAACCGCCGATAGGGGCCGGCTGTCCTGATTGATTGTGCCTCGTTCGTGTTGTTGTGTTTCACGTCGCCTCCGTCATGATTGTTTGTGCTTTTCATTCCTTGGATCCAACCATTTTCAGCACCACCGCGACGACACGCTGCTCACATTGGGTGTGAAAGCGAGCCATGGATCCGTCGATCATCTTTTGGACGCTCTTCGGCATCAATTGGACCATCTTTTTGTTTGAACAGTATCTGGCTTGGCGACAGGTTTGGTTTTTTATATAAATTTTGTTAAAATCGTCAAACTTGTTCCAGTACAAAGTCCACGAAAAACACGAAAAGCGTCCAGACTCTCTAAAAGACCTCCTCACCAAGAAGAACTTCATCCTCGCCCGACGCTACAAGCTTGATCGGGGCCGATTTGGATTCGTCTCAGACATTGTCACCCAAATCCAGACGAGTATATTTGTTTTTGGTGGTTTCATGCACATGGCATGGGAGTTTGTCGGCCAATACACTGATAGCGAGGTAGGATGACGGTTTTTATATATAAATTTCATCATATTTTGTGTTTTTAGATCGTCCAATCAGCCTACTTCCTCGTCTTGACAACCCTGATCGATGTCGTCCTTTCCCTGCCTTTCGGCCTGTATGACACGTTCGTCATCGAGGAGCGTCATGGCTTCAACCAGCAAACGCTCGGGTTCTACTTCACCGACAAGGCCAAGAAGATCGCCCTGAATCTGGCCCTGACTGTGCCGATCGTTTCGGCGATCATTTGGTTCGTCAAATGGGGCGGTGATTACTTCTTTTTCTATCTTTGGTTGTTTATCTCCGCTATTATCTTCGTAAGTTTACCATTTGTAAAAATTGGATTGTAGTTTATATATAATTCCAGCTCCTCATGACAATCTACCCCGAATTCATCGCCCCATTGTTCGACAAATACGTCCCGCTGCCTGATAGCGAGCTTAAGGTCAAGATCGAAGACCTCGCCAAACGCGTTGGTTTCCCGCTGACAAAGTTGTATGTCGTTCAAGGCTCGAAGCGATCTTCCCACTCCAATGCCTACATGTATGGCTTCTGGAACAACAAGCGCATCGTCTTGTATGACACGCTTCTCAGCCCGGAGACCATTGTCCAGCTATTCGGCGAGCCTGAAAAGAAGCCTGAACCGACCCAACCCAAGCAAGAAGTCGACGTTTCCGACAGTTCCGAGGACGAAGAAACCAGCGCCAATTCCGTCAAGAACCGCGTCGGCAAGGGTATGACCGATGATGAGGTCGTCGCCGTCCTGGGCCACGAGATCGGTCACTGGCGGATGAAGCATACCGTAATCCAGCTGACCATTGCCGAGATTAACCTCTTCTTTTCGCTGTTCTTCTTCGCGAAGCTGTACCAATACCAGCCTTTGTTCGATGCCTTCGGCTTCCTCGGTGAAACGCCAACACTGATCGGGTTGTTGCTCGTCTTCCAGCTGATTCTCGCCATCTACAACGAAGTTTTCGGCGTTGCGCAGAGCTTCCTGTCCCGTAGGATGGAATTCGACGCTGACAAGTACTCCGCCGACTTAGGCTACGCCGATGCCCTCGGAAAGGCGCTTATCAAGCTCGGTGTCGACAATCTGTCTCTGCCCATCGACGACCCCATCTACTCGGCCGTGCATCACTCTCATCCGCCAATTCCTGAAAGAATCAAGGCTTTGAAGAAAAGCACCTAAAGTGCACTTGGATATACCGATATCATCTGTCAATCTCATTGCTTTCGATATTAATTAATTATTTATAAAAGGAATTTAAAGTGGCTTTAAAAGATAGATGGTTCAAAAATAGGGAAAACTCAACAAAAATGATAAAACTTTACCAACAGCAATCTAGCTGTCGGCGATAATGATGCTTAAAATGTGGAGAAAATAACAACCAAAACAAAATTCAAACCAAGTGCCTTCATTTAAGCGTCAGTCTTGGCCCTCTTGTTGTCATTGCGACCGCCTCGGCCACCATGGGCGCGCTTGTTGCCGCGACCGCCACGTCCTCCGCGACCACCACGACGGTTCTTATTCCGTTCGGTTTGAGCGACCTTGTTCTTGGTGAAGTCGGCCCAGTACTTTTCTTCCTCATCGCCTTCGAGCAGGGAGACAGTGATCTCGTTGTCCTGGAACTTGAGCGGCTCACCGGCTTCCTTGATCTTTGCCAAAGCGGCTACAGCGGCATTTTCTTCAAGACCTTCGAAGCGGATCTGGGCCTCGCTGGACTGGTCCTCACGGACGACGTAAGCGACAGGGGCGAACTTTTCAAAGAATTCACGGACGAGAGCGAAGGAAACGCCTTCGGTCGGGAGACCGGTTACCTTGATGACTTGGCCCTTGACAAAGTTGACGGCATTGATGGCTTCCTCGGATGCGGCAAGGGTTTCGAGCTTCTTCTGCTGCTTGAGGTTCTTCTCGGCAGCGCGACGCTCCTTGGTCTCGGCGACTTCCTTGGCCCAGTAGTCGTTCTGCATCATGCGGATGAGCTCCTTCTCGTTCCAGGTCTTGGCCTCCTCGGATTCAACGAACTTCTTGGCGGTCTCGACGTCATCGAAAGTGGCGAAGATGGAGCCCTTGAAGAGCTTGGTGACCTTGGTCTTACGCATGACGACGTTCTGGACGTTGCCGAAGGGCTTCAGGAACGCGACGATCTCGTCAAGGGTGGTCGTGGGCTCGAAGCCTTTCTGAAACGACAATAGTGAGCACTGTTCAAACAAAAAATATATAAAAACTTACAACGTAGGCAGTTCGGCTCTTGATTTCCTGCCAGAACTCCAGGCTGTTCTCCGGAAGCGGCACATCCGGGTTGCGGCGGACCTTCTCGCCATCCTCGCTAACATCGACAACTTCGCTGTTAGCCAACGCGGCGGCGATAATCTTCTTATCGGTGGTAAGCTGCCTCAAGCGGTTGAAAGTGAGAAGGACATCGAGTGGCACCCCTGAAACGCAAAGTATCGTTTAAAATCATCATTTGAAGTCGGAAAAAGTTTGCAACTCACAGCCATGGTCCTTCTTCATCTCATCCTGGAGGAAGCGATCCCTCTGGAGGTTGACATTGCCGAAGTAGTACTGAAATATGAGGAAATGAAGAGATTTCGAAAGCGATGAGAAAAGTGAAAAAACATACCTCGAGTTGAGAGAGAATCTTCGCGGAAAGTTCGGGATTGGTATCGGTCGTCATTGTCGAAGATGGGAAGATGCTTTCAGGTGGGTAGAAGAAACAATTGAGGACAAGCTCGAAGCTTGTTTCTTTCGCGAATGAAAAAAAGCAAGCAACGACGGAGTGATGAAGTTTGGGCCGCGCTTTTGTCCGCCCATACAATCGTGGTGAGAGCACTCAGTGCGCACGCACTCGATCTAATGGGGCAGAACGTGCAAATTGTTGTTTCTTTCTTTTTTCAATTTTTATCTTTAAATTTGTTATCAAATCTTTTTATTTTTTCTTTCCAAGTTGCAAAAACACATACCAACAGTTTTGAATCTTTGCATCGATGAAAATCAAACAATAAAGCGCCGCATTTGAAGCTCAAAAACTAACTATACATAATTGCCAATACAGTATCCAAATTTTATTCCAACTCAAAATTTGCCATCCCAATTGACACCCTGTACAATTCTGCTTTCTCCATATGGCCGGTTCAGTGAAGCCGAAAAATGGGAAAGCAAATAATGGTGCCGGGGGCCCGGCAGGACGAACCCTCCCTCACAAAAAAGACACACATTGCCGCAGGCATTGCTTCCGGCTGGTGCCGGGGCAGCCGTCAGTTGTCAAAAAGCCGTGAAGCGTCGTCTCGTTGCCGTTGTTTTAAATTGATTGGACGGAGGCCAACGCCGTTATTTCGAGGAAGAGCTCGGCTCGACTGGCTCAATTAGCTTTGAAATCGGCGGTGGCGATCGATCTGTTTGAAACTTGGAGGCTTTGATCAGCTGATTCCGGAAAAGGTGACGACGAAGTCAACATGGGCAACACCACGAGCTCTATTACCGATTTGAACCTGTTTTCAAAGGGCGGCGTGTTCACGTCCGAGCAGCTGGATGAGTATCAGGTGGGTGTTCTGGTACTTTAGTGGTTCTGGTACTTTAGTGGTTCTGGTAGTTTTGAAGCGTTTACATACTTTTAATACTTTTTTTATCCCACTCTTCCAGGACTGCACCTTTTTCACCAAAAAAGACATCCTCCGTCTGTACAAACGCTTCTATGCCCTCAATCCAAACAAAGTCCCGGCCAACATGCAAGGCAATCGCGCTTCCATCGTGGCCCTAACCTTCGAAGAGATTGAAAAGATCCCCGAACTCAAAGAAAACCCCTTCCGAAGACGCATCTGCCAGGTGTTTAGCGAGGACGGCTGCGGCAATCTCACCTTTGACGACTTCCTCGACATGTTCAGCGTTTTCTCCGAGATGGCTCCGCTGCCGTTGAAGCTCAAATACGCGTTCCGCATCTACGACTTTGACGGAGACGACTTCCTCGGCCCCTCTGACCTGTCTAAGATGATTCGCAGTTTGACGCGGGACGAGCTCACTGATGAGGAGGTCGAATTTATCATTGAAAGAGTGGGTTTTGACGTTGGAAAAGTTGGAATTTGAGTTTAAAAAGTGCGTTTAGATCATAGAGGAAGCCGATCTCGACAGCGACAACCGAATCTCGTACGCCGAATTCGAGCATGTTGTGTCGCGCTCACCGGATTTTATCCGTACATTCCACATTCGCATTTAAATTCAGTTTTGTCTTTCCGTTTGGAAGTTTCTTCAAATAAAACTCAACAGATTATTATTAAGTATACTACAAGCTATAGAAAAGTCACCATTGACACCGATCATCGAGTGTTGCCAAACTCGCACAACCGTTTCACGCATTCACAGAGACGTATGAACTGATAAAAATGATAAAAACAGTTACCGGTTGACTAAGGATCTCCTCGAAACTTCTTAGTTTTCGGTGTTTGAAGGCTTGGCCGGCTCGGCAGGGACGCTCTCGACGACAGTCGCGGCTGTTTGCGCCTTCGTGACCTGGTTGTAGACGGTCAGGGCCTGGGTCACCATGCTGTTGATGTCGTTCGCATTGGCCGGAACGATGAGTGTGTTGGATTCCTTGGCGAGTCCGCTGAAGGCCTTGACGTACTGCTCCGCGATGACGAGACTAGCGGCATTCGAACCGCCTTGCTTGTTCAGGGCCGCGGCAACGTAGTCGATTGCCTTGCGACGCGCTTCACCCTGAAGCTCGATGGCTGAGGCTTGACCTTTGGCTTCATTGATCTTTTCCTGCATGGAAGCCTCGGAGGCGAGGATGCGCGACTGCTTCTCACCGAGGGCGACGTTGATGGCGGCGTCGCGTTGACCTTCGGATTCGAGGATGGCAGCACGTTTGCGGCGCTCGGCTTCGACTTGCATCTGAAACAATTCAAAATTGGTCCAAATAAAGTCAAAAAAGCAAAACAAACCTGCATAGCTTCCTGGATTCTCGCAGGCATGGTCATGTTTCGGATTTCGTAACGCATGCTGACAAGGCCCCATGGCTCGGCTGCCTTATTGATCGCTTCTAAACACAATAACTATTAACCTGAAGCAAAATGCCTTTCAAAAACCCACCGACAATGCAGACATTCAACTGTTCACGCTCCTTGAAAACGGTATCAAGCGAAATCTTGCCAACCTCACTGCGCATCGTCGTTTGAGCGAGTTGTGTCACCGCAAACTCTGGATCGTCGACACCATAGGAAGCCTGAATGTCACCCCCAATAAAAATTATATAAAACCATCGGAAAAGACTAACCTTGTAAGGGTCAATGACCCGCAAATACAACACTCCATCCAAATGCAGCTGCACATTGTCCAGCGTGATAGCGCCCTGTTGCGGGATCTCAATCGCGATTTCCTTCAAACTCTGGACGTATTTGATCCTGTCGAGCACTGGGATGAGGACATTGAAACCCTGAAACCGTCCATTGTCAAAAGCTGTTTCGAAATGATTGCATCACTGACCGGTTCCAAAATTTTGTGAAACTTGCCCATCCTCTCGATGACCCACGCCTCCTGCTGCGGCACAAAGTTGATGACCGTGTTGAGGGCATATTGGGGCGTCGAAGTGGAGATGGATCTGGAAATTGGGAGTTTTTTGGATGGATTTTTGGATCATCGAAAAGGGTCATAACTTACCGTGACAAAAGCTGGTTGGGGGCAGCTGCAACCCGGAGGAACTGCGAAGCCTTCACGGTAGACAGTCTGGATAACATTGGGATTGGTTTGGAGGGGAAATTAGCGGAATTGGAACGAGGCAAGAAGCCGAATGCTCGAGAAGCTGCAAAAGTGGGAGGACGTTACGAAGCGACAGTCTTGGCAAAGTGCGCTCAATGCCAACGCGTTTTTTTGCAAATTCTTTTTCAACTTTAACTTTTTTAATTCTTATTTACATTACCTACAGATACCCTTTTCCTCTTTCCTTTTCACGTTAGCTAGAGAACGTCTAAACTACGCTTTCTACAAAACAGTATTCCTTTCTTTGTCAACTTACAAAACTAATTACTGATCATAGCAATGACACTTTAAAATTACTGTTTTATGAAACATAAAATTAGAAATGAAAAACCGGTATTACAAAACCGACACAGTCAATCAATACATGAATAAATAAGCAAAGTTAAACCGTCCCAAAAGCCCTTTTAAGCAACAATGTCGTCCAAGACGCGAGTGCCGTCCTTGTCGATGACGAGCAGGCTGAAGTTAGGCAGATTCGCGACGAAACGCTTCCGGGCTTCCGCGATACACTTCTTCACGGCGTCGATGCCTTCCTCCAAGGGCAGGTCTGAAACAAATTATATATAAATTTACACTTTCCAATTGAATATGACCAAAAACTCACCCTTCTTGTAGAGCGTATCCATGATAGCGTAGCAGAATCGACCGGTGAAGCCTCGGAAGAGGTAGTTCTGGCGCTCGATGCCGTTGCCGAGGTAGTCGATGGAGCTGAGCCACGCCTTGCCTTCGAGATCGTCGTAGCCGCCGAGCAGCAGGTCGACGCGCCAGTAGTTCTCGCTACGGAGCGCGGAGGCGATGTTCTTGCGGAGCCAGAAGTGGGTCGACTTGGGGCTGGTCTCGTAGGTGTGCCGGATCTTGTACAGGCTGTAGTTTCGCAGGGCGTAGTCGCTGAAGTTGATCACGTCGCCGGATTCGCCAGTCACGCTCATGTACAGCTTGTCGCCGAGCTTGACCGACTTGTTGTGCTCTGAAAAGTTGGTTTTATATATATGCCACATAAGAATGACGGAAAGAAGACAAAACAATGATTCAAAGCGATGGGATCGCAAAAAGACTCACCTTTGGAGACAACAATAGCGCCATAGGCAAATTGTGACTTGTCCGACGCCAGGATGACGTAGTCGTCAGTGCGCATACCGATCAGGAAGTGCATCGACATGGTGACAGTCGATTAAGCGGATTCTGGATGGATAGAAACGGAAGTTGAAGCCGAAGAGAAGGATCCTCGGAGAACCTCTCACTCCGTCAAAATTTGATGACATCCGCCTCTTTCGTGGTGGGACCGTTTATGGGCGACGCATCGTGCACGCTTTTCAACTCGGTGCGAGCTCTTTCGTCACTCTGCGGTCTCCCCCGCGTTTCGTGTCGTTGAATCGTTCGTTTTTCGCGTTTTTCTATCATTCAAGATGTCGCTTGCCGAAGATTTCCTTGCCGATCTTGAAGATGATGCCGACGAAGAGTTGGAGGAGCTCGTCCCCGCCGAAGAAGACGATGACATCGCCGAAGTCACGGAGGAGGTGATGCCGATTGTGAGTTATGACAGGGTCACGGATGTCGCCAAGCTCATGGAGTCGTCTAACTACATCAAACTGACCAACGACATGAATGAGCAGCTGAAGCAGGACCATATTCCGACGCTCATGACGCCCATCGAAGTCGATCCGCAGTATGTGTTGCTTGTCGCCCTTTGCGAGGTTAGTTTTATATATATTTTCTTCTTTAAACAGGCTAATAATCTTCCCTTTCAGCTCGGAGCCGATGTCGAACACGAAATTAGTGTGATCCACAAGTTCATCCGCGACAAGTACGAAAAGCGGTTCCCCGAGCTGGAAAACCTGGTCCCCATGCCGCTCGAATACGCCCGAACCGTTGCCATTCTCGGCAATGACATCCTGGAAAAGTCGAAAGACGGCGATCTCTTCAAGGACTTCCTCGCTCCGTCGACGATAATGGTCGTCAATTTGTCGTCCGTGAACACCAAAGGCGTCCCCCTCGATGAAGCCGAATTGAAGGCCGTTCTCGAAGCCTGTGCCATGGTCGACGCGCTCCAGGCCGAGCGAATCAAGATGTACCAATACATTGAATCCCGCATGGCTTTGATTGCGCCTAACTTGTGCGCTATCGTCGGTGCCGCGACGGCTGCGATGCTGGTTTCGCAGGCTGGTGGTCTTGGACGTCTGATGAATCAGCCGAGTTGTAATTTGCAGATTTTGGGTATGTTTATCCCTCTTTTTGATTCCATTTTTTTCATTTTTGCCTCTTTCAGGCAAGCAAAAACGCGCTCTCGCCGGCTTCAGCACGGCAAGCATCCTCCCCCATGCCGGGTTCATCTACTTCCATCAACGCGTCCAGTCTCTCCCCCCAGATTACCGTAACAAAGCCACCAAGATTATCGCTGCAAAGTGTACTCTCGCGGTCCGTACTGACGGTCTCCACCACAGCCCGGATGGCGCAGTCGGACGTCAATTGCTGGACGAAGTTCAGAAGAAGATCGAAAAGATGCTGGAACCGCCGCCGGTCAAGAATCAGAAGGCCCTCCCGAAGCCCATCGACAAGTCATCGAAGAAGCGTGGTGGCCGCCGTGTCCGCAAGCAGAAGGAGATGACCGGCATGACCGAACTCCGCCGCAAGACGAACCGCATCAACTTCGGCGAACTCCAGGAAGACGTCTCCCAGGAGCACATGGGCTTCACGCTCGGCCAAGCCGCTTCGTCGAGTCTGGCGGGTGGTGGACGCATCCGAAGCAACATTGTCGACAATAAGACGCGTGTCAAGTTAGTTTATTTACATTTTTCGAGGTTTTGGGACAATAATAATGGGTGCTTTTTCAGAATGTCCCAAAAGATGCAACGCCAACTCGAACGCCAGCGGCAACAACTCGGTGGAGCCACTTCCATCCGCTCCAAACTGGCCGGCACCCAATCCAGCGTGTCCTTCACACCGCTAAATGGTCTCGAGATTGTCAATCCGAATCGTCAACAGGAACAAGACTCCGGAAAGTCGACCTACTTTTCGGCTTCGTCTTCATTCATGCGAGTTTGAGCGATAATGCATTCAATCTTTGCGATTGTTTTGTTGTCTTCGTTAAACTAGACGTTTTTATTGTACATTTGTGCACCTTTACTGATTGTAAATCTTAATAAAGTTAAAATTGCATCGAAAAATCTACTAAAAATTACTGTAACAACTTGCAAAACTCGAAAAACAGCAATCTAGACCTATTCAGAGCTGTCGGCATCGTCCTCATCTTCGTGATCATCGTCCTCCGACCCAGTCTCACTCAAATCATCTTCAACGGCATCCTCATCTTCCGCCTCAGTGTCCTCCTCCTCAACAGGGCCTTCAATGTGGTAGATGTTATGAGTCAGCTGGACCCAAGTAAAGTCCCGAACCAATATGTAGCCGTCGTTCAAGCGCTTTCGAGTGAAGCCGAAGGTCAGCAGGTTCTCACGGGCCTGTTGGGGGTCTTCGAAAATCTGAAACTCGACCCTAAATTTCTTCATTTCCCAAATGAAAAGTCAAACTCACATCGAAATTGACCACAGCCTGAACGCTTACGTTGACCATGGTGTGGAACTGGACGGCATTCAGCCAATCGTACAGCTTGCTGATCTCGGCAGGGTCGGTGTCGGTCACGGTATGACGACTTTGGAGCGCAATCGTCGGGAACTTTGCGTTCGGGAAGCCCTTGACGGTCTTGGATACGGCCTTGACCAGGTCCAGGTTGATTCGCGAGGAGAAGCCGATGTGGTAGTATATCTTCTTTACTTCGGGGAAGGCCAGGACGACGGAGCTAAAGGATTTTGGATGAATAAGAATGGAAAATGTGAGAAGTACTTACATATCAACGGGAGCGCTTTCAAAGATGAAGAGATTGACAATCTCAGGGAAGACGATCTTCGGGGTCAGGTTTACCAAGGACTGAAACAACAAAATGTAACCTTTCTGTTGTAAAAATGGTAACTAAACAACTCACTCGAAGCTCCTCCGGGCTCAAACGCAACGACAAACTCTCCAGCTTGTCCAACTTGAGGCCAGCCTTCTTGACTTCACGCATTAGCCAGTAAGCAGAGCCATGCGGGAACTTGAGGTGCTTCAGATTCTCGAAGCGGTTGATGACGGACGCGACGGTGCCTTTGGTGTTGCCTTCGGTGAGGGTGATTTCGGTGATGTTCTCTGAAAATGGCTACTTTGAGCAAAACAAAACCTCGCCAATCAATCACAAACCCGGAATGAGCTCCGCCGGTGTCAGCTCCAAGCAATTCAAACCCAAGTGATGCTTCTTGACAAAGCGGGCAAGGAAGGCCATGTTGGCAAGGTAGGCGCAGCCGATGACATCCTCGTTATCACGAAAGTTGATATTGTGGTCGATGTTTTTCTAAAAACGAAGAGTTTTTTTATATTTATATCATCAAAACAGGCAAACTAAAGCTTAAACTCACGAGATGCAACCTCTTCGACTCCAAGACAGCAGCCACATACGCTTCAATGCTGATTTTGAGCGTCTCCAAGTTAGCGGCGCCAGAAAGGCCGATCATCGCCATGGCTTCGCCGTTTCCGCAAACACGGACTTGGTTGACGATGTGATGAACAAGATGGCCGTAGAGCTTCGTCATGGTCGAGATTGCCTGGAAGAAAAGGATTTTGTGGAGGAAATTGTAAGCACAGGCTAAAAACACGCAAAGTCGCTTGTGCACCGCCGGCATGGCGTGATGATGACAAGCAACTTTAGGGGTGAAATCAGTATGTATCCGCGGAAAAGTTGAAGACGGAAAGGAACAAAACTGCCAAGGGGGATGGGCAGAAAAGGCAGCAAAGAAGAACGAAGTGGAGGATGACTTTTTCGAACTTGAAAAACACACACAGACGGTCTCGCCGCGAAAGCGTGCAGACCACCGACTGCGCACTTTCAAATTTCGTTTCGCCGTTGTTGTCGTAAAAATGCCGATTCAAACGTCCTTTTTTTGTTTGTTTTCCTTATTTTTGATCATTACCGTCACGATTTGAACAAATGTAATCATTTCCGAGAACAAAAACCATCACTTTTTAGAAGAAATCTACATTTTTACAACATTTTTGAAAATACCTTTATTATTCAACTTTTCACGTTACAAAAGTACATTAGTACAATAGAATTACTTGAAAGTGATTAAAGAAAAAAAGGATAGGTTCATAAATGTCAATGATAACATGTTATTAGGAAATTTGAAGCTCAATTGTGATAGAAACATCGTTTTGTTAATTTCTAAACGAAAGGAATGATAAAAACCATTTTTTTTGATACAATAACACTTTTAACTAGATAAATAGTATAAGGAAAACAATAAATTATGATACGATAAATAGATAGTTTGATTATTGAGAGACTTGGTTTGAACTTGGCTGACTTTATTTGCCACTTTTGTTAACCTTGGCCCGCTTGGAAGGTCCTCGTTGATCTTCATCATCGTCTTTGGCTTTTCTAGCTCCTTTGTTCACCTTTTCAGGCTCATCTTTTGTCGATGAAGCTGCCTTTTTAGGGGCCTCATTCCGTTCCGGTGAAGCCCCAGCCTCATCTTCTGCCGGTGAAGCCGCACTTTCGGGTGCTTCATTTTGTTGCGGTGAAGCTTCGCGTTCGGTAGCCTCATTATTCTCATCGGGGTTTTCCTCATTGACCTCTTCCCCATCGGCGTCTTCCACACCGAGATCTCCCCCACCGGGGTTTTCAACCTCAGCAGGTGCCGCGTCAGGGTTTTCGCCTTCAACAGGCTCCCCATCGGCGTTTTCAACCTGAGCTGGAGGCTCCATCAACCCTTTGTTCGCCAGATATTCGTTATAATCGTCTTCCATCTCTGGCGGGACTAGGTCGAGGGAATCGAGGGTAACCGCGTTTTCATCCATCGCCGGAAACGGTGAAGGTGTATCACGATCGAAGTCCTGCCTGATAGTGCGTTCTCTGTCACTGAAGGTGAGATCATGATACACGGTGACACGTGGATGTATTTTGTAGATACTCAACGTATCCGGAGGCAGCTCTCTATTTATATTGAGTTCGTAGCCAAAGGCGGTGTATTCCAAGATGTCGAGTTCCTAAAATTACACAAGTTGTTACCGTAATCCAAAATAGACAGTTGAACTTACCGAAATTTCGGCATACTCGCGAAAACGCAACTGAATGCGCAGTCTTCTTTGAGGGGGGTTGATTTGCGCAGCCCAATGGTGAAGCCTCGTGGTTTCAGCAAAGCACGTTTCAGCATCTGCAGGATGAGTTGTGAAGTGAATCATGAGGCGCTGGAGATTGGGAAAGCATGTCGTGATGAATGGGAACAAGTTGGTGATGAAAACCAAGTCGAAGGTGCTGTTTTCGTCGTGTTCATCTGAAAAAGCGGCTTATCATAAGATTGACAGTTAAGATAGATTTTGACATACGTTGTTTGAAGTCAATTCGTATCCGGAAATCCATGATTTCAGGCTGCGGTATCAAATTGGCCCTAAAAAGGTTGAAATTACAATTAAAAACGCTTAAAAAACAAAAAGTAAAACTAACAAGTCTTCCTCAGTGAGAGCGCAAAGCTCCGAAACATTGAACGTAAGCTCAAACCTGCCAAATGGGAAGTTTGGGAGTCTCATCAACGCCTAAAATCATATTCTTTTTTTTTTCTCTTTTTTCTTCTTCTTTTTCTCGGTTAAAATGTACTTACAGACAGTTGCGCACACTTCACAAAAACCTCAACATGGCTGAGTGAAATAGGGGCATACCGCATACCTCCAAGGCCCTCATAGAAACTAAACGGTTCCTGAATCTGAAGAAACTTGAGCGCTGTTAACTCTTCCATAAATGATCTGATTTGCATCGGTTGACCGTTGACGAGACCGCCAGCGACCGAAAGGGTTAGCATTTGTTCTGAAATTAAGTAAGTTAGGAAACTTTTTCATTGTTTGAGGCAGTTAGACATACCAGTATTGACCCAATACGGTAAAATTGGCAATGTAAACTCAATGATCCGAATTCTAGAGGTCCAAAATGCCGCTTGTGAAAATGATAGCTGATTCGTGAATTTGATCATTTGTTCGGTTTCTAACATGTGTGCGATAATGTTTTCGGCCTGGAAGGGCAGATTATGCCATTTTGAGGTGGTATAGTTTTAAAAAAAGTTGAAATTTGTTCAACTTACAGTTTTCGGGACGCCTTCCGGAAGGTTGAACATGCATGGCATTGAGTCTTCTTCCCCTTTAGTGTCTCGCTACAAAAAAATCAGACTTACGATAAGTTTTTTAGACAATTGTGATGGTTTTTTTGATTTAAAGAAAGAACTTACAATATAGAGGTCATTGTTATAAACTACAAGCTCGGCATGATACATTATCCGACCCCCATATTTGTAAAAATACTTTCGGTTTTCTCCAGGACACCTTTCCATCATCCTTGTCCCATCCCAGGGAACAGCCATTTTGAATCGGCTTTACCTGAAATAGCTCTTTTGTAGGTGTAACTGACTACAAATAGGACTGTCATGTGATTATTGCGTTTTCGTACAGTCGACTGTCACGTGCCTAATGTAGGGGTCTATTATTAAAGGACAACAAAGTACGCCTAACAGATACAAATGTTTGGTAGCGTTTTTATTGGCTCAAAAAAGGAAAAAGTGTTATTGAATTAGCAAAACTTTCAACGCCACAAGGCTGGTAGTCCATGCGCCGGCGGCGGCAGTGCAAAAAGGGATGGACAATAACCGCAATTTTAACGACTCTACCACCAATTTTTGGCGTTTCCCCCCCTGCCGCGGACGACGTAGTGTCTTCCGAATGGTATAGACACTGACACTGAGAAACAACCGTTGCCACCTCTCTGCCCCGCATCACATAATGGTGCACATAAACGGTGCCCCGCCCCAGGCCCCCTCCAACCACTTTTTTGCCACAAAACCGCGGCCGCGGTGGAGCTGTCGGCGGCCGGGCCGTAACCGCTTAGCTCCAACCCATTTCACGGCAATCTACAAGCCTATTAGCCTGGGTTGCCCGGCAACCAACCTCTCAAATTACACGCTAATGCGTAAATGTACTCTCTGATATTAATCATAAACAGACCGTCCCACGGTTCTCGGAAATGAAAAGTGGGATGGACGTAAAGCCGATGTGGTGTTGAGAACTTTTTTGTACAAATTGTACTAGTCACGAGAGGTGCATGACTATGGCAAAGTACAGTAAACTTAATGACACATAGTAGTTTGCAGAAGCTTCTATTTTGGTGATGAAAAAAGTTGACAAACAAGTGACTACCGTAATACCAAAAAGTGCAATTGTAAAAGTAAAAAAATGTCGAATAAACTCGCTACGTCACATAGTTGTCGGCACACTTCGCCAAGACTCACCGAGCATGGCGTCACAACTAAAATACATTTGTTAACGCTGCCTTTATTTTTTCTTTGATCTGTACAAAATTATCTAATATTACTAAAAAGCACATGATAATGACTTTTTAAAAAGGAAATTCTGTAAAATGACGTCACAAAGTTGTTAGCCCACTTCGCCAACTTTTGAGAAATCAAACATGACGTCACAACGAATATTCATTTGTTAACGCTGGCTTTCTTTGTTCTTGAATCAGTACAAAATTTTCCAATATTATAGTAAGGCATATTTTAGTGACTTTTGGAAAAGCAAATTTTGTAAAATTGCGTCAGGAAGTTGTTGACACACTTCGCCAAAGGCCGAAAAACGAGCATGACGTCACAAGAAACATTTATTTGTTAATGCTGGCTTTCATCTTCTCTTAGTGAGCATTTTATTTCCCAAGATTACAGAGAAGTACATTTAAATGACTTTTTAAAAAGGAAATTTTATAAGGATAAGCATGTCGCTGTAAATTAGATTTAAACCGTTTACAAAAATGTCAAAAGTGCGTTTATTGATTACGGGATTGATTCAAGCGACGGAAAGTTCCTTTCAAAGGTGTTGAGTATTAGCAAGTTCTGCAAAAGAGGTACTTCACAACAAGCACATCCTTCTGAGGTCCTTTGCGCGAGGTTGATCAGATCCCGCCCTCCTGTCTGATTGTGTGCTTCTTTCTGCCTAAGTTTCTCGATTTGTCAATCTTTCATCGCTCCTAAACGATTAACAGCATTTGGCTATCAGTCTACAAGCATTCCTGTTATTCTGGAAGGGCTTGTTTTCTCTTTGCTTCGATTTTGTTCAGTAAATCGGCGACATTCGTTCTTTGTCGTTATTGTCGATCTTTTTATATATTTTCTTTCAAAACTAACCTATTTCTTAAGTCTATCATTCTCTTTCCAACCACCATACCAGTCCTCATCCATTCATGATGCCAATCACCGCCGATATCAACGCATTTCCAAAACGTATATATAAAAACACATTTCGAGTGCAAACCACAGGTCGCGTCCCGACACGACTTTGGAAGCGGAGTGTTTCTCATCCTCGCGGTTTACTTTTTTCCTTCTTTCCGGTCTATTTTTTGCTTTATTCTGGTTTTCCTTTTCCCTTCCACTATCGCTATCCCCCAGATACACAAGCCCCGTGGCGCGGATCATCGATTTCCACCAGTTTCGATAGCAAATCAGCGTCATTGCGATTTCAGGTTTGAACAGTTGTGCTGCTCGCCTCTTCGAAGGGTTTTCTCGCAACTCGCTTGCTCAAATCGCATTTCCCCGTTTCATCATGTCTGACCTGAACGATTTCTTCGCCAAGAAGGCCAGCAAGAACAAGAAGAAGGCCGCCCTCAACGTCAACACACTCGGTGAGAAGCTTGAGCGCAGCATTCAGGCACAGGTTGGTCTTTGGGATTTTTTTTGGTGATTTCCGTCGCCACGTGGTTTCGAAACACTTTTTTAAATGTTTTTATATATAAATTTGTTTCCATTCTAGCTGCAAGAGCAACGCGAGCAGAAGGACCGCAATGCGAGCCAAACTGTGCAAGCCAGCGGATCGCAGGCCGCTCCGGCCGATTCCGAGTGGATCGACCCTTCCGCGGACAACCTGGCGACGAACCTTGAGCAACTCGGCATCAAGGATATGGCTGTGGCGGATCTGAATGCAGAGGAAATCTCAGAAGAGGAGGAAGAAGAAACCGTGCGCACCAAGACGTGGAATACAGATGCCGTATGTTTGATGACTATTTATTTTGAGTTTTTATATATATTTCTCTTCCAGAAGCCCGAAGAAATCACCGAAGAGCCTATGGCTGCCCCTCCGACGGCTAACCTCGCCCCAGCCAAGTACGTTCCCCCATCGCGCGGCAAGTACGTCCCGCGTCGCGGCGCACCCGTCAAGCTCGACCTCCAGAACGATGAAATGTTCCCGACGCTGGCAAAGGCCGATGAAGTCGAAAAGGCCAAGCACGATGATGCCAAGGTGGCCAAGAATCCCGACTGGAAGGTCCAGGGCAGCACCAACCGATGGGGCAGCGATCGTCCGTCGGCCGCGCCGGCTCCCCAGCAGCCAGCCAAGCCCCTCAATCCGAACGCCTACCGACCGCCAGCCGCTCGTGGCATTACCAACTTCATCCCTGCGCCCCGTCCGACCATCCCACAAGTCGAGAAGCAGCCCACCGCCAACAGATACGTGCCTCCGAACAAGCGCGTCTAAAGTGTTTTGTTCGCCCAAACCCTCCTTTCACGGGTTTTGTTTCTGCGCGAAGTCAATCAAAAAATCCAATCTATCAAATTCAATTTTACTGGAATCCAAGTTCTTGGTTTGTGTTGCCTCTTTCTTCCGACATTTTTCTATTCAACTTTGTATTCGAGTTTTGTCGGTGCTTTCCGCCTCCGTTTGTTGGAGTTTCAAGCGTTTTTTATTGTTTTGACCGTTTTTATTAATTGTTTTTGTTACTGCTTGCGGTAGTTTTTGTATAATTACCGTGGCTGATAATAGAAAGTTTATTCGAAATTGGTGGAATTCTACAAATTGATACAAAACAGGTTTTAAGCGATGGACATGGGTTCGTCGTCATCAGAATCGATGATAACTTTGCGGCGCTTGACGGGATTCGGGGAACTGACTGGCGGGACGTTCTCGGGATTGTCGACGGTCCGTGAGTCGTCTTCGGACTCGGATTCAATGATGAGTTTGTCTTTGGGCGACGAAGTGGACGGTTGATTGGAAGTTTCGTCCTCAGAATCACTTCCAGCCGGAATTTCTTCATCGGAATCAAGGACGAGGCGTTGATTGCGGGCTTTGAGGGACTTTCGGGGTTCTGGTTCGGCGTCGGAGTCTTGATACGAGGCATATGACTCATTTTTGTCGACAGTAATGGTGGGATCGCCATCGGAATCGACCCCGTAAGTGTGGTGAATTTGGCTTCGATTCCGGGCTTTGAGCGACTTCTTCGGCCGAGAATAAGTGATTTGCTCACTTTCGGAGTCGCTTTGGTGCAGCGGGGAAAGCTCTTTCGTTGGTTTGACTGCTTTGGGTACGGTAGCGGTAGTGGTGGCCGATTTCGCGGACGCTTCAGCCGCCGCCCATTCCGCTTCATAGTCGATTTCGTCAACAAGCTTCGAAGTCGGCTCTTCAATACCCCAGTCAATGTTATCATCATCGAATGAGTCCACACTGGCAGCCCGGGAAGTGGCTTTCATCGGGGACGGGGAACGCGAACGGGTGTCCACAGGGTTCGCGTTTGACGCGCTTTCAGTGGCAGTGTCTTCGAAGAGCGGCATTCCGTGGCGGAGCTTCGTCATGTAGACCTGAAAACATCAAATTAAGTCACACAATGATCATCAAACCCCAAGAAAGCCAAAAACAGACCTTAACAGCGCGCTTTTTGCCGACATTTTCAACTTTCGCCAAAAAGTCGTCAAAAGTCGCCTTTGGATAGAGCAAATGGGCCCAATATTCGACTTTCTGCATGACGTCGTCGAGATTGTCGTACTGAAAAGGCATTTCTAATCTTATTATACAATTTTATATATAACAAAACCCACGGGAGACTTCTTTTTATTCGGCTGATACGTCTCAAACATCTTCCGCAACGCGCAAAGTCCCTTTTCGCCAGTGAGCTCGCGTTCGGTCAGCTTCGGCTGGGGCTTCGTGTTGATCTTCCGCTTCGGCTTGACGTCAGCTTCGACCTTTCGGATGACGTTGTCCAGAGCGTCATCGCCGTTTTCCGGGGCTGTAAATTGAATCGTCAAAACTGTCATTTAAAACCGCAAAAAACACACTTACCATTGTCATTGACCTGGTCAACATCGTCAAAAAGGTTGTCATCGAAGTCGCCGTAGTCTTCCATGGTTAAGGGAGGATTCAGAAGGCGAGAAAGCTGTTGAGAAGAGGGTCAAATTTGAGCGCGACTTTCGCGCAAAAGAAAACCAGCTTTCCCGCGTTTTGAAAACCTTGGCCAAGTGTGCCCAACGTTAGCTTTTGTCAGACGCGAATTTCAACAAAGTTTTACTTTTTCCTCACTTTTCGTCATTTTCAACCCTTCAAAACCGGCATCATGGACATTGCTCGCCTTCTCGACACCCGAAATACGCGGAAGGAGACCCGCAAGATGCAGAAGAAGCTGAAGAAAGTCGTTAAAAACGCGCATCACAAGAAGGAAGACGTGAGTTTCGTTTTTATATATTCCATTTCTCAATTTCACCTTCAGGCATCCCAAGCAGTCGAAAAGTTCCTCAACAAAGGTCAGAAGAAAAAGAAGAACAAGCAAAAGAAGAAGAAAAAGCCCGTCGACGAGAATGGCGTGCGGATTCCGAAGGCTCCGAAGCCCAGTCACGTTGAATTGATCGTCCAGGCCGATATCGAGGAGGAGAAGAAGTTCAAAAGTGAAGTAAGTCATTTTTAAAGCTGGTTTATAAAGTCTGTCTGTGCAATCAGAACCATTTCAGACCGAGGAAGAGCGAATCAAAATTATTCGAAACCAATTGGACGACGACGATCGCGAAATTCGGAAGTATGAAAAGCTTCTTGGTTTCCGCAAACGCAAATCCGACAGCGTTCCGGATAAGATTGTTGCTGATGGCATGTCTGGTGAGTCCATTTACTTGATTGTTTGTATTTAAACGCGGTTAAAGTTATATAAAAAGCAAAAACACTAGATTTTCCGTGTTTTTGCAACCATTTTAACCGCATAAAATCTTTAACTGTGTCTTCACATGGGCTTACTGATAATGTTCAGGTGGTCCACATTTGCAAGCAGTTACATTTGTCTTTGTTTTTACCTTTCAATGTAAAAAATGACATTTTTCAGATCTTTGGGAATTCTGCGACCCGAAAAAGCGCAAAAAGTTTGTCGAAACCGAAGACGACGCTGATCTTGGTCTCGCCCAGCTCGCCAAACTCGAAGCTAAGACGCCCGAAATCTCTCTTGATGAAAGCGATGATGAATGGCTCAGCAATAAGCGCAAGGCTGCGGACAAGGCTCGATCTAAGGCTGAGAAGCTGGCTGCTGAAGTTGCCGAGGCCGACGATAGCGGTGACGATCTCGCCGAAGATGACGATGACGCCGAGGATTTCGAAGACTTTGATGACGAAATGACCGCGTTGGAGGACATGGTTCTCAAGGGCACCGGCGACAGCGAAGATGAACTCGACTTAGGCTCTGACGACGATAACGATGACGGCAGCGACGCATCAGATGAAGACATTGAAGCGTCTGAGGACGAATCCGCCGTCAAGGAAGACATCTACGGCCGCAAAGTCGACGCCCGCACTGGAGACATTGTCGAAAACGTCAGCACATCCCGAGCTCGTGAGAAGCTCGAAGCCCTGGATGCCAACAACACTGAATTGGCCGAGCAACGCTTCAAGATTCAGAAAACCCTTCGAGGCGCGTTGAATCGACTCAATGAGCACACGCTTGTTGCTTCCATCAAAACGATGGGCGAGCTGTTCGCTGCGAATTCGCACAATGACGTCAAGCAAATCTTCTATGAAACGTTTTTGAAGGCGACCCAGACGGTGTACGCCCTTCCGGATCGACTTCTCTTGGAGTATGCTTTGTTCATTGCTTTGACTCATGTCAATGTTTCTGCTGAGATTTGTGAGTTTTTTTCATTTTAAGTAATTTTAAGCAAACTATGTCAATTTCAGCCGGCCATTTCGTCGAAAACTTTACCACCTTCCTCGTCGGCGAACTCGAAAAAGCCGAAGACAAGGACGAAAAGGCCCTGGAGAACGCGGTCGCGCTGCTGAGTCACTTGTTCAACTTCCGAATCCTGAAAGCTGACTTTATTATCGATTTGATGTCGAAGTTGAGGGACTATGCTCGGGACAAGACTGTTGGACTGATGCTCCATGCTATTACATGTAAGTTTTTAGCTTTTTTGTTCCATTTTAAACGAATTTTAAACCTTTCAGACGCCGGTGGCACCCTCAAAAAGCGCCATGGCCCTCTGCTTACCGCCTTCGTCACCGCTTCACAGAACTTTTTCGTCAATCTGCCAGCAGACAAGAAGCCTGAGGGCTCTCGACTTGCTTTTTTGATTGGCGAATTCCTCGCCCTCAAAAACGGCAACATTTCGCCGATCACTTCCAAGTTTGACGCTGACTTGTTGGACCATTTCAGCCGTGTTTTCAAGGGATTGACGAAAAGTATGTTTCTGCAATTTTCTGTTTTAAACAGCGCTAATTGCCCAATTTTAGACTCCGACGCGAAGGAACGCGAACTCCCTTTCGGCTTCAATGACGTCCTGCACATTGCTGATCGTGGTCGATGGTGGATCGTCGGTTCATCGTGGCAGCCTGGGTCGATGACGGTCGAAACGGGCGAGAAGCTGTCCGAATCAAAGACAAAGGCCCTCGCATTTGGTGATAACCTGTTGGCGCTCGCGAAAAAGGCTAAGATGAACACTGAAATTCGGCGAAACATCTTCTGCACCATTGTTTCGGCCACGGATGACATGGAAGCTTTCGAACGTCTGTTAAAGTTGGGTCTGAAGGGCAGTCCCGAGCGTGAGATTGTGCACATTGCCGTTGTTTGCGTCATGATGGAAGCGACTTACAATCCCTACTATGCCACCTTGATCGAGCGCTTCTGCAACTTCCATAAAAGGTTCATTGTAAGTTTTTAAACACTCAATCTATCGTTTGAATCATCACCACGTCTTCAGATGACGACCCAGTTTGCCCTTTGGGATCGAATCAAGGAACTCGAGACACTCAAGAAGCGCCAACGCATCAATCTAGCTTTCTTGACGGCCGATTTGATCAAGCTCGGCGCAGTCGAGTTGTCTGTGCTGAAGATTGTCGACTTTGGCATCATTGATCCTGTCGCAACGGCATTCCTGCGTCGAACCCTGCATCACCTCTTCTCCAAGTCGACCGATGCCGCCCTGACGACCATGTTCAACAAGCTGCTGAAAAAGGAGCAGCTCAAGGTGTTCGTCGAAGGATTGCGATTGTTCTTCGAGCTGTCGATGCGACCCGAATCCTTTGCGGAGTCGCCGGACTTTGAAGTCGTCAAAAAGCGAGTCGAACTTGCTGAGAAACTCCTTACAATTATGGATTAGTGGCGTTGTCATTGTTTGTTATTGCTTGTTTGTTGATTTTAATACATTTGTCGTTATGATTTTTGGACGGGGCTTTGTATTTGTCAGGTCAGTCGACTGCCGACGCTGGAACTGTTCAGATTTGACTTCTGCACAAAATGGTAATTCCGAAATTCATCAGTGAATTTTATGTTAAACTGTCATCCGTGTGTTTTTTCGTAATTAAGTAAACGCGATTTCGTGGGAGAACACAAGCTCCGAAACATGGCTTCGTCTGGAGAAAATGTTCGCCCGATAAGTTTGTTATGAATTCGTGTATTACCTTTTGTAGTATATACTTTTAGCGACGGTCGTATGTACTTTAATTGCAACACAGATCTTTGCAACACGTGTTGCGATGATGTATGCGGACCGTATCCGAAAAACCTTGCACCCGCTCCTGGAGCTGCACCGGCAGGAGCACCAGCACCCGCATCGGCACCGGAACCCGGTAAAAAAGTGGATCCGCTTCCAGCCAGCCCATGGTGGTCGTTTTGGGCCTTGTCGGCGTCGTTCGCCTCCTTCACTAGGAAGTCACTTTGATCAGGAATGCAAACTATATCTTTATAACATTACTTATGTTTGTAGTTTTATCGAGTGAGCAAATAAACTTGTTTTCGAACGTTTTTTGATTCAGAAACATTGCATCGACAACATCATTAAAGTCGGATATTCCATTAAGCATGCAATTGCGGTAGGAGCAAAGATCCCCCCACGATTTGCATGATGATTTCAGAATTCATTAGTGACTTTTATGCTAAACTTTCATCCGTGTGGTTTTTCGTAATCAAGTAAACGCGATTTCGTGGGCGAACGCCGACTCTACCCTCCAACCCCTCGGACGGCGGTTGCCCTGACCGCGATGGCTCTAAACCACATCATCGTGGTCGCCTTATTGGCAACGGTTCTATTTCCTACCGTAACCGCCGTGATATGCTGGGATTCAGCAAATATGGTTAAATCTGGTCAATGTGATGGTTGTGTTATCCTGATTAGTAAGTTACTTTTATCAGTGTTTTCAGTCCAGCTTCACTTGAACGGATTTAGAGGACCGTGTGCAAGCATGCACTTCGAACCAGCACCACTGGGAATTTGATAAATGTTTCGACAATGGGTCGGTTATAAGATCATTTGTACATTACAGCTTCTATCACATACCTACTTTTAGATCCGGCGAAAAGTACTATGCGTGCAAAACGGATCTCTGCAACACGTGTTGCGATGATGTATGCGGACCGATGCCAAATGGAGCATCCGGAGACACACCTGGAAACGCTCCGGCAGGACCACCAGCACCTGCACCGGCACCGGTACCCGCTGGTAAAAAAAGTGAATCCGCTTCCAGCCAGCCCATGGTGGTCGTTTTGGGCCTTGTCGGCGTCGTTCGCCTCCTTCACTAGGAAGTTACTTCCATTAGAAATGCAAACTTTATTTTTATGACATTACTTATGTTTGTAACTTATCGAGTGAGCAAATAAACTAGTACCTATGCTCTATTTTGAATGCTTTTTGATTAGCAATTTACAAATCAACAATTTTCCTGACCCTGCTTCCATGTTAGACACACTTCCGGACATGGAGCCACAGTAACAGTTACAGCGATGCTGCGATGGTGTAAGCATATTTGATCAAGCTCGGCGCAGTCGAGTTGTCTGTGCTGAAGATTGTCGACTTTGGCATCAATGATCCTGCCGCGACGGCATTCCTGCGTCGAACCCTGCATCACCTCTTCTCCAAGTCGAACGATGCCGCCCTGACGACCATGTTCAACAAGCTGCTGAAGAAGGAGACGCTCAAGGTGTTCGTCGAAGGATTGCGATTGTTCTTCGAGCTGTCGATGCGACCCGAATCCTTTGCGGAGTCGCCGGACTTTGAAGTCGTCAAAAAGCGAGTCGAACTCGCTGAGAAACTCCTTACAATTATGGATTAGTAGCGTTGTCGTTGTTTGTTATTGCTTGTTTGTTGATTTTAATACATTTATTGTTCTGATTTTTTGATTGGGGTTTGTTTTCGTCGAGTCATCCGACTATAGGCGCTAGTGTTGTTTAGACTTTTGAACAAGAAGAATTTATTAAGAAAAGTTTCACAAATGAACTTTATATCATTACAAGTGCGTGAAGCAACTTATTTTTTTCCTGTACCGAGTCTCGCATTTTCGATAGACAGACGCTTCGTTTTTTTGAAAAGAAACGAATTTGGAACACCAACAGCGGTACCAAGAGTTATCCATGTGTTCTTTAAAACTACTTGAATATCGTCGTTTCTCTGCATACCAAATAAATATTGACCACGTTTCAAAAAGTTACGACTTTTAAGAAGGAGTACCTCAATCGCGCTCTTTGCTTCAATACCACCATGGACTTGCGCAGAGACATCAATAGAGAACTTTTTGCCATATTCCATCCAAAGATACGTTGCTGCATAAAAAAAACGTTTATACGGCTCATGGTGTCGAACCGCTTTTCACGAAACAAACAGTGGCCCTCACAAAAATGTGTTTTATCTGCGAGCACTACATGTTTCTGCTTTCATCACCTCTTCTTTGAGTCTACTAGTGCCTGAAACCTCTTCTTAATCAGAACAATACCGTTTGTGTAACACTCTACTCATCAATTTCATTTTTATTTGCATACCATCATTGTTGTATACTGTATGATTGCTGACTGTTCGCATTATGAGGAGTTATCGTTCTGAAGAATCGATAACAAAAATTTTGAGTTTATGCTAAACTGTACAAAAAAATGTTCTCACGATACTGTTTCTTCGTTTTTCGTATTTAAAGAAACGCAGTTTTGTGGGTTAACGCAGATTCCCTCCATCAACCCTTCAGACGTCGGCTCTCCCCTTCACGATGGCGTCAAACCGCATCTTCGCGGCCATCATACTATCGACTATCCTTCTCCCAACCGTGATGGCTGTTAAATGCCATTCCACAGCTATTCCTGGTCGAGAAACTGATGAATGCCAACGCTGTATTGTCCGTAAGTTACGTTTTCAATGTGTTCAGCTTTTCTTAAGCGTATTCAGTTGTTGCTAAGAACGGCGACGTGACGCAAGGATGCGCGACACCACCCCGTGGGAAATCACTTGATATCTTCGTCAAGGGCAAATGCACTGCGCAAGAGTGGGTTTATCGCGGCATCCATCGTTTATTATTTTTACGTAGCTTCATTTTCAGCAACGGCTCAAAGTATTTTACTTGCGATACTGATCTGTGCAACACGTGTTGCGATAACGAATGTGGGCCGGTTCCGAAAAAGCCTACGCCAGCACCCCCGCCTGCTGCTGCTGCTAAGAAGCCGAGTGGATCCGCTTCCTGCCAGCCCATGGTGGTCGTTTTGGTCCTTGGCGGCGTCGTTCACCTCCTTCACTAGGAAGTTACTTCGATTAGAAATGCAAACCTTATATTTATGACATTACTTATGTTTGTAACTTATCGAGTGAGCAAATAAACTGGTATCTATGCGCTATTTTGAATGCTTTTTGATTAGCAATTTACAAATCAACAATTTTCTCGACTCCGCCCCCATGTTAGACACACTTCCGGACATGAAGCCACAGTATCAGTAACGGGGATGCCGCGATGGTGTAAGCGTATGCCCTTCGACACGTGGATGAGAAGAGGGGCAGGGCGATGGCAGATGCGAAGATGAGGAAGGGGATACCCGTACGAAGGATGGGCAACTTTGCTGCGTTGGCTTCAATCAGCTCGGGCAAGTCGGTGCCGGCGTGAAACTGCTTCAACAGGTCGTCTTTGATCTGGAAACGGTGCAGCAGCCAGGCGCGAGCTTCGGATTTGTCGGACGGCACGTCGGCGATGGGGATTCGGCGGATGTGGACATGGAGGTCTTTTGTGGGCAGCGCAGGGCCAGCCACGAACTCAAACATGTTGGGGGCTCGGCCGTGACGGGATGGGCTTCTGAAAAGGGGTTGAAAAGTGGCAGAAAAGGCGGAAATGACCAACTTTGTTTGTCCATAGGCAATTGTCAGGTCGTAAACAGCGTCCAGTGAATCACGCAACTCTGCCAATGCCAATGTGAGCGCGCCAGCTCTCGGAATCAACGTAAACTGCGGGATCGGGAGATTGCGTTCTTCTGCAAACTTCTGTGAGGCGTCAATCTTGTCCTGCTTCTTTTTGCTGAACCTCGTGCCCTCAGGGAAGATATGCAACCAAAACGGTGTTCCGAGCTCTCGAAGATGGGCGAATTGACGCAGCAGTGGGGCTGGGGTGAAGTTTCCGAAGCGTCGAACGTAGATGTAGCCATGCTGGAAGACGTACCAGCCAAACAGTGGCACGAAGCAGATGGCATACTTCATCACGAAGCGGAGACCCGTTTCCGCGCCCTCAGAGCTTTGCCGAGCTGCTAGCATGTTGACCACGGCCCAATCGCAGTTGCTTTGATGGTTCGAGATGACAAGTGCCGATTCACGGGCACGTTTGAACTCGGCTACATCGCCATACAGGTGAAGCTGGACGCCGGAGGTCGTTTCGAACACGAAAAGCGTCAGACGCATGTAGGTTCGATACATACAATCATCAATAGCTGTCCAGGCCTTCCTCGGCATCGCCCATCGCACCGAACCGACTGCCAGGGCTGCCGTCGCGAATGGCACCATCGACGCTGATAAAATCGCGGCCGGCACCCAGGCTCGGACCTCATCGATGGCCACAATCACTGATAACAGGGCCATCGCTATAACTCAACCATCAACACCCTCACTCATCGGAATTTCAATAACAAAAGCGTAGATCAACACTTCGTTCCTCGTTTATAACATCACAAAACAACTGGAGTCAGTTTTATAGAAGGAATGCTTAAAAATACATATACAAAAGCGCTAGCTGTATTATTAGAAGCCACGCTAGCCCTATCAGACTTACAAATAATTAAACATGGAAGGGGAAAGCAAAAGCATTGCAAAAATCAGTCGTCAATCAGTTGCGTCGACGGTTGTTCTCGCTCTTCTCCTTCAGCAAAATCAAAATGTAACGGAAAAGGTTGACGAAATCGATGAACAACTCGATCGTGTGCCAGACGTAGTCGTTATCACCGCGGCGCTTGCGCTCGGCGATCAGCTGGGTGTCGTAGAGGACGAAGCCGCAGTTGATGGCGAGACCGCCCCACAGGATGGCCGTGTACATGAACTGGGAACGGGCGAAGAAGGAGGTCAACAGGAGGCACAGGAGGGCGCTGCCGAGGAAGCCGCCGAGATGGAGGAACTTGGTGGATTCGGCGTACAGGGCGGACAGCGTGAAGGAGCCGAACACGATGAGGGTGATGAGATAGGCGTTGAACACGATGGACGGGTCGTCGGCACCGATGACTTCGACGAGGGGACCGGTGTTGGCGCCGACGAGGAAGGCGAAGCCGAGGAGGTAGCCGAGACGCTTACGCTCGGTTTCACGGCTGAAGGGGGTCGTGGCCAGGGCGAACATGAGCCCGAACTGACCGATGGCCATGAGGAAGGCCCAGTTGTAGAGGGCGAAGAAGTGGTTGACGAAGGCGCCGAACATGGCGGTGACCAGACAGATCGTGAGGGTGGAGTACACGGTTTTGAGGTGGTCACGGACATCCTTCTCCCTGAAAAATAATAATTTTATATAAAAAACTTCAAAAAGAGCGTAAAAAACAGACAATCTGTTGTTCAAAGAACTGAAAATATTCTCCACATTCCTGAGAATGTTGGTCGGGTCGACTCGAGAGGACGACATGGTTGAATTAGTGATTACAAATCCGATCTGAAAATCCAACAATGAAAAAACAGAAACGCAAAGAAAAAAACCGAATCTACACGTATCCACGACCCGATATCTATACCCAACTAAGAACAAAGACCAAGAGAACACCTTCCTGATGACGCCTATAAACGGCAGGGGCAGCGTTTGCATAAACGGGAACGACCCAGAAAAAGCACATATCAAAAACTGAGCCAGAATCGATAGCACGTAACAAACACAACACACGCGCTCTCGCCTCACAAACTCGCAAATGACAGAAACAGCTAGTTCTTTCGCGACCCCCGAGCCCCCAGGCTGGTCGATGATGCCTTCAGGGAGGGCGACTGGCTGTAAGATTGGTCGGAAGTTGAATAAAGTAGAGAGAGAACGCAGACAAACAGCCTCGTCTCTTTCGCAATGCGAGCGTAGCACACGTAGGGCTAGGGAACACGCAGGTTGCGGGCAGGTTTTGATGACGTCAATGGTCGGGCTACGCCTTGGGGGTATTTTCAGCTGCTTTCCTGTTATCAGACTGGTATTTTTTGGTCATCATGACATTAAACTACGTTGTAGAAAAGAATTGGATGTTAAAATGTAGCGAAAAGAAACAAAAAAGCATATTTTTTCGATAAAAACCAAAAATTCTAAAAATTACGAGAAAAATATAAAACTGCTCAAAGTGATAAAACCAAATAGTGCCAAACCAAAAATGGATATGAGAACGTTAGGCCTACATTTTGAAGTAATTTAATTACCAGAAAACAACCTCGACTAACTAACAGCTGGGCAGCGATAATTGTATTCAATAAATATGAAAGTGACAGTCTTTTTGATTTATCTCGTCACGTTGAATCTAATGGAATAGTAAAAACCCAGGGAAAGAAACAAGAAAACCAATTTCATAACGGCATTACAAAATGCGACGTCAGTCAGCATCATGCGCGAGTGCGTGCGCACATTTCACTCCCATAACGAAAAGGCATACTCGACCGCGCGCGTTTTGTAGCTCTTTCAACAATTCCCAACTTCTTTATCCCGTCTCAGAATCCATCTTCCGACACCCCCTTCTATCCGTGAAGCATGGCAGACCTCGCGACGCAGCTCAACGATGACGGCGACAACTACATCAATGATCCGAGCCTGGAATTTGCGTGGGTTATGCAGGCGACCGAGAAGGCCACCATTCACATGAACGTAATCATGGCCGTCGATACCCGGAAGCTGAAGCTCACCAAGGACCAGGACGAGATCTACGCCAAGTTCCGTGAGATGTTCCCCAACCTTGATGTCCGAAGTGTGAGTTTTTTCGACATAATTTCGTTGAGATTTTTGTTTTTTTCTATTTTATTAAAAATTTATATATATTTTAACCTTTCAGGTCGACGAAAAGGAGCTAAAAGCCGATAACAAAGCTACCTGGGCCGAGTTCTGCAAGCACTTTGAGACCGTCGATGACTACAACTTTGGCACGATCATGCGCATCAAGGCCGACGGCATCTACAACAGCGAAAACACGATCATCTGCCCGAAAATCATTTTTCTCGCTGTCGAGGGCGCTCGCAACGTTGAGGGCATCAATGAGGAGGCGAAACCCGTCTATGTAGCCAAGCATAAGGCCGAACAAGATGGCTCGGGTCAGGTCCTGTGACTTGCGAAATTTGCATTTTTAAATGTTGTTTTTTCTTTTTATTTGTTGATTTTGCGCAGGGTCGGCTCGGTGAGCTTTGAGAGTAATAGAAATTTTGATAAAGGTTGTTTTGTTGATGGTTTTGATGGTGGAATATGTGGTTGATTGACCAGTTGTTATCTTTGGCTTTGTTTTTTGTGGAATTTGTTTGAAATTTGTTGTTTTTTAGAATGTTTGGTGGAAACAGCAATCCTTTCGCGCAGAAGCCGGCGGCTACCGGAACGGGATCTGTTTTTGGTAAGTTTTCTTTAGGTTTTGGTAGTTTTTTGAGGTTAATTTTGCCATTTCAGGCCAATCAACCCAGCCTGCCACTGGCGGCGGCCTCTTCGGATCGACCAATACCGCAGCAGCTCCAGCAAGCACTGGATTCGGCTTCGGAAACACCAACACAGCCGCGCCTTCGACGGGTGGTGCTTTCAACTTTGGTGGAGCCGCGACTGCCCAGCCTGCCTCGACGGGGACAAATTTGTTCGGACAGAAGCCCGCATCCGGAGGCATGTTTGGTAACACTGCTGCTGCTCCGGCGACGACATCCACTTCCATGTTTGGATCCTCTACCGCTGCTCCGGCTTCATCCGGAGGCGCTTTCAACTTTGGAGGCCAACCGGCTGCTGCTGCGACGAGCGCGTCGGCGGGAAGCATCTTTGGCAGTACTGCGGCTGCTCCGGCGACAGGTACGTCCGTTTTTGGTCAAAAACCGGCGGCAGCGTCTACTGGTAGCATGTTCGGTTCAAATACAGCCTCAACTGGTGGAAACTTGTTCGGATCGACGGCGTCAAATACCGCGGCACCGGCTACGGGCAGTATCTTTGGTTCGACGGCTCCGGCGAATACGGCTTCGACTGGAGGTAGTGGATTGTTCGGTTCGACGACTGCTGCGGCGGCTCCGGCGAGCAGTAACATCTTTGGAACGCCGAAAAGCTCAAACACGGCGAATACGACCATGTTCAACACACCGAATGCGTCCTCAATGTTTGGAACTCCGACTGGCACGCCTACCGCTGCACCAGCTTCAACGACTTCAAACATCTTTGGCGCGAAGCCTGCGACCGCTCCTGCTACCCAGACTGGCGGACTTTTCGGTGCGACGGCTGCTCCGGCCGCAACAACGGCTTCTACTGGTCTGTTCGGAGCCCCTGCGGCAACGACGGCTACGTCAGGTAATCTATTTGGAGGTACGACTGCTGCTGCTACCGCACCGGCTACTGGTGGCTTGTTTGGTGCCGCTCCGGCTGCTGCTACGACGACCGCTGCTCCGGCTACTGGCGGTTTGTTCGGTCAACCTGCGGCGACGACCACTGCGACTGCATCGAGCACTGGTGGCTTGTTTGGCGCTGCTCCTGCTCCTGCCCCAGCGGCTACGACTAACAGTATTTTTGGTGCTGCTCCTGCGACGACGACGGCTGCCCCGGCTACGGGTGGACTCTTTGGAGCTGCTCCGGCGGCGACTACTACCGCTGCTGCTACGACGACTGCTCCTTCGACGGGTCTTTTCGGCGCGAAGGCAGCTGCTCCTGCCACTACGACTGCGCCAGCTACTGGTGGTTTGTTTGGTGCTGCTCCGGCTGCTGCTGCTGCTACGGCGACAACCACCGCCCCCACCGCGACGACAGGTCTCTTTGGCGCCGCACCAGCTCCGGCTTCCACGACTGCTCCAGCTACGACAACTGCCACCACTGCTGCTCCGGCTGCTTCTGGCCTCTTTGGCGCTGCCCCAGCTGCGACAACTACCGCTGCCACTACCGCCGCTCCGTCAACTCTTTTCGGCGCGAAGACCACCGCCCCCGCTACGACGACCACTGCCACCACGGCGGCCTCAACTTCTGGTCTCTTTGGAGCGAAGCCTGCGACAACCACCACCGCTGCAACTGGACTTTTTGGTGCCCCGGCAGCTACAACGACCACTGCGCCGACGACTGGTGGACTCTTTGGAGCGCCCTCGACTGCTGCGACAACAGCGTCATCGACTACGACAACCGGTTCCGTTGGCCTCGGTGGTATTTTGAAGACGGGTACGCCTGGTGCGACCAAGGATGGTGCCGGCGCTGTTTCGACGAATCCAATGGATGGTGAAGTGCCACGCGAGATATTTGATCAACTTCAGAAGCTAAAGTACGTTTAATCCCCTTTGTATTTGTAATTATATCAATCTAAATCGCCTATCTTTCCAGGGCCCACTTCAAAGAAATGCAATCCCAGCGCGACAGCTACAAGAGCGCCGCCTTCGAAGCCGATTCCGCCAAGCTTCGTGATGAGATCAGTCAAGTCCGTGCCGCCGTAAAGTTGCGTGGTACCGAACTTGCGCGTACGCGTGCCTATCTGGGTGAACTTTTGGCTGCTGTGCGTCGTGATCTCCGTATTACGTCGTTGATGGTTCGTGGCAAGGAAGGCCGAGCTCGTGCGATTGCCGGTGACGAGGCTTGGCTGTACCTTTTGGATGAAATGACCAACATTGAGAAGCGCGTCCTCAACCTCAACAACACGCTGAACACCATTCAAGGCTACGTTTGTGAATCGGAAGGTCAATCGCCGTCAGAATTCTCCCGCAAAGAACTCGAAAAGCATCTCGAACGCTTCGACGGCATATTCCAAGCTGTAGCGAATCAGGTTGGACAGCTCCGTGAAGGCATGGCAGACACGAAGGAAGACTTTATCGAGTACCAGCGTCGTCTCAAGGGTCCCTATGCTCCGAATCCGTTCGAGCGTCGTCGTAAGGAGAAGGACAATGAAAACCTGCTGGAGATTCTCCACGGTATGGAACCGTTCCCCTCCGCCACGGCTGTCCTGCAGTATCGTGACGTGCTGCTGAAACAGCCCCAGACTGGTGTTCAGCCCACGGGATTGACAGGTTTCGGCAGCGCGACCGCCGGCACAAGCAGTCTTTTCGGAGCGAAGCCTGCCACTGGCTCGCTGTTTGGAAGCAAGCCCGCTGGAGGCTCTTTGTTTGGATCCACCCCCGCTCCGGCCACATCCACCGGTGGATCGCTCTTCGGTTCTAAGCCATTTGGAACGACTGCCGCCACTTCGACAGCTAGCGCGACTGGATCTCTGTTTAGTAGGTAATTTGGTTGTTTTTGAAATGTTGCACGGTCCACTTTCAGATAATCCACTGACAACGACCACGTCCAACACTGCCCCGACATTGCCTACCTTTGGCAATACGCTGAATTCCTCGACCGGTGGCACCCTATTCGGTGGCACTGCCAGCAAGCAACCCCTGTTTGGCCGTTGATTTTTGTTCTTTCATTGTCTAATAATTAATGTCATCTCTTTACCGATCCCTTTTCGAATGAATTTTGTTGATCTTTTGACACATTGTCACTTTGTATTCTGCTTTTTGAATGGTAAACCATAAATTTTGATGAGTGTTGACTTGAGTGCATGCTAAAGTGAGGTTTAGAGATTAGCATAATGGAGTAATCCGTGGGATCAAAGAGGGGTAATCCGTCAGTGTGGCTGTTTTGTGACCCTACGAAGATGGCCACGGTGTTTCCGCGGAGCTCTACGCCGATTCCCGAGCTGTTGCGACCTTGTCAGTGCCCGTTGCAGCGTGTTTTGGCGAGGAAGTTGGTGGATGCTGCGAAACCGACCGAATCTGGGTCCACGGTGCCCCCAGAAGACGAAAATGACCCCAGTCCAGGGCCATCAGAACCGTCAAATCCTGATGGAGCCAAAATCGCCAGGAAGAGGATACGAAAACGGCTCAAGTGTATCCGGCGCTTCGAATCCAAATGCAAACGCATCGCTCACGACCTCATCACATCGGGCTATCTCAGTCGTCTACAGACATCCAGGGTGGCTCGAAGTCTGGCCATTGAATTCATCGACCGATCCATGGCGACAAACTGCCCGAAGTTGGGATTGGCGTTCGCTCTGTCGGCCCTGCGCATCCACCAAATCCACAAACGCCGACAACTGGGCTCCCGATTGAAGCGAAAAGCCATCCTTCAAGTGGCCAACCGCCTCCGGATCAAGCATTTGGGCACCCTCATGGAAATGGCACTCTGTGAATAGGCTTTTTCTTTTCGTTTTCTGTTCCTTTTGACTGTTCAATAAAGCGATGAATCCAAAAAGATGGCTAATTTGCATCATTTGAGAAAATGGCATCTCATTTTAGTGCTGTGTGATTTTCGAAGCCATAGAGGACGGGCTAATCCGATTTTGGGGATTTGTCTGAAGCTGTGGTGTAACCGAATTTCAATTGTTGTCTATTAAATATGGCTTCTAGTGGGTTAGAACCGAAAAAAAGTGCTTACAAATGCCTATAGGCAGTCCCGAACAACAACATACATTTCGAAGCAGTGGGTATAGGGGTTTTTGGTGGGCATTCTTTGACGTCCACGAAGCTAGCTAACAAAAAAGGCTTCAGTAGACCCATTCATGCTTGACACTGTTGTTTTTTTAGAAAAGCATTGTGCAAGTGTCTATTCCGCGTCGGTTTAAGACAGCTCGGCTAATCGAAACCGACTTTTTACTCCCGAACATTTGTCCCTTTTTCCCGTTCCGCCTTCTGGGCATTTCCACTTTGTAAATACGTGTATGCCTATGTCTATGCCACACATGCATGTGCACAAAGTTGTCAAACGTGTAAATGCCACAACAACACATTCGTCCGTATTTCACGCGAAAGAAAGAAAGAAAGGAAGCAAAAAAAGGCTGTGGATGCCTTTGGGCGTTCGTCTTGGAGGCTTGGAGGAATTCCCGTGGCTCCACGGCCCATGGCAACGTCTTGCGAGGGAAGCCCGACGGATAGAGCCCTTCCAATGGGCCCGGTTTGCCGTTTGGGAGGCACATTGATGGCATTTGGGGGGTTTGGAGGTTGGAATTTTCTGGAAATTTCTTGTATTTTTTGATAGATGTTGTTGAAAAGATACTTTTTAAAGATTGAAAACAGTAGAAAAGCGTCTAATCTGACTTCCGAAAGATTGTTTGTGCAGAATTATAGAAGGAAGTTGAATGAAAATAATCCCCTCTTTCCGAGATGTGAGTTTTTTTATCAGAGAAGTGTGTTTTTCTTCACTTCCAAACGCTTTTTAACCAACAACCCCGCCAATATCGGTCAACATGAAAAGGCACCACTGACCAGCCATCTGCACCGATCTTTCCAGACACCCAAACCCTTTTCCCCACTGCCAATAACATTTATTCCATTCCCCGTGAATTCCATGCTGCCCTTTCACTTTTTGCCATCGCTTCTTTCCATTTTACAACGGCTTTTTTTCCATTTGCGTAACTTTCAAAGAGGCTTTCCCCTCCTCGCTCAAAGTACATTATGAACAAACGCTTCCGCGTATATCTAAATTCTAAATAAAAAGCCAGTCATTTAAGCTTGTTTACTTTCGATTTACGTTCAACTTACTTAAAATTAACTTCAAATTGAAACGTCAACAACAACTGTGGCGTTTTTTGCTTCCTTGAACCCCCAGCAAGCTTAAACTACTCCCCGGCCGACATGCTTTAGGTTTAGGTTTTGTTGACTCTGCCTTCGAGTAGTTTCGTCTGTCGTTAATCACCTGTTTTATGCCGTCCCCTGCTGTTGTGAGGGGTTTAAAACAGCTGCAAAACGTTGACATTTTGTGTCTGCATGTTGGTTTCTTTAAAGAAAGTTGACGTGAAATTGGCTTTGCAAGATTAGAAATCAGTTTTATACTTTCTGTGGGCCGTTTATGTTCATTCAATGGCAGACATTTTGCGTATTTTGAACTTTCAATGAACATGGGTGTCTGCAAAAAGTCAAATTTTGTTATTATTGACGTTTTTCTCATAAAAGAGTCTAATTTTGTCGGAAAAACAGTGCCAGTAAACACGTTTTTGCCTAAAATGCACTTTCACATGAGCCAATATGCATTTTGATGTGTCTCGCCCAATCTCTGGGTTTAATGACAGCCATTACTCAACGTTCCAATCCAATTTGCCTCGACCGCCCTATTGTTATCACTCGCCTCCGACCTGATAGCCCCGATTTGGACGCTTTTGACGCCATCGACGTCGCTTATCACTGGTCCATGGTCCACCATTTTTTTGGGTACGGCCTGTCGCCGACAACTTCCGTATATAAATGGCATGACAGGCTTCGAGAAGGTGTACAGTTTCAACGAAACTGCTTACTTACCTTTCCCAGTTGGACTCTTTCCGGTCAGATTTGATAACGTTGTTGATGTACTCATGAGAAAACGCGCGGTATTTGACAGATGTATAGCTTCAAAGACATTTTGTAATGAAATAACTTGGTTTCAGTCGACTGTCGACCCAATCGGTGTAAGCATACTCCACAGTGTCGCGTGAATCCGGCAAACTTGTGAATTTTGAATCGCCGTACGGATTAGCCTTCGTACCTGGCATCTCCCGCAGTAACGGTCTACCCACCGGTGCAGCGTCGGAGCCTTCTCCGAAAACATTTACCTTAAAGCAGGCGTTTTTCGAGCTGCAAGAGGTGTACAGCTAACAGTCGATGTGAGTTGTTATGAGTTTTGGGAGAGACAATTTCGGCGAAACTGACGCATTGGGAAAAACCGATCTTTGTTATAAACAAAAACAACGTTACTGTAGCCATTTTTTTGTGACAAAACACATCTTATTAGCCAAAATTGATGAAATAATGCAGTTTTTTGGCGTTGAAGTAGCCTAAAAGGACAACAGTAACCTCTCCATCCAAGTTCTATCCATTATCAGTCTGTCAAACTTGCTCCTTGTAAGCCAATAGACTAAACACAATCAGAGAGTACTGATAGCAGCGTAGCTAGAACTGTCTGATAGCCATATTTATGACCTTTCAACCTAACCTAAGCTATCACAGCCATTAACTTATAACAATGCCTTTTCAGACGGAGTGTATGGGTGCGAAGCCCCTCATCCTCGTGCATCACCGTCGACCTCCCTAGCGGGTCCGTGCTCCTGCCACTTCCACACTACTCAATCTCCACCAACAACAACCATCCAACCGTTCAACATGACCACCACCTCCAACCTCGAAGTCGCCGTCATCGAGACCACCCCCATCGAGGAAGTCATCTCCTCGTGCCCCTCTGAAGTCGAATCCGACACCATCAGCGACGATGGCGGACACTTTTTCGAGGGAGCGGAGAAGCTGCTCGAAGTCTGGTTCGACGGCGATGACGACCCGAATGCCAAGTCGCTTCGTCTCATTCCCTATGATGAAATCGAAGCGTTGCTCGAGATCGCGCAGTGCCACATCTTGCACTTCAAAAGCAACGGCATTCTGGACAGCTATGTCCTCTCCGAGAGCAGCATGTTCATCTCCGACAATCGCGTCATCATGAAGACCTGTGGCACGACGAAATTGCTGGACTCGGTTGAACGGTTGCTTCAACTCGCTGACAAGTACGCCGGCTTGACGAAGGTCGCCAACGTGTACTACAGTCGAAAGAACTTCCTGAAGCCGGACCTCCAGCCGGCCATCCATCAGAACTTCGACAGTGAAGTCGACCATTTGGACGCCTTCTTCGAGGAAGGCGCGGCCTACTGTATGGGCAGCCTGAAGGAGCACCGCTGGTACCTCTACACGATGTCGATGCCGCAGGCTCCACCGGCCCATCCTGATCATACATTGGAGATCTGCATGACCAATATCCCGGATGACATTCTGGCTGTTTATTCGAAGGCGGTCAGTGCCGATGGCCAAGAGTGTACTCGCCTTGGGGGGATTGACAAGCTCGTCCCTGAAGGCACGCTGATCCATGAAGAACTATTCGACCCCGTCGGATACTCGATGAACGGCCTCCTTCCCGACAGCGACCAATACGTCACGATCCACATCACGCCGGAGCCCGACTTCTGCTACGTCAGCTTCGAAACGAACCAACGCGAAGAGTGTCTGTACCGCCAGACGCTCAAGGTGCTCGACTGCTTCAAGCCGCGCGAGTTCTTAATGACCGTCTTTGCGAACGATATCAGCAAATCAGGCACGGAGACCCAGCTGATGCTGTGGAACCAGGATATCCCCGGCTACACTCGAACGAGCTTGCAGTTCTTGCGGCTCCAATACGACACGCTGGTGTATGCCCAGTTCACGCAGCGCCAGTTCGTCGGAAAGAAGAAGCCTGTCTTCAAGAAGCGTCGTCTTGTTCATGGACCCGGGAGCGACAGCGACGAGTGATTCTGAGACACTGTACCACCACTTATAACTCTTTAAAGTAATAAATCGATATAATTTTACAATTTATCTAATCAATAACCATGTATACTGTAATAAACTTTATAAAAACCATAATTTACACAAAAATATCTAATCAACAGTATACTTGACACCCAAAACACGACGAGCCTCATCCAGAATCTCCAACGTCTTCAAAGATTCATCGTGCGAGTGGATATCGCTCTGAGTCTTGCCAGCGGCAATAGTATCGTAGACATGATCGGCTTCATAGCTGAGCCCAGCACTGTTGCCGTAGTTGTAGCCTTCGTATTCGGGGAGGGGGAACTTCTCGAACGTCGGTTCATTTGTGCCTTTGACAAGCTTCAAGGTGTCGGGGCACCAGAACTGCTTCGGGAACTCGACGTAGCCGTCATCGAACGTGACGACGCCATTCGACGGTCCGTAGTCGTCGCTGGAGTAGGACACGACGGCGAATCGGCCCCCAGAAAAGTGGAGGTTGAAGGTGCCCCAGAGGTCGCAGCCATCTTCACGCTTGCCACCATCGAAGACGACCTTTTCGGGGCGTTCACCGAAGGCGAAAAGAGCGAACTGAACGGCGTAGCTGCCGATGTCGTTGATGGGGGTTTGGTTGAGTTCGACGCAGAAGCGGTTTGCGGGCTGAAAGGTGGTCTTTAGATGTTTGAAAAACAAAAATGGTGGACTTACAAGTTTGCCAGCAAACAAAACAGAAGCAGTCTTAACTTTTCCGAGAGACTTGTCATTGATAATCTGACGAAGGCGCTGGTAGGCCGGGAAGAATCGGCTCCAAGTGGCTTCCATCAGGAAAACTTTGGCCTGTTCAGCGGCGTCAAAAAGCTTTTTCGTTTCCTTGACGTTGGCGCCGATGGGCTTCTCGCAGAGGACTGCCTTGCCGGCCGCCACGGCCTTCAGGGAGACATCAATGTGGAGGTTGTTCACGACGCCGATGTAGACGACATCTGGAAAAAGTGCCCTTTTAGGCTTCTAGAGCGTCAATAACTAAAAATAAGGTACTCACCAACTTCCTTATCAGCAAAAAGCTCATCATAGCTACCATAAGCCTTAACATCGTTGGAGAGGTTCGTCTTGCTACGGAAGGCTTCGGCACGCTCCTTCTTGCTCGCAGCGACGGCGATAACCTTGTTCGGGCGTTGGGAGTGATTCATCGCGCGGACGAAATCGTGGCTAATGTCGCCGCAACCGACGATTCCCCATCGAAGGACTTTGGACATGGTTGGGTTTTGCTAGAAATTGCAACTTTAGCAAAGTATTGGTCCAAAAACGCGAAATAAGGGAAGAAAACAGTCGAAAAGCACCCTCAACACGGCTAAAAATTTATTCAAACTGAAAAAGAGTGCGACTGGCAGCAACGCGAACAACAACCAACCGCGCAAATAGACAACAAACATGTTTGCCGCATGCCCAAGTGACCAAAAATCGGGCCTCTGGCTTCCTCAGTCCAAAAAGCATGAACAAATACACATTCAAAACAGTCGATGGAACACTTTTAGTTCATCGGAAGTTGAAAGTGTTCGAAAATCGCATCCCCAAAAGCGTAAACAAACTCAATTTTTGATATTGCATTGATTCCGACCAAAAAAACTGGACCGAAACACACCCCGAATTGGCCTTCATCTGACGCAATTCCAACATAACCTTGCCATGATTATATGGCGACCTCGCATGTGGACTACAATCACAATTCTCATCATTTTTACGTGGAAGGCGGAGCAGAGACTAAAAAAAGACATGCGGAAGCTTTGAAAGCGCAGTTACTTCGCGAAGAATGCATTTTGGACCCGATGGGCTCGTGCATTGCCGGAAAAACGGACAAACAACGCAACCTTTTATCAAAAGTGAACGTAGTGGCCTCTCTCCAACTGGCTCGAAGAAGTGGAAAAAGGGAGCTTTGTAGCGAGGAAGCAACAACCTCGACGTTGAAAGGGCACATGTTGGACCACAGATCATAGATCACTGGGGGTTAGGCAACTTTTATTCGTCGCTGTCAAATATCAAGTTTTAGGAATTAGACTATAACAGAAATGTCTTTAAAGATGGCAAAAAAACAACAATTAACAACATTAAAACACAAAGTCAAAACATAACAACCCACTTCAACCAGAATAAGGAGAGCCATCAGAGTTCAAATAAGTAATCTTGTTCTTCTTGAACATCGTGGCTATGAGACGATGTTGTTCGCGGTTGAAGGCATTCGCCGGATTGAAAGCCAGCTTGTCGATGACGATTTTCAATTCCTTTTCGAGTTCGGTTTTGATGTAAATGATCATGCAGCCGAGGAGGTCGTGGAGTTGGGCACGCATTGGCTTTTCGTTGTTTTGGCCTTGGAACTGAACTTCGGCGGGATAGTCGTCGCCACGTTTCGACGGCACCAAACAGGGCTGCATGGCAGCGCCACTGGCTATGATGTCTTTGTAGGAGCGGCCGATGTAGTCAACAAAGCCTGTAAACGACGAAATTACAACAAAATCAATTGAAAAGTTGAAAAAGACATACTGTGAAGAGTTTGCTTCCTGTAAGTGTCACACATGCGTACGCTATTCTCGCCGAACAGGTAGGCCTTATTCAGTACCGTCATGGAACAGTGGATGGTGGTTTGATCTGAAAATGACCATTCTTACATTGAAAAAATACAGTTACAGTATGATAATTGACTTACTCTTGATTTTGATCGGAACTTTCTGCGCAGGCTTCCCAATGAACCGCAGACGGAAGTGGAATTTGCTTTGGCAGTAGCAGAGCTCGATATAATTGTCGTCGTTATAGACGAAATCCGAATTGTGGTTGGGGTCGTCCCTTTTGAGCAAAATGAGATCCTTCGGTATGGGCCTGTCTATGGGCTTGAACGGCGATATCGGCGACTCCGGTTTAGGCACTTTCTTCTTCTTCTTGGTAGGAGTTGGCTGCTCTTCGGGCACCTTGGGCACGTCGAGGTTGGACATGACGACATTCTCGGGCTTGTGGTAGCCTTGGCGGTTGAGCAACATCGGGGAGTAGTCAAGGGGCTCTTTGTCGTCGACGAGAATCGTGTAGCCGCAATTGATGTCGATGTCGATTGACAGTTTGACTTGCTCCAGTTCGCAGTTGACGACGAGAGTTCGGATGTGGAACCATTCCCGATTGCAGGAGTCTTGGATGTAGATCTGAAGAAATGACATGTTTATTGGTTCAAATTAAGTTTAAAATACCTACCTTGAGGAACTCCGACGTCGACATAGATTGACACTCCAATTTCAACGGCAATGGCTGATGATGGACCAAAAACTCGTTCAAAACGTCGTCGTAGGCACTTCGCACTTGGAAAGCGTACGGGCAGCATTCAATGACATTGTAGTAGTTCATCGTCTTCACGCCGATGAGGTTCCGGCCCTTGACGACGCCCCCAGCAATGCAGGGATGTTGATGGTAGAACTTATCTGGGAGATCCATCCGTGCCGCGACCCAATTGTTGCCAAAAACGTGCTGCAGGATTACACTCGGCTCTTCCTTCATGTACGTCGCGACATATGTGGAGTTATACTTCTTCAGCCAGTTGGACAAACCCTTCATAGCATTGGCAGCCTCTTCCGGATGTTCCATATCGTAGGGAAAAACGCGTTCAAGGATCGGCTTATATCCCTTCTCAGTGCGGTAATACACCGTGAGATGAAAATCCGCGTCATTGATGATGGCGAAGAGACACATCCCATGAATCGGCATGTCAACATTCTCGGCGTAGGCTACACCCATGAAGAGCGCGTCGCGGACATTGATAAGTCGAACCTTCTTCGCATATCCGGCAAGCTCCGCTGCGGCGACAATCTTGTTCCGCTGGTCTCTCTTGTAGTATTCCGGCGAGAATGGGATGACAAGCCAGGCAATGTCCTTCTGGGGGAAATCCTTCGAAACGTTGAAAATGTGGGTTCTCGGCACGGCGGCTGTGACGGACACCGTGATCGAATCGATCGAATATTGGTCAAAGTTTCTCGACGCCGGCGCGAACATCTTTGTCTTCTCGCTCCAGACCTTTGTGTCGTAGAGATTGGTCACAATGATGCGCTCCAGGTGGGAATCTTCTTTGGCTGAAAATATATAAAACTTGAGCTCAAATTTGAAGTGATGATGAAATCATGTATAAAAAGGACTTACGAAACCCAAAAAACGGCTCACTCGTAACCAGATCATTACCGCGCTCATGGTCGGGCCTGCGACGGCGGCTGGAGGATGAAGCGCTTCCGGACAAGCGGTAGGAAGACATCGGGATGCGGGCTGGCGATAGGCCAGGATTTGAAAAAGTGAGTAACTTGAAAACTCGACTGGAAACACTTGCTCGGCAGCGGCTCAGCGCAACAGCGTTTATGAACGACGCACGGCAAACTTACCTGCTAAACAATGCCGCTGTGCGTCCTTTTTTTGATCACGTGAACGGGCTGTCTCAACGCGAAAGCCCCTTTTCCCCCTTCCCAATCAGGGCGAGCGAGCTCCTTCCTCTCCTCACACGGCAAGACCGTTTCTCCTTTGCGCGCCGGTGGAGAGAGAAAGCAGAAAAAGCAGCAGCGCGCAGCGTCTCTCGCTTTCTTCAGTGCAAAAAAATGCGCGCGTGCGTCGCGGCTCGAATGGACGCTCGCTGCGAGTGCTTTTCAACCAAAAATCGTCCAAAACACTAATAATTAACAGCCATCTTGGCACTACGTGCTCGGTTTGGGGCCATCTTTCGTTTTTAAGTTAATCTGATCTGTATATATCAGAATACGTCATTGGTGCAACAAACAAAGCTCAAACAAAGAAAAAATTTTAACTTTGAAATTTTGCAACTTTATCAGCACTTTTCCTTCATGTGCTGAAATCCTGTTAAAGAAGACTCTTATCCCAAATTTCATCCGTGGAATATTGTTCTACAGAATGTTGGTGTCAATTTAAGACCAACCGCGGTGGATTTGACCCATCCGTTCAGTTTTTATTTTCAAACGAAGTTCGTCGATTCCCAAAAAAAATTATTTAGTTTTTAAATTTTTGTAAAATTTTTGTTTAAAACCGCCGTTTGGGGTATACCACCTGTGGAATATCATTCTTTACAATGAAAGCAACATTTTGACACTAACTGGGTATGAATAGCGATTCGTAGAGCTGAAATATTTTCAAAAAAGTTTGACAAAGTCCCGATTTTTTGAATTACAAACTTTTTTCACTTATCATGCGAATTTTGACTTTTCCTTTTCTCATTCCGTCAAGATCACTATTATGATTAAGTGTAGAAACTTTTGTATAGATTGTGTGATCTATACGCGCCCTAATCAAAAATGAAATTGTGACGTAAAATATGCAAAAAATGACACCGATTTTGAGCGCGTGCGCACTTTTCGCCCGCCTGCCTGCCGCACACACTCAGCGGACAGCGGTCTTGCCGTGCTCAATCAGCTCGTTTTTTTCAGTTTCTACACAAAATCCTCAATTTCACCACAATTTTACCATTTTTATTCACATTTTACACTTTCAACAGTTTGCCAACCCCGACAAGATTCAATTTCCATCGAAATTATCACTCTCGTTCACCTTTGAACGGGTCTTCGGCGTGGCCGATCAAAAAGCTCTGCCAAAACAGCCTTGACGTTTGTGGCGCACTATCCAGTTTTTCAACCTCTTCCGGGCTCAGTTCAAAGTCCCAAATACGGTTGTTATCTTCGATTCGTTTCGGATTAGCTGACTTTGGGATGACCGCAATGCCTTTTTGGATCAAATGTCGAAGGAGGATTTGACCGGGCGTTTTTTTGTATTTTTCGGCGAGGGTGACGACTTCCTTGTCTTCGAGGATGGATGCTGCGATTGGCCAATTTGTTCTAAACAGTTTTTTAAAGTCAGTTTTTTCATTGAAATATTAAAAAATTACTCACGTTTCACCATTTGGCGTAAACTTCATTCGTCCAGGTGACCCAAACGGCGCATAAGCCGTTACAGTTATCTTCTTCTTTTCATTGCAGAGTTGAACGATAGCTTTTTGTTGGAAGTATAAGTGCAATTCGATTTGAATGTTGTGTATTGGCACTGTCGCAATCTTCAAAACACGTTTGATTTGGGAAACGCTGTAATTGGAAACGCCGATTGCACGAGTCAGTTTCTTTTCGTAGAGCTTTTCCAGCGACTTCCAAACATCTTCGACAGTGACGTCATGGCGCTGCGTTGTGTTGTCGGGGTCAAATGCACCAGCTTGATGGGCCAAATACAGATCGACATAGTCGAGGCGAAGTTTTTGGAGGGATTCACGCAATGCGGCTTCCTGGTTTTCCGGAACTAAACTCTGCGGAGCGCATTTAGTCGTAATGAAAAGGTCCTCCCGTTTGACGACGCCTTCGGCGATAAGCTCGGCAACCGCTTCTCCGACAGCTTCCTCATTATTGTAACTTTCGGCGGTGTCGATGAGACGGTACCCATCGCGAACGGCTGTCTTGACGGAGTCTTTCAAGGCTTCAAAAAGGGTTGAAGTGCCGATTCCGAGAAGTGGCATTTCAACGCCATTGGAGAAAGTGAGAGTTTTGGAGACGGGCATTGTTCAGTTTCTGGAAAGGATATATATTTTTAGTGTCGAGCACATAAATTATAAAAGTAATCGTGCTTCGGAGCAACCGAAAATGAATGAAAAACGTTGATGTCATTAGCAATGTAGTGTTTGCATTATTCAGTTCTAAACATAAGGGGCGTTGTTTTGTTTGACCTTGTTAAACAAAATCATTTTCAAACGTCGCAAAAACTGGTATCGCGATTTTTACGGACCAACTAGTCACGCGGAGCAGAGAAACATCGAGAACTGAAGGTCAATGGGATCAATCGAGGCATGTGTGTGTACAATGTTGTGCAAACTAGAGTTTTTCCATCTTTTGGGAAGACCGGGGGCTATTAATGCTGAACTTTGATGCTGGAAACGTTTTTAAAGAGCAGTTTGTGTTTTTGGTGTGATGCTTTGTCTTTCAGTTTTTTCAAGAAACGTTACTAACAAAAATTTTTTGTTTAAACAAACTTTTATTACGACATTAAGTTTTATAAATAACACGGGTTACTGATAACACATATTTGACAACAGTTTGACAACATTTCAAAACTTTGCGGCTGCGAATTGCCTCATAATTAGGCCTTCTGTTCGCGTTCCTCCTTGAAAGGGTCCTCGGGATGGCCGACCAAAAAGTCCTGCCAGAAGAGACGAGGATTCTGGGGAGCGCTGTCGAGTTTGGCGACCTCTTCAGCAGTCAGCTCAAAGTCCCAGATGCGGTTGTTTTCAATGATACGGGCTTCGTGGATCGACTTTGGGATAATGGCGATGCCCTTCTGGAGGAGGTGGCGCAGGAGGATCTGGGCCGGCGTCTTGGAGTACTTGGTCGCCAGGGCAGCGACTTCTTGGTCCTCGAGCGGGGAGGGTGCGGCGGGCCATTCGGGCTTGCTGGAAGGGGTCAATTATTAGAATAGTATTGATAGTAAAGTTTGACTTACTATCCGTTAGGCAAAACGAAGGCGGCACGTCCAGGGGAGCCAATCGGGGCATAAGCCGTCACGGTGATGTTGTGCTGTTTGGCGTGTTCGACGAGGGCCTTCTGCTGGAAGTACAGATGCAACTCGACTTGATGGTTGTGGATCGGCACTTTGGCGGCTTTGAGAATACGGTCGACTTGGGCGATGCTGTAGTTGGAGATGCCGATGGCACGGGTCAACTTCTTCTCGTAGAGGGTCTCCAACGTGCGCCAGATGTCTTCAACCTTGACTTCATGGAGCTGCTTGAAGTCCTTGTCGAAGGCTCCAGGCATATGGGCCAGGTAGAGATCGACTTGGTCGAGCTTCAGCTTCTTCAGGGATTCACGCAATGAGGCCTCAATGGCATCGGGGCCGAGCTCATCGGGAGGGCACTTGGTTGTGATGAAAAGTTCATCGCGTTTGACGACGCCCTCGGCGAAGAGCTCTTGCAAGGCCTGTCCGATGGCGTCTTCGTTGAGGTAGCCGGCAGCGGTGTCAATGAGACGATAGCCGTCTTTGACGGCAGCCTTGACGGCGGCAACGACCTCTTCGGGCTTGGATTGCCAGGTGCCGAGGCCGAAAATCGGCATTTCGACGCCATTGGATAGAGTCAGGGTCTTTGGGACGGTCATCGCGAGGAGTGGATCGATTCTGGAAAGGGTGCACGTTTATAGCGCTTTAAGCGTGGAAAAGGGCTACAAAACATAACCAGTAGGACGGGGGTGATGATAAAACACGGAAAAATCATCATTGTGATAAGGAATTTGGGGGGAAACACGTTAAAAAGCCTTAAAAGTCGACCTATGATCAAGCTTCAATACACAGGGGCATGATGAGATTTGTCGGTGTGCCAATTGTGACCGACTTGAAGGCTTTTGAGACCCTTGGAGGTTCAATTCCACCAAAGATGACCCCATTGAACGATGATCCGGAACAGACTGCCCCGTTTGAGCGTTCACAACTGCCGTGAAATTGCAACTGCCAGTCAGCCTCGGCCAGTTTCGAACGGGGTTGGACCGTTTGTCCGACCGATCGACCTCGCAAAGACCAACTTCGGCCGAAATAGGCGGTGTCGATGACGAAATTGGGCATATCATCGACAGCCTGCGGAATTTTTCGGATGTCTGGCTTTGCCGGCGGGACGAAAAGGGGGCGGACCGCCAGCAAAATACACGTTTTTCTGCTGTTTCGATGTTTCCAGAACAAACATAATTCGCTGCACTTTCGAAAAATCGAAAATGGACCATGTTCAATTAGACGTAAACAAAATTGGGAGGGGCAGATGAAAATAGGAGGTATTTGTTTTGAATTATCTAAAAAGCGGGATCTACTTTGATTTGTTTTGTTCAAAAAGTTGGAATTCGGATCCAAAGAAGCGATAGGAGGTTGAAAAATGAGAGTAAAACAAACTCAACATTGGAGGGTCAATGACCTTTGTCAATAATAACCGTCGCTGTGATGGATACCCTCGCATTTTTCGACGTTTCACGGAAATTGGTCCAGCGTGAGAGAAAAATAAACAATTTCAACGCTTTTCCAAGGTCGTAATAACCGTGAAAAAGTAAATTCATCTAAAAATAGCCCAAAATGCACTCAAAATAATCAAACAAGCCAGATTAGTCCGTCAAAACTAGCACGCAAAAGAATACAGTACCCCAGTAATCCCTCAAAAATGTAAAATACAAAGTTCATTGATACAAAAACAAACAAAAACACAAGTTAAAAATGTTCAAAATCAAAAGAATCCCAAAAGTCAAGGATTCGCGGGCTCGGCATCCGAATCATCCGACGAAACGGAATCGCTGGAAGGGCTCTTCTTCTCGACGACCACTTCCTTTTCCTTCTTCCGTTTCTTGGCCTTCGACTTCTTGGCTTCCTTTTCTCGCTTCTTTTCCTTCTTTCGGCGCTTCTTCGCCTTCCGACGGGCCTTGGCGTCTTCCTCGCTGGAGCTGCTACTGCTGCTGCTGCTACTACTGCTGTCGGAGCTGGATGTGGACACTCGGCGTTTGCTCTTACGCTTTTCGGCTTTAAACTTCTTCTTTTCCTTGACTGGCGTATCGAAGACTTCATTGCCAAAACGTTTCTGCATCTTTTTGGCGCGTTCGGCGACGGTTTCACGGCCTTTCGGGTGCAAGCGGGTCCTGGATAAACTTTAATTTGCAGAAGTGATAATAAAATACAGTAGGAAACAGTGGTAAAGGTAAACTTACAGTCGATCGTGGATCATGACAGTGATGTTTTCCTTGATGTTGGACAGCTTATCGGGCTGGGTGGCTTTGTCGTTGTGAACGGCACCGCCACAGGCAATGTAGAGAGCGAGGGCGATGTCGTCGATGAAGCCGGTGGGAAGTCGGAGGTAGTCGCGAGGCGCTTCGGCGTCGGAATATTGCCACATGTATTCGGGGCGGAGGACCTGGAAATGGGCTTTTAGAAAGTTGAAAAACACTGATAAGGATTAACCGCATCGAGGACAAGCTTCGGGAACTTCATCATAGCCCGAAGGTACTCCATGCCATTGAAGCGTTCGGCGAGCATCAGCGAGGCATAGTCGAACTCGACTTCGCGAGCTTCTTCGTTCGAAACATCGTTATCCCGCCAAAAACGGACGACGTATACTTTCCGACGGCCCTCCCAGTTGCTGATTCTGTGGAGACTGACTGGATCCATCTGAAAGTTAGTTAAAAATGAAAAAATATATATAAAAATTGCTAAAACCGACCTGCACCGACGGCAACTTCCGCGGCCGCGTTCCTCGACTCTTCCGCTGCTCATTCTCCGCTTTGACGACGCGCTCCACGACCTGCCGAAGCTTCTCCACCTCGCCCGTGAGATGATTGATCGTGGCGATGCTGTCGAAATGAGCACTTTTGCGCTGATTGAGTTCCTGCTTCAAATGCGCGACTTCCTCCGGCAAAGTGAGCGGATTCGCCGAGTCGTACGACATGAGGTACACCTCCTCAGCCTGCTCGGAACCATCCCCCAAGCTGGAGTGTGCTCCATTCATGACGCCGTATGAATCTTCCTCGATTTTGGGCGGATAAATCTGGAAGGTCTGCGATGGCCCGGCGACGCTGCTGGTAGGTCTGTTGCTCAGCGAGGACACCGTCACACGATTAGCCCCAGGCTTTCGGCGATTCATCCACCTGAAACCGTTGAATGTTGAAAGTTAGCGGTTTACAAAGTTACACGACAACAACACGAGCATGGGGAAGTCGATAAAGTACGCATACACGATGAAAATACGTGAAAACGAGCGGGAAAAACGGATGGACGCGTGCTCGGTGGAGATGTAATGTGCGCGCACTCTGCGAATGCAAAAAGCTTGGCAAAGTGTGAACAGTGGAAAATGCGGGATTTTACGAAATCTAAACAGTTTTGAACTTCATTTACCATTATTTTGGCAGTACAAAAGTAATTGCAAATTCTGTTTTGCCAAAATTTGAACATTGGTGACAGATTTCAAATTACAGAGTTTCAGGTGAACAACTTGCGATATCGACGAGTTATTTTTATAGTTTAAGTCAATGTAATGTTTGTTTAATATTTCTCGGTCATTACCAGCTGATTTTTTAATTTTTTGTAACATAAAACTATTAATGTACCTATTAAACACCCTTTAAAAACAGAACATTTTCAAGTTTTTGTTCGAATGACTCACAAATATTACTGTATCATCTAAATTCTATCATTACGACAACCTTTAGCTTGTCTCCGCCCTTTGCGGATGCCGATCATAGTTTTACGACGACATCAGACACATGTCGAAAGCCGCATGTAGGCTTTTCCTTTCTTCGCCAGTAAGACCAAGGGCAACAGTTTTTAGCGCAGTAACGATGCCTACCCGCGGTACTGTTTGGCACCCCTGCGCTTTTCTCCATCGTCGGGGTTTTTTGATGCTAATGTAAAGTTGCTTAAGGTTTTTACAATTTCTTTTCAGCTCCGTTACCATGTCGTACCCCCTCGCTAAGCTGTCCAACGGTCTTCGAAGCCGTCTAAGTGAGCTCGCAACTCCATCTGAACGTTACCGGCTCCAAGTTGCCGCTGGTGATCCATCTATTTGTCCCCCAAATCGCCAAAGCGCCGTCGCAACCTTTAAGTTAAGTTCTTCATGGCAAAAAAGAAAGGTATGTCATTTTTTAAATGAAAATGAAACTTTTTTATCCGTCGTCTTTGTAGCACAACTCACAGTGGCTTTGGCAATGGAAATACAGACCTATTGATCCAAAATCGGATAATCGCGTATTGTTTTGTAACGTTGAGCTGTCACTGAATGGCGCAAACGTAGAAAAACTAGGTTTTGAAGATTTCGAATATATCGTCGCACGACCCGCCGAATTATGGTTGACCAGATGCTTTCTGTCGAAGCCGTTGTTTGCTGTCTTGTCAAAATTAACATGTCGCAGTGTTAAAAATATAAATATTTATGGTAACACCAGTGATCACTACAACTTAAATTTGGCGCATTTGGTAAAGTTTTTCCCGCAACTTGAGTCAATACGTGTTTCGAATTGTGCTGTTTCTGAAACGTGGGTCACCGATTTGTTTGAAATGGATCAAAACCTATTGATGAAGGTGGAGTTTTGGAGTCATTCTGACGCCCTCGTGCCGTTTGCACTTGACAATTTTATATCTTTTCTAAGTGTAGGTTTATTTTACGTTGAAGAACTAATCAACGTATGTATACTATTTCGTTTGCAGAAGCAACAACCAGGCTTTGTGTTGGACATACATGGACGTGTTACACCAGTGTTTTACCCCTCATTAGAAGAGGTTCTACAAAATGGAGGCCTTTTTCGGGTTAACCGCAGACAAGAACATAACGAAAACCTCAACGTTACCCGTGTGAATATCAACTGTCCTGGTGTTTATGAGACTTGGTATCTGCCAGAACAGTCCTAAGGCTGCATTTTTGAGAGTTGAACTGTTTATGGCACGTTGTTTGCATTAAATCGTTATAATATTTGTTGGATTGTGCAAGAATACTTTTGTTTATTACTGTTTTGTATACATTTTGCGTTTGTTATTGATGGTTGTGTTATATAAATTAAATTTTAAATTCCCGGACAAAAAAAGGTCCGCCTCCACCATTTACCCTAAGCTTTTGCCGATTTATCCATTAGAAACTTTTAAACATTGATTGGAGTCAACGGACTGTATACAATAGCATAAATGCTACTTAAATTTAACCTTAAAGTTTAAAAACTACGTCCCGTACAGATGTCAACGAAAATTTCACCACGAAAGACGCATTGAACTATGCTGCGCGGACTCACCATTTACGTATGTCTGTACAAACTCCGCCAGTCAGACCAAGGCGAACAATGAACAGTAACGAAGCCCATCCGCGGTACTGTTTGGACTCCATGCGCTTGTCTTAACCGCTCAGTTTTTTTTACGACGCGCTTTTTTTGTGTAATAGTGCGCATTCAAAAGCTAAAGTAGTGTCTTTTAATGTTTTAAACAACTTTGTTTCAGATAACTTACCATGCCGTATCCTATCGCCAAACTGGCCTACGGTCTTCGTCGTCGTCTAGGTGAACTGGCTACCCCATCTGAACGTTACCGGCTCCAATTTGCCGCTGGTAATTCTTCTATGTGTCCCCCAAATCGTCAAAACGCCGTCGCAACCTTTAAATTACATTCTTCACTTCAAAAAACAAAGGTAGGGCATTCTTTAAACGAAAGCGGCATTTTTTTAACACATCGCTTTTGTAGCGCGGCTTACAGTTTCTTTGGCTATGGAAAGGCAGACCTATTAATCCAAAATCGGATAATCGCGTATTGTTTTGCAACGTTGAGCTGTCACTGAATGGCGCAAACGTAGAAAAATCACGTTTGAAGATTTCGAATATATCGTCGCACGGCCCGCCAATTTATGGTTAACCAAATGCTTTCTATCGAAGCCATTGTTTGCTGTCTTATCAAAGTTAACATGCCGCAGTGTTAAATATTTTAACATTTATGGTAACACCAATGATCACTACGACTTAAGTTTGGCGCAGTTGGTAAACTTTTTCCCGCAACTTGAGTCAATATATGTTTCGAATTGTGCTGTTTCTGAAACGTGGGTCACCGATTTGTTTGAAATGGATCAAAACCGATTGATGAAGGTGGAACTTCGGGGTAAATCTGGCGCCCGCGTGTCGTTTGCACTTGACAATTTTATATCTTTTCTAAACGTAGGTTTTTTTATGTTATAGAAATAACCAAATCTTTCTAATTCATTTGCAGAATCAACAACCAGGCTTTGTATTGGGCATAAATGGAGAGGTTACATCAGTGTTTTACCCCTCATTAGAAGAGGCTCTACAAAATGGAGGCCTACTTCGGGTTGACCGCAGACAAGAACATAACGAAAACCTCAACGTTACTCGTGTGAATATCAGCTGTGTTGGTGTTTATGAGACTTGGTATCTGCCAGAACAGTCTTAAGTGCTGCATTTTTGAACGTTGAACTGTTAATGACACGTTGTTTGCATTGAACCATTATAATAATATTTGTTGGCTTGAGCAAGAATATTTTTGTTATTACTGTTTTGTAAATGTTTTCCGTTTATTATTGGTCGTTGTGCAAAAAAATTAAATTGTAACATTCCTGAACAAAAAAGATCCGCTTCCACCTTTCGAGAAAGTTGGCCGAATTTTGCATTAGAAACTTTTAAATATTGATTAGAGTCAACGGACTGTATACAATAGCATAAATGCTACTTAGTTTAAACTTTAAAGTTTAAAAACTACGTCCCGTACAGATGTCAATCAAAGTCCCACCACGAGACGCATTAAACTATGCTGCGCGGACTCACCATTTAGGTATGTCTGTACAAACTTCGCCAGTCAGACCGTGGCTAACAACGAACAGTAATGAAGCCTATCCGCGGTACTGTTTAAAACCTGAAGAATGACTAAAAAAGCAGTGACATCTAAATTATATTATAACAACGGTCTGACCCCGCCCCTCATCTATCTCCATAAAAGCCTTACAAAACTAGACTTGGCGAACTGTTACCCGCGTTCCTGTTTAGCACTCATGCGCTTTCCCCCCTCGCCAATTGCTTTCTAATGCGAATACAATGTTTCTCAATCTTTAATACATTTTTGTTTAGATCGATTACCATGCCGTACCCTATCGCCAAACTGCCCTACGGTCTTCGAAGCCGTCTCGGTGAACTGGCTATTCCATCTGAACGTTACCGGCTCCAAGTTGCCGCTGGTGATCCATCTATTTGTCCCCCAAATCGCCAAAGCGCCGTCGCAACCTTTAAGTTACATTCTTCATGGCAAAAAAGAAAGGTAGGTCATTTTTAAAACAAAAACGTTCACCCATCGCATTTGTAGCACAACTCACAATCGATTTGGAAGTGGAAACACAAACCAAAATCGAAGAATAGCGTATTGTTTTGCAACGTTGAGCTGTCACTGAATGGTGCAAACGTAGAAAACTTATGTTCTGAAGATTTCGAATACATCGTCGCACGACCTGTCGAATTATGTTTAAGTCGATGCTCTCTATCAAAACCATTGTTTGATGTCTTATCAAAGTTTACATGCCGCAGTGTTAAACACTTAAGAATTTATCACAACGCCAGTGATTACTACAACCCGAGTTTTGCGGATGTGGTAGAATTTTTCCCGCAACTTGAGTCGATACATGTTAGAGGCTGTTGTGTTTCTAAAACATGGGTCACCGATCTATTAAATTCGAAACAAACAGAATTGAAACAGTTGGTCATTCGCGGCCGTTCTAACCGGATAATGGCATTTTCACTTGTAGTTTTCATTTCTTTTCTACGCGTAGGTTTATGTCATGTCCAAAACTACATAATTAAATGTGTTTCATTTACAGACGCAAAAACCGGGGTTTCAACTCGTTTTACGCGATAATGTTACATCGACATTTTACACTTCATTGAAAAGTGTTTTACTAAACAACGGCCTAAATTGTGTCAAACACAGCGAAGAAAGTGAAGAAATCTCTAGAAGTACCCGTTTGACTATCTGCTACAGTACAAGCGTAAAGGAGACTTGGTATCTGCCACAACAGGGTTAAGTGTTAATGTTGCATGTTTTATTGTACGCTCATTGCACAAACTATTTGACATAATCTATAAAAATATTGTTGTTTATTACTTTTTTTAATAAAAAAAATAAGCGTGTTTATTGATGAAGCCATTTTTTCATAATCAAAATCACATTAACATGTAAAGTACGATCAAAGTTCAAAACAAAAACATATCATTTACTATGCATAAAAACCAAAAAAACGTCAAAAAGTAACGAAAACCAATTTCCATTGTCGACACAATGTGCGCGCACACTGCAAAAAACCTTGGCAAAGTGTGAACAGTGCACACCACGGGGTTTGGAAAAATAATAATTCTGTGGAAACGCTTTCGTGGATTCTTCTTCGAAGCCGTTTTCCACCTGTTTCGCCACCGCTTTGACCTTGTTTTCTGCCCTGAAACGATGTCAGCTTCAATCGCCTTCCGAAAGCCGAAAAAGTCCCGCAACCAACGGCAACGGAAGGAAAGCGAGTCCGAAGACGCTGTGGCGGACGTTCCGACGGTTTCGAAAGAGCCAGAAGTCGTGAAACTCGATGAATCCGAGGATGAGGACATCCAATTGATCTATGAAACGGCCAAAAAGTCGGCGGTGTTGAGTTTTGACACCGATGAAGGTTGGTTTTTATATATTTTTATGTTTTTATGCGGTTTTTATATATTTTATCGACATTTCCAGGAACGGACGCCAATTTCCAAGTCAAAAAGTCAGACCACAAGAAACGGCTACAAAAACATGCCAAGAAGATGAAAGCCCTCCAAGCCGAGGAGGAAGCGAGGAAACACGAGTCCGAATCCGAGATTCAAATCGTTGTCAAAGACCCGATCAAACCAAAGGCCGAAATCGTCCACGATCCCGTCATTCTCGCCGATTTCCAAGAAGACCACGAGACACGGGCCCGTTTTGGCGGTTTTGAGGACATACCGGATGCACAGGCTATCTATGAAGCCAAGAAACGGAGAGATGAGATGCGTCGGAATGGAACGAAGCAGAAACTTTCGAGCAACAACGTCGACGGCTTTATCCCGCTGACCGATCCGAATGCAGCGAAGAATGTCAGGGACAGGCTGGTCAGAGAGGACGATAATGACATGAGCGACGAAGACACTGAGAATCCGACCGGGCAGTTCTATTCAAAGTCGTTGCTAGTGTCTGAAGAAGAGCGTCGACGTCGCGAACAGGAAGAAATGATGTATGGCGATGTCAGCGAGGAATCTGTGAACGGAGATGCGGAAGAAGACGACGAAGCAGCGAGAAAGAAGGCGGAAAGCGACGAAGAATTCCAACAATGGGAGAATTCGCTGATTCGGAAGGGCGTCAGCAACCACAAAGTGAAGCAGATGCGATCGGATAACTGTGCTGTCAATGTGGAGAAGCTTCCGGATGAAGGCGAAGAGGATATGGATATTGAGATTGTTGAGCCGACCCCACAGGCTAGAGGTTTGTTGTCATTTTTAACTTTTTTGATAAATTTAAAACCAATTTCAGCCCCAAACATCCCCAAATCCTCCAAGCTGACCCTAAACAGCATCATCGACTCTCTCAAAATGAAAATCGAAGACAAGCAGTACTACATTGCCGCCCAGGAAACCGATCTCGATCGAAAAATCAACTTCATCGCCGAGAATGAAACATCAATTGCCGGAATCCAGGCCGATTACCCAGTGCTCCAAGAAAAGTACCGCGTCTACCAGGAAATGAACCTCTACATCCGCGATTTGCTTGACTGTATCGACGAAAAGTACGAAACCATCACCGATATCGAGGCTCGAATCATGGAAATGTGGAAACTCCGAACCGAAAAGCTGATAAAACGCCGCCGTGCCGACATTGAGGACGAAAATCTTCGCTGTAAAGACATTGCTGATGGCCGGCCATGGAAACCGAAGCCTGAAGTCACACTGAGGGAAGTCGATCGTCAAAATCGGAGGACCAATCGATCGATGCAGCGGAAAATGGCCTCAATTAATGACCATAATGAGGGTCTGAGCAGCGATGAGGACGAACCTGAGAGCGATCAACACAAATATCGCAAAACTATCGGTATGTTTTTCATTTTTTGAAATTACAGTATTCTGACAGCCACTTTTCAGTCGACAGTCTCCAACAAGCCGCCCTCATCTTCTACGACGCCGCCGATGAGTACTGCGACGTCGGGGCCATCATGAACAAGTTCGTCGATTGGATGCTCGTCGATCAGAAGTCCTTTGACGACGCCTACGTCGCCATGTGTCTGCCGAAGCTGTTGTCGCCCTTCATTCGGATGGAATTGCTCGATTGGAATCCGTTAAGGGTGCGTTTATAACCGTTTTATTGTTATTGCTTTATCGAATGTTTATTTATTTTCAGGATGCTAGCCGGCCGTTGCACATGTTCGACTGGTATCAGCAATTGCTCAAAATTGGAACGGAAAAGGTCGGCTTTGATCTCGAGAATCCGGTGGTCGTGGGATTGATTCCGGCTATTATTGAGAAGCTTTTTGTGCCGAGATTGACTAGTAGGTTGAAATTTACTTTTATTTTGAAAAAATCGCTTTTTTAGAAATCGTCCAAGAACAATGGGACCCCTTTTCCATGTCCCAAACCCGGAATCTCACCTATGTCATTTCAACCCTCATCGATGAAACCCCGACTCTCACAACGAAGTCCAAACATGTCCAGAACCTTTTGAAAGCAATTGTTGATCGGTTTAAGGCTGTTTGTGACGATGATACGTACATTCCCATTTTCGGGAAAGCGTAAGTTTTCTTTTTTTGTTTTTTATGTGTTTATTGAACCATTTCCAGGGCTATCGCGAACACCGCTTCCGGCTGTGCAGACTTTCTGTCTCGTCGTTTCTGGTCCCTCGTCAAATTGATGAAAACTGCGAATCTCTTCAACCGGATTCTGTCAAAATCTGCGCTCCAGAAGCTCATTCTCGACGGCCTTATCTGCCGAAATGGCGTCTTCGCACTTCAATTATCGCCAAAAGACCAAATCTCCACCCTTAAAAGAGCCATTGCCGTCATCGATGAAATCCCGGCCGACTGGCTACCCCCAGCTGATCCGACATCGTATCAGTCTCTACTCAATGTTCTCAAAGCGATCGTCGCCGAGGCGCCACCAGGCGCTGAATCCCTCGGCTTGAGGGTCAAGATTCAAAAGTTTATTTCAACCGTTGAAAATTGAAAAGTGACAGCCGTTTCGACTGTTTTAATTAATATCTGTAAATAATATTCGGGTAAAATGCATGTTGCATTCATAAATTAATACTCGTTTTGGGAAAGTTGGCTGGTTTTAAATGGTTTTACGCCCTTGAAATTACTTATTTTATCCGACAATTTGCCACTTTTTGCTACTTCCGTTCGTCGTTTTTACGTTGTAACACCTTCAATAACTTCCGCCTTTGTAGCAACCATGGCATCAGCAGGCTATTCGGCACCGACAGCCCTAATGGTTGACCAATTCGAGCGCATGGCCAATGAAAAAGTCCGCGAGCTCAAGCTGCATTATCGCCAAATTCAGCACGTGAGTGGTGCCTTTTATCAATTAAATCTCTTTTCTATAATTTTATTTCTGCGAACTGTTTAAATGGCAGTTAGTTGAGTTAATTAAGTCTGCTTTTGGCTTCCGAATTTTCAATCAATGCCACAATTCTCTGAAAAGAATGCAAATGAGTCTTTTTTTGCTTTTTGACTTGACAGGCGTTGTCCTTTGGTGTGCCCTTTTTATTGAGTACAACGACAAAAAGCCATAGTATAGACAAAAATGCCCTTCTAATGCCTAGAATTCGAAATATACCGGCGTAATGCGAATACGATTATCCGGAAGTGCAGATGTACTGTCCCGCAGCCCGCATGCGTAACAACCGTGTGCTTTTGAAGGTCCGCCTTGTGGAAAGCCCTCCTTTCCATCCATGGTGACTGTTACATCCTCTTAGGAAATGTTCTTCGCATTCCTGGGCCGTGTCCTCACGGCTCAGACATTGAACCAAATCTGGCAAAGTACGTCCACCAGACGGCATTTCGTTTCAACAGACTTTTTTCAATACTTTTTGCGAAGCTTGATTAAACTTCCCTCTTTTTTATTGACACAGTTACACCCCTTTTTCGGCCATAGATGACTACGGCACGTGTTGCTTTGGCACATTTTTTAGTATGTAGCATAGACTTGCTTGCCTGTCGAAGTGAGAAAAGCTGTTTTTTCGGACACTAGTGTAGCGCGAAAACAACTAAAATAGTAATGCCGACCCCGCTGACTGACCGGTGTTGTTTTTCACTTTTTTTAGTCTTTGAGAATGCCAATGATTTCCGTTTTTATCATTTCCACGCGACCAGCGGACTTTCGGCATGTGTTTTGTTTTTGACAGCGCGCTTTTGGTTTTTCGTTCAGTTTCTGATTAAATTCCACTGTTTTACCATTAAGTAATGCAAAATCTGATTTAAAAAAACCTATTTTCAGTACGAGCAGACCCTCGACATCGAAAACCTCATCCACGAGAAGGCCTCCGTTCAAAGGATGATTTCGTCGATGATTGAGGGCTTCAAGCAGGTCCTTTCGAAAAGGCAAAACCTCCCCGCCGAAGAACGCGACGCCTTCGACGCTCGAGTGGACCCGATTCAACGCCAAACTCATGCCATTGTGAATGCCATCATGGCGCTGATCGAGAAGCCGTTGCCTGTCGTGCCGAAGGAGGATGCGCCGAAAAAGGAAAGCCAAAACATTTTTGATGACTGTTTTGCGCCGGAAGATCACGACACCTATGGCGGCATCAAATCGTCCACGGCAACGACTACGTCGGCCTATGAGGAGCAGCTGATGGCACAGACGCAGACGGACGCCCAAGCACGAGCTGAGGAGGCCAGGCTTCGAGTTTTGAGGGCGAAGGAGGATAGTGAAGCGATCAAACAGGTTGCGAGGGACATTGAGGACTTGAATCAGGTCATGGAGGATCTTGCTACACTTGTTCACGTACGTTTTTGGCATTTTGACTTTCTAAAAGTTGAAAATGAGGATTCTGTTTCAGTGCCAACACGACATGGTCGACTCCATAGAAGACCACGTCGAAAAAGCCACCTACCAAGTGCATTCCGGCAATCAGCAACTCAAAAAGGCCTTAGCCAACAAAAACGCTCAAGTCCCCATAGTCGCCGCTGGCGTCGGTGCCGCAGCCGCAGGCGGCCCCGTCGGCATTGTCGCTGGTTCGGCCGTATTAGGTGTCGTTGCGGGCATTGGTGGCGCCGTCGCTGGGCTATTTGGTGGCCGTTTCATCAAGAATCAGGTTAAAAAGTCGACAGAAGTCCCTTCAAATGATGACTCCTCCAACGAATGACTGACTTATCTTTACTTCTACCGACCATCATTGTTGCACATAACGACCGTCCTGACTACCGTTGCCACTACTATACTGTACTGTAATGTCTAACAAAATACATATGTATGTAAGTACCTCTTTCATTTATGTCATCTAGTCCGAATCTTTTGTCTGTTTATCTACGGGGTAATATTAAAATGTGATACATATTGACTTCAAAGCTTAATTTACTATTCCCGTACCAACTTTCGTGCATTCCGTGGCTAACTAACTCATTGTGAATAAAGTTTACCTTTTATTATTTACACGTTATCGACTTTTGTTAAATTACTACTCCGACTGATGTCTTCAAATGAAGACTTTTCGGGAACAGTGATAGTATATACAGGGGTATCGATTGATGACTTTCTGGACGACTTTTTCGATGGGTTTTCTTCGGCGAAAACGTTGCTTGTCGATTCTCGATGGTAGGGGTCATAGGTCCATGGACGGGGATCAGTTTCACAAGTCAGGTCATAGATGATGGTTGTTATGACTAGGATGACCGCGAGACTGTAGAAAATGATTGTCCACTGAAATTGGATTGTGTTTTGGTGGGTTTAAATGTTGGAAAGTGTGGTCTGACTTCTTTTTTCGAGTTATGCGGTGCAATGATCGAAACAACCAACGGCAGTGTCAACATGATGACACTATTTAGGAAGCCAAAGGCTGACATCATGATGTGGGAGTGTTGTCGGGCCATCATTTGGGCGCCCTGGATGGTGCCGACGGCATTGAGGCCGCAGAATACGACGGTAAGGGTGTAGGCGATTTGGCCGGCCAGCTGGTAGCCTCGGGGCAACAGGGCCAACACGACGATGCAGATGGACATGCAGGCTTGGCTGACCGTCGTGAACAGGATGACTCGGCCCTTGACGGAGAGACAGGTGGCGGCATCGCTGAGAGGGCCGGCGATGACTTTGACGACGATGGAGCCGATGAAGGGGATGGCCGCCGCCCAGCCTGTCTTGCCAATGTCCATGCCGAGCACTTTGTTTAGGTAGGTCGGGCCGTACATTATGAACATCTGGAGCAAGTTGACAATTGTTAAATGATCAAATTGTCAAAGATACAGTAACCCATTTCAAAAAAAAACGTCAAAAAAGTTGTTTTGAAAATTTTGGGTTACGGTATCAGTGTACCAATTAAAATTTTTTCTAACTTTGGTCGTGAAATTGGTATCCATCGATTCCAGAAAGTCAAAAAAACTCACCATAAACCCAGCATAACGTCCAAAAGTACTAACAAGCGCACCAATTACAGGCGGATCAACAATCATAGCGGCATACGGTACTTTGACCTTGTGTTTCGGGACCACTGCGACGATTTTGCCTTCCATTATTTGAGCTAATTCGGCTTTTGAGACGCATCTTAACCACTTTCCATTTGAAAAAGCCTCCTAAACTGTCAAAACATACCCATGATTACTCGGATCATTCCGATAGAACGAGTAAAACACAATAAACGACATGATCGTGCAGACGCCCATCAAGTAGTAGATCATCTCCCAACCGTAACTCGATGTACACAGAACCCCCGATGTCGGCATGATGACAATGTTGGCAAACTGGATATGGCAGGTCAAAAGCGAGATAAAAGTGGCACTGCCACCAACACTCGACCATGCATGTGTGATCGAGCCGATGGCCGGCATGCAGATGGCTGTCCCGAAGCCTTGGATCATGCGAACGATGAACATGGGCCAGAAGCCTGTCTCCGCGGCGAGGGGTGCGATGAGAGTCGCGATTCCGCTGATGAATCCGAATCCAGTGAAAGCGATTCGTGTGCCGACACGGGCTGTGAGTGCTGTCAGGACTGGTAGGCCAATGATATTGCCAATAGCAACGGCGGAGAATAGGTAGCCCTGCTGGACGGTCGGGAACATCGGGATTTCGCGGTAGTACAAGTCCCTTTCTTCCGAGTCGACAAAATCGTCAAAATCGATCAACAAATTGGCCGATGAATTGATAGGGACCTCGGTCTTCATGCAGATGATCGTAAAGTTCAACAGCAACGAATTCCCGAGCACGGCACTCATGCAAAGAATCGCCAAGCTCAGAATGACGAATCTCGTCATGTGGAAGCAATTCGCCAGACCTTTACTTACACTCATCTCGAACCTCGAAACACTGAAAAAGACAAAATCAACTTTCAAAAACAGCTATTCTGATCAGAGCGACCTGTTCGCGACTGTGGAAACCACTGAATCCGCCCCGCTAATATATACAAAACCAAAAAGGGTTGGCCGATCAGTGATAATAACCCGATCACATCAGTTGTCAGATTAAGTGTTTCCTGCTCACTGTAGTGACCGCCGATGCCGTCAGAAGCTTGAACATGTGAACTATAGCCGTCAAAAGGCGCGTCAAATCTGGAAAATACTACGTAAGAGTGCCCTTTGTTTTGAATTCGGTTTAAAAACAATACTTTCAAAGACCAAAACGGGCTCGTCTATCCAAAGATCACCGACAAACACAAAGTCGATTATCACCACAAAACATAACCACTGATTGCATCAGTAATTATGCTAATGAAGTCCTCTAAACTGTTGTTTTACGTGTTCAAAACACAAAAACAATGATAACTTCTCGCGGAATGGCGCAATTTCTAGAAATAATTTATTTTTAATAACATTTTTAAACAATTATGCAAAAATTAAGCTCTGGAAAGCTACCCATAACGACAGGTTTGATGAAAAAGAATAAGTGTCTAATTAAGTGAAATAAAATTACAGCCTACTGTTGATGGCAGGTTGCGGTGTCTTCCGTGCGAGGGTCGTCTTTCGGGGACGAGGGCGTCTTGATGAGCTCCTTGGACTCTTTGCCTTCGCGCTTGCTCTTCCGGAAGGGGCTCTTGAACCGGATGGACCCGGTACGCGACTTCAGCTTCGGCGAGGACGGCTGGCTGTCGGTCTGCTCCTGGAGGCTGTCATTGTCCGAAACAGTGAGGGTTTCATTGAGCCGTTTAGCGAGGCTGCCATTCTCTTGCTGGAGGTCGAAGATGACGTCACTCGTGTTGTGGTACTCGCGCTCCAGACGAGCTACAGTATCCTGCTGCTTGTTGATGACGTTGCGGGCTTCGACGAGTTGGCGCTGGCATCCGGAGAGCTCGATGCGGAGAGAGTTGACTTCGGTTCGGAGGAGGTTGCGTTCCTGGGTGGTGGTGGCCAGCTTGGATTCCTGAAAGTCAACAATTGAGGCGATTTCAAGTGAAAAAAAACTCACAAGCTCAGTAACACGGTGGTCAAAGAACAGCGTATCCCCAGTCCCAGTGACATAGTTCGACTCATCCTTCGGGAGCGAAGCCAAAATGGACGATAGCGCTTCCGCCGTGCGACGCTCACTGTTCGAAACACACTCCAGAGCTTTTGTCAGAAGCTCCTTCTGAATCGTGAGCTCACTACTGTTCGCGACGACGGCAGTGTAGGCCGAAACGAAGGGATCTTCCGGCATCTTGCCACGGGTAACCAGGCAATCGCGCTCTTTCTCGGCAGTACGCAGCTTGGCTTCGAGTGCGGCGATCTTATCAGCCTTCTCGGAGTTCTCCTTCTCAAGCATGGTCATCCGGATGTCGGAATCCTTCCGCAACTTGGTAATCTCGGCCTGCGCCGTCGCGAGAGCGGTCGATTTTTCGATCAGTTTCGTATGGAGATCTTCATTCGGGGAAGTTTGGGAGGCAACTGACTCTTTGATGGCCTAAAACATGCAAAAATAGCCTTTTTCATTGAATTCGTCAAAAGAAACCTACATTAAGCTCCGCTAACACGTGCTGATACATGTTCGTATCATTCAGCTCCGAATGGACAGACGCTTCTGCCTCCAAGAACGACAAATTGGAAGCACTGAGGCGGGGGTTCGTTCCGCGGAGACATGTGAAGCGGGATTGGCGCTGAAATTCATACATTAAAACTCAAAAAAGGCAAGTTTCAACCCCAAAAACATACAACAGGCGTCAACGGGCTCGCACTCCGCAGCGACTTCGGCGTGGCCGGCAAATCGACCTCAACTAGATCAATATCATCGTCGTTCTCGTTGGTGTAGAGGCTGTCTGGCATTTCGAAGGGCTTTGACATGCGGCGGTAGTCCTGAAACCCCAAAATATATATAAACTCCTCCAAAAAGCAGCCAAAACTCACCCTGAACGGGGAAGCCGAGCGGTTCTTAATGACACTGTTCTAAAAAGAGACAATAAACTTCTGATAAGCTCACAAAGATAACAAACAAGCCACCCAGAGGCCTCCAAGACCCACCATTTCGCGGAGAACGTCGGTGCGATCGCCTTTGGGCTTGGCCTTGAAGCTGCTGCCACTGTCGTCGGTGGATACGTTCTCGCCGTGGCCGGATTCATTCAGGGATACATCCCCGCTTGACGGCTCATCCTTCAGGGGCATGCTCTCGCTGTAGGGCTCACCCTCCTCCTGGAAATATATATGAAAGCCAAAGCCAAATAAGAAAAGAAGGAATGGTGGCCTTGAAAACTTCAAACTCACCGGAATAGTTTCAAAAACTGATGGGATCATGGTGACGATCCGCAGAGAGAAGCTGCGGCAGGTGGCGCGCGAAAGGAATCAAGTACAATGACTCGGAAGGAAGCAAGAGCGCGAAGTGGTGACAAACAAAGGATTCGCGCACTCTCGTCGATTTGCATCCGTTTGCACTCGCATTTCGCGCTCTCGAGTTTGAAGTCGTGGTGGGATTGGTTTTGGGGGGCTTCTGTGGACAACGTTAAAAACATAACTTATTGTTAATAATGAACTTTCAAAACTGTCCTACATCCGTGTCTATCAATTAAAGCAACAAACACAACAAAAAAATTAAGTTTTGTAAGGTGCGTATCGAGATTACAGCGTGCACGTCATACACTAGTGTACGTGCCCTAACCCAAAATGACTCTCATTGAGAATTCCCAAGTTTTTCCTTTTCCAGCTTTTGTCAACAATTGAACAACTTTTGCGGCTTTTCGAAACTCTGCATTCCTTTTTTTTATATTTTGCAACGTTTTCGTAATTTCCAACGCTCCTTTTGCGCATCGTGCATTGTTGGACAACATTTTATATATATTTCTTTCTAGGTAATGCCGTTCCCCGCCAATCGACTTCACTACGACCTTCGCATCCGTCTAGCTGAACTTTCAACCCCAGCCGAACGCTACAATCTCCAACTTGCTGCAGGCAACTTCAATATTTGCCCTCCGAACTTTCAAAAAGTTAAGAAACGACATGCATGCACTTTCAAAACTGATAAACCAGACCCATGTGAAGTCTATGGATACCGCCATATTAATGGTACAGAATTTAAACTGGACTGGTGGCGCCCTCGTAAGAGTGGTGATACATTAACGGAATGCACCGGAAGTCTTGCGTTGATCGGATTTGGGCTGGCCGATTTGTGTTCCGACGACATGAATCATGTTATATTGAGGCCTTCGAGTATGTGTTTGATTGGTTGTGATGTTTCGGTGGAGTTTCTTCAAAAACTTTTATCAATGACCACACCTTTCGGCAGTCTCCAGTACAAGTTTAAGGCATTGGGAGTCGCCGACACGCTCAAAGTGTTCCCTGATCTCCAGACTTTGAAGATCTACAAGTGTCCTTCAAGCCCATGGTTAGCCGACCTTGCCAGTGCGCCGAATAACGAGTTGGAGGAATTGGAGATTGAAGGCAGTTTGGAAGAACTTGTGACATTCACCGTCGATGATGTTAAGGCGTACTTTCAAGTAAGTTTTTACATACTTTTTATGACTTTACCAATGTTAATCAACTTATTTTCAGACGCTGCACAGAGAATTCCACATCAACTTGTTGATTACCAATGGACAACGCCAAGACCCCCTTCAAGACGAATCGTGGAAGGTTGAGGATAAGAAGCTCAAAGAAGAACTGCGTGAAAAGTTGAAGGAGATTCGCTATTGGGAGGACCAGCCACGCGCGCCGCACATCACTGTAGCTAGCCTCGTTGAATACCAGAGATCATTTTTCTGGTTGAACAGGAAACGGGGGCATGAGTGAAACAGCGACGTCATTTCGAGAATACTGTATGTCCTGCTATCTTTGCTTTAAACTTTTTTTTGTTATCGAATTTTGGCATCATTGTTGTGTTTGTTTGTTCTATCGTAATGGAAAAAAACTTGTTTAATTGAAAATCGACAGTTTTAAGCAACAATAACCATACACGACGGGACGAAGTTACCTTGCGCGCACCCTCAGGAAAAGAGCACTGAAAAGGATAGGATGTGTGTCCGGTTCGGACGCACGCTTCCAGCCAGTACGTCGAAAACGCATTCGCACGCGTTCACTAATTTTGAGCGTTTGCGGATTCTGCATTTTTGGCAATATTGTGCGAGCTACGGCAAATAAAAATAACAACTTTGTTCGCATCCTTCTAAGCTTTCGTTTGATTATATACAAGCCATACTTTTGATCAAGCGTTAACGCTATATTTGCAAAAGTTTGAAACGCGGTTTTTCGGCATTCCCGCCGTGCCGTTATGTATTTCGCCGAAAAAAATAACAAAGTTGTAGAGAATTACGAGAGAAGCATTTTGATGTGCTACACTTGACTTTTGGGTGCCATTGGATTGAGATATTTGCAAAAGAGTGTTTTCGGTACGCGCGGGGGTAACGAAAATCCCGTCGTGCATAAGTCAGTCAAACAAAGTGCGTGTAAGGTGCGAAGCAAGTGTGAAGTGTGCATGCGTGGCGCCACTAGTGTGTGACCACTTACCCCAAATGAACTCCCGTAAATGTGGCGAGGTGCGCGTTTTTAGGACCATTGATTCGGTGCTTGCGTTTATATATGCTTTCCCCCACTTTCCAGCTTCATCTGTTTGCCGACGCTTAACACAATTTCGCTTTCAGATCATGCCGTTTCCTGTCGCCAAGCTCCCGTACGGCCTTCGCGCCCGTCTCAGCGAGCTTTCATCTCCAGCTGAACGCTACAAACTGCAATTAGCAGCAGGCAGCGTTAATATTTGCCCACCAAAGGTTCAACAAGTGCGAACGGATGTCACACTAGGAAAACTCATTAACGTAAATGGCCGCATTATTCCTGCTGATGTTGAACCGTTTACTTTGGGTCGAAATGAGGTGGTCGAGTGCGTCTCTACACTGATATTTGAAAGTTTTCGACTCGAAAACTTTAATTCTGTTATATTTGATCGTATTGTTCTGCAGCCGGTATTTGTAACACTGCAAGACTGCGATGTTTCGATCGAATTTCTAAAAAAACTGAAAGCTGTCATCCCTTGTAAGCGGTCCATCGTCATTGGTGGGCAAGACAATGTATTAAGCTTTGCGGACACGCTGAGCTTGTTCCCTCATCTCGATAGTATCAGTTTTGATGATGTTATCCCAGCAAAGCCGTGGTTGCCTGACATTTTAGATATTATATGTACCCCAGGATGCAAATTGAATGCATTGTTGCTGACTGGAACTTATGAGCACTTTGTTACCTTCAGTGCTGAGGAGTTGAATAAGTCTTTTGAAGTAGGCCTTGAACTTTACAAAAACGCATGTTAAATAGACCGTTTCAGACGCTAAACAGAGACTTCCGAATAATTTTGAAAATAACTGATGGTGAAACTACGGCAAAGGCCAATTGTGACAAGTTAAAACAAGATTTGGCCAGAGAATTCATGACTTGGAATGACGACGAAGAGATGCCATGGGTGCCAAACATCAAAATATTTTGTGGACGTGAGAGGGCGACAACGTATTACTTGTGTGATGAACGTGAAAGACGTGAGAGGGCAGCAGCTAAACTTGTGAAACCGAAACGCATGAGGAAAAGTAAGCGGCGTAAAGTTATAAAAAAGCCGAAAATTGTAAAGAAAAAGAAAAGTGGTCGCAAATAACCTGTTTATATCATTATTTGGCATTTAATAAGTTAATGTTGTCTATTTTGTGTTGTTTATGCAGATTTATTTAGTTATTTATTGTCATGGTTATGTCGTTATCGTAAATTTAAATATGAATCAACTTGTTAAAATCGATATTTACATTCGAACAAACTTGAACAAGTGGCCCAGTAAACTTAATCGCAACCTTGTCGAAAGTAATGAACTTCAAAGGTGGCAAAGGGATTCCACCACCGAGGGCTTCATTAATAACAAGTTGTGCCAGATCAGCCAATGCAAACTCCCAAATCTTTTCAACGATTGCCGGAGCGATGGCACCTGCAGGAGTTGAAGCGGCCAGATGTGTTTGGAAAACGGATACGTGTCCGAACAAAGACCAATTTTGGATGTGGACCGACTTTTCGAGAAGGACACCGACACTGGCGTTGAGCGACAACAAAGTGATTCTGAAATGGCACACTTTTCATTGTCTTTGGAAGTTTTTGTGAAAGTTGCAGTTACCCCTTGTCCGGCTCCGTTCCGAGCTGAAAAGTACTGTCTCCCTCTGCCGATACTATCAGACCCCTATCATCAGCTTTGATATCCCCACCCAGTTTGACAGTGCCATGAATATCTACTGTTTCTCCAGGCTTGCAAGTTGACTTCAAACTCGGCAACAACGTGATCAAACATAGGGCTCCAGTGCAGTCACAATCGAAAAATTTGCGTTTGTTTTCTGGAAGTTTGCCGAAAATTGGTTTGTCCAGATGGAAGGTCGATTTGTCGCTTTTCAAGTAGGCGTAGGCGGCCGATCTGAAGCAAATTTTTAAGTTTAGAATCTTATAAAGTGTAAAATCTCACTTAAAGACCAAATTCGAATCAATATTTAAACAAAAGTCCCTTTCCGGTGGTCCATCCGGAAACGCCCCTGGCGACGGAAACACCGAAGGCGGATTATCGTCCTTGTGACCGTCGAGATAAAACTGGCTCAAAACACTGACACGTGTCATCTGGGGCGTTGTCGATGGCTGTCCAAAGATGCTGTAATCAACGTGGAAGGCCGCCAGGGAGTTTGATAAGGGCCTATCGGTCGGGATTTGGGCCAGTTTTTCGTTGATCTTTGGGAAGGCTTCCGAGATCTGAAACTTATTTTGACTTATGAGTTTAAAAAAACGTAAAAATCAAAGGAACTGACAGCTTTTTTAATGGCAGTGTCGATAGCCTTCTTAATCTCGGGTTTAATAACCCCACTGAGCCAGTTGATAATGTGATCAAAGAGGTCGCCATGGCATTTGTAGTGCAGGCCGCCCATGCCGGCATCTTTAGACAACAGTGAGATTACCGGATGGCCATTGTTCGCAGTCAATCGGAGTGAAGCTGCTACATGACCGTCATCAACTGAGATGGCGCAGTTTCCAGACTTGCTAAACAGGTGTTTTTTGTGGACTTGGTAGTGGAGAGATACTTTGAATTCAATGTGTTGAGCCTGAAATGCCTCCAAAATACTTTCATACTATCTCAATCAGCGAACTCACACTAAATGAAACCGTATTATCAGCGTTTGTGCTCACTCCAACCCTGTTCCTGTCAATATTAAACTTCTCCAGCTTGATATTCCTCGCCTCCAAATGGATGTGATGTTCCTTCTTGCTTTGGTCCGGAATTTGGACTTCCTGGATGTGCTGATTCAGAACATCGACGATACTTTTGACAGCGTTGTCCACAGCGCCGGTGCTCAGACGGATCAGCGCCCCCGGATGTGGCGACAATCCGCTTACAATCGCAATTAGACAAAAAAATAATGAAACCTTCAACATTATATTTGAATCGAACAATTGAAAGACAATTTTTCCATCGCCAAAACCGCTTTTATACACCCCAAACCGATCAACAACCATTCAAAACACTGATAACGCTTCAAAACACAGCGCATTCAAAGCTAACTTTTTTCTTTATCGACAAATACATTGCATATGAGTCATTCGTTGTTGACATTAGCTATGTTGATGGTTACAAAATTTATTTGCCAGGGGTAAAGATCATTCAATTTTTGTAATTTCAGTTTCAAAAGGACCGAAAAAGTTTAATTTTATGTTTAAATGGTAAATTGAAGTTTCAAGCTTGGCATAAAAGTACAGTGAGTTCTGTGATGAACACCAAAACCAGAATTGCACTGAAGTTGTGAGACGAAACGTCATTCGATGGAGGTTTAGGTGAAGGCATTGGATTTGACTGATTGTTGAGTTCATTGATGTCATCGTATGACACCACTGGCTGAGCTGGAATAGTGGGCGGAGGAGTTGTTGACGGCGGATCTGTAGACGGAAGCGGAAGCACGGGATCGGGGTAACATGGTTTGTTGCATAAGTTCGTACGGCATGTGATACTATCTTTTTCCTCATTTATAGGACCCGTCACTGTCCTACAATGTTTTTATCATTGTTTTCGTTTACTTAAATAATGCTGTGTGTTTAAACATTAAAAAAACAAACTTGTAAAACGTTTCAGCATGACATTGACGATTGTAATCATTATCATAGCCTCTAAACTTCTCGTGACTACATCTAAAGTACTCCCGCATTTTATAAAGATATCGACCTTCTTTCACGCCATAATTAACTGTAAAACCAGTGTTTTAGTGCTGTAAACTTTTTGGAATCTTACCTATAAACTCAAAATCATACGTACAATAGTGACAGTCCTTTTCAATTTTCAAGGTAAAAGTCTCATCTCTTCTATTCTTACGATACTGTTCTATCCCACCATCGTAAACTCTGAAAACGATGGAATTAGACATTATAAATAAAACAAAGATAGCATACTCAAGACTATGGACATCGGGAGCAAGGACATAGCAATCCACCAAGTAGCGTTTTGGCGGAGGATCTGATGGAAGTGGAAGCACAGGATCGGGGTAACACGGTATGTTACACAAATCCGTATTACATTTAATCAAATCTTTTTGCGTATCACCAGGGTTAGTCACGGTTCTAGAATATTTAAAATTATTGTTTTGACATGGAAAAAACAGCATTTAAAAACATGTGTAACATACTTATAAAATTCTGGAGCATGGCATTCACGCTTAAATACATCATCGTCCTCGAGCGGTTTCATAATACATCCCCAATGTTCCCACATTTTTATAAGTTGGATCCATTGGGCAAAATCGTTGCCGACTGGTTTTTGGCCATAAGGTACTGTAACATAGTGTGTATTGTATGTATTCAAATCAGCATGCAAAATCATAACCTACACACAGAAAACGGTCCCTCATTTCTGATTCCCTCAACTCCTTTTTCCCTCCTGTTGAAAAAAAGGAACTCGTGCATGAGGGAATTTGTCCCTCGATATAGAGAACGATTTCCCTCCACCCTGTTTTCCCTCCTGCATGAGGGAAAAACACGCACTCTCCTACAGGAGGGACGTAGATTTCAAAGAGGAGGGAATCAAACCTCTTGGCTGTCTTCGCGCCAAAACCAGTAACGCATCAAACTTGCTGCTGGCTCTCGACTTGTTTCGGTTTCAAAGTCTCAGATTTTTGAGTTTATGCTTGTTTTACGTACTTTTTGTGACTAATAAATAAATGTAATGGTATAACCTGTGTTGCGATTGTGTTCAAAGGGTTGTTGACCCGAAATTACTTAACTTTTTGCTTGTTTTTGCTTTGTGTTTTCAAATTACATAGGAAAGTCGTTTTAAATTGTAAGTTTTCTATATATTTTCAAGTCAGACCAACATTAATTGTCGCCTTTCAGATCTACCCTAACTATCGAGCTGCCATTTCACCGTTTGACGTCAACATAGTGGTCCGAAGCTTTTCAGGTATGTCTTTTCGATGTCGATTGATAGTACGGTGATAAATTTCCAGTTTTCAGGATCCCAAGTTGAAACTTCACATCTCAACGTTCGCTGAACCGCAACACATTGAAATCCAGATCAATCAGAAGTACAAGCCTTATACTTACATCCTGTGCCGCCACCGCTCTCCGTCACACCACATAATACCAACAGCGGCTGATTCCAACGTTTGTATTGTGCATGTATAATTTGATTGTCAATTGTAACTGTTATGTTAGATAATGTTTTTACAATGCAATTAATAAATATTTTTCACGTATTGATTACACCAGTAAACAACGGGGCGGGGCGATTCGGAAGTGAACGGTGATCACGGCACTCACATTTGATACCTCGACCCTCCTTCATGATGCCTGCACTCTCATGGTGGAGGTTCGTTTTCCCTCATGAGTGAGGGAAAAAGTTTGCGTCTATGAGGGAAAAAAAACTCAAGCGCAGTCATGCTGGTTTTTTTCCTCCAACATGAGGGAAAAATCCCTCCTATGTGAGGGTTCGTTTTCTGTGTGTACCGTGCATATTAAGTTCGTAAGAACAATGGTTACATCCCTTTGCAATTTTCATTTTCCAAAATCCCTGTCTCTTAAACTCTCGAAACTTTTCTATCCCGCCAACTGTTACGCTGAAGATGTTACACTAAAACATTATAAACAATACAGACACATACTCAAAAGCGTCGTCATCGAAAGCCTTTACATAACAGTCCACCGCGAGAACCGGTACAAAGGTTGAAACGACAAGGAAGGCTGCTATAGCCAGTTTCATGTTCCCGAAAAGCACGACCGTCCGAGGCCCGCTGATTCACGAAGTGCCATGGGAAGTGCCTATTTGTTTTTCCATTCACCGTAAATCCACATTATGCAAATTAACAAAAAACGTTTTTGCAGACTCATTCAATATTTATTACAAACAGATAAGCGGTATGTGTAACAAATCAATACAATATTTATATATTTAGCCCACACTGGGCGCTGACGTGTTAGCATCACGAATTTGTCGAGGGTGCCACATGATTTCTAATAGTAGCCAAGCTAAACAAGGCTTTCATCCATTTTGTAGTGAATTTGCGGTACGGCGTCACACAAAAGATTGTAATAATGGTGTTGGTAGATGGATAAATTGTAATCAACAAGATGCCGACATGCCCCACAGTATTGCTTATCGGAATTTCGAGATACGTGGTCATCACAAGTATGCAAATTGGAATAATCATAAATATTAAAGGTGTAAATATTTGCACTATCAAAATGATGGTCAATTGACGGTGCATTCGATACACTTTTGACGAAAATTTGTCAGCATTGTGGGACAAGTATCGAATAATGGCAGTCGATAATGTGACACTAACAATTAGATGAAATCCAAAAGCGACAAACAAGCAGGCACAATAATATGGCACGATGGAAGACTTTTCGTTGAAAAAAGTAAAAACATTGCCAGGTTCAATGTCCAAAAAGATAGAACTGTCAAACATGGCCATGTAGGAAGGCTTTTCGGATTCGTCGACGACAATGAACCAGATGGGCACACAAGCAGCAAAACAGATGCCATATCCGAGAATATGGAAAGCGATCATTGATGGCCATGACATGAACCATTTTCGAACGTTTTCATTGGGGTGCAGTGCGGTGAAACGGTAAATTAAACAAAAATCTTGCAGTTGGATGAGATCTGCGCCGCTCCAAAAGGCTATGCAGATCTGTAAAAAAACGTATTTTTTTATTTCAACAAATAAAAATAAAACTTACGAAAGCGCGAGTAACGTTGGGCCCAAAATACGGCACCAAATTCTCAATAAAACCACTCACGATGACGCCGTAGGAAGGAAACAGCGGTGTTGGAAGTATGAAGAAGCCAACCGAAACGTTGAATATTATATCCCAAAACTAAAACAAATAAAATTTAACAATTAAAATAAAATTCTATCTCTCACAATAAAAGTGCACAGAAAGTACCGGTATTCTTTCATAAAAGCCGGCGATTTGAAGATAACAACAAAAAATGTGTACACTTGCGTTGAAACGCTAAATACTGTGTAAACAAACAAAAAAGAGTCGATACTGTGATGTAAATGCATTATTTTGCAGTGAAGATTTCAGAACTATATGACCGTTAGCTAATTAAAGTTCTACACGGTGATGTTGTTTTGATTTTTGTAGGTGCAGAGCCATCAGAGTGCGTACGTTAAAGCTTATATAACGAGCTTGTTAGCAAAATTGTCAAAATACAAAACGCATAAAAGTGCATAAAAATACATTATTAACGGTACATTGTTGTTAACGGACAAAACTGGTGAACAGTTTTCATTTTCTTTACGTCAATCAAATCAAAAAACCACTTCTAGTTTTCATCAGTTTTATTTTATACGTGTTGCAAAAAATACTTTCCAACCGTTCATTACCGTTGGGTACATAGAAACCTAATATGACGGTTTGATGCGTAATTAGGTACATCCATGTACTTCGACGTGCCGCATCGTACAGTATGACTGATTGCGATGGCGAGCCGAGTGTGTTGCTGTCATGCGGTTCTCCATGGTGATTCTGCCATATCCCGGCCGATGCACCAATAAAAAATAGAGTATAAAAATAAAATACTTTTACGTTTTACCAGAACAAAATACGACGTAAGCTGAAAACATACAGACTTTAAAAATAAATTAAACTTCAACAATGTAAGCAAGCACGAAAAATAAAGACCGCACTTTTCTCCGATTGCTTGTCGACTATCCCATCTTCGATCGAATTCGTTTGCAGCCAGCGGGTTGCGCACACTGAATGCGTTTTGTTTCCCCCTCATAAACACAGATGTTAGGCAATAATGAGTCTGAAAGGAAATGCCAGTTCAAAAACGCAGTTTCAAAAGGGTCTTTCTGCACAATAATGTTTATTACTGCCATGGCGACTGTTCTTTTTTTTTCCATGGCGACTGTTCTTCTTTTTTTAAGCGTCACCGCATGAACGCCATCAAAACCAAAATTATTTTTGTCATTTTATTAACAATGCGGGTGGTTGTTGACAAGCGGGTAAACAAACAATTTGTTAGCATAACACAGGTCATAAATAATAATGATAACAAAAGACTTGTCGCTGGTGCGTTTGTTATTGTCCGTGTGCAGGGAGATTATAAGTGTAATCATGACGTCGAAGTTTAAAGAAGTTCAATTACGCAGTGAAGACACGTTTTTACTGAAGTTGTAGGACTGGCCATAGGTTTCTTCTACCTGAAAGTATCGTAAATCTTAGTGACTCGCAAAGATGGCTTTTACTTACACATGTTATCCGCGTTTCCATAGCAAAAGCTACGGAAATTTGAGTCCCGGCCGATGCACCATTAAAAAAAGTTTTGAAAGGTGAAACAATTTCAAAGGGAACGAATCAGTCACAGAATTTTCCTGAAACGAAAAGGCGTGAAAGCTGAAGTATATAACCCAAAACTATGTTTTAAAACACTGTTTTTTTGTCAGCTGAAACGTCATTAAGCACGACAAAACTACGACGTCGTAACTTATGTTGCGATGGTGTCTTAAATGGCATTATTCGACAGAATGTCGCTTTTAGCATCCAGCGGGCTGCGCAACTTGAATGCTTTTTTATTGTCAACACCTACAGTGGCGCTCAAAGGTTTAAGTGCAAACGAAGCTGATGCACCGTGTGTGCTTGCACTTAAACTTTTGAGCGCCACTGTAAAGAACACGTCTGTTTTGCGACGTTGAATCAGCAACTGAATGCTTGTTCGAAGTCCCGTTTTCCATGCATTGTTTTAGCATGAAACACTTATACCGATGACTGTTCGATTTGCATTGTTCTAACCTGATTTTTTACATGAGCACTGCTTTAATGACACCGGTAGCGAAAACAGATTATGTGAAATCATACTTTAGTCGAGTTCAAAAGATTAACCAACAGCAACATCCGCACAGGGACTACGATACATTGCAAAATACGTTTTATCAAAATTTCCAAGAATAACTTCTGTATACACAATAGTTGTGCGACCTATTTCCAACTTGTTGCATGTTTGATGCCAACATACTGTAACACGCAATGCTCAACCCAATTTTGTCGCATCTGGAGAACCGTTGAGGCCAAGAAACCAAACCTCTGACATGCTATGGTCTCTCATATTGTGTATTGTTTGTCAAAAAATGCAGACCTTAAATGCGTCAAATGAATATGACTATTGTTAGATTTGCCACTTATAATATTAAGTTGTAAAGAATGTGAATGGTTATCCAACAAAATAGTTAATTTCCTTTTGTGGTTTTCGCATAACTAGACGGTACGTTTCTGTTGTATTTTGTAGCACTAGAACTTTTACAGAACATTTTTCAACTGTTTCAATGTCATCAAAATGGAACAATGTGCTATCACGTGAAAAAGTTACAACCCACTGCTCTCTTTTGTACCAACAATTTGTCTTTCAACTGTAAACTGTTGTTGAACAATGATAATCATTAGGTTTAATCCCACTCCTTCGCTAATAAGAACGACTTTTGTACGCGTAAATACTTCCGGTTTGCCTTCCAAGTATATTTTACTCGTTAAGCAGATTGAGACTTCCTCAACTTTCTTTTCAAAGCTACTGGTAGACACTAGGTAATTCCATGCGTTCTTTTACGATGACCATTGTCCCTTTTAGTTTTTAGTCATGTCAAGGTAAATTGCCGTATTTTACCACCATGTTGTCCATGTTATTCCAGGAATTATACATTAAAAACGTGACAACGTGCATAGATGCATGAATTCTAGAACCTTTTTTAAAAAATAGGTTGTTATTAAAACGATCTTTGATAGTCAGTCAGCGGCAGTTACATTTTTTCGACTTTTTCGATGTTATCAAAACTTTGTTTTAATGTTATTTGTTAAAAATATCTACCATTATTAGTGCTCTATGCACTTTATGGGTGGTTCGTTCTGTGTTATCAAAGTCATGCCATCCACGGTTTTTTTGATTAAAATGTAGCCTCCGGTCTAATTTAAATAAATTGATGACCCTGGGCACTGCGCCCACACACTGCGCCCACACTCTGTGACCAGTTGGCAAGACGCGACCAACGCTCACCCATGTATGCGCTGCGTGCTTAACGAGTTTTGTAAAACAGCGCACTATTCCACGTTATTTTTTACACAAAATCTGCTGCTTTTGTGAATTTTGACCATTCCTGTGTGTAGAGCATGTCTAAAGGAATCGATCGGCACCGACCACGGCCGATTTGGACGCTGGGGGCGCTTGCTGGTTCAAGTCAAAAATTGTCAATTTTTTAAATTTTTTAAAATTTTTTAATGGCACTTTACGCAAAAACTAGTCGGAAAAAAATTTTTGCGACCAGAGACGAACTTATAGGGCTTACTAAAATCTATCAGATTTGAATAGATCAAGAATTGATGCACCAAACTGAGAGAGTTACATTTGAATTACAGGCTCAAAATGCACTTTTTTAGCCCTAAAAACGACTTTTTTGAGCTAGAAAGCTTGTTTTTTTTCGGTTTTTTGCCTGTAACTTTAACAGTTTCGTGCATCAATTCATGATCTATTTAAATCTGGTAGATTTTGAGAAGCCCTACAAGTTTGTCTCTGGTCGCAAAAAAATTTTTCCGACTAGTTTTTGCGTAAAGTGCCATTGAAAAATTGAAAATAGGGACAAACTTTGATTTGAGCCAGAGAGGCCTGGAGGCATCTAATTCCGGATTTCTCGATGTCAATCGCTTCCTTGGGACCTGCTCTATACATAGGAATGATCAAAACTTCAAAAGACGGCAGATTCCGTGCCAAAAAACAACGTTGAAAACGGTGCTGTCAAAAAAAGGGCCTGTACAGCACGCAGCGCGCTTTCTACCATGTCACAGCACAAGGGGGTGTGTGGGCGCAGTGCCTGGGGATCCATTACATTGTCTGCGTAATTTGATAGCATACGTTCAAAAAGTTTGACTAATTTCAACCGTCTTTATGATAGACTCTAACTTTCATCATAAAGTTAATCAAATTGACTTTAACGTCAATGTCATACATCCTTCTTCATTGATGAAGCAATTGTAGCGCTTTTTCTATTATGTTTGACCTTGGTAGAAACGCCAGACTACAACTTTATCCAAAAAGATGTCTGTGAAGTTTCCAAAGTTTGTGTCGCAATCGACATAAAACGCGTTTGCTGAGAAAACCGAACACCCCACTGACATTTCAAAAATTAATCCCATTTTAAATCGCTGAAAATTTGTATACAGGCCAATTAGAGGTCGTAGATGACGAATTTGCCCATTATTTTGTATATGGCCGCCTTCTGAATCCGGCAGGCTCCAGAATCCGCCTGGCAGAATCCATGATACTAAATCCCTACGTATGAAGTATCAGTCAACTGCCCACATCAGGGCGATCATTTTGAGACCAAGTAGACCAGTATTGATTGACTTTGACAAAAGTTATAACGTGTCAAAGTCGAAAAAAACGACGAGATAGCCTTTGGCGGACTATAGCGCCTCGGGGAGTATACCGCACCAATTTTTAACCATATACAATCGATGTAGTATCAAAAAAGGAACATTTCATTTCTTAACAACTTTTCATTCTAGGTTGGGGAAAGCAGTCAAAACGGGCAAAAACTAATCACTGATAACGGTTCATTACAAATTTTTCCGTTATACGGCGCAACTTCAAGATTTTGTGTTGTTAAAACATGGTAAACGTGCAAAACTACAAAATTAAGAAATGTTAAGTTTTTTGCTTACAAATTTATCGATTTAATTGAAAATTAAGCTTCAATTTTAAAACTTTTTTTCCATCTGCAAATTTTGTGGTAAATGCAATGACGTAATTATATTAAAGTATTGCTGTACAAAATTAGTTGTTAAATGACAATAAAAAAGAAATAACTGTAACAGGGGCCCGAACCCCCGTCGACGTGCGTGTCACTATAATTTCGGATGTGGTTGACCATGCGCTCGCGTCACCACGATGCTAGGTTCGAGTCCTTTTCAATAAATTTGTTTTTTCTAGAGTACAGATGATGTAATACACTAATTAAAAGTAAGTCACTGTTAGTAGCACTCAATTACTGCAAAAATATAAAATTTAAAAAATGTTTTTGAATTGAAGCTTAATTTTCAATTAAATCGATAAATTTGTAAGCAAAAAATTTAACATTTTCTAATTTTGTAGTTTTATATGTTTACCATGTTTTAGCAACACAGAATCTTAAAGTTGAGCCGTATAACAGAAAAATTTGTAATGAACCGTTATCAGTGATTAGTTTTTGCCCGTTTTGACTGCTTTCCCCAACCTAGAATGAAAAGTTGTTAAGAAATGAAATGTTCCTTTTTTGATACTACATCGATTGTATATGGTTAAAAATTGGTGCGGTATACTCCCCGAGGCGCTATAGTCCGCCAAAGGCTATCTCGTCGTTTTTTTCGACTTTGATAGCTTGAAACTTTTGTCAAAATCAATCAATACTGGTCTACTTGGTCTTAAAATGATCGCCCTGATGTGGGCAGTTGATTGATACCTCATACGTAAGGATTTAAGATCATGGATTCTGCCAGGCGGATTCTGGAGCCTGCCGGATTCAGAAGGCGGTCATATACAAAATAATGGGTAAATTCATCATCTACGACCTCTATTTGGCCTGTATACAAATTTTCAGCGATTTAAAATGGGATTAATTTTTGAAATGTCACACGGGGTTCTGATCTGTTTGGTTTTCCCAGCAAATGCGTTATAATCAAGTCTACGTTTTGAATAGAGTTTTTTCAACACTTTTATTTCCATATTTGACGTCTTCCTTACATTTTTTTCATTTGTCACTTAATAATTGTTTTATTGCAGCTTCAATGTTGGATTTTGTTGATCCAGTTACGTGCGAAGCGAACAAAGCCATCGGCAATTATGTGTGGATGAACGTTGTCAGCGTAGCCGACATTGTTTTTTCTTTATTGACGCTGGTTTTTGAGATTGTTCTCATCCTTAAAATAAGAAGCCATTCAATTTACACACACTTTAACTTTAGGGTATGTTAATTTTACTCATTCTTACGTCGTAAATTTATCATTAATTGATTTTTGAATTTTAGATAATTGCCATAAGTTTTGCGCTGTTCTTCGCTCTCCATTCAGTTTGCATTTTAGCTGTACAACTTTACAATCAGGTAACCATATTTTTACTTATAAGTTGCGAAAGTTTGTAAATACAAAGTCAATTTTAAGTATGAATGGCGATTTGGAGCCCCTTGTGAAGCCGTTTTTGCTAGATGGCACTGCCTACTGTTCCGTTGTCCGACACTTTTGGCTGTTATCGGATTCAGCCTGAATCACATGATGTTCTTCGTTGATCGAGCTCTTGCCACACTCAGCCCGGCAAAGTATGAGAAAACGAACAAAACTTTGGGCATTGTCGGTGTCCTGTTTTTTGTAGGTTTGCGTTTTTTGTTTTAACTCTGACTAAACAGCAAAATTTAAAGTGGATAGTTGACGCCATTGTTGTTTACTTCACAATTTTCGATAATGACATGGACGCAGTTTATCCCTATTGTTTGATGACAGCCCAAGCAAGTGGTCAACGTATTCACTGTATTTATATAAGCTTAATTGCGCTTGATATAGCTGTACTAATCGGCGATGCGTATTTGCGGAAATTGAGTAAAAGAAGAGCAAATGTTCGAGATTTGAACATTTCACTGGAAAAGTATGCCCTCGGCGAACAGGTTCAGCTCAGAGAAAACCAAATCACCACTGCCTGGTTGTTTCCGTTTGCGATTTTACATGTTTGTGTGTTTTTTATATTTTTGATTGCGACAACGATCTACAGAAGCATTCACACTAATGGCACTATGACGCCGCAACATGTGGCAATTTTGGAGGGGATGCATGGGGTAAATTTTTTCTATTGTTTGCAATTTTTAAACGTTAAATTTATGGTTTTTAGATGGTTTGTCTTTACGGATGTTGCGCAAACATCCTCAACCTCAAAGTTTACACCCAACTTTACAAAGAGCGCGCTGAAAAGTTGTCAGTTTCAAGCACAACTAACACTGGCGACGTGTATTTCCAAATCTTCAGTAAGCAACTTGAAAAAGTTTCCAAAGTACCTTGAATGTTTTCAATAATGTTTGAAGTGTGCTTTAATCAGAAAAGCAAATCAATAAAACTGAAACGATTCTTGATTGCTACTCGGCTACATTCCTTTCAAGTCTTTTAAATGTTGCATCAAACGACCTTCTTCTTTACCCATTGACATTAGGGGCCATCGATGCATTTACATTACGTCTGTTCAACAAGTTTTACGTTTTTGCGGTACAATTACGACCACGTTGTAGCGTAGCGGAACTCGGGGGAGGAAACTCAATGGGCCCAACAATGCTCGTAGTAATTTAGGGTCCATCTAAGAGTTTATGGTTTGAAGCTAATTAGAGGTATCTTACTTTTCGAGAAGCATGTTTTGTGAACGCTTAAAGGTGTTCAATTTTGGTATTTGTGAAACGCGGAAATGATTCCTTTACAATAAAAGCCTTTTTGTTAAAGGTTTTGTCGTGGCATGAGTTAATAAAAGTATGTAAATAACATCACCACACGCCTATTCCATGATTACGCATCTTGTTTCATGTTTTAGATGACTTTGTAAAACTTTTTTTGTCATTTCACGTGTTTTTTTGTTAGTCGCCCTCGATGACTAATGTTAAAACTTTTGGTATCACTTATCGTCTGTGTTCTGGTGGCACTTTATAGCAAAATTTTAAAAGTTGACTTTACAGATTGTTAACAATGGTGGGCACTGACCTCTGTGCAGATGCAGAACTGTATGGAAGCTATTTTTGGCTTAACTTTTACAACTTTGTCAGCCTTATTTTCGCTCTTGGTACATTGTTTGTTCAGGCAATATTTATTTGGTATGTACGCAAGTATAGGGTATACTGTCACATCAATTTTAAGGCAAGTCAAGAAACTTATTACTGTTTGTAATCTTATAAATTTTTCAGATAATTGCAGTCAGTTTCATTCTTTTCTTTACCCTAAACTCTGTCTTTGTTGTGGCAATGCAGATTTATCGACAAGTAAGCCTTTCAATCAATAAATTTTAAAATTTTGACAGTAAGTTTCAGTACACATGGCACGCCGGCGATTGTTTAGCAGTGCAACCTCGCTGGGAATGTCTGATTTTCCGATTTCCCATGTGTGCCGCTATGATTGGCTTCAGTTTGAATCACTTGTTGTTTTTCATTGATCGCTGTGCTGCAACTTACAATCCACGAAAATATGAACAAAGAAGCATTTACTTGACTTTGTTTGCTTGTGTCATTATTGTCAGTTTTTCAACTTTACTGTCGATCACTAAAACCAGTTACTTTCAGTGGTTAATATCAATTGGCACAACGTATGCCGTTATCGGCGACAATGAAATGAACGTCAAGTACGCTTATTGTGTAATTTCCGTCGAAAAGACAGGTCCGCGGATGCTTGTTTTGGTCGAAGTTTTGCTGGGAATCGATATTATCGCCCTTGTTGGAGATGCCATTCTTCGACATATTTGTCAAAACAGAATCGTTGTGAGGCAGTGCAACATATCGCCGGAACAATATGCCCTAAGCGAACAGGTTCAGATACGCGAGAACCAAATAACTACAGCGTGGCTATTTCCTTTTGCCATTCTCCATGTTACCGTCTTTTTGGGCTTTTTGCTGGCGTCAATTATCTATCGAACCATAAAAAGGGGGTCTGCTTTGACGCCAGAGCATCTTGCAGCTTTGGAGAATATCCACATGGTAAATCTTTTGTGACTGCTTCCGTGTTGACACATTTGTTTTCAATACGACGTTTCAGGTCGTGTTTTTCTACGTGTTTGCCGCCAACGTCCTTAATCTGGCGGTTTATCACAAACTGTACACAATGAGACAGAACGGAAGGAAAACGGACAAGGGCAGTGACCATGGTAAAGTGTATTTCAAAATGTTTGATCAGCAGATTCAATAACAATGCGACATTGGTTTTTGTTTGGTGATAACAATACGGAACTTATAAATTTTTGACAGTTTGCACTTTTTCATTAAAAAAATTCATCAGGACTTAACTTAACAATGACAAAAATAAGTTTAATGCTTTGTAGCCTGCATCTATTTAGATGCGTAGGTTTATGAGAAAAAAATACGTCTGTTACTAAACATAAAACCGAAGTGACGCCTGATGAGTAGTCTCATCGTAAAGGCATTAGTAATTGACTTTACTCAGCGTTTGTGAATGAAGGGTTACAATCTATGATACATCACGGCATCACTTGTGCAAATATAAGTTCATGGCGGTCGTCGCCAACACCAGTCGTAGTAAAAACAACACTTCATCCCACGTGTATTTGGCTTGACGTAGCCCGTAAAAAGGGTTTAGTAGCTTCATTTAGGTGTTTACGGCTCTTTCATTCTTTACTACGTCGTTGCGATACCGTAGATTTGATTTACGTTTGGTCAACTTCCATTTTTTATGCTACGTAGACAAATAAATTGAATTATTTTTAATGTACTGCTTAATAAAAAAGAAACTGAACGAAGTGTCCCATGTCGTTATAATGTAATAAAAAAGTTAAAAGTTATGAATAAACGGAAGCTTTTAAGTGCACTTTTATTACGTTATTACTCACGTGGTAATGCCTAAATTCCATTAAGTTTAACGCATGACGTTCTGACTCGCATCTGAAAGCGTGCATTACATTTTGGCACTGCTAATAATTGCTATTTATTATGCAACTATTTAGTTCCGTTGAGATCGTAATAATAATTTCCGCAATTGTGCAAAATTCTAGCAATGCTTATAAATACTCGCTTTTACAAATTTTATCACTTGTCTAGTCACCCACGTACATAATAACAGCCTATTTAACGCATTAGTTAGCGATTCTATTATTACGAGCTTGAAACAGATCAACTTTTGATTCCTTATTTGAGTTTGTGGTTGTAGAATGTTTGTAGACCGTGCAATTTATGATACCATTGACCCAAATTGGCTATTCAACACTTTTTAGGTTTTCATTAAGTTTATTCACGTTCCAGAAGGTATGCAACGTTTGTGCCACATCAAATAAAGGCTGCATTCAAGTTCAAAGTTTTTTGTTATATAAAGGCAGATTCAGCGGCAAGAAACGTGGCATTTTGAAACCAGTAGTCTTTCTTACTTCCGTCATTTGGTTAAGATGAGTAATATTTGTGTTCAATCCGCATTGATAGGAAATCATGCGTGGATCAACGTCAATAGTGTCGCCGGGATATTCGTTTCACTCAGCACGCTGGCCGTTCAGATGCTGTTATTTACTTATATACGACATAATCGGGTGTACTGTCATACTAATTTTAAGGTAAGTCGCTTTTATTTGACGGTTATGACGTTTAATTTCATTGTTTTCAGCTGATAAGTTTAAGTTTTTGCCTATTTTTCACGTTGAATGCTATTTTCGGAGCGGCAATGCAGGCATTTAATCAGGTGCGATAATAAGGTCAACGTTGGCATGTGATAAATTACAATTAGTTTCAGTTCCAATGGAGATTTGGCACGTGTTCAGCAGTTTTACAACGTTATCAATGTTTGATGTTTCGGGCGCCTCAGCTGGTGGCCATGATTGGATTCAGTTTGAATCACGTTTTGCTTTTTGTCGATCGGGCATTTGCGACATGGCATCCGAAGAAATATGAACAACAGAGCCCTATTGTTGGCGTTATGGCAGTTTCTTTAATTGTAAGTCAAATCAAAAATAAATGAATCAGTGAATCAAATTGGAGAAAAGTGCCAAAAATGCGTTTTTACAGTGGTTCATTGCAATCTTAACAATGGTTCTGATGACATCCGACAACGACATGTCCGCAAAATACGCATACTGTATGGTATCAGTTGAAAAAACCGGCCCTCGAATGCTTACAACGTGCTTCATCTTGGCTGTTATCGACTCATTCGCGCTTCTAGGAGATGGAATTCTGAAATGGTTGTGTCGGCAACAAGATAAAAATAGAAACCTCAAGATTAGTCCTGGAAGGTACGTTTTGGGCGAGCAGGTCCAAATAATCGAGAACCAAATTACAACAACGGCACTGTTTCCATTTGCGGTTCTTCATGTAACGATGTTTTTTGTCTTTCTGGTGGCGACTACAATGTACAGATATTTGAACACCAATGCCACGTTGACGCCTGATGTCATTTCACATTTGGAAATTATGCATTTGGTGAGTTATTTTTAGGCTTTTCAGAAGTTACAGATAAGTTTTAGCTCGTTTTTATCTACGTTTTGGCCGCCAACGTTCTCAATTTGTCTACATATCGGCAATTGTTTCTTACCCGTGAAAAAAGTCGAACTGATGCTGGAATAAAGAATCCTACAGCTGCTTATTTTCAAATGTTTGAGGAACAGATTCATTGAAGACAATTTTTATGCATGAATGTTAGCATTGTACAGTTAAGAGTATTTATAAAGTTGCTTAATACTGACCCAAAGTGCCCCCTTCTCCCCAAACTTGAACTCGCCACAATGCTCTATTTACAAAGATGACCCCCTTCACCGGTATAGAGATTAGCAACATGCTGTTTTCACCTCTTGAACAAGTGTTTCGATCATCGTTTCAGCGTCCATTGACTCCACTTGACAGAGCTGACGATCCTTTCAAGAGGCTTCCGCGCCCAGGTCATCCTCACCCATCATACCGTAACGCTCGTTTTATCCTTACCCCAGCGAAGAAGCAGTTTCCAGCTTAGCCTTAACGCGTGTTTGTCACTCGGATTATGGCTTTTCGCGCCTCGTCAATTACCGACGACGGTGGTAAGAAACTTGCGGCGATGCGCTGTCCTCTCGCGAATCTGTTCGCAAACAAAGGCAGAATGGATAGAAAATACGACCATTGAGCATGTACATGTAAGCCAGAGTAGCTAATATAACATCGGTATTAGTCTTGTTGGTCGTGTAACAGCCTATAGACTACACAATTGGGGGCAGAAGGGTTGAGTGCGCCAAAGTACGGGGTGGCCTTGCAAGCGAACGCGCAGATATACCTTGTTTACCGTAATTGTATCCGAATTAGCGCGTGTATTAAGCCGGGAGCTACCTGCGGCTACGGAAGGTCCGGATCGAGTTGCGCTGCCTCTGGCTGTGTTGATAGTTGGAAATAGGGGTTAAATTGGGGGTGTTGTTTGAGCTCACGTTATTCAAATCTGTAAAAACGTGAAAAAGTGGCATAAAATCGACGAAGTTCAAAAGTTTAACAAAACTAAAAGCATTCAAAACAGTTCCACATTGTAACAAATCCCCCTTTTTCAATCTTTTAAACCCTAAAGACACAAGATTAACCCGGCTAACATCCAATTGGCGTCAGGTTTCACGCGCTTTGCCGCGCACGCTCGATCAAAGCCGCCAAGGTATCCCGCTGGGGGTGTCGTCTTCGACAATGTTGTTCCCCCCTCTTTGCTTTGTGTCGAGCGACTTCGGGCTTGCCTACAATACTGTAAATACCCGCTCAATTGCCCGTCTACATACATACAGTCGGCTGGCTTGTCCGCGGCGGCTGTTTTTTTGAAGACAAGCTCAGCACTTCCGATGAAACGCGTGCCGAGGTCAATCACCCTTGTTCATCCTTATTCACACAAATTGTAAATACACTTCAAAGATGTTGGTAGTTGTAGCGGCCCGCGCAGTAAGCTCTTCACACCTTTTTTGAAGAACTGCAAAGTGAAGCGCGAAGCAAGTGAATTGTTGGTAAAAGGGATAATCGCCGCTACTTGCATGGCTGACATGCTTCTAGCCTCATTGGTGGGTATGGTAATGCAACTTCCAAGTTTAAACTTCAAGGAATTCATTGAAACGCTTTCAAAATAGAAGCACATTAGTGATTATCAACTTTTCAGTGTGTCAAATTCAATCTGACGACCCTTGGAAGGATACAATTATTGGTAAAACAAAACAGAAACAGTAATGCTAATGCGAATGAGACGTGGAAATGATAACTGTAGGTGTCGGTTAAAGCTGCTTCTGGGATGGCAATTTAAGTTATTGGTGATGAAAAGCCGGGAACTATGGAGGAATGGATCAGGCGGAGTCATCGAGGTCGTCCATGTCCAAATCTTCGCGAGATTCGTCGGCACTGCCGGATGCGGATGCGTTTTCACCGGAGGCTTCGAGCTTCAGGCGCTTGTGCTTTGTTCGGCGGTTTTGGAACCATACTTTTACCTGAAAATGTTGACTTTTTTGATTGATAGAACTTTTTTTATGACAAAAATTTCTAAACTATAACACCTTTCCAGTATTCTCTGATGTAAAATACCGAAAAATTGTTTTATGCGCAATCGAACTAAATTTTAAAAACAAAACGTCAATTTTGCTCGCGTGTGGGTCAATTACTCGAGTCTCTCTTTCTCCTATTTGCCCCTAATGCCGAAACACAATCCTCAAACAACCACAAATACCCTGTTCAACGACCCGTCACCCCCGGAGGCTATCATTGCCCACCCCATTGGGCCACAATGGCATAAAGCACCAGGTGTCTGAACACCAATTAGCATCCTGCCACCCGGATTTGGTTGCGGAAAAACCTGCCCATGACACATGTTTGCAATTAGCTGACCGATTCCGAAAGCAAATAAACACGCAAATCGAGTGTAGGGTTCGCGCGCCGTGGCATGGCATGGCATGGCATGACAAGGCTGAATTATGGAAAAGAGGGCCCATAGGTACATAAATGCGTGCCATGGTAGGCCTATACTCGTTTAATTGGAAGATTATTACGAAACAAAGGAGAAAGTATGGTATCTGATTACGGCCCTTAGGGGTTAACGACGTTACATTTTGAAAGAGTACTGTAATTTGGGCTATTTTGGGGGAGAATTTCATAAGTTGGAGGTCTTACCTGAGTTTCTGTGAGAGACAGTTTTGCTGCTAACTGTTTACGTTCGGCACCAATGACATAGTGATTTGATTCAAAGGCCTTTTCGAGGTGGATAAGTTGAGATGGCGAAAAGGCCGTTCTGATTCGCTTTGTTTTTCGCAGGGGTTGGAGGAATAGGGAGGCTGGAATGTCGCCTGGAAGGGTTAAAATTAAGATTTAGGGGAGATGGGAATCAGATTCACCGTTGACAAGGCTCTGTTGAAGCATGTCCAACCACTGGGTTGACATCAAGCGTTGCGGGCTGTTGTCGTTTGAGGCGGAATTGCCGAAGAAGGGGTTGCTGCAGGCCATCTGAAGTAGATTTAGTAAGTAAGATTCTTCAAAAAAGTAAACCCTACCTGTACATGTGGCATCAGCACATCCAAATAAGACAGCGTCTGACAAATCGGCGCACTACTCACACTCGACGTCGATGGCACACCCCGCTCTTCGCTCTCATCGCCGGATTCTGCCGTAGATTCTGGCCGAGAATGCGCAGAATGCTCATTCGGTTTGACCAAGGATTCTATCGAGAAGTTGCTCTGCGTCGCCATCTCGCTGGTGTACTGTAAGTCAACTTTATGACACTTGAAAACTATCTCAACCTTCCCCAATCTCGAATCGAAAAAAAGAAGCAACTTGTTGCCCCAAGGTAACTTTTAACAATTCATCGACAAGTTAAAGCTTAAACAGTCCTCGACGATGAAGCCCCGTCTTCGCGGTTCCCCGAATAGCTCGCTTCATACAACAATGGCAAGGTAGGCGGCAGAGGCCACAGGTAACCCTGGTCCGTCCTCCCGATTCGTGCGCTCCTCGAAAAAGCTAAAACTTTAAATGGGGGCGGAGCTTGGATGGGAATGGATGGCTGCAACCTATTGGACGGATCGCGGCCAGCAGCTGGTGGCTACTGCACTTTTTCGGGCAGGGCCGACGACCGACCGTTCCAAGCTGCCCCCAGGTAGGCTGGCTGGAAGGAGGCAGGCAGATGCACAAGTGAAACGGAACATTATTCAAAGGGCTCATCTTCGCAAACTTTGTACAATAGACGCGTCTTCAAGGACGCTATTGTTGCGATCTTCAAAGGCGCAAAGATGGTTTTTGGGGGCATTACATAAGCTTGCGCTTTGACGATGAATTTGATTGCGGATTTTGATGCCGTTGAAGTTGGAAATTTTACTAAATCGATGAAATTTTAATCAAATTAGACAAAAAATGTAAAAAAACAGTAAATTAAGTCAAGATGAATAGCAAAAAGCGTCCCCCAAAACCAAGGCTGCACTTTTTCAATGACAGCCGTTTGTCGTGATGTAATTTGTCCATCCAATTACGGTCTTTCTCAGGTGTTGCAAAACCTTAATTAACGTTCTCAATGCCAATGTTTAACCGTTTTCTTTTTTCCCGGTGCCTCTTCCCGAACAGATAGATTCATTATCGTCAATAACGGCACCCTTGCGCGACTTTTTTCCCCTGAAAAAAACGAATTGCGCAACTTTTCACTTTCCCCCTTTCTAAATTACGGTAGACAGACAGATTTCTTTTTCCTTTTCTAAAACTCTTAAACAATTGCCCATAAAAACGGTATTTTCCTTCATCACGCGCCGGCGGAAGCCCGACATTGCATGTGTGCCGTTCCACCGTATTAGGCCCCCACCCAAAACACCGAAAGAGGCATCATCATTTGAATTGCCTCATTTCATGGCCATCCGCCAGCGGCAAGCCATGATCGCCTTGTTTTGGCGCACACCTGAGGCGGCGGCACTTTTCACCATGGAATTCAAGTCAGATTTGGAAGAGGAGAACGGTTTCACAAAATGCATGCGCAGACAGACAGCCCGGTGCCAATGGCATCGTAATTCGACTAATGTGGCGTGCAAGGCGCACATAATTGGCGGGTTTTTTGGCTGGCATCAAAGATGTTGGAATTGGGCATACAAGAAATGGAGAAACAAAGCGATGAGGGACACTTTTAAACAGGAAATTTTGAGTAAATGGAAACTGAATACTTTTTTGAATCCGGCCGACATGGTAATAGTATAGGTTTACCTTGCCGGGCTTTGGGGTTTAGTGCCATTGAATAATAAATGACAACGTAAGTAACACTAATAAGCTGCATGCTGGTGTTAAGTGTGTCAATGACCAACATTTGAGGTTTAGAAATCGTTTAGGGATAATCATATTTACTAATCAGTCCCTAAATTGCGTCATAAAGGCTGTATAATAATCGTTTTATTACAAACTGGTAATAAAGTTGTAATTAGGACGGCTAATGGACGTCATTTTTTAACAGCTTTTGTTTTTAAAATATGAGTCCCGATGACGAACAAGTCAAAAAGTAATAACAATAATATTGTCCCAAATTCAAGTACACCCACTTAACAAAAACGCCTAAAAAAGACCCAAAGCCGTCATAATTGCCTTTCCAAATGTTATTTCTACCTTTAACTTGCGAAAGCCCTCATTAGTTCCGCGTTTACACCAACTTCTATCCCGTCAATCTGTTAATTATATTATTACTGCGATTAAAATCGTACTTTCATGTTATGACTACCTCTAACTATGTCACACGTCTCAAGCCCCCGATTTTGGCTCACAATTTTCTCATTTCCACAACAAACCTTTCTATTTCTAAAAAAAGTTCCCACTTTAAAATTAATCAACTTTTCCCAGGCTCCGTCACCGTAAAGCCATGCCATTGCCCTCCTTTTCAGATACAATCCCGAGTCGCACAGGTGAGCTTGTGACGTTTATTAACCCTCCCATATGACGTTTTATGTTGGCATGTTGTACGTGATCGAACATTGAGGTAAGCTGTGAGGTCATATCGGTCCCACAGGTGCTTTTCCTTCCAGCCGTTGTTTGGTTCTGGGTGGTTTCATGCCATGGGCTGCGGTTCGTACTTCTTTATTTTTGTCATTGCTGTTTTTCTGGATTGGATTTACAGTGTTACTTAACTTTTTTGTTGAAAAACTAAAATGCCACATTTCGCGTGTCTGAATTCGACGACCATTAAGCGTGCCATTGCGCGGTGACGATGTACCGGCTTAGCTTTGTTATGAATCTTAATCTCTTGGAAAGTTATTACAATCTTTTCAGGGCGGTGTGAATGGAAATAAAAGGGGTGTAACGTGTTTATATACCTATTGTGAACGTTGAATTTTAGTCAGATTGGCTTTTCAGCTTTTTGAATACCATTTACCTTCTGTTTAGACCCAGAGCAAGCCAATTTATCTCCTATAAAGGCATTCATTAGTCATGGTAAAGTACTTGGAGAATAGTCGGGTCTAAATAGCTAAAGCGAAGTTGTTAAAATGTGAAGCCAGTCATTTGTAGTTTGTCTTACTATACTATACAATTAATGGCAATTTTGTTTTTCAGCGTGAGGTTTTTTACTCTATGTTGAAGTATAAGTTTAATCTATGCATACAGGCATTCTAGGTAAACCTTTTTGTTTACCATTAGGCATGTTTGACACAGCTGGGGTTACGGTAGTTTTTTTTCGAGACCTTTTTGTCGTTTTTGCGCTTACATAAAGCGACTATTGTAATAACACTTTTTTGATACCGAGCTTTGTTCATCCCACTTTTGATACCAGCCTCATTACGCCCAAACCCAGAAGGCGGCGCGACACATGACTTGTCAGCCGGCAGCTTACATTAGTCATCCATCTGCCCGTGGACTCTGGCAATTCGCCGTGATTAGCTTGTTTGCACAAATTGCAATTGCCCCCACAATGGCCCATTATTCACCATCACCACCACCGTTTGTTGTATGTATCAAATCGCACTTGTCAGTAGTAGTCAATTTAATGCCGCTGGCACTCTTCATGTAAAACCACCAACCCCTCTCTTTTCATGAAGCAAGCAAGCAACACAAAAAGAAACGGGAAGACAATTTGTGGCAGCCACGTTTACGTGGAGTAAGTGAGCAGTGTAATTGCTTCCGTTCATCCGTCGTCGGGTTCTTTCTTCCTTTCTTTTTTTTTCGTGTGTGATGGGGCCTCAGGGCATGTTGCAACGAAGAAGCGAGATTGTACATAGTCGGCGTTGGCATTGGCATCGAGGGTGCGAGAGAAGGGGGGTCTTAACTCAACTTCACAGGGGCCCCTCTTCCTTCTGTCAACGCTTCGTTGTTTCATGGGGCTTCAGCCCTCTGCCCTGTGGCTACAAAGTGAGTAAAGTGCCGAGGCCCTTTGAATATGTACACACCTAGGTGAGAAGCGTCGCCACTGGCAGCTTTGTCAACCAATGTGTCAAATTACGATGGGTACAAAGCGAGATTTGGTCCCGGCCAAGCCACAACTTAAATGAGGCCGGTGCACGCGCTTCTGAAACTGGCAAGCACCTTCACGAGGAACCTATTTCGACAATGCCATCTAAAATTCCACACGAGTTCGTCTGGACCTGAACCTCGTGCCCATATTCTCGGAATGGAAAGCTTGTTTTAAGTTGGAAAAATAAAAAATCGGACACAAATAGCGTCCAGATTTTTGACGTTTATCCCCTCCCTTCCCGCTGCGCTAGTTACCGTCAACTGAACCTTCCTCGCTTCGGCCTTTTTCGGTATATCTTCCATAGAAAACTCTTTTCTCCAAACCGAAGACGACCAACCGACCGCGCCAGCTTTGCCTTCCCGAAAAAAAGTGCCGCAGGCGTTTTGTCGCCGAAGTAGTCGTCGCTTTGGCTCCACGGACCCTCTCGAGCACTGTTATTTGTACAAGTGTGCGAGTTTTTTGCTCTCTCCCATTTCTTCGACGTCTGAACAACCATGCGCATGCATGTCTCGGACAAAATATGTGAGTCTCGTCTCGCTTGTCATCCATCTTTTTTCATATCATAATCATAGAAACCATGTGTTGTCGTCGACGGTTTCGTGTGAACTGGTAGCAAGTGTGCCGTGGCCGGTTGTCAAAAAGCGCGAGAAGCCTAGGGGTCGTCGTGGCCCCCCTTTTTGTAGCTGGGGTGGCGCGCCTTAGTGGATGGCACCCTCTTGAAGCCAGTGCAAGCAAGCTAGCCAGTTGAAGCATCGATCCTTCGTTTTGTCTCCCCTTCTATTTTTCACGTTTTTCACGCATGTGCGTTTGCGCGAGGCGACTGAGTGAGGCAAGTGAGTCTGGCTGACGGTCTTCACGACGACCTCAAGGCCTGCCTGCCCAAGGGCTACAGTATGGATGTGCGGCACTCCGCGCATCGAGACACACACAGCTTCCGGCGATACTCACAGCCATAGGCTTTCGCAGGCCCGCTGGCTGTCAACGAGGAGGCACAAGTCTCGGTGGTAGTGTCGTCGGAGGGGAGCTTTTGCTCACTTGCTTGCTTTGCGAGTCTGCTTTGTGTTGGCGACGAACTCTCCCCTCGTTTTGCCTGCGTAGCACTCGACAGCCAGCCGCCAGCCGGCCGGGCTTCTCTCCTTGCTGCCTTCGGTTTACGTCGACGTCGTCGTCGTCGTCGTCGTCAACCACGCGGTTCGTTGGCCTCCATTGACGCCGACCTCGATAGATGCGCCCCACTCCTGGACCCCCCTTTCTTCTCGCTCTTTGTAATTAGTGCACGTTGTTTCGGGTTTTGCGGCGGCGATTATTCCATTTCCACCTTCACCCCCACCCGAAGGGCCGAACGGAGACACGAAAACCAATTTCCTTTGGGCTAATGGGTTTCCATTTGATCGTTTTTACGTTTCCTCGCCCGACGGCTCCCACTTCTCGCGATATCCGCCATCCATCTTAAATGGGAAAGATCTATTTTACCCATTTTCAGCTTCCCTCGCCTTCTCCGTGCCGTCATTAGCGTTGTTACCCGCTTGCAGACCTGCCGTCCACCGCCTTCGTCAACCGCGCTGGTGCTCCCGCTTCATCGACACCACCGCAGTTCCGAATCGCCGAGTGATCGCGTCCGATTCCGACCCCAATACTCCGCATTTCAGGCGCCCGCCTAGCTACGGCGGTCGCCACGCCGCTTTCGCGATTCCGCCCCACCAAGCTGGACGCCAGGCGCTCGCGAGGAGCCACAGAATTGGCGCCCAAGCTGACCAAGTCTATCGGCCAAATGTTGCTCAAGTTATTTCCTTGCAATTGTACGACTATGGGTAACAACCAAGGGTAAGTTACATACCTTAAACCATAACGTAACGTACCCCTTGCCATGTGTCTCCACATGGCTTCACTTCCTAATTATTCGCATGCAAAATACGTCTTTTCACTTCTTGCTTGCTCGCTCGCATACGATAGAGCTCACGCAGTCACATGCCATTTCGAGAGGGGCAAAACAAGACAATTCATATGTCATTAGTGCCAACTTTCAACCTAGTGTAAGACGGATAAGCCTATTGATAAGCCGTCTGCTTTGGGGCGCCCCGTTAAGCCGGTTAAACACCTTCTCACTGGTCTGGACTTCCTATAATTGCGGCATACCTGGGTAATCACAAGTGTGAAGGCTGAAACTAGGGAGCAATAAGCCCCCGCACTGTAATTAATGTACTTTCAAAACGGGGTTTCAGCCAGTGGGGATTTAAAAACGCGGCAGCAAGATGGAGCGTGCCTCTAATTGAAGGTCTTACACAATTATTACCCCAGGGCATAATGGATGCTTTTTGACCATTGGATTCGCGTTCTATCAGCCTCATCCGCTCAAAGAACAAGGTCATAATGAGCTTTCCCAGGATGGGCTTTTGATTTCAAATAAGTGGAATCAATTTAGTATGCTTTGTGTCAACATGGCAGCGTTTTGTTGCCCTTTCAACAAATTCAGCTTTTCGTAGCCGAAATTGACTTTTAGTTTGACATATGAGCCAGCTTACCGTGACCATGTGGGGTCATAGATGTCGTTTTGCGAAAAGCGCTTTATCATTAACTCTTTTCCATGTATCTATAGAGCTGCTTTTTGCTTCTTATCCCGGCTAAACTGAAATGAGCCACTTTATACTTTTCGATTGTGACCTTGTACCGCGCCAGCCGGCTGGTGCCATTCACACCAACCGTCTTATGTGTAAGCTTACGTCACATTGCCGTAAATATAATTTTGGCTACACGAAGCCGGCTGCTTTTTGCGAGCGAGCGGGCAGTAAAAACATGGTATAATAACTTTTATTTGTGGGAAATGCGTGCCGTTTCGGATTATACGTTACGTCGTATATGGAGACAGATTGTTCCATAGCGCTTTTCTTTCTCTTGTCACTTCACTGTAGACCCCTTTGTCTGTACATTAATAAACCGCTGGCATTAGCAGAAACTTCAGATTGGGCCTCACCGACAGCGATGGCATCCACTCTGGACAGGTCGGCTTGGAGTTCATGGATGACAAGTAAGTTTTTTGGGTTGGAATTGTGTTACTATGTGCAGAAACAGGAATTCCAGAGCATCTTACGAGGAAGTCGCCGGCTGGGGTATTGCTTTTGATCGGTTGATGAAAAATAAAGGTGAGCTTTTTTATTTTACAACTTTTTTTGTTTAAACTCTGGGAATCAATAATGTAGTAACTAAAATTATAACCTTTAATTTCCACAGTAAGATTGTACCCCGACGGTCTGAAGGAAACAACTTCAAACCCCGTCTGATTACACCTTTCTCACGGGACCACAGGCTTCATGTCTGTGGTTAGTAATCACATACTGTGATGCCATTTATGGCGCTTTTTTCATTGTCTTTGACATTTTAACCATACCCTTTCGCTCCTTGAGGAAATTGAATACACTTTAAGACGGGAACCAAAAGTGAAGCATTACAAATTAGGTCTAATTTATGCCGCCAGCCTATCCCGGGGCAACATACTTCTCAAATGTGCCTTCCCGTATAATTTGTGACCCTTCAAGTTAATACAATGAAAAAGACAAATTTATGCATACCATTCCATTTGCAGCCGGTCAAAAATACTTTGCGGAATTCCTGAAAAGCGAGTACAGCGACGAAAACATTCTGTTCTGGCAGGCGTGTGAGGAATTGAAGCGCGAACGCAACACTGAAAAGGTCGAGGAAAAGGCTCGCATCATCTATGAAGACTTCATCTCGATCCTGTCGCCCAAAGAAGTATCACTCGACTCCAGGGTGAGGGAAATCATCAACAGCAACATGGTCCATCCCACATCACATACCTTCGATGAAGCACAGAACCAGATTTACACACTTATGCAACGTGATTCCTATCCGAGATTTATATCGTCATCGTTGTATAAGAAAATTCTGACTTCCTACGGGCATATAGAAGACCTGTAGCACAACTTTTTATATGTAATGATCTCAGTGGTTGGCTGTCTGGTCTCTGGTTAGTCGCCGTGTTAATTCAGGCAGCCGTTTATATCTTTTATCCCTATGTTACAGTACATATTTACAAGTTTCACTTGCCGTCTTATCTCATCACAACAGTTGTACCATATGAAACCTCCTTCTAACAACAAGCTACAATAGCACGCGAATGTTAAACAAAGCCTAGTTGTCTGTCTGTTTGTATCCGCTAATAATCAACAGCCACCCCCCACCCAAGTCTCTTTCTCAGAAAACAAATGTATTTCCAATATCTCCGTCACATCGTCGACGCACCACTACACAGTGCATTTTCGTGTTGAATACCATTAAAAAAAACGGCATTTACTTGCACCAATGACATTGATTCTAAGTTAATTTTGTTTGTAAATGTGTCTCCTGTATACCGTTGTTTTTGTCTGACCAGAGTTGTATTCCAAGTTGTTCTCCAAATTACTCGTCTTGTATTTTGAGGGGCCACATGTTCACCCACTCATCTGATCAATATCGCTACAAAGTCGTCGGCACTGCAAGGATGTCGTTCGACTAATTGCGTATTGCATTCAGTTCTGACTGGCGCTGATTCAAAGGCTCTGAGATCTTTACTCAGAAATGTAACAAAACGCATTTGAAATAAAGCGATTTAAAAAGTGATTTATTAAAGTAAAAAAGACGACAGCGCTTATCATGAGTAAATTTTAAGTGCTTAACAGGATAAAGTTTGCTACTACTCTTAATGTGTAGGTGAAAAAAAGTGTAACTCATGACACAATGTAGTAATGTTAGCGACACTCTTGGCAGTCATAATTGGCGGGGCTGAAATAAATAAATAAGCTTGTCATGGTGGCATAGCCACTCTCTTGTTTGTTTATCATTGTCACGTAATGCCACCATGCGGGTAATATAATGCTAGAATATTACAAAATTGGTTTGTTTACTTTTTTAGGGGTGGTCAGCCCCCGCTATTTGGGTTAAAGTCAGTGCAACTTTGAAACTGAATTCATGTCTGAAATTAAATTACTGTTTTGAAACAGTGTAAAATACAAAAAAGTGATTTAAAAAGTTGTATTATAACTTTTAAGAGCGTTCAACTTGGCCGTGTCGGAATCTCGTGATTTACTGGACGTTGTTTATTTTTTTTTGGAACAATATATACAATATCATGTCAAAGTACAAAACAAAAGATCCAATTTTTTCGTTGCTTCGTAACGCGACGATGAAGCATTCCTTCTAAAAAACCAAATGTTTGTAAGGCATTTAGATGAGTCAACACAAAACATCACGCAGTCAAACAAATGATTCGCTTGCACCTGTTTTATTTTTGTTACGCCTCTCTGAAACAATTAATCATCTCAGATCGAAGCCTCGGCATGTTATTTAACTACTATAAATACTGTTTGGTTAACAATGTTTTATGTTAGACTCTACAATGCTAAAGTTTATGTTGTTGATTGCTATTGCTGGCGGCTTTAGCGCCGCCGTCGATGCTACAAGTGGCAATTCGACCGCCAGCCTATTACTAGGTGCGGAATCTGCGTTCGATCATCAGCGCTACTTTCGTAAGTATGTGTCGTCTGACTTTGATGCTGCCGTTGATGCAGTACTCGCAGAAAGAACACATTTTTGTCATTCCGCCTGTTTGTTTCGTGAAAATCGGTTCAACACCATGAGCCGAATAAACGTTTTTTTTTCGATGCTGTAACGTACCTTTGGATGGAATATGGCAAAAAGTTCTCTATTGATGTCTCTGCGCAAGTCCATGATGGTATTAAAGCAAAGAGCGCGATTGAGGTACTCCTTCTTGAAAGTCGTAACTTTTTGAAACGTGGTCAATATTTCTTTGGTATGCAGAGAAACGACGATATTCAAGTAATTTTAAAGGACACATGGATAACTCTTGGTTCCGCTGTTGGTGTACCACGTTCGTTTCTTTTAAAAAAAACGAAGCGTCTGTCTATCGAAAATGCGAGACTCGGTACAGGAAAGAAATAAGTTGCTTCATGCACTTGTAATGATATAAAGTTCATTTGTGAAACTTTTCTTAATAAATTCTTCTTGTTCAAAAGTCTAAACAACACTAGCGCCCATAGTCGGATGACTCGACGAAAACAAACCCCAATTAAAAAATCAGAACAATAAATGTATTAAAATCAACAAACAAGCAATAACAAACAACGACAACGCTACTAATCCATGATTGTAAGAAGCTTCTCAGCGAGTTCGACTCGCTTTTTGACGACTTCAAAGTCCGGCGACTCCGCAAAGGATTCGGGTCGCATCGACAGCTCGAAGAACAATCGCAATCCTTCGACGAACACCTTGAGCTGCTCCTTTTTCAGCAGCTTGTTGAACATGGTCGTCAGAGCGGCATCGGTCGACTTGGAGAAGAGGTGATGCAGGGTTCGACGCAGGAATGCCGTTGCGACAGGATCAATGATGCCAAAGTCAACAATCTTCAGCACAGACAACTCGACCGCGCCGAGCTTGATCAAATATGCTTACACCATCGCAGCATCGCCGTAACTGTGGCTCCATGTCCGGAAGTGTGTCTAACATGGGGGCGGAGTTGAAAAAAATTGTTGATTTGTAAATTGCTAATCAAAAAGCATTCAAAATAGCACTAGTTTATTTGCTTACTCGGTAAGATACAAAGATAAGTAATGTCATTAAGGTAAAATTTGCATCCTTGATCGAAGTGACTTCCTAGTGAAGGAGGCGAGAGACGCCGACAAGGCCCAAAATGACGAAGATAGGCTGGCTGGAAGCGGATCCATTTTTTCCACCACCAAAGGGCCCACATACGTCATCGCAACAGGCGTTGCACAGGGGCTTATCGCAAGAGAGCCGACGTCTGAAGGGTTGATGGAGGGAATCTGCGTTAACCCACAAAACTGCGTTTCTTTAAATACGAAAAAAACGAAGAAACAGTATCGTGAGAATATTTTTTTTGTACAGTTTAGCATAAACTCAAAATTTTTGTTATCGATTCTTCAGAACGATAACTCCTCATAATGCGAACAGTCAGCAATCATACAGTATACAACAATGATGGTATGCAAATAAAAATGAAAATGATGAGTAGAGTGTTACACAAACGGTATCGTTCTGATTAAGAAGAGGTTTCAGGCACTAGATTTGGTCGTCCACAGTTTTAAACAGCTTGTTGCGCCTAATGGACACTAGTGAACTCGAAGAAGAGTCGACCAAACTAATAAAATCAGCGAAATTAGAAAAAAAAGCGTGAAAACGCATTTCAAAAAACCCAGCCTCAATTCCTTGGCAAAGTGCGCGCAACGCAAATTCCGCGGATTCGCCGAGAAAAAGAACTTTCCAAAGTCGCAGTCGTTTTTTTCTTTTTGCACTGTTTTCCAACTTTTCAACTACTTTTTATTACCCACTTCTTCTCCCGACACGTCGATGACGTGCACCGCGTCCGTATCCATCTTCACAACCAGCTCGGTTCACCGTTTGGATTGCTCATCCCGCTCAAATTTCGAAATTGGCCAAAGTTCGTTTCGGTTCATGTGCACTGGCTGAAAGGTACATGTCTTCGCTTTCCCCCCTTTTTTGATGAACTGAACCACCCCTGTTCCTGTACCTGGTTGTCTAGCAACCCCCAAATCCCCTGAGAGTATTTTGAGATTAGTAGGTAGTTCCTTTGGCCGTTGCGTGGTCCACGTTTCTTCGCTGCCTTTGCGAAAACCCGACTGCCAGTTCATCTCTTCATGTACGCCCACTTCAGACGCTCCCTTCGACGTGCTAAGATGCCCCGGCTATTTGCCGTGGGTTACCGCGGCGATGGTCAGATGGGCGAGACTGAAGGCCCCGAAGACAGCCAATCCTTTTCCGAAGCCGTTGAAGTCGAAGGCGCGCCCGACAATGTGCGCTCCGTCGTCTGCGGCGTCAAACACACCCTCTTCCTCACTTCCGATGGCACCATGTTTACTGTGGGTTCGAATGAATGCTGCCAATTGGGCCGGAATCCGATGCAGGATGGTCAGTTTTGATTTTGATGATAAAAATATATATAAATTGTGCGTTTTTAGAGTCGTTTGAAATTGCTCAAGTCGATCTGCCCGGAAAGGTCAATATCATTCAAATCGCCGCAGGCCAGTTTCACAATGCTGCCGTCGCCGATGATGGGCGTCTTTTCATGTGGGGAGCTAATCACATGAACCAATGCGGCGTGGATAATGTTGTCAAGATTCCGAAACCAAAGTACGTTGAATTTTTATATATATTTTTCTTTAGTAGAGCCTTTTCAGACGGATCTCATCACTGACAAGCGTTGTCCAGGTCGCATGTGGCGAAAACTCGACAATCGTGCTGCTTGAGAGTATGTTTTTAACATTTTTTTTGTAAAATTTTGTTAAAATAAAGCAAGCTTCAGGTTGTAGTGTCTTCATTTTCGGCCAAGTGAACGATGAACCTATTTTGCCTGATGAAGTCGATTATCTGGCTATGTTGCCGATTGTTCAGGGTATGTTTTACGCTTGTTTTGAGTCTAAAATATATATAAAATTACAAATTTTCAGTCGCCGCCGGCAACACTCACTTCGCAGCCCTGACCGCCAGCGGCCAAGTCTTTACCTGGGGCCAAAATACCAACGGCCAATGCACGGGTGTCATCTCGGAGACCTGGATCGAGTATCCACGCGTCGTCAATGGCCTTTCCAAGGTCGTCTTCATCGATTGTGGCGCGAAGCATACCGTCGTCCTGACCACCGAAGGCAGGATGTTCTCGTTTGGAACCAATCTCCAGGGACAACTCGGCGATGATCGTCGCGAAGACGCGGTAAACCTGCCAAAGGCTATCACCGAACTTTTGGGCACTTCGGTTTCGTCGATCGCCTGTGGTAGCCGCTACACGTGTGCCATTGCCAATGGCAAGGCCTATGCATTCGGGTTGAACAATACGGGTCAACTTGGTATCGGTACATTCAAAAATTGTGGTAGTCCAACGCTCGTTAGGGGCGTTGTCAACGTGTCAGCGGTGTTTCCCGGTTATGAGCATACGTATTTTCTTATTGATGATATTGCGGATGTGAGTTTTTTAAATTTCAACTTTTTATCAAACTTTCAACCCCAAATTTCCATATTCCAGCTCCCAACAAACGCAGTCCCCGTCCAGGACCTTCTAAAGAGCCCCAACTTCCTCACCCTTCGATCAGTCCAGCGGCTCTTCAAAAACCGTGACAAGATCGAGCTCGTTGGCCAAATCGAATCCGTCTTTTCGTCGGTCGGATGTCTCAACGGTTCTTTCCTATATGACGATGACCGTCGTTTCATGCTCGTTTCCGACGAAGACGGCGTCGAATGTGAATCCTGCAACGGCCTCAACCTCGATGACGTTATGCACGCGATGAATCTCCTGAACGAGTCGACTTCGGCCCGGCAATACAGCGAAATCATCATGACATCCCTCAATTCCTGTGAAGTCCTCGACATGAAGCTGCTGCTGAAAGCGACTTCCAGAAAGAAGCTCAATTTTGAAATGTTGCGCATTTTCATGCTGCTCATCTGGATCCCGCCAATGGTCGAACTTAACGACAAGATCGTCAATGATTTCGTGCATCGATACACGATTTTGTTGGTCAACATTAGCGAGGAGACGAACAAGTTGTTTGAAAATTGGTGGTCGAGCCTGCCGACGCGTCATTTCAACCGTTTCACCTTGACGATCATGAAGTTGTTAGAGCACCTGTTCCAGAAGAACTACGAGAAGACGAACGTGTTACGACCGCTGTTGAATCTGATCCATCGATTGGCGGCGGTAAACAAGATCAAGGGCAAGATTCCGTATGATCATTTCTACTTGAACAAGTTGGAGGAGTTTGTCAGCGTGAAAAAGGACTATTTGCAGTATTGGCTGTATCATGTGAGTTTGTAAACTTCATTTGGACTCATTCAAGTTTAAATTTCAGCACCCCAATCTCATCGCCGACAATGTAACAGTACCGAGGGGCCCTGATCCGTTCTTTTGGTTCAATTACCCCTGCTTGCTGAACACGAATGCGAAATCTGACATCTTGACAACACATTCGAAGATTTTGATGCATGTGAGTTCATTTTGATATTGAAAATTGATCGTTTTAATGGCAAATTTGACCTTTCAGACATCCATTCAAAACGCGGCAGAACGCGACATCATGCACTCCATACTAATGGGTTCGCTTCACTACAACCCATACCTGGCTTTCACGATCCGTCGTAACAACATTGTCCATGACACTATCACCGAGTTGCTCAATGTGGCTGAACAAGATTTGACGAAGCCGTTGCGGGTCAACTTCCGGAATGAAGAAGCTGAAGATGAAGGTGGTGTCCGCAAAGAGTATTTCATGCTGTTGTTCCGGGAACTCCTGCAGCCAACGTATGTCCATCTTACTGTTTTTCTACTTCTAAACAGCTGTTTTCAGATACGGCATGTTCAACGAAGACGAAGAGTCCCATTTGATCTGGTTCAGTGGGTTCCCCGTCGAAGATCATGGCTTTGCCATGGTGGGCTCTCTCTGTGCCATGGCCATCTACAATTGCATCCTCGTAGAGTTGCCATTCCCGTTGGCACTGTACAAGTACCTTTGCGGGGTCGCTTTCACGTTGGAAGATTTGGCAGAGCTCCATCCACAGGAGGCACGGTCCATCGAACACCTGCTCGACTACGAAGGCGACGATGTTGAGGACGTGTTTTGCCTGACCTTTTCGATGTCGATCACCATCTTCGGACACACTGAGGATGTCGAACTCAAGACCGATGGCCACAACCGCCCTGTCACGAATGAAAACCGGAAGGAGTTCGCCGAGCTGTACATCAAGAGGCGCATGGAGTTGGGTCATGATGGCAGTATTGAGCGTCAATTGGCCCAGTTCAAGAAGGGCTTCATGCGACTGCTCAACGACGACATCCTGTGCTTGTTCCAGCCGCGTGAGTTGATGGAAATGACTGCCGGTAATGAGAATTACAACTGGGATGAATTGAAGGCGGTAAGTATCTGTTTTATCCACGATTTGAGTTCACTTATCATTGTCTTTCAGAACTGCCGCTACAAGGAGCCCTACGACGCTGAACACCCTGCAATCAAATGCTTCTGGGAAGCCTTCTTCGAGCTGGATGCCGAGGAAAAGAAGAAGTTCCTCCTGTTCCTGATGGGCACGACTCGCATTCCGTGGAAGGGCATGTCTGCCGTTGATATGGTCATCCAGCCGACCGATGCCGAAAAGCTTCCCGTCGCCCACACATGCTTCAATCTGCTCGATCTTCCGAACATCACCGACAGAACCGAACTGTTGCGGCGTCTCAGGATTTGCATCGACAACAACCAAGGCTTCACTCTTGTTTAACGCTGGCTCGGATCCCGATTGCCTTTGATCACGTTGTTCTCAGATCTCGCTGTCTATGTCGCGGCGGGAGTGACTTTTGTACTCCATGATACCTTGTTTTAGTATTTCGGTATTTATTTCCTCGGTTTTACTGATACTTGAGAGATTTATTGATATATCTTGTTCTGTTAACTGTGTAACAACCATATTGTGCCTCGTCTTACTTGACTCCCGATTATCATTGTAGTTCCGGTTTGTTAGTTTAAGAATTGACGGTAATAAATATGGCATTAATGGAGCGGTTTTGACTGGATACATGTCTGCTGAAAGGTTGCATTTTGATATTTCTGGGTTGGATGTTGTGTTTGAAACATAGTATGGTTGAAGTTTGCAGGTAGGTGATGAGCCCAGGGCGCCAGACTCTGGCCATCATCAAGCCAGATGCTGTGAGCCATCCGATCCTACTGAAACACATCGGCGAAGCCATCATTGCCAAGGGTTTTTTGGTGAAACGAGCTTGTCGTGTAAAGTTGACTTTGGCAGAGGCGAAGGAGTTGTATTCTGTCCATTTGGGTAGGGTTTCTTTCGGTGTCGCGATGAATAAAGTTTATTTTTGTAGGAAAATTCTTCTATGAACGCTTGGTTCGTCACATGGCCAGGTGGGTATTTTTACACCTTTAATACCATTTAAAAAGATTTATGACTCCGTTGAAAACTGTTATCACCCCGTGCGTGCTACAGTTTTTTTAAACGCAAGCGTAAAATTAAGAGTTTTTAAATAGAAATGTTTTTGAAATTAACAGTGCTTTATTTCAAAATAATTTTGATATTACCGTTGAGGCCGTTTTCTTTTTCTTTCAAACCCTAAGTTCAACTTTCCAAAATAGCAACATTTTCCAACCAATCCCCAAATTCACCGATTATAGTTCACCCTTTCGTGCGTTCAAATCCGACACTTTTTTCTCCGTTCCGCGTTGGACTTCCATCCCGCCGCCGAAGTCGGGTAATCCATGAGAGAAAAAACTTTTTCCCTACCCTCTTTTTGCATGATGAAAATCACCAGCAGCAGCCGTCTGCGCTTAGACGGTATATCCGTGCCGCCATCTACCATAAACACACGGAGATGGATGGGCTTTGGCTGGCTAGGGTTGAACTGAACGGATATGTGGAGCAGTCGAGCGTGGCGTCGTGAAAATCCACGCCTGAAAGTGAAAAACGCATACACCGCGCTGCTGGCAGTGATGCGTGTCGCTTTTTGTCGGAAAAGTGACCGTCTGCACAGCGATCGCATGGAATCTGCGCCCTCTTTTTTCCCGACTTTCATCCGTCCATTGCGACGTCATATTGAAATCGAAATTAACGACTTTCGACTGCGCGGGTGGGAGCCACGATAACATCGGGGATTGCAAAGTAGTAGAGTGCGAATATTCGACAAAAGGGGTAGAAAAAGTGACATTAAAAGTGCAGTTTCTTGAAGCGTGGGATGTTTATGGGAAAGTTTGAGTTGTAAAAGATGGATGAAAAAGTAGAATAATGGGGGCATTAAAAGTGCAAGTTGTAATGTACTTGATTTAGTGGCCCAGTCTTGGCGATGCAACTCGAATCGACGACGACCACTGATGCCATTGCGGCGTGGCGTGCCCTGCTCGGCCCAAGTAAGCTATACGCTAATTTGATTGCACATTCGTCGATTCCGATTGATCAGCGACCATTGAGGCAGCAGTTTGCTCTATCGGATACGCGTAATATGGCCCATGGATCGGATTCGCCGGAGGAAGTCACCCGTGAAATGGCTGTGTTTGAACCGTATCTGCAGCCGGTCACTGATCAGAGCCAACTGTTTCAACTTCCGCCTAGCATTCTGCCCACTGACACTGATTGATGATCCCAAATAAAGAGGATGAGCTTAATTTTCAACAATTTTTGTACTTTAAAATTGGGTCCGCAAAAATGGCATATTTCAATTTTTTATTTTCATTTTTTCTTTCATCACAATCAATTAAACTTTTCCAAGGAGTACAAATTCAAATTCAATTTTTACCTTTTTTTGAATGTAGAAACTTCTCATCAATACAATATGTTCATGAATAATGTAAAAGGCGCGCAGTGCGCGATGAAAAACGGGATTAAAAATTCAAGGCATCGTGGTGGTAAATTAATATAAGGCAGATAACATATTAAAAGGAATCTTTGAACCGGTTTCACGGGAGTACGGGGAAGAATTTCGGAGGAAAGAGGGTCGGGCGGTTGTTGGACAACCTTACAATAGCGAAGGCTGCCACAACAGTCTGTACAGTCAACGGAGATAAAAAAGAGGAAGTCTAGATAAACGCGGATCAATCTTGAGGGAATAGATGTGCACTGGCAGGACGAATAGAAGTTTCGGTTATGGTTTGAATTTTTGTAACAAAGAATTTTGTTGTAAACGATGTAACAAAACAACCACGGGGCTGAATCTACGAGGAATGAATGCACGCGGCCGACGAATGATATTAGAATGTTTTTCCGGAAGTGAAAGGCCATTTACAGAATACGGTATGCGAATGCGATATATGTAAGTTTTGTTTTGTGGATCTAGGCGAAACTAGCGGAAGTGTTTTTTTCTTCAAATAAAAGGCGGTTAGGACGGAGGGCCTAATGAAGAAACTAAGGGGAACACAACTTTTAAGGTTACAAATTACAGATAATTGATATTGGCATTGACTGACATAAGGTAGTTTTGAAAGTTGTTAGAAATAGTCTGGCTAGCTGACGGTAGACGTTACGAGGTATTGTTGTTGGACGCCATTGCTTGGAGGAATCAGGAGCTCGATCAGAGTTACCGTACAACACGATGGATCCGCACTGGCTTGTTCGATTTCGATGATAAATGTGTCCTGGTTACTGTAGTGCTTTAGCATGTCATCATCGATCTCGACGGTTACACCCTTCGCACATCGCTTGTAGTAGCCTTTGATCTTGTCGGGATCGACAGAGAATTTGTCTCTAATCGCCATAGCTAGGCCATGGACGCCTGGTGGTACGAGATGGAGAGGTGTGAAGATTTGTTCCTCGGCTTTTCTTACGTAGATCATCACTGGAATAAGATACCGAGTTAGATTTGGTCTTCATAGCCCCCGATTGATGAAGTTGACAAGTCTCGAAACAAAAAGTCTCTGTCAGCCCCTCCTTTTTGTGATAAAGCGGTAGGCTGATCTGAACTCACCAAACTCATCTCCAACGTACTCACCTCGGTCAGTCGTGGTTCGTGCCCGCTTCGGAGAGGGCTCCATCTCGGCGATACTTTCGAAGGGGATGGCGCTCGGCTCGAAGAAGCGTGTATCGTAGTCCTCTGAGGGGACGAAAAGCGCGGCTGGCTTGTCGAGATCACTCATGTGGTAGAATTCAGATCGATCACATGGCTCGTGATACTCGCCATCCGACTTTTTCCGACTTCCTGGAACTGGTGTTACGTCAACTACGACCGTTCAACCAAACAAAGTTTAACTTTTCATTGAAAAGGGTATCATTTGAATGCCAAAAACAAAATACAAATGGCATCCAAACAATACCAAAAGCTGAGAAGCTAAAAGCATTCTAGCAGACGGACATTAACAAAAATAAAAATAAATCAAAATCAAAAACAAAAATCAAAGCAAGTAAACTACCTTTGCGTTTTTCATCTCGGCGATTCTCGTGTAGCATCTTCCGATTAGCTCCCTAAAAAGCAAATAAGCATTGGATTGAATTCCCATGATACATAGCCATAGGAATCAGGGTCAACAGGGACAGGCAAAGAACGAAAAGAAACTCAAACGAAGCCAAACGATTAAATGTCAAACAAAAAGCGATGCGTCTTACTTGCTACTTACTATAATATTTCACGAGCTAAAACATATAAATGCGCTTTTGCGATGATAAATTAGGAGCGATATATTTAAAGTTGTTGCAACATTGAACTTGAACTTAAAATGTAAGCATGTAATGCGCATTGTTTTAGAATTTTCGATTTAATTGAGTTTTGAGATTTACCTCCGGTGCTCTTACGTCGGTTAGCTCTTTTTTCTTCGTCGCGTAGTTTGCGTTCCGCGCCCTGGGAAATAAATGGGGTAAGTTAAAGTTGGGAGAAGTTTTCGGGGGAGATGTTTGATCGAAATGGAAAAGGGTCTTTCGGGGAGTTATGGGGGACGGAAGCACTGATTCGAATTGAAAGTTAAAGCCACCTTATCGCAAAACACTTTAATTTGACAGTATCCTCGATGGAAGGGGATTTTGTCGTTATCAGCTTCATCGTAGGTGTCGATCTGGACGTGAAGTGGTAAACCTTTGACACCTTTCTGGGTGCTGAAGTCTGTTGAGAGGCATTGTACTGCTATGCTGATCTGTAAAATTGATTTTTGTTTTCGAAAGTAGTATAGTTATGATGAGATAGTTGGATAATGTGGTCACACTTTGGTGACTGCTTTGACGAAGAGAATTGGTCGGTCATGGAAGCGTTTCAAGGATGACTCACCTTCACGCTTGACGGTTCATTCGGATTCCAACAAAATTGCACTGCATTGTGGGCTACTTCCTCGATTTGACCATCGATGCCACTGCTGTTTTTGGCGTCGACCTCGAGAATCCTGTTCTTCGGATTGTGTTGCCTTTTGTGCCACGATTGCCATGTTTTGATTTCGTCTTCGTAGGATTTGTCTTCACGGAATACCACCATCAACAAACTCTGCAAAACAGCTGACATTAGTTCACACGTCGATTTGAGCGTGATTGCTGTTGGCAGGAAAAGGCTGCTAATGTGATTACTGTCATTTTTTGCTACCAGACCCTCGAAAATACGATTCGTTTACGGCCCTCTATTTAGATGTTTTTTACTAGCTTTTTTCATGCCACAAAATTTCATCATTCGGATGAAAGCCCTGCACAAATCGCATTGTACAGTGCGTCGTTCTGGTGGTCGCAGTTTGTGCCTGGAGGGCTCATTCATTCAAACAACGACAAAAACCTCATCGCAAAAAAGGGCTGTTAGGGACTACTGCGCAGGGTAGAGTCCCCCCACTTGTTGCGGAGGACTGTCTTCAGTCTTCGCCTCCAGGATGAACACAGAAGTAAACAGCGCCTCTGGCGGTAAGCACACCGTCCTATCACGCTGTGGGGGTGTCTCGCAGAAAGTGAGACCAGCCAGCAACGAATTCTTCTAAACGAAATTACACAGCAGTAGTCAGCGCTGCTGAAATCACCGCGGACAATCGTTTCATGATTGTGATTACGGTAGTCGCGCGAAAGAGGAAGAAGGAATGCTTCAATGCCCGGAGGGAAGAAGTGATAAAAACATTGGGCGCAAACAAAAGAAAGAAAGAATGACAACCAATTTTGAATTCGCTAGACAGAATTACTCACCCTGACTGTCTGCGATTTCAGTGGTTTACATGGATCAGGAATGTAATCCATGGATACGGTATAAAATTGGCCCTTGTTGACATAGGTCATTCGATCATCTTCCCGTCGAATGGATGTTGATATCGCTGCTTCGAGCGCGTATTGGAAACCGTAGGCATTTTGTCTGAAAAGTTGTATCGGTTAATCCTATCATTACTGTTTATTTGCTTTTTCTGCGATTTTTTGCATTGTTTGTCCATTCCATATTGTTTATTTACTTATTTGCCTTGTTCATTAGGTCATTCGGGCAAGGACCCGGTTTTTTGACTAGGTCGCAGGCCACGGAATTCCCGTTCCCTCGGCCGGGAAACCAGATTCCGGCGGGGTTGAAGGCAGCCGATTTGCAACCAACCGGTCCCCCCGGACACCATGCGTGTGGTCGTCGATCGAACTTATAATACGAGATGACATCGCAGCCCGCTAGACAGGTTCTTAACCCTGTCAACCAGGTTGTTCCGAAGGTAGGGGGCAGTTGTGATGTGCTTGTTTCGATTGCGCCAATTCGAAAATGAGGTCATTCTCGCGCACCCCCGGAACAAAAGACAACGCCAGCGGATCCACAATGAATGATATCCACGCGTAAAACATGACGCGAATATGCTGCGTGTTCCGGTAGCGGAGAGGGAGCGATTATAAATTTTAACTACTGGCAACATAACGTTCAGGATGGACGCCGGAGCGGAAAGAGAAAAGTTCGCGACGCAGTATTACAATGGACATTCGAAAAATGAGGACACGTGACTGTCCATTGAAACAAGTGAACACAGCAAACTTACAATTTTGGAATTATGATTGGCGAACTCTCTCGATTACTATGGGCTGTATCTCGTCGTTCCAAACCATGAATCAAATCCGCTGAAGCGATGGGCTGTTGAACGACTTGAGCTGGCGCGGATTGTTGCCCAGTAGCTGTCGCGAAGACACTTTCATACTTATTAGGATCAAGCATCGATAGATCGGCACCAATACCACTATCAACGGGTGATAACATTTCAACGTTAATGTGTTGCTTATAAAGCCGATTATCATGTCCACCATCCTGCTGATGTGAAACACCTTGTTGTTGAGGTTGTTGCTGCTGTTGTTGTTGCTGAGGATAATGAATAGCAGACTGTGTCCGGTTGTATCCGCCGTAATTCCAGTCTTGTGATGTTGTACCGACATTGTTAAACATATTAGGATTGTAATAGATCTGGCCCGCCGAAGATGGCGTCGCCATTAAAGCTTGCGCTCCTTGCACACCGACAATATTCGAATAGTCACACATCCTCGGGTAGACCATTTGCTGGTAATACTCGACTTGAGGCTGGGGTTTCAGGTCCTGAAACTGAGTTTGAATGGCGATAGCAATGATTCTTTTTCTATTTAATATGTGTTATCGAACCTCAAAAACCTGGATGTTAGGATGGGTCAATGGAGTGACCATGGCTTCCATAGGCTCATGCTTCGGCGAGAAACCTTGGTTGCCCCTGCCCGGAGGCGCAGTCTTAATGACCGAGGATGATTCAATATTGAAGTGCGACATACTGCTAGATGGCGGCGCGATCACGGTCGGCGCATCGTACGAGCCAAACTTCATGCCGCGCCGGGCAACACCTGAAGAAGGAATGAACATCTATCACGTCACATGGGCAGTCGACGAGAAACGTTAGTTGGAAGTTGAACATAAGCCAAAACGGCGTTACCAAAATAACATCGAATTAAAACGAATCAAATGTGAATACAGCAAGTGGTCAAGAACCAGAACAACAATGTCGAGAAAATCGAGAGAAAAAAATCGCGGAAGTCGTAAAGCGGGAGAAAGCCGTATACGGTAACTGTTTTTTATGGATTGTAATGGTCTTGAAAGCGGTCAAAGCTAATCCGGAAGACGTAAAAACTGTCATGTCCACATATGGGAATGCAGGGAGACGCGAGCCCCGTATTATGAAAACGAGTTCCGCGAACATGAACGCGATCAGCGGGAGTGCAGGCGGCTGCCTTGAATAAGGGCAAAATATCGGGAGAATTTTAAATGGAGGCAAAGTGGGTATCGGACTCTGGAATCTTTCTCTCTCCCGCGCCGCTGATGTTACGCAGCTTCCGATGATGGACGACAGGAGGAGAGGGGCAAGCATCGCTGACGCTAACTTGAACGCACAAAGAATCAGAGCCATGTTCGCTCCCACCCCGGTTGGCTGGACGTGGTTGTCATCGTTGCACATGGAACTTCGCCTTTGCGCGCATGTGTTATCGCCCCCGTAGGCACAATACTACCGTCGGACGCACATGAACACGGATAAGCACCACCGTGGCGGTGGAGGCGGATGGATCCGCGCCCTGTGAGAGAGAAGGGATGGATGTGAGGTGGATGAATAGATGGATAAAAATACAAGTGCTCGCATCGTCGAACTACTGTGTGCCGCCATTTCCATTTTGAACACAGGGGCGAGCCGCGAAGTGCTGCAGGCGCTATTGCGCAGACGACCAAACGGTTGGCTGGACAGAGGTGGATGAAGGAGAGCATGGTCGTCGGTTGCCTTCATGGAAAAAAAGAGAGATTCGGTCGCTCTTTTTGCGAAACTTTTCCGCGCAGAAAGAGATGGCTTGAGGGGGGCCTTCTCAATCCCCTTCTCTCTCACTCCACACATCCTCTGATGGCTCTGTGGTTGTGTCCGTTCAGAGTCGTCGACGACAATTTCTACTGATGCTCCCTCGCTCCGTGTGCATGTGTGCGCGACGGTCGCCAATCGAGGCGCATGCATGCATGACTACGGTCGTTGACGATATGATGTTGGTGGTTCGAATCGTCAAATTCCATGGCAGCCCAGCCGAACACTGCGAAGAAAGGAGCCACAGGCAGAGCATCGCAAAAAAACGAAGAAGGAATCACAACGAAGAGAAAAGCACTTCTTGGTTGGTCCATCGCCGCCACCCGACAGCGCGGGCCCATGATGCCTCAAGGTGTCTTCAGCCAAGTCGGGGGGTGCGCGAGTTCCATGAGCTCTTCTCTCGTTTCCACCGGACTGTCACCGCGGGGTCGGGGTCCGTCTCGAGGACCGATTACGCCTCAAGCGAGTGCGCTCCCGATTGCGGAGGGGAAACCTCCGTCTTTGATGCTGACTGATGACGAGAGAGGAAAAAAAGGAGGCTCCAGCCGAAAAAAAGAAGGACACAGACTTCAGGATCCCCTTCTTGGAGGCCTCGAGCAAGCACCCTTGCGCAACACACCTTTTTTGCCAGTCCCAACAGTCAAGGTGGTCGTTATCGGGGCTGTCTCCAGTGAGACTACACACAAAGGCTCCAAAATCGCTGGCAGCAGTAGTAGACACTGTGTTTGAAGAGGACGACGTTGAGGACAACCCTGCGCAGAGCCTCCCCAAATCGGCTCTCATGCGCGACAATAGACGCCGACGGACTTTCCATCTATCCCCTTCTCTTTTTTGTAAATGCGAACTTGAGACAGGTCGGCCGAAGAAAAAAAGGCTTCCTCTGGAGATGAAGGAAGGCGTCCGCCGGGGGACTGACCATGCATCGGAACTCATGGAAGGGACGATCTTTTGAAAAAGTTGGAAGACTTCCAGAAAATTCTTTGTACCCTGTGGGCTAAAGTGTACTCGGGCTAATGCGTACAGTTATTCTTAAGCAAGGAAAAAAGTAAGAAGGGCAAATAAACAATCAAGAAGGGTACGACTAACGACAAACTTCAACACGTACACAAGTACCAATGGATAACAGCCAAGATGAAGTTCAGTGATTGAAACGGACAATAAAAGCATAGAATCAGAAGCTTACCGTGGTGACGGGATCGATGGCACCAATATCTATGAAATGGGTAGAAACGTCGCCATCAAGGGGCAGCCAAAGTCACGGACTCGAAGGGACTGGGCATCGGATCACGGTAAAAGCGGCACAATCAAGTCTCGCGAGTGGCTACACCTCGATGACAACATGTACAATCAGAATACTACAGAGTTGAAGTGACAACAACAATAACAACAACTGGAACCCATGCCATGGCCATGATCAACTGATGGCGAAGATGAAGTCACTGATGTGTCCACCTCTCCGTCGACCGATCGGGCAGTGGCAATGGGCACCAAAATGAGAGAGAGAGACCAGAGGGAGACCCAGAAGCAAGAAACAGGGGGAAGATCGCTCGCGCGCCGCGCAAAACAGGCTTACTATCCGGTCCTTTAGGTTGTTGAGGACTGGCTCGGTGGCGGGCGACCCCTGAAGGCTACTACTCGTTTTTTTCGGTCGTTGTTCCCCTTATTCGCGGACCGGCTGGCGACGACACCCCTTACACGCCGAACTGAACCGGTGGCAGCGAAGGCCGGTCGGAGTCGTCGACGACTGGTCGTCGCTTCCCGCCCTGAAGCCATTCACGTTCGGAGACCCGCCCCCGCGTGGAATCTGTAGATGGCGGGATAGTGAAAGTAAGTTACGTTTTTCCTTCCGCACCTTTTTTCGCTCTCGTTTATCTTCTCGACATAAAGTTAGCCGTTGAGAGTTTTGGCGATTTTGGAAGGGGTGGAGTGGTGATGAAATATGGGAGACGGTAGAGGCCTGGATTCGCTGATTTTGAGCCAGAGTGTGCAACGTGTACGAAATGTTTGGAAATTAGGGCTTTGCAAGTCTACGTCGCCGCCTTGATGGCCTGAAGGCGGGGGTTTCTGACGATCGTGAACGCAATGATGTTGTAATGAGGCTTTTTGCCACTTTCCGAAATACATTAATCTACAGTCGCAAAGAATGCAATAACCAAACTGCATGGAATATGCTTCTCAACAACATGCCGGTCATCTGACCCCACACAGCGGTCATCCAATTTCCCACGTTGGGTCATTCAGCCATAATCACAGCCCCCATCAGAACCACCAAGTTCCGGTTTTCTTCCCGATCACCATCCCCCTCGGCACCTCTCCCTTTCACGCCGCTGACTGCTCCGGTGAAACAGTGAATATGTGAAACAGGTTTGTCGCGGGGTCATCCCAGCAACAACCGCCCTCACCGGCCTACCAACCTGCTTTGACGGGTTCTGTTAACCTTCACAATGGTCATCACAAACATTATCTGACCATCATCGCCCGAATCAATCGATAAGAGAACCAAATCAACCCAAACGGAAGCAAGCCACAAAGTACCGTATACCAATCAGTTGTACTTTGGACTGGAGACTTTTTGCAGCACGTAGGGTTGTCATGTGCATCATACACGAGAAAAAGGAAATACGGACATTGCCGTCGTAGCAAAAAGGAAGAGTATGCAGAAAACAAATGGATTGATTGCCACAGGCGATTGGAAGAACGCGATCGTTTCCAGAAGCAGGACAAAAAGTGACAAATGTAGGAATTCAAGGAGTAAGGGTAAGCCATCATCACTTTTTTCGACATTTCATGTGTCTGAATCAACATCGTCACAAACATGCAATGTCACGAAATCCGATAGCCTGAGGGTTGTTCGCTTTTCGTGTCGTTCGCATTGTCCGTAGATGGAAGGAAACGGACGGCAAGACAACACAAAGCAACTCTTCTTGCGCATTGGCCGTCATGAACCTCCCTTTGTTGGATTCTGTCGTTTTTGGTCTCGCGATATTATTGTTCCGTCCAAAAAGACTGTCTATTGTAAGACAGTCCCCGCTTGCCTCAAGGCGAACGGATTTCAATCGCGAGGCTGTCTTCCTTCGTTAAACCGTTTATTTGAATTGGTGCAAAGCAGAAAAAGCGCTTCCTTCTCCGGTCCATCCAATTCCCGAGGATCAACCAACCTACTCCAAGGCTCCGGGCAACAACACCCTAAAACTTTGATACGCCTCTGCCCTGAAGCCTATCGGTACTGATAGAGGATGTGACCACCGCCTGACGACGTCACTTCAATCGATCATCCTCCATCTCGAAGATGACGGATGAGAGAGCCGCGCAAAAGGACCGACAGCCAGAGGGGAGATCGAAGTCAACGACGACAACGTTGGTCATGATCGCTAACGTCCATCATCCGTTTTTTGGAATCACTCGAGGCGCTTATTGCCTGAGGCGATGAACAAGGATAGAAAATACCAAAAAGACGGAGAGAAACGAATTGATCTTCGAAAACAAAATGATAGGTTAGTACAGTCTCATGGAGCCGCGCAAAGGCCAAATTGCCGGCCGACAGTCGCGGCGGGCAAGTACCAATGAAAAGAAATTTCACGTTTTTGAATCGCCTCCAAATTGCATCCCTTGATGTTCACCGTAACTTTTTACGTCCTCCGCAACGTCCTGAAACTACCCACCATTGTAAATAGCTGTTTTTGCGTCAGCGCTGCATCGTATCGCTTTGACTTTTTAGTGGAATTTGTATCGTTTTGCAATTTGTATGTGCGTTCAGGCGTTGCCAACTTTTGGCGCGACATGTGACACGGTATCTAATGTAAGCTGTATGGGTTGGAATGTCATTGCTTATCTGTGAAAATCGAAAGCACTTTTCAGATTCTGAGAATTTGAAATTTATAGCTTGAGAAAGTACTTTTAAAAGGTTGGCAGCGCTGTCACTTAATGGCGGCACAGCCCTTTCAAAAAGTTATCAAACCAAATCATCAAATTGCATCGCCGTATACACATATTTGAAGAAAGAACAATGCAATATCCGCACACGGATTCAACCCACGCTCAGGATCAGCCAGCATGACGGATTTGCGCTTCCATGAATTTTTATGAAGTAACCAGCGGCGCGGTGCGCAGAGCCGATAAATGCGTCAGAAAAGAGACAGGGGGCGAACATTACAAATTGTAGAGACCTCTCTGTCAGCATGCCCTCCGGCAATAAGAGGACAAATTCAGATTCAAACGCGGATGACGAATTTTTGAATGTGAGCGTCGAGTCGCCTTCGGATTTGATTCAAACATTCGAGGGTGATCGGAGGGCGCATAATTATACGTTGTTGCGCCGTGTTGTTACAACTACAACACATTAAAGTCAACGTTGACGGCGTTCGCAGCCCTTTACATTTCGAATTCTTTCTTTCCTTCAAGGAGGGAACATCGTCAAAGTGAAGTGCATGTGATGTGAACGATACAATGGTGCCTAGAAGCGTCTGCGCTCATAACCGATGAGCAATAACTGCCAATGTGGAAGAATTGTGCCTGTGGCCATCGCGCAATGAAGTACTTCAGGCAAAAAGAGCCAACAAACTCAACGATCTTCGTCGGAGGAAGCCATTATTATCTATTTCCGTCAAAATGGGAATTCTTCAGGGGTTTGAAATGGATTTATTGTAATACTGTGAGTTACAGTATGCTTAATTGGTACCCATGACATAAACACAAAAAGTAATGACATTAATACAACGTAGTCTTCGCATATTTCTGACAGTTTTGACTGTTTTTAGTTGTCCGAATAAACGGACAATCCGCATCCGGACACTGGAGAGCGACATCAACATTGCTCAGGTTTGCGACTGTCTGTTTGGAGCCCACTGGTTGCATAATGTTATTCCAGAGGTACTTGGATACGACAGCATGGCCTAGCTGTGAGAAGTGGAAGCAATCTGCGGCGAAGAATTCGTATTCAACGGTGCCATTTGCCTATGAGAACCTTATTTTAATGGCATTTCGAAGTTTATGCTTACCAGCCTCGGCGGATCAACAATATCCTGGAAGAACGGCTGCATCACAAGCGTGAAATCATCAGTCGTATCGAATTCACCGCTTGTTTGGAGAATCCTTTCGGCATTCATGTATCCGATGGACGCATTCGCGATCTCGGCATCGGTAAAACTCGTATCAGATTCACAGGGACACTCACTAATGTGAAGCAATTGGCAGAACACTTCTTTGTTATCGATCTGACGCAACATCTAAAGATCAACTTTCAATTTGACGCTTATCAGTGACGTTTGATTCGACTTACGACCATGTTGAACATGCCTGTCAAAGACACAATCGTTCGGGGGAGATGGTCTTTCAGAATTTGAACGGCTTGGCGAATGCCATTGGCAAAGTTTTCTGGTGTGTGTGGGCCGTTGCTGTTGTTTAGTGAATCTTGACAGTAGGCACAGATGTCATTACCGCCGATGAAGATGTTGACTAGTTTCCAGTCGTTCTGGACGTCGACTTCTTTATGGGCATTCATAAGTTGGACGAGTTTCTTTGCCTGGCCAGGGAGGTCACCCGATTCGGCACCCGGGAAGCCGAGATTGAGATGCGCGTGAGCCCAGACATCGTTGGCACTGACGCCGAGAGCGTAACCGAAGACTGAGGGGTTAAAGGCGCGAAGAATGTCTAAATTGGAACTCTTTTATGAAAGCTAGGTCAATTTAAACTTACTCGGAATAGTTACGTGTTGGGAAAGGTTTTTATCTCCGCCACCACCAAACGACAAACCCCTATATTGTAGCAACAATGCCAGAGGGTCGCCTCGCTGAGCACCAGCGCCATTCCCTGCTGTCAAACTGTCTCCCAGGGCCGCAACGATTTTTATGTCCGCAGGTCGAACAGCATGTGCCGATGTTGGCACCGATGCCGATGGGCCCATGTTAGGGCATGTCCAACCCGGCACGCCCAGATCTTTCAGGCCATAACTATGTGCCACAAGTAACACTCCCACCAAAACTACAACCATTCATTAACATCTAAAAACAAAAATTGATCAAAACTTACGCGTACTTGAAACAACCCTCCACATGGTCGCCGAATTCCAATGATAAAGCACCCAAGACACTGGCAACTTTCCTTTATAATGACATGCGGTCGCGGAAGTTGTTATCTATCTGTACCCCGCTTGCAACTGCATTGATAATTAACCCCAGGAATAGTTAGCACCAAACTAGCAACACGGATCAAACTCGCTGCACTACAAAAGCTCAAAAGATTGTCCAATTGTGTAGTCTCCCAAATCAACCAAAACTTTCAATTGCATCTTCATTTCCGTTTTTTCTCTTATTCACACAAAATTATCCAAACCAGAACAAAAAATAGAGATCTGCGCCAAAACACATGCAGTTTGGACAACAATTGAGGAAGTAGAAAACAGAAAGAAAAGAGTTCAAGGACCGTCAAATGAAACGAATAATATCAACGACTAACATGGGCTTGCTTTGTAGGATTTGTACGGCAAAAGGGATGCTCATTCGGATGATCAAAATACTACGGAGTCAGCGACTGTGGCGTTGCTACGGGTCGAATTGTTGGAGATATAGTTGAAGGTGTCGGTTCTGCGGGCACTACATTTGGAGGTGAATCACGCAAGTCAGATGGCGATAAACGTAGATTCGACATCGAAGCGGTGTTACTGCCGTAGGGGTAGGCCAAGTAGGACGTGCCGGTCATGCTGAAGAGTTGATCAAAGCTTTCGGGGGCACGACTTGCTGCCGGCGTCGAAGGGATAGTCGTCGGTGAAGAACGAAGATCAGCTAGCGCGGTGGTATTGCCATCGGTGTCGTCGAGACCGCCATTGCATCCGAGACTGCGAAGTCGGGCTTGCAGGGTGTCGATCTGGGCTTTGGACGTCTTCAGCGCTTTGAACAGGTCCTGCTTTACGCGATTCTCCTCAGATAGTGCCTTGCGGAGTTGGTTGTTGTCGTGTTGGACGTCGCTTATCTTTCGGGAGCCCTGAAATGTCCTCTTTGAATTGCGATTCAAAGAAAAAAATAGACTTACGTCATCTGCAATCTTCTGCGCACTGCTCCGTTGAGCCTGCAACTCCTCCAACTTCGCCTCCAACCGATTCGTCATCTCTTCCTTCGCTCTCGTCTCAGCCCGCGTCTTCCGTAGATCAGACTCCAGTTTCACAATCTTTTGCCGCATCGAATCCAACAAATCATCCGTCGACGAATCTCCATTGTTCTTCGTACCACGTTCAAGCATGAGTTCCCGCTCCATAGCATCTTTGCGAACCTGCGCATCATTGAGCCGTTTCTCCAACGAGACGATCGTCAGTCTCGCTTGCTCGTTCTGCTTTACTTGTGCCCTGTACTTTGCGTCGAGTTGATCACATCGTAGCTTGTATTGCTGCGTCTCGTTCTTCGCCGTACGTTCGAACTGTTGCATGCTGCTGATGCGTTCACGCAACTCGGATTCAATCAACTTGGCTCCCTTGGCTTCATTTCGAAGTCGATTCAGCTCATCCTCCGGGCTTTCCATCCTCGATCCGCCCCGTCGAGCTCGCATGAATCCATTCGACTGCTGCACTTCATATTCAGCCTCGCCATAGTTAAAGTCGGACGTATTCGCTCTTCCGCGGCCGCCTTGATTCTGTTTCTGCTTTCCTTTCTTCTTTCCACCTCCAGACTGCGTAGGGCCCGTCGCTTGTGACGTCGAACCCGACGCAGTCGCCGTTGTTGCCGTCACCTGTGATGTGTTCGTTTGTACCGTATTTGCCGTGCCATTAGTGCCCGATTTCGATGCCGCCGGATAGCCGCCATTTGTCGGAGCATCGAGGTTTGACGTAGCGACACTCTCACCGTCGCTATCAAAATCCTCGCCGCCGACGCCACTGCTCACCGATGATGGTCGATCGTCAACGTTCGCATCGGACCCAGAAACCCGAAGCGAAGCCGACGATGCGGACGTCAGTGATGCTAGGGCGTTGTAGGCTGTTGTTAGGAGCCATACACCGAGGCTTATCACTGAAAAGGAGCGTCATTTAGGGAGTGTTTTGGTGCAAAGATCGGGATAGTGTGGTTTATGGGGTCATAAAAGTTGACAGCAACGTGTGAAGTTTGCTTTGCACGAAGTGACGAAACAAAGGACATACCTGTGGGCGTCCGCATCGGTAAATGGTCATCGTCTCCAGCGTCCTCTTCCAGGTTGTTCGCGGAAGCCGAATTGGAATTCGCTATCGCTGAACCGTTCCGATTCCCGTTGGCATTAGGACCACCGTTCTTCTTCCCGGATTTGTGAGAGACGCCATTATGGGACGAGCCATTCTGTTTCATCGGAGCTTTCGAGTGTCGTGACGTCTTCCGATTGTAGGCCACGTTGCCACCGGACGATGTTGGAGCTGCTTCAGTGCCATTGCTCCTCTGGGATGGTGCGGGCGAAGCGCTGATGGCATTATTGAGGCCTTTGTCAAAGAATGACGGCAGCGGACCATTGGATGAGGCGTATAACCGGGGTTCATCGAGATCGGCACCGGTAACATCGAGTTCAAAGTCTACAAAACTTGACTTAAACAGGTTTTTGAAACATCAAACCAACCCAAAACGTCGCCCTCAATAGCCAAATGCTGCCGAGCATTGACTTCGTGCCGCTTCTTGCCTTCATACACCGCCGGCAGGGCTTCCGTCAGAATGCGATCAAAGCCTTCGTTCACATTCTGAACATCGCTCCTTCGCCGTTCATAGGCCCAATTCGACGCGGTTTGTTTCAGCCTGAAGCCGAGTGTCACCAACGGGAACCCTAATGCATGCGATGCCAGCACCCTGTAGACGACCAACCGATGCGTCGAGGCTTGATTCGCGACAAAGGTGTCCGTCACCGCCGGAAACAGTGAAGCAGTCACCCAGACACTCCTCGAGTTGTACCAGTGCGGCATGAGAATCCGAAACCGGAAAAAGTACTCGAAGCTGGCGAAGATGATCCAGAAGAAGACGACCCGGGGGCACAGCCCGCCTCGTTCCGTCGCCACTGTAAAGAAGTCTAATTAAAAGGTGAAGTCAAAAATGTATGGAAATTGACTTACTCCACTGGTAGGCAACTTGCAGCCAAACGTAGGTGCTTGCAAAAAACAGCAACAGCTGCACCGGTAAAAATAAATAGCAAATGAGATCCGATGTTAGGGTTAAAAATAGGTAAAATATTGAAAATGTCTGAAATTAGGGGGTTTAATGGGATCAAAAAAGTAGTAAATGGGGTCTTTGAAAGGGTGATATCTCAAATCTGGAGGCTAAAAACATAAAGCACTTACAGAATAGAAGCGTAGAGGGCCATTGGGCGCGCTAACGATCTCGCTATAGTGGCGAAAGAACATCCAAATGGGCCATCCGAGCTCGATACGGACGCCGACCAGCAAATCCAACGTGATGCACACCAGCCAGATGAAAACGAGCTTCACATAGGTGAACGTTGATGGACTTAAAATGGGTTAATGGAATAAAAAATATATAAAGATCAGATGGAAAACGTGAAAACACACTTACAACGTAAATGCACACTTTAGAAGTTAGAAAAATATATAAAAAATTTGTTTAAAAACAAGTTTAAAGAAAAAATAGAAAATACTCACTTGAAGTAAACGCTCTCAGTAAACTTGTTGGCCTTCTTGCCGGCTCGACGAAACTGACGACCGTCGACGGCGCGTGAACGCTTCATCATAGTGGCGGCGGCGAAAGCGCCGCCGACGGCGATCGGCGGAGATGGAAGGGGGCCAAACGGTGGGGCGGTGGTCTGCGACGGACACCCTCCGGGCAAACACAGAAGATGGTCGAGCAGCACGGTAAGTATCGTGAACACGAGCCCCGCCAGCGTCGTGACGGCATACGCAAGTGACCACTCGGCAAAAATGTGATTTCGTGAAGATTAGTGTTTAAAAATACCCCCGAAAGTGATATAAACAAGTGGGGGATAGTTGGGAGGGTTTGAGGCTCGATGGATGTTGGCTTCTGTAAGAAAAAAAATATATAAAAACATCAAAACAAAGTTGTAAAAAGATTGAAATTACAATCGCGCACTTTTAAAACAAGTGATAACGCTAAAATAACTTGACGTACGGAAGGCCAGGCTCAATGGCCACGAGAACATGTTGATCAGAGGAGGGGCTGTGATAAGAGGGCGCTCAAAAATATATCAAAAGAGGAAATGACGGGCTGTGGCTGCCGCTAGGGCCACGCACACGCAAGAGCGTGAAAACGTGTAAAACTTGAAACAAAAACAAAAAACCACAAGACTGATCGGACGCGTATCAAGCTTGGAAGTTTGCCGAGCTCAGAAGAGAGGAAATGGGCAGATAAAATTATTATGTTAGAGTCCGATAAGTGAAAACAAATAAAAAGTCGGCCGGGATATATATAAATTTCCGCATATAAACTCAAACGAGTCGAAAACACATTAAAAGTAAACACATGTGAAGGGTAATGGGTTCAAGCTGGGAGGGATGATAGATGGGAGGAAGCGGATGATGATTTGGAGCTGGATTCACGGCATTGGAAGCCTGTGGCACGGCCAGAGGGGAGCAGCGTTTTGAGCTGGGTCGTTGTCACTTTTCGCCAAGGGAAGGCGTAAGTCGGCTGCGGGTGTGCTGTGTGAAAGATAGGAGCGTGCGGCCGGGGCGGAGAGACGGACGCACGACCCGCGCTGGTTTGCTGACATTTTCGAACAAAACAGCCATCGGCGATCCATTCGGCTTTGAGATATCTGTTCTGACTTTCGCTCTGGGTTACCATTATGGTTGATCTATTCGTACCTACTTGAAAAGATGGACGTAAAGGTCGAACAACACGTAAAACTGGTCAAAACGGTCAAGGATCGCGTTTTTGCGTTTTTTTTTACAAAATTCTCGAAATTCAAAGCGTTCTCGTAATTTAAGACGATTCTATTTTAGACTCTTGACAGTTATTATTACTGTAATCACAATTATTTTTGCCAGTTTTTATAATTTTACCACCCATTAGCCATTTTGCACTTTTTCCAACCAAAAATTACTGTAACATGTGTAACACAACCTTTTCTGCAAAAACCTTTCGCCAAAAATGTCAACATTAGCAAGCACAATAACAAGTCATCCTCTCACACTTTTTAAAAAACAGCATGACTGCGCCCGATTCTGACTGATGAAATACCCCCTCAGGGGAAGCCTTTTATCACCATATTTCGAAAGAGCTGTGTCGACCCCTCCCACTTTTTAATAGGACTCATTCTAGCTGATTAAAATATAAAAAGTTTACGAAAAAGCGCCTTTTTTCGTTTTCGAGGCAGCCAGTTGTAACAAAAATTGGCTTCTTCAGTTTTCAGTTTTTGAAAACTTTGCAAAAAAAACTTTTATTCATTATGCTGGGCCACGTGTGGATGGTTAGTAAAACGGCAAATGGCCGCCGTTTGCATGGGGTTTACGAGGGGGGCGACGGAGTTTTGAGACTTGTGGGGGGTTCGATTTAGGTTTTGAGAGGATAGAAACAAAACTTGGCACATTTTATAAGTTACAAGTTTGACGTAAGAAAAGTTGTAGCAGAAGTTTTGTAAATTGGTAGAAACATTTGTTTGTGGCAAACATGAATAAGCAATAAGGCAGGCAGGCGTTCGCGTCCTCAAGGGATTCTAATCAGAAATAGCGGTCGTTTTCGTCTAAATTCCAATTAAAAAAGGCATCGACGCACGAAAAGTTGATGTAAAAGGACATGACAGGTGGTTGGTTCGTGGCTGGCTTAATGTTAAGCTAGTCGAGCATAATCGGGCGAGCGCGAGGCGCACTTGAGGGGGGCAATGTCCCGAGGGCACCGGCTAATTCAACGCTGTGCTGGCATGCTTCAGGCAATCGATAACTGCCGGCCACAGGCGTCAAGCTGTCCCTTGGCGAGGACAACATGTTTGTTGGGGGGAGAAGAAGCGGTGAAGGACCACCGAGGGGATGGCATAACACACGTGGGGGTGGGTTTGATCGGTTTTGAGGGGATTGTGGGGTCAGAGGGCGTAGGAGGGGTCAAGAAAACGGCCTAATTGGTGAAGTTAATTGATACCTTTGAACTAGGCACACTTATCTCTGTCGGTGAAGTTGATAAGTTAGCCCCTAGGCTTTGCTAAACCAACCTCTAATGACCGAACAGGCGCCGAACCAACAACCCCCGATGCTAAAGGGGTACAAACTCGAGGCCCTCAGGCGCCCTAGTCTCCGCGAACGGCATACACACGCACCCGACCATCACTCACTATATACACGTACGAACGGCGGTCTCGCGAGCCCAGCAAGTGCCACAGGCAAAATAGAGAGAGACAAGACCGAGACTCGGGTCTCGTTCTTCTGACCAGGCTGCCAGCCACCGCGTGTGTCTGTGCCGTTGTCGACGTCGGCAGCTCCGCGCAGCCCTCAGGCCGGCTCCCGTTTTAAAATCGATGTTGCCAGCCCAGCCGTCGACGCGTGTCGCCGAGAAGTGGGCTCATGGCAAATTCAAAGTCACAAAAAATGTGTGTGTGGCACCAGTCGCCACCACCAATGGTGGCAAAAGGCTTGCCTTGCTGGTGGCGACATCGCTGGAGGGCATTCAATTAATCTTCATTGTTCTGAAGCACCCATCAACACCCGTCCGGCTGCCCGGCGAACGGCACACGGCCATGGAAGTCGGGCTCTGCGATGAGCATGCCCTCAGGGCATGGAGCCGGTTAACAATAAGTGAAAGATGGCCACAAAAGAGGTGGCATTTAACACCTGAGAGGTGGTTCCATCAAGGGGCGGAGCCAAGTTTGACTTCAACTTCAGACGGCAATAAACAGGGGTGCCATAATCGGAAAACAATAAAAAAGCCAAAAATACAGTAGCTTCAACACCAAATTTAATAATAGCCCAGCCATCTGATTGATGCCGTCCAGTCACGCAAAAGGGAAGTGCATCGAGTCTGGGCGTCGAATTAGACGGCACGGTTTCCATATGCCATAAAAAGTTATTGCCTCAGACATTTTAAAAACTGGGTTACTGTAAAACGCCAATTTTTTACAAACTTCGAAAAAGCCTTCAAAAACTTGAAAAAAACTTCCACCGACCACATTCCAAAATCTATTTTCAATTTACTGGTCCTTTTTGTTTAGTCATTGCCCGCCCCCTTTTGGTGACACCCTTTTTATACCCCATTATCGGCCCGCTTGCCGCCAACGGCACGCCAGCGTTGCCATGGCAGCCCAGCGTGGCCCTGTTTTGCTTGCCGAACCCAGTGTCGTAACCAAGTTTGGACTTTTGTGTAATTATTTCCGGCCCCTTTGCGTAGCTGCGTGTAAATAGGTACAGCTTTGATGCTGTGGGATTGACTTTGGTGATCATAAAGCAGTTTGACATTTGCCAATTTACCTTTTTGGCGAGTTAAAATGGCTTCCAACACGGATATCAAAACGTCAAATACGCCGAAAGAGATAATTGAAGAGTCCTTGTACCCTCAAGGAGGCTTGCTTTTTCGGAAAGATTCGAGTGGGCCTATTTTTTGTAAGCCGAAGTTGATCCCGTTGAAATCGGTGACCCTGGAGAAGCTCGAAATGATGCAACAGGAGGGGCTCGAGAAAATGAGGCAGATGGAGGTCAGTTTTTGGCGTTTTGTCAGCTTAGAAGGTAATGTTGGATGTTTTCAGCGCCAAAAACTTGAAGACGAACAAAGAATCACGTCAGATGCGGAATCTGGAGAGCCTGTCGATGTCGATGCCAATGTGCCGAAGCAGACTGATGTCTGGCAGGCTGATTGAAGTCTTTTAATGTTGTTGTTTTCGATTATGTATAATACTGTAACTTTAAAAAGGTTAAAAATGCCAAATAAACCTGTTTTTAACCCTGATCCCCTCAGGGAATGCCTCGGGGCTTCAACAAATCCAGCGTCAAAACACTGACTCACTTTTTGACCTTTGCAACAATGGACGAAAACAATGCCACCCGCAAAGCCAAACTGTCGCCACACACCCGAACGTCTGCACTTAAACATAAAAATGTGCGTGCATAAAAAGATCACGCTGGTCTAAAACCGTCCACAGAAACACGCGTAAAGACAGTCTCAACGCGAAGAACACGCGGTCAATTTCGGGTGTTCTCCAGCCAAACTTCACGCAAATTCAGCCGTCATTAATCGAGCTTTTCTCTTTGATCTGTCACTATTTCGATCTTTTTTGTCATCCTTAATTGACGTGTTGCTGTTGGCTGTCTTTTGAATGCACTTGACTATACATTTTCTGATTCCAGGCTCGATCTTCTCAGCCAGTGGTAGTTCACCATGGCTCGTGCCCAATTTGAGTACGATGAGGGGGGTACGACCTTCTTCTACGTCTTCATCTCCTTCTACACGATGATCCTGATCCCCCTGACATATGCCCTGTGGCCGAGTGCACGTAGGTTTTACACAATCTTCGCTCAAGCTGATTTTATATATAAAAATCCCCTTTGCAGCCCAGGAAAACATCGTCGACGAAAGCGGCTGTCAATGTGCCGGTTGCAAAGTGAAACGGGACAAGAAGCGTGCTATCAAACCTTGGGAATACACCAAACGGCTAATCAAGGTCATCGTTTTGCTGGTTTTGTGGGCTCTCTACGCCTATGTCACCGTTCACGTGTTTTCGCTGGAAGTCGTCACGGAAGAGTATGATCCTTACAAGATTCTTGGTGTCGACCAAGGCGCCGAACCGTCTGTCATCAAGAAGGCTTATCGTGAACTCACGAAGACCCACCATCCCGATCGTGGCGGTGATGAAAAGATGTTCGACAGCATTGCCAAGGCCTATCAAGCTTTGACGAACGATGAAAGCCGAGAAAACTGGGAAAAGTACGGAAACCCCGATGGTCCGAAGGCAGCTACATTCGGTATTGCCTTGCCGAAGTGGATTGTCAGCGAACAGTATGGTGGATTCGTTTTGGCGCTGTATGTGGGAGTCTTTTTGGTCATTTTGCCGATTATTGTGGTGAGTTTTGGCTTTGAATTTACTTTTTATATATCCATAACTTACAATTGACCTATAGGGCGTCTGGTGGACCCGATCCATGAAATACTCCGCCGACAAGGTCCTCGTCGAAACAACCCGAGCTCTGTATCACTTCCTCCAGAAGACGCCGAGCATGAACATCCAACGCGCATTGACAGTGCTGTCCGGCGCTTGCGAGTACTCCCACAAGTTCAACACTGCCATTATCGAGCGTGAAACGGATGAATTTGAAGTCAAGAAGCTGATCAAGGACCTGAGAAACATCAATGAAAGCAAACGTGAAGCGCCGTTCTATCTTCCGTGGTCGATCAAGGCCAGAACCCTATTCCATGCGTATTTGACGAGATTATCGATGCCGTCGGCGGCTTTGGAAGAAGGTTTGTCCTTTCCCTTGACTATTTTTGACCCATTTTGATGATTTCGCTTCAGATCTCCAATACAACCTAACCCGAGTGATGCCTATCATCGAGGAATTCATGCGAATGCACCTCCAAATGTACTTCCACATCCCGCTCCAGCGCCCGCCCACCCTTGAAGCCCTTGAGAACATCATGAAGCTCCAGCCCATGTTCGTCCAAGCCCTCTGGCCCCAATCTAGCGGTCTTCTCCAACTGCCCCACATCACCGAATTCAACATTCGCTTCCTTCGCCGAAACAACGTCTACACCTGTCTGGACCTGGCCAACAAGAACGAGCACAAGCGGAGAGTGTTGTTGAACCAGATCGACGAAGGCCAATACGAGGATGTCATTGCCGTTCTGACCCAGATGCCACGATTGGAGATTTCTGCCGATTTTGAAGTCCAGGGCGAACAGGACAAGGATGTCGTCACCGTTGGCAGTATCGTCACCCTGAAGGTCACCATCAAGCGCCATCCGCTTTTGGACGTTGAACGCCGGGCTCGTGAGATTAAGGAAGACGCTAAGGCGGCGCTGGAAAAGGAATTGGAGAAGGAGGAAGAGCCGACGGCAGCCAAGTCGAGAAAGGTCTGGGAGAAGCCGCAGAAGAAGAAGCCAAAGGCCAACAAGAAGAAGGCCCCGCAACCGAAGAAGAAGGCCGCTCCGACTGCCACGGCATCCAAGCCCGAGGAAGAACAGCTCTTGAAGCAGGACGATGGCTCAAATTCGGAATCTGACTCAGAAGGCAGCAACAGCGAATCAGAAGGCGCCGATGTCAGTGTGAACAACGACGACGACACCGTCAATGCGACCTCGAACAATGAAGACAGCGGCTCAGATGACGATGACGGCTGGGATGACGGTATGGTCCGAAAGGAGACCCTCCTCGACAAGGAGCCCACAGATAACCATCCCGTGCATGCGCCGTTCTTCCCGATGGACAAGTTTGAGTGGTACTACGTCTACCTCGTTGAAAAGAAGGAGAAGCGTCTTTCTAGCTTCGTCGTGCCTTGCAAAACGTTGAAAGACGAGAAAGTTGTAAGTATCCTTTCACTATTTTGCCTACCGTACCTCAAAAACCCCCTTCCAGGTCGAACTCCGTTTCCCAGCGCCCCAGAAGCCCGGCGTCTACGCCTACACCCTCCATGTCCGATCCGATTCCTATTTTGACATTGACGTCGCGACAGATGTCAAGCTTGAAGTCCGTCCCGCGCCTGAATTCATTCCACCCAAGTACGTCGAAGATGAGGCCGACGACGACGCCCAGGATGACGATGACCTCTCCGAATACACCGAAGGCTCCGATTCCGATGAATCCGACTCGGATTAACAAATTCAATCAAACAGCTCCTTTCTTCTGGGCTATGAGATGGGTAATATTGTTTTGAGAACGTGCATACGATAGATGATGACTAATTTTAACTTGTTTAACGTTCAGTATTTCGATATTGTTGGTTTTGGTTCCGCCACGCAATCTTTTGTGGTATTTTAATTTATTTGTAAAAGGTATGAGATATAAATTCATTGTAATTCGTTCAGAGGTTCAGGCAATCAATATACAGGTAACACGTAGGCAGGACTAGTAATCGGGGACGACTTTGGACGCGTATTTGGTGACGAGATCGTACATCTCTGTGGGCTCGGATGGGTTACGGTAGCGCAGCAGGATGGTCGTTTCTTTGATGCCCTGGAAATGGATGATAAGAAAGGTTGAAAAAGGGGGAAAACTAACCATGTAGGGCTTGTCGTAGACGAGGATGATAAAATCGGTGCCGAAATGGACGCACGAAGTTCGACGCAGGAATTCGGCGAAACAGGCCTCATGCGCCGGCGATGACTGCACCAGAGGCAGCAGGAGCACCTTTGCGTAGTGTTCGCCTTCTGCGGGCACGAGCAGCTTCGCCCAGAGCTCGATCATCAGTTTGGGCTTCAGGTTGATGGCCATGATTGCGCGCTTTGATGACAGTCCGCCGCGTCGCCACCCACACCACAGGCCCAGCGTTTTCCTTGGAAAGTCGGTCTTTTCGCTTGGAAGAATGTTGTAAATTCTTCCAAGCGAGAGCGCCGACTTTCCAAGCGAACTGACCGAGTTTCCAAGCGACGCGTGCGCACCTTCCAAGCAATCTTGTCGACCTTCCAAGCGATTTTGAACGTCTTCCAAGCAAAGCCACCTGCTATTTCGCCTCCTTTTTTTCTCTGCCGCCCCCTTTTGCCCTCGATCCCCTGCTTTGAATACACACTAAATCATTGTAAATTGTTCATCTTTATTATAAACAGACACCATAGAACACCAAAAATAACTCAGGAATATATAAAATACGAGAAACAAGCTCAAAAAATGGGAATACAGATAGGGGGGACGATGCTGGCTTAACTTGGAATTGCGGCGAATTCGGTCGGATGAGATTCTGGCTGGCTTTTGAAACGAAGGGGGTGTTGTGAAGTTGTATTGATGTGTTCATTGTTGCGCGGACGGTGAATGGAGATTCGGTTTGCTGGGGTATTTATGGAGACGAAGTTTTTGATGTCTTAGTGCTGGAAAATATATATATTTTACTTCATCAGAAGGTGCAAAATCAAACTCTTACCTGAAACCTTGGTCATGACGTATGTGGCCGCAACATTTACCATCTCAACTGATATATTGAGCTTCAAATTGGGTAGTTCAAGTTCTGCCTTCCCATGGAACTTGGGATGTCAGGGATGTTGATCGACGGCGATTTCCGAGGAGCCTTTATCAGTATTCTTTGACTCAGTTGTCGGTTTTGAGGATTTCGACAAAGGTATACAGGGCACATTCACGGGTTCTGGGGCTGGACTCGGGTTCGAGGCTTGGTGGATCCGGCAACGACTTGGGTTGATGGCAGCTAGAAAAGGGGGTTTATGACGGGAATTAGAAAGGAAAGGGATGCCTTACATCAAAAAAGACCTTTTGTGACTGGCCAGGATGCCGTCGTAGTCAAGTGGCAGCACGAAAAGACGGCCTTCAGGGGTGCCAGTCTTGACAAACACCATGTGGATGCCATCGACGATGATCACCGTCCTTCCGGATGAAACTCAGCGGAGAGACGAGTGCATTGACGTGTTTCACGACTCAGCCCTCGGGCACGCCCAGAATCGACACAATGTGGGCGATTTGGCTGCAGGCGATCGCCAAGATGAAGTCATTGCCGGCGGCGAAGACGGTCGCGTACTCGTCGACATCGGGGGGCGTCGTCGGGGACTGAAATGGGGTTAGTTTGGAGTGAAAACTGTTTTGGCTTGACCCACCTGTAATGGACATCAAACTTGGTGACGAGGTATTGCCGAGCTGGAAGAACGCCTGTCCCACCGTAACCCTATGAAGGCCATCATCGGCTTGTGATCCTGGCGGGTCAGCCGACACGACAGAGCTGACCGGCCCTTCCGATAGTTGTCTGCGATCTGCAAAGTCGTGGCGTCATGCGTCTTTGTGACGGAATTCTAACGCTCCGAAATGCCATCTTCAGTTTGGAATCCGAGTTCATTCACGAGTTGGATCAGGGTTCGGATGAGCGTAGCGAACTTGAATGGACGCATGAGTCGTCTACGGAGCTCGATAGACATCCGGAAGTGAAGCTCGTGGCAATCGTCAGAGTACCCGCTGAAGCCATCTTGAGACCGTTCATAGGGCAATGCTCGACAAAGAGACGGATAACTTCACAGAGCTCGAGGGTGATGTCGGAGAGGACGTCGAAGTCGTTTCGGATGCGGCCCTAGATGACAAATTAACGTTGGAAAACTGATTAAAAAAGATCAAAACCCACCACTTGATTATCCACATACTCAACCGCAATGGCAAAAGCCCTCGAAATGCCGGCTTCCTGGTTCTGCACACTGCCGACAATGGCCATCATTTGCGTATCGCCACGCGTGTAGACAGAATCGGCAAGCCTATATGACGCCGACAAGATCCAGCGAGTAACACGAACCAAGTGGAGCTAAGCCGGCTTCTTGGAACTCGTCGCAATACCGCAGCAAAGTCTCGTAAAACCGTTCCGATGCCGCAACCTGGACCGTCGATGAGACGTAGTGAACATGTTGAGACTGATTTTCGAAGTCTTGCTGGATGAAGAAGCATGAGGCGACACGTTCCTCGACATAGGTTACCAAAGCTGACCAATCATTTGTAGACTATCGGCACAACGGGGTCATTTCGGCATGCTATTTGAATCGCGCGATGGACGACATGGAAGGAATAGCGTTCACCGTTGAAAAACCGGTGTTTAGTGGCATTGAGAGACTTCGGGCAAGCGAAGAGGCTGCATCCAGGACGGATTCAGTGACTATGAGAAAGAGTCAGTTGCTTACGAGGATGTTTTTGTCGAAGCAGTTGTGATGCGGTTTAATGAGTAAGGCCTTCTTGAAAGCCTTTGGAAGAATGTCACACCAGTCTCTACCATGAAATTCCTCGCATAGATTCCTTGCCCTTCTTCAAGAAGTACCCGTTACTACAAGCTCAACGATTCCTTTAAAACATCTACCGTACATCTACAGCTCTATCGACGATGCAGCTAACAACTCGAAGCAACAACTACGTAGATAGCCAAGTAACGAATCAAATGCTGGCGATAACGACGCTGCCTGACTTGGTATTCAACACTTCTGGTTCAACCTTATGACGGCAAAGAACCGAGAATTTAGTTACTATGCCCTAACTAGACTTAAAGCTATTGAATCCAATTAAAGTTTTCTGCTGCCAAGGAAACAACCACCGAGAATCAACTATTCAACAACCTCGAGGTCAGCCCAATCCGGAAAACCTGCAGGGGTAACCTCAGTCGACGACTTTACCGGCGCCATCTAAATCAGTCGTGTACAAACTCGCAGGCGGCTATTTAAGCAGCGCGACATACGCCATCGAACGGCATTCCGATCAGTGCCCAGACGAAATGATCCTAGAAGTAGGCGACAGGCTTAGGTACTCTCTGCACTGCTCCGTTGGTGAGGAGTGCCTGACGGCTGGGTATGCGCTCGCTGACGGTTGATGACCTATTGCAATGTGAAAACACAGACATTACCACAGTAAAAACATGCCGGAGATGTATAGCAGACGATTCCAGGGCCAGGGACTTCAAACTCCTCGATGAGAGCGAACTGAAAATATATATATATATATAAGTCTCACTCCAAACCTCTACTAGTCTCAAAACCCACCTCGTCATCGGTCAAAATAGTCAAACAAAGGTCGCTGCTTCTCTGCATGATGGTGGCGGAGCGGCTGGGAAGGTGAAAACGGCATAAAATAGCGACAAAGAAGCAAGCTTCGAGCAAGGCAAAAAACAGGGACGAAAAAACGACAAAGTCCGGGAGTCTGCGAGTAACATGCAAAAACAGATTCGCGGTGGGACATCACCCCAAACGTCGCTTGGAAAAAGGACGCAATCGCTTGGAAGAAAATCGTGGGTTTCCAAGCGAAACGCACGACTTTCCAAGCAATTTCGACCCTTCCAAGCGAAAGCACCGACTTTCCAAGGAAAACGCTGGGCCTGTGACCCAGCAGAACAGGGCCTTGGCGTTGTGTGTCGAACGGACACCGCGCATTTTGACTTGAACTTGCTCGAAATTGTGTCTGACTTTTTGCACAGATTTTGATCGTTTTGCCGCTTTATCCCTCTTATCACCCACTTTATCTGCGTTCTTTTGTTATCGTAACGTGCCCCGTGATTACCGCTACCTTTTGAAACCTATCCTTCATAGTTTTAATATATTTTCAATCCCCAAATTGCAGGTAATCATGCCCGAAGAAAACACGCCAACCCACGATCTCAGCGTTGAACAGTCTTTCCTCCTCCAGGAAGATGGATTCACTGTCAAGGGGTTTGCTGTCAACAATAAGATTGGTAAAGTTGCAGTGTTACGGCGACATGACAGAAAAAGGTAATTTGTCTTCCATGTTTTTAAGTCGGATATATAAAAACCATCCTTCAGCGCCCCTCAAACCATAGGCTTGTCCAAGATCGAGTTCTACACCACAGTCGACATGCCCCGGATCTATCTGGAGAAGTTTGTCTACATACAGTCGACCCTGGTGGAAGCGATTGCATGGATTGGAACGTCGACCCTTGCCTGTGTTTGCATCGATGGCAGTGTTGTGGCGCTTTCGCCGTTTTCGACCCTTAAAAAGGTTTGTTAAAACTTGTTTTATTGGTTCATTTGCCGCCACGTTTGCATTTTTCGTTACAAAATTTGTTTCTGTTTTTAAAAAACATTTTCAAACAATTTTCAAATTTCAGCGCTACCAAGTCTCGCCGACTCCGTTCTGGTGCGGCGCCCAGTATTCCGCGACCGAAGTCGTTGCCGGTACCGATTCCGGTAATGTGTTCTTCATCAAGCAGAAGGAGCCCGTCGATGGCGAGGAAGCCGAATCCGGCGAATTGTACATCTCGCGTCGATTCAACGTCGGCAGCGATGAACGCCCCATGGCCATTGCCGCATCGGAATCGCTAAAAACCGTTGCCGTCGGTTGTCTCGATCGTGTCTTCATCTTGGATGTTTCGGGTGCCACCGTCAAGCCGACTTTTATCCAGCTTCAACGTGAAGGGCATCGGGCTACTATCGCTTTTTCGTTGCTGTTTTTGTAGGTTTTTCACCAGTCTAATTTGACTTTCAATTAAGATCGACGCTTTCAGTAACCAGAGCCTCTTCATCGGCGACTCCCGCGGCCACGTCAGCGTCTACAATGCCAAGAACGGTGCCCTCATCAAAAACATGAAGACCCACCAAGCGCCTGTTTTGGCTCTGGCAACCCAGGGAGATTGCGTCTTCGCTTCCGGCGTCGATCACCGTATCCAAGTAATGCGCCAAAATGCCGTTGGCGATCGGTCGGATTGGCAGGCGATCGGGCAGCGTATGATCCACGAGAATGATGTCTCAGCCCTGGCTTTTGTGGATAAGTACTTGCTTTCTGGCGGCGCAGAGCACGATTTCTTGATTTCGATCCATCAGGTCAAACATCCGTGGGTTCCGATTCGAACTGTAAGTCATTTCCACTCTTAAAATTGCCGAAATTCGGAATTTAGCTCAATTGGACGGCCTCTACCGGCGTTGAATACCAACTGCTCCCATCCCTCTTCAACCTGACCATCGTCGAACGCATTCGCACCCCTGCCGGCGAGGTCCAACCTGCCAAGCTCATGTGTATCTCCAGCAAGACCTTCCCCTTCGAGCATTCATCCATGTCTCCGACCGGTCGCCACATCGTCGCATCCACGAGCAAGGCCCTGAAGGTTTACGCCATGAAAGACGCCGACGGAGGGCCGAAGCGTGTCGCCAAAATCGGTCAAATCTCGTCTCCCGGAAGTGTCACTGCCATTGCTGCCGCCGAGGATTGTGTCTACTTTGCCGTTGGCGATTTCGAGCTCCATCGCTACAACTACGCTTCAAAGACCGATACAACGCTATACGTCAGTGGTGAGTGATTTGACAAACTTCTTTCTTTCTTCCGTGTAGTCCACGTCATTCACATCATTTCCTTCCATTATTTGATTTATGCTTCTTTGAACTTGCGTCATTTGAAAACCGTTTTTCAGAGGTCAAATCGTCTGTGCGGAAGTTGCTATTTTCCGCTGACGGCAAGCATCTCATCGTTCTAACCCATCGAAACACGCTTTTCCGCTTTGATCTCGAGCGCCTTCACGCCGTCGATGACGAGGATGAGCCAATGACCGACGATGAAAACGGCGCTGTCCTGGTTACCACGCTTCGCGAGCTCGTCGTTGACATCCGATCCGTCGATGCCGATCGCGTCGTCCTTCTGACTACCGAGCCCAAGAAGCCGCTCGTAATCCTGAACCTCAGCAACAACACCGAGAAACGCATCGCCATCTTCACGACTGACTTCCGCTACCCCGTCGCCATCAGTGATTTCGTCGACAACAAGCTCATCGTGGTCAGCAATCGCAAGGATGTCGCTGTCATCGAGTTCGATTTCATCGTAAGTCCATCTTTTGAAACGGCTCTTCACACCAATTCCCCGTAAAGCTCTATTTTTGACCAATTTCCTGTTTAAATTAGGCGTCCGCCTATATTCCCCAGAGTCCAGTGCCGTCCTTACACGCCCAAGCGGCGACGCCTTTTTCCGGAACTCGTTTTTGGCGCATCCCTTTTTATGGACTTCTTCCAACCGCCCCATAACTACTTATAAACTCACTTATGCCGTTGTCCATGTTTTGCAGAGGAACAAATTGTCCAAGTATGTCGGCAGTGTCATTGCGGCCTCTGGTGTCGTCCAACAACAGGGCGCATCTGAGATGTCCTGTCTGAAGCGATTCGCGCCAACCTCGCGCCTCGCACCTCAATGGGCCACGCCGCCGAAGGAGAACAACAAGGTCCATGGTTTGGACTCGGAATCGCCGTTTGGCAAAAACCACGTGTTCGTGTGCGGCTCGCAGCCCATTGCCCCGCCGACCCAAGTTGCTTTCGTGATCAAGCGCTACCAACGGAACTAAATGCCCTCTTTTATGCCTTTTTGTTGATTTTTTATTCGTTTTCATTCGTGGTTAATTTGTTATCGTTGTTTTTGTTGAAGTTAATAAAGTTGCTATCAGGATGTGGATGACTCTGCTCGTCACGACGGCGATTCTCGAAGCAACGGCCAGTCTTCAGTGCGATATCGTGGTGATAGATCGGAAAAGTGGCGGTCAGGTTGGCTTTGTTTCATCGCCAGGGTATCCGATGGGTTACGGTGGCAACATGAGATGTGTTTACAATCTGACGGCGGGCCCAGGATTCACGGTGCAGCTGACTTTTGTGGACTTTGAGCTGGAGGACAAGTATTCCAAGTCGGAGCAGTGCTTGAAGGACTATGTATTGCTGAATGTGCATGATCACGAAGGTCGGGAGCACGTCGGGAAGCGGTACTGTGGCACGGAAGCGCCACCACCTCTGAGAACCATGCAGCCGGCGGTCGAGTTGGCTTTTGTGACGTCGCATGCTTCATTGAGGCGGGGGTGGAAGTTGCAGTATGAGTTTGTGCCGGAGGGTTGGTTTTAATGTTTCAAATAGGCTTTTCGACTGATAAAAGTCAATTCCAGCCCAAGTCTTCGAGCCCCCAAGCACCTACAATGACCCCGACATCAGACACCAGTGGGAATGTGGCGGCCATTCGTCAGTTGATGCCATCGACGGCGAGATCATGTCCCCGGGGTTTCCGTCGACCTACCCACGTGATGTCACGTGTAATTGGTTGATAAGAGTGCCGATTGGGAAACGGATCTACGTCAGACTCATCCATCTCGAACTGACCCCCACTGTTGGTATGTCTACTCATTTTCTGGCATCTGTAATCCTTCGATTTGTCCCATTACAGCCGGCTGCGACAAAGTATCCCTCTTCATCAACGACGGCTACAAGCAAGAACTTCTCGAATCGCCCTCCTCCCGGAAGTGGATGGACCAATCAAGCATCATGAAGTTCTGTGGCAGCCAAAGCTATTACAACGAAGAAGGCATGAAGTCTTATTTGTCAGAAGGAAACCGCGTTATTATTCGATTCGTCGCTAAAGCAGCACCATTACCGGAGCAGTTTGCTGTCTTTGAAGAAGAAGGCCGTCCAATCGGATTCAAGCTGTTCTGGACCACCGTGGAAGGCCTTATCGACGCTGATGACCCTCCATGTGAAGGCTTCATGTGCCGAGGTGGTGAATTTTGCATCGATAATGGGCATAAGATTTGTGCGGAAAGGACCAAATTATGCATTGACAAGTCGCTTCAATGCAATGGTGTTAGTAATTGCGCTGAAAATGATAACAGTGATGAAGCTAATTGTGAGTTTTCGTTGCAGGATCACTATTTTTTTCAAGTTCGTAAAATTGGTCGTTTCAGGCTATTCAAATCACATAATCGCCACGGCAACAAGTGTCTTTACAGCTCTTCTAATCTTTACAGTCATGCTGATACTGTATCATAAACTAACAATGCGTCGAGAAATCCATCGTCGTCTGCATGAAAGGGCCAAAAAACTTCGGCAATCCATCGAAGCTGCTGCAAAAGAAGCCGCGCTTGAGCCTTCTGAAGAGTCGGGAAATGGACGGATGATTCCAAGAGTCAAAGTCACACCAATGCAGTCCCCAAAACAACTGACGATCCCCGTGAATCCACCAAGATCGCCGTTTTTCACCGCATTCTCTGGCTTGGACCCCGTTCTCATGGGTCCACTATTGACTACGACTCGAGGCAGTGAAAATGGAAGCTTCCGAACGACCAACGTATGCCTTCAGCCTCCAAAAAGCAGCCAAATGATGCACCACGGATCTGATGCCGGTGAAAATTCGACTTGGATGCTTCTATCCCATAGCCAGTTTCACAACAAACCGCATCTCGATGAAATACTTGGGTTGACACAATCTGCTGAAGTTTAGATTTCCACTTTATAGAAGGTTTTAAAAAATAAAACTATAAGAAAATGCAAAAAGTTATTCTGGAGGTATGGGGAATCGAACCCCAGCCCTCTCGCATGCTAAGCGAGCGCTCTACCCCTGAGCTATACCCCCAATGAAGACGCTTGTCCAGAAAACGCACACTTTCAGTCGAAATAAAAACCAGATTTACGTTTATCAGTCCAAATCTTGTTTGAATGACGCCAAATATAGCCTTTCTTGCACGTATCCATGTTGATTTCCATCGCAGATCTGCATCTGCATAAGCCGGTTTGGTCAAAAGCATGTTGTTTCAAGCGGCGTTGCAACAAACACAAACGGCTTCTTTTCGGATGTTTACGGATGCTTGCTTTTTGCAATTGGTGTGGGTGCAAAGATCCGGTGGCTCGAAACCTGCTGATTACTTACAGACTTGCCCACGGGCGATGGGTATCGAAAAATAAACCCAAAGGCGAAAGATGAAAGAAGGCAAAAAACACTGAGCGTTGGTGCAACCAGCTGTTCTTTCGGCGATGACAGTGAACATTGTGAAGGTTCTTGATTTATAAAAAAAACAAAACATAATGTTACGATGGCTAGGAGCCACAGGGGAATGAAGACTGATTTTGAGTTTGTCCATAGGGTTTTGTTAGGTTGTTTTTGCATTATGTTGGCTAACTTGACTTCGCAGGGGCGTACAGCACAGACAACGTGGCCGAACCCAGTCTCGAGACACAAAAAAGTAAAAGTAGTAGTCATGTTTGCTTGTTGGAAGTTTTTAGTTTACTCCTACGGTTTGTCTCTGTGCATCGAGTTTTTTGCAAAGACGGCGGGGATGGGGAGGCGTGTGGGGGTTTCTTCAAGGATGTCTTGGATCTGCGTGTTTCGGCGACAATGTCCCCCCATTTCATTCAAAAGCTAGCCAGGCTAGAGGGGGGATATCTCAAGCAAGGTAGGACAGATGCACCGCCCACACGACGGAGATCCGTGAGGCGCGTTTGGGTGCAAGCTGCCCCCGTCCAAGTTATAGTAGTTGAAGCACCACAACAACCAACCTTTTCCTCAAGTTTAAAGTCAGCCATAGCCCCTGCGCGTGGGCGGGGCTGTCAGAGTCGTGGATATTTCTACACCCTCGAGGAATTTGGAGACTTTGTCACAGCGCTCATTGATAAAAAGGATGCTTTATCACATTTAGCTACCAATTAGTGGCCAAATTCATCCCAATCGGCATCCTAACCGTCAAAATTCTTCCAATCTGATCACAACCTACCTTTTCAGTACCAACTTTGACCAATCAAACCCCTCTCCCCCACCATACAACCCCAAGATAACCATCTCAACCCCCTCCCGACCTACAGTACCCCTTTTTGTTTTGATCACCCCTAAAAAGGTATGATTGCCTGAGGCATTTCTGTTTGAGGCGTTTTACCTGTCTTGGAACTCATGTGATGCATCTTAGACCTTCGTTTTTCGTTTCGTTTCACTTCGCACAAAAAGCATATGACTACTTTAGTTTCATGTCCTCCGGAAATGGAAAGTATTTCATTATTTCTTGCAGATTTTTAATCTTTACAATCGCAATTTCTATTTTAATCGCACATTCTTTCAAGATTCCGTCACTTTTGTCTTTGAATAAAAATCAAACCACTCAAGTGCCATTGAGCGCGGTTTTGTTTGTCTTGCTTTCCTTTCAAGCCGCAAACGCGATTTCTGTCTTTTGATTCCATTTTTGGTGACGATGACGATTGGCGCTGTGCTTTATGTCTGTCATTTGCATTTCTGAAGCTGGCATACTGATCGACGGCAACGGCAGGTGCTGACAGCGTCGGCATTTTATGACTCAAATGGCGGTGCGCGGTTTGGCATTTCTTATGTTGACAGCGGGCGGCACCGGCATTGCTTAGGAAAGTCAACCACACCTCTCTAATCGATCGATTTGTAAGCTCCAAGCGCTATTTGAACAAATACAAACACAACTTCCAGCTTAAACGGCGAGCGTAAGCCTGTTTGAATTTGAGTCTGACTTCCGTCCGCGCACCCGCTTTGTTTCAGTGTTTTCACTATTCGGGTCAAACTCCGCCCTTTTTTCAAGATTTGCCTCAATTTTCAGTTTCATCCTGGAAAACTGCCCCTAAGGTGTACCCCTCCTTGTCCGCCCACGCACCCCTCGAAGACGTCGGTCTCGCGCACGCGCAAGCTTAAAACCGACGATACTGCGATCTGCCCTGAAGCTGCAGCATCCTCGACTCCTGCCAGTCGTCCTGATGGAATGAAGGCAAGGAAAAAGAAAGAAAGAAAGTAAAAAACTAAACTTTCCCTCTCCTTCGGATGTCGGCTGCGCGAGAGGCGTCGAACAACAAACAAACGTTTTTTTCGCGCTTCGTTTTCTCCACCGATTCCACATTTTCAGTTTTTCGTTGTCGTCTTCCACACTTTTTTTCGGCGTCTTTCGTTCAAAGAAAGCAAAACGGAGGAGAAGAAAAGCGAAAAGACGCGCGGGGCAACGGTGCTGCGTTTTGCGCAGGCGGAGCAAAATGCAAAGTGGTGCCCCAGGGTCGGAATAGACGATTGATGCATCAGATGGGTCCATCCTGCAAATTTTGGGGGGTTTCGAATTTGCAGGGGAGTTCGATTTATGTTTCTGGAACTCGATTGGCGATTTTGGAGGTTTTCGTGGCGGGACCAATTTTGGGGGACTTTCGTGGTGAGACCCGTTTTGTCTTTCTTTTTTGTTTTAAACCATTTCTAATAATTAGACATTGTGAGGTAAGACGCCATGTTTAATTTTTTCGAACATTTTGATATCCTGCGTTCAAATTAGCGCAAAATTAATTTTTCATTAAAATCTCAAAAAATTCCATTATTTTCCATGTTTTCAGCATCTTACATAATCGCATAAAGCCGCCTGTCAATCAAAGCCAAATCTAAGTCAAAGATAAAATCGCATTACTCGATGCATTTCGCGTAAATCGCCTCAGGGAACCGCAGCCGCCAGCCTGCGCAAAAGTTGTTTTCCGTTGTGCTTAACGTGCTTACTTAAACTCCACCTTACTATTTATTCCTTCTTCGAGACACCAAGCTGCAAGCCCTCTGAACATTTGGTTTATGCTTCGTGAAAAAGCGAGGGACGACTTTGTAACAACTGCTTCTTCCCACACCCCTTCGCTGCCGTCGACGGCGGTGGCGGCGATGATGATCGGCGCTGTCGGCAGCGTAGGAGGCACCCACGAATCGGCCAGCCGATGGACGCATATCCTCAGGGCCGACTGCACTCTAGCCGATGGCAACACTATCGACCCGGGCACGGGGAAGGCTGTCTGCCTGTGTCGTGCTTTTAAAATAGCTTATAGCTTGTGGCTCGTGGCAAAAAAGGGGCGGAGTTATAGATCGCCAGAGGGTAACTATCGATCACGACTTTTTAGAGGGTGTTAGTGGACACGCGGATTTTGATTTGAAACATTCCGATGGCTACGCTGGGTTTTCAAATGATTGATTGTATGATCTTATCGTAATCTTTTGAACTTCTAAACCCGAAATTCAAATCTTTCGTCGGCTTTCAAACCTCTAAAAGGCCAAAACACCCACTTCGTGTAACCTTCATTACAAAATTAATGACCCTGTCACCCAACCGTGTCTTCAAAGGAGGTCTAGACCATGTCCCCTTCAAATCTTCGATTGTTAGGGGTCAATGCTTTGTGACTTTCGACTTCGCCTGCAACCAACTGTCCATCAGCCCTCGGAGCCGAGCGCCCGAGGGCAGTCAGACAAAAGCCGCTCACAACCACCTACGCAATATGTTTTCAGCCCGCGCTTTCCTTTATCTAGACGTTTTTGCGTTTTAGCTCGGAGAAGGAGATGCACCCTTTTTACCCCCGCAGCTGGATATGCCCTAGTTTTGCTTGCTTTCAGGTAATAAAGGGGTTGCAAAAAAACTTTCTTTATTTGGGGGAGATCTGGGGATGCGATTTTGTTTATCTGTTTTGGGGCGGGGCTTAGTTTTTTTAAGTTTTTAATTTGAACCGACGTGTAGGATTTTCAACAAAAGTTAATTTTGTTTTTTAAACGAACATTTGTAAAATTTGAAAAACTTAAATTTAAGCAAGCATTTTTGAGGAAGTTACGAAAATCAAATCGATATTGCTATTTTTCAAAAAACAAAGAATCAAAAACTTTGCCGCAATCGCGCCATCAAAGCCCAATCCCATTTCCGGAAGTGCCAAAACAGGCAGTCGATCCACAAGTGTTCGTCTCTCAATCCGTATCTCGCCAAATCCACCCCCACCGCGATCTTCAGTGACCTACTAACTGAGTTTGCAAAAAGATTGTGGGCTTGTCGTTGTCGCCGTCGTCGTCGTCGGCCGTCCATCCGACGAGCGCCCCTGTGCCCTGTGGCGGCCGGCGTTCGCGGATATCCCCTCGCCTCGGGGCGTTTTTCCTCCCACGCAGCTGTGTGCCCGCTCGCTCGGTGGATGGATATAGGATATCCGAAGGAGGAGGAGAGGGGCAGCCCTTCATCTTGCATCCATCCATCCATCCTCCTGATGAGATCCACACCACCGATGACCGTCTTTCGGCGTTGTTGCGGCGCGAGCCACCACCGTTATTGAGGGCAGTCAACTGAATTCAGCAGCAGCGTCATGATGTGAATTCATGACCGGACTGCGGATGGATATAGACTCTAACAGGGAGCTCTGAAGAAGTTTATCTTTCCTTCCATTCCTTCAGATGCTCTTTGTCAATTCATCAGTCATCAGCCATTTCGGCGCGCCGTTAGCTGTCAGTTATGGCGGAGTTGGGCTTCCATGTGAATCAGGGCGTGAAATGTCATACGTGTGATTGTTGTTCTATGCTTTACCCGCCGTTTAGCCTTATTCAAACCCAAAACCAAGCCAATGTTGAACTAATCACGCTTAGCCGATGTAGTCAGACCTCAGCCTCCGCCCCTACCAAGGGTCTTTATAACATCGAGCCGTAAAAGGTCAACAAGAAGGGCTACCGCTCCCCTGCCCGAGCTGAAGCGGCCCTCGTCCCCGGCTTCGAGAGTGCAACTGCGCCGCAAAAGTACCAAGGAACGAAGGGTTCGCTCCTTTACACTAGCTGCCCCAAAGATGAAGCAAAGACACTCAAATCCGTCGGGCTGCGCAGGTCGATCGCGTCCAATACTTCGAGCAGTAGAGTTAGGCGCTTTGAGGTTGACCTTTGCGAGCTTTGAGGACAGACGGGCTCGAGTTTGGCTATACCTGTTGAATTATAGGTTAATGGGCAGCTTCTTCACATATTCTGAAGCTCTAAACTGTTATGGCATGGATATTTTGTGGTTATGGTATTGCCGCAGTTTGGAAAACGGTCTTGAAGGGAATACGTGCTTCTTTGCAAGACCATAGTGAATATTGTTTATGGAATGTAAAGAAGTATGTAGTCCCTCGAGATTCGTTGAAATTCATCCTAATTTGTGATATTTCCATCAAAATATCGATTCCAAAGTAAAAATTTATCCAAAAACAACAAAAAACGCACTTCTAATTTTCACTTGTCGGCGTCGGTGTCAGTTCAACCGCCTTCTGATTGTCATCTTCAGTTTCTTCCTGTGAAGGCCCCGTCGTTCCGGAAGTGTATTTCCTCTCAGATTTCCTGAAACCCATCACCTTATCGCCCATCTATGCCACCCATCAACCCACTTTTCGCTAACAGTCGCAATCACCGAATCGATATCGCCCTCATTGTGCTTTTTCGCGCTGGGACCATCATCTTTCGGAGACGGCTTTGCATCGATCGGCGTCTTCGGGTGGTATGTCCGTGGCACTGGGGTGTACACCTTTGCCGAAACTTCTTTAACAACGATCTTGTCAGATTTTGACAACACATGCTCCAATGGCTTAACGTAATCAGATTTAGGTGCGTTCATCTTTCTTGGTTCTCGACGTGTCGGCTTCGACGTCGATAATGGCATACTTGTGGATGGCTGTTGGACGGAATTTCGCTTCTTGACTATCCTTGGAGCGATTTTAGCGACAAAAATTATGTAGATAATTAGTAGGGTCCCTCTGAAAAAAGATTATTTCATGATTTTAGGTTGGATTACAGTATCACGCACACCAGAATCAAAAAAGCTAAAACAGCCACAGGAATAAACAAATAAACAGACGCATCCTGAGTTTTTGCAGCTTCTGTTGTCGTTGGCTCCTCTTCTTCTTCTTCAGTGGTTGTAGGTACATATGTAGTGTTTTTCAATGTATTAAAATCTGCTTGCAACGCTGTTGAGCTAAAAATTAAGTCGCCATAAACCTGAAAACACATTTTACATTACTGATAACAAAAAAATGAAAGCTCACCAAAGTCAACGTCGATTTGGAATCAAAATCTTCAATAAAAACTACAGTTTGTACAAAATCAGTATCCATTAGCTTTTGGGTTCTTATCTTTCCTATGTCATATTTCATCCAAAATCCGTGTGAACCGTAAAAGAACCTTCCCTCGCTGATTCCGAAAGATAGACAGTTGCCATATCCAATTGGGTAATGAATAGGATCTTGTTCATTATTACCTGTAAATGTTTTGTTTATTAACCGAATATAAAGCAATTAATTAGTTATAGTTCAACAAATTAGTGTCAGAAACATACCATCCCAAGTTGCAAGGAGAGAATTCTTTTTTAACATGATTTTTCTGCCAGATTTAGTAATAATATCAGGAGCATTGGGGCTGTAATTGTACTTTTTGTCTGATATTTCGCAGTTAAAAAATGCTTACTTCAATGGATTTAAAATAAAGGAGATTTGAAATGGATCAATTTCACTGTCAGCTGAAAACGTTTCGGGTTATTGGACTTTAATGGCAGACAAAAAATCCTTACGAACAAAACACGCTTTGAATTCAACCCTGTTAGTAGCTGCGTCTGTGGCAATTGCGTAATATCCTGCCTTTTTTTTGAAGATACTAAAATCACTTATAATTATAACAGCAAAAGTAAAACAGAACTCACACATGACCATCGTCATCAATGCCAAAATCGTTAATCAAAGTAACAGGAATCTGAGAAAGTTGTTTTACCACGACATAAGGTTGATCTGGCTTAACAAATGTGGCCAAATATTTGGGGCCGTCGTTTACTACTTCTGATTTCACTAGTTGTAATAACACCATTAGACAAATTGCTATTACAGTAAACCTCGGTCGGGTCAATCTTCGATGTAATTGCGTAGACGGTCCCCATGCCAATTGTACTTTCTGTTCAGCGAGTAACGATGTCGAGTTCGACGAAGAATTGGCCCGCTTTGTAATAGTTTTTCGATGGGTTAGACACAGGTTTGCCATTTTCCAATTTGGCCCATCGGGCCTTTCTATTTGGATCCCAAATGCCAAATATTGCCTGTATGACGAAATTTACATAATCTTTTTGCCGAAAAGTTAGCAAAAGTTCAACCCAATCCCCGCCAAAATTTCGAAATGAATCACCAGACCAAAAGTTTCAACCCCCGTGTGACCTTTGCTCACAAAACATCACAAAAACAAGTTCCTTTTCAAAAAATTGGTTGTGTATTTTCCATTTCGTTCCCGATCGGCAGATCAGGACGTTCGTCGAACGCGTAAGTTGGAGGTGACGGGGTTGACGTGATCGACCTTCTGTCAGCTGAAAAAAGTATAAATAGAGCGTTTGCGCGGTGTTTTATGGTCTTGCCAGCTTTGTTAAACTGTTTGCGTGATATTTTGTTCTAACATTTAAAATTATCCGTTTTTTCCAGTAAAATGAAACTTTCAATACTATTAGCTGTGTTTGGGTTAGTAATTGGCACCAGTTTTGCCGAAGTCGTATCAGGCGAAACTGAAACCGACTCCAAGATTTCCCAACCACCCAAGTACGCCTCAAAAATCAATGTCGAAACCTTCCCCTACGCTCGCTATGCCCAAAGTCTGTCGAAATCTACCGAAACTGTATCGACGCCACCGCTTCGGCGCCTGAGACCATACACGGCACGGACAGTGATCGCCAGTGGCAGTGATTACCCTATCAACAGCAACAGCCAATATTTCAACGACGGATTCAGTACCAGTTATACGACAACCCAAAATGGCGACTCCGCACCAATCACAACGTATTCCAATTCAAAGTACCAATCTTCAAATGACAACCCCAATGGCATCCGCTACACCAATTCCGGCAACATGTACGGTCGCCACCCAATGGAAGCCTACCATCAAGCCATGATGGACCAAAACATGCGAATGTCGATGGATATGATCCCGCGATCGATCAATATCCCGATGCCGGTCATGGTCCCGGTGCCGATGCACATCCCAATGCCGATGATCAACATCCCACCACAGCCGACACACTATGATCCCCGAACTGGGCAGCCGTGCCACAACTATCAGAAATCTTGCGTCAATGGGCGCTGCGTCGCTTCATGCAATGGTGAGACTTATGCGAGTTATGAGGATACCGATGATAAATAAACAAATTTAAGATTAACTTTTTCAACTTTTTAATTGACTTTGATTTTGAAATTAAGTTAAAATTAGCCTTTTTTGTTTATGTTTTTCCTATCTATCGTAACATCGCTCTTTAAGGGAGAAGATGGAGGACCATCAGACACTAAAGATGATAGCTATCTTCTATCGATGTATATTTTACAATGAAAAGTATAAACGAGAAACGTCTCGATGAAATAAATTTTTACTGTGAAGATTTAGTGGATTTCGTTCGCTCTGACTTCGAATTTTTTGTCTTTTTCTTTGATTCGGACTTTTCGCTTCGATTGCTTTTGCTGGCATTTCCCATTATACTGGTAGACTTGTTTGAAATCACGACTTCAACTTCTGAGCCCATTTCGTGGACTTGATGCCGGTCATCCCAGGTGATGTGGTCGCTGTCGAGGACTTGGCGTTCGGGTTCGGCGTCTAGTTCGTGGTTCTGAAAAAACGACCTTTTCACCATCAAAATTGTTATGGATTAGGTTACGCTCTTTGAAATCGTACATTTTTTGCTAATAAAAAAGTTTCAAAAACCCACCAAATCAACTTTAGCATACTTCTTCAACACCAGCGGCCCCTTATGACTGAACTTATCCGGCGGAATCCAGTCCGGAGCCATTTCATCTGTGGTCGGAGCCTGTGTCGGACGAGTACTCAGCGTCGGTTCCGATTTGACGGGGACTTCAGCCGTTTCTGGCGTGATTAGCAAAGCACTAATCAGTGAATTGTCCTTCTCCTCTTCTTTTTCCTCCTTCTTCACAATTTTATCATCTTTCTTTTCCTTCTTCGGCACTTTTACCGACTTTGCCGAGCTCGACTTATCCCTATTGACCATCTGGCTTGAATTGCTCGGCTGACTCTTCTGCAATTTGTCCTTCGAAGGCGTGATAGGCGACTTCATCTCCTTCGGATCTTTCAATGGCTGCGAAGATGGCGGTGGTGGCGTCCGTGCCTTCGGGGTCGTCGAGGACGGCATTGGTGAAACCGGCAAAATTGCTACTGCCACTGGAGGAGGTAACTGTTTATTCGACGTCGGTGTTGTTGCTACAGTAGCAGAATTGTTATTTCCCGCCACTGATGCAGTTTTTGGCTTTGGGTTTTGTTTCCGTTTTCGACAATAAATAAGTAGATAGAAGCCGACTGCGGTCAATATTATCGCTGGGATTCCGATGCCGAGGACAATGTAGAATGCGATTTGAGATCTAAAACGGCAAACTTCAAATACTAATTATTAAAAAGAAAACACACTTGTTGTCCTTCTTCTTCGGTTCCGCAGTCGTGATGTCAAAGGCATCAACTTCCTCGACTTGGAGTGGCTGATACGCTGCTGTCGGTGGACGACGCCGTCGTGTTGGTTTCGTTGTTGTGGTACTCTCGCCATCTTCTCTTCTTTGACGCATAGGCTAAACACTATTTATAGTTATACGGTGGCGTGTATAAAAATAAGACAAGAAATGGGTTAAAACTAAAAGCGATAGATTTTCCCACCTTTCTGTAACCCCGCCGATCAACTGAATTCAAAGCCAAGTCAACATTAGCCGAATGTATACATACCGTAGACAGCAAGATGAGCAACAACACAAATAAACATGCGTTGTTCATTCTGGGGATCCAAAAAGGAACCCCTTCCCGTAAACCTTTGAACCCATGTGGCTAAATAAACATTTTATGTTTTATAAATTTGAATACTTTTGTTAGTTACCCCAATTTTAATCGCTTTCTATCTACGTGTTGATTTTACAATTGATAGTCTCAGTTTTGACTGATTACTACAATGTACCTGTGCTCACATTGGTAATTGCAACGCATAATTATTTTACATAAAAAAAGTAATAACACGTTTCACAAATGTTCACATTTTGATCTTTATTTATGTTTGTCAGCGACAAAGTAACAACTGGCTATCAAAAATTGAAACGAATTTTAAAGTTTGTAACCATCAAAGTTTTCAAGTAGTTCAAGTTTGCATAATTCCATAACGTTTCAGCCATCAAATGTGCGTACTTCGCCCCCTACAGTGTACTCTCACCGACCTTTGTTATATTTTCTTCCTTGAACCGGTGTAGTCTGGTTAAGTCTGAGAATTTATGCTACAACCCCACTTCAACCATGCTTCAACATCAAACAACATCGTGTATTTGGTCCTATCCATGTTTATTTACAATAGCCACGTAGACTATCCCCTAATCACCGTAGTTTTCACAGTTCCGCCTTTGCTGGACATCGCTGTCACTCTGGCTGTGCTTGTAATTTGGTTGTTTAGAATCTTCTTTATGGAAGCTGTGTATTTCCACGCACAAATAGCGCCATTAATAATAGCGAAAACACGAGTAATTGCGCCCACATAGTTTTGGATGGGGATGCGAAACGCCTGAAATTGTAGTTAACATTGTCTAGTATTACATATTAATGCGTGTTATAAACAACTTACGTTAATACATAAGTAAGATATTAATAAAGGAATGGACTCGACAAACAAATTTGTGTAAATTGTAAACCGAACGACTGCTTCACCCTGAAATAAGTTGACATTATGAAAAGTTTTGAAGTGCGTGTTCTACAAAGTCAATAAAATAGTATGAAATTGATAGTTTTAAACAACATTAATGGTTACAGGTCACAATTAAAGGGACAGAAAAGCTTGTTCGTACCACCTTGTTGGTTCTGACGTTTTTGCCGAGATGTTTGTTGTATCTTCGAAGTGCAATCAGACAAGCAACACCAACAAGAGTGTAAATAACTTCCAAAATGTATCGATAAATGATTGTAAAGGCCAATCCGAATGAATTGAAAGCGCAGGACAGATTCCAACAGTATGCATTTTCAGTTTTGATGCCACTAACGAGGAAGAATGTCATCCCCGCCGCGAAAGTTCCAAAAGCGGCAATTATGTCGAGAATTACTAACGGTATTCGAATATAGATGTAGGTTCCAGGTGAAACAGTGATTATACAAATACGTTCAATAACTAGAAAGATGCCGGCTGTGATGACGGCATAGACGGCGGAAATATTTGGGATGTTGGTCCAGAAAAAGGGGACAATGGGATAGGCTTCGTCTGAAATGTGTAACTTTAAGGTTCAAACGGGGTAAAAGGGTGTTATGACTTACCAGGATGAAAATCAATAACCATATAAAGATTGTTTACAATCCCGGTAATGGCAGTGAGCTCCCACATAAAAATATGAAACATCAAAGTCGGCGTGAAACTTGTAGAAATGTCATGCCTACGTTTTATAATTCTCCACATGAGCCATGCCATTGAGATCGCTACATAGCTATACAAAATAAGCATGAGGGCACATTCGCCTACTGTAACAAAAGCCAAAAATGCCGGTATAGCCATTCTTAACGCGCTAAACTGCTCAAAACAGCAGTCAAAACCCAGAAAACTGACTCAACACTTCAAAAAATAATAGACCTTTAAAAGTGTCTAAATCTGACGCAATAAATAACACTTCCAGCAGATGTTAATAAACAAGTTCAGCCGCCACCAATGTGACTTATTTGTAGTTCTTTGGGGCGTTTGGTCGCATTTTATTCGAAAGTTATAAACCTCAGTCAGAGGTGCCAATTTTAGTAATTACAGCTTTATTGTTGATACCGGAAAGAAACGAGGCGTTCGGCTAGTCGGTATGGGAACTTTTTGTCAAAGTAGGGCTTCCAGGTGAGTTTAAATAGGCGGATAAGGTTCTCACGCTCACAATGTCAGATTGATTTCCAGTGGCATGGAACTTGTGGGGCCAGCATGTTGAAACACAACTTTTTGGTTCTGTTCATTAATTGTATCGACCCGAGGGGATAAAGGTCGACTTAGTTCAAGTTTCCAACTTCGTAGGATTCTGGCTTCAGGTTTATTGTAACTTTTCATGGTCCCACGAACCAGGATGACGTATGTATTTCCACGTTTTGTAACAAAAACTTGTAATGCACTCTTATTTTATGTTGTAATGTCTGCAACTTAAGTACGATTTTGGCAAACATCACAAAACATCATTAACAAAACAGCCTCAGTATTACTAAATGTTGATGAGACAGCATTCTGCAATGGTAAACTGTCATCACGATGACCAAAAACCAAAACTGTTTAATCCCATATTATCAATACACAGTCTGCTATTCTCTCATTAAAAATGCGTAAGAATGCACATTGAATACCAATTGAAAGGTATTGTTGACCCGACTTTTCACCAACTGAATTAATTGTTTACTTAAGTTAACCACGTTTGCATCCATCTGCTCTTTGCTCTTTTTAAATGGGCATTACGCATCCGTGAAAAGTAAAACTGAGTTTTGGCAAACATTCGAAATTTGAAATTCTATGAAGGAACCGCCCCGATAAAAATAGTTTAAACCATTAATTATGCAAACAACGCGCTACAAGGTGCATTATAAAGTGGGCAGACTTGACTTCCGATTACGACAGAGGCGCGAAAGAGGGTTGTGTGTACTGTAATTTGGGAAGTGGGAGAGGTGGGCAGGTGTGATGTTTGAATGGAACGCTGTTCAGGTTTAATTTTCCGTTTAAAATAATTTAAATTTACAATTTTAAGCTTCGGAGATTTTTGTTATTGACAAAAAGTTTAACATTATAAGGTTTCATTCAAGTAATAGATTTTTAAATATGACATTTTAGCCATTTTTAATTGTTTCGGGGGTCGGATCTCCAGTATCCTGAAACTGAAAATGCGATAAATCATGTCACGAGGTAGCATGTCAAAGAATACCGCCGCTAAAGGGGCTGCGCAAAGTGTACAAAGCGCGAACACGATATTGATACCGCATATGGTCGCCGCTTTATTTACAACACTTTACCTGAATAGCGTGGACTTTTTCAACCGGAACTTGGGTTTTTATTCGATTAAATGTTGTTTCAATTTTCAGGGATTTTAATTTTTCGCTTTTTCACGGCACGTGTGTTCAAAAACAACACTTTATTTGCAAATATTAAGTCTCCCCAAACCCAATCCCCTCTACGCTACCACTAGATATCGGTGTAAGTTTGTCTTGTCACCAGGGGGCAAGAAATTGATGACCGATGCTCGGGAGTCGATTACTTGCGGCGATAGTCCCGCGAGCGCAGTTGACTTTTTCGCTACTACTCCGCACTCCCTTCTGAAAGCTCATTCTAAGTGTTGTGGATGTTGCTATTTGGGCTCGTTGACAGCTCGTTAACACGGTTCCCCTCAAACGTGTCGCTACTACGACCCGAGAGATTGATTGGCTTCTTCGCGCTGTCTAAAGTCAAGTTTCGGGCTATTTGGTTTGACTCGATGTTTGTCCACAATGACTAAAAGACCTTTGACCACTTAATTAACTCAATTAAATCAACCTTAACTGAATTGAAATCATACTTTGAACCCATCAAGTCCACTTTTTAGAGCCATTTTTCAAGAGCTGCCACAGCAGGCAGATCCCCGTGGGAAAGCTCAATTTATTGAAATCAAATCTCTCTTGGATTGCGTGAGATAAGCGTTAGCGTTAGATAAGTGAGACGGATGCATTCTTTGTGTATTTTTTGGTCCAAAACTTGGTCAATTTAAAGGATAAACGGGATTTGCGTTGAATTGGCGACAAATAGTTTGATGGCGGAAGTTGAATGGTTCTATTAACGAAAATTGATACTTTGGGACTGCCTTTTAGCCAAATTCAAAATTTCATTCAAGTTTTGCTTGTTCAAACAAATTGTGTACTTCCGTCAAATTTGGAAATGCACGAGTTACACGTTCTTCCGTCGCCCGGCCGGGTGGTCTCAAATTGACCAAAGATAGCTACCATTTGTGCAATTCAGTGTTCACCTGACGTACAAGACAGACTTCCGAAGACAACGTAGCCTGCTTATTTGCCCCTCTGGCCGTGGGCAAACAAATCACAGGGCCGGGCCGGTGGCCATTATGCAGATTTCCGTCTTTGGTCGTCTTACTTGTCCCCTCGTCATCGTTATGTCTTTTCTGTTTACTTTTGGCGTCTTGGACACCGCTTTGCAGGTTGGCTGCCAATGAACACATAACATATTGGAATCGCCGCCACTGTCGGCGTAATCCATTGGAAACTGACCGGTGTCCTGCAAGCCCATAAATTAAAGGTCCTCTTTGTGGATCTTGTTTCCACCGGCAAGCATAGGCAAGCCAACGGGATAAATGTAATCACCCTTTTTTAGTCGGGTGTCGATGCCGCTTTCTTTCATCCTCCGAGATAGTTACGCCCACGCAGTGGAAAGTTGTACAGTTTCCGCCGATCGACCGCCATCGGCAGTCGCGCAATGGCCCATTAGGCTGAAACAAATGACGCCATCGCGCTGACTGCCATCGATCACGCGTATAAAGTCATTCGTGACACATTGGAGGTGATACATTTATCCTTCAAAGGTATGCAAACCTATAAGGTGTGCCAGATTTCTACCCTCACTAATCGGGAATCTCGGGTTCAGGTCTGAGCATGCGCAAACTGTGGTACTTGCATGGTGTTGGGGTTCATTTGAAAGCTGAGAGAGGGCTGGAAAGGTTGGAGTTGGTGGCATGCTTCGGAGGTTGCAATTTTGGGGAGTTTGAGCGTGCTGAAGGTGAGTAGCGCTCGGGTAGATTTGCATGGGGTTTGGGGGGTTTGAGAGGGGGTCGGGAAGCTGGGAATCCCGAGAGGGGGTTGAATCGTGGGAAAGTTTGTGTAGTTTGTGAGGTTTGAATTTGAATGACGGGGGTTGAATAGGGTGCGGTTTCGACTAGAAGGTGCCATTTTAGAAATCATTGTTACCGGATTCAACGGTTGAATGGCGCCGTATTATATTGCGTTGTTGAGTTTCGTAGCTCTTCATTACTATGTCTAATCTCGAAGGTGGCTCCTCTTTGCCCGTAAACGATGGTCTTAGTCCAACCAACGTTGTCGTAAATAATGGACAAGCGACGGGTGGCGTTCCTACGCCCGGTGGCATTGATAGCCCGATCAATGTTGCTGTAAATGCGGGGTGCGAGCGTTCAGCGTTGCGTTCAGATAATAGTAATGAAGCGGAAGAAACATTAAGAGACTACAGCGAGCGTGATGTGGTGCCAATAGAAACCCATGGAGACCCCGTGATTGTTGTGTCTCAGAGTCCTGTGCTTACTTTCGGCGAATGGTGTAAGGCAAAAAAAGTGAAAGGAACTGCAGCCAATCGAAGAAAATATAACTTGGAAAGGCGAAGTAGCGAGGAACGCGCTGCGGAATTGATACGTCGGCAGGAACAAAGCAGGTTACGGAGACATGCTCGAATCGACGCTTCAAGAAATGAAAGCCTTGCTGCAATTAATCGTGTCATCGAGGAAAACGGTAGAGTTGATTCTGACCTTAGAGGTGATGTTGCAATGCATATTATCCAAGAGGCGAATAATGTTGATATCGAGATGACGGAACAGGAAAGTGAAAACGACGCCGGTCTCAACGTTAATTTAGAACGTATTTTGCAACAATTTCGGGAAAGATCAAAAAACCATAGACATAATCGGCGTAATAGGGTTGCTACTAATTTTGTGACTATAATGGTTTCTGCTGTTGTGTATGCTTTTCGACTAGGTCCAATGACATTTCCGTGCTCATCATGCGGTTCGCTACATTTTAGAAGTGAGCGTGTTAAAGGTAAATCAACGTTCAATCATTGTTGTAACCATGGAAAAGTTACCGTAAACCTGTCGTATCCGTACCCTCCCGAGTTAAAAGAATTGTTGATGCGTAGAAGCGTTCGTTCAAATGAATTTCATGAAAACATATTAAAATATAATTCGGCGTTTGGGTTCGGTATTACGCAATTCAATCGGAGGTACATGGGTCCTGGAGTTTTTCATTTGAATATACAGGGTCCTTTGAACACTATTTTACCACGTTATACAGTGCCTTTAGCCGACGATAATCCAACGTTTGGCCAACTTTATGTAGTTGAAACTAGGGATGCAATGACCTGTCGAGAGCAAACACCTTTTACACGTCATTGCAACAAAGATACCATGACATTTTTACATAATTTAATTGGTGGAACGAATAAGTACGCGTTGATGTATCGTCGTTTACATGAAATTGAAAAAGATGAGGAAGATGAAGCTTTGCGTCTTGGACAAACACCAAAAACCTCTTTTATCATGTTCAGACAGATTACTACGAATACGAGTAGTCCTTTTGCACTACCTGTTGAAGGAAATGAAGTGGCTGGAATTTATTTTGAAACTGAGAATGGATCAGTGCCACGTAATGCCATACGTGTTCAGGCGCGGTGTCCTCCGGGGGAAATTCCGATGAATCAAACCATTGAAAAAAATTCTGAGCACATTGAACCCATGATGTTTGTTTTGTTTTATCCTACTGGCTTAGGTGATTTTTGGCACATAGAAAGATCAATGACCGTTATGCAATATTACACGTTTAAATTATCCGTAAGACCCATGGGAGGTGGTTATTCGTTTAATCCTGTGCTTTATGGAGGTAAATTACTTAGTAAGTATTTGATTCATGCGTTTTGCGTTGTTGAAGATGAGCGTTTAAAATTTGTCAGACTGAATCAAAAATCATTCCGCATTGATACTTACAGCGGATTAAAGGATTACCTCGCGACTGAAGCAAGTGAACGTAATGTTCTACCAGGGCGTATGATTGTATTGCCGTCAACATATACACAAGGACCGAGGTGCCAATCAGAACGTTTTCATGATGCCATGGCTACTGTTCGTAAACACGGAAAACCTCATTTGTTTATAACCATGACTTGCAATGTTAATCACCCTGATATCAAAGCAAACCTATTGGAACATCAAACTCCGGTTGATCGGCCTGATCTCATAGACATAGTGTTCAACGAACAAGTGAAAAAATTGGTTGACGTAATGAAAAGTGGCGTGTTCGGCAACTTGAAGCATTACATTTATGTAATTGAATTTCAAAAACGAGGTTTACCCCATGTTCATAGTGTATGGACGTTCGAAGAAGATGATTGGAATGACATATCCAAGATTGACACGTTTATCAGTGCTGAGTTTCCTGACCCTGAGGTTGATAGGGAAGGATATGAGCTAGTGAAGCAGTTTATGGTGCATAATTATTGTGGTGAAGACCACCCTGAGGCAGTTTGCATGAAGAACAATTGTTGCAAGCGTGGTTTCCCTAAAGCTTTTCAAGAAGAAACCACACTTGATGAAAATTCCTATCCTTCATATCGAAGACGAGAGACTGGCATTCATTATACAACTAGGGTAAACAGGGTCGATCGTGTCATAGATAATCGCCGTGTTGTACCGTATAATATGTTTTTGTTAAAGTTGTTTTTATGTCATTTAAATGTTGAGGTTATTAGTTGTTTAAACGTAGTTACATATTTGCATAAGTATCTGTTCAAGGGTCCTGACAAGATTGCGATCGAAATTCGAGACGGTCATGCCGATTATGACGAAGTCAAAGCATACTTACACGCACGTTATTTGGGGGCTCATGAAGCGTATTGGAGATTGAGAAGTTTTACAATGTACTATAACAATAATTCTATTGAACGTTTACCGGTACACTTGAATGAACAACAGACGATTGCGCTCCATAATGACGTTACGATAACCGATACAATACAAGCAATGCTGAAAAAATCAAAATTATTAGCTTGCTTCGAGTTGAATAGAAACGACCCTAATGGTGTATGTTCGCAATTAACATATGTGGAGTTGCCGTCGCACTACACGTGGGATAGCAAACAGCATGAATGGCATAGAAGGTTGAAAACTACAAAACAAAAATGCCCAAGAATGTATGCCGTCGATCCTAAAAAGTCAGAAATGTTTTACTTGCGGAAACTATTAATGATTGTCAAAGGACCTCGAAGTTATGAGCATTTAAGAACAGACCCTAATGATGTCTCGATAGTTCATCCCACATTTCGCGAAGCGTGTGTGGCGCGTAATTTGGTACGGAGCGATGAAATGTACATTGATGCGCTCAGAGAGGGCGTACTGCACTGCACTGCTAAATCGTTACGGTCACTTTTTGCTAGAATCGTGGCTCACTGTGATGTGGAATCACCTTTGCGTATGTTTGAAATGTTTCAAGATGCAATGTGCGCAGATTACCTACGTAGGCGTATCAGTGTTGAAGCAGCGGTGAGACATGCATGGCGCAAGATTTTAAGAATGATTATGCACAACGATCGATCCCTATCAGATTACCGTGAGTTAGAAATAATAGCCGAAGAATTTGGCGTAGCGGATGTTTCTCTCGATGTTGATGAACATTATGTTCGTGGAATTTCAATGGAAGCCAATCTAAATGTTGAACAAAAAAGTGCTTATGAAGCCATCATGGGCAAAGTTAATTCATCAAATAATGATGCAGCATGTTTCTTTATTAATGGCCCGGGTGGTTCTGGCAAAAGTTACCTATTAAATTGCGCTTATAATGTAATTGTTGGATCGAACAAGAAGATGATTATTATGGCGTGGAGTGGGATTGCCGCTTCTTTATACTCCATTGGCCGGACATGTCACAATGTTTTTAAATTAGATTATCCTTTTGATGAGGAAAGTAACTCCGGTGTAAAACCTGGTGATGCATTAAGTAAGGACCTTTTCGATGCCCATGTAATCGTGCTAGATGAAGCGCCAATGGCTCCCAGGCATGCACTAGAAATAATGAATATAAAATTAAAAGAAGTGATGAATAATGATATTCCTTTTGGAGGGAAGGTTATGATATTAGCAGGTGATTTTTGTCAACTTCCACCAGTTGTTCCACATGGTACAGAAAGTGATATCTTTCGGAATAGCATACGATCAAGTCCACTCTGGGAAATGTATTTTGCGCACAATGTATTTAATTTGTCACGAAATCAACGCGCAGATGAAAATGGAACAAGTTTTGCCGAGGATATTTTAAATATTGGAAATGCTTCTGGTAACTGTGATGTCAATCGCGTTGTAATTCCCGTTGAATGTTTTAGTAATCAAGATTTGATTCAAGGTATTTTTGGTGATGAAGACGGTAATGGCATGTATTCTAAAGCAATTCTGTGTACCTTAAATAAGCAAGTAGATGATTACAACGGGAAGGTACTTGACTTGCTTGACTCGACAACTGAACATGTTTATGAAGCGTATGATCAAATTGATAGCCCTGTCGGCAGTGAACATTATTGTCCTGAGTATCTCGAGACGTTTCGCCCAACAGGCTTTCCTGAATACAGACAACGATATAGAGTTGGTGCTACTGTAATGCTTATTCGGAATTTAAACATAAGAGAAGGTTTGTGTAATGGAACACGTCTGAGAGTATGTAAGTTAACAAATAACTTAATTATATGCAAGAAGCTTAGCGGTATCGAGGATCAATCTGCCAGTAATGAGGTTTGCATTCCTCGAATTACTCTAAAAGAAGAGTCGACAGTATTTACAGTTTATAGAACACAGTTTCCGTTAAGACTTGCTTTTGCAATGACCATCAATAAGTCGCAAGGTCAAACATTTGAAAAAATAGGAATAGATTTAACTTCACGCATATTTTGTCATGGTCATCTCTATGTAGCTCTTTCTAGAACTAGAAACTGGGACCGCATTCATATAAAACACGCGGATGAGGGTAATGTTACAGACAATATTGTATTTTCAAATTTGCTGTTGTAACGTTAGTATAAAAAATTAAACAGTTGTTATTATACTTTTTACACCTTTTTAGTTGTTGTAGGATCCGTTGCAAATAATTATTTCATTTTTTCATCATTTGCATGAGTTTTTTTGTGTACTATTTGCATAGGTAGCTTTTGCGTACAGGACTTCATTCCTAAGTAGCATCAGTCCAACGCCATGGCCGGTGGCAATACGGGCCGTCGGGCACCGCCTGTGAAAGGCATCGAAAAACAAACTTTCAAACCGGTCAACGAATCGGATTCCGGTCTACTTGACACGGCTATGAGCAGCGAATCCTCGACCGTCAAACGTAAAACCGTAACTCAAAATGAGACGCCGAAAAAAAGGTCTAGACTGTCCTTGACACCTGACACTCCACTATCAGCCTATCAGGACATCTACGACCCCACAAAAAAGTTGTCGTAAGTTTTATATCGTTCCTCTTATTTAAATCCCAAATCAATTTCAGGGCTCATACTTTTGCTGTTGAGGTCATACCTGATGGGAAGACGGTATTTGTAGATAAAAGGTACACGACCGTGTGCAATCTCATTGCTCGCGATAAGAACTCTAAGACGTTGGAAATCTCCATTTGGGATGAGCTGGCCCAGAAGTTCGTCGAGGACTGCCAGAGAGCAACAGTAAGAACTTTTGTATGCAGTTTACTCTAATAATTAAAGGATTTAGTTTCCATTGAAAGTAACTTTCCATGGCGGATATCCGAAAAAGGCAAATGACCACATCCTCCCTGTGGATTGTCTTTCTCATACGTACGTGATCAGTGCGAAAGGAGGTTTTACGATTCTTCAGCAATATGCGACAAACCACGTAAAACAGATTTCCAAATTTACAGATGTCAAGTCCATGAGGATGGCCGCAGGTCACGTATTCCGTAAGGCTTTTTAATGATCTTGGGATAAACATTGGGAATGAGATGTTTTAGATAACATTATCGTTGAGATATTTTCTCCGCTGTCCTTCCTAAAGGATGTTGTAATGTTCGATGTTTCGGACGGTGTTCACCGGGGCCGTATGACTATGCCTGCGTCAATATCAACGAATGAATATGTGAATGGCTCGACCATAAAAGTTTCATCTTTTACTGCTAAATTCGGTTAGTCTTTTGCTGATTTATTTGACGTAACAATACCGATTATAGATGTTGCTGGCGGGTGTCCTATATTCACGATTTCGACTATGGAACCACCAGTCTTTCTGTGTGGCCCCGACGACAATGGTCACCCCGAATCGTTAAACATTATGGATGACTCTGAGGAGGCTATTCCATGGCTGGATGCCAATTAAGGCATTTGTTTTGAGATTTTTTTATTAATGCGGTTTGTGCGTGTGGTTGTTGGGGGATTGATTGTGGATAAAAAGCAAGATCAAGACACGTATTTTTCATATGTTATGAATTTGTGAAAAGTCTCTGAAGAAATGCGTAGGTCATGATTTGTTGAATTTGTGATGGTTGTGAAGCTCAGAAATAAAATGGGGGACCCCCGAAGGGGGGCCCATCGCGACTTGTCTACCTCTCTAATGCGGAATAACCAATCCAGACCTAGGATTAATGCCGCTCTTTAGATTGGTCATGTTGGGGTTCCTTGGAATGCTCTCGGAATGCTTGAAAGTATGCCGATGGTTACATGCTTCGGAGGCGACAGTTTCAGTGGTTATGAGCGCGCTGAAGATGTACGCTGCTGGGAGTTGATTTGCATAGGTTTCTGAGGGGTTAGGAGAGAGGCTGGGAGGTTGGGATGCTCGAGGGTGGGAAAGTGTTGTTGTTTTAAGTTTGAAATTTGAATGAAAGGGGGTTGAGATGGCATTGTGGGGGATTGGAATCATGCCATTTTTCCAGTTGAGGTACTCTGGAGGTGGCTGTGAACAGTTTGAGATCCTGAGGCAGTCGTCAAAGTATGAGGGTGCAGGGTCTACGTGATCACGTTGTTGTTTTTTGGGGGTTATTAAATCAGAACTCAAGACTAACCTTTTCAGATATTTGTTAGCCTTGAATTAAAAAATGACAAGGAAAATGAAGTTTGAACATCTTAAACTTAGCATTTTAAAAGCGATTCCGTTAAGGAGTGAATCAGGTGGTGTATAATGATTGAATTTGTTGTTGTCAATGTGAGATGATGTTGCGTGAAAGTTGAGTATTTCAGTGCATTGTAACCAACTTGGGGCCCCCGAAGGGGGCCCGTTGCTCTTGTAATGGGTTTTTATTGGGGGACAAGTTTCGAGTTTAAAATTGGCCTGGATTTTAAAGTTCCAAATTTCAAAGGTATACTGTACTTTACGATTATTTAAATGGAATCATTGAAACCAAAGTTAAAGATTTATAGCGCGATATCCGTGGGAAAAAGAGTATAACTATGCGTAATTAGATCCCTAGCACGAGTTGGCTTGGTTAAAAATGTCTCACAGCGACTTTTTTTCGACAAAGGAAAGCCGTTCGGAACGCCCTTCGGCGGCATGGCTTTGCCTTTCTCGCAGAATCCCATAAAATATAAACTAACTAGCAACCCCTGAGGGCATTGGCCATGCGCCAACTGCTTCTCCGCGACGATTGCCGGAGATAAATGACCGCCGACTTTGCATCCCCTGATTCCAACGTAAGCGTTCTTCACTGAAAATGTTTATGTCACCGTTCGGCGTTGCTCGGCGTGGATTTATGTATTCACATCGAGCTAACTTAGTTACCCCAGTTAATCCAGGGCATGTTTATTGTTTCACGGATTGCCCTAGTTTTCCTTCTTTATGGCCAAGCCAGGGGCAGCCAGACAGGCCATACTTTGATCACTATCTTTTTTCTTCCATGTATTTGTCAAGTCAGAATTCACGTTTATCACGCCTAATCAATCACACGCCTGCCATCAATTTATCACCTTTTTTTGCACCTGTGAAATGAAGCTGGTCTCATGTCCATAGGTCCACACATCGTCCCGAACACCTTTGTTTTACTTTTTTTTCATACTAAATGCCACCTTTTTTTCTTTCTTCGTTACAAATGTGTCAGCCCCACTTGACGCATCTGTGCTTTCTTTATTTCTTCCGTTGCTGTGGACTTTTTTCTGATAGCATTACAATCTTTATTCATTTCGCGGGTGCCATCGTCACTGACAAGACAAGGTTGACAACGACTGACCAGTTTTGGTCAGTCATTGTCTCAGAATCGCCATTACTTTTCCCGGGTTGCTCGACGACTTTTTGCAATGAATGATGGCATCGAACCGTTTCACTGTCGGCGATTTCCGGTCGTCTTTACCCTCTGATCGTGTTACATCGGTCGAGGGGTCGGCGATTCAGAAGTCAAGACACAAAGGGGCCTCTTTTTGAGGGTTAATAATGACTGTCACCTTGAACGTTTACAACTTTTATCGTGCGAGAAACATAAAACGCTTTCAATGGGGTCGTTAATGAAAAAAGAGGCGTTCAACAGCAGACAATGGATGGATTGTGGTGTAACTGGTTAATGTTTAAGTTTAAAATGTTTGATTTATGGCTCTTTCCGGCTAGAGAAGACTATGCATGGTCTTGTCGGGGGTTGGTTATTGTTCGGGGGTGATGGGGTTGCGCAAGGGGTCGTTTGGTTGCACGGTTGATTGTGGGGGTGTCTTCCGTTTCCTGTTTGGACTTCCGTTTAGGGCTTCCGGAAGGGGTACTGTGTCTATTTGGTGAGAATAGGGTAATTTGATGGCATGAAAGTGGTGATTTGGGTTGATTAGAGGTGTTTTTCCACCATTTTAAAACGAAATACGGTAGAAGTCACCCAATTGAGGCCCTGAACCCCATTTTAATAGAATTCCTTTGTCGGCAGCTGTCTTTTCACCCAATGTAGACAACATTGCGCGTGCCATTCCATTCCTTCAATCACTTTTTTCCATCCCCTGCGCTCCTTATGTCAGTTTGGCCGTGGGTGTTGTGGTTGCTGACGGACTGAAGGCAAGTCCATTCCGAACTGACCTTTATGCCCCCAGGCCGTCGTGTGGCGCAAACCCCCCTTCTCTCCCATCGATGGCAGCTGCAAAACCACTAATGCTTTCACGACGGCAGCCGACTGTCGTCGTCGTTATCGCGATATTGCCACAGTTCCGCTGCCTTTCCCACCAAAAACACACCCTTCACGTCTTGTGGTTGGCTAATCAGTCTTTTCCGTTGCCACGAAGCACCCTTTTTTATGTCCAGTCTCGGAGCTGTGGCTAATTTAGCGATCTTTTTCAACGTTTCTCTCGAGGCAGGCAGGGTCTATTTTAACTGGCATATGGTAAAGACCAAGTTTGATTATTTTTGCAGTGGAGTTGTTTTGAGAATTCTTGAAATCACACGACTGAGCAATGTTTTTGCAGTGTTTTTTCATGAAAAACATCAATATTGCCATCGATGATAGTTGTGATGGTCGGAAACGAACGATGATCGTTTTTATTTATTGCTGTTTTCATGGCCTCGGTCGTCGTGGCTCACCTTTTCGGCACAAATAACAAGGCGCGACTTCTGTATCGGCACTTTTGAGCTCTTCTTGGCGCCATTTTCTCTTTCTCTGACATTGGTCATTTGCATATTGTGTTCACACCTTGGTTTTCGTCACTTTTCTTCATTTCAAGACAGCTTTTTTGCAACCATACATCCGCTCCAATCGGATTACCTCCATTTCAATCAGTCTTTAAACCTGTTTTTCCGAACCTCAAATTTTTTTTATTTTCGCGCACCCGGGCCCCAGTAGGAAGAAGTACAGCTCTTTTTTGCGACCCCAATCTCGAAGTTAGAAGTCAGAACCAGCCTCCCCTATGGCGCCAGCCAGCCGATCGACCTTTTTTGTGGTAACCCCATAGGTAAGAAAAAAAGTTGACAGAATGAATGAACGAATGCACATGCATGCGCAGACAGACCACGAATAACGATGCATTTCCATCCACCATCTGAAGTTCTGATGCTGAACCGCCTCAGGTAAAAAAGCGGTACGTCCTGATTGAGGCAGGCCGTTTTTGGGTTGTATTTTCCACGTATTGGGTACCTTTGAAAGAGAGCTTGCTTGTTCAAAATGACGACGACATAAATGTATAATGGTGTAACGGGGCTATTGTTATTTAAGTTTACGCTTATTTACGCTTTGGTTGTCCTTTGTCTTGAACGTGGCTTGAAGGGTGTCGCTTGTGATTTTTGTTTTGTGGCCGGCGTCGCGAGAATCTGTACTACGTGTACACATTACGGCGTTTTGTAATGGTAGAGCTTTAACTAAAGTGTCTCTTGCTTGAAATGGTTAAAAAAGTGAAAAACAATTTGTCAAAGATGCTTCCTACTTTGCGTGGGCGGAGTGATAAGGCTATTTATTGCCTATGATAAGCGTTGCGGTCACTGACGCTTCCTATTTCAGTACGCTTAATGTGAATCACGCTCAATAGTGTGTGTTTCCACATCACTTTTGCTTGTTTTGACACTGTTTAACATTTGTTAATTGCAAATTTAACCGCATTAACCATGATGTTACGCCACTAACACATGTTTCTTGCTATCGCCGAATCTCAAATACGCGTGTCATCGGCCCTCTCATGTCAACAGTGCCATCGTGACAGTGCCCTTTCTACTTAATTGCAGCATTATGCATGTGCCATGACAAAACGCGCTAATTACGCGCTTTCTTCGGTGACCCCGAGACCATGTTGGGTGGTGTCGGTTCACATCAGACGTTTCATTCATTACAGTTACTTTTTTGTCCATCCGCCGGAAATTAGTGCCTGTCAGATCGAGATCCATGTTATCCCTCAACATCGACCCTAGAGCCTCCTAAATGCCAGGTTTGCCTCTGGTCAGCCGTTTTTCAACCCCTATTGTCAGCGCTTCGCCACGATCCAACCCGACCATTATGCAAGGATCCGCTTTTCCGCCCCAAAAAAGGCTTATCGCATTTCCAGTTTTTCTTACTAGCGTCGTCATGGATGCTTTCTGCATGCTGCTGCCAAATCGGATCGCTTTCTCTTCCCTAATCCGATTCACTTTTTGATTACTTAAGAATTTCTAAGTTTATGCTTTGCATTTTCTCAATCTTTTTTTCCAAAAAAACAAAATAAGACTAAAACCGTTTCATTAGAGCTGTGATTCACCTTTTTTTCAAGCTTACATTACGTAAGGTCTACAAACAAACTCATAAAAACATCTAAAAACTTCCAACTTGTCGAAATTCCGATGACTATTCCTTGAAAAAAAGTGTCCTAACAGGATTAAAAACACTTTTGATCAGTCTTACTCGACTTTGTTGACAACCTTTGTCATTTCACTATGCTTTTAATACCGTACTTTTTTGCGTCTTCCATCTGGACGCGTCCGCGCAGTCATCTTTTTTTCGATCAAAGCAAAACAACCGATTTTTTGACTGGATTAGTCACTCAATTTACATTTCCATCTTCACCCCGACCCGGTGCAATCCAAGTGTTTCCAGCTTCCTGGAAGACGCCAAGTCTGTTGTTTTCAGCCTTCTAACGGCTCCGCGATGCATCTTTTTCGCGCCTTTTTGCGCTTTGAAATGCATCTTTTTGAATTCGAACAGTAAATCCATTCTGCCGCATTGCACCTTTTTAAAATGGACCGACCCAAATCTGACTCTGACTAAAATAAAATAAAATAAAGTCAAATTCCAGCTGCTTTCTTTGACTTGACTGATGAAAAGTGCGTGTTTTTAGACAACCCAGGGTGCTATTTAGAAATTTACTCAAATAGCCTCTCGTCCAAATAAATGAAAAATCTAAATTGCTGTTTTGGCGCACTGAAAGGCCTTTTTAAGGCATTGCGGTCGAGATTTGCCAAAAAGAAGCCCATACAAGGCTGGTAGCGTGGTTTAATTTGGATTCGTGGCCCACTTTTTGTTTATTGCGCGACCGGTTGAGGGGCTGCCGTCTGCCGAGATTGCCCTAAGGTCGTTCGGACTTTGGAGAGGCATCCTTGAATGTAGAGGGCGCTATAGTATACAAAAAGTGCTTGTTGTTCTTGGCCGAGGGCGCCGGTTGGAAGGGCCATTAGATCGAGCTGGTAACGACGAACAGCCGCGCGAATTATGTGATCCGTGGTTTTGTTTCATTTTGGAGGTCGTTGAAGTCATTGTTTATGTAAATTTTTCTGAGTTGACTTTTCCTTTGGCGTTTGAACAGACGGACAGCCGAGATTGGCATATTGCGCCAGGAGGCTTCAATTCACGAAATCTGGAGAAGCGCCGTGCCGGGGTGTCGTTAGTCATCTGACTGAGATGTGAAACCGGTGGATAGATGGCATGAATTGGCAAGCTTGAAGGGCATGGGAAATGTTGGATTGAGGTTTTTGGTGATGAATGACTGGATGGATTGGGGGTGTTTTTCATTTTTGTGGAGATATATGAGTGAAAGCTGTCTATTCTTGGTTTGGAACATCATTAATACAAGTAACAAGCTTGTCTGAAACATGTTTACCCCCAATATTTACATTTTTACGCCCCATGCCACCGACTGACCCTCCCACTGTACCTTTAATGACGCATTGTTCACTTCACCTACCTCCAGTTCTATGTAGCAGCCCCGTGCCAAAGTCATTTGCTTTCGGGTGAAGTTCTATCCATTGTGACCGTCGCCTCGCCGGGAATAGCCCTTCCCGGAGCCCATGAATGGCGCACTTATCGGTCCTTGTTAGCACTCCTCCATGTTGGACACCCAACTTCTACGCCGACTTACCTGTGCCGATGCCCTGCGAACATGATGTCACACATGCGCAAGATACATCACCTCTACCAATTAAGCTGCTACCTCTGCTTCTCCAGCAGCTTATCAATTCCAGTCAGCCTTCCGATCATAAGCGATTATAGACTCCGCGCAGGTCGCCCGCCCCGACTTCCCGAAGGACGGCCCCCAGCGTACACTACGGGCGTGCATAAGCTTCGTTGCGATCTTTTTTGTTTCTCCGTCCCCCTTTCTGTGTCTACTGTGGTACGCCAGCCCAGCCTCGCTAGTGGCCTGCGGCCTCACAGTGCTGGCATTTGTCCAAGCGAGTCCGTGCTTTTTGGGCCCCAAATGCCGGGGGACGCGCACCACCAGCGCACTGACCATCGGCCAACTGACACTAAAAACTGCCTCGATTTTTTTCTTCCCGAAGCAGGGAAGTGATTTTTTTCGTAACGGACCCCCTGGGTCGCCCACCACCTCTCAACAAGTCTTGATCGGAACCTCTCAAAAAAAAGTTTACTGCCCACAGGGCACCACGCCCATGTTCACAGCTTTACGTTTTTTGGCAGCGGCCGCCGTGTATAATTATTATTAGTGTGATTTTATTGCATCGTTAATGTCGTTATCGTGTTTTTTTGATTTATTATTTCCGTGATTTTTACTGTTAAAAGCTGGCCAATCTGGTCATTAGCGATTTTACCCTTTTTTATGTTTCAAAAACGCGCTAAAATCACACAATGACATTTCGTGCCATCGATCACCCACCCCCTATCGCATATTTCATTTTTTTCGAACCGTATTTTTGCAGATGTCCTTGAAGTGACCTTGCTAGTGCCCGTTGTCTATCCGCGAATCCATTAAAAAACTCTCCCACGAACTGCCACAATCCGACTTCCGACAGCACAACGACTCGAATTTAAATTATGATCATCACAATACGCTTTGTCGTATGCCTCGCCGTGTTATTTCCCACCTGTTTGGGTGTTAATTTGAATTTAAAGCCTTGGCAAATCATCGATGAATGTGAGTTTGCGCTTTTTTTGAACTTTATCTTTCTTTTCTAATCTCCTTTTCTTATCAATCTGTTGTTTTTACATAGTGCCCCCTATCGCGATAGTGCACCACAAAGCGTTCGTTCCAATTTCTGTTTTGTTTTTTCGTTCTTCCCTTCGCTTGATAGTATGTAGTACATACAACTCAAGCGAAGGCGATGATCGTATTGGTGTTCAGAAGCCAGGGGGCTGTCAGCCGAGATAGGATCGCTGACAACTTGCCTGCTTTTGTCCTTTCTCGTGTCTCTCGGCGGTCGGTCGCCAAACGTGTTTTGCGTTTTTTGAAGAGGGACCACAGAAGTTTGGATAGCTGGCGCCACTAGACGTTTTGATGATTGCGGTTTCGGGTGCATCGTGAGAAACAGAGACTGCAATTATATTATTGACGCCACTTTTATTGTGCAATTTTAATTTAATTGGATGTTCGCACCTTCAATTAGAGTTTTTGGGTTCACATTGGTGTGAATTTACGGTTTTTTGAGGGGTTTTGGTCTCGACGCGAAAATTTTAAAATGCATTTTTTTCGATTTAATTTACTTTCCGTGACTTTAACAATGTTCTGGAACACTGTTAGATTCATAAAATTTTATATTAAAAGCTAAAAACACCTTTTTGGTCCCACCACGAAAGTAAAAATTTACCTTTAAACCGTTTTAATGCGTCGAATTTACCGGAATTATACCTTTTGCTTTTCTTATTATTTGAATAGAAACTTCAGAAACTTGTCAATGACGTCTCGGCGCACTTAGAATTCACATCTTTATTTATCCACTCGTCTTTTGATTGACTATGCTTAGGTTTGTTCGAATTGACGCGTTCGAGTGGCCGCGCAGAAGCATCGGGTTACACCTTTCCTGCTCCTTCGGGGCGAACAGATGCTTCTTCTCCGCGCAGGTCAGTATCAAACTTACTTGAACTTGTCTCAACGGTAACCTACACGTTGAGCCAAGCCTAGGTTCGGGGCGATCTTTTACAGAAGTTGTCATTGTATAAATAGTTAGATGTTCACAGTGAAGCACGTGGCTTTGGTACATAGTAGGGGATGTGAGCTTTGTCTTTTTGGTCGGAAATAGAAAAAGGGGGGATGGCGGAGCACACCTTGTCGGAGGGGATGTATCGGTGGAGGGTTTGGAGTGGGTGATTAGGGTGGGACCACACACGATGGGGAACTGATCGTGGGTGGTCCTTTGGTCAGGATGTTTAGGGCATTTTTTTGGGGTTTTTGTGGAAGTTTGGTTGATCTGAGACTTTAGAAATGTTATTTGGAGGGTGTTGAACAAAATGAAACTTTAAAAAAGCTGAAATTCTCAAAGTTGGAACAACTTGCCCTCAGGGCTCAAATGCTCAAAAGCGCCAAAAACACGCTATTTGCGCCCAACTTTTTCCAGTTTCCATCCAAGATCACATCAAAATGCCATCCACGCCTTTCTACTTTTTACTCACTAATCAAATCTCGCCGCCAAGACCCACTGCGTAAAGGGCATGCCGAGCCCTGGGCACTTGTAATTGCGCAACTTGTGCACGGCATGACGCATGACTAACTTTCTTTTTGTTGCCTGCACAACAACGACATTATCCGTCAAGCAAATCTCCGCGATGAGTGCCGTGGCAGATGTATTTGCCCAAAGCCTGTGCATGTCTCCCCCTAAAAATAGGGGTCCTCAAGTGGTGCATATCATGTTGTTGTCGGCGCCGGATCGATTCGATTAATCCTAATTCGAACACAAACACAGAATCTACCATGTTTCGGATGTTCTTCCGTTCCATTCAGTCAGTACATTGAAAACGTTCAACAGCATCTTTAAAAAGGCACAAAGATGCCACAGCCGAGTAGTCTATTCCCAAATGCAAGCCGTTTAGCGGTCATGATGACCATTGCGGACGTTTTTCCGGAATCGGATGTTAGCCGTGCCCTTGGGCGTTGACAAATGGTTGCGCTTTCTCTGAGGGGCAGTTTTTCGCGTTGTTGTTCGCTCGGAATTTGTGAACTAAGCCGCCTTGGAGCCACGCCGCTGGCGCTGGCGCATTATGACCACTGACTGACTACGATGAGCTATGGAGCTGGGTTTTGAAGATGCGGCCGCTTCGTGAATGTCAAAAAGGCGCATGTTTAGCATTTTGGAAGAGATGACACGCTTCACAAATATCAATGAAGTCGTGTCATGCTTCTTATGGTTAAGCGGTGCGGGGGACGTATAATCGACAAATGGGTTGAATTCTAGCCGTTTGACGTGGAATTTAAACGCAATAAATCAAAATTAGTGACTTAAACTGAAGAAAGCCGACCGACAGTATGCACCTGTACATGGTCAAAGCCAAAAATCACAGCTAATTCCACCCATTGTCCATCAAATTTGTTGTTCCGCCGCGCAATAGCCGCCGGACGGAACCCTTTTCGCGCTTTGTCCATCCACTCTGTAAAAACAATTGCGAATTGCGCTTCCATTCAGTCATGAGTAACTTTGATGATGACAGTGGTGCGCGGCGAAACAACACCAATTTGACAGCCGAGATTGGCGCATCGCTTCGTTACTTTTCGCGCACAATAAATTTGAACCCTCTTAATGAATAGATGGATGTTTTGGTTGCCGTCGTCGAACTCTGTGAAGTAAAAACAGTCAATTTGTATCCGAAAAGGGGTGCACTTGCAAATTATTCCATGAAAATCGACAACAAATGCATTTTAAGTGCAAAAAAACAGCGAAAAACAACATAAATTACTGTAAAATCGACCCCAATCTTGTGATTCCCATCAAAGTTCACTCAAAATATTACCGGTTTCTGGTGCTTGTACTTTTTGTCACCTTCTGAAAATGCTCACGTAAGCAATTCTGCAAAATTCTGACTCATTTCGCTCCCAAAATCTCGATTTGCACCAAGCTTTTTTCTTAAAGACCTGCTCCAGCTGGATGCCGGAGCCATACAGTGCAAATATTTTGGACGCGGAAGCGCTTAATCCGCTTGTTCACGACTGCCTTCCGACGGAGCGAAACGGAATCGGGACGGGGGTGCTTCCAAAGCGGATGCGCAAACGCAGACTGTTTGCTTGTTGACGGCTTGTCGGCGTGCCAATGAATCTGTCTTCTTCTTGGGGGCTAAAAGCACAAAGAGCAATGAGTCTTTAATTGAGGGATGTAAAGATGCAATAAGAAACTAAAAAATGACATTTTCAGCTGCTGATGCTCGCCAATTCACATCCCCAGACGGCGCCAAGGACGACCTTCGATTAGTGGACGTCACTGATAAGTCGATCTTCGTCGGTGGCCGTGATCATGTCTACGAATTGAGCCATTCCTTGGACGCTAAACACGATATTTCATGGAGTGCCCCAGGGCAAGTCGCCGAGGAATGCACAATGAAAGGCAGGACCGAGCCGCAATGCCATAACTTTATCAGAGTAGTGGCACGGCGCCGGCACGGATTGCTCGTCTGTGGCACGCATGCGTTTGCGCCATTGTGCAGAGATTATGAATATTCGAAGATTGATCGAGAATATAAAACAAAGAGGGAATTCAATGGCAAAGCTATCACGCCATACGACCCGAGAGCCAACTTTACTTATGTCTATGACTTTGATTCGAATGAAATCTTCGTCGCTACAGTAAGCGACTTCAACGGCAATGACCCTCTGATCTACAAGAAGAAAGTCCCCGCCGGCGATGGCCTGAGGACCCAGAAAGACGATCTCCGCGTTCTCGACCACCCCGAATTTGTTGGAAGTTTTGTCCATCGAGACTATGTCTACGTCTGGTTCCGAGAACGTACGACAGAATCCAATGAAAAAGTGTTCAGCCGAGTCGGACGACTTTGTAAAAATGATCGCGGCGGTCCTGGAATGGCACAGGATCGGTGGAGCAGCTTTTTGAAAGCGAGATTGAACTGCTCTGTGCCGGCTGATTCGCCTTTCTATTTCAATGAATTGCGTAAGTTTTGACTTTTTGGGTTCTGAATCCGATTAAAACATCATTTTTCAGAATCTGTCTCCAAACCAGTTCCTCTCGAAAACGGCGACGCCATCGTCTACGCAGTTTTCGCAACATCCAGATCAGCAGTTTTGATGAATGCCGTCTGCGCCTTCCGGATGTCCGACATTGACGCTGTTTTCAACCAAGGCCGTTTCAAGACCCAGCGATCTGTCTCTTCCTACACGTCTCGGCATCATGTCAACGGCCCAGCAGAGCGACCTGGCCGTTGTGTCGAGGATTCACGCAAACTGAGCGATATTTCGTTCATCTTGAAGAATCCGCTGATCAACGACCTCATAAGCACTGCCAGCGAGCCTGTACTCGTCGAAGGCCCTTCAAAGCCTGATTTGACATCGATCACGGTGGTCCCGGCATCTGCCGCGATCTCAGCCGGCCGAAGCAACCAAAGCTTCAACGTTGTCTATGTCGGCCGAAGCGATGGCACCCTTCTGAAAGCTGTTCAACTGCCAAATGGCCACACTGCTTTGATTTCAAATATGAAGATCTTCGAAGCCAGTCCACTTGGCAGCATCAATGCCGTTGTCCAACTTCCACAAACGCAATCATTGGTCGTCGTTTCGAAAGACAGAGTTCGCCGAGTCCCGATGCATCACTGTGATAAGCAGGTTTCATGCAGCCAATGTGTCGGTCTCCGAGATCCGCACTGTGCTTGGGATACTGTAAGCTTGCATTGTGCCCATTCTGATGACTGGAGTTCCGGAAGTTGGATCCAGAATGTGGTCACTGGGCGGAGTTCCCAATGTCCTGAGGATCCGATAGACAAGGATGTTGTTATCAACCAGCCTTTGAGTGATGCTAGCCTTGGATTTCCGTTATCTCCACTTTCCGAAGCCAATGTGAAGGATGGTGGACTCAGTGTGTCTACGATCATCTTGTTTATCATCTGTGCGGCTGTTTTGGCTACTGTACTCGGGTTCTTGGTGAGTTTCACACACTTTATCACGATTTTGAATGTTAAAACTGTATAATTTTTCAGATCGGCTACCGTATCTCCAAATGGCACCTCATCACCGAGCTCCAAGCCAGCGGCTCTTCCGGATCCTCCTCCAATGGCAGCGATTACGATTCCTACGGTCGAGCTCGACTCACTCGCCATGACAGCCTCACCGCGACATCAAAACTCGTCCCCAACTTCTACCCCATCCAACACAAAATGTCCGATGCCGTCTCCCTCGTCTACGGTGCCCAGCATGCCATCCCTGTCATGTCATCGTCGATGAGTGCCGCCGGCAGTGGCTACACCACCCCGCATCACCGCCTCGATCACACTACCGCCATGCTGATCAACAACGGCAGCATGGGTGGCGGCAGTGCCGGAGGCAGTTCCATCGCAAGCCACGCACCGAGCTGCACTTTGCCAAGGGACTACAAAGTCAAAAAGGTCTACCTATAGTCGCTATATCTGCCCCCTATTAGGCCATAGTCTCTTATGCAAACTTTTTCGGGTTCTTATCACGCCGGTGCCGCTGCCTTTTACAAACTTTTCCTTAACCGATTACGTCTACCAAAGCCGTCCACTAACTGTTGTAATTTGTTACTGTTCTCAGGGTATGATCTCGCCGTACACTTCACCTACACTTTATCATTTTTACAATTTGTTAACCTGTACATAGTTGTTTGTTAATTGCGCTTTATCGACAGTACAAGAGTTTTATTATCAAATATCGATGAACAAAATATCAGTGTTTTTGATCGAAATTAAGTTTGTTAAAGACATAAATGGAATGAGTAAGATGCATGTGAAAAGTGATCAGAATTACAAAGCAACACTTAAAAAAAGTAGAGTACAACCGAATAAGTTTGAGTAATTTATCTAAACTTAAACTTGAAATGCTTTTTTTCTGGAGAAGGTGTAAGATGGCGTTTTGCATTTTTAAATTTCAGTTTTTTTTATAAATTTTGTTGCTTTGAACCAAATGGCGAGCAATTCGATACAGAAGGTGCACTCAATATTAGATATAAATGGTCTCCTATGATCCGCTGAAGCGTCATTGAAATGGAAGATGCGTTGACGAGCCGATGGCTCAAAAGGAAAGATTAGCCGTATTAGCTCACAACCTTGACCAAAGCGTTCAACGCAAAGCTGGCTGCGCAATGTTTGTGGTTTGGCTCATGGCAACCATCTTCAAAGGCATCTTCAAAGAGTCCATCTGTTTTATTTCTAAACTCTGTCAACAGGTTTGTCACTAAATGAGAAAAGTGTCTAAATTGAGATTTAATTTGTGTTTCTGCAAAAGTTACTGATAGCTAATTTAAAAAAGTCTTTGTTTTTTAAAACGTGAAATAGGTTGTGTTCAAAAATTATGTGCAATCTTTGTGCCACCGTATATCAAGTAAATATTGTATGCAAAAAAATTAAATCACCAATTTCAAAAATAAAACATGAAACAGAAAATAAAACAAAAACATTTATGAAAGTTAAATTTCCCTCAAATCGGATTAAAATTCTTTCCCCGATACTCAATTTGCTTATAATAAGCATAGATACAATTAATCATAAGCGCAAAGTTAAGGAGAAGAAACATATGATTCAACATTGTAGACAACCTCATAGCTTTGAAAACGGCATAAATATCATCATGGCACATGTAAATCAGATCCTTCTGATGGGTCAGCAATCGTGTCGGTCCGTTAAACGCATTTTTGTATAAAGCAGCATTAGTGGCATACATAACTGCGGCCATCTGAAAGAACAAACATGAAAGCCCTGCCGCATCACACCTTCTGGTCAAAAACATCAACCCACGGCTGCAAAGGACACAATTACCATCTTCATTGTTGACGTTTGCAGGCTTTTAGGGTCCTTGAACGCTGGCACTATCAACCTGTGCCATAAAGGTTGGTAATTGATGGAACGGCAGACTGCAATATGCTAATTTTATTGATGCTTTTTTATGATTACAAGTTTCACACACATTGGCGGCGACGGGGATGTTTGTTTTATGAATGAGTTGTCGTTCGCCTTTATCACCTGTGGGCCGGGCAAAAATGTATTAGGACCTTTCCGTGGTGTTCCTCGGACTCGGGGCGAGGCCAAATGTGATGCGGAAATCGAGCCATGATTACGTGTCCGCGCACATAAAGCTACAAAATTGCTGCTCGTTAAGGGGGTGCTGGGAGCATTGGCAGGGGTGGCTTTAGTGGTCGGAGGTTTTAGTTTTGTGGTTTTTGATTATTTTTTGACGATTTCTACAATTTTTTAGTCTTATTTTACTGTCATAAGTTTTGCCAGATACAAATTTTTGCTTTTAAATGATGGTTCCAAATTGATGAATGCCTTTCCAATCAAAAATAACTATAAAACCAAAAACCATTTCCTCCAAATACCACCTCTCATCAAAACGGCTCTCATGGGCTTGTATGCCTCATTATCGGACATGACTCACGTCGTTTGCTCCTCGCGTTTGGAGGCGCCATTGCTACACTTTTGTACCTCCTTGCTCTGAATGGCTCGCGAGAACTGTTTTTGTCCTCGGCTTCCTCCCTTCTGGAAGCGGCCTCTGTGAGTTCATGAGAAAGCGCTATTACAATGGTCAGTTTTGCCAGCCGCCATTCAAATGATAGCCATTCCAGGCTTTTATTATTGAAAAAAGTGCCATTGTGGGTCTTTTTTGATGTTTTTCCGGAAGCGTGCACATAAACAGGTTAAAAGCCGATGCACCATGAACCCCTAAGATGGTCGAATTCGACCTATATGTGCGACGATAGATAATTCCTAAAAGCGTCAGAGGTGCAGCCATGACCGCTCAATCAGTGCTGTGTCATTCGAGGTGCTATCACTTCCTTCGGTAAACAAGGAATTTGGTGAGATGATGGCGCTATTGGCGTGTTTATTGCGGGGAATTTGGGCTTTTGACGATCAAAAAGCGTGAAATACCACCCTTTTCAGGGTAAATTTTGTCACAGTTTGGCCATTTTTCAATTTTTTAGCCAATTTTGATAGCTCTGTTAATAAACTTCAATCCCGTTAGTCACCTAATTGCATCAAAATCAACAAAAATCACTATTTACACAAGCTTACGCATCTCAAAACGTAAAAAAGTGAACACCGCGAACACTCTTTCCCAAAACATAACACGTGAAGCGCGTTTTGCAACTTCTGATGACTCGGCTTAACTTCAACACCCCCACCATTTCGAATACAAACATCTAACAAGCAGATCAATGCATGTGCCCTTTGAGTGTGTGTCACTGATATCACACTCTCGCTCGCTCTCGCGTACCTTGTTTAGCACGCCGATGGCTGGCGCGACCCTGTAAGCACGTAGAAGTAGGAAAAGCCTGGCCTGGCCTGCGTTGCATGTTTGTATGCATTGAAATGCATCGCTGTAAGCGTGTTCCCTCGAAGGTGGCCCATGATATTGCTTACTCATGTTTGGAGAAGGCAAAACGAAAGTTTGTCGCCGCGGGGCCGCCATAATGGTCGATTTTGAATCACAGTTTCACGTTCATTGCCTTTAGTCTTGAAGCTTGAGTCTCGTTCCGTGTTTTGTAACGTTATTGCGTTTTCTTTGTGCTTCTAAAATGTTGTTTTACGTCCTCAATTTGTGATTGTGGTGCCATTTCAGGCGTCAATTAGCAAACATCCGACCCTCAAATGCACGGAATGACCTGGCTTACGGTCGCTGTGCTGGTCGCCGCCGCGATCAGCCCGGTGGTTGGCATTCTCGAGCCGTCAGAAGGCTTTCCAGGGTACCTCGTCGATCATAAAGCCATTTCATTCACGCCGATTCCGGTGCCGTGGGGCGATGAAAGTGAAAATAGGACCCTTCAGATCTCGTTTATCGTTCGGACACTCGATACTGACGGCGTTTTGTTTACCATCGACAGTATTAATGACGAACAATTTAGTGTAAGCCTCAAAATGCCAAAATTCCCTCAAAATCAAACTTAATTTTGTCAAATTCCAGCTAGATCTAGCCCTGCACCACAGCGAATTCAAACTCAGAGTCCGAATTGGGCATCTTTTCGTCGGCGAATACGTCGACCGAACAGTGGTACCCGATGAGATGAACATTTTTACGACGACGTTAGATTTTGACAACAAAATTATCAAAGTCAATGGAGTCACTTTTGACTATGAAGTTGGCAATATCGATCGGATCGATAATAGCATTAATGTCACTTTTGGCAATTCCGGTAAGAATTTTTGATGCAAAAAATTAAGAATGATCATCTTTGTTATCTTTAGAACTGTCCAAGTCCTGTCTAAACATGGAACACATTACCATCGGCGGAAATGCAGCAAAATTGGAACCCGCTATTAGAAAGTTCCACGATTGCCTTTTCAGTGAAAGCCTTGTTGAAGCGGTTGAGCCAGAATCTGAAAATGCTGTGGAAGCGCCGGTCGAAGTTGAAGAGGGCAATGAACCCGAGCCGAGTTCCAATTTGACTGACATTGTGGATACCTTGAATGACCCTAGAATTAAGGACGAAGACACTGCTAAGGTTTGTTTTTTACTTCTAAACCAGATTTTGAGACAGAAAAACCTATTTTTAGAAGCTCGAAAACATCGAAGCCCAACCCGAACTTCTCAACCAGCCATCTCAACCCATTGGCGGCCGTCCGTCCTGCTACTCCCAACAACGAACCCTATGCGGCCCCAACTCGAAGGGTTGTCTTGGAACTGCCAACATTGACAATCGTGAAGCTGATGCGCCCTTCCAGTGCCAATGCCGAGAAGGTTACAATGGTTCCCGATGCCAGTTTTCGCTGCTTCCTCGAACTTGCTATGAAGCTTTCGCCCTAAATTCCGCGAAAGTCAATGTAGCTGGCCCGTATGAACTCGATGTCGATGGCAGTGGCCCATTGCTTTCCTCCTGGGCTCTTTGTGAGAAGAATGGCACCACAGTTGTTACGCATAACATGCCGGACAATACCGTCATCCGAAAAGCGGGCAACACCACGGATAACTATTTTCCGATCAGTTACAGGCTGTTCCAGGATGCCCAAGTTAGGGAACTAATAAAGCAATCGGCTTCGTGTCAGCAGAGAGTTACTGTCGATTGCAATCATTCGCCGTTGAGGTACTTTTTGACTTGAAACTTTAAGATAGGATTTCAAAATTATCATTTTAGTTTCACGACCAACTCAACTTGGTTCGTCTCCGCCTCAAATAGCGACGGCATGATCAAGCAAATTGGCAACACCCCTGACGCCTGTGAATGTTTTTCCGAAAATGAATCCGAATGTGCTGAAGCACGTCGGTGCAATTGTGACAGCCTTCAAGCCGGTACTGATGATGGTTATCTTACTGGTGCCAATGCGGGTATCACACGTGTTTATGCCCTTCATACGCCGTATGAAGAACCGGAATCTGAATCTAAGCTGACTCTTGGGCCATTGACGTGTGACGGATTCTGTAAGTCGACCAAAATCGTAATCCATTTTGATAAAAGAAAACTTCAGCCGGCGCCGAAAAAAGCAACCGCATCACCTTCACGTCCGAACACGGAGCTCTGATGACGCTTCACCATTCGCCAGTGACATCGCTCGAATTTGACTTCCGAACCAGCCGGGAAGACATACCGTCGCTGGTGACCTTTGTCGACGATGTGCCAATTACCATTGGCCTTTCAAAAGGACATCTGTTGAGCATCAGTGTTGATAGGAAGCCGGTCTGGAATGTCATGTCGCAGCCGAGGTAAGCAATTGCAATAAAAATACAAAGTCGCAACATGGCATTTTGTAGATTGAATGACCTCCGATGGCACAAAATAGTAATCGAACTGATCTACGAAGAACTTCGAATCTCCATCGATGAAACCCACATTTTCGAATTGTTCGATGTCGAATCACTGCCATCCGGAATCAACTTCGGATATGAAGCCGAAGCCGGCCTTGGCTTCCTCGGATGCTTGCGAAACATTGTCATTAACCGTGAACCAGTGCCGATTTCGACATTCAAGAAGTCTAATGAGAATCAGTTCAATCCGGAGTGCCCTTCACTGTGCTATGCCAACAAGTGTGAGCAGAATAGTCGGTGTATCGAGCACTTTGAGACGGGTACGGTCAGCTGTGAATGCAAAAACAAGTATGTTCATTTCGGCGATAGGTGTGAGAAAAGTAAGTTTACTAATTTTGACTAGAACTTTTCTAAAAAGTTGTTTAGACTTGAACACAGACAGCGAAGTAAGCTTCCACGACCGCAACATCGGCTTCTTGGAGTACCCTGACACCAGTCTACCCGCAAATCCAGTGATTAGCACCATCGTCTTCAGTGTCCGGACAGATCAGAGACGTGCTTTGCTGCTCTATGCCCATGATCAGTCGGATAACTTTGTCCAAGTGCATCTTTCGGACGAATACAGTATCTATTTGACGCTGAGCAACTATACTGGCGATGGAAAGGCGGAAGTTTTGTCGTGTGGTGTTATTTCAAACAAATTTAGCGGTAATTTTACCCCTTTTTCGACCTTTTGAATCAAAATTTAGCAATTTTAGAATTCAGCGACATGCGCTGGCTCCAAATCATTGTCGAACGCACGCCCACGCGCACGACACTTTCCGTCGATGATGAACAGTGCCAAATCCTCGGCCCCATCAACCCCGCTCCAACAGACACCCGAATTAAGGACTACTCCTCCAAATACCCTGAGGCCATTTATCCCCCAATGGGTCAAGGCCAGCTCGAAGCACCCGAACCGTACCAAGTGCTTTTCATCGGTGGCATCCGACGTCCGGCTATTGATGACGGTTTCCGGAAGAAGCGTGATCGCACTGTTTTCTATGCTACACTGTTGCCGCCATTGCTCGGATGCATGCGTGGCTTGGTGATTGGAAACAGCTTTGTTGACATGCGTAAAGACGGGATCCGACCAGCCAATGAGAATGCCATCCGGAAGGGCTGTTACACTGATTGTGAGACAATTTCCTGCAATAATGGCGGCCACTGTACTTACAAATGGGAAAACCGAGACCCGTCGATGAAGGAATTCACTTCCTGCGATTGTAGCAAGACAAGTTACACCGGATCGAACTGCCTTAAGGATATTGGCGTCACTTTTGAAGGCGATGCTGTTCTGGGTTACAATTTCAACAAGTCGCATCAGTATGATCTGAGTTTTAGTCCGCAGCAGACTATTAGATTTGCGTTTGTGCCGGAATCGCTGGCTATTGATGGTCTGGGTTACCGTATTCTGTCTGCTACTTTTGGACAGCAAAAGTAAGTAACTAAAACTTTTCAAATGCAAATCAAAATGCGTTTTTAGCAAACTATCAGTCTCCATTACTCCATTGCGTGAAGGCGCCGACCGCATCGACGTCGTCCTCCGACAACCCAACGTCACCCTCAAGTTCGAAGGCAACTTCAACGACGGCAACCGCCACTTTTTCCAAGCCTCGTTCAACAAACGCGCTTCCCCGGTCTTCATTGTCGATGCCAAAAAGCAGTATCTCGAGCCAACTTTGCCTCGAATCTCATTCCTCGACGTTGAAAAGTTCGAAATCGGCGGCCAAGGCCCATCTGACCATTTCGTCAACCCCGATGGATCCACTGAACCCATCGAACACAATTACACCGGCTGTATTTCCGGTCTGAATATCGACTTCCACCAAAACCGTCGAACTGAATTCCGCCCACTCGAACTCTATCTCGGCGAGCATGCCGAAGGCATTTTTGAAATCGACCCTGAAGTCAAGCTCCATTCTGGCAATTGCGCCGCATTCAAAGTCAAGGGGATCATTCCAACCCTCCAACGCGATGTCCAATTCCCATTGTGGGAGGCTGTCTTCAAGCCTGTCGGTTTCACCCCGAATTTCACGCCCTCGGTGAACGAAGACCTCGGCCCTGAGGAAGGTTACCCCTGGTGGGTCTACCTGCTTGTCATTTTGGCTATTTTGACCCTACTCTTCTGTTGCTGCCTGGTTTTGTGTTGCCGCAACGGCAAAAAGAACGATAAACGCGACATTCCGATCGGCGAAGGCGCGACACCCGAAAAGGGCAGCCTTCTGGAAAGCCCTGTCGACGACTTCAAAGTGCCGCCAGCCACGGCGCCGTTGTTTGATCAGAAGAATGGCGCGGATCGGCCCAACATTGACGACGATAATGCCAGTAGCCCGGCATCTAGTCTGTACAAGCCAAGTTTGCCCAACTCAAAGGTGAGTTTTCAACCTTTTTAACCCTCTCAAAGCGTAGAATCCCGCGATCTTAACTATCGCCAGCCTTAACATAGCTAGTAGCTTTTTAAACCCTCCTCAGGATTCCGTAACGTCGATATATTATACTGCTCAGGAGAACCCCGACAACGACTCCCTCGACACCTATGCCGCCGATGATGATGATTTGGACAAAGTTCTGTCGCAAGGCTTTGGCGAGGAGCGCCCTAATGTCATGGACCGTAAAACGTAAGCCTATTTTATCAATACAATCAACTCTAATCCAACTTTAGTGCCAACATGCTCGAAAAGACAAACCCCAATCGGCCGGCGTCGTTCGCCGCCCCGGATCTCGATGCACCTCCATTGCCGAAAAAGAAACTCACACCCGCTACCGTGCCAAAAGTTGATTAAGTATTAATTTAAACGCAAAATGTGCCTTATTTTTGTTTTGTTTAACCGGTGACGCTTTGCTTGTATTTATATTTTGGGTCCTTCACAGCCTTCTTGGCGGCCTATCACTTGTTTGGATGTAGTTTGTTAATAAATTTATTTGATTTTATTGAGATTTGCAAGTCACAAAATCGTTCGCAAAATAGAATTCATTTTTCAATTTTTTACAAAGTTCAAAGTAAACAATCACCAAAGATGAACGCAATTTTTGACCCCGACGCACCTGTCAGACCTAACCTTTGTCCTAAAATATTAAAAACTGTTAGTTTAGCTGTGAAACCCGCTGTACCACAGATCAGAAACGTGGGATTTCAGAAATTCCGATAGACGCGAATATGCTCAAATCCTTTGTTTCATTTGTTGTTTGTCGGAGAACTCGTAACTAAAATTTGGTTTTTCATAGGAAGGGGCATCCAGGTTGTGTAAATATTATGTTTCAATGGTTCAATCTTGTCTGTATATAAGGGTGAACGTAAATCGTGGTAAGCATTGTCTACGAACAGTTCCAAGTATGGCAATGTGTTCTGTTTTCTCGCTATTTTTGGCTCTGGCGCTTGTTCAAACAGCGAATGGTGCTGATTGTACTAAATACACCCCAGGAACGGCTGCCGATTTGACTTCAACACCGACGGCATGTGTTGGTACTTCCACCAATGCTCCCTTCAACGATGCTGATCGGCAGAATCTGTTGGCACGACTGAATTTGTACCGGGCTCAACTGGCTAATGGATGTGCCGTTCAGAAGAATGGGCAATATGCACCTTCTGGAAGCAATATTATTGAATTGATAAGCCGTCCATACCAGTTTTGCAACTACGGAAACTTTGTTTTAGACCTATAACTGCACCCTTGAGCAACAAGCGCAAACCTGGGCTAATCAGTGCCAATTCGCATTTTCACCGAGCTCTGACCGTCCAGGCGCTGGGGAAACCGTTTATGGAGTCTATTCCAACTCCGCCAATGTCGGAAATGTAGTAGCCTCGAGCATGGATGCCTTCTGGAACTCGCTCCAAACCTACGGCAACTTTACATCGACGAACACACAGCTCGTTGACGGTAACCTTGCTTCTTGGGCACAGCTAGCCTGGGGCACGACATCTTCCTTCGGTTGTGGCTACGCCAAATGCCCAAATACTCAATATGGATATCTGCATACGATCATCTGCAACTTCTACCCCGGAGGAGACTACCTGAATACCAATATCTATCAACCAGGATCACCCTGCAAAGTGAATTCGGACTGCACATCGCCAGGATACGGACAATGTGACACTAACCTTGGACTCTGCCAAGTTCTCGGAGCCGGAAGCACCGGATCAACGGTGAAGGCGTCGACAACGACAACAGCTCCGACAACTACAACAACGACCGTTGCGCCAACGAATGCCACTTGCGCACCATACACGCCTGGGGCTGATACGACAAATCCGACATATTTCAATGTTTCTGCAACCTGTGATGGCGCCAATACTGGCAGTGGATTCAGTGCCAGCGCCAGAACGTCACTTGTTAACCGCCACAATCAGTGGAGAAGCCAGCTAGCTCATGGATGTTCCCTCATGCCAAACAACACCTATGCGCCGCCGGCTAAAAACATGCTTAAAATGGTTTGATCGCAAAACTATCTGCCAAAACTAAACATAAAATACCAAAATTGTAGGTGTACAACTGCTCCATCGAACCCCTCGCCCAAGCCTGGGCCAACAACTGTCAATTCAAGCATTCTGGCCGTTCCGGATATGGCGAAAACCTGTGGGCCGTCATTACCAATGGCAATTTCAACCAAAACGCGTTCGCTGACGCTTCCGATTCCTGGTGGAGTGAGCTGATCCAATACGGCGGCATCAATTCGACCGATACAACCCTAACTTCGAGCAACTTTAACCTCGGCATCGGTCATTGGTCCCAAATGGCATGGTCTTCGTCAACTGCCGTTGGCTGCGGATTCTCTAAGTGTGCCCAATCTGGTGGCATGAACATGTATTTTGTTGTGTGCAACTACTGGCCCCAAGGAAACATCATCAACTACCCGATTTACTCGATCGGACAGCCGTGCAAACAGGATTCCGACTGCACGGTTTTGGGATACGGTAAATGTGAAGTGAGCACGGGATTGTGTGCGACTGCGTGAACAGAGTTGTCAGAGATTTTATTGAATGATTCATAAATTAGATAATGTGCAATTTGAGTTGAAGATATTACCCCATCCTCTCATAGTTTGGTCCTAAGAACCTTAGACGGTTAAGAACTGTTATGAGTCTTAACAGGATTCGTCAAGAAAAAACACCCATATTCGGTCTTAACAAACCTGTGAAGAACCGTCAGGATTCAGGTGATTTGAACTGAGATTCTTAACGGAGAAAAACAGCCTTAATGAACCTTAGTTGCCTTATTTTGCAAACCAAGGTTCTTTAGCGGTTCTTAGTAAGGTTCTTGAGCTGAGTCCAAAGGTTCTTAGGACCAAACTATGAGAGGATGGGGTAATGATACCGGCATAATGCTCTTAAATCCATTGTAAAACACATATTACAAATAATTGTAAAAATTAAATTTATTTTTCAAATCAGAAAGTTGTACTGTTTTACCAAAAAATAAAATTATTTTTGTGCAAAAAAAAACTAAAATCAAATTAAACAATCAAAAAACATCAAAACCATCTATGGCCCGGCACACATGTTAGCTTTTTGTTAGAAGTTGTTAGTTCAGCTGTGAAACTACTTTGTAAAAGATCAGCAGCGTGGGATCCAACACGCCAATGTTCAAGCCTTTTGTTTCATTCAATGTTGGACGGAGAAACTGTTCTCAAAATAATGGTTTTTATAAGAAAAGGGTGTGTGAATGTTGTGTTTCGATAGTTCTAACTTATTAGTATATAAGGATGCAGCCGTTTCAGAGCCACAGATATCCAAAAACTGGTGCAATCATGACGATGCGTACTGTCTTCCTGTTGGTTTTGGCTATAAGCGCTGTTCAAGCAACAACGAAGACCTTTGTACCGTCGAATGCTACTTGTGAACCGTACACGCCTGGGGCTGATACGACAAATCCGACGTATTTCAATGTGTCTGAAACTTGCGATGGAATCAATACTGGCAGTGGATTCAGTGCTTCTGCGAGAACTTCACTTGTCAACCGCCACAATCAATGGAGAAGTCAGTTGGCTCGTGGTTGTGCTCGCATGCCAAACAACGCTTATGCGCCGCCGGCTAAAAACATGCTCAAAATGGTTTGATCACAAACCTATCTGTTAAAACTAAACACAGAATTGTAGGTCTACAATTGCTCCCTTGAGTCCCTCGCCCAAGAATGGGCCAACAAATGCGAATATGTCCATTCTTACCGCGCTGGGTACGGTGAGAACTTGTACGCCGTCTGGACTGTAACAGGCAAATACAATTACACTCAAAACGCCTTCGTTGCCGCTTCGGATGCGTTTTGGAGCGAATTGATTAAATACGGCGGCATCAATTCAGCAAATACAATTCTCACTGAGAGCAACTACGACCTCGGCATCGGGCACTGGTCCCAAATGGCGTGGTCCAAATCGACTGCCGTTGGCTGTGGCTTTGCAAAGTGTCCTCAATCTAACGGAAAGACAATGTATATTGTTGTGTGCAACTATTGGCAAGAAGGAAACATTCTTGACACTCCTATTTACTCCATCGGGGAGCCGTGCAAGCAGGATTCCGACTGCACAGTTTCGGGATACGGCAAATGTGAAGTGAGCACGGGATTGTGTGCGACTGCGTGAACAGAGTTGTCGGATGTCTTATTGAATGTTAAATATTTAAATAAATAATGCGCAAGTTGAGATGAAGTTATCAATGGTACCAAAGTAATATAACGCTCTAAAATTCACTGTAAAAGGGTTCTACAAATCTACTGACACTAATTTTTCCCAAATTTGGCTCCACACACAAAAAAAGCGTAATCTAAAGTTTACGCAAAGCATAATGCACAAAAAACTACGCTTTGGCGTAATGAAAAGATTACGTAGAACGTAATCTTTAAATTACGCAAGCGTAGTCTTTACATTACGCAGGCGTAATCTTTTGACAAAAAGATTACGTTTTGCGTAATTTTTAGTTTACGTTTTGCACAGCATAATCTTTTTGTGCACGAACTTTTTTTTGTGCGCAGGTTACGATACATAATGCGCCAAGTCTTTCAGACACTCTTGACATTCCAGCATAAAATTTGCCCTCAAAGAAACGAAGCTGACGTCGAACCCAAAGATATCATACCTAAGTGACTGCTCCTCCAATCTAAGCATAAAAAGCTCCACTTACTACAACAATCACGCTCCAATGACACTATCACCAAGCAATGGCACTTTTTATTCAACTAACTAAAGAAAAGTTACAGTAAAATCATAGTTAGATCAGCATTCTACAAGTGTGGTTTTAAATATGTAGATTTACTTCTATCGCCTAATAAGCTCAGAATCTACAGGACACTCTACCACACAAAACTGTTCACTTACCATACCCCCTTTCTCAACTAAAATCTTTTTTTCTTTTTTTTTTATTTACGTGATTAGCACACACCCATGTGAAAAAACAGATAAAACACAAGTACAACAACATAAAAACAATTTCCCTCAGAGTCAACGCATTTAGGCTTCCTGATTTTGGTTATGCACTTCTCCCATTTGCATAGTCAGTCATACAATTGTTTTTTGTTTTGATCGTATGTAATGATGACATAAACTCCCAGTGAATATGTGGGTTTCGTTTTCGGAAAGTTCTTTCAACCATTAGCTTGTAAAACATGGTTTTTATTATCAAAGGCACATGACAAAGTTCAGTTATAATAATCCACAAATGGGAAGGAACTTTTTAACCCGATACGTGAGATTTTGATAGACGTACTCATATTCAAATCTTCTGTTTTCGCTTTATGTTTGACTTGGAAATTGGAATTAAAACTAGTTAATCATAGGAAGAGTGCCTTGATTGTGAAAATATTATGGTTTAAAAGTTCAAACTTGTCTGTATATAAGAGTGGACGTCAATCGCGGTAAGCATTGTCTACGAATTGGTTCACTTGTTCCAATGCGTTCTGTTTTCGTGCTGTTTTCGGCTCTGGCGCTTGTTCAGATAGCCAATGGAGCTGACTGTACTAAATACACTCCTGGAACAGCGGCCGATCTGACTTCAACACCGACGGCGTGTGGTGGTATTTCCACCAACGCTCCCTTCAACGATGCCGATCGTCAAAGCATTTTGGCTCGACTGAATTTGTACCGGGCTCAATTGGCCAATGGGTGTGCCGTTCAGAAAGATGGTCAATATGCGCCTTCTGGAAGCAATATTATTGAATTGGTTGGTCGATTGCAATCACTTTGAAATTGCAGTAGCCATATTTCAGACATATAACTGCACCCTTGAGCAGCAGGCTCAAGCCTGGGCTAATCAGTGCCAGTTCGGGTTTTCGCAAGACTCAGACCGTCCTGGAGCTGGGGAAACCATCTATGGAGTTTATGCTACCTACAATATCGGTAATGTTGTAGCATTAAGCATTGATAACTCCTGGAAATCGCTCCAAACCTACGGCAACTTTACATCGACAAACACCCAGCTGGTTGACGGAAACTTTGGTTCTTGGGCACAGCTCGCCTGGGGCACGACATCTTCCTTCGGTTGTGGCTACGCCAAATGTCCAAATACTCAATACGGATATCTGCATACAATCATCTGCAACTTCTATCCCGGTGGAAGTTATCTGAATACAAACATCTATCAACCAGGGTCGCCGTGTAAGGTTAATTCGGACTGCACATCGCCGGGATATGCGCAATGTGACACCAATCTTGGCCTTTGCCAAGTTCTCGGGTCCGGAAGCACCGGAGCGACGGTAAAAGCGACAACTGCCTCGACGATTACAACAGCGAACATTGCACCGACAACGGCAAAAACTTTAACGACTACAACTACCGTCGCGCCGATGAATGCATCTTGTACCAAATATACTCCTGAATCGGTTGACGATGATGATTTGACTTACACACCGACGGCTTGTGGCTCGACATCCACCAATGCTCCCTTCGATGACGTCGATCGACAGAATCTGTTGATTCGTCTCAACCTGCACCGGGCTCAACTGGCCAATGGATGTGCCGTTCAGAAGAATGGACAATATGCATCATCCGGAAGCAATATTATCGAATTGGTTGGTCGATTACGGTTACTTTGAAACTGAATTAACACGATTTAAGACATATAACTGCACCCTCGAGCAGCAGGCTCAAGCTTGGGCAGACCAGTGTCAATTCGCGTATTCGCCAGACTCAAACCGGCCTGGAATTGGGCAAATCATCTACGGTCTTATTCACTCTTCGGAAAATATTGGAAATGTCGTTGCTTCCAGCATAAATATTTTATGGAACACGCTTGAGACCTACGGTAACTTTACATCGAACAACACCCAGCTTCCTGACAGAAACCTTGCAATGTGGGCACAACTAGCCTGGGGGACGACGGCATCGTTTGGTTGCGGATACGCAAAATGCCCAAAAACTTATGGATATCTGCATACTACTGTTTGCAACTTTTATCCTGGTGGAATCAACTTGAATACAAATATTTATCAGCCGGGGCCACCCTGTAAAGTAAACTCTGACTGCACATCGCCAGGATATGAGCAATGTGACACCAGTCTTGGACTTTGCCAAGTACTCGGAGCGGCGACGAATGCTCCATTTACTACAACGACGACCATTCCGATGACAGCTGCCACTTGTGAACCTTATCAGCTTGGGAATGATACGACGAATCCGACATATTACAATGTGTCTGAAACTTGTGATGGCATCAACACTGGCAGTGGATTCAGTGCGTCTGCTAGAACGTCTCTTGTCAACCGTCATAATCAATGGAGAAGTCAGTTGGCTCACGGATGTTCCCTTATGCCGAACAACACCTACGCGCCTCCGGCTAAAAACATGCTCAAAATGGTATTATGAAAACCTTTATTTCAAAAGACAATACAAAATACTGAAATTGTAGGTTTACAACTGCTCCATTGAGCCTCTTGCTCAAGAATGGGCCAACAGGTGTAAGTTTGAGCATTCTCACCGCCTCGGTTATTCTGAAAACCTCTGGGCCATCTATACTGACGGTATTGTTGACCTAAACGCCTTTGCTGCGGCATCTGACGAGTGGTGGCGCGAATTGATTCAGTACGGAGGTGTCAATTCAACCGACACGACCTTCACTCCGAGCATTGGTAAAGCCGGACATTGGGCCCAAATGGCGTGGTCCAAGACGACCGCCGTTGGCTGTGGTTTTGCAAAATGCCCTTATTCCGGTAATACAAAGATGTATTTTGTTGTGTGCAACTATTGGCCTCCAGGAAACGTCTTCGACGGCTTGATATACAAGATCGGACAACCGTGCAAACAAGATTCCGACTGCACAGTTACCCGGTACGGTAAATGTGAAGTGAGCACTGGGCTGTGTACGCCTGCTTGAACAATTTTTCTGCGATTGTATTAAATGCTTAATAAATGTATAACGCTTAATTTGAGGCAAATTAAAGTATCAATTAAGAGTTTATTACCGCTTTTTAGTATATAACACATGTATTTTGGCATTAATTGATGATCGCAAGTAATGTATAAGCACACAATAAAAATATGGTCTCCGTTTTTTACTGCCAAAACCATATATCCACGAAGCCGTAGCAATCATAAGGCCGCTTCATCGTCCCCGTGTGAGACTGATTTGAATAACCGCATGCAAAGTTTAGTCAACTTTAACTGTTGGCATACTTAAAACCATCAACCAGAGCTAACAGCGTCTCAATAAAGCCTCATGTCTACCCCATTACAGATTTCAATTTTTTAAATTTCAAAGGCACATAACAGAATTCAATGCATACAATCACCAAAGATGAAGCTTTTGACCCCGGCACACCTGCCAGGCCTAACCTTTGTGCTGGAATGTTAAAAATTGTTAGTTTAGCTGTAAAAAGGGTTTGAAAAACATCAGTAACATGAGATTCCGGCGGTTCCGATAGACGCGCTTATGCTTAAATCCATTGTTTCGTTTGTTGTTTGACGGGACATTATGATCAAAATAGGTTTTTAATAGGAAGGGGCGTTCAGATTGTGTCAATATTATGTATCAAAGGTTCAAACTTGCCTGTATAAAAGGATGGGACCAATACAGAGCAACATTGTCTGGAAAACGGTCCAATTATGGCAACGTGTTCTGTTCTTTTGCTGTTTTTGGCCTTTCAAATTCAAATTGCCAATGGAGCGGATTGTGCCCAATATACTCCTGGAACGGCTGCTGATCTTACTTCAACGCCGACGACGTGTGGTGGCATTTCTACCAATGCCCCGTTCAGTGACGCTGATCGGCAGAATCTGTTAGCACGACTTAACTTGTACCGAGCTCAATTGGCTAATGGGTGTGCTGTACAGAAAGATGGGCAATATGCGCCTTCTGGAAGCAATATTATCGAACTGGTGAGTTGATGACTGGAAACGAAAAACCTACAGTAACCATGTTTCAGACCTACAACTGCACCCTTGAACAACAGGCTCAAGCTTGGACTGATCAGTGCCAATTCGGTTTTTCGCCGGATTCAGACCGTCCTGGAGCTGGGCAAACTGTCTACGGCGTCTATTCAAATGCTGACAATCTTGGTAACATTGTAGCGGTGACTATAGACAACATCTGGAACTCACTTCAAAACTATGGTAACTTTACATCGAACAACACCCAGCTCGTTGATGGAAACCTGGCTACTTGGGCGCAACTAGCCTGGGGCAAGACGTCCTCCTTTGGTTGTGCCTATGCAAAATGTCCAAACGCAGAACATGGATATCTTCATACGATTATTTGTAACTACTATCCTGGCGGAAACGCATTGAATACAAACATCTATGAGCCAGGGCCGCCCTGCAACGTGAATTCCGACTGCACATCACCTGGATACGGGCAATGTGATAGTAATTTGGGACTTTGTCAAGTTCTCGGAACGACTACGACGACACCTGTTCCGACGACAACAACGACCACCGTTGCGCCGACACAGGGCCCTTGTGCACAGTACACTCCTGGAACGGCGGCTGATCTGACTTCATCGCCGACGACATGTGACGCAACTTCCACTAATGCTCCGTTCAATGATGCCGATCGTCAAGGTATTCTGGCTCGACTTAATTTGTACCGGGCTCAACTTGCCAACGGGTGCGCTGTTCAGAAGGATGGGCAGTATGCGCCTTCTGGAAGCAATATCATCGAATTGGTAGGATGATAATTGTATTTCTAAACTATAGTAAAATTTTTACAGACTTACAACTGCTCCCTAGAACAACAAGCTCAAGCCTGGGCTGATCAGTGCCAATTCGCCTATTCGCCGAGCTCCGATCGTCCTGGTGTTGGGCAAACTGTCTACGGACTACTGTCAAGTTCGGAAAATATTGGAAATGCGGTAGCTTCGAGCCTTGATGCTTTGTGGAAAACGCTTGAGTCCTACGGCAACCTTACATCGACAAACACCCAGCTCACTGACTCAAACCTCGCAATGTGGGCACAGTTAGCCTGGGGCACGACATCATCGTTTGGTTGTGCATACAAGAAATGTCCGAATACCCAATATGGATACCTACATACGATCATTTGTAACTATTATCCTGGTGGAGTCTATGCGAACACAAACATTTATCAACCAGGACCACCCTGCAAGGTGAATTCCGACTGCACATCGTCGGGATATGGACAATGCGATACCAATCTTGGACTTTGCCAAGCGCTCGGAACAGGAAACACTGGATCGACGGTTAAGGCGTCAACAACTACAACTGCCTCGACGACTACAACATCGACAATTGCGCCAACAACGACACAAGTTTCAGCAGCTTCAACAACGACCATTCCGACAGCAGTTGATAATTGTGCCAAATATACTCCTGGAGTGGCCGATGATCTTTCAACGCCGACTACCTGTAGTGGCACTTCCACCAATGCTCCTTTCAATGATGCCAACCGTCAAAGCATTTTGGAACGACTGAACTTGTACCGCGCTCAGCTGGCTAATGGGTGTGCCGTTCAAAAGGATGGGCAATATGCGCCTTCTGGAAGCAATATTATTGAACTGGTTGGTGCATTATTGCAGTTTTGAAATTACAATCGGCATATTTTAGACCTATAACTGCACCCTTGAACAGCAGGCTCAAGCCTGGGCTGATCAGTGCCAATTTGCCTATTCGCCGAGCTCTGACCGCCCTGGAGCTGGCCAAATTCTTTACGGGCTTTTTTCGAACAATGATGATATTGGGAACGCGGTTGCTACGACCATCGATGCCTTGTGGAGCACGCTTAAGGAACACGGCAATTTTACATCCAACAACACTCTGTTCACTGACTCAGATCTTTCTATGTGGGCACAGTTAGCTTGGGGCAAGACGTCATCGTTCGGTTGCGCTTATGCAAAGTGCCCAAATACCCAATATGCATATCTGCATACGATCATCTGCAACTTTTATCCCGGTGGAGTCATTTCGAACACAGACGTCTATCAATCAGGGCCGCCCTGCAAAGTCAATACTGATTGCACGTCGCCAGGATATGAGCAATGTGACAGTAATTTAGGATTGTGCCAAGTACTCGGAGCGTCGACGAATGCTCCAATTATTACAACAACGCAAGTTCCAATGACAGCTGCCGATTGTGAGCCGTATCAGCTTGGGAACGATACGACGAATCCGACGTATTTCAATGTGTCTGAAACCTGTGATGGAACTAACACCGGCAGTGGATTCAGTGCTTCTGCGAGAACGTCCCTTGTCAACCGTCATAATCAATGGAGAAGTCAGTTAGCTCACGGATGCTCCCTCATGCCGAACAACACCTACGCGCCGCCGGCCAAAAACATGCTCAAAATGGTTTGACTAGAAATTTATCTGCCAAAACTAAACACAGAATTGTAGGTTTACAACTGCTCCCTTGAGGCCCTCGCTCAAGAATGGGCAAACAACTGTGAATTCAAACATTCCGGCCGCTCTGGTTACGGTGAAAATCTCTGGGCCGCCTTTACCAGTGGAGTTTTCAATGCAAACGCGTTTGCTGACGCTTCGGATTCGTTTTGGAGTGAATTGACCCAATACGGCGGCGTCAATTCAACAGATACGATTCTGACTTCGAGCAACTACGCCCTCGGCATCGGGCACTGGTCCCAAATGGCATGGTACAAATCGACTGCCGTTGGATGTGGCTTTGCAAAGTGTCCTCAATCTGGCGACTCTTATATGTACTTCGTTGTGTGCAATTATTGGATACAGGGAAATATCATGGGCTACCCGATATACAAGATCGGCCAGCCGTGCAAACAGGACTCCGACTGCACCGTTGCGGGATTCGGAAAGTGTGAAGTGAGCACGGGATTGTGTGCAAGTGCGTAAAGAAAGTTGTCAAAGATTATATCAAATGATTAATAAATTAGATAATGCGCAACTTGAATGTACTTGGAAGTTATCAGTGATAACTAGGTTATTCGGAAACTCTGACCCTTATAATGCGAATTGTTGTAATCGTTAAGACAAGAAAACACACTATACTTAATTTTTGGGTTGCATTGCGCAAGCCACATCGAATGCAATAATCGATGGTAGGGTCATAATGAACAGCGAATGTGGGCAAACAGCGCCAACGGAACGCACAATCATGAAGCATGAGGAAACTACACCGTTTATGGACACGCCCTTTCCGACGGTAGGTCGGATATGGTCCTAGCGGAGGTCACTCAACATCTTACTAACTCCGAAAGTGGTTGTTGCGCGCGCTTCCTCGTTCACTACCTACTTTTATTTCTACGCTTTTCATTCCATCGATCAACGACCATGCCGTACCCTATTTCCAACCTCGCTTACGGTCTTCGATGCCGTCTAACCCAACTATCCGCTCCAGGTGAACGTTATAATTTACAAATTGCTGCTGGTGATACGTCCATCTGCCCAACAAAACGCCAAAAGGTTACGACAATCGGGTTTTTATCAATTGATTTCACTAATGGTAAACCAGATGTATCGTACTATTGTGACAGGGAAGAGGTGGAGAAACCAATGATTCTTGATGCTTATAGTCTGCTTGAATGTAAAGTTATTCTGAAACTTATTGGTGCTGACGCCAATTGCTTAACGCCGGACTTATCAAAACACTTTATTCTGTTTGGTTACGAAACTTTGAATTTACTGAATTGCACAACTGATAAAGCATTTTTCAACGCGTTGTCTGATTTCGGATATAATGACAATGAAGAAAGAGGAATGAGATTCGTTATTAATGGAGGACCTGTACATTGGCCTAGCTTTTATAGAGCTTTCCCAATGGTCGGAACGATGAAATTGAATGGAGCTGCGTGCAAAAACTGCTTGAATAGCCATTGTTTCAATAGGAACCTGAGTAGTATAGAGCTTTTTGCAACAGCCCAGGAATTGCGTCATATCACAGCTTGTAAGATACTCAAATGTGTCAAGGTAAAATTATTTTGATTTATACGGTTATTACAAAACATGTTTTAGGCTCAAAAAGGAGATTATTTCCGCATGGAAATAAACTTAGATGGACTAAAGGACGCTCATTTCGATAAAATAGTTACACAATTGAGCAAAGAATTAATCAGTTATGATAATTCACCAAACCCTTGTGTCGAAATTACTGACGAAGCTGGAAGAATGGCTGATTTAACGTATCCGAGAACTAAGTTTTGTAAGAGATAATTTTGCTTTAAATTTTAGTTTTAATTGTAGTTTTTTTAATATGTATTAAATAAATTTGATATGTTAAAACATTATATACGACTTTTACAGTTTGATGAAATGTCAAAACCACAAAAGTAGCAAATTAGACATTTTTAAAGGCCAAAGATTACTCGATAGACGTGATTGCAATCACTGCGTTTGACCTTTGCCAACAGCCGGTCATTGCCGCGGGATCGATCGACAAGTCACTTTCGACATCTCATAACGGACATTCAGTTATCGTTCCTTTATAAGCGAATATTATTTTGGAATATAAGTCAATCATCATAATGCTGCAGCCATGTTTTACAGTGTGTTTATGTCTATTGTTTTGTTTAATTGTTGGGGACGCCGCCAAATGCCCCGAAAAATGTACTTGTATCAAAGCTGACGTTACTTGTGTTGGTGCCAACTATTCCGAAGTTGTAAACTTTGTTCGGCACGACCACTTTGACAAACTTGTCATTAGAGGTACAACATTACCTTACTTGGAACCCTTGCCGTTGACTTCTGTTTTCTACCTTGAATTTTCGAACTGTCAAATGACAACGATTGCTGCAGATGCATTTAAAAGAGTTATATCACTGAAACACATTAACTTGGACTATAATTTGTTGACTGTGGTCCAAGAGTTTGAGAACTTAGAAATGTTACAGTCGTTTTCGGCGAAGACTAACTTGGTTTGTTTACAGTTTTAACGTTCTGCATAACAATTTTTGTATCTAAAGAGAACTTTCTAGATTTCACAAGTTTCAACAAGCTTTTTCAACAGTTTAGACACAGTTACAAAAGTTGATTTTGCTTACAATTTGTTGGACGAAACAGAGTGAGTTTCATTTTTGTTGAATACTTACAGTAATTTTTGATGTTGCAGCTTTCTTGAACCACTGAATCAGACACTAGTCACCTTGGATCTCAGCCACAATTTGTTCCAACAAATCGAGATCAGCAATTTCTCGCAGTTAGTGCACTTGAATCTCACCCATAACGTGCTGCGACAAGAAAATGCAGTTCAACTTGCCAATTTGTCAAGTCTAGTCACGCTTAATTTAGCTGATAATGGTATTTCAACGTTAGATGTTTTAAATCTAACAAGTTATGGAATTTTGAAAACACTGGATCTTGAAAACAATAATTTATTCTCTCCGCTTGATGTTTCAAACTATTCTTCGCTTACTAATCTGCAGTTGACGAACAATCGTCTTATCGAGGTAAAACGTTGTTTTTGGCGTTGAACAACTAAGACCTTTTTAGCTGCCCATCATCCCACCATCACTAGTAAAACTAGATTTAAGCTACAACAACATTGTAGTTGGTTCAGAGCTAGAATTCCCGGCGAGCAATTTGACTGATATCAAGCTTACCGGAAATAGAATGACTTCTTTGAACAAAAATGCATTTGCGAACCTGAACAATATTAATCTCATCGACTTGACAGAGAATAATTTGACATTTTTTGGTGCGTTTTAAGACGGACTCTGGGAGAAAAAAACAGGTCGACGGAACAATAATTTTCGATTTTTTGATATTTGATAGGTACCCATTAGAGATGATCAAATGCCAAACATGAAGGTCTGGGGTGGCCTTCTGAAGGAGTTATGATTTTTCAAAAAAAGGCTTCTGAAACGACCTTAAAAATGACAACTCGCTTACTTCTACAGATATCGCCATGAAACTTGGGTTCTAACGTCAACTTTTGATGCTGAATCTGATGGTGATAAGCAAATTTCGTTATCACTGATAAGAAAAAATGTTAATTTTTTGAAAAAAAAATTTTTTTTAGTTTTGCCGGGTGGGATCATTTTATTGCAGAAATTGGTACTACAGGTGATAGTAACAAACATATATTTTTGTTGGAGCATTGGCTGTATGGAACTGTGACCATCCTTATCACCAAAAGTGATGAGTTCAAAAAAAGTTGCTCCGATCGTGAAACCACTTACATATTCGGAACCAGCGTGAAAAATGAGTCCGGAGCAAACCTTAAGATTACTATTACCCAAATGTTTTAATTTAATAGTTTTAACCGTAAAAAGAAAAAAAAGTGCGGTCCGGGGTCGAACCCACGCGCGCGGGACCGGGGTGCAGGTCGCTCGGCCGCGCGCGCGTGGGTTCGACTCCCGGTCGCGATTTTTGTACTTTTTACGACAAAAACCGCAAAATTCAAACGGTTCGGTTAAAATATTTTTAACGTTCCTTCCAACCTCGTTTTTCACGCTGGTTCCGAATATGTAAGTGGTTTCACGATCGGAGCATCTTTTTTCCGACTCATCACTTTTGGTGATAAGGATGGTCACAGTTCCGTACAGCCAATGCTCCCACAAAAATATATGTTTGTTACTATTACCTGTAGTACCAATTTCTGCAATAAAATGATCCCACCCGGCAAAACTAAAAAAAATTTTTTTTTCAAAAAATTAACATTTTTTTCTTATCAGTGATAACGAAATTTGCTTATCACCATCAGATTCAGCATCAAAAGTTGACGTTAGAACCCAAGTTTCATGGCGATATCTGTAGAAGTAAGCGAGTTGTCATTTTTAAGGTCGTTTCAGAAGCCTTTTTTTGAAAAATCATAACTCCTTCAGAAGGCCACCCCAGACCTTCATGTTTGGCATTTAATCATCTCTAATGGGAACCTATCAAATATCAAAAAATCGAAAATTATTGTTCCGTTGACTATAACGGGGTCTGTTATTTTCTCCCAGAGTTCGTCTTAACTTGTTTGAGTATGCCGATTTGACATTTGTTTTGTTTAGACGTTCACTTCAGTGATGCCATAATGGACCCTGGATATGTGACTTTGTCAAACATGCACTTACAATTAGACAGATCTGCCATTGTAAACGGAGGTAAAATTAATGATGAATATTACAGTAAGTTATTCTATGCAAAATTTAACTTTGAAAATTGATTTATTTTCCAGGCGGAGAGGCTTTCTTTTCTATGTTCATGTGTCCTCACATGAATATTGCATTTTCGCCTTCAATTTAAAATGCAAATGGTGACAAAACATGGAGTTGATGTTTAATGCCAATTATATTTGGAAAATATGAAATAAAGTTTTTGCTTTTACACACATTTGTAGTCATCTACGTCCTCATATTGGTCAAGCCGGTAACCTGGGTCCTCGGTTTTTTGCAAACAACGCTTTTTTGCGCGCGACCAAGTTGTGGCGGGTGACTTATTACGCTCGCCGTCTTCTCTTAACTTTTCCTTAATATTGCTTTTTTGCTACCTCAGTCAGCGTTGCTCATCAGCTTGTATGTTTAACTTATTTGACAATATATTCCACCATGCCGTACCCGATTTTCAAGCTCGCCTACGGCCTTCGCTACCGTCTCGGCGAACTTGCTACACCCGTTGAACGGTACCATCTCCAAATTGCCGCTGGAAATGCTTCTATTTGTCCACCAACGTTACAGATGTTTGAAAAACCGTCTAACAAAATTATGTTTTGTTGCAAAAAGCGGAACACTGATAATAAACTATTCATCACAACTAATTTTACATTGAATTCGGACAAAAGTTTTGTTTACTGCGACGATTGTCTTGACATACGCAACGCCAGCGTTCGCCACTTGGAATTGGACATGTTCAATAACGTTTTAGCTAGGCCTAAACGACTAATTTTTACCGAATGCAACTGTTCTGAAAAGTTTCTCAAAAAAGTATCAGAGCTAACTTGTGCCAGTGCGACAACAATAGAATGTTGGAGCGAAAGCGCAATATTAAATTTCAAAGTTCTGTTGGCGTCGTTCCCACAAATTAATAGAGTAAAAGGTTATTGTCGCTTTTTTTCTAAAACGTGGATAAATGATATTCTGCAGTTTAAAGAATGTCAACTGACGCATATTTTGTTCTGTGTGCTTATCGAACAATGTGAGTTTATAAAATGTGACGAATTGGTAGCTTTTCTTAAAGTAAGTTTTTTGTAAACCTAATGCTGATGTTTAAAAAACACTTTTTAGACACGAAAAAGTGGATTTAGGTTATTAATTAGTGTACGTGGAAACAAAAATGATAAGCATTTTTACCGACTAAAAAAACATTTATCTAAACAACTGCGGCGTTCAAGTTCAACAGACTTTTATAACAAAATATGGCCAACGGTAAGACCCACCCACATTGACCTTGATAGCATTGTTTGGTATTTGCCCTAAAGTTGTTTTTCTGCATTATGTACTTTATCATTATAGCCAAAAGCAATGTGCAAATACAAATTTTGAACAAAAAATAAAATTTATTTATTTTATTTTGGTTGTGATTAAACAATTTTAAGGCACAAACGGACTACAGTAATTATAAAATGATGTCAATCTTATTTCACACGTTAGTATCTGTATTCGCAACATCAACGAGTTTGTCGAGGCATCCAACGGCGCCGAAATAGCCTTCGTGTTTGAGAAACAGCGCCGTTTTTGTTCCCTTTGACCAGAAGTTCATCGCATTTGATAGATGTCGTGCGGCTGTGGGATTACCTCGGAGGAAGTTGCCTGAAAAATGAAGTTTATATCAATTCTACAAGACGAAATTACTCACCAACGAAAACAATGCGCTCAATGTCGTGAAGTTTGGCAACATCCAATGCGATGGACCCAATGTTATTAGCGATTGTAACCAACATCGACCTGGCCAGATCCTCGACCTTGACGTTGTCCCTGTCTTTTGGCGATGAAATTTTGCCAAAACTGGCGGCCACAGTGTCGCTCGAGAGGCCAATGCTGTCATAAGCGCTTCCATAGATGTCCCCGACAAGTTTATCGACGTTTTTGTTGTCTCCCTTCGCCGCCAGTTTGACAGATTCCTCGAAAGTGTCGCTATGGCAAAGGAAACTGCACAACGCTTGGAAGGTTCCGCCACCGATACTGCATCCGGAAACTCGTTCAAAGTCGTTGTGGCCTCGAACGACGAGCACTGAAACGCCGGATCCGATGTTGCAAACGACATAGGGGTACTGTAGCCCATTTTCATTACGATCATCATGGCTGTAGTCGTCGTCGGTGGAGGAGCATCGACCACTGGACCAGCGCCAAATGACTTCCCTGTGATTGTCGTCATCGAGCGGATTCTCGTAGTAGTAGCACTCTTCTGGGTGGTTTTCGGCGATGAACTCGATGCCACTGATCAGGGATTGGAGCTCGTCGGCTTTGTGCAAGTGCATTGAGAGTTCCTGGAAGGCGATTATTTCATAATTACCGAGACAGTGAAAGCGTGAAACATACAGATTCCATGTCATGCGCATACTTGATAGCTCCACCACCAGTGGCACAAACGGTGCCATTCTGGACAAATCCTTTGCTTTTGACGAGTTGGATGAAGGGGATCATCCGGTCAGTTGGGAATCGGATGAAGTGCAGTGTACCGGTGCGGCCCTGAAATCTTAAAACATGCATCAAAACGCGATTAATAACAATACTCACATTCATAAGAACATTATCAAGCTGAAGATCCTCGTCCCGAACGCCAGTCTTTCCGTATGCTTTGCTCGGAATCAAGTATTGTCGGATAGTCTGACCTCGATGAATCTCTTCATCCGTGTCGTCTTCACCCTAAAACTCAAAATTTCCATATAAAATTCAACAAAGATCCAAACAAACATTATCAGTGGGCTCAAAGTACACTAATTTCGTCAAAGTGCCACCGATATCGAGGCCAAACCATGGCAAAGATCCAATTTGTTGCCGATGTTCCCGGTTATGACGGTTCTTTCGAGGATAGGACTGGCTGCCGATGGCTGCTGCGGGCTGAAAATATATAAACATAATTGTGAAACTGTAAAGCTAAACTTTAAATTCACTAACTAATGAGTTGATGTCAGTCTCATCAGTTGTTTTGGACGTCTGATTGCTGGCAATCTGATCCAATGTGTCAATGAATCGGTTCGCCTTGTCTGTAAACGACAATAACTTTGCAAGTTCAGAATTTACAAACTGTTGCTCACACCCAATTATGGTTTCCGCGTCGTCCCGTTTAGAAGATACCGTAACATCTTCGGCGAATGATTTAGCCAAATGCAAGATCGACGAAATGTTTGAATCTGATGGGCCAGTCGAATCTGATCCACTTTCAGTTCGTTTTCTTTGTTGAATGGCTTTCAATAAGTCTTGCAGTGTTTGCTCTAATCTGTCAAATGAACCATTATGACTCGTTCCGGCCGTTTCCTGCTTTGAAACCAAGTCAATCGCTGTGTCCAGTTTACTTAGAGCTTCCGAAATTAACGTTTCAAACTGACGTGAAACAGCGTCTTCTGCAGTTTCGGAGCGTTCCATTTTGATGCGCACATTGCTCGCATCTGAAAAGACTCGTGTTATCAAACAAGCATAGGACGAGTTAGATTGTGTAAACAGTTAAAGTTAATATATAAATTTCAACTTTTACAAAGGTTTAAACAAATCAACATACCGCTGGACATTCTTACAAACGGGCGCAAACACCACGAAGGCGTACTTTGGTGTTGTAAAGTTGCGATCGGTCGATAGCCGCGGGCTACTGCGTTCTCATTACGTCTGAACGTTGTTATCGCTCTTACCACGATGGGACGGCGTGCAACTTTGATAGGTAGGCGTTGCATTGGAGAAGTAATTTTTATATAAAATTGTGGAGAGTTGGCTTCTGAAATATACAAACTTAATGTTTTGGGCGTAAAACAGTATTATGACAAGTTCATTGTTTTTTGTGCGCGAAAATAAATCAAAACCGATCCTCCGATAAAAATCAGCATTACACGCTTTTGTCAATCAGTGTTCCGAATGCCAACGGCGACATTATTTGCTGATTTAAAGTTAGGAGACACGCATAGGATCCATGAAAAGGTATCGCAGTGGCATCTATATTAATTTACATAAAACAATTGTAAAAACAAACATAAAAGTTTACTTAACGTCATCGGCAACACTGACATCGCAACGAACTGTTCAGCGACAAAGTTTGTTCCTTGATCAATCTGACACTGTCCAAGAAAGCTTGGTTTATTGCGCGCGCTGTTGTGCTAACATGAATTTGTATGTTCCTCTGCGGGGCAACTTTCCAACCTCATCCGGCCACGAAGACTATTTGATTGCAAACGATGTATATTTAGAAAACTATATTTATCTGACATCTCCAAATACATGTTTACCATGCTTAAAATGTTAAAAAATACACACTTTTTTTTTATTTAAATACACTGTAAATAACCCAATATACCCTCACACAACTGAATTTAAGAAAAAAAGCAAGTTTGGAAAATGAACTGCGTTTAATTTAGGTTTAAGGTAAATACCAAACAATATTGCCAATTCTAACGTTAGTCGGTTGTCCCAAAACTGCTAAGTTTTTGTAAAACCATCTATAATTTGTGCGCGGCATAAGTTTACATAGTTCCATTTGAAAACTTTGAAAACTTTCCTTTCCATCTGATTTGTGTTCTACGTTAAAATCTAGTTTAAAACCACGTTTTTGCGCCTGAAAAAAAATATAGGTTAAAGAGATGTATTAACGGAAAACTTACGTTGAGAAAAGCAACAACATTAACACCTGCCGTAAGAGTAAACATTGTACTTTGCACAAAGAATACTATATAATCCAATTGATGATTTGAAAGCTTTAGAGTACCATCCATACATGATAAAGGAGTTTTAGTACATCGTATTTGAATTCCTTTGAGGCGGGGAAAGGCGACCAATGCGGCTTTGATCCATGAGGGATTCCAGTTGTTTTCATAAATTAGTCGTTCCACGCTGGCACATGTTAACTCGGATATTTTTTGTAAAATAGTTTCTGAATTATCGGAAGTCGCTAGAAGTAGTGTTTTAGGCCGCGCTAGGATGTGGTTGAATACTTCATTTGCCAAGTCTTTAACTTCGATGCGTAAAGTAAGCGCTGTGTCGCACAGAAGTAGATCGGCTTTGTCGAAGCTAACTGGTACACCCGAGTTATAACGAATACGAATTGGTTTGAATGCGGCGTCAATACCTAAACATTCAGTTGCTTTTTGAACAAGTTGAAGTTTAGGCGGGCAAATGGAAGCATTGCCTGCGGCGATTTGAAGACGGTAGCGTTCTGCAAGCGTAGCGAGTTCGGATAGACGGCAGCGAAGACCATAGGGCAGCTTGGCGATAGGGTAAGGCATAATTGCAACAAAAAAGGGAATGGAATAAAACAGCGACCAAGAACTGTAGATGAAGACCTCCAAAAAGCGCAGATGTGATCGTACTGTTGGCCCCACAGTGGGAACTGCTTATGTGTGTGTAACTTCCATTTGTTAGCTTTACACAGTATGTCGCTCTTGTGTGTAGTCGATGCTCGGGACTTTTTGTGCCTCATGCCCGACGGTTTCAGGAAACCAAATTTAGTTGACATCTTTTTATTATTAAATTAAACTCTTTATTTAACTCTGTCAATAAACCCATTATAACGGAATTTAAGAAAAAAACAGACATTGGGAAAATCAATTAGTATAGGTTTAAGTCAAGTACCAAATAATGCTGTCGATTTTAACGTGAGTCGGTTTTTCCTCACCCAAAAATTTTCTGAAAAATTGTAAGGAAGTTAAGTGCGGCAATTGTTCACACAATTCCTTCTTAAAATTTTGTAGATTTTCTTTTTCAGCAAGAGGATATTCTATATTAAACAAAAGTTTAAAACCACGTTTTTGCGCCTGAAAAACAGAGTATTTGTTAAAAAAAAGTATTAATAGAAAACGTACATTGAGAAAGGCAATAATATCAGCAGCTTTTGTATGAGCAAACTGATCGTCCCGCACAATAAATGTCAATCGTTTTAATTGATGATCTGGAAGCTGCAGAGTACCATCCATGCATGACAAATGGGTTCTGGAACTGAGTATTTTCACTGATTTGAGACGAGGAAAGACTTCCAACGTTGCTTTGATGCTCCATGAAGGATAACAGTAGTTTTCATAAACTAGTTGCTCCACACTGGCACATGTTAACTCGGAAATTTTTGGTAAAATAGTTTCTGAACTATAAGATGTCGTTAGAAATAGTGTTTTAGGCCGTGCTAGGACATGGTTGAGTGCTTCAAATGTCAAGTGTTTAGGTTCGATCTCGCGTAAGTCAAGCGATGTGTCGCAAAGGAGTAGATCGTGTTCATCGAAGTTAATCGATGTGACCTCCGAGTGGTAACGAATACGAATTGGTTTAAATGCGAATTGAACAAGTAATCTTTCAGTTGCTTTTTGAACAAGTTGACGTTTAGGCGGGCAAACGGATGGATTGCCTGCGGCAATTTGAAGTTCATAGCGTTCTTTAAGTGTAGCGAGTTCAGATAGACGGCAGCGAAGACCGTATGGCAACTTGGCAATGGGGTACGGCATAGTCGCAACAAAAAAGAGAAAACAATGAAAAAGCAGCCAAGAACTGTAGATGGAGACCTCTAAAAAGCGCAAATGTGGTCGTACTGCTCCACAGTGAGAACTGCTAATGTGTGTGTAACATTCAGTTGTAAGCTTTACACAGTATATCGCTCTTGTGTGTAAATCATGTCCGAGACATCTTCTCAAGCCCGCTGCTTTCAGAGTATACAGATTTATATAAATTTTGTTTATACGATATACGCCCCATCACAACACTGAAAAAAATTACCCCTCATATTTGATGGGAAAACCCCTCATATTTGATGGAATCCTCCATTAAGCTGAATTTGCAGGGGTGCAGTCATCAAATATAAGGGGTAATTTTTTCAGTGAATTAAATAAAAAAAACAGACATTTTCAAAAGTTTAAAGCAAGTACCAAACAATAAGGCCGACTTCAACGTGAGTCGGTTTTCCCAAAGCTTCAAATTTTTTTTCAAAATATGTGTACGTTGTGCGCCGCATATTCTCACTTAATTCCTTCTTAAAATTTTTTAGATGTTCTTTTCCATCAGCATGGTAAGATGGATCAAAAACCAGTTTAAAACCACGTTTTTGCGCCTAAAAAATGAAGCACGTTTAAAAAATACATATAAATGGAAAACTTGCTTTAAGAAAGGCGACAACCTTAGCACCTGTTGTATGAGCAAACATTTTCTTTTGCACACTGATATACAATTGTTGCAATTGATGATCTGGAAGCTGCAGAATACCATCCATACATGACAAATTGGTTCCGGGGAAGGGTATTCTCACAGATTTAAGACGGGGAAAGGCAACCAATGCAGCTTTGAGGTTCCATGAAGAATACGGGTAGTTTGTGTAGTCTAGTTCCTCTACACTAGCACACGTGAACTCGGATAGTTTTTGCAAAATAGTTTCTGAATTGTCGCGAGTACCTAGAAAAAGTTTCTTAGGCCGTGCTAGAACATGGTTGAATAGTGCGGCTGTCAAGTGTTCAATTTTGACGTCGTGTAAAATAAGCGTTCTGTCGCAAATAAGTAAATCGTCTTTGTCGGTGCTAACTGGTGCACCCGAATGATAACGAACACAAGTTGGTATTAAGTTGGCGTCAACAACCAACCATTCAGCAGTTTTGTGAACATGTTGAAATTTAGGCGGGCAAATGGATGGATTGCCTGCGGCAATTTGAAGACGGTAACGTTCTTTAAGTGTAGCGAGTTCGGATAGACGGCAGCGAAGACCATAGGCCAGTTTGGCGATGGGGTACGGCATAATGGCAACAAAAAAGGAAAAGCAATGAAGGAGCAGTCAAAAACTGACGATGAAGGCCTCAGAAAAGCGCGGATGTGATCGTACTATTGGTCCGACAGTAAGAACTGCTTGCGTATGTACACTTCCTTGCTGTTAGCTTTACACTGTATGTCGCTGTTGTGTGCAATCGATGTCCGAGACATACTTGTTTTTTAAATCCGCAAGTTTCTGGGATGCATATTTACGTGACGTATTTTTATTGTTAAATTAAACTCTATCTCTGTCAATCAAGCACAACACAACAGAATTTCAGTAAAAAAAACGGATTTGAAAAAGCATCAAGTATAAAGTTCAAGGCAAGTACCAAGTAACGTCATTGATTCTAACGTGAGTCGGTTTTCCCAAACGCACAAACTTTCCGGCAAACTTTTTGGAACTTGTGCGCGGCAATTGTCCACATAAGTCCTTCGTGATGTTTTGTAAATTCTGTTTTTCAGCAAAACGATGGTGTATATCAAAAAACAGTTTAAAACCACGTTTTTGCGCCTAAAAATAAAAAAAAGGTTTAAAAACGTAAGTTTATGAAAAACTAACTTTGAGAAAGTCAATAATATCAGCGCTTTCCATTTCGTTAAACACTTCGTCAAACACGCGGAATTCCAAAAGTGTTAATTCATTTTGAAAAAAGAAAAGAATGTCATTCATAATTGATATACAAGTACTGGGAAAGGAATGCATTTTCAACTCTTTGAGACGGGGAAAGGCTTCCAACGCAGCTTTGTTCCAAGAAGAATCGCTTTCATAAACCAGTTCATTCACACTACCACATGTGAAATTGGATAATTTTAAATAAAAATCTTCGGAATTATCAGGAGTACGTAGAAATATTGTTTTAGGCCGTGCTAGAACATGTTTTAGATCGTCGGCAGCAAAGTGTTTGACTTCAACGTCAAAAAAATCGATCCTAGTGTCGCAAAGAAGTAGATCGTCTTCATCGAAGTTGATTGGTGTACGTGTGTGTACTGTATAGTCCTTGTAATAAAAGAATTTAGTTGTTTTGTTTTTGTTATCAGCGCAAAGAATGAGCTTATCATTTGCTTTTTGAATATATGGAAATTTAAGTGGGCAAATGGAAGAATTGCCTGCGGCGATTTGAAGTTTGTAGAGTTCGACGGGAGCAGTGAGTTCGCCAAGACGACAGCGAATACCATAGGGCAGCTTGGCGATGGGGTACGGCATGATTGGGACAGAAAAAGGCGAAGCAATGAAGCAGCAGTCAATAACTGACAATGAATGCGCGTTTTTGGCGTATTGACGAGACTGTCTGTGCGTATTAGCCTGTTAGCTTTACACAATATGTCGCGCAAATGTGCAATCGATGCCCTACATCAAATCGGGAAGTCTTACTTAGGTAATGAAGTTTATAAGACATCTGTTCATTAATAAGTTAAACTCTGTATTTACAATGCTATAACCATACAGTTTAAAAATTTACATGTACCGTAACCCCGTCAATAAACCCCAACAGAACCGAGTTTAAGAATAGACCGGACATTCGCAAACTGACTAGTCGAAATGTTGATATTTGAATCCGGCATCAGACGATTCACCAATCGATACAACGCTTTTTCGACCCGAAGAGAACGTGCAATCACAACAAGACCGGATACGACGACGAAGCTATCCGAATAGTCGGGCTTCTTCGCATAAGAAGTGCCTGAAACGATGCCTACACGATAAATATTGTTTGACATGTTCGAATTAATGACTTACAAGCCGCCAAATACCGCATCAAAGCCCCGAAAATGACAATCGCCGCATATGAAGGCACGTTTGAAGGCGGTTTTGTGATGAGATGAGCCAATCCAAGCCGATCCAGCATGTTGACAAAGTCCGTTGACTTGCCGATGGCTTTTCCGTCAATGTTTGCACCACGTTTGTTCGAAAGTCGCTGATCCAGGGCCAGTGATTGCACAAGATTCGTGGTCGCGAGGAGGACGGTCTCGACTCTGGCATGGAGGCTTTCTTCGATGGACTTGGACAGACATCCCTCGAGGGCACTGAGTTGGCCAATCTTTTCGGCCAATCCACAAAGATTCCTCGCCAGGGCGGTGAATTCCGTCGATTCGAGCAGTGGCGACAATGACGGCCATCGGATTTCTGGCAGTGGATCAAACATGCTTGATGAGGCGGTCAATTCGGCGATGAACGTCTGCATGTGTCGATGGATGCTGAACACGACGAGTCGACGGAGGCCAATGTTAGCCATTGCAGGCAGCCAGCGTTCGACGGCGGTGAAGAAGTCGGCCGAGAATTCGAGTCTGCGGCAGTCGAGGGACAGCCATTCATCGCGCATGTTGTAGTAGATTGTCGATCTAGAATCACAATTTTGCCAAAAATGTTCGTGAAAAACAGCTGGCTTACCTCGGATTCGTCTGCTGAACCATCGTCTGAATGACTTGACCCAAAATCGGCTTCGGCGGAACTACGACACCCTTCGCAACAGGCACCGGAGGCGCATCTGGTTGTTCTTGTTTGGCCTTCAAATTGCTCTTCTGAATGGCCATGGCTTTGTTCCAGACTGCTTCCAGCTCGCTCTGCCACAAAACCACTCCATCAAAGCCAATGTGCTCGCAAACGAATAGAAAAGCTTCTCGAAAAGTGGCAATCTTCTGGGTCTGAAGCGACAGAATTCGCAAAACATTCGGCGCCGCGAGATCCTCGGCCAGAAGTTGCGTCAACTTCAGCCGAAGTTCCTGTTTCAATCCGTCGAAAAGCAGCTTTTTCGGGTAGATTCGAATTGGGCCAAGTCGGTTGAGCCCCATTGACGAGATTCCAAGGGACAGCTTCGTGATTTCGTAGGTCTTTCGAGCCAGTTGGCGTCGACGATCGAGGGCGGCAAACTGCTTCAGATGGATCTTGTCGACATGGACGGCTTTGCTGGTGCTGAATAACGGGTGGAGGACGTCCATTTGGGTGAAGATGGAGCGAGGGATCGTCTGAAAGCATCGATTTTACTTCAAAATTGAAATTCACTTTAAGAAAGACTCACTTGAATGATCTGCCGTAAATGGAATTCCAATTTCCGATGATAAAACTCGCTCAAAACATTTGTCGAATCCGCAAACGGCTTCGCAATGTCAGCCAGCGCATTCCCGATGGAATTCGACAGCTTTAGAAAGACAAATTTGACTCCAGTGGCGTCCTTTTGAAGAAGTCTTTCAAGAAGGATCGACCATGAAGGCAGCAAATCCCAGACAAAACACGCATCCCGGGTTTCGTCAAACTTTGAAAGGAATTCCGCGTCGATCAACGTAATGTTCCAGAGCTTCTTCAAATCAGACAGCACCAGCCCAAGGTATTCACAGAGAATCTTGTTCTCAGCGTCGTGTTGATCCGCGACTTCTTCGACCTTTCCGATGAGATGCTCCAGAATCTGCGGCGATTCAGTCGCCAAAACGTCGATACTGGCAATGTAGTCCCTGATTTTGATCATCCAGGCGGAAAGGCGTTCATTCCAGGACTGACTTTCGAAGAGATCGTTGCCCAGAAGTTGCACAATCTGATCAAAGAGGACGCCAATGCGTTGTTTCAGACGGGCACATTCCTCTTCTTTGTGGGCGACGATAAAGGCACAGCTTTGACGGAATTTGTGTTCGAAGTGGGCGGATTTGACAAATTCGGTGAACAGTGCTTCGGTGGTAAAGCGACTCGCGGTCTGGACGATTTGTGGCAAATTGACTTTGACATCTGTCGAAGCCTTGGCTGAATGCAGGAGAAGCCATCGAAGGGAAGAATTCAACTCAAAGACAAGTCGCCCGTATTCGCCAATCTGATCAACTGCCAATAACCCAGATGGAAGGACAATGTTTCGAAGGGCGGTGCCGAGATCGAGGGCTTTCTTGCCGATGGCGACCTTGTCTAAAGCCGCTGATAAGACCGTCCTTGCGGCGTCAAAAGGGGCCCATTTCTCGATGAGATTCGCTGACAACTCGAAGTGGAGGGACAGAATCCATCTGTCGTGGAAGTATTTATCAACAACTTGACGCATTGTGGCAGATTGGCTGTGAAGCATGTCCGGATGGAAGTACAGAGCGACATAGAGGTAAGCCGCTTGCCGATCCGTCGTAAAAACATCCAATTCAGCGCCACTGCTGATAGTGTAGTTCTTAAGGAAGGTGACGACATGTTCCACAAAGCGCCGATGGATACGGACTGATGAGAGACAGGATTCGAAGCCTTCAGCGCGGCGGCGTAATAAAGATACCAGCAATTCAAAGTGTTTTGAGCGAAGATCCACGCTGAAACACACTTTTATATATTTTATTTCCCCAAACAAGTAAAACCAACCTCGACCGATAGTAAGCCACAAAGATCCGCTCCTTAACTGCCCCCGGAAACTTGGAATCCAGCAAAAGGAGCACAACGCCGGCCAAATATAAAACTTCGCACTTCAAACTGTTCAATTTGATCGAATTCCGGTCCAACAAGTTATGACCCGCTTGGCAACGCTCCGAGTAGTCCACTAGATCGAGTAGGAAGCCGCAGATCTCGTCGACAAGCTTGTGGAAGCCTCGGAGGAACGGATTGAAAGCGCCGTAGAAGTCGTCCTCGAGCAAGCGGATGTCCTGAAAATTATGCACTTTATTGTTAGTTTTTTGGTCTATAACTGTGTTATTAGCTTACATCACTCTCCTCGATGGCAGCCTCAAACTTCTGTTGATTTTCAAAATACGTAAAGTCCGTCAGAAGCCGAGAAAATCTGCTCGCAGCTGGATTCACAAAATCGACGGGCGTTTTCTGCCATAATCGATGCACTTCAGCAATCAGGCAGTTCCCGACCAAAAGAAACTGTTCCAACTGCTGTCTCTGATGATCATCGGATCGGATGGCTGCGGTTTCCATGAGGACCGATGGCACAATTCACGGAAACGTCAACAAAAAAGACAGCCGCTGGCTGTGGTCATTGTGGTTTTTCTTTCGTGATGAGAGCACTTGTTGATGGTTCAATGGACGCGACGTGGCTTTTTATTTCGACAGTGACAGGCGCACGGTTAGACTGGCTGGATGCAACTGTGCGTAAATATTTTTGCCAGCTTTGCAGAGCGGTCATTTCAAGTTTTGTTTTTCGTTTTTCGAAAGACTGTCCGATTGCGGTTTTGCTTTTTGGGTTTCGTTTTTGCTTATTTTTCGCTTTTTTATATTAATTTTGTGGTTTTCAGATCATCCAGATGGAGGGTAACTACGAGGCATACGATCTGAGCACTCGCAACTTCAACAACACCATCCGCGACATCGCGAATCGACGCCACTTCCATGATCTGCGGAACTTTGCTCAACTCGTCCTGGACAATGTCTTCAGTAAAAGCTTTCCACTAGCTCAAATCAACTACCGCACTGTTGATGTTGGACTTTTGAGCCAGCTTGTTGGGTTTAATAGCGAGGTTTTTGAGGTTTGTTGGAATTTCTATAATTTCGACATTTTTATATATAATTTTTCCGTATTTCAGTTTCTCTGCAAAAACGAAGCTCTCTACATCCAATTCCTGGATGCCATCGTCGCTCAGGCAAGATTAGTTCGGGTATCTACGGTTGTAGCGACTAATAGTGTCCTGTATTTCCTCGTGGACGCCTTCACGAACAGCTTGCTGCCATTGGGCGACGATGGTTTGACCCAGCTCAAAAGGACCGATTGGTTCCGTGCCGCTAGCACTAGGACAGCAGCAACTGGGTCAGCTTTCGGTCTATTACGGCCTCAGGTGATTGCTACATCGTTTGCGCCAGGGACTGTCACCAAGGGTCAGCATGGCGTCGACGCGCTGTATTTACGGTCCAACCAATTCAGCCGATACTTGATCGAGGGCCTCTCTGACCGTAGCACCGTGCCGAGCGAGTGCCAAGTGTTGCTTCTACAACGGATTGTGCTTCACTACGTCGCTTTTCTCGTCGAACCGACGAATGATCGCGATTTTGAAGCTTTCAAAGCGAAATTACGCCGCTCTGAAATCATTACCAAGAATGTGAAAGCCTTCTTTCAACGATGGTTGCAAGGATTAGCTTGGGATTCGTTGTATTGGTTCATTTTGGGTGGGTTTTTATATATAAATTTCATCTCATTTGCTTAATTTCGTGTTTTCAGACTTCTGGATGTCCCTAATCTTTCCCTCCGATGCCAATATCGCCAGAAATCCAAACAAAATGAAGTCATTTTTCGACTTGGCGACTTCAAACTTCGCTGATTTGCTCCCAGTGATTCAAGAACGCTGCCTCAACGCCGATTTGTCGCTGCTGTCCCACGTCAGATTCCTAGAACGCGTCGTGACGGAAGCCTTTGATCCACTGATGAAGAAGATGTACGACAAATTAGGCTACGATGTGGACACTTTCATAGCTGAAATCCGGGACAAGGTCACGAATTATCGAACAATGGCCCAGCTTTGCAAACTGGAGCATGAACAGAAGGTTGGTTTTTGTTGTCTTTTGAGGTTTGTTAACCAAGATGAACAGTTTCAGCACCCGGAATCCCGCCTAACCAAACTGGTATCTTTTCTCCAAAACGCGTTAGTCGATTCCGAGCCAAATGACACTTCGAAGGAACTCGAAGACCTTGCAGCTGCCCTGGATAAGCGACTTCCGGAAGCGCTGAGGACATCGAATCAGAGCAGCCAAAGCATTCCCGAAACGACCCTCAATTCGACGATCAACACGAGCAATCAGTCCATGAACGTCTTCAGTCCCATGGCCAATTCGACCCCGCTTCGTCGAGCTCCGGACTTTAGAGTCGATCCGGTCACGAAGCTGCTGTATCTGTCGCCACAGGGCAGGGATCAAGTCCTAAAAAGACAGGCTTCATTCGACTTTTCTCAATGTGGCGCACTTTTATCGAAGCAGTACGGTAGTCGGCCGTTCGAGATCAAGCGCCTGGCCAAGTTCCTGCAACACTTCTCTGCTCAACACTCCGATGACGCCTTCGTTCGGTACATCAGAACCCACCGACATAACAACATCGTCATCGGCCTTCTGGCCAAACTGCTTCTCACCGACCCCCACGCGCCTCGCCACGTACCCGTATACACGAGAAAGGCGATTCCCCACAAAGGTCAACTCGACTTACGGTTCATGGCAAGCTGGCCCTTTGTTATCATCGCTGGATTTGTGCTGCTTTCTTTGTTAAATTCGTTTTTATCTTTGTTTTTGTAACTTTTGACGATATTATGTGATAATTGTGGTCTCGAAATAAGCATTGCGTGTTGTGAGAATTCGGATAAAACGGTTTCTTTGAAGTTTGAAAGTTGAATTGTGGGGGTGTGGAAATAAGGACGTGAAACGCACGCCGCCGACGTGGCAACGACGACACTTTGCCAGTGCGCAGACGCGACGTTGCGTGCACCGTTTCGGGACCCGTGTCTCCTCATCGGTGACTGCAGGCCTCCTGGCGGTCTTGAGCCGGGCTTCCGGAAGGCCATTCCTTCCTTCCCTCCTGCCTTGAGGCCGTTAGAGGTTTGGTAGTTTGCAAAATCGATCGATTTTAGTGTTAACGCGAAGGCGTGTATCGTTTTTTTGCGTGCGACAACCCCGGAGGCGATGAACCGTTGTCGCCAGCCGTTTTCCTCTTTGATCTCGCTTACATCGACCTATTCGGCTTGTTCACAGCCAACCAGCTGTTCAAAACCCTTCTTCCAGCCCAGCTGAGCCAACCTTCACGTAGTCATAGCATGACGTGTGTTTTGCTCGTGGCAATCGACGCGTTTTTCAAGTTTTTCGAGCCAAACTTTACCGATATCGATAATTCGTCCCATTTTTATATATTTTTCCATTGCAGAAACCCCCTGCCTGCAATTCCACCCCCACCGGTACACTAGCAATGGACCCCCGCGTCTGAATGAGCAATGTGCATCGGATCCAAGTCGAGAAGAAGCCCCATCTGAGCCCCTCTCCCTCCACGTTTGGTTCCCATCCAAAGCGACCGTCACCGGTCGATATGTTTCTAAAAACCTCGCTTGAAGGCATCCTCAATGACAAGGACATCAAGCGCAAAGAGAATGCCCAACTTAAGAAGGCCTGCGAGGGTGCTATCGGTTTGTTTTTAAACTATCTGATTTTTATATATATTTTTCTCCAATTTAACTTTTCCAGAGCAACTAAACGCCGAAATCGAGCTCCACCAACGCCAAACAAGCAGCACAACCCAACCCCTGCCAAATTCCAATGACTACATCGTCGCTGATGGCTATTTCTACCCGTTTGAGTTGGCTTGCCAGTCGAAATCGCCGCGAATCGTCGCAACGGCAATTGATGTCATTGGGAAGCTCATTTCGTACGGGCACTTGATTGGGGATTCCCCTGATGCGAGCAATCCGGATAGGTTGTTGATCGATCGCATAGTGGAGTCGATTTGCTACCCGTTTCAAGGCCCGCATACGGACGATGAAGTCCAGTTGAGGATCATTCGAACCGTTTTGATCGTCGTTTTGTCGAACACGGCCAAAGTCCATGATATCGCCTTGCTGACAGCCGTAAGGACATGCTTCAACATCTATCTGGCCAGCAAGAACAAGGTCAACACGTCGACGGCCAAGGGCATTCTGACGCAGACTATTAGCCATATTTTCAATGCGATGGAGAAGCAGGAGCAAATGGATCAGAATGTTGAGCTTGATTTGGATGAAATGGTGAGTTTTGACTGTCTTATGGCTTAATAAGACTTAATTCTATTATTCCAGGTAGTAAAAAGCGTCCTGGACAACCTGATCAACCAAGTCGTCCAATCCACGTCTAACTCCACCAAAGACAGCACCCCTGTGTCCGTATCAGTCCCCCAACTTGCCGAAAACGAACGCAGCAGCGCGTCTTCAATGGTCAATGGTGGCATCCACAGCCCGGCCCCACCGCCAGTAAGCCATTTATCCGTCGAAGGCCTGGCCGAACACTTGCCATCGTCGTCCGCCGTCGATGAAGCCGGTGCCAAGCTTGACTTCCAATCACCAGAAGAAAAGGACGCCTACCTTATCTTCCGGGCTCTCTGCAAGCTGTCGGCAAAAGCGCTCCCCAGCGAAGGCATCGACAAAAACAGCACCGAAATGCGGTCAAAGCTGCTATCCTTGGACATGATCCTGCTCGTCGTTCAAAACTTCAACGCCCCCCTCAGCGATCAGCACAGTTTTGTTGTTGCCATCCGACTCTACCTTTGCGTGGCGCTCACTCAGAATGCTGTTTCACCGTATATCCCTGTTTTTGAGAAGTCTCTGGCCATCTTCGTCCAATTGGTGAACAAGTTTCGGGTTCATTTGAAGCGGCAAATCGAGGTTAGTCATTTTGATATCGTAACCCAATACCGTAACCCTGACCAATGAAACTTGCAGGTCTTTTTCAAAGAGATCATCATCAGCATTTTGGAAAGCTCATCATCCATCTTCGAGCAAAAGTGGATCGTAATGCACGCTATTTCAAAGATTTTTGACGATGCAACCAGTGTTGTCGATATTTACATCAATTACGATTGCCATTTGACGTCGGCGAATATTTTTGAATCGTTGGTCAACATTTTGAGCAAGATCTCGGTAAGCTTACTTCAAAATTCTATGAAAATAAGTGAATGTCGTTGTTTCAGAGCGGCTACGTCGGCGAATCCTCCCCAAATGCTACCGTACTTCAACGCGAACGTGAGAAAAAGATGCGCGAGCTTGGTTTAGAATGCTTTGTGAAGGTGCTTCAGAGCTTGGTGACATTCTATGATGAAGTCAACGAGGCTAAAGGCAAGGATAACTCGATCCGAGGCGATGACACTGATGAAGCCATGACAAATGGCAGCAATTATGAGCATTTGAAGCAGCAAAAGGGCAAGATTGAGAGTGGCATTGAATTGTGGGTTTGAAAAAGACACCTTTTTAAATGAAATTATGTTGTTTCAGGTTTGCCAAAAAGCCAAAACAGGGTCTCGCGCTACTCCAGGAACACGGATTCGTCGGCACCGAGCCGGAAGACATTGCACGATTCTACCATGTTGAGGAACGGCTGGATAAGACTGTTTTGGGCGACTATTTGGGTGATGGCGATGAGTGAGTTTCACTTTTTTTGAAGCCAATTTTGAATGAAATTGGTTTCAGTTTCCACAAAAAGGTCATGTACGCCTACATCGACCAATTCGACTTTGCCGATGTCCCGTTCCTCCAGGCACTGCGCAACTTTCTCGACAAATTCCGCCTCCCCGGTGAAGCCCAGAAGATCGATCGCCTCATGGAGAAGTTCGCCTCTCGCTACTGTGAATGCAATCCGACCCAGAACATCTTTGCCAGTGCCGACACGGCCTACGTCCTGTCCTATGCTGTCATCATGTTGACAACTGATCTGCACAGTCCTCAAGTCCGGAAGAAGATGACCAAGGAGGAATTTATCCGCTCGGTCCGTGGCATCAATGATCAAAACGACTTGCCAGAGGACTTTGTCTCGGGCATCTACGACGATATCGCTGTCAATGAGATCAAAATGAAGGCCGGTGCTACTGGGAAGCCCAAACTCAACGCTGACATTGCGTCTGTGTCTTATCGACAGTTGAAGCAGTTCCAAAATCTCGAACTCGAATCCATCAGTCAAACCGCGCACGCTCTCATGGAAGCCGCCAGCTTGGCCCACGTCGAATTCACGACGGTCAATCACTACGAGCATGTCAGGCCGATCTTTTTGAGGGCATGGACGCCGTGTCTGGCCGCCTTTTCCATCGGCCTGCAATCCAGTGACGATGAAGACATCTGGCGATGGTGTCTCGAAGGCTTTCGTCATGGCATCCGTGTCGCGTGCGTCTTTCGAATGGTCACCCAACGCGATGCCTACGTCCAAGCCCTGACCCGATTCACCCTCTTGATGGCCAAAAACGCGCTCAGCGAGATGAAAGCCAAAAATGTTGAATCCATCAAGCTGCTGATCACGATCGGCGTTGAAGATGGCGACTTTCTCGAAGATTGTTGGTACGACGTTCTCAAATGCATCAGTCAACTCGAATTGGCCCAACTCATCGGTACCTCCGGCCCAGGGATGCAGAAGGTCTTCAACATTGACGACAAAACGATGCACACCCTCCAAGAATGCCTCAGCGAAACGAACAACCAAAGCGTCGTCGTTGCCGTCGATCGAATCTTCCATTGGTCATCCCGACTATCGGGTGAAGCCATCGTTCACTTTGTCCGAGCCCTAGCCAGGGTTTCGCTGGAAGAGCTGGCCTTGAGCGGTGCCCCACGGATGTTTATGCTGCAAAAGATTGTCGAAATCTCGTTCTACAACATGGGTCGTATCCGAATTGAATGGTCAATGATTTGGAACATTCTCGGTGAGCACTTCAATGCCGCCGGATGCAGTGATAACAGTGATGTATCGCATTTTGCGCTGGATGCCCTGAGGCAGTTGTCGACAAAGTTCTTGGAGAAGGGTGAATTGCCGAATTTCCGTCTTCAGAAGGAGTTCCTGCGGCCATTTGAGGTCATTATGGACAACAACATCAGTCATGATTGCCGGGAAATGGTGATTGCCTGTGTCACGCACATGGTTCAAGCTCATGCGGGTCGGATTCGCTCGGGTTGGAAGAATATTTTTATCGTGTTTGCAGTGGCGGCCAATGAAAGTCGGCAGGATTTGTTGGAATCGGCGTTTGCGACTACTAGTGATATTATTTGTGAGTCTTTTTGAGTGTTGAAGTTGAATAAGGTTGGTGTTTTAGCCAAAATCTTCCCGAACCACTTCTCCGAAGTCATCGACTCCTTCCCCGAAGCCGTGAAGTGCCTCTCCGAGTTTGCCTGCAACAACACCAATGTTGACACCAGCATGGAAGCCATTCGACTCATCCGCCAATGTGCCGAACTCGTCAGAAGGAACACGGATCTCTTCGATACGGACACCGACCTCACGAGCCCCGGCAGTGGTCCGCCATCGACCTACACCAGCCCGACGCACAGCATCACCGTGACCAGTGCCGATAATCATCGAGTCTGGGCCAAGGGCTGGCTTTCCATCTTCATCCAATTGTGGTCCATCATATCCCGAAGCAAGCTTGACGTTCGCACAAGATCTTTGACAGTGCTCTTCGAGATCATCAAAACTTACGGCAAGGACTTCCGACCAGCCTGGTGGACTGATGTCTTCAAGATTGTCTTCAAAATCTTCAAATTCTCGAGCCTTGGCCCAGAGAAAGCCGAATGGATGGTCACAACCTGCAATCACGCACTGTTTTCGATCGTTGATGTCATTTCGGAGCACTTCAAACAGCTGGCTCCACATGTGCCGACCTTTTATGAACAGCTTTTCCTCTGTATCCAACAAGGATCGGAACAGCTTGCTCGGGCGGCCATTGACGTGCTTGAGAATCTGGTGGTTTCGAATGGAAAGCAGTTTGATCCGGAAATGTGGGACTGTACTGTGGAGTTGATTATTAGGATCTTCAAATGCAGTATTATCACTTTGTGAGTTGGAATCGAACGTTTGAGGGGTTTTTTATTGATTTTCATGGGTTTCAGCGAGGACGAAGAACCCAACGGCGTCGAAAATGGCCAAACTTCCCCTGAAAAGTCGCCAGCCGATGGCACTCCTCGAGGCAAGGCTGTGGATACTGATTGCGTTTTGACGTCGCCCATCACTCGGATTATCATCCAATTGGAAGTCGTTGATGCCGTTACGGGGGTCCTGTTCGGCAAGGATGCCTTCAAAGTTGAGGGTCCTGTCTCCCGGCGGTCTCCGGACGAGGAATCTGATAGCGTCGGGAATAATGATTGGGCGGAAAGGGCGCCGGTTAGCCATTTCGACTTTTTTTGGCATTTCTAACTTGGATTTTTTCAGCAAATGTATGAATACCTGACCCAGGACCACCTCTCAAGATTAATCACCTGCCTCCTCGAATCCCACACGATGGCCCGAACCTTCAATTCCAACTCGAAGCAACGTGAAATGCTTTGGAAGGCTGCCCTACGCGGAAAAACGCCGCCAAATGTGATCAAACTCGAATGGCACACGATCCATACCGCGTTGAACATTTTGTTCCATCTCTACGCGGATACGAGAATACCCGAAAAGCACTTTGATGAGCTCAAAAAGTGGCTGATCCAGTAAGTTCTTTCTTTGTTTCTCACTTTCAATTCATAGTACCCGCAGAAGTCAAAAATGGCGAGATTTTTTGGGTTTTCGGAATGTTTTGCCCGCTTGCGATTTACGCTCAAATTGTTTGTTTGTCATCAAACACCCATCCCGCGGGGTTTCTCTTTCTGGAGGCGCACTGATGCGATGAACGCTGGGGCTGTGGGGATCGGGAAGTGATGATAGTAATGTTGTTTGGTGACAAAGAAAGGGGAAGAATGCCAGCCAACATCTCCTCTCGGGTGTTGCGGGGTTCGTTTTCACGCATGCGTTAACATGACCTTTGACGCGAGGGTCGCCTGCCATCATTCGAAGATCGTGCATGGGTGTCCGTTGATCGAGCTTCGAACTTGGTTTAATTCAATCCATGGGCAATTTATCTTTAGCTGAAGGGAGACAGCTGCAATCTGACCACATGCACTTGTCTAGGCAGTTTTGAAGTGCGCTATTTCAAATTTTGACGAATATCTTTTCAAAAGGAACACAAATCTCGCAATTTTGTGTCATTATCGCACGTAAGAAACTCAAACCTATAAATTAACGCGTTTCTAAACCGCCAATTTGAATGGCTATCCATCGCTAAAAAGGGTAATCGCCTGTTGCAAATTTCGTTCAGTTTTTAACACCAATATGGAGGCTACAGTACCCCCAAATCGGTGCATGTTACGAATGCTTCCGTGTTTTTCGGGGTTATCAATCGCCGGCAGCAACCAACAACCGTCAACTACCCGAATTTCCACTTCCTTTTTATATTCAGAAAGCGCCGGGGGTTCCATGGCGCGTCTGCAAAAATGTGTGAGTTCATGCCTGCGGCGGCGACTATAGGCGCGCGAAACAAGTGGCCCGCCGCTTTCTCCAAATAAAAAAGCAACATAACTGTCGGCAGCGACGCGTCGTCGTTTCCATGTAATTTATCACTGGGGGAAGGTGGAAGACAACGACAACGATGAAGATGCACAGAGTAGTTCCATTTCCGCCTTCGAGATGTTGCAGGTGTTGCTGGAGGCGTAAACAACGGGCCGGGGCTATTCAAAGGGCGCGCGCAATTCCGCTAGGGTGTGATAAACGTGCTATCAGATAGGCATTCCATCGTGCTTATGTAAACTTTCAATAAAGTTGATAAAATTGATAATGTTGTCCTTTGCAGTTCGGTTAATGTCGCCCTCACCGAATACGTGTCGATCCGCAGCGAGCAACAACGCTCAGCCTGGTTGTCCGTGATCCAGATGCTGCTGAATCGCACCTACGAGCTCTCCGATGACCGATTCGCGGCCCTGGGAACGCCGTTCTTTGTGAGCCTGGCCGAACTCGTCGAAACCGAGGAGCCTCAAATCATTCGGGCCGCATTGAAGCGTGTTGTGGCGCGTGCCTTGACGTCACCACCACCTCACCAACGAATCTGAATCTTATCCTTGCTCACTGCACTTATTAAAAACCGTGGTTGTGCCTGTTTCTCCTAGCTACGCTCCTTTCTTTCTTTCGTTGTAATCGGTCTTTGTTCTGTGTTTCCACAAAACACATGTCTGTAATGCCTGGATGTTATTTATTGCCCTGTGGCGCCTTGCGAATGTACCCCTCCGTCTGTGATCGACTTATTTTTCACTTTTTAATTGCTTTTAAATCTCATTATATAGATATAGAGGTTTCTAATTATATATCGGCAGGACTATTAATCCGGTCGTCGTAAATGTGACATAATAAAGTGGTTCTAATAGGTGGTTTGAGGGAAAGGGAAAGTTGAATTTGAAGTTCATGTGAATGGCTGCCTGGCGGGCTTGGAAAAGGTGTTGATTGTTGTCTCACACCTGCCTGTATTGTCCCATCAATTCCTTAACGCGATTATGACTACAACCGCCTCTTTTTTCTATCAAAATGCATGGTAATGGTGGCATCAGACACAGGGAGAGCCTGCAGATGCACTGCCCGAGCTGCGTAGGCGGAGTTTCAAGCGGGGCCCCCTTCGGTCGGGCGTTGCTTGGAGGCGCGGCCCGCCGCCGGCAACAACGGACGCAGCGACGACGACGGTGACAAGAGGCGCAGAAGAAGTCGCGTTCCATCGTAAACGCCTTCTTTTTTCGGGTCCGAAAAACGAGAACCACGAACGACGTCGTTGGCGCTGCCCCCGGATGCGTGTGCCATCGCGACAGCCATCATCCTCTTTTGACCCCATCGTGCCTCCAGAATCCCCCTGTGGCACCATCCGATTTGTCGTCGTCGTTGATCTTGACGCCCGGTGTGCCGAGAAGGGCGGCCATGCGCCCAGCTGGGCCGCCTGTGTCGTCGTACCTTCTCGTCGGCGCCGTCCTTTTGATCAGCCTTGCCAATGTGATAAGCGCCGCGGAGCAGCCAGAACGAAAAGCTGTAGAGACCGAATTTCGGAGGTGGGTCCTGCCGCGAAAAACTTGTTTTGCACCATTTTTATTGTTATCCATCAAGGCCCTTTTGAGTGGATGGATGTAATTGATCATCGTACAGTTCAGTTTTAAATTAGTCGTATCACATCGCAATGAATGCGATGTGTTGTTTATCTCTCTCCAATGATAATGTCGCATCAATTGCATCCCGAAAATGGGAACAAATATATCGATATCCGAGTTGACTTTGCAGGCTGATCGAAACGCTCCGAGATGAAACGAGCCATCGCCTGCTGCGCGACACAGGCATCAAGCGAATTAGCCCGATGGCATCCGCGGCTGTCATCAGTGGCGAGGTAGGGGACTTATAACCACTTTTATCAGTTATAATGGTATAAACTTGGCACCAGGCCAGGTTGAACCATTGAATCACCCCGCACGTGAGGGCCCATTCCACCAAAGTGCAGGGGCAGTTTCTTATCTCTGCCTATTCAAATAATGCAATGGCCACTTATTGCTTTCTTTCAATTGCATCTTTCGACCTTTTTCTATCCATTGTGTTTACACTTACAAACTTCAAAACTTTCAAAAGTTGAATGAATTCCACTCTTTTGGCCTATCTGCAAACTGTTTTGTAGCGATTTTCAAAGTTGGGTGTGTCCTGCACCCTTGAGGGCTTGTTTTCATACCACTTGTCACTCAATTGCCGTCATTTCGAGTGCAATGGTCCAAGCCTCCCATGCCCTGGGGATATTAAGGCCCTGGCAAACCATATCGCTTCAAAGTGTAGAGGAAGTGACTGACAGGGGCCGTCTGAGAGATTGAAGCTTGAAAAGTTCGTAAAAGTTGCCCATTTCAGGATATCCTCAACAATGATGATGACCCTTTGGTCGTTCCCGCGAGACTGACGCCATCCTCAGCTTTTCGTTCACGAAGAAGTTTACGGCACCATCATAGGCGGAGGAGAAAAGGTATGTTTAAAGTTTTAATTGAGCTATTTTAAGCTATTATTTTGGAAGGCCTAACTAATTTGGCCAAAATATTTATAAACCAAATTCAGTTTCCTTATTTTCGCGCAACTAAATCAGGTTTTTCTGGTCGTTGTAACAGTTTTTGAACGACAACCAAAAACTATTGACCACAACTATCTATAACACAGTGTAAAGTGGGACCAGGTCTCGAACTGCTTGATCAAGCGCCCAGTTCATCACAAAAACGAGAAGGTTTCTCTTCCAAAGCATCGTTATTGACAGCCGGCCCGGCGCCAGGGGTATCAAGGCCGCCGCGCTTTGAAATTTGCCGCTTTTGGACCCCATGTACATAGATCTCGCCTCGCGTTACTGGTTGAAATATATTGCCCCGTTTAATGGACCCCTTTCAAAAAGTTAGTTAGTTACTCGCACATCGTTAAAGTCGACATCGACATGAAACGACCACCTCTACTATTTAGATGGATGTATAGTTGTTTCGTTTTTCAATCTCTGGACTACGTTGCCTTCAATGTCTTCGCCTTCTGGTTGCATTGAACTATTTTAAGTGCACCCGAGGAGCGTCAATGTCTACGTGGACACTGTTAATTTGATTGGGCGCCATCCACAATCACGGAAAAAAACTTGTTTTCGCTCGATATCAATGATAGGGGGTTTGGCTTTGTTTAGAATTCAGTAGCGCCTTCAAAACACATCAAACAACTTCCAATTGACTGACCTCGACCGCTTTGTTTCGGTTTCCCATCGATTGCGATTGACACTTTTTCTCGAAGTGATAAGAAAGATCAAGTCGCCGTCAATCGATAAACTTGATTAACTTCCGCACTGATAGTTCCAATAATTGTTGTTACTTTGGATGGACTCTTCCACCTTTCGATCGACAAACACACCGAAAAACAAGTTGAAACCCGGTCCGGATTGCGGAAGGAACATTCATGCATGTCTCAGAACCATCTTTAATTTGACATTCAGCCGGGGCTGCCCCCGAAAACAGCAAAAACGAAACCAATCGGGGCGTTGTCCCCCTTCGAGATGTCGTCTAATGTTACATTTTACGTGATGGATCATGGCGGCCCCGCCGTAATTGACTGCAGACGCCTTATTAAAGTTTCGAATTCGCTTCTGATCTTATTCACGGGCCGCCCGGCTGGCTGGAAGTGTCTTCAAGAGGAAGTGATCACTGGGCTCTTGCGAGTTCGATTTACAAAGTTCATACTATCTTAACAAAGACGATTCGATGGCCGGCTTCAAAAGGGCGTGCGAAAAGATAAAAGGGTACGCCAGCTGTGAAATGCAATTAAATAGGTGATTCCTGCAAAGTTAACAGGCGATGCAACAAACAAACATCATAGGAAAAGACACTTGGAAGGCAGAAGGCAGGTTTGTCAGGCCGCAGCAGACAGCCGCGAATATAGAGACGATAAACGCTTGGAATGCATAATCCAGTTTGTTTTAAAGTGATTGTGATGCAATTTAGTGAGGGGAAAACATGTGATTGGGGATTAGGCAGTTCATTGGTTACGTAGTTTGGTCTTTTTTAATGGTAATTGAACGAAGTTTTGAGTAAAAGTATTGATTTTGTGCCAAACAGGCCATTTGGGTTACGGTAGGTCTAAATGGTGCAAAAATTGGTCGACAACGTAAAATTGAAACAGCTTGTTTTACGAAAAAGTGATTCCGAATACTCGGTATTGCGTTTTTATCAATAAAAAATAATAATTTAACCAATTTGTGCCAAATAGGGCAGTTGGGTTACGGTAGTTTTAAATGGTGCAAAAATTTGTCAAAAATGGGAAATTGAAACTGTTTTTTAGTGAAAAAAAAAACATTATTAATGATACCCCGTCCGTTTCAATCAATGAAAAATGAGGATTTAATCATGTTAATTAAAAAAAGTGTGAACAATTAAAAAAAAATATTCATATTTTTTCAGGCTGCCCCGCCATTGGCGGCAAAACCCATTTCCTGTGCCCCTCCCGACGTGATGGCTATGACGTTTGCATCAACCGTGAACAGCTTTGTGACGCCGTCCATGACTGCCCCAAAGGTATGTGTGTTCTCGGCCTACAGTACGCCCCAAACTTTGCTCAACCTGCACCTGACCACTCAATTTTCCATCCACTTTTTCATCCTGCAATCGCTCAATTGCAAAGATAAATTCTTTCCGTCGGGTATCTCGCCCACCCGGGGGTATTCCGATTACTCGCAAGCCATCAATTTTAACCCATTGTGTAAACTGTCTCCATGTTTCAGGCGAAGACGAAGACCCCCATCATTGCATGTTCTACCAACCGGTAAGTGGCTTCGTTTTTGCACGCATGCCCCATCAGGGCATGATCGCCATCTTATCGGACCCACTTTCACATCACATGCCGTTCCTATGTGAAAAAAGTTGGCAGAAAATGCCTGGAATGTGACTCGACGACAAGTCACAAACCGAAAACGCATTACTATGCACAAAGTCCGAAGTTATCATTCCAAAAAAGTGATATTTTAGATTGATGACCAACTGAAGACGCTGTCCCACGCACTGCTCCTCCTTGTCGACAACGTCATGGGCCGTGAACAGCCGCGGGCCGAACTCTAAATGCCTCCTATCTCCTGTCCCAGCATACATAATTACTGTTGTTGCTTTTCTGGAAACAAACGATCTCCTTCGCTCTCGATAGACTTCTACAAAGACAAAATCTACGCTGCTCCACGCTCACTTTTTCACTTTTTGCCGTACTTGTGATACGAGGTTACGTCCACGCTTATTTTTGAAACCCTTATTTGTTGTTTTCTCACATTTTGATTGACAGAGCGGAATTAGGCTTTCCTTATTAATTTCATCGAAAACTTCGATGTTAATTACAATAGCAAACAAAAAACAAAATAAAAAGTGAAAATTTTGGCAATGACTATCAAAAAATAGGTGCGACATACCGGTATAGAGCCCCTTACAAATCCAAAGATCCAACAAGGTTGCCGTAGTAGGCTGTGAGGGCCTTGACCTTGTTGTTCAACACATTATGCTCGACTTCGACCTTCTTCTTTTTCGTTAGACCGCTGAGTTGGGCCAATTCATTGCTGGACGTGTTGCGGGGCAGGAAGTAGGCAATGTTGTCGCTCAGCTTCGTCATGGCTTTGAAGGTTTCAATGCCGTCGGGGGTGCAGGCACTCAACGGGAACGTCTCCATCTTGAGGTAGGCCGGACCGCCCCATGGCGGACTCAGGAAGATGGCATCGACGGGGTTGGCGGCGCCGGATCCGACGAGACTGTCGACGACATGGAAGCAATTGCCACAGATGAAGGTGATGCGGTCGAGGACGCCGTAGACTTCGGCATTGCGGCGAGCACAGCGGATTTTGACGGGGTCGAGGTCGACGGCGTAGACGATGGCGCCTTGGAGGGCGAACTGGATGGCATTGCCGCCGACTCCGGTGAAGGCGTCGAGGATGACCATGTTGGGACGGTAGACGATGCGTTGGGCGAGATGGACGGCAATGCGTTCGGGAGTGACTGAGTACCAGCCTTCTTCGTCCATGAGGATGCCGTCGTTGAGCTTGGTGAAGAGACGGTTGCGTTGGAACCAGTATTTGCGGAAGTCCTGCAAGAAAACACCATTTTATGACAAGTTACAGTAATTTGAGCCAAAACTACAGTAACCCAAATCGATTCTACAGTAACCCAGCCCAAAATTACAGTAATCCATCCAAAAACAAACCCCAAAAAGCCTACCCCTTCTTCCTTATTGTACTTCAACGCATCCTTGGCCACCAAACGAGCATCGCGCTCCGGATCGAACGAAAAGTCAAAGTTCATCGGATCGTCGACCTCCATCGGCACTGGGGCTGGCTCTGCTTCAACTTTAACCTCTTCCGGCGCATCCAAATCATCCATACAATATGACCGAAGCGGGGCGCCATTATGAACACCGAATTGGGCCTCGTGTTTGGTGAACTTTACATTGGTGAACGGCGCCAACACTTCTGTGGCTGTTTCCGGACGGCGTTTCAGCTCGCCTTCGACGACGTGATGTTTGAAGCCATGAGTGAAACGGCATTTGTGGAGCTTAAAAAGGCCTCCATTACAAACTACAATGTAAAAATATATAAATTTACCCTAGCTACAAAGCCCTGTGCGGCATTCCGAGCTCCAATGACATTGCTTTCACGAACGTCGAGATCAATGTAGTGTTTGACGTATTCGGTGAGGTCATTGTAGGTTTTTTGGTCGCTGAAGCCGGCGGCGAGCTCGAGGAAGCGCTGAAAGTGGAAAATTATATATAAAAACATCGTCAGTTATGGGAAAAAAGTACGTACATCGGCAGTTTTGTGTTTAACGAGCAACCCGGCGCCCCGGTTCACGGCAGGCTGCAAAACTTCATCAACAGCAGCGGCATTGTTTGTCTTTTCAGCGATTGTGACGAGGTTCACGAAGAGATCCTTGAAACGGGTCCAATAGCTGTTGAAATTGACGTCCTTGCCGGGCTTACGAGCCGTCTTTTTCCGCAGATCGACGCTCGGGGTCGGCGTGAAGTTCGTTGGCAATCCCATGGCGATCATGGCTGCCGTTTCGGGGTCGGTTGGCTCTTCATCGGCTGAAAGGGGTCCAAAGTATATATAAATCATTGAAATTGATGGCAAATATATATAAATTATCGAAATGGGTATAAAATATATATAAAAACATACACATAGCCTCATCACTGGCAGTGGAACTGGTCGATTTGAGCGGCGAGAAGGCCGGGCTCGGTTTCGGCGATGATTTCGGGGATTCATCTGTGCTGATGTTGAGTTCGGCCATTTTGGTCGCCGTGGAGTTGTCGCCGGATGCCCAGAGTTTGATGTCGCTGAAAATCGTTTGTTTAGGCGAGATGATCAACGCACAACATCGCCGCAGCTGTAAAACACTCAAAACAACGCCAAAAGACTCACTCAATGTACGACTTGGAGAAGAGCGCCTTTATGATGACACTGCGATCGGCTTCGACGGGCAGGGTCAAGTCGGCCTCGAGCAACGGATCCCACTCGTAGCTGTAATCGGTCTCCGGTTCCATTGGCACGGGTCTTGGGGGCGATACGGACGATGATAGCCAGCGGCTATGGAACTGGTTCACGCTTTTCAGAAAGCTTGCAAAACAACTCTCTAAAAAGTGGTACCAAAATGATAAAATGGTGGGCATTGGCGATGAAAAATGTAAACCGCGGGATGATAATGAGTAAAACTGGACAGACTGGAGAGTAAAGAAGGGCAGAGATGATGACAATGGGATAAGCGAGAGTCAGACGGGCGAGAGTCACGGCGATTTCGACATTCGGATTGGCTCTCGGGCGAAATTGTCACTTGGCGGCGAACGCACATTGCCAAGCGGCTGGTTGCAACTTGCGAGGTGAAGTCGACGTAACGTGATCGGATTTTGGGGGCTTCAAATTGGTTTTGACGCCATTTTGACTTTTGTTAATGTTATTACCGTATCCGGTGTACTGTAATACAGTGCCTGGGGCTACCAAAACCGTAAAAAACACGCTTTTTTTGAAATTTTTTTCTTAACCGTTGGCAAAATTAATGTCAAAATAAAAGGGCATTTTGAAAAACATGTTTTTATTTGATAAAAGACGTTGTTTTCACTAATTGGTTATGGTTTATCTTCCAATCAAAAAGTTTTGCGCGCGTGTGAATGCATCGTCACCTGTAAGAGTGTGTGCGCGAATTGGCGGATCCTAGTTCAGTGTACTATTAGTGCGAATGCACTGAAAACAATAAATTTAATTAAACTTTAAAAACATCAAAAATCCCCAAAAATCCCCTCCAACCACCCTACTACCCCAATGTGCAAACAATAATCCCCCCAATATAGCCCCATGATTCACGAACACACGTGTCGTCGTCCAAGTCTGACACGGATGCAAAACATCAGAGTCCGTTGTCGTTGCGGCTGTAAATAAACGCTGTGTACATGCGTGAAAACGTGATTCCGACTCTACGAGGACCCCATTGATTCCGTCTGTTCCCTTTCCCTCGCCCGCTCATAATTACACCATAAAATTTCAGCAATGCGCTTGTTTGTTGCGGTTTTGACTGTTTTTATTTCAGTTTTGATGCTTTTGGCTGTGAGTTTAGCCATTTTAGACCGATGTTTTCTCATTACAGTCATCTTCCAGCAATTCGATGCCCACATGATGCCCCCCAAGATCCATCTCCCTCTCAAAAGCAACAGAACGCACATCGACATCGACGAGGAGTCGAACTCTGTGCTCGACTAACACCATTAATCTGTTATTTGTAGACTTTTTCAAGCGATTAAGTGTCATAAATGTGTACATTTCCAACGGCCTCCATGTGAACATGCAGAAAACTTCATTTGCAATACTCATAAAAGCGTTTATTATTATCAATGATCCCTCCCAGCGAGGCATCCAAAGCAGATTACACAGGTCATAAATGCGCTAAAGATGGCATGGAACATTTGTATGTCTTTTTTCTGTTTTTTAAATGCAAGTTTTGACTAACAGGTAGGAAGAACTGCGAAAAACGACGGATAAACAGGGAGGATACTCTGGCACCTCGTGAGGGACTTGAAAAGACGGCAAAGAAACGAACGAGTATTCTGGCGGAGAGACGGAAGTTGTCTTTGGATGGTGGATGGGTGGTAGTGGCAGCAGCTTTGTTCAGGAAATGGTGGGTGTTTAGAGGCGATCGAGGCTGGGCTGGGCCTCCTCGGGGTATTCGAGTTCCCAGATCCTCTTGAGATGCTTGCCGCATGTGTCACGAGGCGCACCAAAGCTGGTCATCTTCTTCTGGGAGTCACCACGGTTCCAGCCGGCCTGCGACGGGATGATGGCCTCCGACTTCTTCATGTCTTCGTACGGGAGTTCACCGTTCTCGGCAAGGTAGGTCGTGTTACGGATGGTACCGAAGCCGATCATGCCGGATTGGGAGGCGAAACTGAAGGGGTTTTATTAGTCAAAATTAAATTTTTGCACTTTTGGGGTACTAGGTACCAATTAGTCATACTGTAGGTACCAATTAGGTATGCTGTAGACCCATTTAAGATTACAGTAGCATGTTTTAGACCCCAACTAAGCCTTTAAAATTTCATTTTTACACTTTTGGGATACTGTAGGTACCAATTAGGCGTACTGTAGGTACCAATTAAGCATACTGTAGACCCTAATTAAAACTACAATAGCATACTTTAGACCCTAATTAAGCATACAAAGTTCTATTATTGCACTTTTTAGGTACTGTAAGTGCCAATTAGGCTTACTGTAGGTACCAATTAGGCATACTGTAGACCCCAATTAAGCCTACTGTACCCAAAACATGTTCAAATTTCAACTCACCGGTTAGTACCCGATTGCAAGCGGACCATACCCTGCGACTTGCGGTTCTGCCAGCTGATGCTGGGGTCAAGGACCTCCCAACGCGGCTGACCGAAGCCAGTCATGCCCTTCTGCGAGGCATACAGGTTGGAACCCATCTGGTAGGGAATGGAGGTCGCATCAATGGACGTTTCCGGATCGTATTCAGGATGGGCGGTATCGACGATCTTGGCAGTCTCACGACGGTTCGTACCGAAGCCAGTCATGCCCTTCTGCGAGGCGAACTTGTTCGTACCCGACTGCAACGGGATCTCGGACTGATCCGGACGCTCGTGATCGTACTCGGGATGCTTGGAGTCGACCATCTTGGTGGTTTCACGACGAGAGGTACCGAAACCGGTCATGCCCTTCTGGGAGTCATACTTGTTGGTACCGGATTGGAGACGGACGATACCGTCGGAGAGACGGATCTTTTCTTCTGGGAGGGGCTGAAAGGATGAAATTAGCAAGTTTATGGTTGGAAAAGTTTAGTTTTGGGGGCCCACTTTAGGAAATCTATCAGTTAGCTCGGGCATGTTAGCCGCCTCGGCAGCCTGACGCTCAAAAGTGTCACGTTGCTCGATCTCGGCAATGGTGTGTTTTACGTTCTTCTGAGGCTTGCCGTCAATGTCCTCCTTGGTGGCTGACGAGGCTCCAACTCCATTAGGGCGACTTTCTTCGAGTTTAGAAGCAGTCGGTTTGTAATCAGTGCCAGTTTTTGCCGGATAAACACTCCCAAACTCTGCTGGCGTCACAATTGACACCTTCTTCTTCGGCACAGGACCACCATCAGACGGCTTACTCGTCCTCAGCGCCGCCACCGGCTTATCTTCACCATTCTTCGCCGACAATCTACTCTCCGCCCGAATCGGCACCTCAAACGACGCCTCCCGCTTCGGCTTCCATGCCGTGAACGTACTCGAAGCACTGCTGCTGCCATAGCCATCATCACTGCCCACACCCGGGCTCAGCTTGCTAGTCGAGAAGCGACTAGCATAATCATCCAACCTACTACTGTACCGTGGCACTGCGGAATAGTGCGAATACGGAAACGGCGAATACTTGTCCGCGTCAGATGGATCCGCATTCACAGTGACATAGGAGCGGTTGTAGTAGTGTTCACGTTGCTCGTGAAACATGGTCGACATCTCCAGAGCGTGTGATCAGGTACAGAATGGAGGCCACACGGGTTGCCTTGCCTTGGCTTCGCTTGGCTTCTTGACTTCAAGAAGAACGTGATGTTTGAGCTGGTTTAAGCCGATGACGACCGCCTGCGCATGCGTCGAAGCCTGCCGTAAGCCGATGAACAAATGAAGCCCTTGCCGGTAAGCTGGGGCCCGGAAGAAGGCGCGATCCGAAGAAACACGGATGGAACAAGGCGAACTACACCGACCAAGGGAAAGGGTAATTGTTTGCAGAAAAGCGTGGTGCAATAAGGCGTAAAAAGCGTTTTTGTGACGATAAATGGAGGCGAAAAACGACTGCTGCTTACATTAGGCGACCGAAGGTGGAAGTGGAAACACACCTGATGCGAGGAGCCGATAGCGTTTTGTTGGAATTTCGTCTATGAGGGCGCCAAGAGGGAAAGGAGGTCGAGCAACGACCTCAAAAAGTGAATTTGCACCACCAACATTCGAAAAAAGGTGTGTTTGTGTAAGGCGGCTTTGAATTCACTTGGTGTTTTACAACTTTACAGACACAACAAACAAAAAAGAACCCCCTTTTAAGAATTTTTGCAAAAAGTCGACCCACCTCAAGATCAGAAGGCAGCTGGTTGACGCGAACACCTTCCCTGCAGACATCACGGGGAGCACCGAAGCCAGTCTGGCCCTTCTGGGAAGCGAACTTGTTCGAACCGGATTGCAGACGGACTTCGCCGTGAGAACGGAGTAGCACTTCTTCAGGGACTTCCTGGAAGCCATTTTAAGTAAGGAAAAGTTCGAAATGGTCGCGTCGAGACCCACCTGGAGGTTTTCAGCCTTGACACGGGTGGCAGTGTTACGAGGAGTACCGAAGTTGGTCATCAACTTCTGGGAGTCACCCTTGTTCCAACCGGCCTGCGATGGGATGATACCATCGGTCTGGCGCAGCTGGGCCAAGGTCCAGCGTCCGACGCGCTTCGGCTTGTCGGACTGACCGGAGACGGTCGTCTCCATGGTCGCATTGGGCTCTGAGTCCTCGATGAGCTGCTGCTCTGCAATGATAATGATATTATTATCAGTTTTTAGAAAGTTTGTGACTTCAGAAGGCAAGATAGACAAAGAAGAGGATTCAGAATCCAAAAAAACAAAGGTTTACCAAGATAAGTAACACCAAACGGCCCTAAAGGCTGAGCTGAACTAGTAGCCGGTGAAAAAGTGTTTCGCAACTTTTGTGGCATCCGTCGAGGTGGCGGAGCCGGTGGAGACACCGATTGCGGGCTGAAGCCGTTTGCCAGTGATCCCGTTCCAGGCGGGCTGCGACTAACAGGCGCTCCTGGAGCGAAATTATAGGTCTCTCCACGAAGTTCCGGGTAATCCCCATAGCGAGTGATAACTTTCGGTTTGGCTGCGACCATTTCCGCATAATTGGCTACCGGCTTCGGGGATACATGAACTACTGGCTTCTGAGGCGATGGGGATGGCACAATCGGACTAACTGCTGGGACAACGTTATTGTTTACATTGACAGTAACAGCCTCCGGTTTTAACAAAGGCTGCTGATGCTGACTAATCACAGGAATATGGTTATTATTGACCATTGGATTCACCTTCTGAGCGTTCCGTGGTGGCCGGCCATTGATCCGTGGCGGCGTCGATTCCGGTGACAAGCTTCCAGCGAGCAGTGGCGGCAAACTATCAACACCGCGGACTGTCTTTTGAAAAGCCGAAGGATAGTAATGCGACGGGAAATCCATAATGTCCTCAGGCAATTTGCCACTGAGAAGCCCGGTCGTCGTTTTGGTTACAGTATGCTCCTTGGCGTCAATCCGATAGCCATCGCGGATCCAGGAGTTCTGGCGAGTGGAGTCATTTGTATGGGTTGAAAACATGTTGCTAATATACAGCTTTCAAAGATGCAAAGATTCAAAAGTCAGGTAATAAGTAGGTTATACAAGTAAAGTGAAGTGGTGGAGGATACAAAATTGCCTTCTTGCAACTGATCCAAACAGTCAAAGTGGTTGAGTTGAGCGTTGAGGTTAGTTGAGTATCTTCTGCGCGGGAACCGACGTGATTGCGGCTCGTTCGCACGTTTTTCTTCTTATGTTTCGAGGTAAAACCAACCGCCTTCCGGATTTGAGGGGGATGATGGGGATGATAAGAGGGTACACACACAGGCAGAGTTCGCTTTTGCCGGAGAAGAAGGAACGGAGGTCGAGCCGCTTGGCGTGCTCTTTAGGCTTCTTCTCGCAAATACAAACACTGTCGCAGGTAAAAAGTTATGATGATGCGCAGAGGTACAATACAATAGGGGGTGAGTTGGCGCTGCTCAGATGCAGGCAGCTTCGAAGTCGTTTTTCGTTAAGTTTTTTGTTGTTTCTTTCTCGGGGGGTTAGGCGGGATGGGGTGATTAGGGTCGTTGAAGTTGGAAGTCGTGGACACGTTGACACAATGCTTCCGTGAAGGGAAGACTGTTGAAGACTGTTCTGCGCGAAATAGATGGATGCATCCTTGTCTTTGTCGAGAAATGAACTGAACTCCCGCCCCTTTGAGCCTTCTGACGCCGGTTTAAGCCGCTAACAGCCAGTTAAGCAAGTTCGATCGCGAAAGCTGTTTTACATTGTGCATGTATGTATTTGCTGACGGACTGTTGTACCTTTCGTCTTGGAAAGTAAAAAACAGACGCGGTAATCCAATCTGAGGCAAATTGTCTCCTCCCACTTCCGCTGACGCTGACGCGCAGCCACTATTGTACCTCGGAAGTACAATAGTAACCAACTAACGATCGACCACCACTAAGCCATAGCAATAACTGTCATCAGCAGCGCTTTTCGGGATGGATCAACGCAAAAAGCAAACAAACTTCAGCCCCGCTCGAAAAAAAAGCTGCAAGCCGGCCGACGTGGGAGGACAAACCAGCTCTTCCGGAAGCACGCTGCGGCTCCTTGTCGAAAACAAAGGCCCGAACGTGGTTAACCGATCCCCTGCGGGTAAATACAAGTACCTCATTACGAAATTTAGTCTCAGCGACCGAAAAAATCAACTTGTCTATGTGCATGTATTCAAAAAACTTGCAAAATGTCGGAAACTGATAAGTGTGTGTACAACGGATACAAGGAGCTTGAAAACAATGGAAAAAGACACGATGATCGCATAGTTAAGCTGATTAAAACAATGAAAAAAGGTAAACAAAGCTCAGGGAAGGATTGCAAAACAATGTGATTTGTGATTTTAGCGAAAGTGATATCATAGCGAAAGCGACTTACCCTCACCGTCCGGCTTTGGCACCATGTTTGCGAGCTTTGAAAGAGTCTGCAAATTGGGCATGAGTACGGTAAATAAGCAGATTTATAGCATTATTATGTGGTTTTCGCGTGATTGGAATCAAAATGGCAATGAAATAAAAGTCAAAAACGAAGAACGGATAACCGATAGCATCCCGTGAACGCCGGAAATCGCGGATATTACGCACGTGGGCCTGGCTATGTGGCTCGACGACGGTTGGCTGCCGTCAGATGACAGGTCGAAGCTAAACCGTGACAAAAACCACTTTCGAGGAGGGGGTTTAAAGCATACGCAACGACGGATTTGAAGCTTGCAAAAAAGTGTGAAATGGTTAGACAAAGTTGAGCACGGGTCGAAAGGAGGGATAATTAAAAACAGACTGATCCTTCGTCGATCCCATTCATGCCATTGGGGCGAGAAGATGCGTCGTCTTTACCAAAGATCTGATGGTGGGGTGCAAACAAAGCCCCCCTCGAGGGGGTTATTTTGCTATCATCGGCCCATCGCCTGCCAGCCAGCTGCGATGGGGCCCGTGGGCGCTGACTGGCGGCATCCCCGGAATGCCCTGTGGGTATGGAGATAGTGGTTACACACCGCTTTTCGAAGGGGAATGACTTACGGCGAGATAGACGCACTTCAGCTTTTGATCAGTATATCCACTAGCCGCGTCTGCCAGGCCCAGGGGGCACGCCGTTGATCACCGAGCTCAACGACAACTTTACACCCTCCCCCTCGATCGAGATGGGGGCGGAGAGTGCCGTCGCCCCGCCGGTCGGCCCGCTATTGATGCTTTTTTCCCTCTTTCTTGTTGGTTCTACCTATTCCTATCTCCAGCCTCGTCCCCCGCATTGCCACAGGCGCCTGCCATTGCATGTTGATGATGCCCGATTCCACTTTATTTTTTTCTCGCAAGAGTCAGCCAACAAAAAAAGCGACACATTGAAGGCAACAAAAAATAGATAGTAGTGCAAGGGTGCAGGTTTGCAACTTGCTGTCAGATTTATGTCGCCCATCCCAGCCCAAGTTTATCAATGGCTTTGTTTTTTTGGGAGCGGATCATTCGACTGCCAAAATCGAAGACTTGACGTCACAAAAAGGAGCTTCCCGACAGCGGCGTATACGGTAGCATGGGCCATGTTTTGGATAAACCATTGCCCGATCGAAGCGGCGAAGTACTTCGTGTGCTCGAGGCAGAGGTAGACTGGAAGGTCGACGTGGCCGAGGAGCCAGAGGTCGGAGAACTTGTAGGCGGCCATGAAGAGAATGCTCAATGTCATAAGCGTCTGAAAATACGGATATAAAGGCTTGAAAATGGTAAAAGTGTAGGCTTACATAGTCAATGCTCTCCCAAGAAGCATCATAAGTGATATTCCGCTGCAAATAAGACACAAATGCCGGCAATGCCAGTGCCACAGCCACCGTACCACTGAAATACAGTGCAAACAGCTCAAAGGTTGCGTGGACACTGCTACTGACGAAGATTCGGATGCTTCGGCGAATAAAAACGATGTTCAAGCCTTGCAAAACTGCCAAAACAGGTGTCAATAGCAATCCGATCGTGTCATATTCGATTTGTCCGAATTCTAGCCAGCATAATGATGCCGAAAGTGCCACTGGTATCTGAAAACACCATTATTCTTTTCTATTTTTCAATGTTTTGGACAGTTTTTCCAGTTTAATTTGCTCTCAAAACCTCCCAAACTCAAAAATAATAACCCAAATTATTGTTGTTTTGTTTTGAGTTCCGACTGGCAGGCCACTTGCCTAGATTGTGTTCGCCGCCTGCTCGGTGGCCGTTAGCCGTCGTGTGCGTGGGCGAATCTAGCAGGTCGTCAAGGCTGTCGGCAACGACGAAAATGCATCGAGAGGCATCTTTGCTCGAGATAGACAAGCGACCAACCAAAAAAAATCACGTAAAGAATGGCTGCTGTTTGATTTTTATATCCTCTCTTCCCTCCGGCGGTGCAAGCTGTCAACTAGCTGGGACGCGAAAAAGATACCTGTGCCGCCGGAGGGAAAGCGTTGCTTTGACTGATTGCGGGGGCTCAGCCCTGAGGGCTTGAGCCGGAACCGCGATGAATGTGTTCTCAGGGGGGTCTGAGGGTGCCAAAACACGTCCAAACGGCATGATTTACTCACCATGATCGACCATTGCACGCGATTGCGAACGCTTGGGCCGAGAAGTCGCGGGGATACCTTCAGGGCTACCAAAGTAACGATGAAATCGGTGATTCTAAAACTCCTCTTTCATAAAACACTGAAATTCCATCCAAAAACCCCAACAAACCTCAACAAATACAAACTACCAGTCCGATTGCCAGAATGAACCCGTGAAGAAACTAAGCTAACAGCAATCTGCGTCAAAAACGGTGGCAATAACGCCTTCTTCAGTGTTTCCGGCTCGATTTTGACGGAAATACATGGCGCACAGGTCACAAAGAGGAAAACAAAGGTAACTAAATGGTGCAAAAAGTGTGTCACAATGGCCCGGACATCGAGAACGTAGAAGAGAGCATTGTGGGCCGCGGAGAGGAGAAAGGCACTGGTGACATTTAGAAGCCAGTATAAGAAGATGTCCAACTTTGTAGTCTGCATTATTGCACACATAGCAGCCTGGATAAATCAATGAATCGAGTGATCACAGCCAGCGGCAGGTGCGCGAAGTTTAAGGGATATCTTTTGGGGTCATCGGAGTTCGTGTTGGAAGAGGTACCTTTTTGCGTGTGGATTGTGATTTGAGGAGTCAAGATGAGTCTTGGTTTTGGATTTAATAAGTTTATATAACATTTCAAGTTATCAAAAGCCATATTTTAAGTAAATATATTGGAGTTTGTAAAACGAGTACGGTACATAAAACGAATAATAATGCAGGAATGTTACACTTGTTAACCCATTATTCAATAAATCGTTTCAAAACCAAAACTGTCATCACGTTGTTCACTTTTAACAGCAAGTTTGAGACCACGGCCATCTCCATGATCACTCTTAACCTTCAAACCATAAGCATACGCCAATTGCGCATTTTCCAAGCTTTCCTTCAACGCCGAAAAGCCAAAAGACTCATCCACTGCCGAAACACACCCAAAAGCTGCAACCTTCTTGAAATACTGGAAACACGCCGCAAAATCATTATGAATCTTCCCAGGTATCACAGTCGCAATAGTTTTCGCACCGGTTTTCTTCAACTCATCAGTTTTGACTTCCGTTTGAAAGAGCAAAGCTGGATAGTCTTCCAGGTTTTTGTTAACTTTGTTAACAATTTTCAAAAGGACACACGAAAGATCGAAAATGCCCTTCATGGAATAGTCGAAGCGTTTAGCAGCTTCAATCAGAGGAAGAACGACGTTTTGATAAGGTTCATAGGAGGCGAATAGGTTAGATTCTTTGAAAATGTGTGGTATTTGATAGCGCGACAACTCCTGGAAAAAGTGTTTAGGGTCCTCTTCAGAGATAACCTTGCGCGTCAGACTGCGGCTTGGGACGAAAACAGCAGCGTTGCGATTCCGGAAGTTGTGGGCAGTTGCCGCGCTTCTGAGGCATTCAAAACTTGGTTTTGAATCTTGAGGTGTTTTGGCTTGTCTGAACACGCTCAGAAGCATGTCGTAAAGCGTGTCTTCAGCAAGTCGCGATGATACCAGGAAGTCTGAGATGGCTTGCTTTACGGAATCTGAGTCCCTCGGATCGACGTAGGCCCTATCGAGGGAAGTCAACGCTGCACTCAACTTTACAGCAACTTCATGGATGGATGCAGTGAACGACTTATCGAACACTATAGCGTTGTATTTATCCGGAAACAGCTTGTAATCGGCTGGCAAGCGACCAAGATAGTCACACACTTTTGCCACGGCAACGAAAGGCATGACCAGCTCAGAGATGTAAAGCTCGCTGATATGATTCGACATCAGATCAAAATTCGTGAGAACATTCTCCGGCGCTGTCAATGGCATTTGACACGGATAATGGAGTTTGTATACCGTTTGAGGCTCGAAAATGTTGTCCTTGATTTCGACGCCCAAATCGCTAAAGGTAAACAGGCTGGTCTCCCGAATTTGGTGATGCGTGCGTTTAACGACTTCGTTGACAAGCTTTCTGCGAGTAATGCCATTCGGAGTCAAATCAAAGAAGTTATCGCCGTAGTAAAATCGCACATTATTCACGTTGATAGTCACACCAGAAGCATCCTCAGTCAAGGTGTTGCTGGAATCCCAGCGTTTGGCATCCATTTCGACTAACTTGTAGTAACCAGGTTGCAACTTAGGATTGAAAGAGTCGTCTGATGTCGAGATGAACGTCCTCAGCTTTCCTCCTTGAAGTTTGACAACGGCATTCGGAGCAAGATTAAAGGCGCTGCGAATGGTTGAAGGAAACGCTTTTTCGGAAAGCAGGTTCACAGTCTTCTCACCTTTGGTAATATGCACAAATTCCATTTTTGCGATGTTAAATCCTAAAAGAAAAAAGTAAAAATGGTTGAAATTTACATTTTGTAACGAAGAGTTACAAAAATCGAACGCGCCCTCGGATGCAACTAAACAAAGGAATGACAATCTGCTACACGGCAAGTACAAAAAAGGCATTGCCTTTTATTTTGTAATGAAAAAGCATATTACAAATCGTTTTGAAACAAAAAAAAGCGCTTACGTCCAGTTTTCAACCAAAGGTATAAACATCATTATTATATTTGTAGTTTGATTTCTCACAAAGCAAGCGACCGTTACAAAATTGAAAAAGCCCCTTTTTTGTAATGAAAACGGTTCACAGGTTTAATTAGAAAAGCGCTTACAATTAATAATAGTTGCTAGAAAATCCGGCATTTTGGACATGAATCATGTCGGATCAGACCGTCTTTTTGAAAATTTTATCCCGGATCTAGAATTTCGGGCCTTTGTCCACTCTCGAGGGGGGTGCAAACAAACAAAAACAGAAAAGATAAAACTACATTAGAAATTGAAACACTTTTTGTGTCGGTCCCCTTTTCGCAGGTTGATTGATTTTTCTCGTGCGTGATAAAGCGAGAGAAAGAGTAAGTCGAAGGTCTAACAGTCCATTACAAAATAAACTTCCTCGCGTTTTCGACAACTTAAATGTATTACAATGATTATCTTGCATCAAAAAACTTAGAAAGTGTTAATAATAAAAAGGAACTATTTTTGAAAGAACAAAACCAGTCCCCAATGGCATTGAAAGTATTTTCATACGGATTTAGACCGTTAGTTACGTAGTTTTAGCGATGATGAAAAAAGTTAAGCGTTTTGTTTATTGATTAAATGGAATCATATCGATTATTACAACTGGTTTTTAAATGTACACAATGAAACCAACAAATCATTAATATTACATAGATGAGTTAAATTAATGCATCTTAGAAATGGAAATGGCGTAGTGCAGCTGGGCCTTCTCCAGGATCTTCTGCAGTTCCGTGAAAGTCACAGCCTCGTTAACAAAACCGTAAGGCGCGATGGCACGGAAGAGGCCGTAGCAGCTCTTGAACTTTTCGTACACACTGTTGACAGTAGCGTTACTGATCTTCGGCTCCTCGTTGGGCCTGTTGAATGACGGGAGCATGTAATGGAAGCTGGTATAATGCTCAAAGTAAGTGTTGACGGCATAGACAATCTCAATGAGAACATCCAGCAGTTCGATCAGAGCTTCATCGGTGAAGTTGGCGACCAAATCACGGCTGTACTTCAGAAGCGGAAGTACAACACTGTCGAAGGGCTGATAGGCCTTGGTGAGCGCAGTTTTGGCATCTCGAGCGTTTTCGATCAGACGCCATTCATTGATAGCTTTAATGTTCTGCAAGAAACATTATTATAATAAAAACTATAAAAAAGAAGTATAAAACTCACTGATTCACGGAAAAAATCACGCACGATCTCGCGTTTCGGAATGTTGAGTCGATGAACATGCTTGATCTGAGCGGCGGTAGCGGTCCGGATAAGGTCGAAGTCGGGCCGTTGTTCTTCATTCAAACCTGCGAGGACGTTGCGGAGGATCTCGACAAGTTCTTGCTCAGCTTGGCGAGTCAAGGTCAGAAGCTTGAAAATGACCTTGTAGAGCTCGCTCTTGTTGCTGGGTTGAACGATTTCAGAAGTCTCAAAGGCCACAAATGCAGCGCTCAATTTCAGAGCGACTTGTTGGAGGGACGCGGGGAGCGACTTTCCAAAGATGAGCGGTTTGGCACCGTTGTCTGGCTCAACGGAGTATTTGGCAACACCGCTGTTTCCAATGTATTGGCACACACGGGCTACGGCAATGAATGAAACTGGCAGATCGCTCAGATGGATACGGTCAATGTCAGTCTTGACAATGAATCGGCGTTCATCGATTTCGGGCGAAGTCGGCGTCGCCTGGTTAGTGAAATGGATGAAGTACCTTTTACCGGGCGTGAATGTGTTGTCAGCGACTGGGCGGCCATCGCAGAAGACGAAAATGTCGGATTCGCGGACAGGGCGCTGGGGTGTCGACAAAGCGTTCGCCAATGTCCGGATCGTGACGCGACTGTTGCCAGAACGCACGATCGGGCGCTCACTGCCGTAGTGGAATTCGTAGTTATCAGAAGACGAAACGTCAAAACTGTCATCAAAACGAGCGTGTTCGAAGCTATCGGTAGGGTCACCGATTTCTGATGGTTCGTAGAAGCTCAGCGGAGGAGCCACCGGAGTAGTGTCGCGACGTTCCGGAACAGGATCATCAGTGGTGTTGAGATTTTCGTTCATAAAACGTTCGAAGAGATTTGCCATTGTGATGCTGCTATGAGTAAACCTTAAAACGATAAAGTTATTACAAAATGACGCTCCTCGACACTGACCACGGACAACAGTTTAAAAATGGAGAGACTGGCTAAAAAGCAAGCGGTGCACTGCTTTTTGTTCAGTCCAATCATTACAAAATGGTTCATCGTTGTCGCGTGATACCAAGACGCAACCAGGAACGCCCACTAAAGTTGTAGTGTTGTTGAAATTACGGATCTGCTTTATTACCAAACAAAGCAACTGTCGTTTTGTAATATAAAATTATGATTTTTGTAAAAGCAAATTTCAATATTTTAAATTTACAAAAGATTAGCAAGCAAATGTACATCAAGGCTAATTTGACGGCGCTAGAAAAGAAACGGTTGAATCGATTTAACGTTTTAGAAAAGTTGTGTAAAATTTTAAGTCTATTTGAATAACAAATTTTATAAAACTAAATTAGGTAATTTAAGACAATGACGGCACCAACTGATTAGAAAATAATTGAGGTTACAAAAGCCAGCATTCTTGCAAAATCGAAGGGTTCAGAGGCAACATAATTTGATTTGCTATAGGAACACGGTATTGACTGATTACTTGCAAAAAAGGTGAACAAAAAACGACCTTTTAGCATCAGTAAAAATGCACTTTTTTCTGTGTAAGGCTAACAACATATGGGATTAATTAGTTTATTTTCCTTATACACATTACAATAATACGATATCGATTACACCAAATGTTTAAATAAAACTTATATGCGAATGTACAAAGAGGAAATGGCAATTATGCTTTTAATGCATAATATTAGAGATAGAAATTGCGTAGTGCAACTGGGCCTTCTCCAGGATCTTCTGCAAGTCTCCAAAGGTCACGGCCTCGTTGATGAAACCATAAGGTGCAATGGCACGGAAGAGGCTGTAGCAGCTCTTGAACTTTTCCGTAACATCGTCGACGTTGCCGTTCTTAATGCTGTCGCTGCCCTTCAGGGTCTTGCCATAGAGGCCGGTGAACTTCTCGAACTGAGTGTTTACGGCATAGACGATCTCAATGAGAACATCCAAAAGTTGGATAAGAGCCTCGTCGGTAAAGTTGGCAACCAAATCGCGGCTATACTTCAGAAGCGGAAGTACAACGCTGTCGAATGGCTGGTAGGCTTTTGTGAGCACTGCGTTGGTAGCGCGGCGATCTTCGATGAGATTCCAGTTGACAACGGTGTCGATCCTCTATAAACTTATTTGTTATAAAAAAATTGCTATAAAAATTGTCAAACTAACCGATTCAGAAACAACTTCGCGAACCAGTTGACGCTCGGGAACGTTGTGACGGTGGACCAGCTTGATCTGAGCGGCGGTGGCGGTCCGGATAAGGTCGAAGTCGGGCCGTTGTTCTTCATTCAAACCTGCGAGAACGTTGCGGAGGATTTCGACGAGTTCTTGCTCAGCTTGGCGAGTCAAGGTCAGAAGCTTCTTCACGACAACGTACAGTTCGTACTTGGTGCGAGGCTGAGCGATTTCCGAAGTCTCGAAGGCCACAAAAGCGGCGCTCAACTTCAGAGCGACCTGTTGGAAGGAGGCAGAAAGGGACTTTCCGAAGATGAGTGGACTGGTGCCGTTTTCTGGCTCGACGGAATACTTTGCAACGCCGCTGTTTCCGAGGTACTGGCAGATTCGGGCAGCAGTGATCAAAGAAACGGGCAGGTCGCTGAGGCGGATACGGTCGATGTCAGTCTTGACAATGAAGCGGCGGTCATCGATTTCGGGAGAAGTCGGCATTTCCTGATTCGTGAAATGGATGAAGTAGCGTTTTCCGGGAGTGAAAGTGTTGTCAGGGACTGGGCGGCCATCGCAGAAGACGAAGATGTCGGATTCTCGAACAGGGCGCTGGGGAGTCGACAAAGCGTTGGCCAAGGTCCGAATCGTCACACGGCTGTTGCCGGAGCGCACGATAGGGCGCTCACTGCCATAATGGAATTCATAGTTATCAGATGTGTCGTAATCGTCATCCAGACCACGGTTAGCCAGCTCCTCGTTGATGTCCTCCATCATGTCAGGATCGTAATGAGCACGGGGAGGAGCTGTCGGGGGCGCAGTGTAGTCTTCGGGAGTGGCATCGCCAACGACGCTCTCATTCATGAAACGCTCAAAGAGGTTTGACATGGTGACAGATGATGATCAGAATAAGGATTTTGAATCTAAAAACGAAGAGGTTTTATATTATAATACTACGTTTGTTGTACCCGACCACGAACGACCAAGATAGAACGACTGGCCAAAAGGCAGTGCTGGGGCCGCTTTTATGTTCAGTCGATGCATTACAAAATGAAATTGCACCGATGTGTGATACCAGAACACTCCCTCGGAACGCCCACAAATTCAGAAGTTTTGGATGCACTGGATACGCACCAAACATAACAATATGCCATGTATTACAAAATCTACCGTTTTGAAATCATACGATCAAAGTAAAAATAAATTGAAATAATTTGATAATCGTTAGTTTTGTAATACAATTTAAAGCAAAAGTATTATTTGCTAATATACCAGTATTATTAAAAACATACTTAAATGAGGCATAAGAAATTTTTACTGTAACGAAACAACATAATCAAAAAAAGCGTTTATGAGTAAAACCGGCTTTTACTCAGCCATTATTGAAGTTCATGGTAAAATGTTGTTGATCTTTTGTTATTGATTGTGTCGTCAAACATGTGATTTTAAAAACTTTGTATTTTACGTCCTATATTTTAAAAATAACCTTCTATTAAAAAATGTGTCAACTTGGCTAGAGTCCATGCAAATGCCATGCTTTCATAACAGTTGTATTTTATCTCTTACAAGTAATTACAAAATTTAAATGGTTTATTTAACAGTTAACGCTATTACAAAAGAGTACAAATAAACAAGAACGTCGCAAAAAACATCGTAAGCAGAAGTTAAAATAGTTTATAATAAAAAGCTAACATTGTGCAGCGTTAGCACGAACGCAGATGGCATAGCTGAACTGCGCTTTCTGCAGATCTTGGCGCAACTGATCGATGTAGACGGCGTCGTTGATAAATCCGTATGGAGCAGTCGCCACAAAAAGAGCCAGACAAGCATTGTATTGTTCGGTGATGGTTCCAAACTCTGGGACTTCGTTGATCTTGCCGTCCCTGGCTGCCTGGCGGTAGATGTTAGGAAAATGTTCGAGACTGTTGTTAGTCGTGTATACAATGTCGATCAGGACATCGACGATCTGGATGATCTCGTCAGTATGGAAACTGCCAGTTATCTTTGACAGAAGCGGCAGGACGACCTTTTCAAACGGAACGTAGGCATCTGAGAGGACGTTTGTGTTGTTCAGGTAGTCCGTAATGAGGTTCAACTTGTTGTAAGTGTTCCTCAGTTTTTCGCGGAATCGCTGAAATAGAATAAGTTTTATGTTTAATAATCATTTAAATATTAAACTCACTTCTTGTTTGACATAATCACGCGGCAGTACGCGATTTTCGGCAGGCGTACGCTTTCCAGCGTTGATCTGAGCAGTAACTGCGGTCTTGATGACCTCGAATTCAGGGTCTCGGTCATTCTCGAGGGAAGCGAGAAGGCCCTCCATGATGCTGATCAACTCCGATTCAGCTTGACGAGTCAGATGCAAGAATTCGAGGATGACTTTGTTCAGTTGAGAGGCCACGTTCTTACTGTCTATTTTGACACTTTCCAGATAAGCAAAAGCCGCGCTGAGCGTAAAGGCCACTTGTTGCAAGGCGGCTGGCAATGAATGGGCGAAGATGATGTAAGTCTTTGCCTTGAAGTCAACAACTTTGAAGGCTGACTCGTCCAGCTGTCCCAAAGCAGCGCAAATCCTTCCAACAGCGACCAATGGAATCGGAAGATCGGCCAGTTTCAGAGTGTCGACATCCGTTTTGACAATGAAACGCTCATCGGCGACTTCTGGCGAATGTGGAGTCGGCTGGGAGAGAAAGTGAATATGGTACGTCTTATCAGCACTGAAGGTGGTATCCGTATGCGGCTTGCCTTCGCAGAAGATCATAATATCGTTCTCATTGACGGTCTGACGCAGCCGAGCCGTGATGGCTTGAGCCAAGTTTCGATGAGTAATGCGCGACTTTTCCGATCGGGTGATAGGCCTGTCTTCGCCGTAGTAGAATTCAATGCCACCAGTAATGCCATCGATTGTCGATTCGGCGTAATCGGGGTATTGTGGCGGGGCGGGACGGTAACGCGGAACCTCATCCGTCAAAGTGGCATCGCTAAGCCGGCGTTGACGGCCATTTCGAACGACGACCTCGTAGTTCTGGCCCTCTAATGCAGGGCTAAACTTGTCGCCAACGATGGCAAAGTTGTTGGTGCCGTCGGTCAGTTCAAACTCGAGGTGGTTAGGGATGCCGAACTCACGACGAATGTTGGAGGGCGTCGATTCGGTCGGATCGAGCGTGATGGAGCGGCCATCGTAGTCAATGTTGACAAATTGGTTCTTCAGGAAGGAGTCGAAGAGATTCATGGCGATGATTTACCTGAAAAGTGAAAAAAAACGTCAAAAAAGTGAACTGGGAACTCGAAGAATGACGAAAATGCACGCTATGATCGAAGTATAAATGCTGTTACGGAATTACAAAATGTAAGTCATCCGACTGGCGCTGTTTAGGTGTTAGTCGGTCGTTTTATAGGGAGAAAAAGCATCAATAGTGTGTATCGCGTTTAGTGAGGAAGACCGTTAGCGTCGATAGTTGAGTACATTTATGACAGAGATTGGATTCAAACTGATCGAAGTGACTTTTTCAGGCATCTAGCGTCAGTGTAAGGCAATTTTAGGCTTAAACACACATCCTGACGCCTCTGATAGAACACACCCTTGCCAAAAGTAACATCTGTTACAAAATAAAGCCCTAAAAACAAAAAAAACAAACCCGAACATCACCAAAATGCAGATTTTAATCCGCTTTCCGGCTCCCACAACCCCTCAAAGGACCCATATCCCCTCCGACCTCGATCCCTATTCGTCCTATGCTTTTTGAATCGCTCATACCATTTGGGTTGGCACCGCTTATCACTGGCTTCATATGTGGAACTTCCGTCGTCCTGCACGCCTTGTGTGTTGTCGTCGTTATCACTTTTGTTGGGTGTGGAAAGAAAAAGCCTAAAGTAAGCTCTGTTTGCACTTATTGACCTTAAAAAATGTGACTGTGATTCTGAAGAGGGACTGATTACAAAAAATCGAACATGATGCAATTTCAGACCGAAAACGGAAATAATCAAAACCCCCCAATTGGCACAACTTCCGTTTCCCCGGGCAATGCGGATATGACAACTGACACAAAAGCCGGGGGTCATAATGGCATCAAAGCGAATGCGCCTCTAGCAGTCACGAACGCTCCGAATTCGCCCACGGTCGATCTAACTTTCGATGATACCGGCGGCAATGTAACCCAGGGGGTGCCCGTCGATCCACCCACGAATACGGATGAAAAAGCGCTAACACCGGCGAAAACGCCGCCAAATGGGCCAGAAGCCGTTTCACCAGCGGCGGGGAAAAGGCCGGAATCGCTGGCTCCGACACAGGCTTCATCGGCTGCGGCTACTGAACACAAAGGAAAAGGCAAGGGTGCAAGAGCGAAGCAAATGTCGTCGGCGCCAACCAAGAAGGACCTTACTTTGGCAGCGACACAGCCTTCTGATGCGCCTTGACTTGTGACTGATAATTTTTAACACAATAAAAGTAACCCTTGACTGACGTTGTGTTTTGTGTCTTTGAATATTGATGTTTTTTGGTTTTGCGAGCGTTCTCCGTTGAAAAGTTATTACAAAATGTGAAGAAAGACTCTTATTTTGATGCGCTAAACAGCCGTAACTCCAATATGTGAATGCGGAATTCCCAGGGACCGTCCAAAAACACGCAAATATCGCAATTCTCAGAAAATAACTCCCAAAATTGACATTCATCGCGTCGCCGTTGGCCGTGGGCCATCCGCGTAGAGTCGGAGGCGCCAAAAAACTGATCCGACCAAAATTCTGTGGATCCACAGAACCTGAACATGACACGAATAACACATGATATGAAAGACGCCGCCGCTGCCATGGGCTTAACCACGGAAGAGGGCAATACGACTACGGTAGCCGGGACCCCGAAGGAGAAAGAGGACACTACGACGACCACGACAACGACAACGACGACGATGACGGCACCGACGACTACTATGAGTGTAATGCCGGAGACGGCGGACGAGAATGTTGTGCCGGCTGCACTTCTGGAACAGAACTATTATCATGGATTGTTGCCACGAGAGGATCTGAAGGAACTGTTGAACAATACAGGCGATTTCGTGGTGAGACTGAGCCAGCCGACGGTGAATGAGCAGAGGCAGATTATTATTTCGGTTTTGGTGGACAAGAAGCCGGATAAATTGAGTTGTGTGAGTTTTCTACCGGTTTTGAGTTATTGGCGTTGGAAATAGCATCTTATATCTTTTAATATAAAAATAAATTATCAAATTGTCATTCTGTTTTATTTTTTTTTATCTTTTTAACAAAATTTAAGTCCAAAGAATTTAACCCCACTCCCTTCCAGATGCGCCACATCGTAGTACGCCGGATACAAGGCAAATACCAAGTCGAAGACACACCCCGCTTCAGCTCCATGAACGAACTTATCGATTACCTGATCCGTGAAAGGAAAGAATGCGTCAGCTTCGTCGAGAATTCCTACCTTGTCACGCCGATAGCCCGAAAAAAGTGGGAACTCCGTCATTCTGACATTGAGCTCTCCAAACGACTTGGCTACGGTCAATTTGGCGAAGTCCACAAAGGCAAGCTGAAACGCTTCAACAGAGTCCTCCCCGTCGCCGTGAAGTTTGCAAGAGTTTCGGCAACCAGCAAGGAACACATCAAAGAAATGATGAGGGAAGCGAGATTAATGCGAAACTTTAATCATCCGAATGTCGTCAAAATCTATGGCATCGCATTGGACAATGATCCTATCATGATTGGTATGGTAATAGTTTTGGGTCGTGGGTGGATTATGATGTTTTGAGCGGTTTCAGTGATGGAATTGGTCCGTGGCGGATCACTGGACGAGTACCTGAGGAAGCACGCGGGTCGGATCACAGAAGTCGAGAAGATGACTTCAATGGTGTCTGGAGCGGCCTGGGGGTTGACGTATTTGCACGATAAAAGGGTGATTCATCGTGATGTGGCGGCGAGAAACTGCCTGTATGACAAGAATAAGGTGGTGAAGATCAGCGATTTCGGGTTGTCCCGAGAAGGCGATGTCTACAAGATGCTGGTGACTCGAAGGGTGCCGATTAAGTGGATCAGCCCTGAAGTTTTGATCAACTTTACCTACACCCGTGCCAGTGATGTCTTTTCATTCGGTGTCATGTGTTGGGAGATCGCGACGGATGGGGCGGACCCCTTTCAGGACAAGAAGACGGCCGAGATTCGGGAAATTGTAAGCACCTTTGACTTTTCGACTCCAAAAAGTCAATCCATTTAAGCTCCTAAGTGGCGGGCGCCTCGAATGGACCCCCAACTCACCTCCCGACCTCGTCGAACTGGTCACCAAACATTGCTGGGGTCAACGCACCGAAGAACGAGTCACCATGATCGAGTTGACCCGAAAACTTGAAAACTTAACCGGCGTCAAGCAACCCGTCCGCGAACGGCACCCCCACAAATACAAAGACGACTTCTCTGGAGAGACTGTAGCCGCCCCGGCCCCGAAGCGATCATCCCTCAAAAGTCGAGAACGTCTGCGCTCCATCGACCAACCCACCATCACCCGGACACAGACTGTCACTACGAATGCCGATGATGAACCCGACGAGGACAGCAACAAGAAGAATGACACCACCGATGCCAGTAATGCGAGTCGCAAGAACAACAAGGCCAGTTCACCCAATCTGTCGGTATCCGTGAGCTCGAAGCGTAGTGGCTCGGCCTTGAGCAGTAAGCACTACAAACGGAAGACCAAACACAGTAGCAAGGTTTTACCCCGAGTACCAAGAAACCGATCAGCTCCCAAAGAAAAGGAGAAGGATGATTTGTAGCTTGCAATTTGTTTAAATTTTAAAATTTTACTTTTTAAATGCACAACACTACCGTATCTAACTACAGTACCACCTACACGCCCAAACCAACAAACTTCTTTCTTTACAAAACTTAATTTAATCATTAAATGTACAATTACGCATAGAGGAGATCACAAAACATGATTACTTTTCGATAAATACGCGCGAACACAGAACCCGAATCCAATTTGTCTTGCGACGCAGACCTTCGTGGATGAGCAGCGTCTTGGAGCCGTTTGCGTTGAAGGTTTTGGTCAAAACACTCGAGATCTGAAAGCACATACATCAAAACGGTTGTCCAAAAATTGTAATTGACTCACCAGCTTCTGCTGCAGCCTCTTATGTCCGAGCCTTCCATACGCACTGCTCATAGCTTCATAGATGGCAATATCGCCGATCAACGGAAAATACGCTTCAATGGCATCATGCGAGATCGTCGTCGGCTCCAGAATGCGAATAATGTGCGGGAAAAAGTCAAACATTTGGATGATCAAATGACCCGTGATGGCAGCCTCGGTTGGACGCTTTAATTCGATCAAACACGTAATGACCTTCTTCCAGAAGACGTCATCGATGCCAGGGTGATGGTAGTACAGAGGCTGGCTGAGATGGCGCGTGCAGACGAGAAGGCAATTGAGGTAGTTTCGGAGGGCGCAGTCGTAGTTGCCTATGGCTGAAATTGCAAATAATAAGCTAAAAAACACTTCAAAAGAGTAAAGCTAAACTTACTGAATAGATAGTCACCCGTAGCTCGAAGCACATACGGATCAGCCGAAAGAAAGCGATTCGCTGACTGAAGCACCGTGGCAAGGGTGTCGCTGAGGACGTTATCCACGCGGCCCCATTTGCTATAACGAAAATTAAACAGTCAAAAAACAACTTTTAAGAAGTGAAAACATACATTTGCTCATTGTTAGAATAAGTATCCCCAAAAGTGTAACAGCTCCGTTGCGCCGTCGAAATCAAAAAGTGCTCCGGATGCTCGCGAATTTCCTTGTTGTAGATTTGCAGGGTGTAGCTCAACAGTAATCTGATGGCTTTTTGGTGCTGAAAACAACTAAATTACCTCAAAAAAAGTTAAAACAACAACTTACAGAGATATGCTGGATCATTGTGATAAAATTCTTGAAGGTGAAGACAGACTTGTTGCTGGTGCTGTAAAAAGACAACTTCAAAAAACACTCAGAAAGCTCTATAAGACTTACTCATAACTGTAGTTCTTCAACAACTTTGAAAAAGCTTGATAAAACTTCTTCTTGACATAACTCGCATCCCCCGTCGCATTGATCAAATCCTTCAGGGCCAGTATGAACGGCACGACAGCATCGTCGACGCATTTGTTGCAGGCCCTTTCGATCTCCTCGCTTCTGCCAGTGTTAAGCATGGCCGGAAGGAAGTAGCGATAGAAGCGTATACACGTCGACGATGAAGCATTTACGCTTTGATAGGCGTTCCTTATCTTGACGAAGAGCTCATTCGGAAGTTGTTGGAAGGAGGAGCAGGTTTGGAGCAGCTTCAATTGGAGGGTTTCGATGATTAGGACGGCTTCGAGGTATTGCTTGTTCCTGTTGTCGGCGAAGAGGGGCAGCAGGGCGTTTGTCATGTGTTCCCATTGGGATGTGAGCTGCATTTGACATTCGGATAACCAAATTAGGAAGTCAAAAGCAAAACTCACATTGACATTTTGAAGTTGAAACGTCTTCCCGATAATAATGAAGAACTTTTCCTTGTTTCGATCATTCTTATCAATGTACTGATAGATAGCTTCGGCCAAGTTCGGCGAAAAGTCAAACCGCTCCGGGAAACTGTACGGCTTCAAACCCCAAGGCACGTTCAGCAAGGATTTCACAGCGTCCGCGACTGTTGTCGTGTAGAGCCAGAAGGCTGGAGGGCCGTCACTTGGGAATTCTAAAAAAGTGAAAAAATATTGGTTTGCTCGTGTAGTAGTCTGAATTGGGTTATTTGACTATCGCACTAAAGTAGCTGGTCGAAACCGTGTTTCAAATGCACGCGTGTCCAATCGGATCCACCCCGAAAGGCTTCTTGTCCTCAGGCTCGAACACCGCACAGCATGCTTCCAGTACAGTTTCACGCCCACACTCGGACGTCCCCTTCCTGAGGGGCAGATTGACCATGTCTCAGACCTTCCCAAGAGCCCAAGGGGAACAACAACGTGCTCGATTGTAACTCCTGAAGTCATCTCGCAAGCAAACCGGCGGAAGGGTCAAGCGGGGGCTCGGTTTTATGCAGTGCGGTGCGAGTGGGTTGGGTCATTGGGCGAGGGAAAGGGGGCAGGCTAGACGACGAGAGAGACGCGCTTTTGCAGGGGAAGTGGAACATTTAGCGTGTGCAGGCGCAAAAAAAAAGATCGGAAAAACATACCATCAAATTCTTGGGCCGTCGGCGCTCGAACTGGAGCGACCCCCTGTCTCGCCTGCGGGGATTCGAGTTGTTTGAGGAAGAAATTCGCGGCAGAAACTCGCAATTTCGACTTTTCATCGGCTTTCGAAGCGTCTGCAGCCTGAATCCGCTTCGCAGTAAAGACCGTCTTCGCGTCATAGATCTGTTGAACACCCTGAGCTTTGGCTACCATCGAATCACGGCATTTCAGCGGCGGGATATCCGGATTGACCCCCAAAGCCTTCGCATAGAACTCAACATCGCTCAGATCGAATTGGACGTAAGCCCTTGCCGCGTCTTCGGTCTCGCAGAAGTTGATGTTCAAATCCAACAGCTGAAAAACGACTTTACATCTCTAAAAACCCATAAAAGTCAAAACCAACCTGCTGGCAAAGTCGTTTCGCCGTTCGAAAATGGTTCGCCGAGAAGTTTGCCACCAACAACTCATATCTAGTCCGATTCAAAACCTCTTCCATCGACAAATACAACGACGAGGCACCAAAATCGGGCGTAATGACAAACTCCCAGATGTTCAAATTCTCGACATTCATCGGATGCTTGTTGATAAAACAGTCGATCGTCGGCACTCGGATACGCTTGATGTTGGACGATTCGAGTTTCGTCAGGAATTCGACAGCTTTGGCCGTCTGTTGTCGCGTGACGAAGATGCATCGGCCGTGCTGTTCGGCTTGGAGCAGGGCTTGATCGGTTGAAGCCGCTCTAAAAATGGGTTTTTATATATTTTTTAATGAAATAAAGGCGAAATATCAATCAAAACTCACGGATTAGCTACAGTCTGCTTGGCTACAATGATCGGAAACCGCGCCGTCCTGTCGATAAAGACGATCCATCGAGCGTAGAGCCAAGCCGTGAAAAGTGTGTCTTCGCTAAATTCCTCCAACGGCAATGCATTGAGTTCATTGAAAATTTCAGCATCGACCGCATTCACGATTTCAGTCTTATTCGGGAATGTCACAGTGACAAGATATTTGAGGAGAGCTCGAAATCGCGACGATGGAACGCTAAAATTCAAACTTTAACCATAAAAACGCAATTTCAACCCCTACCCTTTGGCGATCCTCACAAAATCCCAATTCAACTTCGCCAAACCCGCAAAACAGCAATTGTACAAGTCGTTCTTCTTCGCCGTAAGCACAGTGACGCCATCTGGAAAGCAATTGCGTTAAAATATATATAAAAACAAGTCGACACACCTTCGCCAAGTCCCTCGGCTGTCATGAGTAGCTCTTTCTCTGTGGCCTGTATCCGCTTCATGTACTGTTTGATCAACGAACAGCAGAACTCATCTGAAATGTGCTATTTAGTCAAGTTTTTGGTGTGAATGATAAGACGAACCGTCATTGGCGATCAACTCGGCTTTGAGCTCGTCGCGCCGCAGAAAGTAGTCCATGTGCTCATCCTCTACGACCACCGGCGGCGCGGGCAGGAAGTCCACGCTTTCTAGCGGCATCGTGGACGGATTTGAAGTTGGCTTCTTTGCAAGGTGTTGAGATCTGTTTCGGTTTTTGAGAAACGGACGAGCTGACTGACTGCACGGACCACACAATGAGGAAATAAGGGGGGATAGTTGTTGGGGACACAACGCCAAACGACTGTGAAACACGGGCTTTGCTTTTTTTTACTTTCCCTTTTTTTTTGAAAAAAAAAGTTGAAAAACAAATTTTATTACTGTACAACAGTTAAAAAACAACAAATTGGTATATTTACAAGTTCAAAACCAATAAAATTTTATGATGTATTTACATTTCCTTCGTCGTTGCCGACTTCGTTGGCCATTGTCATGATGTCTTTGATGGTTTCAGCATCCAGGTCAAGGAATTTCGTCGAATGCGTCAATTCCATCCAATTTTGACTCAGAAAAACGGCACATTTCTTCAAAAGATAGACGAAGGAGCAATCCAACGCACACTTGACAGCCTCGCAGAAGTTGTTGATGCTCAGTGAATCGGCAACCTTATCAGCAAGTGGCACCTAAAACAACTCATTGCACCCATAGTTTACTTGACAAAGCAAAAACCCTTACCATAATCACATCGACGTCATTTTCATAAGCCTGGCAAAAAACCTCAACCACGTTTGTGAACCCAAATGCTGTTTCAATGACTTTGATAATGGCTTCCGGATGGATGGTATCAAGACCAGTCGCGGTTTTTATCTCGTATTGGCGATCATAGTAAAACTTGGCACAGTGCTCTAACAACGTTTCTCTCGAACAGTCATATGCGTAATGAAGGATGGCTGAGAAACGCTCAAGTGAAAGATTGCAAAACGGGACGGGTTCCAAGTCAGTCTGAAAGCTATTGAAAGTCGAATACCGTACAAAAAAGGAGTTAATACATACAAAAAAGTTAATGTCGTACTTATCAGCAAATCGTAGAACGCCGACAATGACGTCGATTGTAGGGTCTTCCAATTCACGGCCATATAGAAAGTCAATAGCGGCCTTGACGGTGGCGTAATCAAAATCGGTAATAGTGACCGTACCCGACTTGGACTCCGCTAAATCGTGGCTGAACATGGCATTGAAAACTGGTGAAACAAAAGACAACAAATGTTTGTGACTCTAAAAAGAACATAAATTATATAAAAAATTTGCAACATTAAACCAACCTCCAAGCGATGACCCCCAACAATCAGAGTGAAGTCTGTCGGAATGTGTTTGCACGTTTGAAACATGTTGTTGGTCAAAAACGACCACGGCACAGGGACGTAGACCTCGACGTCACACGTGATGGTGACTTTTCCATCCCGGAAATATGAACGAAGCTCTTCGTAACTGGCAAACATGGAGTATCCTGTAGGTTTGCTGATTCGTCGAGTGAAACTTTCTGAAAAAAAGTAAACAACTAAAAATAATAACAAAATTTAATAACTGATTACTCTGAATGGAAGATCTGTCCACGCTGTATGTTGATTTGACGACAGTTGGAGCGGTGACGGAGGTATGGATGCTGATATGTCTATTGGAGTCTTCACTTGCGCCTATTAGAGACAACTTCACAGCCCACTGAAGATTACGGGTGTAGGGCACTTCGCGGGAGTACTTCTTTCTCTTTTTGTCATTCTTCTTTGTCATCAGGTCGGCCTCTTTAAGAACAAATTTGACGGAATCATTGACGGTTTTGACGGCTTTGATCTGAATGCATGGTTTATACAATGGACATGGTTGTATTTACAATTAGACTTACCGGATACATGTTGATTCTTACAGTAAACGCGTCTAAAACGTCGACGGACACATCAAAGTTTGACCTTGATTTCAACAGCTGATGAAGTGCGCATGGATGGTGATGAAACTGCGCGAGTGCGCTGCGCACCTTTTACCTTGACCACATCGATACCGGCTAGCTGCCACTGGTGGCGCTGATATTGATTACCCCGTTTAACAAAGTGAATATCATTTTCAAAAAAACCTGTTACCTTTACAAAGCCAAACTCTGTTGAAATTAATATCCCTTTCTTGTACTGTACCTTATTTTCATCTACCAAATGTACAGTTTCAAACTTTTTGTACATATCGTAAATTACTAACGTTTATTATGGTATGGAACACTAGGTACAATTAAATCTGCCAGTGAAGATTATCAGCACATTGCATTATGCGAAACGGTGTTTTCACTTGATCGGCGATCTTCTTTGTTGTCAGGTCTGCTTTGTTTCAGCAAGGCATGCTTATTCGTGATACTCAGTATGATAAATGACAAATTTTTTATTACTCAAAAACACAAACAAAAACATGTTTTTTTGTAAATTAATTGAATGCACAAATACATTATTATACTGTCAGTCAAGTTCAAGGAGAACGTGGGTTTCATCCACATCCTCATTGTCACGAGCATTTTTGGCTGCTGTAAAGAGGTCCTTGATGGTTTCGGCTTTCATGTTAACAAAATCCATCGATTGCGTCACTTAGACCCAGTGTTGATTCAAATATTGAACACACTTTTCCTTAAGATAGTCGGAAGAGCAGTCCCAGGCGCAGTTAGCGACATCGCTGAAGTTTTCGATGTCCAATAATTTTGCTACAGTGAGCGCAAGAGTGTCCTGAAATTGAAAATGTTAATGTTGCATAGAACTTCGAAACAAAACTATACCTTGACTACATCGATGCCGATTTCGTGGGCTTGTCGTAAGACATCAACTTTGTTGCTCAGATCAAACGCTGCTTCAATGACGTTAATAATAACTTCATGAGAAATGTTGTTAAGCCCGTTAGCGTTTTTTATATTGCTTTGATTATCTTTCAAGAATGTACTACACATGTCTAATAAAGTGTCCTTTGAACAGTCATACGCGTAATGAAGAATAGCGCTAAAAGTGTCCAAGGAAATGTTGCAAAGAGGAACAGGTTCCAAAAATGCCTGAAAGTTGGGATTACGGTTTGTGTATTAAATAAGCAGAAACTCACTAAAAAGCTAATGTTGTACTTATCAGCAAATCGCAAAACACCAATAACTTCATCGATTGTGGGGTCCACCACTTCACGTCCATACAGAAAATCAAGTGCAATCTGTACGATTGGAAATTCAAAATCGGTTATAGTGACTGTACCGGTTTTCTTTTCAACTGTATCATGGCTCAACATGGCCTGAAAAACTGTTGAGACAAAAGACAGGAAGTGTCTGTGGCTCTAAAAACAACAGATTATATCTATATATAAAAATTTATCGGTACTTTCCCATTATCGCAGCGATAATGGGAAACAACCAATTTGTCGCACCTCCAAGCGTTGATCTCCCACAATGAGTGTAAAATCAGTAGGAATATGTTCGCAGGATTGAAAAACGTTGCTTGTGATAAATAACCACGGCACGGGAACGTAGATTTCTACATCGCATGTGATGGTAATTTTACCATCACGAAAAAGTGGTTGAAGTTCTTTGTGGCTGGCAAACTCGTGATATCCTCGCTTGCATTTGACGAGGTTCGTGCAGCTATCTATAAAAAACAGTTAATAAACTCACAAATTAATCAAAACTCTTACCTACGGATGACCCGTTAATACTAAAGGTAGATTTAACGACTGTTGGAGCAGTGACGACTGTAAAGATACTAATATATTCCTTTGCAATTTCATCGTATCCTGCTGGATAGTAATGAATCTGCCACTGCAGATCGCGAGTACATGGCACTACGCGGAGCGGGGTTTCGAGCTCATCACCGATCTTCTTTGTCGTCAAATCGGCTTCAGTGAGAACGAACTTAATAGAATCTTTGAAAACTTTAATTGCGTTAATCTAAAAAATAAACTCCTCGAACTATTGAAAAGAAAAACAGAAGCACTTACTGACGACTTGCTATTATTTGAAATCATTCTTGAAGGCTGGGGTGATGATTTATTCCAACACAATAGTAGATAAACACGCACTGTAGAAGGGGGGAGAGAGATGTTAGCTAGAGTTGGCGACCGTTGCGCGAAACGATCTTCAATCCTGTATGTATGTGGATTGTGGATTAATCGATGGTGAGGAAGTGAACATTTCCAAGGGAATTCCGCGATGGGCCTAGTGAGGTGAGGTATGCAGAATGGTCTAGCACTTCCAAAAAGGTGCGCGATTTATTGGGAAGATGTCCGCGAGTGTTGTTTTCGCGGATGAGTAGGCAAAACTGTTGTAAACTATAAATCTAGATTATACAGTAACTTTTGTTTCAATTTTATTTACAGAATTTCATTCACAAAATCACAATCAATCAGTCAAGTGCCGTCCACGTCTTTATTCATTGCGACGGATGGTGGAAGCCAATGTCATGATGTCTTTGATGGTTTCGGCTTTCATGTCAGTGAAAAACTTTGGTGAAAGCTCACCCCAGTGAGCTTTCATAAACTGGGCACACTCATGCTTCAGAAAGTCGGAAGCACAGTCCCAGGCGCAGCTTGTGATCTTGGTAAAGTTGTCAGTGCAAAGAGATTCGGCAATAGAACGTGCAAGAGGCTCCTGAAAAGAGCAGTACGTTGTCTTTCATGTTTAATAAATGAAGCTTTAAAAAGTTTACCATGACCACACAGATGCCGCATTCGTGCGCATGGCGACAAACGTCGATTTCGTCGTTCAAATCAAAAGCCATCTTGATGGCGTTGATAAGAAGATGGGGAGGCATGTTATCAATTATTTTTGCGTTTTTCATTTCGTCCTGGTGGGCATAGTAGAAGTTGAAGCATTCTTCCAACAAAACTTTCTTAGTACAACTGTATGCGTGGTCAAGAATGACGGTAAATGTCTTGACGGAAAGATTGCATACAACAATCTGTTCCAGATCCGCCTAAAAATGGTTTTTGTTGATTACTATAGCCCCAGAAAAAAATAAAAACTTACAAAAAAGTCAATCTTGTACTTCTCAGCGAACCGCAGAACATCAAGAACTTTCTCGAGTGTAGGGTTTTCCATCTCACGGCCATACATGAAGTCAAGTGCCGCCTTGACGGTGGATGGGTAAAAGCCGTAGACGTAGACCAGTTTAAACAGGGTTTCAACGGTACTGTTTTTAAACATGGCATTAAAGATGGGCGATACAAACGATAACAACTGCTTGTGCGTCTGAAAAACAATCTCAAGATTGAAGCAGATTCTAAATTTAAGTTGTGCCACAAACCTCCAAGCGCTGATCGCCAACCATTAGCGTGAAATCAGTCGGAAGATGTTTGCATGTTTGAAACATGTTGTTAGTAAAAAACGACCACGGCACAGGGACGTAGATTTCGACGTCACAAGTGATGGTGACTTTTCCATCCCGTAAAAAAGGTTTTAGCTCTTCGTGGCTGACAAGCTTGCTTAACCCCCAGGTTTCATTGATTTGACTTCTCATGGTTGCTGAAAACAATAAAATAAAGAAAAATAAAAAGCGAACAAAAACTTACTCTGAGTGGAGGACCCATCAACCCTGTAAGTCGATTTCACGACCACTGGAGCAGTCACGGCCGTAAAGATACTGATACATCCCTTGGCCATTTCATCGTATCCAGCTGGAAACCAATGAATTGACCAGTGAAGATCGTTTGTACACGGCACTTTGCGAAGCGGGGTTTTGACCTTTTCACCGTTCTGCTTGGTTGCCAGGTCGGTTTCAGTAAGAACCAGCTTGATGGAATCTTTGAAGGCCTTGACAGCGTTGATCTAAAAGGATGAACATGAAATTACAAACTGCGTTTAATGAAAACTACTCACCGGAGTCATGACTATTTTGGAAGCAAAGTGGAAATATCTACAAAACGACGAGTGATAGCAAAGCACAGATATTAGTGGATTCAGAAACGGTGACAAAAATGTTTAGATACACAACGGACAGAGTAGCCGGTTACACTTTCACATAACTTCGATAATAATAAATCTTCTGTTATTCGCACCTTTCTTAACATTCAACAAACAAAATTTACATCTGATTAAAAACAACTTGATTAGCCTCGATCATTACATATTTTATAATTTCGGAATTCAAACTGAGAAATTCAGCTGAATGAGTAATGTCCATCCAGTTCTGATTCAAGAATGCCGCGCATGCCTTCTGAAGATATTCGGATTCGGTGTAGTAGTCCCACGCACATTCTGCGACGTTACAAAAGGTGTCGATGGTCAACGTTTCGACCATGTATCTTTCGATTGGGTCCTGAAAAGGGTTTTTTCAAGCGTTTTTCGTGAAACGGTCATCTTACAATAATAACTTCGATACTGCTAAAGTACGCTTGACGTAAGACATCAGCAACATCATCCAATCCGAAAATGGTTTTCATGACATTGACAATAATGTTACTAGGGACGTCGCTGAGCCCTTTGGCATCGTCCATCATAAAATGGTAGTTTTTAAAGAACTTGTAGCAACTTTGTAGAAGGTTTTGTTTAGAAAAGTCGTAGGCGTAATGCAGGATAGGTGCAAATGTGTGTAGGGACAGATTGCAGCGGGGAATGTGTCTGAACTGTGTCTAAAAGTGTGATTTTAGTGAGCTACAGTATGCCAGAAAGGGGTAACCTACGAGACAGTTGATGTTGTACTTATCCCCAAACCGCAAAACGCCAACAATGGTCTCCATTGAAGGGTCCTCCACCTTACGGCCATAAATGAAATCCATTGCAGTTCTGATAGTCTCAAAATCAAAGTCTTTGATGACAACCGTGCTAGATTTTGATTCATAAGTGTCATGGGAAAACATAGCCATAAAAACTGGTGAAACAAAAGACAGTAGCTGTTTATGAGCCTAAAAACCGAAAATTTTTAAAAACCTTTGACTTTTGACTTTTCTAACCTTCACAGAATCATTGCCAATCATGAAAGTAAAATCAACTGCTGTGTAAGCGCACGATGAAAACAAGTTATGTTGAAATACGTCCCATGGCACAATGACATCGAATTTCGCGGTACATGTGATGCTTAGCTTCTTGTCCACAAAGTGCGGAATGATGAATTTGTGATGGACAAACTTGTTGTTACCCATGATGCCTGGCGATTCATAGCGGTAGTCAAAATTTTCTGAAACATTTTCTACCGTAATCTCCGCCAGACCGTAATATAAAAACCAAAAATCTCACCCTGAATTGCTGAATTCCCAATACTCCAAGTACCCTTAACATTGGTCGGAGCGGTCACGTTCAAGTAAACGCTAACGTAGTCTTTGTCGTAACACGGTATACAGTAAACTGACCAAGCGAGAGCACCCTGGGAAAACGGTACATTTTTAAGTTCGGTTTTGATTTTGTTACATTTTCGTTTTGTCAAGAAGTCAATCTCATCCAAAGTAATGGTTATTGAATCAGTGACGATCTTGATGGCGTTGATCTGAAATGTCAAAAGGGATACTGTAATAAAAGTTGTAGTCATTATGAAGGTACTTACGCTATCAGACGAGTTCATTTTTTAAACAAAAATAAAAAAAAGTGATGTAAAAAGCTAAACAACAACCACTAGCACAGATAAAGCTTAGCTTTTGACGACTAAAAAGAGCGCGCGGATCAGTGCTTAAGTTTCCTTGTAAGAGTACGACAAAGTTGCGCAACCATTAGCAAAAGTCATCATGGTTGGGTCGATTTATGATGACGGCTTGTCGCCCTGTACACACAGGTGACAAAAAGCACCAAGCATACGTCGAACATGGACAATCTGAGCGTTGAGTTGTATCTCATATTTTAAAGAATGGCAAAGTAACGTATACAGTTTTTTATGCAAATTTAAATACTATGCAATGGGATCGAGATGCCGAAATAAGATTACCGTACCACTTTCTCGCCGGTCGTTTGAGAGGCTTGTGGATCCTCTCTGAGGAGCCGATTATCTTTAACCGTCTGTATTTGTCCTGTTGAAACGCAGCCAGGTGTCCTCGGAATGCGCGGATTCACATTGTTCCTTTTGGCGCTTTGCCTTCACGGTAAGCATGGACAGTACCAATGTAATAATATTTACTGTTTTTTAGCATGCATTGCCAAAGACGATCCAAAGCCAAAGTCGACGGAAAATCCTACAACGGTAGCGCCAACCTCAACAGCAGCGCCAGCATCGACGGCACCGCCAACCTCGACGGCAGCGCCAGCAACAACGGAAGCGCCAACAACAAAGGAAGCGCCAACAACGGCTGCACCTACCCCTGCCCCAACGCCTCCGCCTACGCCTCCAACTCCGCCTCCGACTCCGCCTACCCAGCCTCCTCCTCCGCCACCGTCTGATGAGGAAACGACAAAAGCTAAGGTTTGTCGTTAATAACACATTTAAAACCAAATGATTAATTCCATTTACCAGTTCCCCTTATACTTGGTCAACCTTCAGGAAAATGAAGAAGAAAAAAAGGACGAAAAGAAAGGCTTTGGTGAGTGGCTTGAAACACACTTTTGTAACATTATAGCCTTTCCATCTTTCTAGAGGTCAATAGTCTCTACGTGATTCTACTCGGAGTCGGGGTCGAAGGCGCCGTCACCTCCCTCTTGTTCATCATTCTCATCGCTGCCAAGTGCATCTGCTGGACGGCCGGATAATCGGAAGCTGTTTGTTTTTATTGATAGTGTCATGTTGATATGTGTATTTTATGAAAGGTATTGACAATGAAAAAGTGAGAGAAAACTGATTTTGTGGGATCACAGATTGAAATGAGACAAATTGAAATCGCTTTGGAACAGTTTATTTATGCTTTATTTTGGTTAAAATTGCAAGCACACGTTGTCAGATAAAATTAAAAAGATCAATTTTTGTTTGTAAAAGGTCGGTAATTGAAAAGATCAACATTCAGTTTTTCAGCGACATCTTTGAGATGCTCAATTTGACTGCCATGATAAACGAGGCCGCCTTCTTCTTTGACCAGTTGCCGATGGGCACGAGCAAAGTCGCCTGGGACACGAACTGGTAGATTTGGATTGATGGGGATCAGGTCACGTGTTTCGTCGACGAATTGTTGGAGTCGGGTGGCGAAGCCATCGGCAAAGCACTCGGGGTCTATGAAAATGTAGCATTGGCCCTAAAAAAGTCAAAATGTAAGATTTGAAACAAATTTAAGAAAAAAATGTTTTATATCCACACGGTTTGCATTTTGTCACTCACCAAATTAGCTTTTTGTGGCTCGCCCTTCCATTCACGCACATTCTTCCCGAAATGCGCTCCCGATAGGACCCCACAAAGAATCTCAACCAGCATACAAAGCCCAGTGCCCTTGTAGCCGGCCCGTTCTTCGACACCACCGACGGGCAGAAGGCCTCCATCGCCCAGAATCGCACTCGGATCAGAGGTTTCAACGCCGCGAGCATCCGCGCCCCAGCCTTTCGGGACTTCTGACTTTGATTTACGGTCAGCGACTTCAATCTTGCCATACGCCACAGTGGAGGTCGCCATGTCGAGGTTGAATCCGTCGCCATTAATTGCCGGTGCAAAGAAACTGATAGGATTGGAGCCGAGGGCCTTCTCACTTGACCTGGTCGGATACACACACGGCGATGAATTCGTGAACGCCATGCCAATGAGACCCTTTTCGGCGGCCATGTTGGCATAGAACCCTGCGGCGCCGTAATGGTTCGAATTGCGAGCAGCAACAATGCCAATGCCGTTGGCTTTTGCCAGATCTGTTCCGATTTCGACGCAGAATCGACCAACTACCGGCCCCAGGGCATTATCGCCATCAACATACGCTGTGGCTCCTTTTTGCTTCAAAACCGTTGGAACACCGTTGCCTTTGGTCGTTCCGGTGATCAGATCACGCGTATAAATGTTAATCCGATTAACGCCATGGCTAAAGTGGCCCCGTTCATCGGCATAGAGCAGCATTTCGGCGACGGCACGAGATTGTGATGGAACACAGCCAGCTTTTTCGATACATCGTTGAATGAATGCAAACATCTGGAAAGACGAAATCAGTTTTTGTAACTTTTTTTCAAAAGCAAACTTCATTATAGTTGACGACAGCATCGAAATCACGACCACGTTCTTGAGCCATTTTTATTAGCTGATCTCGTTGGAGGCCACTGTTTTTTGGTTTTTCGACAGTTGAAGCCAAACTTTTGGCATAGGTACGATGGATTGTGGATTTTATGACCGGCATCACTTTCGAAACCAGAATGCCATTGGCCCACGACTTTGCGCAACGTAGAGTCATCACACGGTGTAGTCGACGACTTTGTTGTCAAAGAGTTATGGCGACAAACGTAAAGATATATTTTTTTGTTTGGCATATATAGCATAAATTTGCATTTTTAATAATTATGCGTGAAGAAAACTAAAAAACGTGAACCGTGCCGCGATTCATAGACGCATTTTTTAAAACAGTTGTTGTTACCAAATTGTTGAAAGTACGCTAACACAATTTACAAGTTTAAATAAATAAATTCACTTTTTGTTTGTAAATGGTCGATATTGAAAAAGATCAACATTCAATTCTTTAGCGATACCTTTGAGGTGTTCAATTTGACTACCATGATAAACAAGACCGCCTTCTTCTTTGACCAGTTGCCGATGGGCTCGAGCAAAGTCGCCGGGGACACGAACTGGTAGATTGGGATTGATTGGGATCAGGTCACGGGTTTCGTCGATGAATTGCTGGAGTCGGGTGGCAAAGCCGTCGGCGAAGCATTCGGGGTCGATAAAAATGAAACATTGGCCCTGCAAGTTGCAAAAAAATATACAAAAATGTTTAAATGTTGAACTTTAAACATTACTCTTTTACAAAAATAACACAAGTTGTTAAGATTCACGATTAAACACTCACCAAATCAGCATTACGTGCAACACCCTGCCATTCGCGGATATTTTTTCCAAAATGTGCACCAGAAAGAACTCCACAGAGAATTTCGACCATCATGCAGAGCCCAGTGCCCTTATAGCCGCCGCGTTCTTCGATGCCACCAAGTGGCAGAAGGCCGCCAACCTCAAGAATCACGCTTGGCTTGGTCGTTTCAACACCATTAGCGTCCGCGCCCCAACCTTTTGGGATTTCGGGCTTTGATTTACGCCCCGCCATCTCAATTTTACCAAAGGCCACAGTGGATGTGGCCATATCGAGGTTGAATCCGTCACCATTGGTCGCTGGCGCAAAGAAACTTATCGGGTTGGTGCCAAGGCCCATCTCGCTTGATCTTGTCGGGAACAAACAGGGCGAAGTGTTGGTAAAGGCCATGCCGATCAGCCCTTGCTCTGCTGCCATCGTCGCGTAATGTCCAGCACCACCGTAATGGTTTGAATTCCGGGCTGTGACAATGGAAATACCGTTTTCTTTGGCCAATTTAGTTCCTACTTCGACGCAGAATCGACCGACAATCGGCCCCAGCGCACTGTCCCCATCAACAAGAGCTGTAGCGCCTTTCTGCTTCACAATAAACGGCTTTCCGTCGCTTTTTGTCGTTCCACATGCCAGATCACGTGTATAAATGTCAAGCCGATTCACGCCATGGCTAAAATGGCCTCGTTCATCGGCATAGAGCAGCATCTCGGCGACGGCATGGGATTGGGACGGGACACAACCAGCTTTTTTGACACATTGTTGAATGAATGTAAACATCTTTAAAACTTGGCATTAACTTTAAGAAATTAAAGATGAAAACGAACTTCATCATAGTTGACGACGGCATCGAAATCATGGCCACGTTCTTGAGCCATTTTTATTAGCTGATCTCGTTGAAGGCCACTGTTTTTTGCTTTTTTGACAGTTGAAGACAAAGTCTTGGCACAGGTACGATGCATCGTGGATTTTACGATCCGCATCGCTTTCGAAACAAGAATGCCATTGGCACACAACTTTGCGCAATGTAGAGCCATCCAACGGTAGAGTCGACGACTTTGTTGTCAGAGTTACAATGGGTCTGGCGACAAAGACAAAAATATATTTTTTGTTTGGCATTTAGTGCATTAATTTGCATTGTATGGGAAAAGCGTACAATGTGCTCGATAGATTTTTTGCACTCGATGTCCCATCACTTTTGCGTTTTGGGGTGTAAGCGCCGTAATTTTATAGGTCTTATATTCTTACGCAGCAGTTTTTATTGATTTATTTAAAGTATCTAACACAATTTACTAAATTAGGTAAACACAATCAACTTTTGTTCGTAAAAGGTCGATATTGAAAAAGTTCAACATGCAATTCTTCTGCGATACCTTTGAGGTGTTTAATTTGACTGCCGTGATAAACGAGACCGCCTTCTTCTTTGACCAGTTGCCGATGGGCACGAGCAAAGTCACCTGGGACACGTACAGGCAGGTTCGGGTCGACCGGGGTCAGTTCACGTGTTTCGTCGATGAATTGTTGAACACGGGAAGTGAAACCGTCGGCAAAGCACTCGGGGTCGATGAAAATGTAGCACTGACCCTGAAAATACAAAAAAAAAGTTATAAAAAATGCAAATGTAAAGTTTAAAACATATTTTTTATAATAAATTAAAACGTCTCCTGCAGAAACTCAAACATAAACTTACCAAATCAGCATTACGTGCGACACCCTGCCATTCGCGGATATTCTTTCCGAAATGCGCACCTGATAGGACTCCACACAGAATCTCGACCATCATGCAGAGCCCAGTGCCTTTGTAGCCACCACGTTCTTCGATGCCACCAACCGGCAGAAGGCCGCCATCCCCAAGAATCTCGCTTGGCTTCGTTGATTCGACGCCATGTGCGTCCGCGCCCCAGCCTCTTGGGACCTCTGGTTTCGATTTACGCTCCGCCACCTCTATCTTGCCGTAAGCTACGGTGGAAGTTGCCATATCCAGATTGAATCCATCGCCGTTAGTTGCTGGTGCGAAGAAACTGATAGGATTTGAGCCGAGGGCCTTCTCACTGGATCTCGTCGGGAACAAACAGGGCGATGTGTTGGTAAAAGCCATGCCAATGAGCCCTTCCTCTGCAGCCATCGTCGCGTAATGTCCGGCGGCACCGTAATGGTTCGAGTTCCGGGCAGTGATAATGGAAATACCGTTTTCTTTGGCCAATTTAGTGCCGACTTCGACACAGAATCGACCGACAATCGGCCCAAGGGCACTGTCCCCATCAACAAGAGCTGTAGCGCCCTTCTGCTTCACAATAAACGGCTTTCCATCGCCTTTTGTCGTTTTAGTTGCCAGATCGCGTGTATAAATGTGAAGCCGATTCACGCCATGGCTAAAATGTCCGCGTTCATCGGCATAAACCAGCATTTCCGCGACGGCACGGGATTGGGACGGAATACAGCCGGTCTTTTCAACACATCGTTGAACGAAGGACAACATCTACAATTCTATTTATGTTAACTTTATATTAACAAAAATTGGTTAAAAACAAACCTCATCAATAGGAACAACAGCATCATAGTCGCGACCGCGTTCCTGGGCCATGGTTAGCGACGATTGAAATGGTGAAATAATGACTATGGCCGGGCTATTTGATTGTTTTATTCATGAACTTTCCGCTGTACTCCGCCCTCAATGAATTGAATGGGAGAGCAGGTTCAGTCATAGGGTCGGTTGATCGTAAACTTTATGACCGGTATCGCCTTCGATGCCCTTAGCACACGACTTCGCGCATTGTAGACCCATCAGACGATGGACTCGAGGGATTGTGGGACAGGGTGTGAAGGTTGCAGATTCGGACTTGAGTGAGGAGATGTGATACGGGGAGATTTGAGGGGCTGCAAGTCAGGAAGAGTTTTTGGGGGTTGTTAGAGGTTGTAAATGGTGTGAATTTGGTAACATAATGACCAGTATGCACTACAATGTTGCGCAATAACCTTAAAAATGTAACAAAATCAAAGTTAAAGTTGATATAAACTTGTCAAATTCAACTTTTAACGTAAAAATTTTTACGTGTGTGTGGGGTCACCATTAGAACTATGTTCTACTTTGTAGAAAACAATGATTTTTCGCATACTTTCAATTTTTGATTTCTTAAATTAAGGTCCCAAACTCCCCAAATGGCACCGACCACCCCGAACCAACCCTCCAATCACTCCCTGTCAACAGTTTTTTCATGATAACCCCCGTCAGTTGCCACAAGCATCCATCAATAAAACCCAGCCACTCTCGTTGCCTACCCTTTCCTTCCCGAGTCCGACTTTTTTCTTAAATGTCCTTCAGATTTTTGTAACTTTTTTCCGTCTTGCATGCGAAACTTTTTTAACGTTTATTTTAAACCCCCCTTGCCATAGTACCCCGGTGCACGATACGGTGGTTGTTGTCCCTCGCGTGATCACCCCTGCGACGTCGTCAAAGTCAAAGTTAGCCATCTGAGACGGAATCCGGCGGACAAAGTCGAAAAGTGTCGAGATGCCCAGTGGCGGCAACGTCTTTATTGCCGTCGTCCCTACTAACATAACAACAAAACCTGGGGGCGACCTCGTCGCGAACGGCAGCAACAATTTGCGTGTCAGTGTGTCGCGCGTGGCCTTCGATTTTGATTCGAAACAACATTCCGTCAGAAAGGGGGTGGAGCCGACGGGTGGTGCTTCGGGACACGTAGGGGATGAGGGCGAGAGTCGCGTGTGAAGCCCTGGAGTGAGGGAATGATGGACGAGGTGGCTGTGGTGTTCGATTCGCGTCACAGGTGATGGCGATTGCGACATCGCCATGCATGCGATGATGCATGGGAGCGGTGGTCAGCTGGTCCGGGAGGGGTACTTTCAAACTTTCACTGCGGGTTATTATGCGGGGGATTACCGTTGAAGAGCATTGAAAGCAAATTAAAACCTTTATTTTGTCAACTTGCACCGTTTAAGCAACCAATTGGCTGTCTTAGATTACTGTAAGACTCAAGAAAGTATAAATTATCGCACTCTTCCCGAAGAAAAGAACCAAAAATCCATCAAAGATCCCCGAAAGTCGATGCTTAGCCTTCCATCGCTCTCTCTGGCAATGCCTGTCAACGACGTCGCTCACGGCTTCGAAATTTTGACGTAGAAACACGGTGCTCCGGCGATTACCCCCTCCGAGCACAGCCCAGCCAGCGCCACATCTCTCTTCTCGCGCATCTCTACGACGGATGACCTTCACGGAAGGCGCGTCCGAATCTGCGACACTCGCAATTGGCGGGCGGTCGTTCCATGCACCACCGGGTGGCGGCAGAGGAGCGCTGTCGGCAAAAACTTTTTGTTGCGTCGGGGTTCGTTCGCTCCGCGATTACGTCCAGCCGCGAGCCCCCTGAGCTAGTCGGCTGGCTCGTCGTCGGAAGTTGAGGGTCATTTCATAGGGTCACTTTTCCGGGCGTGGGGATGGCTCTGAAGGTATTGAAGTTCGATTTCGAAGTTTGTGCTGACCATGGTTCTGTTTGATCAATTTTCCGTGGTTCCGTGATCAATGTTATCAGTTTTATTGACGTTTTTCAGTCCCTCTCGTCTTCCTTGATCTCAACTGTAGCGTGTTTTTATCCCGCTTTACCGATTCCAACATCCCAGTCCAACCTAATGCCACCGCCAACACCTCGGTAGTCGAAGAAGCCGCTGACCCTAGCCATCTCCACCCCTACCAACCCCCTCCCAACCTCCATCGTGGCATCGTCAGAGGTCGGTTGTGCCCTCGTCGGCACGACACCCACTTCATTCACCGTGGCTTCGACCCGGAATTGTGGCGATCCCCTGCCGGAGTCGTCGACGACCCAGCTCCACCACCACCCTCACGGGGGTCAGCTTCTGTATCCCAGTGGAAGTGGTGGCTCCCAGTTCGTCACCTTCAGTGCTCCTGGAGGCTTTGCCAGTGGCAGCGTCACTTTCCTGCCCGCACCGAGCAGTAGTGGTCCCAGCTCTTCAAGCAGTTCCACCTCGTCCACGGCATCCAGCAGCAGTCGAAGCGGCCTCGGTACCGCAGCCGCGGCTATGCGAAGTGAGTTACAACTTCTATTTTACACTTTTTTATTCACTTACTATGTCTATCCATCTCCTCCATCTTTTTTTCCGTGTAGAATCACATTTTAACCCCATCATGCCCCGAGGGCATACAGTATAACTTCATGGATTTCGACCGCCGGCGTTTCTTTTCATTATTGCGCAAACGCAGAGGCACTTACTTCATCGCAGACGTTTTTGGTCGGGTTAAAGATGCTCTCTCTCTGGTGGTCATCATCATCATCCTCGCCATCTCGCGCAAAGTGAGGTTCGTCGGCTGCACAGAAGGAAGCCGAATAATAAAAAAAAACTCCGACATCCGAATGAGCGACAACAAAAAAATTGAACGACGAGATAGATAGATGCATGCAATCGTGAATGTGCAAAGTTCGAGTCTGCGTGTTGCGCAAAAATGGACCCAGTGTCGGCCGGTACACGTGTCACCGGTGGCGGTCATCTCCTCCGGCTCGCTGCCCGCTGGCGTTGTTGCGCTCCTGCTGCCAGCCTCCAAGTTCCACGTCCATGACGCCTATCTCGGCGAAGCGAGATCGTGGATCTGTTTCCAGGAAAGAAGATGGGAAACGGTTACGTGATCATGGGTGTAGGCAGTGTCAGGTGATTTACGGCGGGAAGGTGAAGTCTTTGGCTACTGAGGGACATGATCCATCAGAAGGGTTTCAATACGGTAATTGAGACGTTTAGTCAGATAGTAGGGTGAAAACAAACAAAAACAACGTCAAAACTGATGATTAGCAGTAAGGTAGTGATAAATCCCATCCAAAGAAGCAGAATCCGAACCCGCTAGACCCGCTAAACACAAAATAGGCAGACTGGGAAGTGCCCCTGACAGCTTGCGCAACCCCCTTTTCAGTCGAGCGACCCGTCGATGGCACAGAAACCTAGTTCTCGGGAGGTTCCTCCCGGGCGACTGACCACAACGACCACCCACGGCCCAGTAATCTACTTTTGTCTTCGCCTTCTGGGTCGGCTGCAGGCATCGCCTTGTCAGTTGGGTGTCACTGACAAGATTTGGAGAGCATGTTGCTTTCATTTTTTGATATACCTGTTTGAAATGTGTGAAATCTTCAAACTACAGTGTCTCTTCGACCTTCTTCGAATGTTTCTTTGTTCTGTGGCACCTCACATCAGCCGGTGGTCAGATGCCAGGCAGGCTCTGGTGTCCTTGTGAAGTCTGTATTTTCAAAAATCAACCTTTGAAGTCAGTTTTTTTGAAAAAAGCCACTGCGCAGAGGTCGTAGTTACATTGCCATTGTTTGCTCGATTCAATGGTCCGTGTTCAACGCTATAGCTGAATGAACCCCTCTTCATCGTCGTGAACTGTCTTGGTCAGACTCCTTCGTCGCCATTTTACCAGCAGATAACAAAAGCTGATCAATCAAATATTGTCCCTGCGCACCCACGGCAACCGATACTTTTAGTGCCCGTTCGGTGCATTGCCGAAATGCAAAGGATCAATGACAGTAATGACAACTCGAAGCCGAACCGATCCGCTGCGCATATCCAATCCAATCTCGAGATCTCCGCCAGTTCGTCCACTTCCCAGATTGATCGCTTTTTCGTCAACTGGACAGGCACGAAGAACATTGGATAGGTGCCTCGCCTCCTGCCGGGCATCTTGTCATTTTCAAGTCTGTTGAATGTGTTTTCGAGAAATCAAACAACAGACGCCGAGGACCGTCTTTTCGGAAGTTGCGCGACGAGAGTGCCGACGTACTTTGCAATTGTTGTGCAAAAGGGTAAAAACTGACCGGTGTCGACCTTGAAATCGCCACGTTCTCGGAGCTGGCTGGCGTCCCCATCACCTTTTTGAAATACTCAAAATCCGATTTCGACGCATGCGTTCGGTTGGACTGGTGGTGGCGCCACGGACAACAAGGACCCCCAACCCATCCATGGGGGGTGCCTATTGTTTGCGATCTTCTTCCGAGACTGTGAGGGATGGCGACAACGACGATGCATTGAAATTCAATGGGTGGATTGCGACACTTTTGTTTACAACAATGTGTACTGTATAATTCAACGATGAAAATGGACAAAAACAGAATTTGAATAATCAATGGTCCCGCAACGAAAGTTGAAATTTTGTTTGAGAAAGTTAATTTATGCGCGTGAAGCGACTACAGGTGTGTTCACATCATCAATATGCGTGAATCACACTCAACTGACAATGGAAATTTACACATTTTCCCAGACGGTCCCCTGTTAGCTGATCACCACAAACCAAAAGATGGCAGCATGTTGTCATTTTTTGATCAAGTGACTCGCTACTTTCGCAGATAAGTGCCAGAACGACACGCTAGAACAAACTGACTATCTATCTCGAGAGTAGACACGCTCTCGTTCCCTTTTTGGTGTTATTTGTTCCGGCGGGGCATTGCGCGATAAGCAGCTTCCTTCCGCAGGCATGTTTTCACAACTATTTTCTACCGTGTTTCCGCCGGTCCCCCACTTGCCTGCGCACGAGCACACTGTACCAAGATAGTGCGATGTGTGCCATTATGGCCGGATCGACGCAGGCCCGCTGGCTCGGCCGACAAGGTGCCTTTGGCCAAGTCCGACTCCACCTCTCCGTTTTTTCGTTCGTCCGATCGCCCACTGCGCCAGTGCCAACCAAAAACAACTGCCATCGAAGCAGGGACCCATAGCTTGTGTGTGTTCATCGACGTCGTCGTCATCCGTTGGTGGAAAGCAACGCCGCGGGGCCCTGTCGCTTGCGCATGTGAATGAATGTGTGTACAGGGCGCAGTTGCTCGCTCTCGGACCTCTGCTGCAGCTTCTTCTTCCTCCGTCTAAAAATCGCATCGTGGTGCCTCAACACACGCTGGTCTTCGTCGTGAACGCGCGGATTTTGCGGTTCTTTATTCCATCCATTCGGCTGCCTGTCGCCAGCTAACACAGCTTACAAGGCCTTGTAGTGTCGTTTTTTGCCTAGCTGTTAACGGTGCTCAGCCCATCTTCGCCCCCAATTGCGCTCAGCTGACCCCCTGCGCAACTTTTCTCGAGCACTTTGTGTTGTGTTCTGGTGCGCGGATTCCATCGAGCTGCTACATACCCTCGAGGCTTCTAGTATCTCGCCATGGAAGCGACCGCGTATTACTTTGATCGCAACCGATACGTGGGCCCAATGCCGTCATATTGCGATGGAAGTAGCTTGGCGTCAACTTCCAGTCCAGATAGCGGCAACTCCACAGCATCGCCACCTCTTCCATCGAGTTCTGCGATGCCAGTCGACGGGTTCTATCAGTACAGTAAACCGGATCAGTTTCTGGCCCATCAGGGGTGTCCATCACTGCCAGAAGGCATCAACGAAAACGTCAAGGCGGAAACAGCCTCACGCGCAGCTACTCCGAGTTACGATGCGCCATCGCCGGCTTCCAGTGAAGCGTCCTGTAGATCAACGAAATCTAACAAGTCGACTGCTTCATCTAGAGCGATCCAGAAGAAGAAGAATCACAAGAAGAATGAAGTTTTAGTCAAAAAAGAAGACGGATCTTGTAAATTTTTCTATCTTTTTCTTTTTTCTCGTCTTTTCTGATCAAATTTCATCGTTATTTTGCTAAATTAACTTATTTCAGACCAAATCGAAGTGATCCCATGCAAAGTATGCGGTGACAAATCCAGCGGTGTCCACTATGGTGTCATTACCTGTGAAGGTTGCAAGGTAGGCTTACTCCCAATCAGCTGTTTTTCCTTTTTTGTTTTTTTTTGACCAGTTAGTCCCCCTGTTTTTTGCGCGGGCTTTTGGCCAGATCGCTGTTCTGTTTTTTGTCGAGCTGGCCAAAACGCCGTCCAACGTCCATCCAAATTTGCCGAGATTACACAACCAGCGGGGTTTTGCGCGTCCGTCCGTCGTCGGCACACCCTCTTGCGCATCCAATAATCCGCTGAAGCCCATAGCATGTATGTACCGTTTGGCGCTATGCTATCGTAATTTCCGTTCCCTCTTTCAATCTCGCACGACTGCACACTGTAGACAGGCAGTTGCGTTCGCCGAAAACTACAAACCAACGGCATCAAATGGCAACAAACAATTTTCGGAGGAGGACCCCCCATTTTTTACGACCGATCGAGCGGGTACCGTAGCGGCGCCGATATTTAAAGTTGACAAAGCGGAGATTTTATTGCATTCAATGTTGCAATCGAGATTTAAGATGAAATAAAACAAAATAGACGAAATATATCGTTTTTAGGGTTTCTTCCGGAGAAGCCAGGCCGGCAATGCAAACTACACATGTCCACGGAACAAGAACTGCGTCGTCGATCGGACAACACGGAATCGGTGTCAGTATTGTCGGCTGAAGAAGTGTCTGGCCTTGGGAATGTCTAGAGATGCAGTCAAGTTTGGGCGAATGTCGAAGAAACAGCGTGAAAAGGTCGAAGATGAGGTTTGATTTTGCTGTGATTTGGAATTCCCTTTTGAAATGCTTACATTTTGCACGTTTTTGACTGTTAATTAACACAAATCACGGTTTTAATTGTCGCTTTGCTGTGCCCCGTTAATCTTTTTCGATTTTGTTTAACTTTTGTCATTCCAGGTCCGCCACCACCAACGCCAACAAGCCGAAACCCAGCAGAATCTCCTCGCGTACACCCCTCAAACTTCCTATCAAGAGTATTCTCCGCCCTCAATCAATGGCCCCATCATGAATGGCTACGAACTCTACCCCTCAGGGCCCCATTCCGACACCAACACCCCCAACCCTTACTGCTCCCAAGCATCCGGCATGGTCCCCGGAACAGTGCTCCACATCGTGTCCACCGGAGTGACGCCACCGCCCCAGAATGGCTACGCCGCACCACCCCCGCATCATCCCCATGTCGGAGCGGCCCCCATGAACTACCCACCACCGCAATCTACCCTTGGTGGCGCAGAAGCTGCGTTGATCGGATCACATAATGGGTATGCCATCGCTCAGACTGGAGCCGTGCCATCGAGTTCGGGCGGATACCCGGTCCAGGAAATGACGCTGACTTCGGGCATGCAGACGCTGCACATCTATGATGAATTTGTGCCGGAAATTGTCAGTGCCTATGAAGGTGGCATCAATGATCGGCTTCAGCGGGTGATTCCGGGCGAGGAGAACTTTGATTACACCAATACTGTAAGTTTTTTTAAAATCTAGCATTGAAAATTTGATGCCATGTTGGTCGATTTTTGGCGTTCTAAGATGTTTTTCATCGTTGTGAGAATTTCCACGATCATTTTTTTGTAAAATTTTTATGTTTAAAATCGTCTTTTTAAAGTTTTTACAACATTTTATTGATAAACCATTTTTCAGGACCGCTACTCCGCCTGGCGCTTCTACACGGACCTCTTCACAAAATTCATTTCCTGCGTGATCGAATACGCTAAAAGCGTGCCTGGATTCTCGAGACTCGACCAAAACGAGCAAATCATCCTATTGAAGCGGAACACCTTCGAAGTCGCGATTGTCATGATCGCCCAAGTCTACAACTGTGAAACGGGTATGCTTACGGTCAATGGCAAGATGTACCCCCTCCACGCGATGCTGTCCTACTGCCCCGATGACTACATCGAAACCCGCCTCGTCAAGGACGTCCTGAATTGCATCGTCGAGCTCGCCGGCTACGGCCTCACTCGTGCCGAGACGGCTTTGTTGGCCACGATGGCGCTGCTCCAGGGCAACCACACTGAAAGCATGTTCGTCCAGACTGTTCAACACTGTCTTCTGCAACACATCACAAATAGATGCCAATCAGATGCTCTATATTCAAATTTGCTTGGCCTGATGCAGAGAATGCGGGAATACGGTATCTATCACAGCCATTGTTTGGCCAACTTCCGGAACGAAATCATGGCCATGGGGATGGATTTCAAGCTTCCGGAACTCTATGATGAGTTGTTCTCACCGGAAATGTGAATCCCAAGCCCATCCAGAACATTCATAATCTCAGTTTTTGGCATCTTCCGAGTTCCCGTCCTTGCCGTTCCGCTGATTAGAAGCGTCAGATGCGTCCCCCCAGTGTAAGCTCGGCTCAGTCCTCTCGATGTACAGTCATATCCGTCGTTGTTCCCGTTTTTCTCCATTATTTTGTCTATTTTAACTCATACCGACCATTCCAATCACCAGTGTTGCAGTCAACCCTATTTATAATACTGTGTAACTTTGTTGATCAATCAATCAATCGATATATTCCATGCACTCTCAATTAGCATGTTTCTAGTAACAAAAATTCCGCCAGAGCTCCTCACCCATTCGAAATCATTCCAAGCATCACTGTTTTTGTTATTCTATTTATTAACCGCATTCAAATTGCAATACTTATCCCCAAGAAGATTATCCCCATTGCTGCCGTTCCATGTTGTAATAATCTCCTCCAACACAAATGTATCTATTGTAATAGCAGTTGATTCAAGAGAGCTCATTAAAGATAGAGCTGACTGTGGATATAAAAAAGTCAATTCAAACATGTGTTTTTACAGTGAAGTTCGAAAAAACGATCGACAATGGAATGTGACGCAATCATGCTTTTAAAAAATGACAGCCCATTGAAAGGAAGTTTGAAAACAGGCGGAGTTTGACCCAGTTTCGCACGGATAATGATGGTCGTTGAGCGACGTTACGTAATGTCCCTTTCTGGAAGCCCTTCAGCGTCGGCAAAACCGGTTTCTGGACGCGACGGAGCAACACGCCGAAATGTGGGTCACGCATCCTGGCACCGTCATCGGCGCCTTTTCAACATGGGTGCACAAAAAAGTAAACTTGGTAAGGCAAATAAATAATGGCCAGTCTGCGCATGGCATGAAAAATGACTGTAGGAAGTGCATTGAGGTTCTATCTTTATGGTTCGATCATTACCACCTGATGTCGATGCCGAAGAAATGTCAATGTCAACCAAAAAGGGCTGTTTTACGCCGGTTGTTGCCGTTTTATCAGCGCGATGCAGTGATATCAGACAAAAAAACTGTCGCGGATGGCAAAATAGACGTTGTATGTTTACTTTATGTCGTCCAAATATACTTCTCAATCGTCAAAAACACTAGAAGAGACCAATAAATGCAATAGTTGCAATGTTGGGTGAAAAAAAGCAATAGCACGAACTCGCAAAAGTGCAACATTTCAATGGCAAAGTATCATCCCAAACATGAATTCAAAGTTGCGTGAAAATAGATAATGTAAGTAATTGATCGAAAAAATACGATTGTCATATTTGAAATGTTGAATTGATTTTAACAAAAATTGCATAAAGACAAGTTTTTTGTGGAATCTAAGCACTTGTTTCACGTTTAATATTTAGTTAAACACAGATTTTCACTGTCATCAATTTTTCTGGCTGATAACACCTTCTGGCAATGGTGTTGCAACATCGAGAGAACGCAGCGAAAAAGTCGGGACCCAGCACTTATCGAACGCGTCCTAACCATGGTCGGATGGCCGAGTGGTCTAAGGCGGTAGACTCAAGAGATCTTCTCTTCCGAGCATTGCTCGGGTTCGGAGCCTTCTACTCCGCGAATGCGGGCGTGGGTTCGAATCCCACTTCGACCAAGAAATCTTTTTTAATTTCTTGATGTAAAATTGTATTAGCCATTTTTTTACTTTTTGTAACGTTTACTGACGCAAACATTCAGTAGAGAGCAGTTTCAGTAGAGAGCAAAAAATTTTTTTATGCATTGTAGTGAATCATCAGGTTACAAAATTTCAAGAAAAGCAATAATGAAAGAAGCGTTACTGCTGGTAATGACATCGATACACATACCGAGTGTAAAAAATTACAAAAAAAGTAAAATTAAAACTCACACATGTGTTATAGCGCAGATGTGCGTGAAGGTTGCAATACATCCTTGGGTATTGCATAACGGCAAACCCAAACAAACACGTTCATTTGTATGATCAATACTGATTGGATAACTATACAGTGGGGCTTCGTTTAATCACTTTCGACTACAGTAAAAATTATTATTAAAGGCGTTACCGAGGTTCTTGTTTATTGCTTTTCATTCTATTTTGTAACGTCAAAATGACTACTTTTTGATGTATTAGGTCTTTAATTGTGATTTGTCAAAGTTTAGTGAACGCATCCTCCAGGTTGGATCAACAGGGAGGAGCAAAGATATTCTAGCTGTACTTATACACCCCAATCACCCAAAAGTTGCCAATTGACACTGATATTGGATCAAGAAGACGCGTTTTTGTCATAAGTGTACTGTCACGATGGCGGTGTTTCGACATATTGGTATTCTCGTTGGGAAGAACTTTACCGTAATCAAACGGTCAAAAATATGGTTTTTCTTTGAGATGGCTTTGGGGTTTTTGTTCATTCCTATTATACTTATTGTTCTTGGAGTAAGTTCGGCTTCCAAGATTGCTGTTTTAATTATTTTTATTGCAGATGTTACCCGATATCATAACACCCAGCAAAGTATTCAAACCTGTTGATATCACTGGCAATTACAAAGATATTGATCGAACTGTTCCATTCATCAAACCGATTTCTTCGCTTATGTGTAACAAAACAACCATTAAAATCGGTTTTGCGTGAGTCATATAAAAATATTACTTGAACATTAAATGATATTTTGGGTTAAGTTTTCCCATCAACATACACGACAGTGTGGTGCATTTGTTTGGAGAAAGGTACACAGGCAAAGATAGCCATTACAAAATTGTGCCGTACAAGTTTGATTCTCTGGATGAAATGCGAACGGAACTTTACAATGACCTGGGTTTCATTCCGACTAATAGCAGCAAGGAATGCGGACAGTACATTGGTATGAGTTAATTTTTTTGACTTGCAAGTTTAGATTTCTTATAGGCGGCATTTACATTTCAAACATGAACGTTTCAACCCGTCAATTCAACTATCGTATTTTTGTCCGTGATAAAGCTGACTCTTATTGGCACACCAATAGTTTCTGGCCAGATGGTGGCCCATATGGTGACATTGACGTTTCAAATGAGGGCATTCCAAAGTCTCCACCGTATTGGACCAGCGGATTTCTAAGTTTTCAACGTGCTTTGGACGTGATTTTTCTCGAGATGGTCGGCAAACCAACTAATACACCGGTGCAATTAAATCGATTTCCCATGCCAAGTTTCCAAATAGATGGTGCTCTAATGCTGATCAATTCTATGCCAGTGCTATTCGTATTTCTTGTGATTGGTGTCCTTCTTCACACAACGAAGGAAATTGTTTCCGAGAAGGAATCCGGCATTAGGACCCATTTACTGGTTATGGGCCTGGATTCTTTGGCTTTCTATGGCTCTCATTTTGTCATCGCGTTTATCAAGATTATGATCGTTATGGGCATTTCTTCGATTATATTGGCCAGAGGGTTTGAAGTTAGTTTTTTTAGCACAAAAGACTTAAAATACAATAATAATGTTTGTTACAGCATGTTTCAATGTTTCTTTTTGTGCCGTTCTGTTTGCTCTTTAGCGTCGCTGTTGTTCTAATTAGTATCCTGGTTTCCGTATGTTCGCGAAGGACCTCTGTGGCGATTGCGGCAATGTTTATCATTTGGTTTGGAATGTGTCAATTTGACGATTACCTGGATTTAACACCTACAAGAATCGGAACTTGTTTTCTCGGTTCGCTGAATGTTCTTAGTGCATTTACATTGGGCCTACAAGCAATGGGCAGTTTTGAAAGTAGAAGTAGGTTTTTACTGTTACACCTAACACTAGTGGATTTTCTATGCACTTCATAATCAAATGTTGCAGTGATTCATCTCAACTGGCTAAACATGTTCGCCGAGTCTACCGTTTCTTTTTCCGTCGGCTGCGCATTCCTAATGCTAATTGTCGACATTTTGATTATGTTGATCCTCATTTATTACTTAGACAATGTCTGGCCGACTGACGATGCTCCTCGCAAACATCCACTTTTTTTCTTGCCTTGCATAAGAAAAGAGAATTGGTTTGACGAGTTTAATCTGGATTCCGATGACAACAGTTTCCGGGACAACATTGAACCGGAATCGGGCACATATGAGGACGCCGACATTTCTATTCGAGAAGTTACTAAAATTTATGACAATGGGCACACCGCTGTTGATAGGCTGACGTTCAATGCTTATCGTGGACAACTAACAGTGCTGCTTGGTCACAACGGTGCCGGAAAGAGTACAACATTCTCCATCATCAGTGGTAGCAATGCAGCCACACTTGGTGAAGTTTTCATCTGCAACAAGAGCATTTCTGGTGATTTGAACTTATGCCAAAAGGAGATTGGATACTGCCCGCAGTATAACCCTCTATTCGAAAAACTAACTGTAGAAGAACATTTGCGGCTTTACGGCAGGCTGAAGTCTGACATATGGGACACAGTTGGTGAAGAAAGAATCACACGGCTGTTAAATAAAACTAATTTAATGGAGAAAAGAGAAGAACTAGCAGATAAACTCAGTGGTGGTATGAAACGTAAACTTTGCGTTGCCATGGCATTGGTCGGAAACAGCAGAGTGGTTTTGCTTGATGAACCTACAGCGGGTATGGATCCAGAGGCTCGTCAAAACATGGCCAAGATGCTAGAATCCGAAAAACGTAACCGAACTATTCTTTTGACGACACACAACATGGGTGAAGCTGATTTAGTTGGTGATCAGATTGCTATCATGTGCAAAGGCCGACTGGTCTGCAAGGGTTCATCGGAATACCTGAAGAACCGCTTTGGCACGGGCTACCTCCTAACATTAGTGGTGGATTCCAATGCTAACATACATGAGGACAGCGCTCAGCTAGCCAGAGATGCGTCAATGGATGTTATCAAGAAATATGTGCCAAATGCCAAACTTGAAAGCGTCGTCGGGTTGCAGTTTTCGGTTAGTATGCCGACCGAACACAAAAAAGCGTATGTTTCTTTTAATTACAATTTTTACGAACTGACAGATTCTTTCAGATTTGCCCATCTCTTCGAAGAGCTCGAATCACGCAAGGGTGAATTGGACTTGTCCACATTCGGTCTATCATTAAGCACACTCGAACAAGTTTTTCTCCGGGTTGGTGAAATGGCAGACCCTTCTCGCGATCAAAACGACTATGAATATGCAGCAGCACGAGCATCTGCCCTTTTTGGACACTGTGAATATGAAGCAAGGTCATTTACACTGTTTTCAAAACAAATTCTGGCAATTCTTTACCGTTATTTCTTGAATGGCTACCGTCACAAGCTCCGCAGCATGGTTCCATTCATAGTGCTACTTCTTACGTCAATGATGGCTTTCGGTGTATTCAGCCCGGCAGTCAAACAAGCAAGAATTATAAGTTTATTACACCAACAAGCGTACACTATTCCGATGCAACTGTCGCCGGATGAAAAGGTTGCTGATTTTATCCACTTTGCCAGCAAAGTTCCACATTCAAAACCTATCAGTTTCCCGCAGAACGCAAATTTCACAAAAGAAGTTCTGGATCATGGTTACGATTCGCTTGCTTTGGGCATTGGCGTTCAAACAGTCAACAAAACTTACAGAATGTTCTTCAACGGTGCTGCTTATCACGGTCCACCATTAGCCTTAAACTTTTTATCGAACACAATTCTCAACGAAAGCATCAATTCCATCACTGCCGCTGTCGAAGTGTATTCTCCAGAAAGTGAAGATTTGAAACAAAGACACAAACTTGAAGACGCATACGGTACAACATACTTTCTTACTGTGGTGTGCTTTCCATTTCTGACATCTTTGTTTGTAATGCCATTGGTGGAAGATCGCGTTTCCTGTTTCAAACATCAGCTTCTGCTGACCAAACTTAGTCGATTTACTTATTGGTTGGCTGTAACTTTGTTCTTTTTGATTTTCTACAAGGTATTCTGCCTGATGTTTTGCTTGATTTTAAGATTTTATGGATTGATGACCCCGACATCGTGTTTGGTAGTGTAAGTTTTTTTACACAACATAAACAGCAACTCCCAACCTGAGTTTTAGTATTCTGCTGAACGTACTTTACTTCTTCGCAGCAACACCAATGTCTTACGTCGCGTCTTTTGCTTTTACGTCTCCAATGCGCGCCGTTGCTGCAATGCTGTCGATAAACTTCATTGCCGGACCCATATTAGCCGTTACAATTACAGTGTTCCTTTTTGTTTTTGACTTTATCGACTTTTATTATATTTTCAACTTAATTACCCTAATGATGTTGCCATCTTTTGCCCTTGGTAGCAGCATTTCTGATGTCCTAAAGCAATGCTCACAAACTGGGTATGTCGAAGACTGGGATACTATAAGGACGTCAATCATCTCCATGATTGTTTCTGGCTGTTTCTGGTGGGTGGCACTGCTCTTTTTGGAGGACTGCTTTGAACGCATTACTGATTCGACCAAACGCCGATTCCGCCGGGGTTATGAAACTGTAAGTTGTTTTGAGACAAAACATGGAAGTTGATATACCTTGTGGTTTTCAGTTGTCTGATTCACAAATTGACCCAGATCCAGAAGAACCAATTGATGAAGACGTCCTCAATGAAGAGTTCAGAGTTCATGAAACTCCTCCCGAAGACTTGGCACTGTCCGTCCGTGACGTCACCAAGTACTTTAGCAACTTCCGTGCCCTCCGCGACGTCACCTTCGGTGTCAATCCGAACGACTGCTTCGGCTTATTGGGTGTGAACGGCGCCGGCAAAACGACGATCTTCGACATAATCACTGGCAGGACCCTTGCGACTTCCGGAAATGCCCACGTCAGCGGCGTCGACATCCGCCAAATGCCAGTCATCGGCTACTGTCCCCAGTTTGACGCCTTGCCGACGGACCTGACCGGACGCCAAGTGTTGACCATTCTCGGCCGACTCAATGCGTTCTACAACGTGGAAGAACGCGTCAACATAGTCCTGGAAAGCATCCAAATGACGGCCCAGGCCGACAAACTCGTGTATCACTACTCCGGGGGCCAGAAACGACGCATCTCGATCGGCGTCACGTTGATGTCGCGTGCTTCGCTGATCATGTTGGACGAGCCCACCGCCGGCATCGACCCCAAGACACGGCGGCACATCTGGAACCTTCTGTGTGCCATTCGGGACCAAAGGGTCGCCATTCTGCTGACTTCGCACAGTATGGACGAATGCGAAGTGTTGTGCAGTCGCATCGGCTTCCTCAACAACGGATCCCTCATCTCCATCGGCTCCAGCCAGCATCTCAAAAGTCGATTTGGCAATTCGTTCTTGTTGACGTTGACTACTTCGAATCCCAGCGTCAACAATCTGCAATATCTCAACATCATCGTTATGAAAAAGTTTGGCGTAAGTTTTTCCAAATTTTGTGAAGTTAAAATATCTTTGTATCCTCAGGCCAAACCAACGCAAGATCCCGATTACATGAATGTGTTGCATTGGGAAATACCTCGTCGAGCGGAGGATACCTGGAGCGATCTTTACCGTCGAGCCCATGAAATAGCCAACTGCCATAATCCCACCTTTGCAGGTGATACACCGATGATTACAGACTTTTCTGTTACTCAGGACAGTCTAGAACACGTCTTTCTACGTTTATCAAACCTGGGCACTTTTCACCAAAGTGGCCGTAATGCAGACTATTAAAAGCTTGATATTCTGCTCGGCAAATCCGAATGGTGGCTCATTTTGAGTTTGACGAATTATCATTTTTGTATGCAAATCATGTTTAGCATGTTATTCTTATGTCAAGTTTTTATCATACAGTACATGTACCGGTAATATACGTTTTTTTTGCAACAGAACATCAAATGTAGTTACAAAAATGTCAAAACAACAGTCACTTTGCGGTACGTTGTCCAATCTGTGATAGACATTGTCGAAGTAAAATTACATCAAGGTTGATTCATTTTTTTATTACAAAAACTATGAGGAAATTTAATTAAAACATTGGTAACAGAGGTGCAAATCCTTGTTTTCTGTCCATTTTGTAACGACACAATGACTAACTCGGTATATTACGCCTCTCGGTGTTGGTGGTTGACATACCCTCGGGGTTGAATTGAACGGGGAGGAGCAACAACTGCCTAGTTTGCTTATAAACCTTTTTTTTTTTTTTTTACCACAATCTTTTTGATAACAACGAATCAGGCATCTCTGTAACCATGCCCCGACTCCGACACATCGGTATTTTGATAGGAAAGAACTTTACTGTAATGAAACGGTCGAAGTTATGGCTGTTCTTTGAATTGATTTTAGGGTTTTTGTTTATTCCCTTTCTTCTCATTATGGTAAAGGTAAGACCCATTTTGCCCGTTTATCTCTTTTTCCGTTACAGTTTTTTTTCTTTTTGCAGTATGTACCTCCTATGGTAACTCCTGCCGCGACGTTTGCCCCTGTTGATGTCACCGGTGATTACAATGACATCACTCGAACTGTTTTTAACATTAGCCGAATTGCTTCACAAATGTGTAACCATACAACAATCAACATTGGTTTTGTGTAAGTCATTATTTCATATTCAACGATAGATACATAATACTAACTTAAGCTATCCAAACACAACCAAAACGAGCGTGATGCAGTCGTTTAAAGAACGATACGTCAATGAACACGGTTCATACAAGATTGTACCGCAAAAGTTTGACTCTTTAGATGAAATGAGAACTGCGCTTTACAACGATAACGGTTCAAATAAAACTGGCGCTGACTGCGGGAAGTACATTGGTGAGGCTAATTATTGAGTTTCTGCAAAACATAACTTTGTTTCAGGCGGCATTTACGTTTCCACTTTGAATGTTTCAAAGCGTCAGTTTGAATACAGCATCTATGTTCGTGAATTATATTTGTGGCATACCAACCAATTTTGGCCGGATGATGGCCCATATGGTGATTCTGCCGTCTTTAGTGCTTTATCCCTAGACGTCATTCCACAATACCCATTGTATTGGACCAGCGGGTTTCTAAGTTTTCAACGTGCTCTGGATTCGATTTTTCTTAAGATGGTCGGAAAACCAGAAACTCACGTTCAGTTGAATCGATTTCCGACACCTCGTTTCCAAATGGATGGTGCTTTTATTCTTATCAACTCAACGCCAGCCGTTTTTGTGTACCTCGTGGTTGGCGTCCTTCTTCACACAACGAAGGAAATTGTCTCCGAAAAAGAATCCGGCATTAGAACCCATCTACTGGTTATGGGCCTAGATTCGTTGGCTTTCTATGGTTCCCATTTTGTTATTGCGCTTATCAAGATTATGATCGTTATGGGCATTTCATCGACCATTCTAGCAAGTGGTTTTGAGGTGAGTTTTTGATCTACATAGCAGGTTTAAAACTAAACTGTTGTTTGTTTCAGCACATTTCAATGTTTCTGTTTGTGCCATTTTGCTTGCTGTTTAGTATCCCTGTCGTTCTGACCAGCATTTTGGTTTCTGTTTGTTCCCGAAAAAGCTCTATAGCAATTGTGGCAATATTTGTCATTTGGTTTGGGATGCACAAGCTTGACGAATATTTGGATTTGACCCCTACGAGGATTGGAACTTGCTTCCTCGGATCTTTGAATATTTATACAGCATTTAGATTGGGTATACAGGCAATGGGCAGTTTTGAGAGTCGAAGTAAGTTCTGTGTTTCGTATCTAAAACTGCTAAAATTGCTTATTTTAGTGGTACATCTCAACTGGCTAAACATGTTCGCCGAGTCTACCGTCTCTTTTTCCGTTGGTTGCGCGTTTCTGATGCTGATTGTTGACACCTTTCTAATGTTAGTGCTTATTTATTACTTTGACAATGTGTGGCCAACTGACGATTCTCCGCGCAAACATCCGCTTTTCTTTTTACCATGCATAGGCAAGGAAGATTTAGCAGCAGAATTCGACTTCATCCCCACTCATTATGATGACACAAACATCGAACCAGATTTGAGTGTTTTCGATGAAGCCGATATTTCGGTTCGAAAGGTGACTAAAATTTACGAAACTGGCCAAGTCGCTGTCGATGGTCTGTCTTTCGAAGCTTACCGAGGACAGCTGACCGTATTACTTGGCCACAATGGCGCCGGAAAGAGCACAACTTTCTCCGTCATCAGTGGCATCAGCGCTTCAACTCGGGGTGAAGTTTACATCTGCCGTCGAAGTATCGAATATGAATTGAGTGAATGCCAGAAGGAGATTGGATACTGTCCACAATACAACCCGTTGTTCAAGAAATTGACTGTTGAAGAGCATCTACGACTCTACGGCAAGTTGAAATCCGACATTTGGGACAGAGTTGGCGAAGAGAGAATCACAAGGCTGCTAAATAAAACCAATTTAACGGAGAAAAGGAACGAATATGCAGACAAGCTCAGTGGAGGCATGAAACGTAAACTTTGCGTTGCCATGGCTTTGGTCGGAAACAGCAGAGTTGTACTTCTGGATGAACCTACAGCGGGTATGGACCCAGAAGCCCGTCTGGACATAGCCAAGATGTTGAAGGACGAAAAACGGAATCGAACTATTCTTTTGACGACACATAACATGGATGAAGCTGACCTACTTGGAGATCAGATCGCTATCATGTGCAAGGGCCGATTGGTCTGCAAGGGTTCATCGGAATACCTGAAGAATCGCTTTGGTACTGGCTACAACTTAACATTAGTGGTTGGCGGCGATGCAGCAGTGTTTGAAAACAAGATTCAAGATGCTAGGAATGCTTTGATGATTGTCATCAAGCGACATGTGCCAACCGCTGAGCTTGAAAACACTTGTGGAATGCAGTTTTCGGTTAGGTTGCCGGCCGAAGACAAGAATGCGTAAGTTTACAATGGTGGTTTCAGTCTAGCATTACATTACCGTTGGTTGTAGATTCGTGCACCTCTTCGAAGAACTTGAAACTCGCAAAGCCGAACTTGATCTGTTATCTTTCGGCCTGTCTTTAAGCACTCTCGAACAAGTCTTCCTCCGCGTCGGTGAAATGGCAGAACCATCTGAAAACGTAGACGACTACGAAGACATGGCGGGCCGGGCAGCTGCTCTATTTGGTCACCACGAATATGAACCAAGCTCCTGCACGCTTTTTTGGAACCAAGTCCTCGCTATTCTTCAACGTTACGCCATAAACAACGGTCGACACAAACTTCGCTTCCTATTTCCTATCATCATGTTAACCGTGGTGTCGATTATTGCCTCTGGCGGTCTTTTTCCCACTGTCAAACAAGCGAGAAACTTGAGTCTGCTGAAACAAGAAGCGTTTACGATTCCGATGCAGTTTTCACCGGCCGAAAAGACGGCTAACTTCACCTACTTTGCCAGCAAAGTTCCGCATTCAAAACCAATCAGCATCCCTCAGAATGCCCGTTTCAACGAAGAAGTGATTAAACATGGTTACGACGCTCCCGCTTTGGGCATCGGCGTTCAATTGGTCAACAATACTTACAGAATGTTCTTCAACGGTGCGGCATTTCACGGACCCCCATTAGCTTTGAGTTTTTTGTCGAATTCGATCCTCAACGAAAGTGTGGATTCAATCATTGCAAAAGTCCAAGTGTATTCACCGAATAGTGATTATGCGTCACAAAAAGAAAAATCTGATAACGGACACATCGCTACACATTCAACGTTATCGATTGTGTGTTTCTCTATTCTGACATCCCTGTACTTGATGCCATTGGTGGAAGATCGTGTTTCCTGCTTTAAACATCAACTTCTACTGACTAACCTTAACAGAATTACTTATTGGTTTGCCGTAACGCTGTATTTCTTTATTTTCTACGTCTTCTTTTGTGCAATGTATTTGAGTACTGTGTTCTTTTCTAAAATGATGGTGATTCCAAAAACTTACTTGGCAATGTAGGTTTTCAGTGTTTGAAGGACCCTTTTTTAACCCCAGGCTTAGGAATATTTTATTTTATTTACTGTACTTTTGGACGGCGGCACCATTTTCCTATGTCGCATCATTCGGTTTTACATCTCCAGCCCGTGCTTTCGTCGGCATTTTGTCCTACAAGCTTATCGTTGGTCCCATTGCGGGGCTTACGCTTGGCGTTTTGAACCAATTCCATGTTGTTGGCTTTATTGACACTCTTTATTGGATTTTCTACATCATGTTCCCGTCTTTTGCGTTCGCAGACAGTCTCACCGAGATCTCGAGACAATGCGTGACATTCGGCTTTGTTGTTACCTGGGGCAACATAAGAAAAATTATCATCTGTATGGTTATTTCTGGCTGCTTCTGGTGGGTAATGCTGTTTTTGTTGGAGCATACATTCCAACGTATTATTGTTTCAATAAAACGACGATTCCGCCAAGGTTATGAAACTGTAAGTTTTTCTCTAAAAAAAACAAATTATGTACAGCTTTTTTCAGTTATCCGATTCACAAATTGACCCAGACCTAGAAGAACCAATTGATGAAGACGTGCGCAACGAGGAATTTAGAGTTCATGAGACTCCCTGCGAAGAACTGGCATTGTCTGTCCGTGATATCAGCAAGTCCTTTGGCAACTTCCGTGCCCTCCGCGACATCACATTCGGTGTCAATCCGAATGACTGCTTCGGCTTGTTGGGTGTGAACGGCGCCGGCAAGACGACGACCTTCGACATAATCACTGGCCGGACACTTGCGACTTCCGGAAATGCCCACGTCAGCGGCATCGACATCCGCCAAATGCCAGTCATCGGCTACTGTCCCCAGTTTGACGCCTTGCCGATGGACCTCACCGGACGGCAGGTGTTGACCATCCTCGGCCGACTCAATGCGTTCTACAACGTGGAAAAACGCGTCAACATAGTCCTGGAAGGCATCCAAATGACGGCCCAGGCCGATAAACTTGTTTATCACTACTCCGGAGGCCAGAAACGACGCATCTCGATCGGCGTCACGTTGATGTCGCGTGCTTCACTGATCATGTTGGACGAGCCCACCGCCGGCATCGACCCCAAAACACGGCGGCACATCTGGAACCTGCTCTGTGCCATTCGGGACCAAAGGGTCGCCATTCTGCTGACATCGCACAGTATGGACGAATGCGAAGTGTTGTGCAGTCGCATCGGCTTCCTCAACAACGGATCCCTCATCTCCATCGGCTCCAGCCAGCATCTCAAAAGCCGCTTTGGCAATTCATTTTTGTTGACGTTGACTGTTTCGAACCCCAGCGTCAACAATCTGAAATATTTGAACGTCATAGTTACAAAAAAGTTTGGCGTAAGTCTACTCATATTCCTAAAACTTGAATACCACATAAGTGTAACTTCAGGCCAAACCAACAATAGATCTGTACTACATGAACGTCCTTCATTGGGAAATTCCCCGTCGAGCTGACGATTCGTGGAGTGATCTGTACCGTCGTGCCCATGAAATAGCCAACTGCCATCACTCAACCTTTGCAAGCGATACACCGACGATAACAGACTTCTCAGTAACCCAGAACAGTCTGGAACACGTCTTTTTACGTTTGTCAAACCTGGGAAAATTTCACCAGAGTGCTCGTGATACGGATAATTAAAGGACTGCTTTTGATACGCGGCTTGTTTTGCATGAAAAGTCGTTGTTTGTCAAAGCGTTTTGTATAAACTCATGTAACAAAACTAATATGAACTTATGCATATTAGAATATACTCTTTATTGGTATTTTTAATTGATAATAAAAGATTAAAAAGTGTATTTAAAAAAGGAAAAGTTCATCTGTGGAAACGTTTAGCTCATGATTGGTTTAAAAATACCAGCGATTGCAATCCAACTGGCGTTAACTTTTAAAGATAAAACTTGATCTTTAAACGCTGTCGAGACCATTTGTTAACCTTTTAATTTGCATTCTATTTTTTTTACAGTTTGCCGTGGGAATCTTTAGTATTGCCACCCCGATCCGGGCCGGGCGAGTCGAATGGAGAATGTTGTCAAGTCTTTTTCTACTGCAGTATCTGTTTTGACGTTTTTTCTAGTCTGCCAAACCACACTTGCTGACATTTTTGAAAGCGTCCATGACCCGAAAGCTAAATCATATGGCAACCGCGTATGTACCAATGGAGAATGCACCATGATTGCCGCTAATATGTTGAATTACAGAAACGAAAAGGTAATCTTAAAACTATAAATTAAACGTTTTACAGAATGCATTACAGATTAATCCTTGCAATGACTTTGCAAACTACGTTTGCGGTAATTACGAATTATTTGTACCAAAAAAGGACCCTATGTTAAATCAGGCGAACCGAATGTATAAGAAACTTGAACAACTTTTGAAAGCGCCAACGTCTGCCGAAGACAAACCTTACCACAAACTCGCAAAGGCTTTCTACACTGAATGTCGCAATGAAGCCGCCATTCGTTCAACTATGAAAACCGATATTTTGGCATTATTAGATGAAATTGGTGGATGGCCCTTACTAAATTCGCAATGGCAGAAGTTTAATGAACCGTGGGAGGTATATCTCGCTAACATTCACAGAAAGTTCGGAATACCGATATTATTCAAAATTACTGTCGACGAAAATATGAAAGCGAACAACGATGGCACCTATGTACTTAGTCTTGAACCAACAGATGCGTTAGCATTCGGAGAACGAGAATTGATCGCTGCTGCGACTGCCTTGGGCGCCGACGCTTCTACCGTGTCGCAAGATGTTAAGAAAATTTTCGAACTGGAAAGGAAACGCATAGGCCTGTTTAAGGATGGGGCAGTTATTGATACATTAAAAGTATTGAAATCTGAGTTACCCAACGTATGTTTGTTTTACTTAGATTTATAGTTTATCTTAAACATGAGAAAGTTTTAAGTTCGATATTGAGAATTATGTGAAACATCTCATTGACGGCACTGCTAAAGTAACGCCAGATACAACTGTCATGTTATTTTTGGCACAATTTTTTTTACAAATTCATGAACTTACTAACGACAAGCGTTTACTGGCAAATTATGTTGGCAGTGTTCTTGTTCTAAACCGCCTCAATCTAGTGGACATTGCAAAAAATCCGGAGGTCGAAGGAGGCTGCGTGGTGCTGGCTACAATGCTGTTTGATGCCCCTCTTACCCAGATGTATGTTAAGAAACATTTTACCGACAATGACGTTGTCTTAAAGGTAGTTTTTAAGTCAAAGTGTTCATTTTTATACAACAGCCGGTACTTCAGGTATCAGAGATGACCAAGCTTATGGCAGAAGTGTTGAATGAGTTGATTAAACAAGCTAGTTGGATGAACGAAAACACTAGAAACGCCGCGTTTAAAAAATTGGCTGAACTTAAAGTATACATTGCTCATCCTGAGGCTGCGATTGATGACAAGTATCTAAGTGAATTGTATAATACAGTAAGTTGTTTCAAAGTTAAAGGTTAAAAAATGAGTTTGCAGGATCCACATGAACAATCCGAAGGTTTTATCGCATTATTTTCTCGCATAGAACGTGTACTTCGCCACGCGCGGCTGTCGACAGTGGGCAAACTACCAAATTATCAAAAGCTTTGGCCTTCAGAGTTGCTCATTCTCCAGGCTAACGCTTTCTATAGAATGATCGCTAACAAGGCTTTCATTCATATCGGACTTCTTGAAACACCGTTCTTCACTCAAAACGTTCCGGAATACGTCAATTACGCAGCCATCGGTCAAGTTCTCGCCCATGAACTCTCGCATGGCTTTGACAACGACGGGAAACAATACGATGAACATGGAAACTTTGTAAACTGGTGGAGCGAAGAAAACGGAAAACAGTATGATAAGAAGACGGAATGTTATGTGAACCAATACGATAAAGAAGGTGTCAATGGCGGCGTCACTTTGGCTGAAAACATTGCCGATAACGTTGGGATGAGAATCACTTTCGAAGCTTACAAGAAGCTCATTGCTAGTCGCGGCGGTGTGCCGGAACCGGCTTTGCCCGGCTTCGAGGAATTCACGGTGGAAGCAAGGGTGGACGACAGGCCGGGCCGCCGCAGGCCGGCCCGGCCCGGCCCGCGGCTGGGCCGGCCAGTCCGAGAAAGTTAGGGGCCAGGCCGGGCCGGGCCTGACAAAGTGGGCCTGCGGCTGAGCCTGACCGGGCTTAACCGATCAACCAAAAATAAGTTCGCGTAAATGTACACGGAAAACATCCCAAAAGTGTTAGTCAAACTTTTTAACAACGGTGCTTTTAACTTTTGGATGTTGATTAGAATTTTAAATTAGAAAAAAAGTACCAAAAAATTTTTATTTTACATTTTCCAACTAGTTTTGAGTAAGGCCGGCCGGGCTTGGGCTGAATTGGCTAGGCCCGCAGGCCGGCCGCGGCCGGCCGAGCCGTAGACGGGCCAGGCCGGGCCGGTCTGGTCAAAAGTCGGGCCGGGCCAGGCCGTCAAAAACTCGGCCCGCGTCCACCCTTGGGTGGAAGAGATGTTCTTTTTGATATATGCTAGCGTAAGTGCAGTGTTTTTCAACCGCATTAATTTCTTTTAATTTTAGTCTTGGTGTGATGTGAGTAAGCCTTTCATAGATCCTGATGATACACATTCACCCGACGCGGTTCGAATCAGGGGTGTCGTCCAGAACATGAAAGAATTTGGTAAAGAATTTGAGTGTTCGAAGAAGGCAGCAATGAATCCTACAGAAAAGTGTTCTATTTGGTAAATTATTGCTGACGATTGATAAAATTGCGTTTGTTTCGGACTTTTTTTGGGTATACAGCTGCTTTTAAGATATCTTCCACTGTTTAAAAGTGGTTTAGCGTGTTCTGTTTTTGTAATGTTGGCAGTCGTAAAAAGTCAATAAAGCGCAATATCATTTACGCGCAGTTTCAGTTTGTCTAGTGCTGTAATCTGGGCGGTTGCCAAAAGAATTTGGACATAATCAAAAATATGATGAACCTTTTATTATTGACAAGAACATCACATCAGATGAGTAAGCACGGACGCTATCAAGCCTCGATCAACAGCCGTCAAAGCGCAGTTATATCAGAGGTGAATCATCGTTTGGTTACAAAAACTCCAAAAATTTGGTGACAAACAACAAGTTACTGCTATCTAGTGTAAAACATTGACTTAAAGACCCCTCGACTTTATACTTTCGTCTAATTTTTTCATCTGTGAACTATTTCAAATGCTCATTAAACGGAATGTATATACCCTGATAATACGTATCAGACTCTGATTGGTTAACGTAAAGGGCAAATTGGAAAAACGATTGATCACTTTCAGCCACAGTAAGGTTTACCTTATCACGCGGCATCGTCAGTCTCTTTTATCGCTTTTCTTTTAATGGTGTTACGACAAAACGACTTACTTCTGATTAATTACACCGCTTGTTTGCAGTATGGTGATAATTGGAGTCTATCCTCAGAGTCGGATCAATTGGGGAGGGGTTTTTGAAAGTCTCGCGATACTTATACAATCTAACACCTAATGAATGACAATTGACGCAGGCATTTGATCAAAAACGCGACTGCTAACTTTTTGTAACGTTCCCATGCTTGAGTATTGATTGATACATTTTAAGATTTCCGACTGCAAAAAAAAGATAAGTTAAAAAACTTAAAAACGCTTGTACACTAACGTTTCGGTCACCATGCCTGTGTTCCGGCACATCGGTATTCTCGTGTGGAAGAATTTGATTGTTCTCAAACGGTCGAAGAAATGGCTTTTCTTTGAATTGGCTTTGGGATTACTGTTTATTCCTTATCTTTTCATTATATTGAAAGTCTGTTTTCTGTTTAAAGTTGAAAATTGAACACCACATTGTTCATTTTTTGCAGGTTGAGCGTAATACCAAAACAAACATTATGATATATGAGCCTGTTAACGTTACCGGTGATTATAAGGATATTGATCGAGACATTCCTTACATTAGTCCGATTTACTCACGAGTTTGTTCCAACGAAACAACAATTAACATTGGTTTTGCGTAAGTCACTTAATCTGACAGCTGTGATGACACCGTAATTTCAGCTATCCCAACACAATCAACGACACTGTCATGCATTTGTTCGAAAAAAGATACGCCAACAAAGACAGCCTATACAAAGTTGTGCCCCATAAGTTTAATTCTCTCAAAGACATGCGAAGGGTGCTTCATAATGTTTCAACTTTGATGTGCGGTACTTACATTGGTACAGTGTATTTCTTTTTGTTACAACTTTCTTAACTGATATTTAGGTGGTATTTACATTTCCAAATTAAACATTTCTGCACGTCAATTTAGTTACCGTATTTTTGTCCCTGACAAAGGTTCCGATTGGCACACTAACAAGTTCTGGCCTGACGGCGGCCCCTACGGTGATAGCGCCGCCAAACTTGCTACTTTTACCGGCATTATTCCACAATCCCCACCTTATTGGACTAGCGGGTATCTGAGTTTTCAACGTGCTTTGGACGCAATTTTTCTCGAGATGGTCGGGAAACCAACTGATACGCCGATCCAGTTGAATCGATTCCCGACGCCGTCATTTCAAAAGAATGGCGCTCTCGTTCTTATCGGTTCATTTCGTTTTTATTCGATGTCGTTTCTGTTTGTCTACCGTGTCGTCGGTGTTTTGCTTCACACAACAAAGGAAATTGTCTCCGAGAAGGAATCCGGCATCAGGACCCATTTACTGGTTATGGGCCTAGATTCTTTGGCATTCTATGGTTCGCATTTTGTTATTGCGCTCATTAAAATTACGATTGTTATGGGAAGTTCATCTATAATTTTGGCGATTAATTTCGAGGTAGGTTTCGAATGTTAAAATGATCTAAAAATTAGGCTGTAGAATACTATTTTTTGGTTACAGAACATTTCACCGTTTCTTATCGTACCGTTTTGCATGGTTTTTGGGGTCACTGTCGTTCTTATTTGTATTTTTGTTTCCGTATGTTGTCGCAGGAGCTCTGTCGCGGTTATGGCTATATGGCTTATCTGGTTTGGGATGTACAAGTTTGATGATTATTTGAACCTTACTCGGACTAGGATTAAAAACTGTTTCTTTGGATCTTTGAATGTTTACACAGCATTTAAATTGGGTATACAAGCAATGGGCAGCTTTGAAAGTCGAAGTAAGTTGTATTTTGTCCATAAGAAATGCTAAAGGTAGGATAGTTTAGTGATTCACCTTAACTGGCTAAACATGTTTTCCGAATCCACAGTTTCCTTCTCGATTGGATGCGCGTTTCTAATGTTGATCGTCGACATAATCATTTTGTCAATTCTGATCTATTATTTTGACAACGTGTGGCCAACTGACGATTCTCCGCGGAAACATCCACTATTTTTCTTGCCTTGCATTGGTAAACCAGATTTGGCAGTGGAGTTTGATTACATCCCGACTCTTGATGATGACACTGATAGCGCGCCGTATTTGAGCATGTACGATGAAGCCGATATTTCGGTTCGAAACATGACTAAAATTTACGAAACTGGTCAAGTCGCTGTCGATGGGTTGTCTTTCGAAGCTTATCGTGGACAGCTGACCGTATTACTTGGCCATAACGGCGCCGGAAAGAGCACAACTTTCTCCGTCATCAGTGGGATCAGTGCTTCAACTCGGGGTGAAGTTTACATCTGCCGCCGAAACATTGAGTACGAATTAAGTGAATGTCAGAAGGAGATTGGATATTGCCCCCAGTATAACCCACTGTTCAAGAAGTTGACCGTAGAAGAACATTTGCGTCTTTATGGTAAACTGAAATCAAACATTTGGGACACTGTTGGTGAAGAAAAGATTACAAGGTTGTTAAACGAAATTAATTTAATGGAGAAACGAAATGATTTGGCTAAGAACCTCAGTGGTGGCATGAAACGCAAACTTTGTGTTGCAATGGCATTGGTCGGAAACAGCAGAGTTGTACTTCTGGATGAACCTACGGCGGGTATGGATCCAGAGGCCCGTCACGAGGTTGCACAAATGCTAGTTGCCGAGAAGAAACACAGAACTATTTTAATGACGACACATAACATGGACGAAGCTGACTTACTTGGAGATCAGATTGCCATAATGTGCAAGGGGCGGCTAGTTTGCAAGGGTTCATCCGAACATCTGAAGAAACGCTTCGGTACTGGCTACATTTTAACATTAGTAATCAATAGCGATGCCGCGGTACACGAGGACAGCATTCAGCTAGCAATAGATGCAACAATGGATGTTATCAAAAACTGTGTGCCAAACGCCAAACTTGAAAGCACCTGTGGAATGCAGTTTTCGGTTAGTTTGCCATCCGAAGATACGAATTTGTAAGTTTATGTCATTTAATTGCTCCAGGAATAATTTCTCAATACTTTTAGATTCGTACACCTCTTCGAAGAACTTGAATTTCGCAAAGGTGAACTGGGTTTGTTAACCTTTGGCCTGTCTTTAAGCACACTTGAGCAAGTCTTTCTCCGAGTTGGTGAGATGGCAGACCCTACTGGCGATCAAGAAGACTGCGAAGTTGTATCAGCACGAGCATCAGCTCTATTCGGACACTGTGGATACAGAGCAAAACCGTGGACCGTCTTTCTAACCCAAATCTTTGCGATTCTTTGTCGCTATTTCCTAAACGCCTGGCGGCACAAACAACGCACTTTGTTTCCGTTTATTTTATTAGCTCTGACGCCGATAATGGGCCACAGCGCTTTCAACCCAGTTATCAAACAAACAAGAAGCTTCAACCTTTTGAAACAAGAAGCGTTTACGATTCCGATGCAAGTGTCTCCTAACGAAACAATTGCAAACTTTTCTTATTTTGCTTCCAAAATTCCACACTCAACCCATGTTAATCTTGCTCAAAATGTGAACTTTAGCAAGAAAGTTTTGGACCATGGTTACGATTATCCTCCTTTGGGCATTGGTGTTCAAGTGGTCAACAAAACTTACAGAATGTTCTTCAACGGTGCAGCTTATCACGGCCCACCGCTCGCTTTGAACTTCTTATCAAATACAATTCTCAATGAAAGCGTTAATTCTATAAATGCCGAGATCAAAGTGTATTCACCAGTTGACAAAGAGTCAAAACAAGGGCACAGCACGGGTGACACGTACAATACACCGTACATTTTGACAATGGTGTGTTTTTCATTTTTGACTTCTTTGTATGTGATGCCATTGGTGGACGATCGTGTTTCCTGCTTCAAACATCAGCTTCTATTAACTAAGCTCAAAAAAGTAACCTATTGGTTTGCTGTAACGCTATTTTATTTGATTTTCTATATGTTATTTTGTTTGATGTTTTCCACGATGTTGGTCTTTTTCAAAGTGATACCATCCTCATTGTTTTTCGCAATGTAAGTTTTTCAACTAAAAACTTTAATTGACGATGTTTTTTAGTGTTCTGCTATGCGCACTTTACTTCATTGCGGCAACACCAATGTCTTATGTCGCTTCTTTTGCGTTCACGTCTCCAATTCATGCCACTACGGCGATGTTGTCTGTAAACTTTATCGCCGGGCCTATATTAGTCGTCACATTTAAACTAATCTTGTCCTTTTTGAATTTTGTCAGAGTTATCAACGTCATTTATTCACTTCTCTACATTGCATTACCAGCGTTTCCATTTGTTGGCAGTGTTTCTGATATCTACAGGCAGTGCGGACAAAACGGCAACGTCGAAGACTGGGACGATATAGTAGCTTATGGCATTTGCATCATTCTTTCTGGCTGCTTTTGGTGGTTGCTGCTGTTCTTGTTAGAACATTCTTTTGAACAACAGTCCTTTCGAGGTAATTATCAAAATGTAAGTTATTTTTAAAATGTTAGTGAATTAAAAACAGTTGATTTAAGTTGTCAGACTCTCCACTTGACTCAGACACAGAAGAACTCCTAGATGAAGACGTACGCGATGAAATGATAAGAGTTCATGAAACCCCTTATCACCGATTGGCACTGTCCGTTCGTGATATCAGCAAGTCTTTTGGCAACTTCCGAGCCCTCCGCGACGTCACATTCGGCGTCAATCCGAATGACTGCTTCGGCTTGTTGGGTGTGAACGGCGCCGGCAAGACGACGACCTTCGACATAATCACTGGCCGGACACTTGCGACTTCCGGAAATGCCCACGTCAGCGGCATCGACATCCGCCAAATGCCAGTCATCGGCTACTGTCCCCAGTTTGACGCCTTGCCGATGGACCTCACCGGACGGCAGGTGTTGACCATCCTCGGCCGACTCAATGCGTTCTACAACGTGGAAAAACGCGTCAACATAGTCCTGGAAGGCATCCAAATGACGGCCCAGGCCGATAAACTTGTTTATCACTACTCCGGAGGCCAGAAACGACGCATCTCGATCGGCGTCACGTTGATGTCGCGTGCTTCACTGATCATGTTGGACGAGCCCACCGCCGGCATCGACCCCAAAACACGGCGGCACATCTGGAACCTGCTGTGTGCCATTCGGGACCAAAGGGTCGCCATTCTGCTGACATCGCACAGTATGGACGAATGCGAAGTGTTGTGCAGTCGCATCGGATTCCTCAACAACGGATCCCTCATCTCCATCGGCTCCAGCCAACATCTCAAAAGCCGTTTTGGCAATTCATTTTTGTTGACGTTAACTGTTTCAAACCCGAGCGTCAACAATCTGAAATATCTCAACATCATCGTTATGAAAAAGTTTGGCGTAAGTTTAACACATTTCCAATAATTGAATACCACATGTGTGCAGTTTCAGGCCAAACCAACAACAGATCTGTACTACATGAACATCTTGCATTGGGAAATACCTCGTCGAGCGGAGGATACCTGGAGCGATCTGTACCGTCGGGCCCAGGAAATAGCCAACTGCCATCACCCAACCTATGCAAGTGATACACCGACGATAACAGACTTCTCAGTTACACAAAACAGTCTGGAACACGTCTTTCTACGTTTGTCAAAGCTGGGTGCACTGCATCAAAATAATACACATGTTTGAGTAAAGAATCGTTAGTGTAATAGATGCAATGTTTACATTCTTGAATGATAGACAGATCAGATAATAAAACCACATGTTTCCAGGCGTCGGATTCGAAGACTGTTAACCTTTCGCCACTAAATACAATGTTGATGTTGCTATTCAATCATTACAGTTTATTTAAAGAATATCTGGCAACATTTGGATAATCATTTGTATTTTAAAATGACTGCACTACTATCAATTTTACAACAAATATCATATACATATTGTTTTTGCAATTTTATATATGATTTAGCCGAGAACATACAAATTACATCGACCATTAGTCTAGCGGGTGTGCCGATAGACTTTTTTTACCGTCTAAAAAGTTTTATTGGCCCAAGTCTTGCCACTTTACTCAGTGATTGTTCCAAAAACCTGCGGCCCCGTACTGTTACACTATCGGCCTCGGCCTTCATCCAACGTTCTTCCAGAACGCCGTAGCAATAGAGCAGGTAGTGGTACCCAGGCATAACACGCAGCTTTCGCCCTAGTTTACACCTTAATTTACGAAGGTTTTCCACGTCAGTGCCAGACATATTGGTACATACAAAAAGCAAAGTTAAGGTACTGCCACGATTCTGAAATACTATCAGTTGTTTTATGTATGACTGCAAGTTTTAATATACTCGTACGCCTTGTACAAAAATCTTACTTCATAAAATTTGATCAAATCGTCAGTATTGAATGTACCATCAAGTTCTTCGAACGTTCCTCTTAACTGCAATTTTTTTAGTTTGCTTTCTGGCGTGTTTACAAGGTCGTTTAACCATGGTAATGGAGGAGAAATATCAGTTAATTTTATAGTTTCAACATGCGGGAATAGCTTCACCGCGTCTGTCAAGCTTGAATCATAGCTTGTATGTATGATGTCAATCTCATTCACGGGAGTATTGACCATAGTTGAAAGTTTGGTGAAAAATTCCGTCGAAAGATGACAACGGTTCAAAATTAACGAATCAGGCGACAAAATCACATGTTTCATGTCATCGAAATCCAAAGCTTCACAGTCAAAATATATGAGTGTGATACACCCACAGCATTCTGTCACAGTGTTGCCGTTGACATCGATGTAAGTATATTTTTTCATATCATAGGTTTTTCTTACATCGATAATTTTGCCAGTTTCGGCGTCTTTTTGGAACTTTGCATCAGTATATTTGATAACCTTTTGAAACTTTGGCGGGCAAATATTTAAGTTTCCAGCAGCTATTTGAAGTTTGTATCGTTCTGCGGGAAATGAAAGTTCGCCAAGACGGGCCAGATGACCATAGGGCAGTTTGGTGACAGGGAATGGCATGATCTGTAACTGCATAATTCATATATGCACTCTCTTCACTGGTCTCTTATACGAAAATAACAATCAGGATTTAAAACCCATATCACATTGTCTACAACTTAAGTTTTTTTACATTTTATTCAATTCAACAAAACGAAGACAACCCCACACCCCTTTCCCCAAAGACCCAGTCTATAAATCAATAAGACCGAAGCAAGAAACTGTAAAGTAAGACTCTCGCGAATAGCCAATTGTAAACCTTCGCCTTAAGTCTTGCAATAGTTTCTCAAAGTTTTCCATTCTTTTGGGGGCGTCGGGATCCTCTTCGGAATTGGCGTTAGTCGTATTGGTAAACTGCAATGTCAGTTGGAAGATACCGCCACGAGTCTGAAACAAATACCAAGAAAAACCACTTATTGTGAAGATAAAGTGGACTTGTATGTCTCATTAAAAAATCTTACGTGATAATATTTGACCAATTTGTCAATGTCGAACGTCGCAAGTGTTTCAAACGATCCTGTTAACTGCAAATTTTGTAGTTTGCATTCTGGCGTGCTTACTAGATCATCTATCCACGACAAGGGTTTGGAAACAAAAGCTATATGTAGAGTTTCAACATGCGGGAACAGTTTTAGCAGGTCTGCTAAGGTAGACTCGAAGCTCGTGTAGTTCATCTCAATATACTTCGCGGGTAAAAAAACCATTGTTGAAAGTTTGGTGAAAAATTCCGTTGAAAGATAACAACGGTCCAAAATTAACGAATAAGGTGACAAAATCACATGTTTCATGACATCGGAGTCCAAAACTTTACAGTTAAAATCGGTGAATTCAATACACCAACAGCATTCTGACACAGTGTTGCCATCGACATCAATAGCTGTATTGCCCTCATATTCTTTATCTTTAACTTGTCCCATAGCCGTAAATTCGCCTGTTTGGACGTTTTTTTGGAACTTTGCGACAGAATATCTGTTAGCCTTTTGATACTTTGGTAGGCAAATGTCGAAGTTTCCTGCAGCAATTTGAAGTTTGTATCGTTCAGCGGGGAATGAAAGTTCGCTGAGACGGACGCGGAGGCCATAAGGCAGTTGGGTGACAGACAACGGCATGATCTGTATCTGCATAATTCATATTTGCACTTACTTCACTGGTCTCAAATACGAAACTAACAATAAACTTGATCAGGAGTTAAAACCGGTAACACATTGCCTACAAATAAAAATTTTTTGACATTTTATTTAACTTAACAAAGCGAAGATTACCCCAAATACTCAGTCATTTCTCCCTTAGCGCCGAAGCAATAGAGCATGTAGTGATACCTTTCAGCATGGAGAACTTTCAGCGTTCGTGCTAGTTTACATCTAAATTTATGATAACTTTTCATTCTTGCGGGGGCGTCGGGATCTTTTTGAGGATTGCCAAAAAATATATTGGTAACTTCGAATTGCACTTGGAAATAATTGTCACGATTCTGAAATACTATCAGTTGTTTTATGTATGACTGCTTAAGTTTTAATATACTCGTACGCCTTATGCAAAAATCTTACTTCATAAAAATTAATCAAATCGTCAGAATTGAATGTCGTAAGTTCTTCAAACGTTCCTACTAAATGCAAGTTTTTTAGTTTGCATTCTGGCGTGCTTATAAGATCATCTAACCACGACAATGGTTTGGAACCAACAGCTAATTTTACTTTTTCAACACGCGGGAATAGCTTCAACACGTCAGCCAAGCTTGAATCAAAGCTTGTATAATTCATTTCAATAGATTTCACAGATGATGATGAACTGATCATAGTTGAAAGTTTAATTAAAAATTCCGTCGAAAAATGACAAGAACTCAAAATTAACGAATCAGGTGACAAAATCACATGTTTCATGGCATCGGAGTCCAAAGTTTCACAACTACAAAATATAAGTTTGATACACCCACAACATTCTGCCACAGTGTTGCCGTTGACATTGATGTAAGTATAATTTTCCATATCTTCGATTTTTCCTACAGCGATAATTTTGCCCGTTTCGGCGTCTTTTTGGAATTTTGCATCAGTATATTTGATAACTTTTTGAAACTTTGGCGGGCATATATTTAAGTTTCCAGCAGCTATTTGAAGTTGATACCGTTCAGCGGGAAATGAAAGTTCGCCGAGACGGACCAGATGACCATAGGCCAGTTTGGTGACAGGGAATGGCATGATCTGTAACTGCATAATTCATATTTGTACTTTTTTCATTGATCTCAAATACGAAAGTAACAATAAACTTGATCAGGATTTAAAACCCATATCACATTGCCTACAACTTCAGTTTTTTTGACATTTTATTCAATTCAACGAACTGTAAAGTAATGCTCTTGCGAATAGTCAATTTTGAACTTTAACCGTTCAACTTGCGGCAACGGCAGCGCGCTGTTATCACTGCAGATTGAGGCAAAGGATAAAAAATCAAAAAGCTTACAAAAAAAAAATTTATACAAAATGAAAAAAACGTAAAAACAATATCAAGCTCCATCGCCGTCGTCACTGGTGCTATCTCCAATTTCCAAGATATTTAGCTCAATGTCACTAGCGCTAAATATTTCCGAGCCACTGCTGCTATCACTATCCGAGCAGATATCAAAAGTATCCTGCTTTAGGCCATGGCAAACAATAGAATGATGCGTATAGTCAACTCTGAGCTTTAGTTTTAGTTCTTCAAATAGTTTATCAAAGTTTTTCAATCTTTTAGGAATGGCGGCGGGATCCGCTCCGAATCTGGTGGACAGATTGGTAAATTCCAATTTCAGGTCTAGTTTACGGTTACGAGTCTGAAATAAATAACAAGAAAAACAACTGATTGTGAAGTTGAAGCAGACTTGTACAGTGGCGCTCAAAAGTTTAAGTACAAACGAAGCTGATGCACCGTGTGTGCTTGCACTTAAACTTTTGAGCGCCACTGTACGCCTCATTAAAAAATCTTACTTCATAATATTTTACCAAATCGGGAACGGCGAATGTCGTAAGTGCTTCAAATTCTCCCGATAAGTGCAATTCCTTTACTTTGCATCCAGGCGTATTTACAAGATCATCTAGCCAGTGCAATGGTTTGTAAATAGATTGTGCATCTATACTATCAATATGTGGGAATAATTTCAACAGGTCTGCTATGGTTGATTGGAAATCTGAATTCTTCATATCAATATATTTTACTGGTGAAAAAATCGTATATGAAAGTTTAGTGAGAAATTCCGTCGAAATACTAGAAAGAGGCAAAAATATCGACCACTTTGGTGACAAAATCACATGTTTCATGGCATCGGAGTCCAACATTTCACAGTCAAATTTGAAAAGTTCAATAAACCGACAGCATTCTGCCACAGTGTCGCCGTCGAGATCAATAGCAGTATCGCTCTTATGTTCTTCATGTTCGATTTTTCCCTTAGCCATAACTTTGCCCTTTTTTGGGCAAGGTCGGAAATATGCATCAGTATATCTAATAACCTTTGTATACGTTGGGGGGCAAATATTGAAGTTGCCTGCTGATACTTGAAGTTGATACCGTTCAGCGGGAAATGAAAGTTCGCCGAGACGGACCAGATGACCATAGGCCAGTTTAGTGACAGGGAACGGCATGATCTGTAACTGCGTAATTCATATTTGTACTTTTTTCACTGGTCTCAAATACGAAACTAACAATAAACTTGATTAGGATTTAAAACCCATATCACATTGCCCACCACTTCAGTTTTTTGACATTTTATTCAATTCAACAAAGCGAAATACACCCCCCTTCAAACACAACAAAACATCAACCAATTTAAACCACTTCACCGAGATATCACACAGTCTTTAATATCATTTGCGACGGCATTCTGCATGCCTCCATCAATTTTAGGCTTCTTTGGTACAGGATGACAGTACCGACCTACTTCTTTAACAGGTCCGAGCATGGGATCTGCATACTTTTCCGACAAAGTGTATGTTGTAGCATCTTTTCCATCATTTCCATAAACAATTTTTATAATCGGCAAATACCTTGGGGTATCTCCTTTCCAAATTTTGAACTTTCGCCGCATGTTTTGTCTCAGTTTCTTTGCTGGTATTTTTGCTGTGGTGTCGCCGTTGGTTAGTTCCAAGTATATCAGGAAGTTTCTGCGTAGAGTCTGAAAGGCGCTCATAAAACAAAGTTAGAGAAAAATATATATAAAAAACATACTTTAAAAGACTGCTTCAACTCATCAACAGTAAAAGTTGCAAGCTGTTCAAAAGTGCCAGTCATGTTCAGCTCCTTCAATTTGCACTTGGGGTCATTTGCCATGCTCATGACATCCGACAGCCACGGCTTGGCAGGAGTGGCATTGTCCACGGTTACCATTTCAAGCTTTGGAAACAGTCGAAACACGTCGGCATAGCTTAATACGCCCTTTGGATTGGTAATCGACATGGACCACTCGTTTCCGGAAGTAAGCGTGGAAAGTTTGTCGAGAAACTCGACCGAAGTGTGGCAATCTGTCAACCGTGTGTGGTAAGGCGACAAAATAGCATGATCGATAGCGTCTGATTGTAAATCTGCCAAGCACAAGTTTTCGAAGGTTATCTGGATGCCACATTCCATCAATTCGTTATGGCCCAGGATAATCCGTTGACGTTGATAGGGATGGAGATACCCCCAAGCAACGACCTCGCCATTTTCATTGGAAAGCTTATTCACCGAGATGGATCTTTTGAGTTTTTCTATATTCGGCGGACATATGTTGAAATTGCCACCAGCTAATCGAAGATTGTGGCGTTCAGTTGGAGTTGAGAGTTCGCCGAGACGAGAGAGAAGGCCGTAAGGAAGTTTGGTGACGGGGAATGGCATTTTCTGGAAAAGAAGTTTCAGAAATTGAGAATGAAACGAGCGGAAAGCGTGAAGCAACGCAAAGACAAAATCAATGGCTCAGAAAAACTGCACAGACACGAGCTACTTTTAGCAACGAGAGTGCATTTGGGGTAAGCGGCTGCCACTAGTGTTGCGCGTGCACACTTTTTTTCGTTTTATTCTTTGAAATTGAAGTCAAAACAGTAAAAATTTCTGGTAAACCACTAACACGATGCCTATAACTCTATCGCAAAACAAAAGTAATCAAATTTTTATCATTCCATTTATTCAACACCTTTATATATAAGTTTCCATATATTAATTTTTACATTATTAAACTTTTTTTAGCTGTACAACATTCCAATAGTAGGCAATAAAGTTATAAATACATTTACGTAGGTGGCATGCGTGCTATTTTCCACTTTTTTTCGATGAACCCTCGCCAGAGTTTTTCTTCAATCCACCTGGCGTGCCTTCAGTCGAAGCAAGACGGCGTTTTTTGGCTCCACTTTTAGTAGGAAGTTCCTTGGACAAATAATAAGCTTTAATGTTATAATTGTCGGTTGCTATAACAGTCACGCGTGGGCCAATCGGAACACTTGTATACCCGTCAACACATGTCATCGTTTTGCACAAATCTTCATGCAACTTGTCATCAGCATCTATCTTTTCTGGGTCGTTGTCCTCAGAAAAGTCCAAAAGTACATGAAGAGAGCTATTGAGAGTCTAAATAAACAGTTTTTTCCTATTACAAAGCAAAGTTTATATATAAAAACCTTACCTTAAAGTAGTCTGTCAACTCTTTGCCGGTAAAAGTCAAAACATCTTTATGCGACCCACTGATCTCTAACTCCACCAATTTGCACCCCGGTGTGGCCACGAGATCGCTCAACCAAGGTGTTGCGGGAGCAATATAATGCATTCTCAAAACCTCAAGATCCGGAAACAATCTCAGTGTGTCTGCGATGCTCAAAACGCCTTCTGCCGCATCAACATGCATATGCTTGACAGATGATCGAACCATAGATGACAGTTTTGTGAGAAATTCGGTCGACATATCACAACCATCCAAAACTATAGATCTAGGTGACAAAATTACATGCTTCATAGCGAGATTTTTCAAGTCTTCCAGTCCAAAGTCGTCAAAAGTAATAACGTTGACGCACTCTGTCAATCTGTCACCACGTAGTTTGATGTTTTTTCGAACCAAACTACGGGGTTTTGTACCCCGAGCAATTATTTGACCGGTTTCGTCGTCACTTAAGAAAGCTGTACGTTCTCTTCTATCTAGTCTTTGTAATCTCGGCGGGCAAATAGGATCGTTTCCGCCGGCTACTTGAAAGTAGTACCGTTCGGCGGGAGATGAAAGTTCGTTGAGACGGGCGCGGAGGCCATAGGGCAGTTTGGTGATAGGAAACGGCATGATCTGTAAATGAAGTTGTATTAAAGAAAAGAAAGCGCTAGATAAAATATATAAACGCAAGCTCCACAGTCATGTAAAAGCACACACGAGCATTTGCGACGATGTGAGAGTCCATTTGGGATAATTGGCCGCACACTAGTGTCGCAGGTGCAATGCGCTTCATTTGCTTGATTTTAAAACGTCTTGCGCTTCATTTGCTTGATTTTAAAACATAAATAAACAAATAGTATTTAGGAGGACACTGTTCGTACTTCGATGAACAACTGTACCAATGGTTAACTATTTATTTATATGGATAAATAAAAAGCATTTCAATTTATAAAAATATAAAACAAATTAAACGTTAATTAGTGTTTTCTAAACAAAGTATTCTGCAAACTTAAGGCCAATAACTGAATAACAAACACAAGGCTGACGTTTTCACAATTTAAAGCGAGTAAAATGGCTCTTTTTTATAGCAACGTAATTGAAAGTATTGACCTGTAGTATCAGAGCGCACTTCTAATTTTTGACTCAACCCTTTCACTAATTTATTAAATTTTTCTATTAGTGCGGTGTCGAAATCAGTGGTAAGTTCCAACATGAAAAAGAAGTAACTGTCTCGAGTCTGAAATAAAAGCTGTTAGTTTATACAGGTAAAATCTGACATAAGTAAACTCGTATGTCTTAAATAAAAATCTTACTTGAACGTAATTGGCTAAATCGTCAACGCTGAACGTGATGAGTCCTTCAAACGTTCCCTTCATGGTCAACTTTTGTAGCTTGCATTCTGGCGTGTTTACAAGATCATCTAGCCAAAACAATGGTTTATCAATACGATTCACTCTCATAGTTTTAACTTCCGGAAATCGCATAAAAAAGTCTTTTAAGGTATACTCGTGATGTGCAGATAAGTCTTCAATATCAATATGATGAACGAATGAATGAATCATGGTCGAAAGTTTAGTGAGAAATTTGGTCGACATATCACAATCATCCAAAGTTATATCCTTAGGTGACAAGATGACGTGCTTCATAGCGTTGGACTCCAAAGCTTCACAGTCAAACTGATCGAATACAATTTTATCATTGCACTCTGTCAGATTGTTGCCATCAAATAAAAAAAGGGTTGGTTCATTTTGGTCATAAGCACCTTCAACGTCAACTTCGCCTGTATCGGAAGAGTTAAAGAAAAATGCAAAGTCAGTTTTTTTCGTTTTTTGAAACTTCGGCGGACAAATATTAAAGTTGCCTGCAGCAACTTGAAGGTTGTATCGTTCAGCTGGAAATGAAAGTTCGCCGAGACGGACGAGATCACCATAGGCCAGTTTGGTGACGGGGAATGGCATGATCTGAAAGTGGATATACATGAAACGTTGTCAAGGAAAAATATGTAATGAAACAGAACCGCAAACGCAAAGAGCGACTGTCATTACAAAATGCATTTTTTTGTAATGGTTTTATTTCCGGAAGTTTGTTTGGAACATCTGGTGTTCGCACTCGTGCGCGATGTGTTCGCTGCTTTTCTTGTTTTGATGCCAAGGCTCATAGAGGGTGAATAGGTGTGAGAGCTGACACTGAGTCTGTCGGCATTTCCGCCTTCAGTGGTGATCGGGCCGACCATGGTTGCTTCCAGATGTGGTCGGTGATCGTTAATGTTAGATGAACATTGAAATGCGCCAAACCTTACATTTACATTTGCATATTTCGACAACTTTGTAATTTGTTTATTCGGTCTTTTTTAATTAGCTTTGCTCAGTTAAATAACTACTTGGCTGAACTGAGGCTCCCTTAAACAAATAAGCAGTTTTCCAAACATGCCTGCCCGATTTTACCGTTTTGACAGCACTTTTAAATAAGGTTCTACAATAATTTCGATAAGGAACTATACAACACAACATACAAACGACATCTGCTGTGCTGTGAACATTAGACAATGACAGAATCACGTTACACATGTTTGCACTTTCCGGCACTTCAAACGCCGTCATTGCCAGGGCGTAATGAATAGGCATAATCAGGAAAACTATAAATAAAAACGTCTGGACAAGCGATGACAACAATAAAGAAGCTGCCGTTTTTGAAATCGTTGTTGATTTCTTTTTGTGCATAAAAACGTTTACGATGAAATAGGTGATGCACAAAAGCAAGGCAACCATAATGAACATGTCAATAAAAAAGAAGAATTTACTGGAGAGTTTGTTCGGACCAAGGTAGATGAATGTAGATTGGTCAAAGTAAACATCCAAGGCGCCATTTGTGTCGTTATGTGCTTTTTGACGGATAATATCGGCAGTTTCGGACGTGGCATACAATAAACAACCAATAAAAATGTACAGCGCAATGTGTGACATTACAACGAGGAATAAACTGCGTTTGTTTTCGAAATAGGCTCGATATTCTGGTCGAAAAACGAATACATATCGATTAACCAGTGACAGTACTGTACTCATTTGGACATTGATGAATAAAATACCCCATATTGCGACGCCAACTAAAGTTGTTTCGTATGTCAAGTGCCGTAATATTCCTCCCTGGAATCCAAAAACAGGTAAAAATGCAAACTATTAGACAAATTTAACGGCAAACTTACAAAATACGAACCAAAATAAGGGCTAATCGCCATAGGTTTAAAAAGAACAACTGCAAGTTCGAAAAGTTGTGACCAAATCAGCTGATTGATAAGATAGTATTTGAATGAGCCAAGGACTTTCGATTTTGTCAAAATTACATAGCTGCTAAATGTGCCAAGAACAATGCTGACGATGCAAAATGCGTAAAAAATATAATCTGACATGAAAATGGAGTTCATCTTGGAAAATGGTAATAAACTACTATTCATTTTGATGCCGGCATGAAGTGAATAGTAGCCATTTTGGGGCTCGTTAGAGGCATGTTCACGGTACAATGAGGTTTACAAGTACAATAAACTGTCGCTGCTTTATTGGAAACCGGGAAAACGTATATATAATTTACGATTTATATTCGGAAGTTGTCTAGGCTTAATATAAGTCATCAGTATTGGCAGAGATGAAAGAACACCATTTTCAACTTTTTTTTTACTGTATTGAATGAATGATACAAAAAAACAAGCACTGTGAACTTTATACGTTAACAACAGTAAACAATATTTTACAACTGTCCCGTAAAACCATTCCCACAATCATTGGTGTTTTACAATATAAACTATCACTTTCTGTGTTGCAACTTTGTTGCTTCGTCACTTTTTTTAAAACTCACAATCTAGTTTGTTCTGATGCAAAAAAAAGGTTTTTATTCAGCATGGCTCAGCTTAATAACTACTCGGTTGAACTGAGGCTCCTTTAAACAAATAAGCAGTTTTCCAAACATGACTGCCGGATTTCACCGTTTTGACAGCACTTTTAAACAAGGTTCTACAATAATTCCGATAAGGAACTATACAACACAACATACAAATGACATCTGCTGTGCTGTGAACATTAGACAATGACAAAATCACGTTACACATATTTGCACTTTCCGGTACTTCAAACGCCGTCATTGCCAGGGCATAATGAATAGGCATAATCAGGAAAACTATAAATAAAAACGTCTGGACCAGTGATGACAACAATAGAGACGCTGTCGTTTTGGAAATCGTTGTTGAGGTTTTCTTGTAAATAAAAACGTTTACCACAAAGTGAAAAATGCATAAAAGCAGAGTTATCATAATGATCATGTCGACGAAGAAAAACAGTTTGCTCGGGAGTTTGTTGGGACCGAGATATATGAATGTTGATTGCTCAAAGTAAACATCCAAGGCGCCATTTGTGTCGTTATGAGCTTTTTGACGGATGACATCAGCAGTTTCGGATGTGCCGTACAATAAACATACAACGAAAATGTACATTGAGATGTGAATAACCCCCACAGTAAATAAAGTTCGTTTGTTTTCCATGTATGGCCGAAGTTCCGGCCGAAAGACGAATACGTAACGGTTGACCAGGGAAAGTACTGTACCCATTTGAACATTGATGAACAAAAATGCCCATATTGTGATGAAAATTAGAGTTGTTTTATACGATACATTGTGCAAAACACCTCCCTGAAATTTTTACGAGTAATGTGATGTGAAATGTTAATGTAAACTTACAAAGTACGAACCCAAATAGGGGCTAATCGACATGGGCTTTAAAACAGCGACGGCAACTTCAAAAAGCTGCGTCCAAATTAGTTGGTTGATAAGATAGTACTTGAATGAGCCAAGAATTTTTGATTTTGTTACAATTACATAGCCACTAAAAGTGCCAAGAATGATGCTAACTGCGCAAAAAACGAAAACAACGCTTTCCGGCATGAAAACTGAATCCATTCTTGGTAATGTCATCTTTACTTTGGACAGTAATATGAAATAAAAACATCTCGTATAAGGTCGTATTAGAGCCACAGATAATCAAAATACGACAAATGGTACCTACATTTACACTACATTGAATTGTGGTTTCCTAATTGGGAATAGACAAGGAAAATCTGGTCAGATAATGAAAACTCAGATTCAAAAGAAGAGTAGTTATTTGACGAAGCATTTCGAAAGTTTTTTTTGCCTGTAATCAAAAAAGCAAAAGAAAGTCGTAAAACTTTGGTGATCAGAAAAACAAAAAATGCACCTTTTTCGAAAGCCATAATCATAAATATGTCACCGTAAAGTATAGCCTACGTGCAAACTATATACTCATTTACATACCTAACGGTTACTTATAGTAGCTTCACTGTAACTGTATGAGTTACATGTGACCGAAAGTCAAGAAACACTTGACAGAACTCGTTTCGCGTACTGAAATTCACGACAAATTAGGCATTATTATACTAAAATATTTTATTAAATGATCTTTTTAAACTGTGTTTTGGTGTTTCAACACTGACACGAATTTACAGTTCTTGCTGCTTACATTTGGTTTTTACACGTGGTCGCGAATGTGCCCCAAATACACTCCCACAACGAAAACGTCTGCGCGCGAAATGTGTTCGGTTGAAAACGTTGTCGCAACTTTGCAGCTGCTTCGTCGGTTTTTCGAAAACTCAAAGTCAATTTTGTTCCAATAATCCACTAATCTGTAATCATGGCCGCCAATCCTGACATTGAAGAAGTCGAGGCCGAGGATCCGTTCGCCGAAGAGTCCCGGATTTGGAAGAAAAATGTCCCGTACATGTATGATTCCGTAAGTTGGCTCATCTTTTTTGAACTTTATATATTTTATTTGCTTCCAGATGGTAACACATGTTGTGAATTGGCCTAGCTTGACTGTCCAATGGCTTCCCTATGTTATTCGGTGAGTTTTACCTTGGTGGAAATTGTTTTTTGTTAACGGTTGTCGTTTTTCAGCCCCGAGAACAGCGATCACGCGATATTCCGGCTTTTGTTCGGCACCCACGCCACCGACGAACAAAACCACTTGATTGTGGCGAAGGTGAAGATGCCTCTGAACGACACCCAATTCGATGAGGACAAATTCGACCCCGATCGCAAGGAGTATGGCGGTTTCGGTGCCGTCACGGCCAAGATCGACGTCGAAATCCGCATGAACCACGATGGCGAGATCAATCGGGCTCGGTATGTCCCGCAGTATCCGCACATCATTGCCACGAAGCCGCCAAGCAGTGATGTGCTGTTGTTCGATTACACGAAGCATCCGAGCCAGCCGAGTGATGGTCAATGCCACCCGCAACTTCGACTTCAGGGGCACACGCAAGAAGGCTACGGGCTCTCCTGGAACAAAGTCAATGCGGGGCATCTTCTCAGTGCCTCGAACGACAAATCGATCTGTCTGTGGGACGTCCAGGGCAGCAGTTCATCGGATACTTGCATGTTTGCGAAGCGGACTTTCCTGAAACACACTGACATCGTCGAAGATGTCTGCTGGCACGACACTCATGGCGAGGTCTTTGCTTCGGTGGGTGACGATAAGCGTCTGATGATCTGGGATGCTCGGAATGATGCCCCCGCTCCGTGCTACAACATCGAAGCACACAAGACTGATGTCAATTGTGTCAGTTTCAACCCGCATAATGAGTTCATCTTGGCTACTGGGTCTGCTGATAAGGTTTGTTTTTCCCTTTTTTGCACCTATACGATATGAACGTGTTTCAGACAGTCGCCATGTGGGATCTCCGCAACCTCGACAAACCGCTTCACTCCTTCAAGGGCCACACTGACGGCGTTCTGAAAATCGAATGGTCGCCCCACCACGAATCCGTCTTTGCTTCATCCGGAAATGAGCGAAATGTGTACATCTGGGACGCCTCCAAAGTCAATGATGACCCCATTTCCGATGACGGCCCGGCGGAGCTGCTGTTCATCCATAGCGGGCATAAGGGCAATGTTCTCGACTTTTCGTGGAACATGTGCCAAGAAAACACGATTGCCAGTGTTGGGTGGGACAATTCGATGCATATTTGGGAGATGGCTGATCGGATTTTGGCTCAGTGAGGGTTTTTGACTTCGAAATGTTTGATAATTTTGTACTTTTTGTGGATAAAAAATGGCATTTTTGATGTTTTTGGGGGATCTGAAGGGTGGGAAACACGCTTTTATTGAATTTATGCAAAATATTGGACCACAAAATGATAGATTTTGCCACCATTGGACCCTGGAAGGCCCCAGGCAAACATCTGTCGACGCGGAATACATGGGATGCAAAGCGAGTCGGCCCCAACCCAAACCAGGCAAAGCGCGACAACGTCGGGCGTTGTCGCTGGAAGCCACGACGGGCAACCTGAGACAGAACTCGGAGTATAGAGACCTGGTTAGGACAAGTTCACTTAAAGTAAGCCCGCAAACATCGTCATTGAATACAGAAACGCTTTGCAGGAGGGCAAAACGGCCGCCACCGGCATTGCGGGCATCGTTTCGAATGATTCGAGGCAGGCTGTCGACTATCGGGCCGCGACGTATCATGATGCCATGGATTCGTCGCAGAAGGCGATGATTTCGTCTGAGGCGTCGGAATCGATGAAGGCCGCGCCACCGTCGTCGATGAATGCCGCGAGACCGCAATTGACGACCCAGGGTACTGTAGAAGCTCCGACGAGCCAGCAAATGCCTTCAGGACAGTCGGCGGGGCCGGTCGTGCCGATTAATCTCGCTAATATCCCACATACACCGTATCCGGGCCTGGGGCAGCCGGTACAGCCTCAACAACAGCGGTACTATCCACAGTATGCCCAGCAGCCCCAACAACCCCGACAGCAGGCCATTCCCGTCGCGGTTCCCACAGATGCCACCCAAAACCCGCAAAGACACAATTCAGAATTCGCGAGGAATGTCCGCGAACATCAGAGGATCGCCCCACTCCCAGCCGGTGCCACCGTGCCGGAATATGACTACAAACAGCGGACTGAGATCCCGCAAACTCATCACCGTGTAAGCCTTTTTTTACCCCACTTTTTTACCTACCGTATTCCAAATTAGTTAAATTTTTTTCAACTACCGTATTCCAGCGCGAAACCTCCCAACAACCCCGCAACAGACACGATAAACACCGTCATCACCGCCGTCGAAAACACCAAAAACACCATCGCCGACTCCTCAATGAAGACGACACCCTCTACGAAGTGGGCACCGTAATGCCGACCGTCGACGTCGATTACAACGATGACTTCTATCGACGGAAGGGTCTGGCACCACACTCCCTGGTCGCGACATTCAACGACAAACCGACGACATCAAACGGGGCATCTGTTGGTATACGAGAGGAAGCGCCCAAGTTTACTGCTTCATAGCGGTCTTTATAATCACTTTTATACTTATTACATTGATATGCGTCTTTGAGTTGTAAAATGAATGAAATATGTCACCGTTAACATAATTCGTTGATTAAACGCCATAAAATCGTGGTCAACAAAAATATATAGCGTTGAAAAACGTCACGACCCGGCGCAAAACAAACGGGTCCCACTCATGGTCGGATGGCCGAGTGGTCTAAGGCGGTAGACTCAAGAGATCTTCTCTTCCGAGCATTGCTCGGGTTCGGAGCCTTCTACTCCGCGAATGCGGGCGTGGGTTCGAATCCCACTTCGACCAAGAATTTTTTTAATTTCGTTTATCGTAATTTTGTTTTTATCAGTTTTTATTAATTTTTATTGTTTTTCAGAGTTACCGCTGTAAAGTTTTACTTCAATGCAAAAATTTTACAAAAAATTTTTAAAAACAAAAGTTTCCGTTTAAAAACAAAGACTATTAATGTCAACATCACAATGTGATAAATACGTTGTTCCTAGAACTACAAGCAGTAAGAAAGTTAAAATTAAATATTCGATTTGTTTTCCACATTTTGCATCAAAGTTGTGTGTGACGTTGTTCGCACAACGCCAACCTTTCACCTTGCTCTGAAAAAGTTTCATTTCCTTTTTCAATCGTCGATTTTTGTCTCTGAATTTTATAAATTTTGGCTGTTTCACTTTGAATTTGCCTTCCAGCGACGATGAATATTGATCTCAGCGAAACCGAGAAGGTGTACACAGTCGATGGCATCCACCAGGGCCTTCGCGCCGATGGCAGGAGGTATGTTTTGCTTTTCCCAAGTCTGCTTTTCTGTTTTGATGAATCAACCCTGAATTCTTCAGCCTAATGGACTTCCGCCCGGTCATCATAGAGTTCGACGTCCTCCCCAACACCCACGGCTCTGCCCGAGTCCGCGTCGGCGGCACTGACCTCCTGGCTGCAGTGAAGCTGAGCATGCGTCAAGTCAAGGACACGACAGACTTCAGCAATCGCGTCGACTTCTACGTGACCTGCTCCGCCGTTGCCAGTCCCAACTTTGCCGGTAAACAGGGCGATGAATGTGCTCACAGGGTTGCATCCATGCTTCGAAAAGCGTATCGCAATGATCTCATTATTCCGGAGTTGAACAAGTAAGCGTTTTCTATGCATTTTGATAATTTTTATATATAAATTTCAGGCTGAAGCTGTCCAATGACCGTTACTTCCAGACAAAAGTCGATGTCCTTATCCTGAAGTACGATGGCAACGCTCTGGATGCTGCTTCGATGGCCGCCAAAGCCGCGCTTTCCGACATGAAATTCGTCGTTCCGACCATGATCGCCCGTGATGGCGGCAAAACCGTTCCCCAACTACCCGACAAAGCTCGATCTCAAGTCCAGGGCCTCGATGTCGCTACTGCGCCCGTCATCGTCACCCTCAACACTGTCGGGGATTCTATCTTCGTCGACGCCGATCTCCATGAGGAACAATGCGTCGGCAGTGTGGTCCATGTCGGCATCATCCCGCAAGAGGAACAACCTGATGTAAGTTTCAAGTGTCAAAACTTTATAAATTACAGTGCAATAAATTAAAGCAATTACAGAAGATGGAAACCGATGACGACGAAGACTGCTACATCACATTGCTGAAGAACACGCGGCCACAAACGTTCCATCAGGAGAAGTTTAACGATTTGCTGAGCGCCGGTGTGGAAGCCGCCAAAGAGCTGAATCGGGCCATCATGCAACGCATCGAGGAGCATCGCCGTGAACCGGTGAAGAAGTCGATGATCGGTCCGAGGGTTGAAACGTTTATGCGGTGAGAGGTTAATGGGGATTGTTGGACAGTTGTTGAGTTTTTTTGTTAAAGATTTTACAAGTTTGAATAAAGTTTACTCGTTGGCGAGCTTGGATTTCTCCTTGAGGGCACGGATTTCTGTACAGAGTTCATTGAAAGGGATGACGAAGTTGAAGAGGAGGTCTTTTGTTTGCTTTTCGACCCTGGAAGTGGCAAGATTGTAAAAATATATATAAAAATGAAAAAATATATAGAAACACACTCTTCCATCTTTTGCCGACACTCAGCAAGCTCCGCAGCTATACTGTCAATCTCAGCGGCATCGGGGCTCGATTTGAGGTGGTCACTGTTGAATACGACCTCGGAAAGATGCTTCATTTCCGCGATGAGTTCGGCATTCTTCTCGATCTGGGGCAGCTTGTATTCAATGACGAAAAGCTTCTCATCGGGGGTCAGTTCATCGGCCTGGAAGTGGTGATTAGTTAGAGGATGGGTAGGAGGTGGGTTATAGGGGACTTACGAGGGTATTGCGCTTCAACAGCTTCGTCAAATCCTCTTCCGGAATCTTCAGAATGCTCTCACCTTTGAGCTCCTTGAACCGGCCACGGACCGCGGCAATCTCCAATCCAACGGGCTTGCGATTGAGGGAAAAGTCGCCCGTAGCCTTCTCGATGACAGCGAGACGTTCATTGAGGAGATCCATCGCGGGATGGACGTGATAGCTTGCGAGGAAGAAGTTGGAAGATTAGGTGGCGGTGCGGTGACTCGCGAAGAAGGCGGTATTGCGTGAAGGAAAATAGGTCGGTGAGAGGGGTGTTTTACGATAAACTTTAACGACATTGGCGTGCAAAAAACAACACTTATATTACGTTTAATAAGCTTATTTTGCAAAATAAGATACTGGGCATGCTTATCTATTAATAGCGTAATAGAAATAATAAATGGTGCAAGATGAAGCGAGTTTGATTACAATAAAAAGAAAGTAAAGAAAGACACCGCATTCCTCCCTGCCGGCAACCTGCACAATCTTGACCAGCCTCAAGTGGGTGTCACGTAAAAACGCGCAAGGAAGCCAGCTTCATTTCTGACCGAGGAAGTACCAGCCAATTGGCTCCGTTTCCGACCCTCTTGGGCGTCGCAGAGCATGCATGAAATGAAACAGTTCTTCCTCTGTCTCACATTTCGGTTGATGTGCTTCGTCTTCACCGACACTTGGTTCGTTCCCGATGAATACTTCCAAGTGAGTTTCGCATCCTCAACCCTGCTTTTCAATTCTAATCAATCATTCCTTATCACTCCCCTTTCCAGTGCACCGAAGTCGCCTACAGTATGGCCTTTCGCCGAGGGCACCTCACCTGGGAATGGACCCACAATCCGCCGTTACGGAGCTACCTCCACCCCTTGAGCATTGCCTGGATATATGAGGTGTACCGATTCCTCGGGATCGATACGCCCATGGCCGTCCGATGTCTCCCTCATCTGCTTCACAGTTTTCTGTTTGCGATGGGCGATGTCGCCTTCATCAAGATGGTCAATCGGATTTTTTTTGCCAATCCGAGGGGTGGGTCTTTGTCATCATTTTGGGTTTTTCGAAGTTTGTATTTCAATGTCATCCTTTTCAGGCAACGCAAACACGCTGATTCTGTACTTTGCCAACTGGTTCATCATCTATTGCTCCTCCCGAACACTGAGTAATTGCGTCGAGACGGCGCTAACGCTGATTGCGTTGAATTGGTACCCGCTGTACGATGACGAAGCCGCGCCCATGTCGCCGCATGCCCGTCGGAGGCGCAAGTCCTTTGTTCCTTACATGTTTTTCGGGACTGTGGCGATTCTGATTCGACCCACGGCGGTGCTGATTTTCGGGCCGTTGGGGCTGTGGCATTTGGCGAGGAGTAATGAGCGGTGTCGGGTCATGTTGTAAGTCGTTTTATGCCTTTTTTGGCATACTGTAAGTTTATGTTTCTAGCTTTGCGATGCTCGTCTGTGGCGGGACTGTGATGAGTTCAATTCTGATCGATTCCGATTTGCGAAGGCCTCTGAAGTTCCCCTTGTTGGAATTCGCGAAGTTCAACTTCTTCACTGGTGGATCCGCCCACTTTGGCGTCCACCCCTGGTACTGGTACTTCACCGATGGCCTCCTAATCACCACGACGGGTGCCTACTTCCTCGCTCTTGGCGGCTTCGCAATCCAATGCAACCGACCAGCCGCGCGATCCCCGCCCAAGATCCTCTTCGTCGTCGCAGTCATCTACCTCGCCGTCCACATCTGGCTGCCCCACAAGGAGCATCGCTTCATCCTGCCCATCATCCCCCTCATGCTGCCATTCGCGGGCCTCCTCCTCCAACAGCTGTCCATAAAGCGGGCCAACATCACCCGAGCCCTGCTCTTCATCATCGTCACCGTGAATCTCATCGTTGCCGGCTTCGTGTGCCGAGTCCACCAGCGCGGCGTCAATGCCGTCACCTCGACCCTCATCGAAGACATCACGAAAGACGCCGTCGGCCCCGTCCACATTGTCCAGCTGCTCCCGTGCTACAGCATGCATCAGTACGCGGCCTTCCACAAGCTCAACGTCCGACATCACATGCTGGATTGCACCCCCAACCTCGAGCGTCGTCCGAACTACATTGACCAATCAGACATGTTCCATTTCAACCCCGTGGCCTACGTCAAACAGCATCCCAAGCTGCTACGTCCAGGAAAGTACGCGTATGTCGTCATCTACAAGAAGACGTACAAAAAGTTGGAGAAGATTCTCGCCGAAAACGGTTACGAGCATTTCGCGTCATTCGGCCACACGCCGACGCCAATCTCGGCAAATCAGGATACGGTTATTGTTGTGCTTAAACGAGTTGTAAAGAAAAAGGTGAACTAGAGCTTGATTCGTAACTTAAATTAATTTGTACTTTAAAGACGCTTTTGATCTCGTGTTTAATTAAGATTTGTATTATAAATAGCTCTGTACGCTATCAGAACAAAAAATCAATCGAAAAGTGGATGGGGGCCAAGATAAACAGAAAAAGGGACGCGAAAACAGGTTTAGAAACCGTGGATCTTGCAGTTTTCTTCCTTGACGATGCCGACCTTGCAGAGGAAATCCTTGATATGCTGGCGTTGGTCTCCGGTGACTTGGATGACCTCTCCGTACTCGGGGTGCTCAATGATGGTTCCGTTACAGTTGTGCATCTGGAAAAGGGGATAAAATATATATAAAACATTGGAAATGGACGCGACAAACCTTCTTCAAGTAGCGTACAATCTTCTTCAAGTCGTATTCGGGCGAGATGCCTTGCACGGTCGTAATGGCCTTGCGGCTGTTACGCTGTTGGATGCGGATGTGGCAGAAACCCTGATGGGTGCCCTCTTCATCCTCGAGCTGCTCGAAAGCGTCTAAAAAAGAGAAATTGAGAAAAGTATATATAAAAACGGGAAAAACTTACTTCGGGGTCGGTTTAGGTTCTGAATTGACTCTCCCATGATGGCGACTAGTCAGTTAGAGAATGGATCTGTAAGAATGGCGATGAAACCACGAGGAAATGATGCAACAACGGGTATTTTGTATCGATTTCGCAAACGAAGAAGGAAAAAGCGGAATGGGCTGCGTTTTTACGCAAGAAGGAAGCCCAGTTTTCGTTATGGGAGGATCGGGGCGGGCGCGTGCGCGTTTTCATGATGCAATGCTTCTTCCTCGCTAAAATGCCAAAACAGCGGTAATTATCCTCATTAAAAGTGCTCTATCAATTATAAAATAACAGTAGGACACTGCGCCATTGGTTCTAGTACTATTTTGGGACATCGGAACAATGGAAGCCAAAACCACATCCGTGTTATAGAATTAAATCAGAATCTGACATAACGCTTATTATACACATTGACATCAGACAAATCAGTTTTGAAAGCAATAATCAAACAATAATCATGAACTAAAAGCCCGTTTTGGGGTAAGAGAATAGTGCGCATGCGCGCCCCAACTTTGGTCTCACAGAGAGAGCTTGCAACCAGCCTCGCTACTGTTTCATTTTTCCCAGCCACCTACGCGCAGCCCAACAAAGGTGCTCTTTTTCGCGGATTTCTCGGGTGTTACTCGCTTTCACTCGATGCTGATCACTTATCAAGCTGGCACCGGCACGTTTTTGCCAATGCGGGTGGCAGTAGGGTGTTTTTGTCGCAGGTGATCGCGGGAGCTCTGCGTTTTGTGCGATTTTCCGTGGTAGTTGCTCTAGGCAGTATGAACTTTGACGCCCTTTGTACCGAACTTTTACCTATTGCTATTGTGTGTTAACTACATATGTATTTTTATGTTATGGAAACTGAATAGTTCTTCCGTTCTTGACTTTTTTTGTGTTATTCCTCTGGAAATTTAGCTACGAACCGTTTTTGTCACACTTTTGTTGTTGACCTTCTCATATCCTAAAGATGGCTGAGCTGAAGACACATCTGTTGTATGAAACTTTGGATATGGCTTTCAAGAAAAAGGTACAATCAATCAACAGTTCATATAAAATCCCTTTATTGACTCGTTTCAGATCAAGATCACAACACGCCACCAACTTCATCTCGATGAGCCCAAGTTCTGGAAGTTCGACAAGCCTCAAGACACCTGCGCCCTCGCCATCTCATCGTCCCATGGCTATCGAATGGTGGCCTACATTGTGAAGTATGTTGCTACCTGTGTTTCGGGGTTTTTTGAGTTTCAATGTGGTGTTGTGTATGTTTTTTTATTTTGATTCGTAATGATCAATGTTGTTTTGATGCTCTCATTTCAGAATTTCGCCAAACATTTTTGCGCCGATCTTGTCATTCTCGCCCAAAAACCTTATTCGACGACTGATGTTTCTCGCGGGCCGGTACTGTACCAGCATTGAGAATTACCTATATTATTATGAAGGTGTTGATCGTTTCATGCACGGCCTCGCGTTCAATGACGGTATGTGATTTTTTTTGATTTCCGAAAACAATCTTTTTTGTTTCAGCCCTTAGTGCCACTGACATTGCCGATGATGAGTTCCTCTTCTATTGCTACATGGAAGGTCGCTCGTTTGTAAAGTCTCTACAATGCGATTTGACCGAGTTCTATGGAGGCTTTCATTGTTTGCAACACATTGGTAATGCAGTTATCGGTTCACTCGTCATTGATGGCTTTTTCAAATCCACAGCGGGTGCCTGTAAGCTTCTGAGGGGTCTGAAAATCGAGAAGTTGCATATATTGCCGGGTGTTTGCCCGGCCAAACTCTCCCGTGACATTTTTTATGGAACAACGTAAGTTTTTTCCATCAAATTTTTACGGTGATTTGTCATGCTGTAATTTCAGGCCCCAGTTAAAGTACATGAAGCGCTTTCATTGCGGTAACAAAATTGACATCTCTCTGACGATCAAAATGTTGAAGCGCTACCATATCGATGATATTAGGTTTGATGATGTCCGATTTGTGGTTTGTTAATGTTATATGAACTTCGCCGCGTTGATAAATTGTTTATTTTCAGAAGAAAGTCAGAATGCCATTCGAAGACTTACACTGAGAAAAAAATAGTTACAATTGGCGCTTGCGTTACAATTTTTCCATGCAAATCAGGATTACATGCGTTACAGGCATTTTTGCGTTACAAATTGTAATGCTTTGGCGTTACAGCATTACAATTACAAAATGTAACCCGGATTTGCATTACAATTGTTACACTGCATTACAAAAGCCGACACTTTGCAAATTTTGGGAAATCAGAGTCCAAAAGAGGCCAACGATTCAGTAGTCACTTTAAAAAGTTAGAAGCTGTTTTTGTGTTGTTCGGATAGCTCAATGCGGTGAGGCGCGTGCGTCGCGTGCCACCGGTTGAGTGTTCGAAACCTTGCCTTTTTGTTTATTTTTTACTGAATTTTATGCAAATTCGCGTTACAATCGGTAATGCGAATTGCGTTACAAATTGTTATGCGTTTTGCATTACATTGAGTGTAATCCTTCAAAAAATTACATTTCGCTCCTGTAATGCAAAAAATTGATAAGCGCCGATTGTCATTCCGTGCGTTACCCTCGGTAACGGAATTGTAACTATTTTTTTCTCAGTGTAGTGCAATCGGTGAAAAAAGCCATGGATGCGTTGTGGACGGCGATTGAAAACAACAAAGGCGCTCGAATCGTCGTCAATTGCAGTCAAACGAATCGTTTTCCGAATCTTCAACCAACTGCTGTGATCGCTTATCTGCATGAACATCTGCCTGACTTCGTAATTGATTTTAATGAACACATCGAGTGGAAATATACTAAAACAGTGGGTTTGAAGTCGATGAAGGTTGTTCTTGCTTTCTCGTGGGCATAGTTTTGGTTTTTTGTTAGTTGCCTTTGTTAGTTTTGTTTTTGCTACAATAAAATGTTTTCTTTTTTTGGGTTTTTGGTGTCTTATCTGTTTCTTTCGGATAACAGTATCTTATTACTAATGCTCGGTGTTTCATTCTCGTTGATCATTCGCAGAAATGCCAGAACTGAAGGTTCATCTGTTGTTCGAGGCCTTGGATATTGCTTTCACGAAAAAGGTACGTCCAACGTTCCATTTTGAATCGATTTTTTTTAAACTTTTGTTTTAGATCAAAACCATTTCCCGCTTCCCTCTCGATCCCGATGACGAACTCATCGAGGTCGACTCCTGGTACTTCTGCCGCCCTCAAGATACCTGCGCTCTCGCCGTCTCATCGTCTCATGGTTATCGAATCGTAGCCTACGTTCTGAAGACCTTCGCTACCTGCGTATCGGAGAAGACAAATGTCTATCGCTGTGGTGTCGCGTATGTTTACCACTTTTAATCATTATTCTTCTTTTGATAAACACATTTCAGCCCAGAAGAGTCCATTTACATACAAATTGTGTCTTTCACTTCCAAGTACCATGTTCGTCGTTTATTGGATCTCGCAGGTCGCCATTGTACCGAAATCATTGGTTACAACTTCTCCGAGGAGTTCCTTGACCCTTTTTGTGAGAGTCTCGCGTTCAATGACGGTACGTCTCTTTATTTTTATATTTTTCAACAATAAAAACATCAAAAATCCATCTTTTTAGTACTTCCTGGAAAGTACATCTGTCGTAACAAGCGACTTTTCCTTCCATACATGAAAAACCGATCGTTTGTTCCTTCCTTACATTGCCGTCTGTCCCAGTTCAGTTCTGCATATGATTTTCATTGTTTAAAGTCCGTCGGTAATGCTGTCATTGGCACACTCGTCATTGACAGTATTTTCAAGTCGCGAACCGATGCCTATGTGCTTTTGAAGGACTTGAAAGTCGAGGATTTTTACATTTTGCCCGATTCCTGTCAGACCAGAATCACACGAGACATCTTCTACAAAACAACGTAAGCTATTTTGAGGTTTCCGGTCATAAAATGTTGAACATACTGTAATTTTAGGCCCCAGTTGAAGTACATGAAGCGCTTCCGTTGCGGCAACAAGATAGATGTCATTCAGACGATCAAAATGTTGGAGCGCTACAGTATTGACGATATTACCTTCGATGATGTTCGATTTGTGGTGGGTCTTTTGTTTCGATGCACCGTAAACTCCGATAATATGATTGTTTTTCAGAAGAAAGTCATGATGCCATTCAAAGACCTCATGAAATCCGTGAAAGAAGCCATAGACGCCTTGTGGAAAGCGATTGAAAACAACAAAGGCACTCGAGTCGTTGTACGGTGCAATCTCGCGGATCGTGTAAAACATGGGCAGCACTATGCCGCCGTCCAATATCTGACTCAACAGTTGTCTGACTTTAAAATCGAAAATACTGGCTTCATTGACTGCACGTATACGAAAACCGTTGGCTCGAAGATGTTGACTGTTGAATTTGAATGACTTGTTTGTGGTTTTTTTGTTAGTTTAACTAGTTTATGCAGTTGTTAAAATCAAAGTTTAATTGTATTTTGATCATTTTGGAGAGACTATCTGTTGAATTGTCAGATCACTACCTACAGTAATCACAGTATAGCTTGTTTATTACTGTTTCAATGTTTCAGCCATGCCAACTTTGAAGAACCATCTCCTGTTCGAAGCGCTGGACATTGCCTTCAAAAAGATGAACCCTGATAACAGGTACTACAGTCGCGACGGTCCGACGAAAATCAACTTTTGGGGATTCGATCCGAAAGAGACCTGCGCTTTTGCCATATCTTCGTCTCATGCCTATCGGATGCTCGCCTACACTGTGAAGAATTTTGCCACTTATGTCGATGAGGACCCTGGCCAGATTTGTCTTGGTATCTTGTACGTTTATGCATAACTCAAACATACCAGTTCATACCAGCACTTTTCAGCAACATGGACCTCAACATTTCAGTCATGTCCTTCTCTCAAGAATGCCACATTGATGTGCTGATGAGTCTTGCGGGTGAATACTGTACTAACATCGTTGCAAAGTGGGATAGGGCCGACAATGAGTTCACCGCTCCGTTTTACGACAATTTAAAGTTTAATAATGGTAGAAGCCATTGTTGTTTTTGGCACTTTTTGACTGGTTGTTTCAGTTCTCAGCACCGACACCATCGACCGCGACGCCAAACCTTTCCGTGCTTACATCAAGGGCCGAAATGTCATCCCATCAATCAGGTGTGCTTTGTTCAGTGATGACTACTACCATTGTCTGCAAGATGTGAAGGGTACTGTTATCAATGAACTTATCATCGAACAAGGTAAGCTTTTCGTCCCATCAGAACCCATTTCGACCGAATGCTTTCAGTTTTTTCGCCGCTCACTCCCTCCACTTTCAACCTCTTGTCGGAACTCAAAATCGTCGATCTAAAGTTTACTGATGATCTCTGTCTCAATAAAGTATGGGTCTATTTTGACATTTTCTACAAGTCTATGTAGGTTTTTCATAGTTGTATGCACTTTCGACTTTGACTTTGACTTTCCAGGCCTCAATTGAAATACATGAAGAGCTTTGATTTCCACAACCCAATCACCGTCTCTGCAATGCTTCAGATGCTCCAGCGATACGACGTTGACAAAATTGGGTTCGGTAACGTCTTTTTCGAGGTGCGTTCCTTACTGTTTTTCGAGTCTGAACAACTTTTGATACAAGGTTTTTGCAGAAAATGCGATCGCCGTTCAATGAGTACATCACAGAGCTGCGACAAACAGTGGACACCATTTGGAAGACTATGAAAAACTGCAAAGGCGAATACACACATGTTGTATGCACTTTTGCCAATGGGGGTGCAGTCGTTCCTGACCTACTTGTTGCTGATGTGGCCAACCGCCTAAACGAAGTCTTGCCCGAGTTCAACATCCTGCCGACTCATACTGAAGTTATTAGCTTCCTTTCTAAGACGGAGGGGGAGAAACAATTGGTAGTCTTTCTGCGATTTGGCGTGATTGTTTGAACATTTTTTGTTACATTTTGTTGAGTTTCTGATTTTTATAAAGAATTGAATATTTTGATTATTGTGAAATTGGAAACAAAGTTGGTTGTCTTCATATACTGTATTTTATTTACACGTAATACACTTCACTGCCCCATTATGGGTCCCACCACGAACAGTGGTGGTGCAAGTTCGTTTCAGTTATCGTTTTCGACATTTGATGGGACTGTCAGTTGTCGACTTTCCGCCACCTTACTTGCCTCTCACGTGCCGCGTTACCTTCTCCCACATAAATGCCATGATTAGGTGGCCTTTTGTTTAGTGAAAGCATAATGCTACCCGTCTTTTCAGACCGTGATAGTTTGATATCGCCGTTTCGCGCAGTCGTGTCATTTTTAGGGATCTTTGCGCCGAAATTTAATTTAATTGTTAACCTTTTAGGGGCCCCGATGGCATTTCTACGTACCCATCTGCTCTACGAGGCTATAGACATTGCCTTTGCCAAGGCAGAGAAGGACTTCTTAGACAAGCATGCTCTCGATCCCAGTAAGCGCCGTTTCTGGAAGCTGACCGAGCCCCATCATGCTTGTGCCCTCGCCATCTCGTCTTCCAATGGCTACAAGCTCGTCGCTTACATGTTGCAACGGCACGCTACCTGTGTCAAAGTAAAGGATACCTTTATTCAATGTGGTACTCGGTATGTTTTACAAAAATCGAACATATATATATATAGTTTAATTATTCTTGGCGTTTAGACACTATCACTACACTGTCTCCGTAATCAGCTTTTCGCTTAAACAATACATTCGTCGTTTCATTGAACTTGCTGGCCGTTTTTGTACACGATTGGAAAAGTATTCCGATGCATTCAAGTCTGATATCCATTCAATCTTCCTTGATTCTCTTGCTCAAAATAATGTTTGCGTTCGTTACGGTAAGTACTAAGCATTTGTTACCTTATTTTTACCTGCTTCAGTGTTGTCTTTTAGGTTCTGAGCTACGCTATTACGAAAACCATTGTACCGTCTCCTTATCTGGTGTCGTCACGCAACAACCTTCTGACGAGCCTGGTATGGGCTACGTTACATCAAGTATAAAGTTTGTTCGTGAAGATGGAGTCATCCAGTTCCTTGGCATCAATGGCATCGAACGTCCAGCCGGTCAAGATGCCTTCACTTTTTTGAAGGACCTGAAGATTGAGACCCTTCATATCCTGTCTTCTTCGGGGCGCTTCAAATTCAATGAAACTGACAAGACTATCAATTTCGATATTTTTTATCGCAACCGGTCAGTTTTTTCATTGCACATTCTTTCTATACGTTGTTTTATTTTCAGACCGCAGGTGGAATACATGAAGACTTTCCGTTGCGACTACCAGATCAACAGTGAATCCGTTGTCATGATGCTGAAACGATACAAAATCCCAAATTTTCGCATCAATAATGTTCGCTTGCCGGTATGTTGATACTACTTTTTTGTTTGAAATTTATAAGTATGCCTTCTGACACTCTGCTGTTTTCAGGATTACAATCAGACACTAAATACCAAGATGCGCTGGGCTAGCGTTGCAATTGCCAATTTGTGGACACAAATCCAACAATACGATGGTAACGTCTACGTCGACTGCAAATCCTACCAATCCGTCCGAACTGATTGGGAAGCTGTTGTCGAAAACGTGAAAACGGAATTCCCGGAGTACTATGTTTCACAAAAAGATGTCAACGACGTTATTCTCACTCTGGAGAGAACCTCTGGAACAAAGAAAATGATGGTCGAGATTGTGTTTTACGACTACCGTCGCTATCGGTGCCGTGCCCCTTACCAATTACGCAAACGCCATGAGAATTTACTGTACCGTCCTTATTAATTATGTTCCACTGTGTCGATTTTGGTCCGCCGATCAATAAAGCTTTTTTAAAAAATATTTCGATGGGTTGCAATCGCGTGATACACTTTAGTTCCCCATCATAGGTCCCACCACGAACATTGCAGATAGGTACAAGTTCGCGCTTCATTTTTTGTTTTCGACGTTCAACAAGTCCGCCGTTAAGTCGACTTTCTACCGCCTACCTTTTCCTCTCACGTGTCGCGTTCCCTTCTCTCACGTCGTTGGCATGATTAGTCTGCACGTTGTACTGTAAAACAAAAAATAAAACAACGTGTGAGCTATTTTTGAGTTCGCGATAGGTCGACATCACTGTTGCGTTCAGTCGTGTCGTTTTTAGGGATGTTTGTGCCTAAATTTTCTCATTATGTTCATTTCAGGGTGCTCGATGGCGTCTCTACGTACCCATCTCCTTTACGAGGCCGTGGACATCGCATTTGCGAAATTACAAACCCGCTTCAAAGATCAACGGCGGCTTGAACCCCGTAAGCAGCATTTCTGGCAACTCACCGAGCCCCAGCATGCCTGTGCCCTCGCAATCTCGTCGTCCCAAAGCTTCAAACTGGTGGCCTACATGTTGAAAAACCACGCAACTGCCATCAAAGTGGATACCATTTTTCATTGCGGTATTCGGTATGTTTTTTTAAATAAAATTTTATATTTAAATTTATATATTTTGTGACTTTCAGATGCAAATACTACACTGTCTCCGTAATCAGCTTTTCGTCGCAATATTACATTCGTCGTTTCATTGAACTTTCTGCTCGTGTCTGTACTCGATTGCAATATCTGCCCAACAAGTTAGAAAACGATTATCTCTCCTTTTTCCTGGATTCTCTCCCTTCAAACAATGTTTGCGAGCAATATGGTAAGCGGTTATTTTGTATTTGTTGGCTGTCACATGTTTGCACATCGTATTTCAGAATACGCATACATGAACCCTGTGTTCCATTGCACCGTCTTTATCGAGCCCTATGAGTATCACGAGGCGCTTAGCCAGCTCGACGATGCTTTGTGGGAATCCAGTGACCAGTATGATAAAACTCTGAGCTGTCTTTTTGAAAATTGAACTGATGTGTTTTCTTTCCATTTGCTCAAACTTGGCAAAAGCCTGCCACACAGGATGAAAACACGCAGTTCAACTTTTAACACAGGCAACGCATTCGCACATATCGGCGAGAATGCCAACATGTCTATTAGCACTCTTTTTGATAACTGAACACTTGCAAAGTTGGCTGTTCGCGTTGCCTGTAAACATCGCAGCTCAGACTTATCATTTCAGTCACTTTATCACGACAAGTTGGAAGTTCTCTCGCCACGATGGATCAATCCCTTTCCTCGGCATCAACAGCATCAGACGTCCAATCGACGAAGATACCTTCGCCTTTCTGACCGACCAGAAGATTGAAACCCTTCACATTCTCTCGGCGTCTACGCGCGATTGTTTGGCAGATCCTGAACCGACGATCCATTTCGAAATTTTCTTTCGCCACAAGTCAGTTTTTTGATTACTTCATTCTTTTAAAACTTGTATCTTTTTTAGACCCGACATGGAGTACTTGAAGACCTTCCGTTGCGACTACCAGATCTACAGTGAGTATGTCGTTACCATGTTGAAGCGGTACAAGATCCCAAATGTTCGCATGAATAATGTTCGTTTGCCGGTATGTTGATCTTGCTTGTTTACGCAGGTTTTGATTCTAACTTTTTACGGTTTTTAGGACTACGTCAAGCCTTTAGACAGAAAGATTTGCGCGATTCGCAAGGATATCAGAACGCTATGGGCTCAAATGGAGAAGTACAATGGTAACGTCTACGTCGACTGCAAATCCTATCAATCCATTCAAAACTTTTGGGAAGCTGGTATTGCAACAGTAAAGGATGAATTCTCGGACTACCGTATTTCACAGAACGATTCCGACGACGTCATTCTCGAGATGGAAAGGAGCTCGGGTACGAAGAAACTGGTGGTCGAAATTGTGTTCTTTAAGTATTGTCTTTATCATACTCGTGCACCGTATCCAGTTCGAAAGCGCCAGTTTGAGCGTTACAAGTACCGACCATATTAACTATGTTTAATTGCTTTTCTCATTTTTGTTTGATTTTCGATTCTTTGCAACATTGTCCATTTTTGTATGTTTTGTCAACACAAAAGTTAACAGTTTACCTCTAAACTTGATTATTTAATAAACTTTTCTACGTTTGCATCATGTAATGTCTCCAATAAGCAACATCGAAAAGCGAAAAACTGGCAGAAAAACTTACACTTTTCTGCCCCCATCATGGGTCCCACCGCGAACATTGGTGGTGCTGTTCGTTCCAGTTTCCATTTTCGACTTTTGATGGAACTGTCAGTTGTGGATTTTCCGCCGCTTTTCTTTCCCGTTACGCGCCGCGTTACCTTTTCCCACGTTAATACCATAATCAGTTGGCGCTTTACGCGGCGAAAGCATAATATGTGCTGTCTTTTCAGACCGTGATGGCTTGATATCGTTGTTCTGCGCAGTCGTGTCGTTTTTTAGGGATCTTTGCGCCGAAACTTGATTTAATTGTTATCCTTTTAGGGACCTCGATGGCATCTCTACGTACCCATCTGATTTATGAGGCCGTGGACATTGCCTTTGCAAAGACAGAGAAATACTTCTTGGACAAGCCTAATCTCGATCCCAGTAAGCGCCGTTTCTGGAAGCTGACCGAGCCCAAACACGCTTGTACCCTCGCCATCTCGTCTTCCAATGGTTACAAACTCGTCGCTTACATGTTGCAACGCCACGCAACTGTTGTCAATGTAAAAGATACCGTTTTTCAATGCGGTCTTCGGTATGTCTTTTTATAAATCGAACACTTTTATATATACATTTCCATTATTCTTGTATTTCAGACACTATCACTACACTGTCTCCGTAATCAGTTTTTCGTCGCAATATTACATTCGTCGTTTTTTTGAACTTGTTGGTCGTTTTTGTACTCGATTGGAAAAGTATTCCGATGCATTGAAATCTGCTTATCATCCCATTTTCCTCGATTCGCTTGCTGAAAACAATGTTTGTGATTCTTACTGTAAGCTGTCACTGTCCGTTACCTTATCTTCACATGTTTCACTGTTGTGTTTCAGATTCTTGGCTTACCTACCCAAATAGACATTGCACCATCTTTCTATCGGGTGTCGTCAATCTAGAACCCCATTTTGAGCGAGGAACATACCATATTAAATCGAGCATGAAGGTTGTTCGTCAGGACGACGTCATCCAGTTCATTGGCATCAACGGCATCGAACGTCCAGTCGATCAAGATGCCTTTGCTTTTTTGAAGGACCTGAAGATTGAAACTCTTCACTTTTTGTCTTCTTGGAAGCGCTTGCCCTTCTGGGAAACTGACAAAACTATTAATTTCGATATTTTCTATCGTAATCGGTCAGTTTATCGACTGATTTGTACTTTTAAAACATTATCGATTGGTTTTCAGCCCCCAGATGGAATACATGAAGACTTTCCGTTGCGACTACCAGATCAACAGCCAATCAGTTGTAATGATGCTGAAGCGATACAAGATCCCAAATGTTCGCATCAATAATGTTCGCTTGCCGGTATGTTGATACTTAGCTTTACAGTTTTCAAGTTTTGCAACGTTTGACTGTTTTCAGGATTACAATCAGAATCCGGAATTCAACAAAATGCGCCGGGTCCGCGTAGCAGTCGCCAGTTTGTGGACACAAATTCAGCAGTACGATGGCAACGTTTTCGTCGACTGCAAATCCTACCAATCCGTCCGAACTGATTGGGAAGCTGTTGTCGAAAACGTAAAAGCGGAACTGCCGGAGTACTATATTTCACAAAAAGATGCCAACGACATCATTCTCACGCTGGAGAGAGCCTGTGGAACAAAGAAACTGTTGGTCGAAATTGTGTTTTATGACTATCGTCAGTATCGCTGTCGTGCCCCTTTCCAATTACGCAGACGTCATGAGCGTATTGAGATTCGTCCTTATTAACCGTTTTGTTACTTGCATTTTTGTTTGATTAAAAAATCATTCTTTGTTTTGCTAATGTTCACTTTTGTTAAATTTAACTGTTTTTTACGCTTAAAAAGTAACACTTTACTAATAAACTTTAAAGTTTGTCTATGTTTGCATCATGTAGTGTCTCCAATAAGCAATATTAAAAAGCACAAAACTGGCCGGAAAAGCATAGCTACAAATCCTATCAACCTTAATCCCCCAATCAATAAAGCTCGTCGTCAATTCTCTAATCAGCTTCTCCTGATAGGCCACATCCATGCCCGGATCGTAGCCATCATTTGGCGATTCTGGGTCCCGCAAGGCTGCCTCAAGCCGTTTTGTCAGTTTTTCACGTTTTAGAATGAGCTTTTTGTCCTGAAATCACATGAGTTTGCATCATTCAACCGCTTTTGAACCACTACAAAACGGTCTATTCATGCTTTTTGTCATCTTTGAAACGCTAATTCGCCCGAAAACTTCGTTATGAGTGCGCATAATTCCCACCTGGTACGCGATGACGGCCAATTCAATAAGCGATGCAAAAATAAAGGCTGTTGACGCAAATATCCAGATGTCGATGCCTGAAAATACATTATGGTCATGTTTTTGTAACTTGTTTTCGGGCAATAAGGAATGCGGCACGAGCCTTTGACGTAGCTAACTGGTGGTAGGGAACTGATTATGGACCCGAACTGGTAGGTTGCGGTCATTAACGAATTTACGAGCAGGACAATGCGAGCCGGAAGGGCTTTGATGTCGATACAGAAGCCCAGCATGCTGATAATGACGCTCGTGTAGCAGGGGAGGTACATCTGCAGGATGTAGAAGCCGTATTTGCGATGGAATGACATTTCGGCGGTTATGCGGTACCATTCGCCGGCTTTGTAGTACTGTAACGAGATTGTTAATCGATATTGAAGTTATGATATGTTTAAAATGGCTACCTCGACATGTTTGAATGTTCTCACCCCGGATAAGTGATATTCCGTCGCTGATAGGGTATGATGAGGTAGAGTGACGGCATTTTTGAGCCAATCAATGGCAACAGTGGCAGTATTGTAGCTGTAACTTTCGAAGACGAGGCTACACGTGGGGGAGTCGATGGGAAAGTAGGTGAAATCCATCTCACAGGGGGCTTCGGCCCGGACACGGTAGTTCAGCCAGACTGTGCCATTGGCAAGGAGCATGAGGAGGACGTTGGCCTTGGGCGAGCGGTGGATCACGGTTGATTTGGAGTTGACCAGGCAGACGTTAGGCGACCACAGCATCTTTTCGAAATTGTCATCGAAGCTGAGGTTTTGGCGACAGGGGTCCAGATGGGAGAAGGCGAGGCGTGAGTCGTGCCAGATTGAGCTGAAAGATGCTTTTGAGACTTTTTTGTATTTATTTGAAAAATTTCAGACGCTTATATGAAACTGATGAGAGAGTCGGGTAGTAAGATTTTTTGATTTTTTTTATTAGTTTTAAATTTATGCAAAAAAATATAAAGCATTTATATTAGTAGGCATCAAAAATGAACACACAAGCTCACCTGAACCAAAAATCCACCGTAACACTGTTACTCAGCACACTCAACTCCACAATGTCCTGAATCGTCACCTCCACCAGCGTCGGAACCGGTTTTTCCGGGCTTTGGCTTCTAAAAACCACCAAAACCCTTCACAATATCCCTCAAACTTATCACCCACCGACTGTAATTGGCCATGATGACGTCAAGAATGCTTTGCGGCGTCATCCTGTGACCCGTTGAGCAATCCGGCTCCCATGTCCACCCGACTACCGTCACCACCATCCCGCTGATACACAATAGCACTACCAATTGCAATGGAAATCCCAACAACACCATGACTCACAAAAACGGTATGGTGTCTCCACTTTTTTGGCATTTGGCATGCCAATGTGTTTGTTATAACTGCTTTTTTGTGTCATCGCCCTCACGTCAAACGCTAAATGCAACCAAATTGGAGGGCGTCTTTTGCTTTTTTCTTTCCTTTTTTAACGGCACTTTTTGTCAAGTTAAGGGAAATTAAATTTAAACATGTTTATTCTGCCTACACAATTTGACTACAATGCTGTCATGTATGTGTAAAAAAGGCATTGAAAGGCACAAAAAACGGAATAATGTAAAACTGTCCACGTTTGGCTGGAAAAATTATTGCGTGCAACTTTGGAGTCGATTTTGCAATGAAAAATAGGCATAAAAAAGTTACAGTTGCAAAAGTAAGTACACTTTAGGCCGGTTTTGTAGGATAATTGGCTGGATTTGTTGCAAGTTGCAATTTGGGTGCAAAATGAGTCCCCTTTGCAGATAATGGTGAATTCAAGTGCCGTGAACGTTCATCCTGTTAATGCAAATGCCGAATGCAAATAAAGCTTTTTCATTTAGGGTCGTCGCTGCCGAAATTGTTGATGCCACTCGAAAAGGGCCATCGAAAGATGGACAAACAAGGCGCAAGCTGCGCAGAACAGAAACTAACTGCGATCAATGAACACAGTCTGTGGTCTATCGAAGTCGATGAAGGAAGACAGTCGGCCTTGGTCCGACCGACTGATTGCCGCAGGCATGTGTCACTATGATCGCCAACTCGGGTTCGACTGACTTCGGGCTCGTGGTTGAAGGCCCCTTTGCAACGAAAATGATACATACCAATGTCAGTCGGGTCTGTGATCGTCACAATTGTACTAATTGACACTTTTCGAACGATCAAATGCTCGAATTGACTTTTGTTCGTTTGGTTTTGACTACTTTTGGGTTTCCGTGATAGAGGTGTTTGTTTTTTCGTCTTTTAAAAGTTATCAGCACCGTTATCACATATAGTCTTATCGCTATTCGGTTTATGGCTCTTATCACTAATGTAGACCAAACAAACTCTCGCTAATGCTTATTATTGTTGTTTTCCAGCTCCTAGACAAGCAGATTCACAGCCATGGAAGCGCTCGTCGCAGCTAAACATGATATAGCTGCTTTTCTTGAAGCCATGATGTCCATCGATTCGACGACAGGCAAAGAGGGCGCCCTCGGATTCGCTGTTAAGGAGTTTCTCAAAGCTGAAGGGTTCAACATTATTCTTCAACCCATCCCGGCCCATCCGCACCGTTTCAACCTCATAGCCACCTGGGGCCAATTCACAGCCCCTGGGCCTAGAATCTTGTTCAACACCCATCTCGATACAGTACCCCCATTTTTGCCGCCAGTCCGAAAGGAGCATGAAATTTGGGGACGTGGATCGAATGACGCCAAAGGCCAGATTGCTAGTCAAATTTTCGCTTTGCGGAGATTGATTGGTGAAGTGCCGCATTTGGCTGGACAAGTTGGACTGTTGTTGGTCGTGGGAGAGGAGACTGATCATATTGGAATGAAGGTCGGTTTTCGCTTTCTTCTGCTAATGTTTTTTAAGTCATTTTTCACGACGAGACCACTCCAGCGTAGTTTTACAGTAGCGCGTAGCGGAAAAAAACATAATTTAAATTAAAATTCGGTTAATTTCAATCGATTCAGCAGGCTTTGTTTAATCTATGTGCAAAATTTCATGGCTGTAGCTCTAACCAATTTTGTGTTCGTCTAAAGAAAGTAAAAATCATCATTTTTTGGGGCGGAGCTCACTGTGTCGGGGCTCGATCGCGTGCGCGCGCTGTGCGGCCGTATTGGCGTTCTATTCAAACGGTGGTCCCGTCGTGTTTTCAAGCTAAAGTCAAATCCGAACAAAATTACTTTTCAAAATGTTATAGTTCTTTCATTTGCTTCCAGGAAGCCAACAAATTCTCCCTTCAACCCGAGTACCTCATCGTCGGCGAACCCACTGACATGAAGTTTGCAACCCTCCAAAAAGGAGCCCTCAAGGTAAGTTCCAAATAACCTCCAATTACGTAATACCACCCCTATAAGTTTGTTTTTTTGCCCTTTACATATAATTTAAAATACTATTCATTTTTTTAAACAAAAAACATGCCAAGTTCACAAGACTGAAATACGTACTTTGAATGTGGCCACAATCTATGGCTAATAATCACTGTAGACTCCTGGAATCCGTAGTTACAGTAACCTCTGTTTATTTTGACAGTTACAAACATCACATCGTTTATAAACTTTGACTTAATGGTCCCTCACGTCACCTTATTAAGCATTTTGGTTATTTTAGTTTAAATTGACGGTAAAAGGCACAGCAGCTCATTCCGGGTATCCCCACCTCGGTCACAGTGCCATCGAAACCCTGCTCGACATCTTGGAATCACTCCGACATTACTCCTGGCCCAAAAGTGGTGAAAATGGCGACACAACGCTAAACATTGGCTTGATTAACGGTGGCCAAGCCCTGAATGCCCTCGCCGCCGAAGCTTCCGCTCAAATTTTCATTCGCGTGACAGAATCTTCTAAAGACCTGCTCACTATCGTCGAAAAACTTGTCAATGGTCGTGCCGACATCGAAATTCTCGGTATCAATGAGCCGGTCAGGTTAACACGTAAGTAAACACAAATAAAACCTTTTCCTTTCTTTATTGCATGCGTGTCTTTTGTAATAATGTCAAAATGGCAGCACCCATTTACGTCAGCTTTTCCTTTTCCAGGCCCGCCAATACCGTATCCCAGTGAGCCGGTCGCGTTCAACACTGACATTCCGTATTTTGATTATCGTAACCACTGCAAGGGGATTTTCCTTTTCGGGCCGGGATCGATCCAAAATGCTCACAGCTTGAAGGAGTTCATGCCAATCGATCAGTTGCAGGAAAGCGTTGATGTTCTTGTGGATTTGGTGAAGGCGTTATTTGCTAAAAGGGGTGTTTAAACGATAAAGTTGAACTGAAATAAAACTGAAAGTCGAGGGAGTACACCCAGTGGTTAGCCATAAATGTGGTGGTTGTAGTTTTCAAAGTGGTGTTCATGTTAACATTTTACCATTTCAGTGTACTTCAGTTTTATGAATAACACTAAAAATAGGGAAGGAACTTTGAATTTGTAAAAAAATAGTCACAAATTGGAAGTATGTCTCAGATTGACTTTTGCATGCAATATTGGAAGTTAGAATGCGTAAAACGGTTTCACAGTTCAAAAAGACCAAAAAAATGTAGCATAGTTATTCAGCTTTGCCATTAAAGAACGCTAAAATTCCGAAAGCCAGTAATTAGAAACCTATTTTGTATGTTTTGGGCGTTCTCTACCCCCGTTGGAGTGCTACAAAATAAGTTGTGAGAATCTGTTAATGAAACCCCCTCAACGTGTGTGCTTACACCAAAGCAGTCTGTACTCTTATCAGTGTCCCTCGCCTTTTTTCTGATTCAATTCAGCGTCAAATTCATGACCTACTTCCACGTCATCCAACCCACAGCTCACAAGATTGCTTTTGTCTGTGCAGTACAAATTCCGGGATCAAAAACACAACCCCAAAGTTGCTTAATCATGCAGACATACTTATACTTGCCTGTGGCCATGCTTTGACACCACCAGAGGCCTACCATGAGTGTGTGCGTGTTTTGTGTACACGCAATTGAATCCCAGAAATAGAGCCGCGCCGTGTGGAGCTTACGTAAAGGCGGGCGAGTCGTGCCCGAATCCCCATAGCCGGTAAATGGGAAAAGTGGACTCCGCCAGGTGTTGGCGCCATCTGGTAAAAACAAAAGCTGGGTTTGGTTGCCCATGTCGGGGAGGCTCGGCGTGACCCTTTCCGCACGTATATGCCCCAAAGTGCCGACCGCAGTGAAACCTTTTACCCATGCCTGTCACACTTTTATAATAAACTTTTACTGTCGGCATTTCTAACTTTCCTCAGTGACGTCGCCTCATATTGCCAACCTCACAAATCCAAATTTTACTACCGCGCCAATTCTACCCGCAATCAATGTCCATTTCCATTGTATTGTGATTAACCAACCCATTTACCATCCCATTTCCAATAATACCCTCATGTTCAAAGTACATTCTAAACCAGCGTTTACAGCTGAATGACTTTATACCACCAATTTAGTGGCACACATTGTAAAATTGTAATTGATGAAGCCCCTGTAAAGCTGTCATTTGCCCATTTTGTGCTTTATGGTGTACTCTTGTTAAAACCAATGTTTACCACATAGACTTAGTTTTGTCATACTATCATAAATGTGTCTCCGGGGCTACTACATATTCGCTTTAAACCTTACTGTTGTCATTTATGATCGGTTAAACAAGCCTTGTCACGCGGCGTTTTTAAAAAGGTTTTCCTGTTGCGTCGTCGTTTTGTCTTGAGAACGTGGAACTTACATTAGCTATTCCGTGTGAAAAAGTGATATTTGTTAGTGAAAAAATGAAATAGGGGATAGGGGGTTCGAACCTTGACTTTGGGATTGCGAGTTTTGCGCTTTACGTCACTGCGCTATTGTTGCAAAGGAAGTGATGTTTCAGATACGCGTAATGTCTTGCCAAGACTACTCATCTAAAAAACACGATTAATGAGTTTAATTATCATACGTAACATTACTCCTGCCATGCCAGATATAACTGTGGAAAATGTCCTGAATTTGACGGAGAAGGCCGGCGGCGCCGAGCTGTTTGAAATGTGCATCGAAGTGATTACGGTGTTTTTCTGTGTGCTGCTGATGGTGATGCTGTTTCGGTCGTATCCTTATCACGTTCATTTATGGGCTTTTGTTGTTGTAAGTTGCTTATCATATCAATTTTCACCAAAAAATCGAAACTTGAACTTTTTCAGAACCTCGTAATGACAATAGCAGCCTACACAATCCTCCGATTCGCCATCATAGTAACATCCTTCTACAAAGTCAACCCATCCGACACATTCAACTTCTGGGTCCACATCGCCCAGCATTCCGCCATGTATTCCGAAGCCTTCGCAATTCTCGCAATCGTCGTTGAACGCACTCTCGCCGCGAAATTCTCGAAAAAGTACGAAAAGTCTCGTCAATTTGGTGTTTGTGCTTTCATTATTGCCCTTGCATGGGTTTTACCAGCCGTATTTACGATATGTAGTCTCCATTTTAGTAAGTTTACCCTCACAAACTTTTTTGAAATCAAAACCAATTTAATTTATTTCAGAGGTTCTACCGTACCCCGCTTTATTAGCAACTATTATTGCACTTTGTGTGACCTCTACGATTGTGAGTACATTGCATTTCATTTCGTCATTTTATTAAAATTTTGTTTTCCTTTTCCAGGTAATGGTTTTACTGAAAATACGCGTAAATAAACGCCGAAAAGAGCGCCTTTCACGATGGTCCAAAACCGCAGACATCACAAATAATGAGTTATCCAGACAGTATCAGGTATGGATTTACAAGCTATGGGAAAGTTGTTGGAAAATGCCGTCCGTGGTCGCGGAACATTTGGTTTTCGCTTTCTCAGTGCTATAAAACGAAATGTACGGCCAGGGCTAATCAATCTCGGTGACGTCAAAAGGGACTTTCATAAATTTTTATTTGATTACATTAATGCAACAGTAAAAGCTGCTGTTTGCTTTGTAGAAATGGTTGTAACGATGTTTGCAAAAGTTGATTATCTTTGTGAATGGGCTAATTTAATGCAAATTGTGTTCCGTTTTTTTCCATTTTGCTAATTTAAATTTAAATTTCAGCTCAAGGAAAACATTCGATCCTCAAAATTTCTTCTGCCACTAATTCTAATTTTGACGACGACCAGTTTCATCGTCGTGACACTGCTGACACTAAAGGTGTGCGACACATTGTCATCGAAAATTTTTAATTTTATTTTTGCCTTGAGGGCGTTGGGATTGCCTATTTTTATTGCGAGGGTGAGTTGGACATTTTCTGATAGATTAATGTTTGTAATGTTCAATTGTGGTTTCAGGCCCATTCCGTTTTCCGGAAACAGCTCGTCCTTTTGTTGAATACCGCCTCAAATCTCGTTTCAAGCTCAGATGGCGAAGTCCCAGCCTCCAGAGCCGCGCGATCCGGCCAAGTTTACGCTGTTTCGCATGTAGCGTCGATGGAGATGCATTTTGCGAGTCTCCAAGACGCCTGGGAACACTATGACCCTCATAATTTACGACAAAATCGGGCTCCGGTATCAAACTAAATACTACAGTACCCGACTTTAACATCATTTATCAATGGTTATTGTAAAACACATCGTTACGCGTCAACAAAATCTACTCACTGGCAATGCACATTAAATAGATTGCACCGGACTGAAATAAGTGCCTTTTTGTTATTTTTAGCATCTGTTAATGTTTTTTTTGCTTTAAATAAACTTATTTATAATTTATGAATTTTTTGAATGTTGCGATTTTCTACATCTATTGTACAAATCAGAATTTCCAGGAATAAAAAACCACTAAAAAGAAACTTAACAAAATGAAGATGGTTTCCGAGCCTTTTGACTCTACACCGAAGGCAGCCATGCCTCAGATGGATGGTGGAAAACCGGTTTCCGGAAGGTGAAAGTGAAGAGGGTCTGGTGCTTCGGCCGCCGCCGGCCCGTCGCTCCGAATATGGACGGAAATCAACCGGCGTCAGCGGTGTAAACGCCCTTCAAGCGCGTTTTCAGAGGGCTAAACAACCGAAATGCGGACCGTTTTCAGCCTCGCAAGGCGCATTTTAATCGGTACTCTTGCGTTTTGCATGTGCAAATGCAGGTGGAACTGTTTTAGTTTCAGTTTTGTAGGACTAATCTAAACTGTACTTGATTGAATTCATTCAAATCAGTTTGTTTTTATTGTTGTTTGGAACTTGTCACTGTTGCTTAGCGACACGGCCATCAAGTTGTCTGACATCAATGTCAAGTCTGAATGTGTTCAAAACGGTTTACGCGTTATCCATCTCTCCACCGATTATCCATCCTTGCGCAAGTTGGGGATCCATCCATGCAGCCTAATCTCTGACAGTTCAGTCCTCCGGGTTTGGAATGTCGAAGTAAAGGAAATCGGAGCGAAACGCCAGTGGCAATAACGCTCGCGCACGTGACACAGATTTGAGTGCATGCGCGTGTGTTGAAAGTCGAAATAGTCTTTCCTTTTTCAGTGTGACTCGTCTTCCAGAAACAACAACACGGTTGACATTGGTATTGTTGTTCAATCGTTTTCAACGGCTGCTGTTGGTTGCCATTATTTTTGAAGTTTATTGGTTGTTCCAGGTGTGCCATTGGTGGAGAGGGCGTTGTCATGAGTTACAAGTGAGTTTTTTGCAACGGTTAAAACTCTTTGATGATTGTTTTTTTTCAATTAAAATATTTTGCGATTTCAAAATGTCAAATCTCCCATTTTTGTTGCATTTTCCAAGAATCGTCCCAAACCCAATCCCAAGCACACGCAAATAGCCTCCGTCACAAATTAGGTTTCACGCTACCTATACCATATGTCTGCCACTTGCGTGTTTGTTTCCCTGCTTCTCCAAAATCCAAAATAGCACGTTTTGTATTTCTCTTTTTGAACTCAAAGACCTTTCGACACAACACAATTCGGTTTTTCAATTTTGTTCAAACAGTTCTTACGTCATTGGGTTCCCGAGGTTTGCGTGTAAAAGTGTCAATCATAGAACGACCCTAAAGCTCACAAATGGCAGTAAACTATGCTTTTCTTAGTATATACAGTATCTTTTTAAAGCCTTTTATTGTAGCCAAAGTCCCGAACGTCCAGTCCTGCTGTCATCGCGGGAGACTTATGAAATCTATGAAAAGCATTCCCGTCCAGTGACAGCAACAGTGATTCCATCAGTTCCGGCCCACAATACGTCATATACGAGCCAATTGACTCAACATTCGGCAATTCCACCGCCTCGAGGGGCTACAAAGGTCGGGCAGCCCTTCTGTGGCGGGCCTTACGTATTGCCACCGAAGTCGAATTCTCCATCGGTACATTTTGATGATAGCATTATTGAACAGCAGCCAGTGAATGGATACTCAAAAGGATATAACAATAATAGCGCTAATCAGAGCAACATTGAATTTGTCGAGCAAAGCCAGCCATTCCAAGGCTTTTTGACATCTTTCAAGCGCGATGGCAAGTTTCCCATCGGCTGGATCGTCTGTATCAGCATCAGTGTGCCCATCTTCGTAATATTGGTTTTGTTTATTGCTGTTTGGCTGCAGGAACTCGGCATTCTGTAAATCCAACCTTAAAACCAATTCCAATTCCATGGCCAATTCTTGCCTATTGTACTGTAACTGTAACTCGGTCTCGACGCCTTACGCTTATCACTTTCAAAGTTTGATGAATTTTATTTTAATACTTTTGCAAAAAATACTCGTAGTACAGTTTTAAAGAAATGTGTTTGTGTTTTAAAATAAACGAAAAACAAAATATTCGTCCGAAAAGACGCAATCGTCTTACTGTACATTGTTTGTGGGGTCGGGTTAGATATGTTTGTGAAAAGTCAAATAAGTAAGGCTAGCTGTGATTGAAATGCGGCACCGGGGTTTTGTAAACTCTTGAAATCTATTCGGTTTTCGGGGCTTCAGTTTTGTCGTCGTCGCAGAGGGGTTTGACGGTTTCGAGGACCATGACTTCCTCGACGGCGTCATTGATGGGCTCTTCGGTGGTGTTGAAAGTGTCGGGGACGCCTTCAGTGGCACGATCGGATTCTGAGATAAGGTCAGAATCGTCTTCGGTGTCGGTGAGAGTCAGCTTTTCGGTTTCGATGGACAGCTTTTTGGGGGCGACTGTCGAAGGGGAAGCAGTTTCGCCGTCGAGGAGTTTGTCTTTGGTGGATTCGACTTTAGCGGGTTTCGATTCACCCGATTCTGTCTCAGTTTCGGTTTCAACGTCAGAAACTGGGATTTCAAGAGGCTTATTGACGGCCTGTTCGGCATAGTCTTCATAGACGTCGAGAGTTTCGGGCTGGATTTCGGAATCGGCAGGCGCAAGAGGTCTTTCTGAGAGGGAGTCTTGTTTGATCATGTCTCGGAGCTGAAATAACATCTTTAAAACTGTCCTATAAGCAAATCTGACTCACATTATCAGAAAGTTGTCCAATCTTAATCGGCTCTCTGTCCTCCTCATAATCCTCAAACTGCTTATCACCAGTCAGCATATAAGCCGGCACATTGCCCTTAGCCACATCGTAATAATCAAACACTTTTGATGCGTATCTGCTCCCAGCGACATCCTTGTCAATATATCTGCCTTCAATGACGACAGCGATGACACAAATCAACACAAAAGCGTAGATGGTTGTCATTTTCTGAGTTGGAGTACGATGAAATTCTGAAAATTAGCCAACTTTATAAACTTTTCTCCTCAAAAACTGTGACAATAGAGATTTTCACACACGTAGAATACCCTCCGGGCCGATGGGAGAAAGCGTGAACACAAACACTTCAAAATTGGCGGGTGCCGATTCACGCACAGTTTGGTTTCGCCTTCACAAAGAACACGGACAATTTGGAGTTGAAAAAAAGGCAACAATCGCGACAATGATACAGTGAAATGGGCCTGTTTTGATGCCCCAATTAAAGCAAACAGCCAGGTAATGATGACTTTTGTTGTTTTCAAAGGCCAAAAAACAAAACAGTTTCCCTAAATTGGGTAATTGACAAAAAAACCGGATGAAACCAGACAGATACACCCACCCTCTGAAGCTATCTGTTTACAAACAATACCCCTGCTATAGTATAAGTATCGCATTTTCAGTTTCACAAAACCAAAGTTTGAGTTGCTTTTGTCAGGGGCAGTGGCAGCGCGTCAAAATTGCGATGCTGCCAGCGAGGGCGACGATGATGACTGCCGTAACGACAGTCATCTCGGGCGTCGGCTGCATGGTATCGTCATAATCAAGGTCTTTCGGCGAGGGAAATTTTCGAAATTTTAGTACATTCAAAGAGGCCGAGGGGTTGTGGGGGTGAATAATGTGAAAAGAAGAGTAAATCTGTGTATTAAGAAGGTTGGTTGCAGTGATGCGAGTTGATTGGCAACTTTTGAGGTGGGTTTTTATGGGACAAAGTTGCGCGGGCAACTTCTTGAAGGCGGGCAAGGGTCAAGTTGGTTGTTAATTCGGCGAATGGTGGGTAAATTTAGTTTTTTGGAAGTTGAAAAACAGATTGATGGAGGGTTTTTATGTTTTGGAAGTTGGAAGATGGTTGTAGAAACATTATTGGCGGTATACGTTAAGTTAAGTTGCATGCAGGGGTCGGTTCGGTGTAAACTGACAACACAATGGACGTGAACCCCGTCAAAAAAGTCTAATATCGTCAGTTCAAGGCCTTTCCCGACATCAGAGGAGGTTTTGGACGACTGGAGTGTTGAGTCGTTTGACTAATCACCATGAATACATAGTGTGAATGGGCTGGCTGGTGATGGCCTTGAATGCCGGAGCCTGCGAGCCTATAAGCCGGGGGCTCAATCTGTTTCCGGACAAGGGCCATCGATACAGGCAATGAGGATCGGATTGGATTGAGTGAAAATAGAATAGAGGGTAGTGCGCGAGTAGAGAAGCAATACAGACACCGAGGCACCTGTGCGCGAACTCGAACAGCTGTCGGAAGTAGGCTTTGTCAAGCGACCCCAAAGCTCATTTCAATCGGAACGGGGGTCCCGTTGCCGCGGGATACCTCGCCCAACCAAAGTAAACTCAAACAATACCTAATGACTGCCTGTCTCGTCGAACTGTCAGATACAGTCCGCAAACAAGCTAAACGTCAACCGTTTATATCCCACCCTTAACAATAGGGTTGAACTTGACACGTGAATCCGCCCCCAAAACCTGTTCTTCGCAACATCATTATTCACTACACGTAATCATGTTGTCCTAATTAGGGACCGATTAACCTTAACAATACCCCTCAAGGCAGCCATAAAAGTGCGCCCTTACAGTTGTCCGTCAAAAACGTCAAACATGACTGTACGAAGGCTCCGAAGCACTGAGAAACTTGAAACGTCAGCTGACCAGTATCGTCCAATCGCGCCATTAAGAAAAATGAAAATCGTTCAGAAGACATTTGAACACAGGAGAATGACATATAGCGCCCTCAAGGCGAAAACCTCAACGACCTCCTTTCCGTTTTCGATTTCTATCAAACAAGAAACCCACCCCATCCATCGTATCTATAGACGCGAGTCCGCTGAGGAGGGCCCTCTTTTTACGGAACGATCAAAACAAACATGATGATCTAATTAAAGTGGTCAGCAAACGACCGACGACCATCTTTGAGTGAGGGATGGATGGCATAGAGCGATGGAACGGACACCTTGAAGCAAGATAAAAGCGACTGGCTTTGTAAAGTCGGACTGGACGACATGGGCATCTGCAGATGCAGATGCAGATGCATTCAAAGGAGAAAAGGGTGGTTTGATTTGGTTTTATATGTTTGTTTTTTGTTTCAAAGGGGGAGGAGGGTGGTTTGGAAGGTTTCTGTGACGTCAAAGGTTGGTTGGGACGAAGGAGAGGGGTTTGATGAGTCATTAGGGATGGAGGAGGTGGACAAAGACAGGTGTGAGTTGTTGATTAAGTTGAATGGCTACTTGTTTTTAGCGTTAGTCATTGATATAACTGAAATCTTTTCGATTGCAATCTTTTTTGGGGCTAAATGTTCGACAACTTTCATCAAACTTGGCAAAACATCATTTTTGAGCTTAAAAAAACCGATTTGGATTGATAAATCAAAAATATTTTAAAAGCAAAAATAACCTTGCACACAAAAAAACCAAAAAATCATTGCAACAAACCGTCCAAAGTGTAACAATGCGATTGAACTATGTCCTCACGTAGTCAATGTCAATCACCACACCTTTTTCTGATCACGATCATTGCAACATTGCACCCCCAAATACACCTATTGCAACCCCAATGTACCGCTTTAACCATTTTTACCATCTAATGCAATGTGACCAAAGTCAAAAACTAAAGAACACCCCAAAAACATTGACCGCACAACCAACTTTCAATTTGTTACCCTTTTGTCGAACTGTTAAACCAAAACAACTAACAACATCGAAATCAACTCTATGGATGCGTCCAGACACTGTCTATTGTACATTGATAGAATACAATACTAACCATCTCCAAAAAGCGATCATCGTGCTTTGCGGTCTACCTGTCGCCTACATGTCAACACCTGAAAGTCACGAAAAAGCCTTTCCGGTAGCACTTTCAAAACTGTCTACCATCTATACTTTTCGACAAAGTTCAACCAAAACGAACGTGAAATAAATTACGTAAAAATGGACCGCTATAATTCAAATTCTGCACGTAAGACACTTGAGTCCCGTCAGCGGTGACAGAGACACAAATGTTTGACAAAGTTTAGCGACAGATCTGTACATTCGACGTTCAATTTGAGGAGTCCGTAAATTCCCTCTGGCGGTTTGTTTGCATGCTTGTATCTTCCTCAAACAAAAGTTCACAGGTTAAGATGGGGTGCGGTTATTTATGATCGCAAACTACGAGCAAATAAACGACCAATGGTGAATTCTGGGGTAATTTTTGCTAAATAAAACATTTAGGGGTTTCAATTTTTATAACTAATGAAATTAATCACAATAAAGATTAGCAATTAATGTATCAGACGGCTTAAAGAAAGTGAATAAGCACTTACGTGGAACGTGTTTTGGTTTAGAGGGATTTGGGGGCTAAAATGGTCTTATAAATGAGGTTTTTGATACTTTACGTAATTACTTTTTTGCTGTTTTGTGTGGGTTTTGATGGATTTGCGTTAAATAGATCTTCATAAGTGGGTGTTTTGCTTGTTCTTTTTTTAAAAATTTTTGAAGTGAAAGTTTATTTTTTAAACAATCAAAACGATTTTGGCCATGGTTAAAGTTATGATGATCTGTTATGTCAGTCGATTTGGCATTAGTCCGCATTTATTGCATTCAGTGGCAGTCGAGATGGCCGGAAACGCGTGTCCCAGAAACTCGTTCCTGACCTGTGACATCGCCGCCGCCGTGGGGTCGACTGGAGGCGCTTATCCGGCTTTCGGGGGTTGAGTCGGATGTATCGTCACAGCCGAGTATAGGTAGAACCAAATAAATACATGCATACAAAAGGATGCGTATAACAGAGCCCTGCCTTTCGTCGGCCCCCACTTCCATAGCCGTAACGATCCGATACAATGAGTGATTGGGGGATGCAATTGCAATTGGGATGTCTGTGAGCGCTTCTGCCTTCTGGAAGACCCCTATCTGCTTATTTGTTGAGACAGGAGCCTTTCAGGTTGTGACTGGCCATGACAGCCATCTTTTCAGGTGGATAATGTCGGCTGTCTCATCCTCCTTGTACCCCTAATTAGCCAGGCCGATGTTCCTGAAACAGACACCTGATGACACCTCTCATCACTTTTTTGTAGCCAGCCATATGTCCAACTTCTGAAGGATCATCGTGAAGACCTGCGGAGTGTTGTTTTGACAGCCCAGAGCAAACTCTTCATCCATCGCTCTCATCCCAATGTCCGCGATATGTGATCGCTACTCCTTTTCGATTAGCTCATTCCAACTGCGACATATCCCCAGGCTGGCGCAATGCCAAACCAGCCACCGGAGCCCCACCAGGTGGTCCGATTACGAGTCACACGCCTGACATTACCCCGTTCCGTGTTCCATCGCCGCCGGTGTTCATCATTATTCACCTTCCTGTTCTCGGCGACGGTGTAAATGCCACTAACCGCCGAGGGAATTCGAAGACGGACGTGTTTTTCCGGAACGTTTGATTTGTGTCTTCCCTCTGTCTTTAGTCCTTAGTCGTTTTCAGCGATTAAGACCCCTATCTTGGGCGACTTCTGGCGTCTGAAGCGCAGCTGGCATAAACAAAACCGCCCAAGTTCGTGCCAAATGACGAGAATCGGTTTGAAATGTTTACATTTCAAAACCAAATTTCTACGATTCAACGAACATAAGGCTCTTTTCTATCAAAATATATGTTTAAGTAAAGGCTTCGTCACTCGCGAACCCGTATTTTTATGTCTCAGTCGTGGTGGTCGTGAAGAGTCATAACCGATCGTGGTCATAACGATCGCTTTCCCGCGGTTCTCGATTGCTTGATTTCGACTCGAGGATGGTGTGAGAAACGTATAGGTACTCGAGAAAAGGCTTCGAGAAGTGCATAGCGGACACGGTATACCGGTGTCGGCGCACTTGACTTTCATCTTCCAACTTTCTCAATGAAGGCGCATGATTGTTGTCGAAGTTAGCCGTATTTCGGCTGACCTCAACCCTCAGGGGCACTTGAAACAACCGACAAAACACAGAAAAACAACGGTGAGTAAGATGCGGGGTCATTCGGCTTGCGACGGGGGGTCTTTGTTTGAACCCATCGAAGCAGAGTACCTCTTCCGCTCTATCTAGTCGTTTCGAGGAGGTTCTGTACTATCGGAAACGTCAATATTTCAACACATAAGTTCCAACTTTCTTCCCAAGAAGGTGTGAATGGCACCCCTTAAAGGCGGTAAGCTTTCGCCGCTGGCCACCGAAATCCAGGCCCGCCCGTGGCTGCGGTTGCGCGAAAGATCTATCACGACCAACGGCCGGTTTGGTTTGTCTTCGCCTTCGCCAGAGCCTTGAACCGGTCACCTTTTTGCATTTGCTACCCACAGCAAAGCACTTCCTTCCTATATGTCTTCCATGGAGGTCTTAATCGAGTTTTTTGCTTCAAAATGGTCGTGGATATTTGGAATCCGACTTCAACTTGGATTCGCATCTTTAGTTTTTAGTTTTTGAACCATATTTCTCCCCTATTCAGCCTAAGGGCATGTTCCCGTTCCATTTGACCTCCTCTGCCGAATGGCGACACGCGTATTACGTAAAAAAACGTCTTCATTGTATTGTTGGAAAGTCTGGATTATCCGTATTTCTCGAATTCGAATTTAAATCGGGTCGAACGGGCACCCCATTTCCGATTCTGGCTTTCGGCGGTTCAAATGCCCTTGTACTTCGTTTCGTCAAAGTTAAAGTTAAGCATCGCCCCCGAAAAGCTAAGCCCTTAGCCCCCTTTTGTCGGAAATGTAATCCCCGTCTGTGCATCTCGGGTTATCCAGAATAGGATTTCCGACGACAGGTCACAGCGCCAATGCGCCGATGCTTATCTCATATTCCAACGCCTTCACCTCGGCAGTCTCTGCCGAAATGCGTGGTGCCTCAGTCATCATCGCCTCCACTCTCACTTCGCTCAGAAGCGCTTATTCACGGAGGAAAGGACTTGAAACATCGCAAAGCCGCGACGAATTTTATTGTTTTCTGCCGAGGGGGAGGCATAGATTGAGGAAGGCGACACGACATGCCAGTCAATTGAAGGCTCGTTCCAGATTTCCGTCATCAGCCCCCCTTCGAAGTTGAATACTACCTCGTCAAGATGCATGCAAGATTTATAATATGTCGAATTTCCAATACTCCAACTTACTTTCATATTCACTTAAAAACAGCTTGCAATTTTGCAGCTTTACGTAAATAGCCTCAGGCTATGCTTCCGTCACCAAAAGGCCCCAAACGCAACCCACTTTGCTTAATCTCAGTCTCGTTCTTGCCGTTGACCTTGCGTCACCAAATGGTCTCGTGTTGTGTTGTTAAACCAACACGAAGACCGCCTGGGGGTCGGCAACCCAAGCTCCGCCCACTTTTTTGTCTATTGGAATCGCGGCGGCAGCGGTTGGTGACAAATGGATGGCCTGGTGTTGATGCTTGGTTTGGATGCCCTTTGACAGTACTTTTTGCCAAATGTGTTCAAAAATAACTTATTTTCAGGCCTAAAATAATCGGAACTTGCTTCTAATCCCTTTAATTGACGTGTTTTTGTTTACTTATACCTGCCAATTGCCCTCTATTTGATCAACCATGTTTTAAATCTTCTTTTTTTAAAAGTTTTCGACTATCAAACAAATTTGCCAGAGTACAGGCGCATCTTTCCCCCTCTCAAGTGCGCGATTTACCCTTCGGATTGCGGATCCATGTTTGTTTTGCAACAGTCATCCGTTGCATTGCATTTCTCGAAGGAAAAAAGTGTGATCTTCGCGACTTCATGAGTATCCGCGAGGGTGTTTGACTTTTTGTAATGTGCTTGCTATTCATGCTGAAAGTGATCTTCTTTTCATAGGCTGTGGATTTGGTCCTCGGAACTGTTGCCAGTTGCCATAAAGTTACAATAGTCAAAATGCTGAAATACCAAGTTCGCGCGGCGTCGCGCACCTCCTTCGCCCCCTCGGCAGCTTCGACTTCAACAACAACCTCATTGGCATCCACGGCATCGCCAAGCCAGCAACACCGAACTATTATCGCCATTCGCCCCGATGATGGCCCGGCTTCGATTCGCGCGTCCACGACTTCGCTGAGTTCGGCATCTGGAAGCAGTTTCGCGAGCACATCCTCGCCGAGACCGTGCTATTTTCGGTCGAATTCGCTGTCTTCGCTTTCATCGTTGGATAGTGCTGATTCGGCGGATTGGGTAAGTGCAGTTTTTCGATCAAAAGTTTGGTTAGGTTGGGGTTAATGGGATCAGAGAACGGTCTGATGATGTGATTTTGACTTTTTTGTGTAAATATGTTGTCGAAAGTCAGAAATGGCGGTAAATATCCATCAATTACGGTCATACGTGCCAATTTACTTTCCCTCGGTGGTGGATCAATCCCATATGGCTGATCTGACAGGGCTATTTTCTGCCCATAGGCTTTTCGGCCGTTGCTAGGTGCGATAAAAGCTGCCAGGCGGTCATCTGGGCCAAGATGGATCACTTTCAAAGCGCGACTGACCAAACGGCTCACCCTTTTCGAGGTCATTTTTCACTTTTTTGCCGCCACTGCAGTCCATTTCGTTTCCAATGGCCCCATCCGGCGGAAGTTCAAACCAAAAGTCCGCTTTCAACACTATGTACGAATTGCTAACCCGCGCACTACCACCGGAACTACCCAAAAAGCATTCCAAACCAAAGCAAAGGCCCCATTTTTTTGTCAATAACCACATTCATTCAAAACTGTCAACCCATGGCCTTCTGGCGCCGCTTCTTGACCCCAGAGAGACCGCCAATTCATTGTTTTCACATGCCAGAGGACACACAAAAAAGACGTATTACACCAATGTGCGACAATGACGCCTCTGGGTGCAATGTCTCGGAGGCTTCGTCTTTTTCATTCATTCCGAAGATGATTGATGAACCTTACGACTGGGCGAAAACTGTCACCAAAATAACATAGTCAAATAGGCACACGTTTTTTTAGTTTTTTACACTCAATGGAAAGATTGGAAAATGTATAATGCCGGATTTGCGTCAGAAAACTATAAAAACAGCGGCTACATTTATTATAAAACTAAATTTAGACATGTGGGAACGGAAATTACAAAAAGCTTACGATTAGTTTAGAAAATAATATTTATGAAAAAAGTAAAGATAGAAATGGTGTTTACTTTCAGGGAAACTTGCGTGTATTCACCGGCAACATAAAAACAGAAACAGATTACAAAACGATCAGACTATCGACGCAGACGACTGTCAAGCAGGTTATTGAGCAGCTATTGGGCAAGTTCAGACTGACATGCAGGGATCCGAACTTGTATCAGCTCTGGATGGAAGTTACGACGCGGAGGAATGGGTCTGAGGTTAAGACTTTGTTGGAATTGGGTATGTTTTTTACTTTTTTGATGTTTTGAGCGTAATTTTGCCTGTTTAGATTCGACTTCCCGCCCTTTGGAGCTCTCTCGATGCCATCCAGCCGACTTATCGAGATTCATTTTGCATCAAGCTAATAATGGGGTACTCATCCGAGTGCACGATAGTGATATTTGTCCGGAGGTGAGTGCATTTCGAAGAAAGATTTGAGATTAGATCGAAAAGTGCAAATTGATAGCTTGCTTTATGTAAAATTGAATCGAATACCCATTAAATGTGGATATCCAATCCCAAATAACACCCTTTCCAACAAATTGAGTCGCGCCTACCCGATGGGAAACCTGCTCCAACTTTTTATTGACAAGTTACGCCGTGATCGTATCGTCGGATTTCGAGTAGGCTGCAATCAATCCGCATCCACTTAGGTCCACTTGATTCGGGTGGAGGTGTGATTTGAGGTGGTCCAGGGTGGCTGGTGTTTAATATCTAGCCTGAGGGTGCTAGCTTCACTTTCCGATTCATTAGGGGTTTGCAAAGTGATGCCCTGAGGCTATATCCGCCTTTCTGAAGTAGAATCCTTCATTTGTGTAATTTGAATTGGAATTGGGACTCCAGTGATTCGATTCAGATGCAATTGCGCAAGAACAACCACATGTTATACGAGTTTGAAGTTTTATTTGCGTAAGGTCTGGCTGGGCTGAATGGGCCTTCCGATTCAATGCGCGGTGCTCGTTTTTGTTGCTTCCGTCCGTTGAATGGACGAGTTTATCGAGGGAATGCCCGTAATTCAGCCATGTAGGCAAAGCCAGAATGACCACCCGCAACAGATGGATCACATCCGAAAATCTGGTTGTTTTTCGACTTCCGCGGGACTGGATTACTGTAAAAAAGTGACCATTGACCGAAGTTTTGACACTTTAGTTTACAAATTTCAAGACCAAAAAAGCCAAAAACAAACAAGGAACTTTCTTCTTCCTGCAAAATAGCTTCAGAAACCATAGAACCTCCACTAACGTCAGCATTGCCCCGTTCTACCTTTCCAAAATGTAAAACTCCGCTTAAAAAAGAAACCCCATAGCACCTGTCAGCAAAAATGCACCTCTTTTACGACTTTTGACTACAACAAAAAGTCACTTCCGTTCGATAATTTCCTCGCCCACCCGCCCAATTCAAATTACATCACATCCGATCATTCCATTAACGCACCCCATTGCAATTCGAACTCGAATTCAAACAAACGAGGGGCCAAAAAAAACTAGAACAAAGACATTGTCCTCAGAAACCAGTCCATTTTGTATTACATGCCTATGTACAATCCGACAGTTCCTGTCACCCTCGTCGACCTCGTAAAACAAGAAACCTATTATACGCACTAAAATGACAAAAAAGACTTTCCATTGTTTCACCTTCACTTTTTTCAGAGCAATTACAAGTCCTTGCTGGTCTCACCGCGCACGACGACGGCCCAAGTCGTTGGGCTGCTGCTCCAGATGGCACGGCTGCCTCCGGCCCATTATCGGTTGATGATCGTCGACGACTTGGTCGAGGTTGAGATCCCAGATGGCTTCCCGGTGGCGCATTACTACCAGGGCCTCCGTCAGGGGCAGAAGATTGTCGTCCGGAAGTGGCTCAGCTGAACTGTCATACAACTTCGAACACATTGGCATCATAGTTCCAGCAACCTGTCGTCAGCATTCAAGTTTAAGCATACAAGTATTCCCATCACACAATTTCCATGATCTGAGCACTTTTAGTTGTCACAAATTTAACTTACAAAGTTTTATACAGAGTTTATCACATTTAACAAAGATTTTATTAAAAGTTTATTGGTTTTTGTACATTTGTAGATACATAGGTAATGTTTATTATTGCTCAGATAGATCATTATTTTCGTTTATTAAGTTCTTATTAAAAGAAATAAAGTTATTTTATTTAAGTTTGGCGAGAAAGCTTATTTTTTGGATTTTGTTTTGGCAGATTTTTCCGAAAGCAAAACCAACTCAACAAATTCAAAGATACTCTTACTCAGAAGTTCAGGATTTTCAATAGCAACAAACTCTCCGCCGGTTTTGGCAGTTTCAATGATTGAATCGACGTATTTGTGCCGAAGGAAGTAGATGGGAACATTGTAGGGGGTTCGTGGCGTCGTTAAAACGCTGACGGGTCCGGAGATGGTTGCTTTTCGGAAGGCAGCGGCTTTGGGGTCATTTTGAGAGAAGTACAGCAATCTCAGGGCATGGAGAGGCTTGTTGATGGCACCATAAATGTAGGCTTCGGTCAGGAGCTCATCGAAGGTGTTGTGTGTTTGAAGATGGCCTTGATGGTGATTTTGCCAGTCGGGAGAGTTGATGCCACGGGCCCAGCGGTCGAGGAGAAAGGACACGAGGCCGAAGGGCGAGGTGTTCAGAAGATGACCTACAAATCAACTCAACTATAGCTTAAATTGGCTAAATTTGCTAAAAATAGCTTACCAAAAGTATCCGGCCGCTTGACAACATCAAAAGCTCTCGGAATTTCCAAACCCTTCAAATCCTTGAAAGTGTCTCCAGGCCACAGTTGAGCCAATTCCCATTTGGCACGATACACCAAATCCGATTCGATTTCAATGAACGGATTCGCCAAATGCAAACCCTTAACAGCATCAGGCTTCAGCAGCTTCAAAGCACTCGCGATCTCTGCCCCAAGGGCACCACTGCCATGAACAAAGTATTCAGAATGCTTCAGACGCTCCATCAAAGCAGCCAACATCCTCGCAGTTTGGACAGACCCCAAACCAGGCTTGACAGCTGCATCAGAGAACCCAAAACCCGGCAAAGATGGCACAATCACGTCAAACATGACAGTTTTGCCGTTTCCAGCACCGAATTCAAAACCAAAACGGGCTGGATTTGACAAAACTGGTAAAATTTTGTAGAAATCCCAGAAAGATGATCCGAATCCGTGGATGAGCAAAAGTGGCACTTTTCGTTGGGACTTCTTTGGCGGGAATTCATGGCGGAGGTAGTGGATGAGCACGCCTTCGAGTTCTGTCCTGAAATGTCAAAAAATGATATTACAGTACATCAAATTAGGTAAACGTACTTAAAATGCTTAAAAGTATTCAAAAAATACTCATGCTGCGACCAATCAAACTCCGAAACAGTCTTATTCAGCGTCCAGAGATAGGCAGCATCGAAGCCATATTGAAAGTGAGTTTTTTCCAAGGCTGGCACTGCCGTGGCGATGCCCTTGAATAGGCCCCGTTTAAATGCGGCGATTCGGCTCGAATCTACATTGATTTCATAATCAGTAATGGCAGGATCATCGGAGTGGGGCTCGCCCAGACCAAAATAGTCATCTGAGTCGATGGATGGCGCCGGAATTTCTGGATAATAGGAAAAAAGAAAGTAATGAACAGCCGCCAATGGCACAATTACGAGAATTGCAGCCTTGATGAGCATGGCTACCGACAATCTCGACGAAAATAGTGACCGAGTGGTAGAGCAGGTCAACGGAAACGACAAAACCGACTGCTAAGAAATACAAATCGATGTGCCGGACGGGCTACAAAGACTATTTTGTTGACTCAAGCTCAGCGGAAAGAAGTCGCCTCTACCTAGGTGGCTCTTGACCGTTGACGCCGAGAGTTTTTTTTTTACTTACTCTACCTGCGCGGACTTTGCAAATAGGTTTTCCTTTAGCTGATGTTGGTTTAAGTAAGCGAACAAGATCATCTTTTATGCCATTATCACATTACAGTATGCCAATTAAAGCCAAATTACAGTAATTAAGCATCACTCTTGGCCATGGTGTTGGTCGTCGGTGTGGCAGTGGGCTTATCCTTACTTTTAGTAGTATCCTTATTTTTAGTTGTTGTTGTCCCAGCAGCAGCGTCACTGGGGGCAACGGGGGTGCCGTCCGGAAGACAATCATTCCCGGCAAACTGCTCCGAAAAGACGAGCTGCGCCGTCGCCGGATCGACGACCATTTCGAGCGGGACGTCGACCCAGCAAGTCAATTGAGCGCATCCGTTCAAGCTGATGAAGAAGTCCTCGAGATTGATGTCGACGGTGAAGGTCGGTGGCACTTCACAGGCGACTATTTTGATTGTGGGTAAGTTGCCGGTCGCGTAGACTTCCTGGAATTGAGTTTTTGATAAAAAAAAAACGTTAAAAAACCTAAATTAAGTTGTGAAATTTTATTTTATTTTATTTTATTTTACGCGCCATTCGCGTGGCCAAACACAACATAAAACAATTTTAAAGCATTTGATAATCAACATTTAAAGGTATGTAAAATAGCAAAGATGGTTGAGGGAAAAAGTGTGTTTGTGTGTTATGGAAAGAGAGAATGAGAATGAGAATACAAAGATTGATTGGTAGCTGTGGGAAGTATGGTAGCTGTGGGAAGTATGGTAGCTGTGGGAAGTACAGCTACCATACTTATATACCATACAACGAGAAAATTGTATGGTATATACTCGTAATTAACTTTTTAAAGCCATAAAACAGGTTAAAACTTTTAAAATTCAGTTTTTAAACCAAAAACCCACATGTCTAGCCAAAACTTTATGCAAAAACGAGAACGCAGCCGTCTTTTTTGGCATAATAAACCCGCTCAATGGCGAAACCGTGATATGCGGATACATCGGAAGCGTAATCTTGAAAGCCAGCTTGGAGTCGGTCTCATTGGTCAACGTTGCGATCGATGGCGTTCCAGGATCGAGTTTCAGCATGACTGGATCGACAGTCAGCCATTTCCTGTTCAGTGAATGCAGCCCTGCCATCAGCGTCTTTCCAGTGATAACATCTGCCGTCGGAGGTGGGCCATCGATGCTTTGATCGACCAATTCGCCCTCATAAAGCGGGTCCATCGCCTGATTTGCGGTGGTAGCTGGAGGCTCGGGCTTCGGGTCTTTCATTGTTATCATTCAACTTCAAAATTGAGGAAAATAAACTTTATTATAACTCTGTCATCCAAATAGTTTGGGATCCTGTATCTATGGTATGGCTTAATATGCTAATTTTAGTGTTATTGAAAGCGCTGGCGACGCTGGTAGTTGGATACGGTACAGTACGGTAGGCAGCGCCGGAGTACGGTAATTGGATGGTTTTTAGGCGTAGAGGCCAAGTTGGAAAACTTTGGTGGCGAGGAATGTGTGAAGGATGAAAACGACGGGTTTGGGCGATCCGAGCAAGTCGACTTCTTGCTCACCTGTGGGCGGGCCGAAGTCGATCCAGACAAACTTCTGGCCATCGTCGCCGGTCGCTCGGATGGACGAAAACGGATGGCTCCAGATGACTTCGGCTGTGTCTTGGGAGTGGAGACTAATGCCGGCTTCAATGTTGATGACAAGGTCGCATTGGCGGTCATTCCAGATGCAGGCTAAATGGTATACTGTAGCTTATTTTCGAAATTTCGAAGTTCAAAACTCACGCGAACTGATCTGCCCGACTTCCTCGCACGCTTCATACGTACATTGGATGGTCGCCTTGACCCAAGAGGCGAGGTCTCTATGCGTTTCAAGCCGGAACAGATGTGACCGTATCCCCTGTTGAGTCCCAGTTCTCGTCGTGAAGGAAATCAGATCCGACAGTCCTGGGATCACCGGAAAAGTTCTCGATGTCGTATCGACAACACGGGTAGCAATCAGCGGTCTTGTAATCCTCGGATTTGCCCACTCCTGCTTAATCACCGGCACAGAGTCGTAAAACAGCAAATCATTCGTCGTCAGAGCCACAAAAACGGGTCTCCACATCAGAACCCCGTCCTGGACGCCCTGTTCAGCGAGCCAACCCATTCGTCGGACTTGAGGATTCTGGCCTAGGATAAGATTAACCTGAGCGAGGGCCTGGATCATCAGACTATCAGCCGCGGCATGCACCGACTCGAACCACGCATCAGCTTCGACGGAATTCGTGCATCGAAGGGTCAACACGTATCTCCCAGATTGTGATCGCACTTCGAAGGTTCTGTTTTCAATGTCGTCGACTTCCAGGCTACTCCGAGTGACAAATGCTAGCTTCAAACCGAAGCTTCGGGCTCCGTCAATGGATTCTGGGCGGGTCCATTCATCGTCGTCCCAGAGCATTCGCTGGAGGGTGTCTTCTCGGCGGAGGTGGGCGTCTTTCATGTATTGCACTGCAAAAAGTATATTTGAAAGTTTTTTCTATTGTTTTTGGTTCAAAATTGCTTTTTAGTTTCAGAAACAAATTTAAAATTTGACAATCTTTAAACGGTACATCACCATTTGCACAATTGGCATTTTTAACAAAACTGCGTTCAGCAAAAAGATGCGTGCGAATGACGTTTTTGCAGAAATCAAAAGTGTGCGAATAGTCTCCTAGCGTTTGTAAATTTGTGCGAATGTACAAGAACCCATTAAAACACAAATTTTTCTATTTTTGTTTTCAAAAGATAAATTCAAATCAATTTCCGCTCGAACTGACAGTATACCCCCCGAAGATGATAACCCACTGCATCTGACACATTCTCATCGACTTTCCCTCCGCTTCCGGCACTTGTCTTCCCTCCAAACCCCCGAAAGCCATGAATTTCGTTAACATTGATGTAATGTGAGTAAACATGTCGGCAGTGGGTGCCATTTAGCAAAGCCTTGGGGCTAACCAATTCGCCGTGGGAGAGCAGGGTGCCCATTGTGGAGGCAAACATCGTTTTTTGGCAATTGTGATGTTTTTCAAAAGTTGGAGCCAAAAAATAAAAGTACAAAACTTGCCTTGCAAATTGACGACTTTCCCGGCTCGCTTCAAAGCCCTAACGGCCTCATCGTGTCTCGAGTTTACGAGGGACTCGCCATTGACTGCGAGGATCACGTCGCCGACGAACAGGGCCCCGGTTCGATCGACTGCCATGCCGGGGAAGATCTTGCTGAAAAGTGGTCTTGACGGGAACTTTGGAAATATGGGCCTCACCTGATCATGATGGGAGTGCCATTCTCGGTGCCGCCGACAATACTGACCCCCAGGCCGCCGCCGTCTTCCTTGACAACGCGAACTGTGCGCTTTTTCGCGCCGAAAGTGTCATCCATGAACTGGTCATTGCACGGTGCCAACGTCAACGCGGTTTCATCGAGGCTGGCATCGAAGGTTTGCCAAGTGCCATCGACGAGGACCTCGAGGAAGCTGTTGCGGACATGCATCGCAATCCGGTCTGAGCCGACTGAGCTGAGCAACGGCAATGGAAAGGCTGGCTCTGGGCAAGCCGGCGGCGCCGTCGGCTGCTGCCACACACATTGTGCGTTCCTCTTTCTCTTTTTTGTTGCTGCTCGCCTCCTTTTCGCCTGAGGCTGTCCCGTCCCAGTCCCGTCAAGTCAAGTGCGTCCGACCCAACCCAGCCAGTCTGTTCGTGTCCGCGTCGTCGCTCGTCGTGTTTCGTCCCCTCGAGCGTTCACTTCTTCGATTTTATATAATTTTTGACCGACGAGACACAACACACGCGTCATCGCCCCTCTCCCCATCTGATCTATGGACGTAGCCGGGTTCCCGCACCAGGTCGGCGGCCATTTCGGCCTTCTCAAATGTGCCGGCCACGTTCTGAAACCGTTGAACAACCGTGAGCTGGCCTTCTACAAGGCGATTGATGCCAGATTGGCCGGGTTCACGGTCAAATACTGCGGCCGGATCCGAGTCAATCTGCGCGGATGCGATGACGGCCAATTGGCGCTGTCCACGGACGCTGCGGTGGAATGCCACAACTTGGAGGCGCCATTGGCCCCTGTTTTGCCGGATGCCCACCAGAATGAGTCAGCGTCGAGCTCGACAGCCTCCTCCGAAGCGAGTTGCAGCGATGATGGGGCCGAGCAGCCGCCAATGACCTTCAGGGTGAAAAAGGGCGGCAAAGTTGAAGCTGAAATGGCGGTCAATACATGGGCTGGGCAGTGCCAATCTAAAGTGAGTCTTTTTTCAATTTTTTTTATAAAAAAACCTTTTAAAAAATTAATTTTATAAAATTAAAACATTTTCTTTAAAAAGTACTTTTCTAAAATTTAATTTTAGGTCGTCGAAAAACTCTACAAAGGCTACGACCGCTGGTTCATCATGCTGGAGGACGTCGTCAGCGGCTTCAGAAAGCCCTGTGTCATAGACCTCAAAATGGGCCAACGCCAATACGGAGATGACTCCAGTGCGCAGAAGAAGCTGTCCCAGACCCAGAAATGCCGGGCATCAACCTCTGAAGAACTAGGCGTCCGAATGGTCGGGATGCAGCTTTACGATAGAACGGCCAAAACCTACAGTTTCGTCAACAAGTACGAAGGCAGACGCATGGACAAGGCCAAACTTCACACCTCGCTCGAGACCTTTTTTGTCGCCGCCGGGATTCGGAGAACTAAACGCCTTCTATCCAAGCTACATGAATTGCGAGTCGTTTTGGCAGCCGCGGAAAGTTTTCGGTAAGTCCTTACAGTACCCCTACAGTAACCCATGTCATTTTTATATATATTTTCAGCTTTTTCTCAAGTTCCCTCCTAATCTCCTTCGACGGCGCCATCTCCGACCCCATTGAATCCCTCGACCCGGCCCCGATCGTCCCAGAAATCGACTCCGAGGACACCAATGACAGTACCCACAGCCACGACCAACCACGCGACAGTATCAGTGTCAAAATGATCGACTTTGCACACTCAACGTTCGATGGCTTCCTCGAGGACAAGCTCTATCCCGGCGCCGATGAGGGCTATCTGCTTGGAGTCGATTCGCTTATCGCCATTTTGGAACAGATCCTATCGACTTCGACGCTGTTCCACTGCGAAGCGACGTCGATGCCCGACCTCGGAATCAAAAAACAGCGATCTTTGAAGCGACCGTACACGACGCCACCCTGTGAATCCATTCCACCTCCACCTCCGGTTGTTCCCTCGTCTTTCTGACCATAAGCAACGTCTAGTCCCACCCATCTCAATGAAACAGTGATATTGAAAAGAATTTATATTTACAAAAATTGCAAACAATTACGAATAAAAAGGGTTACATTGAGATCGTAACAAACAACTTGCTTCGAAATACAGTGATACCAAAAAGTCGGAAATGGAATTGAAAGTGAGAACGAGGTCTGTGTACAGATAAATTATTAAATACAAGGCAAAAACGATACCATTTAATCGAGAATCATGCTTTCAGCGATGTCAACATCGACAGAAGGCGCTTTGGACGAGGAGGCGGCACCGTTGATGCCGTTTGACTTTACATCGACCTTGACATCTCGGGCCGTTTTCGCCGCGGCTTCATCATCTGGATCGACAAAGGCGTAAAGCGGCTCACCGAAAGTATTGGCAATGCGAGTGGCTTCACGGAATCCAGAGATCATAGCACCATGGACTGTCGACGGCCATCGAGTGATCGTATGTTCGCCGCCAAAGAAGAGTCTCGGGACTCCGTTCTTGTCGGTGACTGGCTCGGCGAGGACGTCGTGGTCTTTGTCTGAAGCTTCTTTCCCAGCGTATTTAAACCATCAAAAGTCAATAAAACTTACCAGTAGCATCACAGCCTATGTAGCTGTAGCAGCCACGCGTAAACTTGTCCCGATGCCATTTAGTGATGACAAAATCGGTCGGTTCCGCTGGACAGTTCGGATACACGGTTCTCAAGAAGTTCATCATTCGACGCAAAGTCAGTTCATGGTAATTCGGGAGGTCTGGGAAGCCTGCGGCTACGCCCGATATCAACGCAATAAGGACCGGCTCATCGGGAACGGCAAACCATTGGAAGCACTCGCCACGAGCTTCTTCCGTCTCGGCGGAGCGCAGGAAGACGTGGTCGTCCTTGTCCCAGAAGATCTCCTCAAAGAAGAACACGGCTTTGTTGAGGCTGCCGAATCCCATGCGATCGATGGCATTGCACTTCCAGGGAGGTAGAGGTGGATTGAACTTGATGCGGCCGTCGCTCTCCGACGACTTGATGATAGACCATTTCAAGACGCCGAGAGGCACTGTACAGAGAACGGCATCGGCCTGCTCGAAGAACATTCCCGTTTCTGGGCACTCGCCAGAGACTACGACGCCCTTGTCACTGACTTCGACGTTGGTCACAATGTGATTCCGACGAAGAATCGGCTTCACGGGCTCTGTCAAGGCTTCAGTGACCTTGAAGTAGCCGCCACGGACCATCATGTGACTGCCTTCAATCTCCCATTCGTCATCGGCGTCCCAGTGCTCGAGGGAGACCTTGTGGAGCGGGCAGCCGTTGGCGTATTCCATGTTGGCCTTGTGGAAGTTGAGGATGGTGCGGTCTTCTTGGTTTACGTAGACTTGGCTGAAAAGAGGTACATTCAAACTGGAAAGATGGCTCGGAAGGACTTACGGAGGCTGAATGTGGACCATCTCCTTGTAAACAGCTCGATGTGTATCGATTTCCGTCAATCGATGATTGAACTTCTCCAGAGCGACCTTCAAATCGTGTTTGTGGACTCGAAGCTCGACTAGTCTGCCGAGTTCTTCCACGTTGGCGACCGAGTTGATGTCCATGTCGAAGAAGGACTCCTCCTTGTTCCGCATCGCTTCCTCGATGACTTCAACGAGGCGCTTGATCTCCTTTCCCAGGACGTAGCAGTCTTCCAGAAGTCGCTGTTGCCGTAGCGCCATGTCATGCATGCCGCCCCAGAACTTGGCCCTCCGCTTTTGTACTCGGAGCTCCATCTGGCCCAGGACCAAGTCTATGGCCCTTCCTAGGGACAAGTTCTTCCCATTGACACTGTTGATCTTCAGCTCCTTCGAAATGTAGGCGCACGTATCCAGTAACAAGTTAAAAGCCGATTGAATGTGGTTATCTTTGTCGGCACTCGTCTTGATGCCTTCATGGTTGTAGAGCGCCGCTTGAGCTCCGTTTATCTGGACAAAGCGAATCGGCGATTGTTGAGCGATCGTCATGATCGGGTTGCCTACACAGCCCATCACGATCATGGCGCCTAGATCTCCGGCTCGGCGTGTATTCGTCGAGGACTTGTGGCTGGTGTACGACATGACACGCCCGCCAGTCCGTGGCCGGCCTTCTAATAGCAGGACATCGAAGCCGAAGAACTTCAGCTGCTGGGCTGCCATGAGGCCGGCATAACCCGCTCCGATGACGATGATTCGACGAAACGTGCTGAGTGTCTTGTGCACTGTGCAGTGGAAGATGCCATAGTTGATGTAACAGTATCGCTCGAGGAAGGCGTGGACGCGGGTGATGAGGCCAGGGTCACTGTTCAAAGGGCTTTTCAGCTGATCTTTGAAGGCGCCAACGGTGAGCTGAACCTGGGGGCCGAGATGCCACAATTGGAGGCACTTGTTCCGCAGCAGTAAGTACAGATTCATCGAGGCCTTGCTCTTCGTGACGTCGGGAAAGTGGACTAATTCCTCGGCAGCGAGCCTATCAAATGGTAGCCGAGATTGGGCGGCCGCGCTTCGAAGGCTGAGATCGTCGTCTTCCCAGCTGAATATCTCGAGGCCGTTGAATTCCGCGATGGACACATCCTCGACAATTTTGCTGTAGTTTGTCGCGTTTCCGCCACGCTTCCGACGACCGCGCTTCGGACGCTCGCGCTCGGAGAAGTTGGAATCGGAATCGCTGTTTGTCGACATCACGACAACCTTAAAAGGCCAAATTTAGCAACTAAATCGACGGCATTTTCACTTTAAAGGTATTAAACTGCAAAACAACAGCATCCACATCACTTTTCAACAACTTTCTTCACCTTTTTTATATTATTATACGAAAAAATTACTCTGATACGCTCTCAACAAAAACAACAAACACCAAAAGACGCAAAGGTGACCCAGACCATTAAAAGCGAAGTTCCAACAAGAGGGAATACAGGGAACAGACAAAGGCGAGCATTCTTGGCAGAACTTCGGGGACCAAAAACCGAGCAAAACAATCAGTAGTACTTGTCTTCGTAGTCGCCGTAATCGCCTTCGATCATGTCATCGTGATGCACGGCCTTCTTCTTTTGCTTCTGCTGCTTCTTCTGTTCGGCAGCCTTCTTCTGATCCGCCTCCTTCTTGATGTACACATTCAAGTAGTCCTGGACGACCTTCTGGATCTCTTCAAGCTGGATCTTGCTCACTGAAAATAAGTTTTTTTTTAAACTTTTAAGCTCAAAAAGGGATAAACTCACTGTTGGCGGTGGTTTCCTTGATGAGTGGCAGGGCAAAGGCCATGTAGTTGACATCTTTGCTGCGGGACTTGTAGAGCTGACCCATTTCGTTGCCATAATCTTCGAACTGCCTGCGGGTCTTGATTGTTTCGAACTTTTTGGAAGTGTCGGTGGGGGCAAGGTCGAGCAGGGCCATGGCAGCTTCGAGATCGGACTCCTTCTCGGCTTCCATGCCTTCGAGCTCGGCTTGACGCTTGTCGTCGACCTTCGGCGCGGGGGTCTCGTGCTTCTTGTCGAGGCCTAGATCGACAATCTTGGACTGAGCGCTCGCAGTCACGTCGAAATCGTCATCATCTGAAGGGAAATTTATATAAAATCAGGTTGAAAGTAGTGATTTTGTGGCTTACCCCAGTTATCCATGGCTAATCAATATAAAAATTGACGAGAAGTAGCAAAATTAATGAGATATCCTGAAAAATTGGATCATGTGATTTCGGGCGGAAAAAACCACAATAAAGGCCGCGAAAGAAAAACGAGTGATTCAAACAGATGGGGCTTTTCGTGACGGGAATATCGGAGCGCGCACGCAAAACGGGGGGAAAAAGGTGTATTTCAAGAAAATGCATTCACTGAAACCGGAGCCAACAAGACGGGGGTATAAAGGAAAGTCAAAATGACATCATTTCAGTGGAAAGCGAAACAAAATATATAAAAAAGAAAGATTGGCTTTGAAAAAAAAAACAGAAAAAAGAGAAGCAAGGATCATAGAAAGCGCATATAGTGAGTTATGGCAAACTAGAGCAATGCTAACCGCCTTTTATGTGAAAAAGGAGGGCGTTGGTAAGGTTTGCAAGCTTACGAACGCCAAGCTAACGCGCGCAGTGCTGGAGGAAAAGACGGAGACGCGACGCCGAATCATGACTACCCCGGGCGCACCGGTTTCAAAACGCATTGCGAGCCCGCAAGCCGATTCAATCTCAATCGCACATACGAAACAGCTAGGAAACAACACTGATAAGCGATAGGATCGATTACGAAAACGACATTAGACAACGCGATTACGTAACATTGTAAAATGCGCGTTTTTCAACGCAAACATAGAAGAGTGAGACCGTTCGTCAGTTTTGCGACTCTCTAACCCCAAAAGTGGTAGATTTACGACATCGCATCGATTGCAAACCGCGAGGGAGAGGTTACGCATCAAAATGACAGAGGAATGGAAGGGAAAAGCGATAAAATAGGCCGAAAAAACAGCTACATCGAGATAGCCCGAGGCGCGACTGACGCTGACGAAGCGAAAGCGCTCAAGAAAGTTGCGGCTGTTGCGCGCGTTTTGCCAAGCTGTAAAAAACGCGCGACCAGGCCACGAGAACCGCACCGCCGACGGCAACACTGGCCATTATCCGCGGTATCGATTGAGAATCTGCTTGATTGAGTGGTTATCGATCGCGTGACCTTCCTTACGTGTAGCTTAACCTGGCCAGATAGTTGAATCGGTGTTTTTTGGCCCGATTATTGCGTTTGATGGCAAATGTCTCATGGCCCGATCCGCTATTTCCCACTTCACTCCGCGTGTCCCAATTTTTGGACGCCGATACAGCCCTTATCAGTTAACATACCCCTTGTCCAAGATACATCTATCGATTTCCAATTGTCGTTTGCGTCTTTTATGTTGACTTTGCGTGTTCCAAGTACAAATTGCTTTTGTTTGTTTCAAAATATATATAAAAACAACGTTTTAGTGGACAGCGCAGTTTCGGGTCCTCGTTGTCTGACTTATTTCCACTAAAACTAAATTCTGATTCAACTGATTCGTCACAATGGTGTCGCGCGAGGTGCGGGAGCGCACAATAAAGAATTTACTGGCCCTGCGGCGGCATAAGGATGAAATTTACAAGCGGGCTCTGATGCTCGTCAATGAGAACGAAGTTTGTTGTTTTTGGCTTTCATTTGGGTTTGTTTGTGATTCATTTGGATCGATTTCAGCAAGTAATCAAAGCCGCTCTCCTCAGCAATGACGCCGTCGAAAAATCAGCTGCCATCTTCCTCGTCGTTGGCTTCTGTGCCGCTTCATCGGAAATGGCCTCGGGCGAGGAGTCCGGGAAAACTAAATTCTACGCAGAAGGACTCATAACTTCAGTGTCTAGCGGGGATAAAGACTCGATGAAATTGGCGTCAAGGGCTTTGTTTTATCTCATTCAGGTTGGTTTTTCAACACTTTTTTGACAATTTTCTACAAAATGACCTCTTTCCAGACCTCAAAAAGCTACGCCGTCGAAGTCGCCGACATGACCATCCGCAAATGCGACGAATACATAGAAAAGGCCACTACCGAGCTCCAGAGGATATGTGTCTTGATCCTGCTCCATGATTTCGCCCTTTTCACACCGCAATATTTTATCCGTAAAGCTGATCGCTATTTCGATTACATTTTCAAGTCATTGCGCGACTTCAGGGTTTGTTTTTATTGTTTTCGCGTTAAAAAATGTTTATGTCAAGGATTTTCAGAGTTGTCGTCAATTCGCAACCGAATCCTTGCACGCGGCGTTGACAGTTATCTCGCAACGTGAAAATAGGTCCAAAAGTGCGTGGTTCAACAATTGCATGAATTTGGCCAAGGAGATTCGCAAGGACGACATAAACCAGGCGGCTTTGCTAACATTGAATGAGCTGCTTCGAGTCGGTCTGGCTGAAGCCGAATACGTCCGATTGGGGATGACTGCGGATCAGTATGCCGTGGTTTCGAAGACGAAGAGCATTGCGACGGCGAATCCGGTCCAATGGCTGATGGAGGACATTGAACCGCCGGTGGTGGAGTCGCAGACGGCGCAGAGTATGATTGTTAGCAGATTTTCGGAGGTTGGTTTCTATTTGAGTCGGTTTAAAAGCTAGAAATTGGCATTTTACAGGTCCTGAATGTGGTCAACTACGCCAAAAACGCTCGAAACGCTCGTCTCCAGCCAATATTACTCGAAATCTATCCCCGTCTTTTCGCCTATGATGTTCTGATCGGTAGTAAGAGGAACAATGATGAACCCACAGCCATCAAATTCAACATAAACGAGTTCATTCAACCTTTGATTGCCAATGGCGCCAAATACACCCCCATGCTGCAATGTTTCGGCCTTATTTGCCTCCATCAACCCGAAATAACGCAAGACCGTGTCCAAGCTGTCATGGACATCATTGTGAAGCATATCCACGGTCTGAAACCAGCGTAAGTCTTTGGAAACAAGAATCCAAAACAAGATTTTTACCCCAGCCGTTGTAGGAAAAACGGAATCCGCGAAGCCGATCTCTCCGTCTTCCGAGCTCTGTCATTGATCATCCGAGCCCATCCGAAACTGACCGAACAACGCGTCAAGGAGTTGCTAGGCCAATTATTTGCCATTGGCTTTGTGGAGAATGCTGTCATCGACGTTTTCCACGATGTTGTCAAGTTCCAACCCGATTTGACGATGCATGTCCATAATGGCCTCCTGGATCTACTGTACACAACCTTGATGGGCCAGAAGCGACCGAGTCCATTGGCACCGCCACAGGCACCAGCTGAGCCTCCGAATGGCATTCTTGTCGTTAAGAAAGAGGACGTGCCGCCGGTCTGTTTAGCGTTGAAGGTTTTGGGCGGATTCGACTTCCAGAGGCATGCTTTGAGGATGTTTATCCGGTATTTGGCGCATGTAAGTCTCATTTCACGACATTTTATCATGTTTAAGCTCGACTTTCCAGGGCTACCTCCACTGCGACCAAGTCGAAGTCCGTCTGACGGCCGTCGAATGCTGTGCCCACATCATCCGGCCTTTTGTCAGATCGTACAACATTGTCGAACAGAAGCAAAAAGCCGAAGTCTTCCAGCTGATCCGAAACATTCTCGATGGCTTGATATCCCTTGCCGTTGTCGATCGTGAAGTCGAAGTCCGTCTCCGTGTGTTGAACTCATTCGCGTCCGAGGATGACGACTTCAAGATGCATCTGGCCCAGCAGGACGTGCTTCAAACCCTGTTCATGACCGTCTACGATGAGAATCCGCAGATTCAAGAAGCTACTGTCGGTCTTCTCGGAGGTCTGGCAGAACTGAATCCGGCTCATGTGTATCCGAAACTCCGACTCCTCATCCATGAAACCATCGGCCAGTTGGCAAACAGCAAAATCAGCCATCTCGAAGAACAGTCCGCCAAATGCATTGCCGTTCTGGCTGAACGATCGCCCGATTTCGTCATGCCGTACATGGATTCTATTCTGCGCGCTTTGAAGCCTCATCTGACTTACGAACGGCGAACTGTCGGTGTCACTGTACACGTTTTGAATGCGTTGAGCCATCTAGCTTGTCTCGGTGGCGTCGACATTACCAACCATCTCCACGACCTTTTCAAGCCTCTGCTTCAACATCTCCAAGATTCGTCGAGTCTGTCCAGACGCGAAGCTTCGCTCCGTGCCCTCGGCGGTCTTTGCCAATCGACAGCTTTTGTCGTCGACGTCTACCGCATGTATCCGGACGTGCTTGAAATTCTTTTGAAGTTGCTGAAAACTGAATTGAACGTGAACATGCGCCGATTGATCATGAAAACACTCGGAATAACCGGTGCCATCGATCCGTACACCTACAAAGTCTACATTGGAACCGTGTTTTCGACGTCTTCCAAGTCATTGGCCGTGTCCCTGCCGACGGAGAAGGAGTCTGACGACCCGCGACACGACATTATATTGTGGATCAACTATGAAAAGTGCACGCTGGAACAGTTCTATCCGGCCATCACAATTGCCACGCTGCTGCAGATGATGCACGATGATTCATTGACGCTGCTTCATAAGAATATCGTGTTCGCGTTGGCGCAAATTCTCCAAGATTTGCATCAAACCCTGCACGATGACGCCCAAGAATACGTCAAATTCGTGCATCAAGTCCTGCCAAAGTTCATATCCCTGGCGAAGGCATCCAGCCAAGAATTCCGAAAGTTCTACATGCTTCAATTCGTTGAACTGGCTCCGTTGTTTGGTGCCCACATGAAGCAGTACATGGATGACATTTTGGCGTTGATATCGGTAGGTTTTTTGACTGTTTTCGCCATATTTCAACGAAAATTCTTTTTTAGTCCACCTGGGAATCCCACCAAGAGCTCAAAGGCACTGTCATCGACCTGCTTGCTCAAATCGGAAAGGCCCTCGAATGCGACTTTTCGCCCTACGTCGTCAATTTGTGCCCGTATCTGTTGGCTGTCGTTCAGATGGACATGTCTCGCGACAAAGCCATCACAAAGCAAGCCCTTCGATGCGTGATCGCGATCAATCCGTGTCTGGACCCTCATCTGAGCTTGATTCTGCCACCGATCATCTACGTCGTCGACAATGCTGAAAATTCGATCCCTGAAGAAGTGCGGAAACTGGCCCTGGAAACACTGGTCACAATTCTCGGATCGCATTCCGTCGGCGAACGAGCTCCTGTAATCATGCAAATGTGGCTGCGGAACATCCAGAACATCAACCTCCATCAGCTGCTGATGAAGATTCTGGCCATGATTGCCCAGCAAATGTGGTCCCAATTCGTCGTCTACTGTGACACTGTTCGTGCCCAGCTGCAACGATATCGCGTCCATGATGTCTACATTGTCGAATACTACATCAATCTGAACTCGATTAACTCGATCAAAGGCGTCGAAGTCCTGCAGCTGATCGAATCCCCGAAGGCGAGGGATGCCATCCGTGAAGTCGACGCCACCCGAAAGCGTCACTACAGCCGTGGCAACAGATCCGAGAACAGTGATGCCCGCGCTTATCGAACCATGACCGAAGTCATGCAAGAAGGCCGCAGCAAGATGCTTGTGAGACGGGTGCAGGCCGCCTCGAGACCACCCCCAAGTGAAGTCAAGTTGTCCCAGCTGCCGCATGCCATGAATCCGCCGGCTGAGAACGCCCTCCGAGAAGACTGGATCCAGTGGATAGACAATGTTCGCCTCGAATGCATGTTCCGAAGCCCGGCAAAGTCGCTCTTCTTCTGCTACAACTTGGCCCTGGACCATCCGCCGCTGTCGAAGGAGCTCTTCCACGCGACCTTCATGTCGATCTGGACGCATTTGACCCAGGAAAGCCAGAACGAACTCGCCAGGAAGTTGAATATGGTTCTGACGACGTGCCCGTACAGTGAGCCGATACAGGCGATTCTGAATCTCGCTGAATTTATGGACCATTCCGAGAAAGGCCCTCTGACTGTCACTTGCGATGTTTTGAGCGACAGTGCCGCGAAGGTGCAGGCCTATGCCAAGGCGTTGAGGTACAAGGAACTCGAATTGTGGAGCCGAAGCGTCAATGGAATAGATTTTGACCTCGTTCCGACACGTGCCAGCCTGATGGACTGCGAACAGATCATATCCTACGCCAAGAAGCTCAATCTCGAAGAACTCGCTCTCGGCATGTTCAAGATAGTCCAGAGAACGAAGGAAAACAAGGACAGCAAGGGGGCTGGACGCTGGTATGAAAAACTGGGCCAATGGCGACCCGCCTTGGATGCCTACAAAGTCGAAGTCGCTGAAAACCCGAAGCAGGAACTCGATCGGACGCTGCGGATAATGCGATGCCATGAACAGCTCGGAGAGTGGCGAGAACTCAACGATCTTGGCTATGAGTACATCCACAAGTTCCCGGATTACGGTACCGATCGCGATGCTATCGTTCGCAAGGACAAGATTCTTCAAATCGCTGCCCGAGGCGCCTGGGCTATCGGCGACTACGCTCGAATGGCGGAGCTGACGAATCGAATCAACGAAAACACGGTTGAAGGCTCGTTTTTGAGGGCTGTCGTCAGTGTCCAGGAACGGAAGCATCGCAGTGCCCAGCTCTACATCAACAAAGTCCGCGAAATCTACGACAGCGAGCTAACTGCCATGGCCGCCGAATCCTACGAACGTGCCTACGGCGCTATGATGATGTCGCAGCATTTGACGGAGCTGGAAGAGTGCATCGAGTACCAGTTGTATCCGACCCGCCGAACCAAGATTGTCGTTCTGTGGTCCCGCCGACTTCAAGGAATCGCCCAGGACCCCGAACATTGGCACAAGACACTCATCGTCCGCCAGCTGGTCTTGTCCCAGAACGAGCTCCGACCAATGTGGATCAAGTTTGCGGGGCTTTGCCGAAAGCGTGGTCAGCCGGAAATAGCGAAGCGTGTCGTCGGGAAGCTGTTGAATGTGCGTGAAGACGAGAATCTGGCAAATATTGCGATGCCGTCTGGAATTCCGACGTTGGCGCTGGCGTTCTGCAAGCTGTTGTGGCATGACAAGGAGCAGGATTTGAAGCATAAGGCTGTCGAGTGAGTTTGACCAAGTTTTTGTCCCAGTTTTGATGGAATGTGTTTCAGCAATCTCGAAAGACTCGCTAAAGACCTCGAAGAACGCTACCGAGCAATCCGTCATCCAGCCCAAGGCGCTCTCCTGACCAAAGTCATGTCAAAGTGCTACCTCAAACTGGCCGATTGGACGAAGTCTCTCTCCAAAACAGAGCATGTAGTCACCGTCAGCGCAAGTTCGAGCCCATCGGTACCCTCAAGGCATCCATCAGCTTCTTCTCGCGTCCACACGCCTCCAGTGGCTGCCATCGAACGGATTCGCCACGATGAACCGACCGAGAACATTGTCGCCTTCTACACCCGTGCTGCTGAGATGAATCCAAAGTGGCACAAGGCGTGGCAGCGATTGGCTATATTGTACTACAATTTGGTCATGAATCACGTCACAGTGCTTCCGGAAGAGGAAGCCCCTGCCCCTGTTGCTGGGCCGTCTAACATGATTGATGGCGCTTTCGTCGGCGGTTCCAATGACTACTCCCAAGATCCGTTGCCGCCATTGCTGCTCGACGACGATGAAGCCGACAACAACCCGCCGCAACTCTTCTCCGTGCAATCCCCGGAACAGGAAACACTGCCAATGGGCGAAGGCGCGTTCACCAGCTCGGCTTACATGGACACGGAATCGGCGAGAAGGCTCCCCGTTGCTGATAATGATGCACTGAAGCAGCTTCCGACGCAGCTGTTCGAGTACGCCATGAGAGCGGTGCAATGCCATTTCGAAGCGCTGGTTCATTCCTCGGGATCTCGCATGGAGGACACGCTACGATTGTTGATGTTGTGGATTCAGTATGGTGAACATATCGGCGTCTTGAACACGATCAAGGGCAATCTGCGCCGTGTTTCGCTGGAAATCTGGCTCGAAGTCGCGCCGCAGCTGATTGCCAGACTCGATTTGACGAATGAAGTCGGCCATTTGGTCAAGCTGTTGATGATTGACGTCGCAAAGGCCCATCCCCATGGTCTCGTCTATCCCCTTATTGCTGCCACGAAAGCGAAGAACAGTGTTCGAAACCAGGCTGCGAGGGACATTCTGATGGCTGTCCGCGAGACGAATCCCACCGTCGTCGATCAATCTCTCATGCTGAACGAAGAACTCATCCGATGCGCTATCTTATGGCATGAAATGTGGCACGAATCCCTCGAAGACGCGTCCCGAATGTACTTCCAGACCGGCGACTACAACGTCGATGAGATGATGGCGATTCTGCGACCACTCTACGACAAGCTCAAGCAAACGGAGGAACAAACGTTGAAGGAGCAGTCGTTCATGCAGACCTACTCGAAGGAGCTTCTTCAAGCGATGCATCATTGCGAGGAGTTTGTGAAGAACCGTCAGAAGCAGGAAATCACGCAGGCCTGGGACATCTACTACAACGTCTTCAAGAAGATCACGCTCCAATTGAGATCGTTAAACTCGATGGATTTGAAGTATGTGGCGCCAAGGTTGGCGGATGCACGGAATCTCGACATTTGTGTGCCTGGCACGTATGATCCAGCTGGACCGCAGATCAAAATCGCGAGTATCGATCCGGATTTGACGGTTATTGCATCGAAGCAGCGCCCGAGGAAGTTGACGATTCGTGGTTCCGACGATAAGGACTATGTCTTCTTGTTGAAGGGCCACGAAGACCCGCGGCAAGATGAACGTGTCATGCAGCTGTTTGGATTGATTAATTTGCTGGTGTTGAGAGATCAGGATACGTGTCGGCGGGATTTGACCATTCAGGTATGTCTTTTTGGGTCATTTTCAGTGAACAATGTTGCCATTTCAGCGTTATACCATCATCCCATTGTCCCAAAGCAGTGGCCTCATCGGATGGGTCCCGAATTGCGACACTCTGCACTCTCTGATCAAGGACTACCGTGACAAGCGTCGGATTCTGATCTCAGCGGAGCATAATTGCATGACGAAACTCTGTGGCGACTACGAAAAGCTGACACTCATGCAGAAAGTTGAAGTTTTCCGGCAATCGATGAAGGCTACGCGTGGCGATGATTTGAGGGAAACGCTTTGGATGAAGTCTCCGACGTGAGTTTTGCTTTTCCAACCCACTTTCCTAACAATAAGTTGTCTTTGTTTCAGCTCGGAAGTCTGGTTTGACCGTCGCACCAACTACACCCGTTCAATGGCCTGCATGTCCATGGTCGGCTACATATTGGGTCTCGGTGATCGCCATCCATCAAACGTCATGCTTGACCGTCTCAGCGGCAAAATCGTCCACATTGATTTCGGTGATTGCTTCGAAGTCGCCATGAACCGTGCCAAGTATCCCGAACTCGTGCCCTTCCGACTGACGCGCATGCTGACCCGAGCCATGGAAGTCACAGGACTCGAGGGCAACTACCGTATCACCTGTGAACGCATCCTTCGGCTGATCCGTGACCACAAGTATTCGATTCTGGCCGTGTTGGAAGCCTTCGTCTACGATCCCGTTCTGTGGTTCCGACCAGCGGACACTCCGAAGGAAGAACGGATGAAGATCGAGCTCCACATTGACAAGCAGATGGTCGACAAAGCCAAGGAAGCCATCGATCGCGTCAACCAGAAACTGAACGGTACCGGTTTCTTGCCGATGCCGAACGAGGAGCTCACCATCGAAGACCAAGTCATCCGCCTCATCGATCAAGCGACACTGGCCGAGAATCTCTGCCAGTGTTACATTGGCTGGTGTCCGTTCTGGTAATCTCTTATTTTGTAATATTGACATAGCTTGCCCTCCGTACTGCCATTTAGTTCTAGGTAGAGATTCTGTTTGACATTGTACATATTGTTTTGATTGAACAAATTTTATCTTTTTTTTTGCAATTAATTGAGTTATTAAATAATGTATTATAAACAGAGTTTTAATAAAAATATGTTTTTATAAAAAGCGTAATCCAACAAACAAAAAAATCATTCGAAGTTATAAGAATAGTTCAAACTTGGCCTCTAAGGGCTGAACATCAACGTGATCCCCATAGTCTTCGATCCGACACTCCTGGTCAACGTGATTTCAACGCCATCATAAACTTCTTCAATAACATAATCATTGTAGAGCAGAGTCTCGACTGTTGCCACTTCGGCGGGCACCGAGAAGGTACTGCTACATCGGACGGTAACAATTCGGCCGGAATGTTTGACGATAGCATCCCACAGGGCTTCTACTTTCTCCTGGACATTCTTCAGCACTTCGTTGAGGGGTTTTTTCGAAGTCTAAAACGTGTTTTGGAAAATGAAATCAATTTGGACCATGAAAAGATAAACTGACCTTGAACTTGCCTGCAATGAACTTAACTTCGGGGATGTTTTTGTAACGTTTTAGCATCATGGTGATGTACTCGATGTACATGTACGTTTCGATGTGCATCGATTGCAGATACTCCAAATTGGGTCTGTAAATGAAAGGAAACCGACAGTTTATAAGTGAAAATAGATGATTTGAAAGCGTGAAAACCAACCGATGATTGAAGAAAAAGTCTCTGGCAATCACAAAAAGCCCCCTGCTTCTGACACTGCGCTTCATGCCCTTGTTGAAGATGATGCGTTCAATTTTTAGCCCATGCCATGCAAAATAGGCAGATGTGGTGTTTCCGCGGAACAGGCTGGTGATGACCAATTTCTTGATCAGTCCGTCGCCGACAGAGATCAACGCCGAGGGCAGCCCGCCGATGATATCCTGCATCTGAGTGATGATCACCGGATGCACTTTACGACCACGAGCCACGCCTTCGAAGACGTGTTTGTCGCCAATGGCCTCGCTCGACGTGATCACTGTAACGGGTTTTATAAAAAGGGAGCAGAAAATGTTGAAACCAACCTTTATTGGATGCAAGGCCGTCATAGAGAGGTTCAACCCACTTCTCAACATTCCTCCAATGTTTATAAGTGTCGTTTGTGACAAATGCCGAAACACAATGACGTCCAGAGATGCGGAGAAGAGCTTGGACGTGGTACTGCTTGTTCATTCGGAGGGTCAGCGTGCGGAAGGTGTTACCGTAGCGTCCGTTACTAAAATAGATGATCTGATGATGATTAGGGATTCCAAAAAGCAAAACTCACTGGAAAAGGATCTCATTAGTATTGCAGCTCGACAACATCGTCAGCTCCGTCTTCAACAAATAAGCAAGAATCTCGAAGCCGTACGCGGATGACAACGCAAACTTGCAAACATCAATCGGCATTGTAAACATCCACAAGTCGTCATGAGAATACTCCCGCTTCCGTGAAAACTTTACCATTGTATCGACCATTTCAAACAACAAGTAAGGTTTTAGAGTCGACATCGTTGTGGCTTTCTGGAACAATTCAATCTGAGGTTACTGTAGAAAACGGCAAAAGATAGAAACCTGTTCATAAACAGTTGAACCAAAGACAACACCATAGCCAAAAAAACACAACTTTATTCAATATTCAAAAACCAACTAAAAAAACACCAAAATCACAAAAAAAGCAAAACCCTCATAATCTTCGAGCCAGAAACTCTTCTCAAAGTTGCTCTAGTCTGAGTTAAGTTTTGGCTAATAATGAAATCATTTGGAAGAATTTCACTAAAAACTGAAGACAAATCGTCAAACGCCTTTTGGTCTGCCAGCATGTAACACACGACAGAAATCCTTTTCCCGGGATGGTTGACGATGGCATTCCAAAGCGCTTCAACTTTTGTCCGAATGTAAAACATGTATCTTTTTGGATCCGAAAGCTCATGACGAGCATGATACAGGTGCTCAAAGTTGGCATTGCCGACGAAGACTTCATCAAGTTGATGGTATTGTTCGAGCATTGTCGTAACAGCCTCGACAAAAATGTGGTGATCGATGTGTAGGCTCTTCAAATAGGCCATTCGTGGGCTGAAAGGGTCAATTGAAGCGATTGATAGATAAAAAAAAGCAGAATTAACACAAACCTGTGGGGATGAAAGATGTCGCGTCTAATCCAAGGACCTTCCAGGCAACTGAATTCGATTCGCTCTATCTTCAGGTTCTTCCACGCAGCAAATGCCATAGCGTTGTCCACTTTCGGAGTCAGCTTGGGAATGATCAAGTTTTTGATGACACCATCCCCAACAAACGTCAGTTGTGGAGGCAATCCGATGGGAAGCATTGGGCAAAAGATTTCATCGTACACATCGCGGTTCTGAGCGACGGCCTGGAACACGTTGCCATCAGAGAAGGCAGCAGATGCGGTGATAACTGTAACAGATATGTTGAAAAGAAGCGTAAAATCAAAATAAACTGACTGTCATTCTCGGTAAAGCCATCAAACAGCGGTCTCTGCCAATCAAATGAGACATAAAACCCATAATTCGAGTTTGCCATCGCAGTACAGCACTCTCCGGCCATGCGCAACAACATGTCGATGTGATACCGTTCGGACATGCGAAAGTGAAACGGGAGCTTGCCGTGTCTGGGGCTAAAAGATTGGTCACTGATAACGTTTATTATGACACAAGGAGAGGAAAAGCAACTCACTGTTGAAAAAGCAAGTCCTCATCATCCCGCAACAGCGATGTCAGATGATTCCTCAGTAGAAACCCAACAATTTTAAATCCATACGACGATGACAATGCGAGAGCGCAAACGTCTTTAGGCGTAAAACATCTCCAGGTGCAACTACCAAAACGCATCTGCCGAAGGCCAACATCAATCAGCATATCGCTCGTTTCGAACAGTAGATGTGGCTTCAGGGTTGACATTATGTTGTCTAAAAAACAAATATTCGATAAGACTAGCCAAGTTTAGATAAAAGATACGCATTTACGGACTGTAGTAAAACAGTTACAGTACACCGATCGAAAGAACAAATTATTCAAACTTTATTGAGCATGTCAAAAGACATAATTATAAACACATTAAAAGGACGCAATCGATAAACACAGGCGCCGAAGCATGGTTAGTATTCTTCGAAACGAAACTGCCCCATACTGACTTTGACGACTCTCCATCTCTTTTCAGGCACGTTGGTATAATCCAGTTTGGGTTTAATAATGTCTTTGAAAACAATTGCATCGGAGGATTCTGAAATCATACGATGAAAAACTGTTCACATACAACAATAGTCAGAAGTCACCTTCATTGTTGACAAGTCCTTCGTAGATTGGAAAACGCCAGTCGGTAGTGTCAATGTCATGCTGCTCTAAACTGCGAGACTTCGACGTACAGTAATGTCCTGCGATCCGCATCAGTGCATCGATGTGATGGGTCTCGTTCATGTAAAAGGTCAACGGATGGTCTCCCCAGGAACTGAAACGACAGTTTTTGAAGTTAGGTTTAACATGTTGTAAGAACGTACCATTCAAACATAACGTCACCCTCAAAATCAACAATCTTCATCAACACATTCTTCAAAAGATAAGCCACTATCTTGTATGCGTGGGTGGACGATGCAGCAAGAGCGCAAATGTATTTCGGCAACATAAACTCCCAAGAATATCCAGCATCGTAGTGGCGTCGCTTCAAGGAAACGAGAACCATTTTGTCGATCACCTCGAAGAACAAGTGGGGCCTGAGGGTTGAGTTCATCACTGAGCCTAAAACTGGATGGAAATCAAGCTAACAATTGATAAGATACGCATTTGCGGCCTGTGGTTAAACAGTTACAGTACACCGATCGACACATAACGATAGATTTTTTAATCAAAACAACAAAACTGAAAACTTGAACAAATAACAAAACTAAAAAAACAACAAATTGTCTAAATTGTAAAATTGTAAATTGAGAAATTAATAAAACCTAAGAGAGATGACGCTTTTCAAACACGTCGGTCATGCAGATAGTTTAAATCAGACATTATTATTGTCGTTGTTGTTGCGGAAATCTCTGAAGATGAGCGCATCGGGAGACTCGATTGCTGAAATCAAACGATTAATGAAGCTGTTCAGATACAACAATAGCGATTAAACCTTACACTTATTCTCAAAGAGGCCCTCGTAGATTGCGGAACGCCAATCGATCACAACATTGTTCTCTGTGTCGAAGTTGCGAAACGTCGACGTACAATGCTTCCCGGCGTACCGCATCAGTGCCTCGATGTGAATGGACTCCTTCATGTAGAAGCACAACGGATGAACCCCCTTGCGACTGAAACACAAGCCAATAAAATCAGACAACTACTTCAAAGACAGTAAGTAAAGACGTACCCTTTGAACAATACCCTACCATCGTAGTCGACAAGCTTCGTCAGCAGGTTCTTCAACAAATAGGTAACGATGTTGTAGCCAGCGGTAGATGAGATCACCAGTGCGCAAACGTGAACCGGCAAAAAGAAGTGCCAACACCAATTTTCATCTTCGCGTTGTCGCTCTTTGGCACGAGCGATCAAAGTGACCATCATCTCGTCGAACAAATGGGGCTTGAGGGTGGTCTTTTTGGCCACTTTGCCTTCGAAAAGGAACAAATCGGATCTGAGGGCTGACTTCCGCATGATCATGCCATCAAAAACGATCAAATCTGGCCAGAGGGGGGAGACGGACATTGTCGGGCCTGAAATTAAATGATGAATAAGTCGAGTCAATGAAACAAGTAAAAACATACGCTTTCCTGAACTGTCGTTAAACAGTTACAGTATACCGAAACACGACACAACAAAAAAATAACGTTTTTATACCGAAATATCAAAAGAGATAACTTGAAACAACAAAAAAACCAATTCAAACAACAAAATGGACTTCCAACGTTTTCAAAGCGTGTGTTTTCATCAATTTACAGATGACGTGGTATTGCGTCGCCTCGAGGACAAATTCGCTGGAAAGTAGACGCTGAACCGTACTCAACTTGTCGGTGTCGTTGTTGAAAAGACGATCCTGCCGAGGGCATTTGACGGTAATGTTCGTGCCGGGGTGAGCAACCATAAACTTCCACAGTTGATCGATCTTCTTTTGGATGTGTTCCAAAGTGGCTTCGAAGTTGAGTCGTTTAGGCGGCTGGAAATATCGAACTTTCAACAGTCCAGATAATGAAGAAGTCACAAACTCACATTAAACTCAAAGTGATTGAAATGAATTTCTTTAAGGAATAGGTGCCGTTTAAGCATCTGAATGGCAGTTTCGACAACAATCCGTCGATTCATGCAGAGGACCTTCAGATAGGCTGCTTGTGGCCTAAAAATGGAACTAATCAATACGAAAAGTGACTAAGACCGTAACACAAACCTATAGGGATGAAGAACATCGCGTCTGAAGATCCCTCCATCACTGTCGGGGAATTCCATACGTTCAATCTTCAGTCCATCCCATGGCTGAAAGCCACGCGGCTGCAAGCGAACAATAGGATAGACAATCAGTTCTTTGATCACGCCATCTCCGACCCAGTCCAAATCTAACGGTAAACAGTAGTGGGACGGAGGCGTAGTAATGCTGTTGTGAACTTTGCGGCCTTTACAAACGGCTTTCATTACGCGCTCATTCTGTAGCGCCTTGGTGGATGACATTACTGAAACTCCATAATTCCAAATGTTCAAGTTTCGATGTTAAACTCACTTTCGTTCATAGACAAGCCATCAAAAATTGGTTTATGCCATTCCAAATATTTAGAAGGCCCTCTGTAAGACACTGATGTACAGTACTGTCCAGCAATACGCATCAGTGCTCGGATATGGCGGGTTTCGCTCATTTCAAAGGATAAACGATGCAACGCGAAAGGGCTGAAACAGTAACTTATTACATACAGATAGGTATGTAAACACTGTAAAGACGTACCAGTCAAACTTCACCCAACCTGCGACAGAGTGCGAAACGTCTGTCAAAACATTCTTCAGAAGGTATGCGACGATTTTGTAGGCATGTTGCGACGACATAGCAAAAGCGCAAATCGTACTCGGTAGACAGAACCTCCATTTGAAGAGGCTATCACGAGACCGCCGTCTAGAAGGACAGAACGCAAGGATGTCCAACATCTCCGAGAACAAATGGGGCTTGAGGGTTGACATCATTACTGTGCCTGAAACTAAACTGTAAACCAATCGACCCAATAAGTAATGAGATACGCATTAGCAGTCTGTAGTTAAACAGATAAGGTACGGTACATCCACACAGAACAAAAGTAACAATTTATTATGAACGGAGCGAAATGTAAGTTCAGGCATCAAAAGTTAAAACGTGTAAAAAATTATGAAATTAAAAACGTGTAAACCTAACAAAAGTTAAAAAGTGTAGAACTTTAAAAAATTAAACAACAAAAGTGACTTCCAACAATTTTGAAGCCACAGTTCTTCTCATTACACCGGCGGCATTACGATTCGTCGCCTGGATTGCAAATTCTTTTGACAGGAAGCGCATAACTTTATGCAACTTCTCGGGATCTTTGAAACGGTACCCTTTCAGAGAGCATTTGACGGTGATCGTCGTGGCGGGATGAGCGACGATGTACTTCCACAGTTGATTGACTTTCCTTTGAACATATTTCAATGCGTCTTCGAAGTTGAGATGCTGGGCTGGCTGAAAACAACAAACTTGCCGAAATTAAAGAAGAAGACAAGCTTACCTTAAAGCGAGCATTGTTGAACTCAATGTCTTTGAGGAACAGGTGCCGTTTTAACATCTGAATCACGTTCTCTACGACGATCTGTTGATCCATGCAGAGTGACTTCAGGTAGGCGGGTTGGGGCCTGAAAAAGGAACGGCTATGATGCTTAACCGGACATAAACAGACAAACCTGTGCGGATGAAGAACATCACGGCTATAGATGACACCCTTGACGTCAGGGAATTCAATACGCTCAATCTTCATCCCATCCCAAAGCGAAAAACCTTCCGTCTGTAGCCGATTAATGTTACCGACAACCAAAGTCTTGATCAGATCATCGCCGAGCCATTTCAATTGAAGCAGTGATGGACGAAGAACAATCACATCATGTACATTGCGGCCTTTACGTACAGCTTTTATAACGGCTTCGTCGTTGAGCGCAACAGTGGACGTCATTACTGAAATTGAAACACATGTTGCAATCAAGACAACAACAACATGCGATTGAAACTCACTTTCGTTCATCGCCAATCCGTCGTAGATGGGTTGATGCCAGCCAGCGGGGTCGCGCGATTCGTCGTGGAAAGCCAACGTACAATACTGCCCTGCGTAACGCATCAATGCTTGGATGTGCTGCTTTTCGCTCATTTCAAAGGATAATGGATGCCAATGTACTGTGGGGCTGAAATGGAAACTTGTTGCAGCATACATGTACACAAACACTCAAACTGTTAAGACGTACCTGTCAAAGAGGACACGACGAGGATAAGGAGACCGATAAATGTCAATCAAAACATTCTTCAAAAGATAGGCCACTATTCTGTAGGCATGTTGCGAGGACATGGCGAGGTCGCAAATCCCGTGGTGGACGAAGTTCCATCTGTAGTACTTGTTACGTGATCGACGTTTTATAGAAGCTTCCACAAGCGTGTCCATCATCTCGATGAATAAGTGCGGTTTGAGGGTCGGCATCGTGGTTACGGCTGAAAACTGACTAAAGGAAACGAAACGTAAACGGCAAGCAAAGCGTCTTTAATGTGTAGTCGCATCAAAAGCCAGGAAAAAAAAGTTTTTTTTTGGATTTAAACGGAAAACAGAGAAAACCTCAAGGAGTAGGCCGATAACCAGCAACACATCCATGATAATTCGGTGATAATACTGGGCCTCAAATAGTCGCATTGGTTTGAAAAACAACAAAGAAAGTTGAAAACGGATATAAAAACTGTGCGACAAAGCGGTGTGGGACTGGCAAACATGGCCATCATCTCGGCGAACAAATGCGGTTTCAGGGTCAACAGTATGGTGTTGAATGAAAAATATATTACGAGAAACAGTACAAACATTTATAGTGGAATGTAATAAGCCGCTAAAAGCAAGCAAAAACACAAAACGTTTTGATGCATACGGCAAAAAAAATATAAAAAACTTGCACGACAAAAAAGTGCGGGACTGGTTGCAAGTGAGTGACGGAAAATCGGCGACTATGCCGCAGCAGTGTTGCTATACGTGACACTCACTATCCATGAGCACGTACACGTGGGACTGTTGGGAGGGTAGTGAAGAGGGTGGAAAACGGCGAAATGTTCGGAAAAGTGAGCGACAGCCGATCAGAACCCGCTGGTACGAAACGCGCGCAAAAAAGTTGCGAGACGTGCGCTGGTGCACTGTTTTCGCGGCGGGACCAATATCGGGAGTAGAAAGTGTAAGCTTTCTACAATGTGCAACAATCAGATAAAAAATACGCATTTGCGACTGTACTTCTTTACAGTTACAACACTGCTACTTATACAAACCAAAGAATTAGAAAACTTTATATAATTAGTATAAAATAACATAATTGAATCAAAAAACAAATGGTAAAAACGGTACATTGGACATGGTAAAGTTGTAAGCGGAACAAAAAATTAATGCAAAACACAAGAGTAAAAACGTAAGATAAAAACAACAAAACAAATTAGATCATAAAGATGACTTCCAACGTTTTCATAGCCTTAGTTTTCAAAAGATGACAGTCGACATTGTGGTGACCAGCCTCGAGGACAAATTCGCTGGACAGACAGCGCCGAAGTGTCTCTAACTTGTTGGATTCTCGGCAAAAACGAACATCCTCGAAGCCGCACCTGATGGAAATCATCGTGCCGGGATGAGCGATCATAAACTTCCACAGTTGATTGATTTTCTTTTGAATATCTTTCAACGCTTCTTCGAAGTTGAGACGCTTGGCCGGCTGAAAACACAATATAACATTCGAAAAAGCCTAAAGAAAGTAAAAAATTAAACAAACTTTGAACATAGCAACGCTGAATTCGATTTCGTTAAGAAACAGGTGACGTTTCAGCATTTGAATCACGTTCGCCACAACAATCTGTGTCTTCATGATGAACGACTTCAGATAGGCGGCATGGGGCCTGAAATAGGAACAAAAATGTTGCAAAAGTAGAAACAAATGTAAGACAAACCTATGAGGATGCAGAACATCGCGTCTGAAGATCCCTTCGTTATAAGGGAATTCAATGCGCTCAATCTTCAACCCATCCCAAGCCTTGAAGCCGTCCGGCGCTAAGCGAATCATAGGACTGACAATCAACTTTTTAATCAGCCCATTTTTGATCAACGCTAGCTTATACGTTATAAAAAAGTGGGACGGAGGAAGCGTAATCACATCGTGCACTTTGCGACCTCGATCAAGGGCTTTCATAACTTCTGAGTTGCGCAGTGCCAAGTCAGACGAAAACACTGAAAAATATATATAATTGTGGCATGATTACGGTAGTTCGAATCCACCTACCTTCGTTATTTGAAAGTCCATCGAAGATTGGTTGCTGCCAGTCACAAAGATTGGTATATCGTTCATTGTCAAACGCAATAGTACAAAACTGCCCAGCGATACGCATCAACGCTCGGATATGGTGGCGTTCGTCCATTTTAAAAGACAGCGAATGTATCCCATATGAGTTGCTGAAAAGTAAACTTTTTAACATCGCTAAACCATAAAATAAACAAGTACTGGTTAAACACAAGATAAGTGGTTTCATAGCGTGTAATTCTTGTCAAAAAATTCTTCAAAAGGTACGCCACAATTTTGTAGGCGTGTTGCGACGACATTGCAAAAGCGCAAATGTTACTCGGTGAATCGAAATTCCATGTGTAAGACCAATATCGAGATCGACGTTTTTCGAAAACTTCCACAAAGATGGCAACCATCTCGGCGAACAAATGCGGTTTCAGGGTTAGCATTATGGTGGTGACTGAAAACTTACTATGTGAAACGTAAATGGCGATACGAAATGCGGCCACAAAGCAAAACGATATAAAAAATATGCGCGACAAAGAAGTGCGGGACTGGTTGGAAGTGAGTGACGGAAAATCGGCGACAGTGCCGCAGCAGTGTTGCTAAACGTGACACTATCGATGAGCACGTACACGTGGGACTGTTAGGAAGGTAGTGAAGAGGGTGGAAAACGGCGAAATGTTCGGAAAAGTGAGCGACAGCCGATCGGAACACGCTGGTGCAAAACGCTGCGAAAAAAAATAAAAGGGATGTGCGCTGTTTTCGTGGCGGGACCAAAATTGGGGTCAAAGAGTGTAAGCTTCAAACAAATGCAACAACAAGACGCAAAATACGCATTTGCGACTGTTCTTCTGAACAGTTTACAACATGGCCATTTAAACAGCTTAAAGAATAAACAAATTTTATATAACTCAAGCAAAAAAATCAACGTCAAATAGCAAAATAGATCATCAAAATTTTGGAATCTACAGTTTTGAACAGTTTGCACCTGACAAAATCGAACTTCTTCTTGCTGTCATATTCAATAGACAGTATACGACGAACTGTATTGAGTCTGTCGAGAACTTCAAAACGACGAAAAGTCCACGTACATCTGACGGTTATCTTCCTGGCGGGATGATCGACGATGGCGTTCCAGAGGGCATCAGTCTTCTTTTGGATTTCGGCCAAAACTTCTTCGTAGGCAAAACGTTTGGGCGGCTGAAAGTCATCACAGGGATAGATAAAGTCAATAAAAAGTGATAAAAAAACAACCAACTCTAAACAGGGCATTGCCGATAGAGATTACTTCGAGAAATTTGTGACGTTTCAGCATCAAGGTTACAGTTTCCACAACGATTGGCTGTTTCATGAAAAATCCTTTCAAGTAGTTTTTATCGGGGCTGAAAAGTGGGGTTAAAATGTGCCAAAGTAGTAGAAAAAAAACGTACCAGTGCGGATGCAAAACATCGCGTCGCAGGACCAGTCCAAGTTTGTCGCGCATTTCAATGTTTTCAATCTTGATGCCATCCCAAGAACTGAAAAATTTAGTGTGCATGCGGCGAATCGTATTGACGAACAGAATTTTGATCACACCATTTTTGACATGTCTCAATTGTGGCGACAGAAACATGTAGCTCGTTGGAAGGTCGATTCTGTCGTGCACTTGTCGACATCGATCGACGGCTTCAATGACATATGGATAGTGAAAGGCTGTTGTGGACGAGATTACTGAAATCGGAAAGATAGACATATGACGACTTATATATATAAAACTACCTTGATTGCTCGAAAGGCCGTCGTAAATCGGTTGATGCCAATCAGGGGGTTCATGAAAATTCAAGACTACATCGGTGTCGAAAGCAGCGTTGCTATATTGGCCTGCGATGCGCATCAATGCCTGGATATGGTGGGTTTTGCTCATGTGGAAGGATAACGGATGGAGTTCAAACGAGTTGCTGAAACACAAACGTGAATTTGGACCTTATAAATAGTGAAGACGTACTCGTTAAATACGACGGATTCGTCAACAAAATCCGCAACTTCCTTCAAAACATTCTTCAGAAGGTATGCCACTATTTTGTAGGCGTGTTGCGACGACATTGCAAATGCGCAAATGCTACTCGGGGAATCGAACTTCCATGAGTAAGATTGACAACGAGATCGACGTTTCTCGGAAGCTGCCACAAACATCTCCACCATCTTGAAGAACAAGTGCAGTTTCAGGGTCGATGTCATGGTTTTACCTGAAAAGTGGCTTTAAGAAACGTGATTAGCGGTAAGAAATGTGATCGCAATGCAAAACTATATAAAAAACTTGCGCGACAAAAAAGTGCGGGACTGGTTGCAAGTGAGTGACGGAAAATCGGCGACAGTGCCGCAGCAGTGGGGCTATACGTGACACTTTCAATGAGCACGTACACGTGGGACTGTTGGGAAGGTAGTGAAGAGGGTGGACAACGGCGGAATGTTCGGAAAAGTGAGTGACAGCCGATCAGAACACGCTGCAAAAAAAATGTTGAAAAGAATGTGCGCTGTTTTCGTGGCGGGACCCATATTGGGAGCAAAGAGTGTAAGCTTCAAAAAATGTAACAATCTGATAAGAGATACGCACTTGCGGTCTGTACTTCGTAACAGTTACAATTTGACCATCTATACAGACCACAGAACTAGCAATGATAAAAAATTAACAAAGTTGAAGGTGTAGCTTTCGTGCCAAGACCAAGATTGAGAGTAAAGAGTGTATGTGTGCACTCAATGACTAAAATTTACGTTAACTGTGAGAACTTTCAAAAACACCCTCAGGGCAAAGGTGTCGACGGTCGCCCCAAAATGCAAAATGTTCCCAAAAACCGCCCCGAACGCTGTTCCCGTGGCCCATAGGCGCCAAATCAGTCGTCGTCGGTTCCGAGGACCGGGAGAAGCGTGTACATCATGCCGCCAAAAGACAAGAAGACCGTCGCACGTGCGCGTAAGCCGACTGCCGAGAAGCGAAAATACGCCGAAGACGTCAAGTGCTCCGTGGATGTCGGTGCCAAAACGCGAAACCGTGCCGCAGACGATGGTGCTGGCACGAGTCGACCTACTACGGCCCTGACGGCCAAGTTCCAAAAGGGCGGATGTTCCGCGACTAGCCAGAAAACGAGCGGCGATCGCGACAAGACCATCATCAAATCGGTCACGGTGAGTTCACATCTTTCGCTTCCCATACGGCCCTGTCATTGATTCCGCATTTCGCAGGGTGCAGGAGATGCCGAAAGACCCACGCACACGAGCTTGCAGCCATTGGATGAGTGAAACCCTCGCGACAGGGCTGCGTGGAATTCGGAAGGAGTTCGTCTCCTCCGTGAAGCCGTATCAACCCGCAGGGCCCTGCGAAGTCTGCATAGAGCACAGTGCGTACAATCGATACGAAGATGTGCATTGTTTAGACAAAACCAGGGTGAAATTGGCCAACAACCCCGAAGGCGAGGACTACATTCACGCAAGTTTCGTTACCGTACACCCCGAAATGACGTATATATGTGCACAAGGGCCAATGTCGAATACAGTCAGCCATTTCTGGTTGATGGTCATCCAGGAAGGGGCGAAAGTCGTACTACAACTATGTCAGTTGAAAGAGGACGGCAAAGAAAAGTGCAACGAGTACTATCCACCCCCGGCAGAAGGGCCCGATTGGAAGACCTACGGATTCGTACAAGTCCGCGTCATGGATCGAAACAACAACGTCGGCGGCATGAAGAAAGTCACAAAAAGCAAAATGCAAGTCAAACTCGACGAAAAAGACGCAAAAGTCCACGACGTCACACATATATACTATTACGGCTGGCCAGATCACAGTGTCGCGGAATCTGTGGCCACGTGTAAGGAAGTAAGAAACCTAGTGCATCGGAACTACGAAAAGAAGCCCATCGTGGCACACTGCTCGGCGGGGATCGGCAGAACAGGCACTTTTGCTATGATTGAGCTGTGAGTTGCGCCTTTTTTATTCCTTTATTTTTATCATTTTATCTTTAAAAAAGTCAATAATTTTAGAGTTAGCTATCGACTACTAATAAAACACGATGCCGACTTCAAAATGGTCGACGTCGCGCACGAGTTACGAGAACAACGAAAACACGCCATCCAAAACGACCAACAATACGTTTTCGTGTATAGATGCGTATTGGAAGTATTACTCGGTGAAGATGCGCTACCAAAGTCTTCAGATGTCGCTAAATTCATAGAAGATTACGATTCTTTGATTTCACGAAAGAAGGCAGAACGGGCAAAAACGAAGAACAAAACTATGTAGATGTTATGTTTTATTTTTGTTTTTTTGGAATAAACTTTTCAATCTTTCTTTTTTTTGTTTATGGATTTAAGCTTTATTGTACAAAGGTTGAAATATGACAAAACTTTACAATTTTAAACATTGAACCGTTACAGTTTATTGATTAGTTGAGCTGGGAAGATTAGCAATGATGTTTTTGTTACTGATAAAGACATTGTAGAAACGTTGATTGACAACAATGCCACATACGTTGAACAAAAGTCGCTGAAGTGCTGCCACGTATGGACTAATAGGCAATTTAAGCTAAAAACATTTACAATTTAAGTTGCAATTACAGTCTCGCTTTGTGTAACTCACCAAAGACAAGCCAATAGTGAAGATCTGAGGCACAAAATCCATCCAAATATCAACCAGAATAGAAAACTTAATCGCGTTTTCTATCTTCGATGAAAGTGTTCCTTCTTGTGTTTTTACCATGATCCTCCGAAAGAGAATCAAAAAAGTCAAACTCGCGATGAGCGTGACCAGAGAAATTCCGCCAGAAATGTAATACACTATCAAATATGTGTTCATGTCGAATACGCGAAGGTGTGGCATGCCCGATGCATTGTTGTTCTCATTATGTGGGTTAAAATTGGTAATAAACAAGATTCCTAGATAGATCGCTAAAATAACGTTTATGAGGGCACACAATATAACCGGAATGGCGTGGTTGAAGTTGGTTGATTTTGTCATAATGATCCGTTCCAATGTGATGAAAAACTGCGAAATGTGGACAAAGTTTATAGCCTCAGCGGGAAATAAGAGGAGTGATAGCAATACGTAATCCGCTTCTATAACAATTTTTAGTTTATATTGACTAGTTTTATTGCTTTTTACCTGGCTTCCAAAAAACTACATTATAAAATGCTAACAGTGCGCCAAAAATGACAAAAAGCCACCACGATATAACCAGCATAGTTAACATGGGTATGATTTGATTGACATTCTTTTTACGGAAAATAAAATGCCACAACAGTCTGGTTGTAATCCAAAACGTGTAACAGTAAACGAAGAAACTTATCACAAAGTTACCTATTACGACGTAATCGAAAGAAAAGCCCATTGTCAGAGTAGAGATACACAAAGCCGAAAACGGAAAGATTATCTACTTCCGTTGTAAAGTTTAACGTGCAATCTTATCAGTAATAAAGTTATTACTTATGCACCGTGCATGTTTAGTGTGGTTTGGAACTGTAATTTATTTTCATTACACAAACTACACCATCTGCCTTTACCAAAAGGTGCAGCACTGTCTCATCGCACTGAAAAATTAATTAAAAGTTAGTGTTGGTGTTTGTAAAGAAGTTTTTCCACATCTTATGTACCACTTTAAATTTATCGACAACACCTGCTTTGTTTGTTTAATCAAAAATGTATAACTGAAATTACAGTCTACCGAAACCTTTTCGCCGGAAAGAAGAAAAGTTTTGGTGAAAACGTTGTTTTAGGGTACTGTGACTACGGTTCACCGATTTTTCAAAAATAAAAAACATTTTAACCGATGATTTGTTTATGCGTTTACTACGTTTTTGCTACATTGAAAACTGATGATGACTATTCCAAAATTCCTTTTGAGCAAAACAATTTCGGTCCTGTTTATTGTATTGTAATAAAATACAAACTGCATCAAAATGGTGCAAACACTACTTTTAATTCCCTACAAGGTCGAGACATCCCAGCTAACGTATACTGTGCAAAATGCAAGTTTCGTGTAATGCGACCAACAATTTTGACAGCAACAAATATGAATGGCCAGAACATGAATATAGCTAAGAAAAGATAACTTTTGGAAGTCTCGTGCATGTGGCTACCTGAAGAAAGGCATGCTAAAGAAAGAGCCACGAAAACTGATAAGAGACATGCGGTATTAATAACCATTGGTATAAACAGAAGCAAGTAATGTTGGATCTTTAAAGGACCGATCCAATGATTGCAACAAAGTTGTTTGAAAACAAAGTACAAACATCTTGCTAGAAATGGGTGAGCAATTGTGAAAACCGTAAGAATTATTTCGTCAATCAAATCGAACGGTGGATGTGAAAAGAAAACTTTAGCAAAGACAGTCATATACGTGAGGTTGAAGAGAAAGTAAGCCCAGCTGTAAAAAACCTAAAATCGTTTATCAATAAATTTTCAACGAAGGTCACACAAACCTGACGAAAAAGATGTGGAATATAATCCAAATGATGGCGAAATAGATGAGGTAAATTGGTGAGAAGTGCAGGTATTAACAGTAACAACCCAAATGGCGCGCCAAAAAAGTACAGTAATCCGGCTGTCACTATGTATGCGCTGGTAATAATACATCCAATGAACTGCAAACGAATAAGGTCAAAACGTTGGACTTAAATTGTTTTCGTAGACTTACGGTGCTGCTGGATTCGTAAAAGTAAAATTTTGATCCGTGTAGATACAAAGGAAACGCAGACCAATTTGTATCATCGGCCAAAGTTCCATTGCAAAAACGCTTCAAACCGCGTATCATTTGGAAGATAGAAAAGCAGAGCGCGCAGCTGTAGGTGGACATTAATGTCAATTGTCCATGTTCCAGGGAAGCTATCGATTCAGCCCGCGCTGGTCGTGCACGATTTTTGCCTGCCATTAGCCTGCGCTTACTAACTTTGAACTGCATTACTTTCAACTGTATTTGCGATCAAACCGATTGTTTTAAGCTTTAAGAATTAAAAAGTGTGTGAATAAAATATAAATAAGTTGTTGTTGTTGTTTGAGGGGGCGCTACGTCCAAGGGGGGTTGAATAAGCGATAAATTTGAATTTAAAATTTGAATGAGTTGTTGTTTTTGGCTTTTTCACACTGACAGTATTGTGGTTCATCGCACAGCTGGCGATCGCTATCCATGTTACTCGAAAGCTATTGATTCAAAAACCACGCTGGACATTGCACGCTTTTCCTTTGGACCGCGCAATTGTCTTTAGCTTTTTGTTGGTAGAAGTCTCATTACCAGTTCCATTGAACTACAAATTGAAATAATGCCATCTTTAAGTCAATTTCGTAAATTGAAAAGTTATATTGACGGAAGTTTTTCTCATAACAGTGATTGGAACTTTGCCCCTTTATATCTAGATTTGCAGTCATCTCGACTGTATTTTTATGAACGATGGAGTACGGTTTGTTTGCTCAAACCATGTTGACGTTTTAAAAACCAGCATTTCCAGTACTTTGGCCTCTTCTTATCAAGTATATACGTAATAGCAGCGATTTTGTTATTTTCATTCGACATGTCTTACGGATTGTTGCTGTTGATACCGGCACTTTTGACCCAACTACCCCACTTGTTCCGTCACCATTTCAACCACTTGCCAAACCTTTTTCGTCAGGTTTGCATTTCATTTATCAGAACGGTAACAAAAAACTGCATTTAGATATTTTACAACTTTGCTATGTTAACCTATAACGTAACGGTAATGTGCTTTGCATTGACACTGCGTTACGACCTGAAAAATCCACAAATTGATGCTTTAAGAGTCGTTTTAATATTAGTGTCGCCTGTTTTACTTATTTTTGTACATTACCTTTTACCGGTTTACAGGTACTTTTGTCTGGCAGACGCGATAGGGTCTTTGACAATACGCCAATTTCATGTTCAATTTTTTTGCACGATTTTTAGTTTCCCTGTTATGTTGTTTACTTTTTGTACTTTAGCTGGTCAGTTTCCAGATTTAGTCACAACTTATGCCAAATTTTGCAACTTTCCCATTTTAATGGCAACTTGGTGTCTTACCGCACCAATTTATGCTGCCCTTTATCTTAAGTTTTGCATCATTTCCTTTTTGCAACCGTATTACATTCTAACACATAAAAATTGTATTCCTGTAAAAAATAAGATATTTTATGCCATAATGACACTACTCTAAAACGTATTTGACTGTTTGTTTATCGATCTGTGTTAGCTGAATAAACCAGATTTTGTTAATAAGTTTTTTTAAATAAATTAACGACATCTGATAAACATGTTTGGTTTGTCCCTACACGTTTCTGCAATACCAGACATTTTTTAACGACCACTAAGTGATCAGTGATGGTTTCTTGACTTGATAAGCAGTTTTAAGATTGTTTCAACTTTACTTACTCTGCATTATCTAAAGGCTACTTTTAATGCGTGTAAAAAGTGGTGCCTTATCAGTCAAAGCGACGCCACACCCTCATAAAATCAAGGTTTCTCTGCAGAGGAAACAGTATATAGGTAGGCTTATCAACAATAAACAATTAGCGAGTTCATCAAGGATGGGTCGCCTTTGCACCATGATGTTATTTCTGTTGTTATCGATTTTTGTCACGAGCGTAATAGGCATAGAAACTATCGACATGGATAACGATACTGTAAGTTTGTTAGATACACATTTGATAATATTTAATGTGCATTTAAGAATCTGAATATAACTGAAGGAGACTACATCATTCAAAGTAAAAAATTTCCACGTGCACGGGGCGATTATTCTGGAGGAACGGTTACAATAAACAAACCTGCTGAAGACGGTGCAGGGCATTATCTATTTTTCACTGAGTTTATGTTCGGGGAACTTCAATACTTGAACGTTACTCACGATAATGTTACTGATGTGTAAGAAAAAATTTAAGAAAGTCTTTTTTAAAGGTTTTTATGAAAAGCGTTCACAGATTGAGAGGTCCTGTATTTCCTAAAAGAGGATCGGCGGCATATATTTATACAGAGGGTAGTATTATTCTAACCCTTGAAAATGACTTTAGTGATAACAATGATGATGTTATACCTCACACTGGTTTTCAAGTAATTGTTAAGCGTCATGGTAAGGATCTTTTTTTAACTTTTAGTTTGAAGACAAAAGTTTAGGCGCTAACGAAATCGTTGGAACCGTTTATAATGACACCACTGACTTGGACGCAATGGGTTATGCTTATTTCTTTGTGTCACCGGCTTATCCGGCCACGAATGGGAGCAACGTTGAAAGAACGCAAACTTTTACGTCAAACAATAGTATTCGTGTTCTTCTCTATGATTTTGATTTCTATGGAACTGTTACTTTGTCTGGAAAAGATACAAATGATACTGCAGTAAAATTGGAATACACGTAAGTGCCACTTTTTTAAATTTATATTCAAAACAATGATTTTAGGGGATTTCAAACAAATACATCGACAGTGGCAAACTATTTTCTGCACGAGGTAACAATTGATGTCAAATGCGAACACTCGCCAGGCTGTGGGCGATATTTTGTGATTGTAGAGTCCTACTTACCTGTACCACCGACTACTGTAGCCTTAAACGTAACTCTGCTTGCCAACGAGACGCACAGTTTTAATTTCCAAACATACAATGACTCAGGTCTTGCATATCTTAACAACTACAATTACTATTTAAACATAACTGCGCCAGATAGTACTGATCAAAAAATCGTCCTTTACCTTGAGTACGAAAGCGAAGCATCATGTGACGGTATGAGTTTTACCGGGCTTATTGCAAATCCAGAAAACGATAACTGGCGTCTTACCGGAGCATGGTATACATATTTATTTGCGGAAACTAACAATCTACAACTGACATTCACAAGTGATGCTGTTGGTAGAGCCGCTGGATTTTCTGGAGAATTGTATCTTCAATGTAAGTAAAAGTCATTACGTTACTTTTCTGATCAATTTTTAAGCCTGCGCCACGACCGGATCGAGGTCGCCTTACGGTTTCTTCGATAGGATAACTCTGGTAAAACCAAACCAAATTTAACGGGGTTGGGCTTAAAATGAGCGTAAAAACATCTTCGATTTTTGTGCGGGAGCGATTTTGGATACCATTACTGTGAGCTTTGTAAAATCACTTTTTTCAAATTTGTTCGAAAATTGATGACATTTTTTGACGATAGGATAACTCTCGTAAAACTTAACCAATTTTCACAGGGTTTGGCTTAAAATGATCACAAGAAGATATACTACCTTTGTGCGGGAGCGATTTTGGATATCTGCTTTGCGAGCTTCAAAAAATGAGTAATTGCACATGAAAGCAATTTTCGTGCACTAGTGTAAACTGTGCGCACACAGTCCGAAAAAACAAGGGAGCGATCCGGTCGTGGCGCATGTCCCAAAGATGAAGTTGTGGATCCTGATAACCATCCAACTATTAGCGTTTACCATTCCTGTCCAGGAATAAACTGTCAATGGAGCTACAAGTTCCCAGTCGACCAAATATTTAGTTTTTACTTATACAGCAAGTTTGAGTTTCGGAACTCGGATTTTTTAAGAATATCAGATCGTCAAAACAGGACGATAGTCATGTAAGCAGATATTGATTGATTGATTTATTACGCTCGTGGCGTCCTTTGATATATTGAAAAACATTTTTATTTACAAAATTTTAGATATTCGAACTCAAACCAAGTGAAAAATCTATTCCTTATTGATTCGGGAATTGTTCATTTTCACTTCGTCACAAGTTCTGACGTTACCGTTCCTCTAAACACCAGTCTTAGTTTTGAGATTAATGAGTCGCTTGATGACGGTTAATAGTTTAAATTTAAAAAAAAAACTCTAACCATAAAAAATAAAAAATTGCAGCAAGATCAGATATTCCAGATGAGAATAACATTCAACAATCGATTGATCAAGTGACCCTCATTAATAGTAATTTGGTAAATTACGATTTGTTTAGCGAATATTTTACGACAGAAAAATATTTGCGCTGTGTTTAGATATATTCGTCATATTTTAACAACATAACAACTGTATCGCCGATCACTTTTTACGATTTATCGACGACTAAAAGTGGTTTCCTTAGTTTTTACACCAACGGCAGTTCATACGATGTAATAAGGTAGACCTTTTTTTGTTTTAGTGTACACTTTTATTGTTATGTAAAACTTTCAGTCCTGATAAAACCAACGGTATTGCATCGTATTCGACTGATGTATCTCCTGTATATGTTCAATATTTTAACTCATTTAATGATGAGGCCGTTATTCAACTTTTAGCGGGTCCGTCCAATATGTTTACAAGTCTGTTTTCTTCTTTTTTTTTATTTTTTTACATTTTTAACCTTTTAGACGTTAGTTGCTCTCAATCATCTGTCGTACTTGTAAAGCAAAATGCTTCAGTAGTTTTAAACTTGGAGGGACAAAGCGGGAAGTGCATATTCAGATTGTTTCATAACGCCACTAACATTACTAATTCTGCATTAACGTTTTCGTTTGATCAACTACACGACCCTGCCGGAGTTCAAATATTTTCGGAGCTTGGTGGCCCAGAATCGGTGAAGTTAGAACACGTACCGGAATACATTTTCGGTCAGTGGACTACAGTTCAATATTCCGGCTCGCCAGGCACAATTGTTGTACGTTCTGTGTCAATGTGTAAGTTTTACAATTTTGTGCTCTGTAACCTGCAGTACTATTTATCTGATTTCAGCAACTCATATTGTACTTGAATCAAACTGCACACCGACGTACGTGTTAATGCCGGAATTTAAAGATGGTCGAGACATTTATTACATTTCTGCATTGAATAATGAAACAAATTGGGCTTTTCATTTGACGGTCCTGAATCAGATGGACGAGTACGAAGACTTTTTAATCAACGTTTGGAACGGTGATTGGAACGGTGATACGTCAAATCAAGAATATGTTGTTGGTGATGATATGAAAGTTAACAAAACCATGGTTTTTGTTGGCACCAATTTAAGTATAGAGGCCGTCAATGTCACGGTTCCACGTCTTTATTTTTCTGTTGCTCATTGTAAAGTTAAACCTGGAAGCGCGAAAGGCATTGCTGGCAATATATTTATTTTGTGTATGACAATCTGGACAGCTCTATGGAACTATTACAACTTTTCATAGTGCGCCCGTGCATGACGTTTTTGAATATTATGGTTTGTGTAATCAAGTTAAGTTTGTTAAAATCGGCTATGTAAATAAAGCTTCTAAAATAAATTGAAGTCGTTTTATTTGTGTGAGGGGCGGGCCGTTTGTTCAACTGTTCAATGTACACTTCTTGTTTTCTCATTTCCGTAATGGCATATAGTAGCTTTCGCGCAGAGCCGTTTCGGCAAACCAAGCAGCTGTCGATCGACAATGAGTTTCTGCTCCATGTGCCATCGACGTTGTTGGTTCATAGCGAAATGCTTTGCGCGATGTTTTTTGACAAGCCATGCCTCTCATCGAACATTTACGCCTGTCCATGAAAGAAAAGGGCATCCCACATCCGTTCTAGCACCACAAGACCTGTTTTGACCATTGCGTTCATCTAAGCCTTTATATGTTGCTTGTTTTAAAATGATTGGTTTGAACACTTTAAACTATTATTGCGATAGAAATAACGGTGATGATACAGAATGGCATCCTTGTCCAGTGCATGAAAAGCGGCCTCGATTATTCTTCTATGAAACCCACAGCACAGTAAGCATTTCAAAAGTAAAACATTGTATAATATTTTGTTACAGTACGTTGGAATTGCAATATTGCTTGCATACGCAGTTACAGCCCTGTTGTTGCACACGTTTGGCATGTCTGATGCGGAGTTACTGCTGATACCTGCACTTCTGACCAACTTGCCCCATCTGTTTCGCCGCTTTTTAGATTATGTACCGTTTCTTTTCCGCCAGGTTTGTGTTTTTATGGTTATCAACTTGAAACAAAACGGTTTTAGATCTTTTACAACTGGGCCTATTTGATCTACAATCTGACTTTGCTGTGGCTTTTCCCAAAGATTGACTCACTGTTGTCAACGTTTGAGATTTTGAAAGTTGTTTTCGCAACGATTGCTATTTTTGTCCACCCAGTTTTGTCGAGACTAGTTTATTACAACTTCAAAGAAGTATGTCTTAGCCATTGGCTTGGTCCTCTGAAATTACGCCACTTTTGGATTCATCCACTTCTCACTTGTATCAACGTATGTGCATGTCTTCGGCTTTTAGGTAATGCATACACTCTTGTTCGATTTATGAACTCAATTCACCTCCGCGTCCTTGTTTTGATTACTTCTTTATATTTTGTTCTAATAATGGACACATTTATCGTCAGTATTTTTACACTTGTGGAACTAAAGGCTGTCGGTTGCCATCTATATGGTAAATACGGTGTGTTAACGTACGAACCAATGGCGTACGAGGCTTACTTTTTGGATATGGCGAGTGAGACAAATAAAAAGCGTAAATAAAACTTGTGGAAGTAGCATTGTGTGATTTACTAAGTGAAATTGTCGTTTTTGTAAAAATCGTTGAGCTGTGCACAGAGTGTCGTTCGCGCAGCTGCAACTTGACCTTTCGTATGCCGACCCGGCTCATGCAACAATGAAAAACTGGTTTTGACACCGTTTAGTAATTTGAAACAGCCGGAAGAACAACATTGAAACCTTCGTTATTGCCATGCACGGCATCAGCATTGCGCGGGCTCGGCGCGCAGCTGCGCCTTCTAGCAGCTTGACCCCTTTACACCCGGCGCACACAAATTACTAAGGCATCGATTTGAACAGCGCCATCCGCGCCTTTTTGTTCCCTAGTGCCACCGGAACAGTTCATCCAAGTCTTTGTATGCTGTTTTTCTATTAATATTGTATCTAATAAACAAACAATCGTAATGATTAACTGTTTAAATGATTATTGCGATAGAAACATAGACGATGCCGTGTGGTATCCTTGTCCTACACATGAACAGCGCCCACGGTTCTTCTTTTATGAAACAGAGAGCACTGTAAGTTTTGTATAAAATAACACATCGTATAACTACCGTTTACAGTATGTTGGAATTGCAATATCACTTGCATACGTAGTTGCTGCTTTGATAATGTACACGTTTGGCATGTCTGATGCGGAGTTACTTCTGATACCGGCGCTTCTGACTAATTTGTCTCATCTGTTTCGTCGTTTTCTCGAATATGTACCCCTACTTTTCCGTCAGGTTTGTTTTGTGATCGTTTTTTTTATATTGAAACAATAATTTTAGGTCTTTTACACTTGGGCCTATTTAATATTTAATCTAACTTTGGTATGGATATTTCCGAAGTTTGAACCTAAATCATCAAAAGTTACATTATACGATTTAGTTTTATTTTTGTTGTTGTTGCCATCCACCCGATTTTATCAAGAGTTATTTATTTCAATTTTAAAGAAGTGTGTCTTCGCCATTGGTTATATTCTCTGAAACTTCTGCATATTATGGTTAACGCAGTGTTTATACTTTTTAGCATTTTTCCCTGTCTTTGGCTGGGATGGCGTGTCATCAGTTTTATGCAAGAGTTGGAAGTTGTCAAAAACAGTTTTTTGTTTTTTCATGTCCATGTTATTATCATCTGCATTTACGGTATAGCAGTTATAGACACGTTAGCCGTTCATCTAATTACATTAGATGAATTAAGGATCTTTGGTTATGAACTTTTTGATAATGACGTTAGGTTTGGAAACAACGCAGTATTTTCCGAAGCAAAATTATTTGCAACCTTGAAACGTATAAAAAAATTGGAGAAAAAATGTAAATAAAATTGTTCGAATAATGTTAGCGCAAATATAGTGTTAATGAACCAAAAACTTGATCACAAGAAGAACGGAAAGTTTTGGAAACTTGAATCATTGAAAATAACACACGAATGTAAAAAAACAAGCGAAACACTTGTTTATCGCCTATCTCGAACACATTCCATGCACAGCATCTGTTTTGCGCATGCCCGGTTGCCGAGCGCACAGCCGCAGCTTCTGACTGCTTGACCCGTTTACACCTAGCTCACAGAAATTGAAGCATCGATTGACCTTTGCAGCTTTGAATGTTTTTGTGCTAAAACGCGTATCCACTGAACAATCGCAATGTTTGGTTTCAATGTTTTAAATGATTATTGCGATAGAAACAATAAAGATGCCGAATGGTACCCTTGTCCGACGCATGAAAAGCGGCCTTAATTCTTCTTTTATGAAACTCGTAGCACAGTAGGTTTTTTAAAAGTGATGCATCGTAGGAATTTGACGCCCTTCACGTCTGTCCTCGCTTCCAGTAAGATGAGCATTTATTGCTCCTTGTCTTTGTTCGCGCAGTTGTTGTTAGCTTTTGTGCAAAGCCCCGGCGAAGTATACAGCTGTCGATCGACATTGAACTGCGGCTCATGCGCCATGGCACCATTCGATTGAGACATAACTTGCTTGAGCATTCGTGTCTCGCCTGTTTTTTACTTTCTAGAGGCTTGCGCTTATTGTGAATCTCCGTTAGGAACAATACTGGCATCAGCGGCTTGTAAATAACGTTTCAGGATGTCTGCAACACTGCGCAAACTAAAAAGATTTTGCTTTGAAACTTATGACGGAAAAGAGTGGCATTCTTGTCCCTTGTACTTCCATCGATCAAAGTTTTACTTTTATGAGTCGTTTAGTACTGTGAGTTTTTCTAAAGAACAGCTTTTACAGTATAACTTGATTGCAGTACGTAGGAATCGCAATAACTATTGCATACATGATAATAGCCTTGTTACTGTACATGACTGATGACCCGAAAGCGATGCATTTTCTGATACCCGCGCTACTTACAAATTTACCACATCTTTTCCGCTCTTTTCTAAATTACACGCCCACACTTTTTCGCCAGGTTTGTTAAAAAACAACCCTACAAACAATAAAGTTTGAAGTTTTAGATGCTTTTCAATTGGGCCAATTTAGTTTTCAATTTCACATTCATATGGGCTTATGTGAAATACTTATTTTTATCTACCACTGTTTTTGCTATTTTGGTCCGGTTGACTATTTCTATTATACATCCAATTTTGATTCGATACTTGTGTTCTTCCCTAAAATACGTTTACGTTAACCATTTGTTAGGCTCAACAAAACCATCGCACTTTTGTATTCTTGTCCTTCTTTGCTTTATTAGTGCACATTGTGAAGGTTTGATTTTAACTGCTACTATGTTTCATTTACCTTCCAATAAGTATATTGATTCTTTTACTTTGTGCTTTCAGTTGCTAGCAATGTGTTGTATACTTTTTCATTTTTATTTTTGCATACAATTGTTTTTCGCAATGCATTTGTTTGTTGAAGACGTTAAACAACAGAATCAAAAAATACCATTGATGTGTTGCATAACTTTGTTTCGTATCAAACCTACTGTGTTACAAAATTAACATGAAGTGTATACACATTATAAAGCGGTGAATTTAGTTTGCTTCTAACTTCGTGTCGATGTACGTTAAGAATGTTTTACTGTCTTTGTTCGCTCAATTATTGTTAGTTTTTGCGCAAAGCTCCGGCGAAGCGTACAGCTGTCGATCGACACTAAACTGCGGCTCATGTGCCATGAAACCTATCGATTTACCAATGCGTACTGTAAACTTTATGTTAATGGTTGGCAAATTTTCAAAAGTCTTAGGATGTATGATACTCTTGGTGTATTCTGTATACATTTTTTAGCGTTGTGTAGTGCAATTTTTTATGTTTGTTTTACGTTTCAATTAACTAACATCAATTTGATCAGTGAAAGCGACATTTCAGAAGACCATAAAGTGCCACTGATGTGCTGCATTTTACTGTGATGTAGCCGCTTTACTTTAATAAATGAAAAAATCACTCTCATTGTCAACGCTTTGGCAGATTTAGCCACCAAACGCGCAGCTGTAGCTGGGTGCAGCTTGATTCTTCATACACTTGTTTGACGAAGCGCGCAGCTGTCTTTCGACCCCGGATAGCAAGCCATCCATGTGCCATTGAAGTTATCGATTCATAGTTAGGTGGTCATTTGAGCGTGGGTCTTGTCGGCCGTAAAACTGCGCAATTGCGCATCTGCGCTTTGTTGGATGGAAGACAATCTTACATACATACAACCAGATCTAATGACACGTAAACCGTACGTGCTCACGTTAAGAAGTTTTATTAACGGAAGTTTTGCTAATGACATTGAATGGCACTCATGTCCGCTATATTTGGATTTGCAAACTAAAAGACTGTTCTTTTACGAATCTTTTAGCATGGTATGTGTTTTTTAATTACAATGACGTTGCCAATTGTTGCATTTACAGTACTTTGGAATCGCCGTTTCAAGCCTGTACGTGGTGACAGCTATCATTTTCTTTTTAGTTGGCATGCCATACGCGTATTTATTGTTGATTCCTGTAGTTCTTACCAATCTGCCGCACTTGTTCCGCCACCATGTTGACTACATTCCAAACCTTTATCGCCAGGCACGTTTTTTATTTATCAAGATATTGTAAACAAAAACTAATTTCAGTTGTTTTTCAATACGGCTTTTATCGTTTACAATCTCGCACAAATAAGCGTCGTGTTAATGTTGCACTACGAACCCGAAACTTCGCAAACTGAATATTTTACACTTATTTTAATCCCACTGGCAGTCGTCCACATAAGTATTGGATCATACTTTCCCCATATCTATAAATTTATCGGTCTTTCAAATCTGTTTGGACCACTGCAGTTGCGGCACTTCTGGCTGCATGTCATTTTCACTCTTTTCAATGCTTTCTTAAGCATCGTTATGTGTGTTATGCTGCTCTATCGAGAAGAAACTTTAAAAACATTTTATACTAGTTATTTTAACAATTTGGTTTCTGACTTGTTAAGTATTACGTTTGCTATGACACCTATGGTTGCATTCATGTTTTCGTTAGTTCTTCTCAGTGATTTCTTGCAATGCCATGATAGACTAACCGATAAAATATGTGGGGGCAGATTTAGAAGAGATGCCCTTTATTATGTCATACCTTATGAATGCTAGTATACCTTTTTAATGTATTTATTAACATACGGTAAACATCCAAGCGTTAGCGAAACGGCGCATTTAAACAAACCGAAGGGTCTTTACAAAAACTAGAGACGTTGGTTGAAATTTAACCAGTCTTATGATAAGAATATACCTATTTGCGTGGTTAACCGCTCGATATTTATGTTCTTCCCTAAAATACGTTTACACTGCATAACTTTGCCTTGTATCCACTCTACCGTGTTACTTCGAAAAGTTAATATGGAGTGTAATGCGGCGGCTTTTATTTGCTTCGGACTTCGCGTCGGTGCACGTTAACCATTTTTTACTGTTTTTGTTCTCTCAGTTATTGTTAGCTTTCGCGCAAAGCTCTGGCGAAGCCTACATACAGCTGTCGATCGACATTGCACCGCGGCTCATGTGCCATGGAACCTATCGATTGAGACATAACTCATTTGTGTGTCGCTTGTCTTTTACTTTCTAGGGGCTTGCGCTTATTGGGAATCTACGTTTGGAAGGTCATTACCTCCAGTGGTTTGTAACGTTTCATGATGTTTGCAATACTGCGCAAACTAAAAAGATTTTGCTTTGAAACTTATGACGGAAAAGAGTGGCATTCCTGTCCTTTGTACTTACACCGATCAAAGTTTCACTTTTATGAGTCATTTAGTACTGTAAGTGTTTTTAAACTAGCTAACTTTTTACAAAATAACTTGCAGTACGTTGGAATTGGAATAACAATTGCATACATGGTTGGAGCCCTATTACTGTATATATTTGACATGCCACATACAAGAACATTCTTGACACTGGCGCTTCTTACCAACATGCCTCATCTTTTCCGACCTTTCGTGGATTACACACCTACCCTTTTTCGTCAGGTTCGTTTACAAAACTGTATAACTCAAACGGTATATTTTCAACTTTTCAGATCTTTTATAGTTGGGCACATCTAATTTTTAACTTTGCACTGATGCGTGCTTGTCTGAAATGCCTTGCCATATCCACTACCTTTTCAAGTGCTATGTTTAGGTTAGCCGTGTCAACTGTACAGCCAATTTTACTGCGATACATCTATCTTTCTCTCAAATATGTTCACGTTACTCATTTGTTGGGACCAACGAAGCAATGGCACTTTGATGTTGTTGTCTATCTTAATGTTAGCAATGCATTTATCGAATCCATTATTTTTCTAGTTCATTGTGTAGAACACTTCAATCCTGTATTTTACAAAGTTTCAAATGTATATCTGGATTTTTGTATTTTCCTTATTCATCTTCTGGCATTATGTAGTGCATTTTTTCATTGGTATTTTTCCATGCAATTAGCTTACGTCCGTTTGATTAGTGAAAGCGATACGTCAAAAGATCTTAAGGCACCATTGATGTGCCGCATTTCTCTCAAATTTACCGCTTTACTTCAATAAATAAAAAAACTCACAGTAAACCCGTGAAACAGACTCAATGCCGATGGGGGGTCCATGAGCCGGAGAAACCGTTTCTTCGCCATGGAAGTACACTTTAAGCCGTCTACAAACTCTGAAAAAGAAAAATTAACCTCAGCATCATGCGACCTGAACAGGATGTTCATCTTCAGATGGCCAGGAATGTCGGGGATGGGGTAGCGCTTATGCGAGATGACCATGATAGATGAGGCTGCCGTCGGCACACTTCGCGCAACCTTGGATCGAGCACGTGTCAAGTGCCGTGAAAGATGGCATCCATGCGCCTTTCGATGGCGAGCATTTTGGGGAAAAGGCCTTTGCCGAACTCGGGGATGCTTTCTTCGATCTGAAACTGCCATTTTGAGACTATTTTGGAATTGAAAGACAAACATTGTGCAGCAAATAGTGGACAACCTGGCTGGGCCGCTTCGAAGGAGCCTTACCGCCGCTGGCAATGGTCTTTAAAGTCGGATTGAAGCCAAAGTTCGATGAAGACGCAAAGATCGGGTACAACACCGCCTCTGGGCATCGTTCGCTGTCCGGTCGACTGCTCTCGCGCCGCAATTGCTGCTCGGATGTTGCCGAGGACGATGGCGGGGATGGAGTTCGACGAGCTTGCCATCGGTGCGCTAAAAAAGAGAGAAATCAGTTGAAAATGCAAAACAATGGCACGTTAAAAAACAGGTTTTAAAAAAACAGTCAACTACCAATGTCCGAAACAGCAGCCCTAGGCCAGCAATCTGGATCGAACGACTCAACGGTGCGCGTGAAAACGATCGCACCGAGCTCGTGCTCCGTGCAAATTTACATAGACGAGCCAAGTTTTTTGAACGTAGGCAGCGCGCGCCGTTTGAAAGGGAAATTACAAATTGAAACAACGTCAATATTTGTAATTGAGTCAATACGATTGGCGTTCAGGCCATTGCAAGTAAGCAATGCGTCGTTCATCGCACGCCTCGTTGTTCCCTTGATTTATGCGTTCGAACACGCGCGTGAAAAAGTGAAACGCGAACCCTCTTTTCAATCAATCGTTCGGTGGTGTCAATCAATCGGCTTTCGCCTCCGTGTCGCCACTAAAATCTGCATTCCGCCGGCTAATCTAGATCTATTTCGATACTGTTTTTCTAAATTATCATCTGGCGGTCATGTCCGAAGGCGGTCCCGTTGGATGGGCTTTACTTGATTGCGACGAAAGTGGAATTGTCTGGGATCACTCGTAACCCATCCGTTTATATCCTACTTTTAGAGGCTCGTTTTTTTCTCGGAAAGCTGCCGTGTTCAACAAAAAAAAGTGAGTTGTTGGGGGTGAGGGAAAGGGAAACTTAGGAAAAAGGGAATTTGCTTATGTTTGAATTTAGTTTTCGTGTTGGAGTTTCACATTTTTATATAACATGCATTGGATTTAGAGCTTTACTTATCTATATACCGATGATAAACAATGATAAAATTTACAGACTACCTACACAATGCCTCCTGGCGGATCTATCTCTTCTTGTACTGCTTCTTGGTCTTCGTGGTGGCCGTGCTCATGGTGGCCGTGCTCGTGGTGGTCGTGGAGTTGTCGCCGCTGGCGATGGGACGTTTGCGCGGAGTCTCGAGCGTCGACCTGCAATGATAACATTGATGCATAACGTAAGTGTGATAGCACTTGATAACTTTTTATCACTTACAGCTCGACTGTGGCGGCTTCGGTGTTGTATTTGACGACGGCGGGCTTGCCTGGCGACTTCTTGGGCTTGGTGCTGTAAGCTTGTTGTTGACAGTTGTAATGAAAAATTTACACTTACTGCAAAATAGATTCTTGTTTGACATTGGGCCAAATCTGGACACAACTACCGCCATTCAGACAGCAGTAGACGACGTAGCAGCACAACGTGGCAAGCTAAAAAGAGATTCAGATCAACTTTTGTTGTAGTAAGTGATGTAGAAACCCACCTGGAAAGCCACTGTGATAGCCATGATGGCGCCGATGGTGGAGTGGGCTTTTTTCTCCGACGGATCTGTGCAGACAGGGGTGACGAACGAATCACATGGCATTCCATGATACGACGGGGAGATGCAGAAAGCTGTAAGAAACGCCGAAAGGCCGAACGAAAGACAACACCCCTTAAAAGATACATCTTTATAATGGAAAACTAAGACTACAAAGCTTACCAGGAGATCAAACTCGCTTCCAACATAGTAGCCACACCCAAGAATTATCATACCAAACAGGTAAGTCCATCCGGGACGGTAAAATACGGAAGCAACAGGATTCGCGTCCAGTGTGAACATCATTGACACAAATGCAATAACGAAGACGGCCTGTAACAATGTCATAAATGATAATGAGAAGCGACATCAATGTTTAAAAAAACACTTACAAAGTTCGTACCCAGGAATACACGGTATGGACGGTTATTGCGTTTGATGAGTTCTTCGTATTCTTCCTTCGTGACTTCGGCCATGGTTACCTAAAAAGGATTCCAAAAGTATAACAAACAGTATGGAAGAGTCAGTGAAAAGGTGGAACCACGTAATGCGCAAAGGAATCCTATTTTAACTGGTTAGGTCGATCGGGGCTTCAATCAAAGAAGCGGAAAAAGTAAGGAAAGATTAAAAGGCAAAAATGACATCTATAAATTCGAGACGAGAGGATTCAGAGTACAAAAAAAGTTCAATTAAAGCTATTGAAAAACTTTTCACGAGAAAAGGGAGAACCGAATTTGTATGAATGAACGATCATGCCGTCTTCAGCGGCATCAACTGACAATTCTGACTGAGTTTCCTTTCAATGTTGCCTTTCAGAGCACTTTTTGGCTGGCGGTAAAACCCGCCGGCTTTTTTCACCTTATCCGATCGCATTCCCGGGGAGCGTTCATTCACGCTGCAGGGTCGAGCAGACGGACCTCGGGAAGCGTTGCAGGCCAGGCGATGCGGTACTGTTTCGCGCGTTGTGTAACGGTAAACTCGGGTCCTGGTTTCCGGTTTGTCTTGTCATTGATGTTGATACTACTGTATTTTGGCTGACAATCATTGATTGACTATACGGAGGCTGAGCGGATCTGGCCACAACCAGCCGTTGAGGGCCGTTAGGGTGGCTCCTCCCACTCCGTTGCAAGACGGACGAGGAGACGCTTCGCGCATTGCGTTGGGATTACATATTGTCATCGGCTTTTTTGGGTGAACGTTTTTCATTTGTCATCAATAGTTGCTCCAAAATAGCGTAAAAGATCCTTTTCCCGGCAAATAACAACGCGTTGTCACTGTGCACTCATTAGAACAAAGCTTTAGTTTTAACAACTCTTTATAACACAACAAAACGACAAAAACGATTATTGAACATTTTTAACTATTGGGTGGAGCTTAAAAGCTTACTGGAATGAGACGGCTTCGCCGACATATCTCTCGTCGTGACTTCCTCGATGTGATCCATTGAAGCTTCCGTCGTTACCTTGGTACCACTATCACGCGTATTGGTGCCTTGTTCTTTCGTATTTGTCGTCGTTGTAGTCTGTTTTTGGTTGTGTGTAGTCAGATCGGTCGAGAATATCGACTTCTTCTTGTCGATTGGCTCCACGGACCCTGTCGTCGGCTCATTCAGCGGCTCCGCAGATGCCGTTACCTCGTCGTTCGTCATCTCCGTGGTCTGCTTGATGACAGGCTCCATAGAAGTGCTCGTCAACGTTTGCTTTTCTTTCTCCCTTTGGCCGGGATTGGTCGATGAACTTGGCGGCACCTTCGTTGGCATTTTCCGTGTGAACGTGAGCTTGACTTGCTCGGTCGACGCCGTCCCGGTATTGACCGTGATCATCTTAGGCAAGTCCTCTTTCGACGCCGTGACAGCCGCTGACCTTTTCGCTGGTTCCGCACTCGCTTGGGTCGTTGAGGGCTCATAGTTGTGGTTGCTCGATGACGGTACGTTTTGGCTCGCATCCAGTTGCGTCGCCGCGACACTCGACTGGCTTATCGTGGCCGGTTTATTCTTGACTCGATAAAACTTCTCTATCCACTGTCGCTTCGTCAGCAATGGCATGTCATCGGCAACGTCGAGTTTGTAGTAATCGCGGTCACGGACGAAAATACGGTCGATCAGCAGGCAGAAAAAGACGATCAAGCTTATTGCCAGGAAAACATAGCCTGCCGGAAGACAATGATCAACAGCGAGGAATACCATGGGACAAATGTTGAACATAGATATTAAAATACACGTAGTTCGTAGAGGGATCAGCTGAAAACAATTTTTGTTTAAAAATAGGTGTTTTAAGGCAAGTTGGGTTACCGTAGCATACTGTAGCTTTGGCTAATTTGACTTTTTAAAGCAAAAAAAAATCTTTTGCATTTAAAATTACGTTCAACAGTAAAAACTTTGTAGAAAAAAGGATAAAAAAGCATTTTCGGTTACGGTAGCATACTGTAGCTTTCACTAATTTGACTTGTAAAACGTGAAAATTGATTTGTATCGGTTTTTACTACCTCTTGTAATGTGTTTTTTGATAAACGAACATGTTAAAAGACATTTTAGATTACGGTATCATACTGTAGTTTTCACCAACTTGAATTTTTTTTACAAAAACTGATTTTTTGCATTTTAAACTACTTTTATTATTAACGCCAGTGGTTTTTACAAAGAAATTTAAAAAAAAATATGCAACAGAGTTACGGTAACAACCAAAAAGGTACCGTAATCAATGATGATGAAAAGGTTCAAAAGGTCAAAAACTTCAGTTTTAAACAAAAGCAAATCCAAAACGAACCTTTTCCTGTCTTGTATAAAGCCAATATCCTTGAAAGAGTGGGAAAAATATTACAGAGACTTTCATTTCGAGCCAAACAGCCATTAGCAGTGAAAACCCCTTCATATAGATGTAAAAATACTGTGACCCATGTCGAGGTCGATTTCGATGCACCCTACATTCCCAGCCTCCATATGGAAATGTCTCGTTGGTTATATCACCGTATAGTTCAAAGTGATCGGTATCCGAGGACATTATCTGGACGATCTGAAGCACGATGATACTGGCAGTGCCGAAGAAGGCTGTGAATCGAAGGATGAAGCGAAGGTTGAAAAACATGTATCGTGAAAAGATCTGCCGACTTGGAAGACATCTGGAAATGGCATCTTTGACCTTTTGAAACGTACTGGCATCATCGCCGGCGGCGTTAGAGTCTGGGAGGGTCTTGGATGGAGGGCCACTGCTGTCGACTGGACGCATTTTTCGAGGGGTTACGGTGGAAGAACCTGTAAAAATGTCTTCAAATGGATTTGAAATGCAAATTTATGTTTCTTGTGTCATTTATTCAACCCATGTTGGCGTAGACATTGTCAATTATGTGACATCAGTTCATAGCAGTGAGATTCAGTTGTCAAAAATCATTAATAAACGCGTACAAAGGACACATTGCAATCTACACAAATCAGTTTGAGGCTAAATACAAATTTAAAGAAACGAAATCAGTTTAAAGTTTGAAAGATTGAGGGGATCAGCGTGGAAGTCGGGAGAATCCGGGGGTAGGCTTCGCAAACGGTGAGCTCCAGACTTGGGACGATTGTCGGGCTCGATTTGTTCGGCGGCCGAAGAGAAGCATGGTCGACGGTTGATGGATGACGCCAAAGAAGGCGGCGCGCTGGTCGATTGTGTATCGGGCTTCCATGTCGATGACGGCGGGGCGGAGGTTGACTTCTGTAAGTTCAGTTGGTTAGAATTAGGATTAAAAGTTAAAAAGTGGTTGAAACTTACGTCTAGCCCACTTCGGGACATCTTTCCTCGGCTTCGTCTCATCATCAGTCTCGTCATTGGACGACAGATCCTCTAGATTGTAGTTCTCCGCCGTCGACGGCAGATAGACCTTCTCTTGGGTCATGTCATAGTTGTTGGCGGCGTCATTCTCCTCTTCGTCGTCGTCTTCGGCGTCCATGGCATCGTGGAATTTGACCGGCTCGGCAGCAGCGGCGGGGGCGTTGTAGACGTCGCTGTTAGGCTGGGACAGGGCCACGGTCGGCGTCGGAGCGAAGATATCGTCGTTCCTGGCATTCCGGGGCGGCGTCGGTGCGAAGAGGTCCTCACTTTGAACCGATTGAGCCGGCGGTTGGGCGAAAAGGTCCTCACTCTGGACAGCCTGGGCGGCATCGTGCTCGAGATCGGCTTCATGCTGCTCGAACGAATCCAAATCGTCATTCTGGAAGGCAGTGCTGTAGTAGGCGGCCTCTTCCGGCGTGACTTCTTCGTAGTGGAGTTCGGCTTCGACCATGACGGCGTCTTCATGCTCCGGCTCCGATTCGTCTTGCATCTGGGGGTCAGGTTGATCGTTCCGATGTCGAGAAGAAGTCGGCTCCGGCGTCGGTTCGAGGACTTCGACTTCATTGGCTTTCTGCCGCTTTCCGGCAGTCTTGCGTTTCAATTGTGGCGAACCAACAACCACCTTCGCATCTGCTACCAGCACCAAATCGCGACCCTTCTTGATCGGAACATGAATCCGTCGAGGCGTGACGATTTCCTTGACTTTGATGCCTTTACGGACGGGGGTTTGAGGCGAGCAGGGTGTCTTGTTGACTTCTTCGAACTTCTTGAGCCTGGCAGCATGGCTTCGGAAGCCATCGGCGACACGCTTCTTCTCCTCTTCAATCTGGCGTTGGCGTTCGCGGACTTTGGCTTCTTTCTCTTCGCGTTCCCTGGAAAAGAGACTTTTTAACCTCGAAATCGCTAAACTTAAATATAAAAACTCACAATCGAGCTCGTTCAGCCTTCTCATGCAACGCTTGTCTCTTCCGCTCCTCAGCTGTCATGTGGCCATCCTCGTCTTTCGATTTCTGTTCGGCGGCCTTGGCATTCTTCCGAGCTGGCGGCGGCTTCGGAATACGCGTCGCCGGCGGCGCCACAGGCTTCACAATGGCCGGGGCTTTCTTCTTTGGCGATTCGTGATGAACTGGAGCAGCTGGTGGAGCTGGCGGGGCTTTGTTGGTTGTCTGTTTCTTCGGAGTTGGTCGGGATGTCGAGAAAGCGGGTTTCGGAGTGGCCTGACGCGATCGGACGGGGGTTGCTGGCAGTCTCGGGCTGAAAATGCAACTTTTTATATATAAAAGCCAGCAAAAAGCAAAACTTTATATATAAAAACCTTTCAAAAACCAAAATTTTATATAAAAATCAATCAAAAAGCTACATTTTATATATAAAACCCCATCAAAACGTGTTCAACCAACCTTCCAGGCTCTTGACCATCATCGAGTTCGTCAAAATTGAGAGCCACGGGCGCGATCAAGTGCTCGATCTCCTCGACGACCCGGTTCAACTTCTCCCGCTTCTTCTTCGGCGTCGCTGGAGGCCTCACGGCGAATTGGCTCTGGATGAGCTCCCGGGCTTCATCATTGTAGGCAGCAGCTTCGCGGAAGCCTCTTTGGAGGAGCGCAATGACGGGATGGTTGCGATTTATCTCGGCCAAATCCACCCTTGCCGCAATCTCATAAAGCCCGTTCAACGGGACCGCTGGCTGCTTCGGGGCGGTCTTCTTCGGTGGCATGGCTGGAGGCTACGATGATCCACTGATAATAGTACGGAAATACGTCCAAATTAGCCGGCGGAGTACAGATTTCAGCGGTGACACGGAGGCGAAAGCCGATTGAGCGCGGCGACCAAACGATTGCTCGCACGTTCGTGTTGCGTTTTTCGCGCGCGTTCGAATGAACGCACAAATCGAGAGCAAAGGGAGAGTGCGATGAACGACGCACTGGCTGCCTGCAGCTGTCAAACTGCACGTTGCATTGCAATTCAATGACAATTATCGACGTGTTTTGAACGTGATTTGTAATTTCCTTTTCCAAAAAGTTCTGTTGCGATAAAATCTACTCGTTAGCAAAATAGTTTGTGCAGTGATGCACTGGCTATTTTGATGTTAATAAATAAACTGAAATTATTGTAGTTGTTTCTTCAATTACAAATATCTTGACGTTTTCAACATGTTTTTTAATTCTATTTTCCAAAATTATAAGATTTAATGTTAACTAATCACTGTCAAAGCAGATTCCTGATTTATGCCTTTTTGTTTTTAAATTTAACAATATTCGATAAAGTCGACAAAATGTAACCAAATAAAAAAAAAAACCAAAATTTTCGAATAAAAATTGAACCATTCACTAATTTCTTTCAATACTGACACAAAACAATTATCAGTTGACAGTTTTACAACTTCCAAATTGACCAAATTGTCAAAAATGTACCCCTTTTCGATCCTGAACGCCCACATTTTATTCGACGCATTTTTATTTGCCATCTTTTGGATACAAATTTTGTTTTTCCGCTTCATTGTTGCAATTTTACTTCCAGATTATGTCCACCCAATACCCGCAACTAGTCACCTCGTCAAAGCTCGCACATTTCAAACTGCGCGCGCTGCCTGCGGTTATGAAAGTCGCCCCTTCCATGTAAATTTGCACGAAGCACAAAGTCGGTGCGATCGTTTTCAAGCGCGCCGTTGAGTCGTTCGAGCCAGACTGATGGCCTAGGGCGGTCATATTGGACATTGTTAGTTGATTGCTTTTGTAGATTCTGTCTTTGACGTGTTTTTGAGTTGCATTTCAACTGATTTCCCCCTTTTTCAGCTGATGGCAAACTCGTCGAACTTCATCCCCGCCGACGTCCTCAGCAACATCCGAGCAGCAATTGCGGCGCGAGAGCAGTCGACCGGCCAGCGGACGATGCCCAGAGGCAGTGTTGTCAGTGCTTCCGATCCAGTCTTCGCGTCTTCATCGAGTTCTGGTGCCAATCCATCTTCGAAGACCATTGCCAGCGGCGGTAAGGCCCCTTCGAAGCGCCCCAGCCAGCTTGTCCACTATTTGCTGCACAATGTGGGTTTTACACTTTAAAAACAGTCTCAAAATGCCAGTTTCAGATCGAAGAAAGCATCCCCGAGTTCGGCAACAGCCTTTTCCCCAGAATGCTCGCCACCGAAAGACGCATGGATGCCATCCTATCACGTCAATTGACACGGGCTCGATCGAAGGTTGCGCGAAGTGTGCCGACAGCGGCCTCAGCTATCATGGTCATCTCGCACAAGCGTTACCCTATCCCTGACATTCCGGGCCATCTGAAGATGAACATCCTGTTCAGGTCGCATGATGCCGGTGTCAATTTGGCCATTCCGGAGTTTGTGGAACGGCTGGAAATCAACTTCCACGGCGAGGAAATTGTTGCTCCGGCCTATTGGGACCCGACTATTGGCTTCGAACCCGGATCACACGGATTCACTGTGAGTTTTTGCACTTTTAATCCAAATCTGGATATAAAGATCGAAATCTTTCAGATCCCCCGTTTCATCGCCAAGCCCTGCACTGCCACCATCGATGTCTACATCAAAGACGACGTCATCACCCCGATTCCGGCATTCGCGCGGCTAATTGGCCTTCCAAGTGGCACCTACGAGCAGGTCAAGTCGGCATTCTTCACATATGTCACGAGACACAAGTTGTCTGTGAGTTTTTTGCCGTTCTTCTCTGTTTTATGACAAAGTCGATTTCCAGAATCCCGTCAGACACGGCATCAACTGCGACGTCTACTTGGCAGCTCTGTTCAAAAAGACATTCATTCCCATCGGCAATATCAAACAGGAGCTGTACACCCAATTCAAGTTCAAAGGCCCGCTCCAGTTCAACTACGCCATCACCGAAGAGTCGGAAACTTCGGACTACTACAAAATTGAGTTCCAAACCCCGGCCATTGTGAATGCCTTGCGAAGAAAGTTCGTCAGAAGTGCCATTCATACCCCGCAATCGAAGAATGTCGATGATAAGCTGTGTGAAATTGCGAAGAACATCCAATCCTGCGAACACGCGAGAAAGTTCTACAACCAGATTGCCGAGAATCCGCATGGATCTTTCTTGAGGATTCAGAAGGCGCAAATTGAGGGTTTCAAGGTCAGTTTGAGTTCCATGTTTGCATCATTTATGGTTACAGTATGCTTTTCAGGATACCACTACCCTCAATTGCGGTGACATAATGACCCCAGCATCGAATTCCTCCACTTTTTTCAAGGAGGGTAGCGTCATGAAGGAAGCCGTTTCGCGCTACATGCACAACACTGTCAAGCAGAAGACGTTCGAGCTTTCCGTGAACCTTGCTAAAAGCGACCAGAACAACAATAACCCTGTTTTTGAAAATCTCGAAAGAGGTAGCCCCGATGCATTCGTTTAGTTTTGCCGGTTTTGTTATGTTTTTGTTGTTTGTTATCTTCTTTTTGTTAATAAAGTTTGTTGGATTCATGGCTTGGATTTAGAACACAAATTCTTTTGATTATTTTGCTTAAAAGAGAATTCACATTTCCAAAACATAGGTTGATGTTATGGCGCTGTCGTTGTGTCCGATTTTATCAACCCGATCGTTGACAATCATGATCCTTCTGATGAACGTTTTCAATTTCTGACCTTTCTGATGCCCATGACCAAGCAGTCTTTAGGGTCGAAAATGGCGACAATGTACATTTGTGCAAATCTACCATTGACGTTTTTTTTTGCGGTGTTCAACAGCAAAATACCTCTTATTTATATTTTATATGATATGAGGGCTGACAAAAAGTAATTTTTTTTCATTAAAACTGTGGTATGTTTCGAAAACACCCGTAATTTAAGGTTCAAATTTTTATTAAGAAACTTCACACGTTACAGTCACAACGTGACGTATAACTTGGAGGTTCTTGAGTTACGGTCATGTTATGGGCGCTCGCTTGTCCGACATAAGTTAAGTATGATGGTGGTGGTGTTTGATTTGGGGGGTACGGTGGAGGTGTCTAAAGAAGTCAAAACATGCAAACTATGAAAGCGCAAAACCAAAGCTGGCAGTCAAACGACTTACATCAGTAATTCTAACCCGGTTACAACGCAAACAAGCAGTGGTATAAGTTGGCAATGTCGGATTTTCAAGTTGTTCCGCAGCTAACTCCTCTAATACGTGTAACGCCTGTTGCGCTGGTGTAACTTCTTCCACGGTTGCAACACTCGGTGTGTCATCAGAATTGCACAAATATGTAACAAATCTATGTATTTGAGCGGCAATAGACACAATGGCAAGTGCCAATAGAGTGCATCCAAAAGCAGCTCCAATAGCGATGCTAGCGTACATAAATATTTCAGTTTCGCTCAGCTGAAATGGTTTTTTGAGTTAATTTCGCGCAACTAACCGATCACAACTTTGCGAAAAAAGTCATAGAAACAAAGCTTACTTACATGATACTCATAATGTGCACAATAGACTGATGATACTAAAATAAATAAAACAAATGCGATGACAATTCGTTGGTCCATTCTGATCAGGTTATTTGGCACTAAACAGATAAAAGAAAAACGTTAATGAATCGTTGACAGGTATACATAGTATCAACAAGGGGGCGTGGTTGAACTTTTTTGGTCTCATTGAATAAAACGTCTTGTTGCAACCTCTGATTTTAACTTTGAACTCTTTCCGTGACCTAAAGTTTCCAAAATAACGTTGATGTGCACGTCACTTTCTGCATCAACACATAGATACCTACGTCCATATGAGGTCATTAACCAAAGACCTTCGGTGATTCATTAAGTTGGAAGGGCTTAAAATTGTGTAAAAGTTCGCTTTAGTTCTGCCATGGAAGTTGATAAAACTTGCTTTATGTGTTTTTATTCAACATAACTAATTTCAAACATACGTCGATTTTTAATTTGTGCTTTGTAACAATAAACGCAATAAATCATTAAGAAAAAACTCCAGTTTTACTAGTTTTTAACGATTAAGATAAAATGGATACAAACATTTTTTTAAATAACTTTTTGGGTTCTGTCACGTTGAACTCAGTGTTTTTGAATAATAACTGGAAGTTTATAGGTTATCAACCTGCCTGCAAATATCCATCATCAGTTACCCTTTTGAATTGCTCAAAACTTTTTGTTTGATCAGTCTAACCATTTCACATGTTTCGATAAAAACACAGCCGTTTGCGCAAGGCCAGCCAGCTGCCATCAAACGCATGAAACCAGAATCATTGAATGAACGACTTTGATGGCTGTGCCCAGGAAGGAGGTGCAAATTATATGCGTCTTTCGGGCCTTCCTCACATACGTTTAGCCACAACACGATTACAGGCGGCCGGGTCTAACATGATACATCCGTATAGTTGACGCAGGAAAACTACCATTATAACGGCAGCGGTTTCCGTCTCCGCCTTTCGCATGCACGTCAACATCCACCCCGATTTGCATGTTCTTCCGCAAATCTCGTTTTATCGCCGTGTACTACACAGCCTGAATGCGCGACGAGACTGCCGATCGTTAATGGATGCAAGTTGATCAGCAACTGTGATTCGTCCAAGTTTGCGTTTTCACCTTCTGGAGTTTTCATGAGATTTGAGCGTCCGCTTCTCGATTATGCTGATAATTTTTACGTGCGAAACGTTGTTTTTAGTTTGATTTCGTCTCCAAACTCGCGAAATCAACTTTTTCGAAGCTTTATCACTTTTAAAATCACCCTTTTTATTTGTTTTTCCGTCGAAACTCGTTAATTAAACTTCGTTCGAGAATTCAACTCAACCGAACCGTTCATCACAATCTTGACCAAACGCATCCATCTGAATCACCCCCAATTAACTTCCTCTTCACCCCCCAAATGGCCATTCTCGCATGCTCGTCGTGATTCAGTCATTAATTACGTGGGGGCTCATTAGTCTCTGTCAGTTTTTCTCCGCACTGATGGGAACTGTTTTCCCAACGCATTAACGCCTCAGGGCCGATCAATTCACCTTCCTTCGGCTGACCCTGATGTGTACCTGTAGCTATACCTGCGAAAAGTCTGAAAGGCGTCCGTACTTTTTGTTTCAATGACAAAAAACGGGTAAGAAGGCGATGGAGCGGTGCATCGTCGAGTCGACGACAACGATTTACATCGGGTCAGAGGCGCATTAAAACAAATTGGCGATCGCCTTCGATTAAGTTGCCAGGGGCGTTTGGGGGTTCGAGGAGCGGGTTGTTGCGGTCAGATCTGCTTTAAATAGCTGGTTAGTTGGTGTTTTAGACTTATTTTGGTGTATTGTAAACGACATTTCTAAATAAACGTTTCACTTTTTAAAAAACAATTGTTTTAACTTTAAATTTTTTGACTTTTTTATGTTTTTAACACGTTTATGGCCATTTTGTAACGTTGAATCTTGATCCCCCGAAGGCGTGAATCAAAAATTAAGCCACTTCGCAAAGTTTGAATTTCATTAAGCGTGGCAAATAACCCACCTCGCAACCCCCAGATCGCATTTCATCGCAGTTATTACGCGAAGGTGTCAGTAGCCGACCAACCGCAGCCCATTCAAGCCCATCTCACTTTATGAAAAGTTGCTTCTTCAATTGCATCCGTATGTTCTCGCCTGCACTTAGCCTCAGGGGCTTTACCCATGACAGCCGATCTTTTTCAATCCGCCGCCGCAAAAGGGCAGTTTCTTTAAGCCTTCAATGTCTTCAAACCGGTCAACACCCCTTCCTTTTTTAAATTATCACTTTTTACGCGCGACGGAAGCTCATGATAATTTTTACGACTTTTCTTTTTCGCGGTCTTTGATACTGATACTTTTTAATGGCGTGTTCATGGTTTTTTGCTTTATTCTTCTTTTGTCTATTGCTTTACGACGCTGTAAATTGTTAACGCTACTTACCGTAATCGAAGTCGCACTTTGCACAGCTTTGAAGTGGTTTTTGATGGCCGTGAATTGCAATTTGCAACATTATCCGTCAAAAATAATGTATCCGCCTGTTTCGCGGTTTGGGTAATACAACGGACCTCCCGTGAAGAAAGAAAGGAAGGCCACTCGAAAAAAGATGTCCGGGAGCCCTCAGGGCAAGGCCGAACATCCTTGTTCTCGCTTGTCAGCGGCCTTTAGAGAGCCCGGTCTCCGATCGCGATCGGTGCAACACCCGGCTGTCTGTGAGTGACAGGGGATCGTCGCTGTTGCTCAAGAAATGTACCGAGACTCCGGCTAACATCATCTTGAGACTCCCGTTACCCGAGTACGTACAGCTGCAAGGCTTTCGCTCTGGCCACCCACTGGTTACTAACTAACTCGCGCTTTTTGCTTCAAAGTTGTACCTGTTTTTCGAAGGCTTTTCGAAATCAAAGAGGTGATTTGCTTGCTTAAGCCTGCAAAGATAGCATCACTTTTTGCTAAATAGTTTCTGTTTACTTAACAGTCCCTCATTAATACTTTACTAGTGTTTTGTCCTTTGACTTTTTGACATTTCCATTCATTCACGCTTTCGTGTCGTTAATTGATAGCGCCTACTGTTTTTTTCATTGATAAAAGTTATCACTTACCCGTCTTTCAGACCCTGTCTCAAACGAACGAACGACAATTGCTGTTTTTTTTATTCCATCCGCACCTGATCGCCGATATTTCACCCAGCGGTCGGTTTAGCTGTCGCTAAAAGACACTTGACACCTCCACCTGGCCGCCGTTATCACTATTATAACTATACACTGTAATCAGCTTGATTCTTATCTCCGGAATCTCGGGTTGGAGTGAGTGTGGAAAAAAAGCGTACAAAGCGGACGTGCAAACAATCGAGGCGTGTGCCATACGACGACCGATAAAACCTGTTTGCGCGAAGAAGCTTAGCTGTCTCGCCTCGGCTTCCGGCTGAATTTTTTCTTCGATACAACACGGAAGAAAGCCAAAAACAATCGGAAGCAAGTGACAGTTGCCAAACGTTGCAAGGAAGCGCTGACAGTGTGAACGCGGTGAAAAAATGGAGGAATCTTTCAATCGCGGCCGAGAACGTCCGCTATCCATGATGTCGGAAGCCAGTAATGCGGAATCTATCGCGGAGGTGAGTGAGTTGGGTGGTGGGAGACAGTTTTTTTGACATTAGTGAACTGAATCGAAGTGGAATTGACGTTTATTTGGGAAAATAGCGATGATTTGGTGAATTCGTGGTGGGACCAAGTTTTCGTGTTGAGACCATTTTGGTTTAAAACCTTGTTTTAAGACTTTTAGCGTCTCAAGAAAATATCTAGTAACCAAGAAAGTAAAAAAACCTCAATTTTGCAATTTCGTGGCGGGACTATATTTTCGCGCCGAGACCAATATCAATTCAAAAACGCGTTTTTTTGAGTAAAGACAGCTTTTGTTATGATCTTAAACGTATTTTATGACATTTTGAACAGCATAACACTTAAAATTTTCGTTTTCGCTGTAAAACTTTTTTGAAATCGATCTCACTTTTGGACCTTTTTCCAAATCTATCTCATTTTTGGACCTTTTGAAACCGTTTCAACCCTGAAGGACTATTGAACACCGCTAATGTCCTCAAACCGCCCTAATTCGTAAAAACCCGTCTGATGGCTGTCATCGACGCGATACCGATATCCTCTCCATCGACTGAAACCACTTGGACCCTTTGCAAAAAACCAAAATCTCTGACGTCCCGCCTTTTTTCTGAATGATCCTCCCAACCCCGCTAGGTCTAGGATCACTTACCAACCTCAAGTGGATGTGTTCCGGCCTCATCGACCGGTGGTTTCCGACGAAACCGCCTGCAGTCAGCCTTCACTCATGTCCGCTTTTCGTTTTCCGTTCGCTCACCTCAAACTTGGTCCAAAAAATCACTGTCCAAGTTCCATGGGACACCATCTAATAGCCCTGTGGAACCAAACCACCCCTTTTTACGACTGGTTACTCCTTGAATGATCATCGAAGAGGCCACAGTGACAACCGTCATCGACGTCGAAGGTCGAGCGGGCGTCGGGGCCTCCTAATGCGATTATTCCACGAAAAAAGACACAAGTCTCGACCCGAGAGGACACACCTTTAGGCCGTTCTTACCTGATATTGTTTTTCTCGCCCTTTTTTGTTTGTCACTCGTGTTTGAGGCGCACATAATGGTTGTACCCGACCACCGCCCCAAGGCCAAAGGCTTTTTTTCGTTAAGCTTTTGGGTGTTTTTTTGGTGATTCCGCGCACAGCGTGGGGCCTCTTAGATGCCGATTCGATTGACTTTTGTCTTTCCCACTTCGAAGCCGAAATCGAATTCGGGAGTTTGCGTTTTCCGTCTTTGTTATATATCAGTTTTGTATTCAAAAAACGCCCAAATGTGCGGTTTTGGACCGTTTTTCGAGGTCGTCTTCGATGGTTTTTCTGTCTAAAACTTCTATTGATACCGATTTCCGAACCCTGAAAAAGTTTCCAACTTGCAGATTGCAATTTAATTCATTCGAATTACACAACCTGTTACAACCTTCTTCCTAAAATGTTGTCATCAATCAGGGCATCCATTTCAGCCTATAGAGTTTCATTCCATCGCATCTGTAACTCGTTCCTCGATGAATTCCGTCCGTTTTTCCGATGGCGATCATACTCTCCAGACGAAACTGACGCCCACCCCCAATTAACGGTCCTTTCCTTCCTCCATTTTAACAACGTTTTTCACGAATCTCCAGCTGTTTCCAAGTCGACTAACCCCATCCGAGCCATCGAAAAGCCTCTTTCCCAAATTTTTTATCCCTTTTAAACTGTTTTTTTCGATGCCTGTTAACCCATTAGACTAACGACGAACATTTGTTTGTCAAAAGCGTGCCTCTCTTCCTTTGCATTACATTAGTCAGTCAAAACTCAACTCAACCCAGGTGCCCCAGGGTAAGGGGGCGGAGCTTCATCTTGAAATTCCATTACGTACACAGTTTATTGTGATTGTGAAAACTACCGCTGAATCACTTCCGTTGACTTGACTTTTGCATCAGGCGCTGGCTTGGCGGGCCTTTTATAAGACGAAATTCCATCAAAGGTCGTCCTAATTTGTGCGTCTCTTTGCCTGAGGCACTTAGTTCTGTTTCGATTGACTTTGGTTGGAAAATGGGAATGGAAATAGTTTCGTTCCGATGTTAGTGTTGATTGGAACTGTTAGGGTGGCCAGAATCGTTATTTGCAGTCGGAGCGGAAGGAAGGCATGCCCGGTGAATCGCTGACGCGGAAAATGATCTCATTTTGATGATTCTGTCTGACTTTTTGGTTTTATTTTTGATTGTATTGTCTTTATTGTTGATGATTCTTCCGGAAGGGGTTCCCAGACTCCGTGAAATCTTGTTTATACCCTCAAGGCTTTGCTTTTTGTCGTCCGTCGAAAGCCTTGGTCGCATTAGCCCACGACAAGTAGCACCTCCGAGCCCTCAGGGAAACAAACAGCTTTACTTTTTTGTTTTTTAGTTTAGTTTTTTGGGTTTTCGTGTGATTTTGGAGAATGGAAATAGACTTGGACGGATCCCATCATCATCAAAGTTGTCAGTTTAGTCCGTTCGCACCCATCGGATCAAGAGTACTTGATCGATGCTATCTTTGGGCCTGCGCGGTGGATGCGGACAGCTTTGTGTAAACCTGTAAAGTACTGTAGTTCGCCGTGATTTGTGCTTTGGCACATTTGCCGACAGATTTCGATCTGGCCGTTTTTACGATGTGAAATAAACGCATTTTACGAGCTCACGGCCTATGTTTAGTTGTTTTTTGATCAATCAGGTGGTGGTTGTCACCTCCCTCTCTCACGACGACGTGAAAATAAATAGCTGCTATCGCTTTTGTTAAGTGAGTGGCGAGACGTTGCAAATTCCCAGCTAACAAATAGCTGTGGACATCAATATCCGCATAGCTAGCGGCTACCTGTCAGCCGGGGGCCTGCACCCAGTGCAATAACAATGATTTTTCATTTCCTGAGGCCTTTTTTCATTTCGTCGTCATAGTTGATGTCTACGGATATCCGAAGGGGGCTGATGGACAGAAGTTTTTGATCCACACTCACTTAAAGCCAACAAGGAGCCAGAGGCAGTCAGCCGGACATGCATGGGATCGAAACTCGCGTCCTCAGGCGGGCTGGCTGATCGGGATATGCTTGATCCACTTGCAAAGTGACTCCCCCGATATCCCATGCATGTGCTAATCGCGATCCATCCATCTATCCACACGGCTGCCTGATTCAGTGAAGTTTACCGACCGACGGACGATCAAGTCAAGTCAAGCTTGAGCCTCCGTCTTAATTGCCCCCGACCTTCTCAGCTGTCTTTCCTTCATGGATTCATCCTCGTCTTCGCGCTGGACCTTCCTTCCTAGTTCCGACTTCGATTCCGATGACAGATTGGCGGACGTTTTTTTAAGACGAAAATTGGTCAGCCTTAGACTGTCACAAATTATGATTGACTGTCGCAAAAAGGGAAACACCGGTAGCGCGTGTCGGTATTTATGTTTTACCTCTGCCTTCTCAAACTTTTTCTTGACAATTTTGTTTCAAAAACTATTCATTGCAATTTTTACAACCCAGAAGTCGAAAATCGCATGCTACCGTGATTTTTATCAGTAAAACTCGCTCATTGTATGCAACTATTACAGTTATCATTACAAGTTGTAAAAAGTGCAATCTTTTCAGACCGCTCTTCCGGAAGTGGTATCCAAGCTGTTCATGCTGGACGACACATTCTTCCGGTCGCCGTTCCTTCGGGAGAAGTTGCCGATGCAGCTCTTTAGCAATGGCTCAGACGGATTTGGCCGCTTCTTCAGTGATTTTGGCTCCGGCACGCCGATGACTCGCTCGGCGCGGTCAAGCTTTTATCCGTCTGACCGTTTTGACGATGACGACCTTGATGGCGATTCTGAAGGCCCGCCGACGCCAACTTTGCCGTTTAATCAGTCGAATGGCAGTGGTTCCAGTGCGTTTGACTTCAGACGACGGAGTGAACCGGCATCAGAGCATGGAAGCGGGACCATTATTCGGAACATACCTATTCGGGTTGAACAGAGACAGAGTGTGGGTTTATTGGGTTTCATTTTTGCAGGCTGATGAATCATGAATTGTGTTTGCAGAATCCAAACCAAGCCAATTACTACCAACCGCCAGCAGCCTCGCAAGCACCTCCACCACCACCTCCGCAGCCGCAACCGCAACCACAGTCGCAGCAGACACCTGTCAACAATGGCATGCCGAACTACCTGCGTCAGAGCTCGTACCCAGCTGCTTCATCGGGGGGACAAAACGCCTCAGGCTATCGGTCAATGGCCGCCAGGGATGACGAAGCGAACAATGCAAACGGGGGCGGTGATGCGTACAGTCTCAGGTCATTCAACTTTCCCAGCGAAGAACGGGCCGCAAGTCTCGCCAACTCCAACAATAGCATTGGCGCCGCTGGCAGCAATGGACTCTATGCGACTATCCGGAGGACCAAGAGGTGGGCTTTTTGTTTTTATCGAGGTGCGGTCCATATTGATTAGATTTTTTTCTTTGAATTTAGATTTCAACCTTTTAATTTTTGTTTTTTCTGCTATTTTGTAAAAAAATTTGTTAATAAGAACTTTATTAATTAATTTAGTACTGTCATTACTGTAAAACGCTACAATCGGTTTGATTTTTGCTCAAAAAACTACGGTCAAACCGACCCAAAACCCCACTTTTAACCCTATTTGGCCCCAAAGCCACTTACAACCCCCTCAAGCCAGCTTTATCCCTCGACCAAGTCCATTCGACCAAATTTCGCACCCCATTTCCCTCCGTCTTCCCACCTCCATTACGTTTTGACCCGTCAATGTAAGACGATCTGTGTTTCCTATTTACAGCAGCTTACATCCATCCCCGTAGAATCCGCAATGTCGCCCGTCGCCTTCAGAAAAAAAGAGAATAGCACAGACTGGGGCTGAAAGATGTTTGCCCAGTCTATCTTCCCTTCGTTTTTCGTGTTCTCGATGCATCGATGCTTCGAGGCTGGGGCCATTTTACCACGGCCCACAAAGGAGGCTTCGGACGCTGCTTTGAAAGGCCGTCAAGACAGGGTACGAGCGTAGCCTATCATCGGTCTCACGGGCCGTGATTACGACATTCGTTGGAACATTTACACGTTTTTCCAAGCTTCTTTTGTTGGTGTGGAGTTTGTTTTTAATGGTGGAGGGAAATGTGAAATCGTGGATTGTTAGTCATTTTGCTTTTGTGTTTTTGATGGTTTCTGGTGTTGGAATTGCGATTTCAAGCATTTAACTTTAGTTTTTTTAAATCAGAAAATGCCTGTTCCGTGAAGACATTGTAATTTTTGATTTAAGTTAAAATTTCAAGTCAAATTATTTTTGTTTTTTTCTGAAATTTTAATTTAAATTAGTCATTTTTTAAAATTAAATTCACCCAGTCACTCAAGTCCCCAAATCTCCGCCACTACCAGCTGACCACATCCATCATGCATTTCCGAGGCGCGGCATGGCATCCCTCGACAGTCCGCCTCTGAAATGCCGCCCTTTTATCCGTCCCAAAGTTGAAAAGGCCGTCATCGACGCTGGCAGTCTTTTTTCGCTTCATAGCGGCATCCGTTAGCGGCCCCTTGGCCTGATTCGATTTGTCGTTTCCTACTTTCCCCACCACACCATCCTTCTCATTGTTGTTGTCCTTGATGGCCTGTGGCGGTTTCATTTTTTGCTCTCCACAGACAGCTCAACCCTCTAACTTGAAGAATGAATGGCCCCCGTCTATCTATCTATGTATGTATCCGTCAGCCATATTACGTTAGGTTGTGTATGTTTCGTGTGAATACTTTGACATTTGGGGTTGACGAAGTGACAAATCGGAATCAGTTCTATCCATTTTGTCGGTTATGGCTTCAATCGGAAGTTGTCAAATACATAGATAGATTCACGGTTGTCCCGAAAAGTTCAACCGAAATGCTAAAAGGCGGAAGACGTAAAAGACGCAGCTGCTAGATCCAATTTACAACAGTTCTCGCGAGCCCCGAATCGCCATCATTTGTGATTTTATGTGTCCACGTTGGGTGGGTGAGGGCGGTCATGAATGTCATGTCTCGCTTTTGAGGATACCGCCACCGTTAATTTCGACGCAATGGTCAGCCATCCCATGCAAAGGACCAATTGTCTATATACTTTTTGATCGCACATTTAAATGATGGTATTTTTATCACGTAGATCTTTGAAAAAATTCGATCCTCCATTTTGAGACAAAAATTGACATCCTGCCACCCAAACGTCAAAATCATTTTTGCAAATTTTATTTAAAAAAAACAACTTTCTGCTGTTTTTTACCGTTTATTTACACTTTGAATCACGTGGCCGTTCAACCCCCAGGAACATGAACAATGACAAGGCTTGAATCCGCTGATTGATAGGATTGTGTTCACTTTTGTGTTGCCGCGCCTGCGTCCTTTGAACAAGTGCGTCGGGCACTCATCCCTCTGCGCAAATCCGCTGTGATGCATCATCGATGAAAGCCGTAAAACTTGTGTTTGTTGCTCGAGCCTCGAGTTCGGGAGGTTGTCGGTCACCACCCGGATTCTGATTCCTTTGTGCTGATTCAACCGGTGTGTACGTATGGGATAGAAGAAGAGCCTCTTGTTCATGGCCTTTTCCATGTTTTTTATTCTTTCCAACTCTGATTGACACGTTTTTTACGCGACAAACAGCACCCACCTTTTAGGTGTGTCTATTTATTGTCTTTTTTGTTACCTCTTAATATCACTTTATCATTAGCACCCTTAAAAGTATTGTTACACCATTCTTTTGTGTCCAATGTACCATTATCAATCACTGATAAGATGCTATTGACACAATGGCCATAAAAAGTATTGTTTTCCAAGTCTTTCATGAAAGAAAAACCCTTCAAACCAAACAAGGCTATCATCAAAGGTTAAGATAGGTATTTAGTCGAGTGGTATGTACAATAGCAAAACAGTTTTGCGGCTTTGCCCGACGGGAAAGGCGCGGTCGTGTGAGATGTGTCACCGATGACCGACGGTGGTCGACGTCGTCAGGGTCTTGTCGACTGTCGCGATCTCGAATTCCACCTTTTTGCGCGTCCTGTACGTGGGTGCGCCAGCTGCGGTAATGGAATTGCCGAGATTTTGACAGGCAGGCCCGAACCCAGGTCATTGGCGGCGGGGAATCTATATTTCTGGGGTTTGGGTGATAGTTTTAGGGCTTTGAATTGATTTATTGAACGAGCGCCATCTACAATTTCGAAATTTTTGTTTTAGTCGTTAAAGATTTTATTAAATGCACTCTTTTACATTTTTAAATGTTTTTGCGTGTTAACATTTGTTATCGATTTGTTTTCATTAAAATGCGCAGATTTTGAAAATGAGGAATTTTTGCTTGAATTTTCCATGTTTCAAAGCAGATTTTCTTCAATTTTTTAATTTCATAATTAGTAATCCCAATTATCCTCCCCAAAAAACCTTACCGCGCAGCCTAATTGAGTCCAATTTGCAGCAGCGGTCGCGTCTCGCCCTCCCAGCAACATCCGTCGTCGTCGTCGTCGACCACCTCGGTGCCTGATCCCCCGCAGCGTCGATCGTTCAGCCATCTCCTGCAGCCGTACCGCAATCAGACGCCTCTAACAACCCCGGCATCATCCTCGGCGACTTCGTCAAACTCAAACTTCCAGCTACCACAACCATCTTATTCTTCGCATTCGTCATCCTCCTCCACTGCGACCCTCCAGCCTCCGCCGCCCACGCATATCGCTCCTCCACCACCGGCGCCGACTTCATCGTCAGCAACCCCCGTGCCTGAACCGTTGACTTCCACGCACTTCAACAACCCCAATTCGTACCCGTATCAACGGCCAACCTCGCCGATGAGCCAGAAGTCTCGGCCGAAGAGCCCGTCGCTCCAAAGCCTGCGTGCCGGATTCCGAAAGGCGACCAACTGCGTCCGACGCCCGGAAAACGATGGCAGCGATGCAGAGAGTGAATTCCGAGCTGCCGTGCCATCCGGAAGTACGTCTACATCGAGTCTGTATGCGACTATTCACCGCCCGAAGCCGAATCCATCGCCATTGAGACACACTTCGACGTCGCGCACGATGGAAGAGGAATTGGATGCCGTCGAGGAGGCTATCCGCAGCTTGGAATCTTTCGGTGAGCAAAGTTTTTCCTTTTTTATAACCGTGTAAGGTTGATTGATGTTTGTTTACCGATGCACGACCGATGTCTTTGACGTTTTTTCGTTAATCAGATTCCTGTTTTTGGAAATTCTGAATTAAGTTTTTGTTAATGCAGTCTTTTTTGTTTCTTTTTGAGTTGCGGATTTGGGAAACGGGTTTTGGGAGGTAATGCAATGTAGCAGTCTTTGGAACGTGAAATTTTTAAACCAAAATTAAAGTTTAAAACTAGTAATTTTGCTATTTCAGACCCGCACAAGATCATCGCCGACGCAGCAGCCCAGCACCGTCGCGAAAGTGCCGTTTCCGGCAGCGACAGTGACACTGGCAGTGTTTTACTTCGAAGCAGTGATGCCCGGACTTCCGAAAGTCCGACAACGTCCTCTGGCATCGTCGCCGACATGATCCATGACTCACCTCAGGTATGTTTGTCATTCGTGCCCGCGGGCGGCGCTCATGCGTATCGGTTTGCGTCACTTTTATCGTTTTTATGGCTGATTTTATGACGATCGCGATTGCATACGCATATTTCATGCACATGTTCGGACAAAGTTGTTCCAGTTTCGCCTATTCTAATCTTGAAGATTCAACCTAATGTTGGATCCTTTCAGCGCACCAGTACCATCTCAAATCGGTCCTCAACCGAAGCCACTTCGTCGTCCTCGTCCGACCACGACAATGGCAGCTATGTCCTCCCGGCCGAGACCGTCCCACTCTACAGTAATGCGCGATACACCAATGGCAACGCACTTCCACAACCGCCAGCTGTGGCACGAGTGGCGCATTCGGGCAGTTTTGGACCCAGCCCTCAGAGGGCTGTGGTCTCCTCACCGAATTCGACCCTCACAAGGGCACCGAATGCTCGTCCGAAGCCGATCAACATCGATACAACTTCAAACGTGACCCCTACAGCGTCCCCGATGCTGCCCCGGACGGTCCAGGAAGCGCAACAGGCGCAGTTGAGGTGTGTTTTTGTATGCTAATGTAATGTCTATTAGAAAAGGGCATCAGCAGGGGTTCTAATCGTTTTACTTTTGAACTCTTTTCAATCAAAAACACGTTCCTGTTTTCATTTTGTCAAACAAACACTGCCATCGATTGATTGGCCGTCTTTATGGCCTGATGAATGGGCCTAATCGACAAAAAAGGAAGAATTCAACATCAAAGACGTTGTTTTTCAATCAAATTCCGCCCTTTGGTCACGTTTTTGGGCCTACATTTGTCACTTTTGACTGTCTTCCCAACCCAGTTGAACAGTTTTCAACTCTAAAAGTGCTCCGTTTTCAGCGACGACACCGATATCGACGAAACCGACGACGCAGCCACCATGCGGAAGCGAATGCTGTGTGCCCAGATGACCGACTGTGCCAAAGTGATCGAAATCAACGGCCTAAAAATGTCGCAGTTTACGACGGCACCCAATTGGCGCCATCCTCATATGCTGGCACGGAACATCCCGAACATCCAGGATACGGTGTACATCATTGAGGCCGCTTTGGATGAACTTCTCGAATTCACGCAAAGAATATCGATCCCGCGTCATGATGTCAAGCATGCCGAACTCGTCAGATTGGTGGCGCCATTGCACACTTCGCAGGCTTTGATCCATCGCTTGAGGGCTAAGCTGGATTCTGTTAATTGGAGCGTCGGAGCTTTATCGCGTGTGCCTGGAATGCCGTATACTAGCGATTCGTTGGACCAGTTTGTTGCCATTCTGCACCAATTGCCGAAGGATTGTCGACAACTCGTTCAATGGGCATACTTGTTAGGCCCAGCGGCGCGCACCAATGATGGTGGAGCGAGGTTCTTGCCTCGAAGCTCGCCGGGAGCTTCGCCATTCCCGGTTTCGACGCCGGTTCCGAGGGAATTGCTGACCCCAGTGGCAGCCCCGGAGCATCGGATCGAGATCCCGAACCAGATTCCGGACGGATTAGCACCGCGGGGATCTGGAAACGGTTCCCTAGCGCCTCAGGGTACTGTTATTCATCGATTGTCGCCGGTCCCACCACTAAGAGCGCCGACTGTCGAAGAAATCGCCATGGATGGCGGCGAATCCACGACCTCATCCAATGGGTCCAGTGCCACGGAAGTCCCCTCCCCTGGTGGCACTACCCCGACTCAGCAATCAGTGCCATCGAATAACCGTGGGGGAGAAATCCTTGAAGAAGACGACCTCTCATCGATCGCCGATTCTACTCGTCAAGTCTACGAAGAAGACGATCTCGCGTCCGTCATGAGTGATACCAGCTCCCTCTACCAGGATTACAGCCTCCTCGACGGCGCTCATGGCTCTCTGCCTCGAAGCCGGGGTGATGCTAGTCGTCCGAAGCTGAATCCACTCCTTTTAAAGGACCTTTCCGACGAAGAACGCGAGCTTCTCCGCTTCTACGCGCCCCAGCTCGACACCCACACCCAAGGCCTCTGTCGCCTTATCGACGAGTTCTTCGCCGTCGTTGAGCAAGCTGAAGCACCCGCAAAGTTCGTCCAAAAAGTGCGGCTCATCATTTTGGAGGCGCAGACCCTCGTCTACATCGGTGACAACATGGCCCAATGCGTGGCAACCCCGGCGCTACGGGCCGAATTCAGACACGCTTCTGATCGGTTGAACAGTCTCCGAACCCAGTGCGTCAATCACGCCAAAGTTGCCAAAGAACAGGTTTGTCTAACCTTCACCTACAGTAACCCAGACCTTCTAAAATGCCCTTTTCAGTACCCCAACGTGACCGCTGTCAAAGCCATGATGAACTCCGTCATAGCGGTATCCGACGCGGCCCAGAGTCTGAAGCATCTCGGCAAAGCCTGCGCCTAGAAGCCCCATCTTATCAATGTACATTGCCATGGCCATGTTTCACGCGTTAATTGGTACCCTATCAGTTACCCCTGTCCAAGTGTTGTTGTAATTTGTTCCCACAGAGCTGCCATTGCGTGCCTCGCCCTAATCCCCATTCCGCCATATCGTCCGGAAGCGCATAGATCAAACAAGATTCGACGCAAGTAGCCTTTTCACTATGACACACTCATCAACCCCAGTTTCGATTCAAAAGTGATATTTTATATTTGATTTAAAACGAGTTTATACAGAGAGAAAATAAAGTAAATTAAATTTGAACTTATAAACTTTGAGCGAAAACAATGATAGAAAATAATGCATACCCCTTTCGAGTGAAAACGACCAATCGTCGTGGTGCCCCAAGTTAGCTGAATCCGTCATGCCATCAATTCAGACATACACATGTAATAATCAATTTCGTGTGCTTCTGCCGTTGAACACCTTCTTCATTATCGCAGTTGCACCTCACTTCGGAAAAAACAACAACAATCGCCGTTCGGCATGATCGTTAACCTTTACTAAAGACACAGTCAGCGAGCAGATAACGTCGGTCATTTTTACCCTAAAAGTCAGTCCATTACGTCTAAACTGTGTCGCTGGTCTTTTTTGCCGTGAACAACATTAAAAACTGCCTAGTCCATTTGTGTAAAACTAACGAAATCTATTTCTAGACTACTGATTTTGATCATTGCGGAGCATTATGGAGTGTTTTCTTTACAATAAAAACAAACTACCATTTAAATCATTATCGCGCAACTTTAAAATGCGCTTGTCTAATCTCGCTTCCCTTTCTGACCTCACGAGCCTTCGAAAAGTTTGTCCGGAAATAAATGAACTTTGTCGCCATCGGCCTGTTGCATACGACTACGTTTACATTGCTGACACGAATGGCAATTATCGGCGTGCACTGTCAATGCGTTTTTGGTTTTGGTACCTCAAACCATTAGTAACAGTCCTAACTGGCTTCTTTGACGGACCTATTGCATTTTACCCTATTTGGTTATCAGTATTTCATACCAGCACTGTTATTGAGCCACTCTATATCGAGAAAACTCTTACATTAGACTGTTGTTCGGTTGAATCATTCGAAAAGGTTATTCCTCTGATAAGTGGACCGTATACGAGGCTAACTCTACGTGGAACAATTCTATGGGGTCAAATGAAACGGCTTTTACATGACAAGGTCACGCGTGTTCAACTTTTTGGCTGTGTTGTGATAAACCCGGAAGACTATGATGAGTTTGCGGAATTTCGTGAGCAGCGGGTGTTGACTTTTCGTTCCCTGAATGTCTACCCAATCTGACACAACAATTGTAATTTGTGTAAATTGCAACTTGATCCACTCTATAAAAAAATCTTTTACATTGTATGGCTTGTGCAAATTCCAATAGATTTTGTTTTTGTATATACGAATGTTTCCTAATGAAAGCTTATTCAAATCCTAATTATTTTAGTGCTATTTTATGATCAAATCAAAACAAGGTAACAAACAAACAAAAAGAAATTTCAATTTCAATTTCAAACAACAAAAAACAAAACAATCGATCGATAAAAAGTATAAAAGGTTCAATTAAAAACAACCAACTGAACCCGCATCGTATCCGAGAGCTTCTGGCGCCATTCTTCGGAAAGCGTGCATCCCTGCGGCAACTGGACACCGATGGATTTGAATTCTGTGAAGACCTCTTCCTTGACTGCGAGGAATGTAGCCTTGACTATGTAGGCGAAGAGCATGTGGACCGGGCAGGTGCTGTCGCAGATGCGGATCAGAAGGTCGCCGTTTTCGTCGCGGGACGTCGTGAACTTCCATTCTGGGTCGGCTTGCTTGAGATCGAAGTTCATGTTGAGCAACTTTGCGACGTCTGCAATCATGAAAGTAAAGGAAAAGTCGCAAAACTGAAGAAACTTACCGTAAACAACTAAATACGGCTGCTTTTCCATAAGAGCCAAAGCCACGTCACCAACGGCAATCTTGACTTTATCCTTGAAACTGATGTAGGCAGGGAACTCGGTTCGCCCTTTGTAGGCGTTTGAATGGATCATCGTGCGATTGTCGGTCGTGATTTCGATGATTGTGGACGGCGTTTCGACAGTTCGGACGAGTTTGGCAAACGGCATGAGACACTTGTCGACGGAAATGGTGAACACGACGATGCCATCGGTGAGACGGTCGAACCTCAGTTCTGTGAGAACTTCGCCTTTGGGGGTACTGCGCGTGGTCACGTTGATCTGCAATTGGACAAAAACGTAGAAACCCAATATCGTAACATTAAACTTACCGTCAACAAGTCGCATTCCTGAACGCGAACAGCCACAGTATGCAAAAACGGCGCGAGTTGATATTCCGTGTCAAAGGAATGTGAACCACCTTCCCATTCTGCTTCGAAGCGGTAGCTGCCCATCGGCTTTATCAGTACCCCGGACCCAACAAAGGTATCGACAAACTTGGTGATGGCATCGGCCTCGGGGATTTTGAGAAATTCGACGTTCCAACCTCGGAACGGCACCCGATTCTCGCATTCGCCAAACACGAATGCGCGACGGACAGACGGGAAATCGGCGCGGAGCTTGGACATGGTGAACTGCAAAACAACAGACATTATGAAAGGGCTAACCTACAGTATACTGTAAACTCATACCCTGCCATATTTCACCAAACGGAACGTACATTGGCTTCGTTTCACAACAAAAGTCGTGAAAGTTGGCTCCTTTTTGGACTTCTTCGACTTCTCAGCCTTCCCAGCAGCCTTCACGGCACTTTTGAAGAGGAAAACCTGCTCACCGACGGAAAAGTTGCGCACCCTCGGCTCGTTGACGTACAAGTTGGTATCGAGCGTCAAGGAGAAGTCATGGACAGCTTTGACCTGCGAGAACTTGTAGCTTCGAAGCAGTTTGAGATGGCCATAATGTTCTTCGACGCACAATTCACGGATATCAAGCACGGCAGTGGTCAATTCGGGGTGGGGAGTTGACTGGAGGGCGCTTTTGAGGGTGGCAAAGACGGTGGTCTTCGGTCGGTCACCGTGACGAAGAAAGACGTTCTTCTTGAAGCCATTGAGCACTCTTTCGAAGACGACAAGACGGGTGCACGCATTGATCTTGACGGAATTTGCGAGTTCTTCGAGTCTCAGGTCGACGTCGTAGGCATTCTTGATGTCGACGGTTAAAACAAGGCGCTTGGATTTGTACTTTTGGAGATAAAGTACGGTAACCTTGGGCGTTGTCTTCGTGAATCGGCCATCGAGATCGTACTTCACCTGTAAAACAACATTTTACTATGCTTTAGGGCACATTTTTATGGAATACCGTACCTGGAGACTCGGCGCACTTCCAACATCGACTTCCACGCTGAATGTGTGCGGCAAGCTGACGGAACCCGTTTCAAACACCTTCGTAGTCTTGCCATAGTTCACGGAGAACTTAAAGTTGCCAAAATCGTGAACGAAGTAGCCTTCATGCTCTTCGTCGTTGCAGTGCCAGATGGAATCCTTGAACTCGGTGTCGAAAGTGTCGTCGAATTCGTAGAAAATCACTTTTCGAGGCTTCAGAGCTTCGACGGCAGCGGCGATCATGGCCTCAGTTCGGGTGTAAGTGCGGGTGATGATGACCGTCTGGACAGAATAGGTATCGAGAACGTCGACAGTGGCCTGGAAATGTTAATTGAACAATGTATTTTTGTAAAAACGTAAACAAACCTCAGCCCAATCGATAATATGGAAGCCATCACTCTGTTTGACCAAGATGTAGCAGTGCAGAAAGTCCCAGCAAGCGAAACATTGTCCAATCGGCATGTCCAACTCGTTGATCTTAAAGATTCGGGCCAAACTCAGGCACAACCAGCTCATCGGATACAACTTGACCAGTTTGGCATTCTTATCAGGAGATTCTTTGATTTTCAATGCCTCCAATCGCTCCAGACGGGTATGTATGGTGGTGTAGGTGAGGTAGGTATCGACGATGATCTTGAGCTTGTTGGCGGGAAGCTGCACTTGGAGCTCTTTTGCGAGTTGCACTATGGTTTCAGCATCGATCGCTTCGACTTGGATCTGGGAATCTTTGTAGAAAGCTCGGAAACAGGGAGGGTTGAAGATGCAGCTCGTGTAGACGGCGATTGGGCGCTCCTAAAACAAGATTGTTGAGGTTTTAGATCAAAAAGTACAGTATGAAAACTCACATCGAGACGCAGACCCATAAAAGTCGACTCCACCTTCTTCTTCCTCGTCGCGACAATCTCGTGGAAAACAACTGGGACCAAATTCTCATCGACGAAGACGGTCATGCGCACCTTGTTGTCAGCCCAATCGAGTTCAATGTTCTCAAAGTTGCAAATCGTGCCTTGCTTCTCATAGGCAACACCGATGCCGACAAAAGAGGTCTCCTTGAACCATCGCTCGTAGACGCGCTTGCACGGAACTTTCACCGACTCCAGATCGATCTCTTCATGGCCACCAGCCGAATCCAGAATGATCCTCAAGCCAGCTGTATTGGAGACCAGCCATCCGTCCAAATTTCCGCCATCGTACTTGTTCCAGAAGTAATCAGCGGCTACACAGCAGTTGGGATTGACGTAGACGCGCTTCTTGTTCGGGAAAAGCTTCTGGTACTTGTCTTCAGGGTCTTTGCGGATCGTATGGGCGATGATGACGGTATCGAGCTTTTTGAGCTCTTCCTTGAGGTCGGCGTTTTTGCCCTGCAACGAAAAACGTCAAAATTGAACCAAAATATATAAAAACCCACCTCAGAGAAGTCAATCACATCAAAACCGTTGTCGGTCTTCTTCAAAACATAGGACTCGACGTTGTAATGGGTATCGTTCTGCAGGTTGACGACGACATGGTACAGCTGGCCGCGGATGAACCTCACATTTGGCGTCGACATCAAAACCTGGGTCAGGACGAAGGAAGTCGAGTTGATGGTCTCATAGTCCTCGAAGCCAGTGGCATGCAACACTTCCGTGGCATGCATGATGTCATCGAAACTGGCGTGGACATGGAGCAGATAGACGGCGGCGATGCGCTCTTCGGGGACTTCCTTTTTGATGGCTTTTGCGACGTTTTCGAGCTTGGAGAAGTCGATCATCGGGTAGGTCTTGACATTGGCACCGGTGCGGCTGTACACGGTCGAGTGGAGGTTCGAGAACAGGATGATGCGATCACGGGCCATGGTGGAATGAAGCTGGAAGGATGAAATAATAAGGTTTCAAGTTTTGAAAAGCGATCGAAACGCAGAAAAAAAACAAAACTGTCAACAGTTTGTTTCGTGGTGGGAGTGCCTGGTTTGAGCGCGTGCGCGTTTTTGAAAATGGGTGGCACAAATTATTAAAATTGACAGTTTTGACGCTTTTTTTTTTATTCGATAAAGTTTTGAATCAGAAATTTACCATTAGGAAAGTTCAATATGTAAATTATGTAAAAAGGCGCCTTTATCCTCAATTTCCAACTGCCCCACCATTTCGACCCTCCGAATTCGATGCCTGTGTGTCGATGTTCATGCCCTTATCCGAACTTTCCGGGTCGGATCATAGCGTGGTTATGTTCATTCAATATTTGGTAGGCACCACTTTTCCAAAAATGCACCTATCACCGACTTTAGGTACCAAATCTTCGCCACCGTCTATCTCGGCTTCCTCTCTGAGTACCCGACCGTCGTCAATGTGGCCATTTTGGTTGTATGGAACCTTATCTGGCTATTGACTATCGTCTCTCTCCTTTCTGCCGCCTTCACCGACCCAATTGCCATCGATCCGCGCTACCGTATGCCGGAAGAATTTGTCCAAGTGCCAGTCGAAGAACGGACTAAGAAGTTCTTCAAACGCCTCAGTCGCTATGCTGTTTCGAAGCCTGATATTACATTCCAGTTGACGTAAGCACCGTAAACCACTCCAAAAGGCATCCTTTGCCCGTTTCAGCGACCACTCATCGCGCGAATTCTTCTACCCCCGTTACTGTATCCCTTGCAAAATCTTCAAACCGCCCCGAGCCCATCATTGTCGACAGTGTCAGCGATGCATCCCTCGAATGGACCACCATTGCCCTGTCATCGCGACCTGTGTCCACTCCCACAACCACAAATTCTTCCTGAACTTCCTCTTTTGGGCATCTTTCCTATGCGTCTACGCGGCGACGCTCATCACTCGTACTCTGTTTGAAATCATCGACTTGGATGTCGAATTCCTTATGAAAATGGATCAGTTGGACCTTGTCTTGTGGCTGATCACTTTCAGCGGGTGGACCAATGCTGTTGTGAGTTTTTTTCATGTCAGCGATGCGGCTCTATACGCACAGGTGATCTATGAACGCAATGAATGCATTCGCACGCGTCAGTCGATAAAAACTGTGCGAATGTGTTGATTCCATTCGGCGAAGCACTGTGCGAATGCATTTGCAGCGTTCGTGCTAAAATGTTACTTTTTTCAGATCTGTGCCATTGCGCTGATCGGATTTCAAATATATTTGTGGTCCATGCTCGTTAGCAATCAAACAACCCTCGAAGCCAATGACAGCAAAGCCAAGCCTGATTATAGCCTCGGGTCATGGGTCAAAAACATTGAGACCATACTGGGTCATAATAAGCTTCTATGGTTCATCCCCTACCAAAATACGCCAAATGATGGCTTTACTTATCCAGTAGCCGCAAATAGTGAAGCAACCCCCGATGAAATGTGCGAATGCGAGTACGAAACCGAAGAAGATTCAGATCCCGACGATTCCGACAATGAATTCACTCATGAAATTTGAATCCAAATAATTTCCCCCTTTTTATTCCATCCATTCAAAAAATATGTACAACAATCAAATTGATGTTCATTCCGTTAAATAAATAACCAAAATCAGCAATACTTGTCGGACTTCTGCTTGGCACGGCGATCCAGCAGAACTTCGTGCAAATTGCCTTCTCGTTGAGCCGATTTGACGGAAGATTTGTCGTTGCGGTCGTAGTTGATCATGCGGTTCTTAGTGATGACACGGGAGTGTTGGTACATCTGCTGATACGTGTGTTCGCAGTCTCCGGCGGCTTTACGGTCATCGGCGGGGGTGTAATCGGGGGTTTCCATTTTGTCTTCCATTGTGCGGAGCTGAAATTGTTTGATTGGAAAGGGTTATAAAACAGTTATGGTAAGACTTACATTGATAATCTCGTCTTCTTTGACAGTCTTGGAGCACACCATGACCAAGTCTTCGTCGTTTGTCTTCATGCTCAAGAACAGGCCGCTGGAGACGGATTGGATGGCACTCAAACCCTGAAATTATCAACTTAAACATAGTGAAAACATTGAAAGAACACTTACATCTTGGAAGACAGCTTCAAATCGCTCACGTGGCCCAATTGCATCAGCTACCGCGACGAGATAACCGCTGGCATCGACGCCGACGTACTTGCCATAGCCGGTTTTCAGACTGAAATATATAAATTACAACCTTATTTTAACAAAATCAAACCAAAACCAACCTGAATTTAGTGTCATCCGGCGTCTTAATCAAAGCAAAGATCTCTTCCGGAGCTGGTTTCTCGCCCGGCTTCGTGTGGGGCACGCCGACGGTAAACTTGCCAGTGTCCAAAGCGGAGATGTAGCGCTTCTTCGAGTCTCCGGTCTCGATCGACACTTCAGTACCGCCGCGAAGATCAAATTCATCGGTGATGCGCCGCCAGCCACCGTGGTCAACTTTGTCGTGATCGACGACGACATTGGCTTTGGGTTTGGACTTCTTTTTGTCGGCTTTGAAGCTGGAATATATATAATAAGTAAATGGACGCTAAAAGTGGTAAAAATGGACTTACAGGGTCTTGTTCTTCAGCTTGAGGCCACCGGCTTTGACTTCTTTCTTATAATCGGACATTTTGATGGGGATTGGGTGGAAGTGAAGCGACGAAATGCGGAAGGTTGATGGAGTTGGGCGAGCTTGACGAAAGAGCGCAAAATTGGAAACGAAAGGGGTTTGTGCGTTCGTCGCGTTTTGCCAAGGATTTCAACGACAATAAAACCGCCGCTGGCAATGGTCATTTTCGCTCAATTTCCGGTAAAAAATCAACCTTTATCATCAAGTTTATTCCAAAATATCAAAGAAAACAATCAACAAAACACAAAAATCAACAAAAACAACACTCAAAAGCCTTATTTGACTCGGAACGTCTTCACAGTGTTATCGGAAGCGCCGGAGGCAATGATCGGTCGATGGGACCAATCGACGGCCAAGACACGGTCCTGATGGCCGATGATGTCGTACAATGGCGCCTTCGGGCTACGAACATCCCACATGCGAACGGTTTGGTCGAAGGAGCACGACACAAATTGGTGTTCGTTGTCTGGGGCCCAGTTGACGTCGGTGATCCAGCCCAGATGGCCATGATAGACCTCCTTGACGAGGGCGCCTTCGTTGCTGCGGAGATCCCAGAGACGGACCTTGTCATCCGTGGAGCCAGTAATGACCAAGGCGTTGGTGGGGTTCAGCGAAAGCGACGTGAATGCGCGCTGGCCTTGGAGACGGCTCACGAAACCGGCCAATTCGAGGTCCCAAACAATGATGCTGTGATCCATGGACACGGTAACGACCTGTTTGGCATTTTGCGGGTGCCAGGCGACATCGACGACGGCGTCCTTGTGCGATTGGAGGGTCACCATGGGGGTCTTTGTGGTGATGTTGGACTTCTTCTTCTTGGCGCCGTCGGCGGATTTGACGAAGGAAGTCTTGTCGTCATCGGTGTTCCAGACCTTCAACAAGGAGTCAAAGCCACCGGAAACGAAGCGAGAACCATCAGATTTCGCGGCAACGCATTCGACGGACCGTTCATGGCCGCGGAAGGACTGCCAGGGGGTCAGGGACACGGTTGAGCCATTCTTCTCGACCTTGCTTAAGGTTAGAACTTGATCCTGGGCGCCGGCAATGACACAGAGTTCTGAAAAAATTCATAAATCAGATCAATCATCGTATAAAGTCAAAAACATACGCTTTCCAACGGTCAAAACATCAAGACACTTCAAGGGCTCCGAACCAAAGCTAAGGCTCGTCAGCTTCTTTCCACCATGGCTGTGAATGGTCAGATCACCGCTGTAGGTTGTTGAGAAGATGCTGAAAGACAACATATTCATCAACTCGCCCATAAAATAGTCAAAAACTCACTAATCCTTGGTAACCTTGACATCGCTGACCCAATCCTCATGCGGCAAGTCCTGATCGGGTTCGGGCGCTGGCTGCCGCAGAATGCATTCAATTTCGATCACCGACTCCTGCGCAATGGCATTATCAACGACAAAGTCGGCCAAGGTTCCGCGGAACAGGACGCTGTTGATAAGAAAGTCGAACGAAACGGTTTTCCATTCATCTGCAAAACCACCATCAAACGTTATCGAAAGCGCACGTAAAACTCACCATTCTCAGCTTCAGCCGTAGCATTAACGAGATCATTAATGTTAGCGACGGTCGCGGATGTCGGAATGGAGATAATGGTGTCGGGGATGGCATCTGCGCTGAAAATTACAACCTGTTTACCATTTTGTCGAAGAAAAACAGCCTAAAAATAAACTTACGCAAATTCTTTCGCGACAAATTTCACCTGCAGATGGGCATCATCGCCTGAAGCCGTCATGATGCAGTTTTTGACGAGATGAAGTGAGATTCAGACGGATTCTGGGGAGCAAAAGCTGGAAAACGAGGCTGCGCGTTTCTAGGGCGACGAAAAGGGGGAAGTGGTTCGGTGCACTTTGCCAAGAGATCGGGGTGTCCTATAGCTGACAGATTTGTGACACTGATTCTAGCTGTTTAATTTTAGATATCTTGTTTAATATACCGGTAACGTTGTTTATTTTTTACATACAAGATACTGATAGCATTCTTATCAAGTTTTAAAACGAAAACTGATTGACTTCGACGAATAAGAGAAAATTTTTAAAAATGATCACGTCAACATGAACTCTTTCAGTGACACAATTTCTGCGTGTGCGTTTCTTTTTTGAATCAATGCAATTGCATTTTCAGCGCTCATTTTTGAGGACGTTTCTGTCTTGTTTCTGTTAACAATCGTTTATAAAACGTCCTAAACTCCTTTAATCTTGTTGTTTATACTGTTTAGCGGTCATAAGTAATGCCAAGAAGCGTTTGCACTAAGTAATGCCTCCACGATGTCATTTTTGTGCTCAGTTTTGGCCCGAGTGTCGTTATCCGCGATTTCCCCCAGTTTTGATCACATTTCATATATTTTTTATCTTCCATTTTCAGCCACCACCATGGCCGACCACGAAGCTTTCTCCTCCATCGTCGAAGATTGTTTAAAAACGTCTACAGAAGCCCTCGCTGAGTTGAAAAAGTTCAAATCCTACATCGCCGAAACCGCACCCCAGACGACCGATGGCATCAGCTTCTACGATGTCAAGAATCGCGAGATGTTGGCCTATTTGACGGATATTTCATACCTGATGACGAAGATGGCCGTTGGTGACTCCATTGAAGGCGACACCGCCGTGGATCGGCTGCTGAAGCGTCGTGTTGTCCTCGAAAAGATCCGACCCATCGAGGCCAAACTCCGGCCCCAAGTCGATCGTCTCATCGGCGCGAAGAAGACGCCAGGCGAAGGCGGTGAATCGGCAATGCGGGCGCGTCTCGATCAATTCGTTATCGATGATGATGCCGACGATGACGACGCTGCCAATGGCGACGAAGACAAAGAAGACGACGACAAGAACAAGAAGTACGTCCCTCCGAAGATCCGAGCCCTCCAATACGAAGGCGACGAGTTCGAGAAGGAAGCCCGGCGACAGGAACGTATCCGAAAGCGAATGAACCAGTCCAGTTTGATCCGAGACCTGCATGCCCAGTACAGTGAAGCGCCAGAGGAGGTCTTTGACGACTACCGCGAGCGGGAAAGCAAGTCCGAAGCTGATCGACGACGCTATGAGGAATCGCACATGGTCCGTCTGCAGGTCACGAAGAAGGAACGCGTCGCCGAAAGCAAGAAGCGTCAATTGAACGACCTCGACACACTGCTGAACTTTGGCGACTACATGGCCGATGGCTTGAAGATTGATCGGAAGCGGAAACACGAAGGCGGTCGACCGAATGGTAAGGGCGGCAAAGGTGGCAAAGGGCGTCCGAATGGAAAGCGACCGAAGAAAGGCCCTCCGGCGAAGAAGCGCAAGACGGCAGGCCGCCGGAAGTGAGCTGTTTTTGTTTGTTTGTTGAGTTTTTGTTACGTTTTTATTACCTTTATAAAGTTACGCGATAATATGAGGCGCACAGGCTATGAAAGCTACTACACAGGCTGTGATAAAGATGGAAAATGTGATCAAACAGGCGCGATCGACGACCATGGCCGCGAATCGCCAGTCGTTTTCGATGGCTTCCTTCTCTTCTTCCTCGAACATTCGGTTTGTAATCTCTTTTAGCTCAGTATTCAGTCGATGGAGCATGATAATCTGGGCATCTGTAGCGGCATCTGTGATGACAGCCTTCTGATTCGCGATTTTGGCATCGATATGTTTGAAAGGGTGAACTCGGGGGCGTTCGACGATGCATCGGCCTTTGTGGTATCGGTAGCCGGGGCGGGCCATCATCAACATCCAAGGCATCCATTCGAGGAGCACTTTTCGGAGCAGCGGGGCCATGATGTGGGTGTCGGCGGCGCGGAAGTGCAGATTCAGAATGACAACAGTGAAGATGACGGATGCAGCGATGACGAGCATGCAGGTTGAGAAGAAGATTCCGATGAGGGGCACGGCATCAGATGTCGCGGGGGTCATTTCGCCGACCATTGACAGGAAAAAACAGACACTTAGCAGAATCGTGATTTCTAGGGTCATTTTTTCTCCGGCATCTGGTGGGAAGCAGAAGGAGAAGATGGTCATGACGGAGATCAGGAGGCTGGGGATGATTAGATTGAACCCTGAAGTCAAAATGGTTGAATTGGTAGTTATTTGCTAAATTGCAGTAATTTTGCATTTGCACACTTGTAACTTTGAACAGCAACCAGTACATTTGCAGACTACTGCGAATGCGCCAACACAACAAACGTTGTGTGCGAATAGAGTTTTTGCCATTAAAAATCCAAAGTGTGCGAATGTAACGCTCGCGTTCACACAAAATAAATTTCAATTCCAAAAATTTAAAGAAAACTCACAATAAAAAAGCGTCCTCCTCCTAATATGCATGCTAAAAACAATATAATAATACGGCTCCGGACAGCATTCGAAGATCTTTTCCTCCCGCTTGGCCGGCGTCGCAACCAAGCCCCATTCTCCATTTACGACATAATCGGACAGATCCATCTGATGCGGCGATAATGGATTTTCAGAGTCGATCTGAAGATCGAGCGTGTGTCCATTGTAAGTCCATGAACCAAATTTCAAGTCACAGATTTGATCGTCGAAGGGGAACCAAGTGATCTAAAACGGCCCCACTCTCAAACTTTCAAATTGGCACAACAGAAACATACCACCATTGGGCACGTGAACTTCAATATCCCTGGCGGAATCCAATTAACTTCACCACTATGATAAACTATTTGATTGGACTTGTATGTCGTGTCGAAGTTTTCATCCGCTGAGTTGTACAGAAGGATATCGGGTTTCCAAATTTGTTCCAATGATCCGAGAAACCGCACATCGCTGATGCCACCATAGTCTGCGGGGTTCCATTGAAGCTTGTAGTCGTACCAGATCTGGTTATCAACCAATACAATCAAAATAAGCATCGGTGGTTCAGTGGTAGAATGGGGGGAAAAAGGCCTTTAAAGCAAACTTACATATCTTATCCACGCATTTACCTGAACGACCTGATCCTTCTCATCGACATCGATGATTTGTTGCAAAAATAGTCGAACTTTAACGATCAAAGGCTCACTCGCATTGGCAACAGGTCGTTCGAGGTTATTGTAGTTGTTCAATAGGTCGGCATAGAGGCGTTGTTCTTCCTCGCTGGCCCGTGTCGCTGATGGCACAAGTACCAAAAAGATGAAGATAAAAGTGATTGTCGGAGTCGGAAACATGCATCGATTAGCTTTGATGCAGCTAGCTGGATAAACTTTAACTGCAATGACTTGGGTGCGCGAGCTAGCAGACAAGTGCAAACATCCGATCCGACCAGGTGTAGTCCTTCAAGTTAGCATGCATACTCAAAAAATGTACACTTTTGTCGGATGTCAATAACAAGCTGGCTAGATAGCGAGGATCTGAGACGTTTAAAAAAACTTTTTTATAACAAAATATTTATTAAAACCACAATTAGCAAAATATGATGAACAACGATTTACAAAAATTGCCTTACTTATAACAATACAATAACTGATCATTCAAATTCCCCGACGACTCCAAAATGACATGCGCCACGTTCTGATTTTCCAAATGAGTCACCTGTTTCATAAACGTGCTCAATACGTCGTCTACTTTCTCAACATACTCCAACGAACTTGGTTCGGGAGGGTATTGTAAATGCAATGAAAAACCACGACTCTGCGCCTAAATATATACAAATAAGTATCATTTTATTTCTGATTACGTTAAAAACTACCTCTATAAATGCCAATATCTTTCGAGAAGAGAACACTAATACTTTCTGAGCCGGTCCGTATATAAACAATGTTTTCAATTTCTTTTTTTGCGTTGATAAAATGTCATTAATCCAGTCATTATTACTTATACCAAATACGAGCAGCTCACGAATATGCGGAAATGAGTCAAAAGCATCAGCAAAATCGAAATAAATAAACGTGTGTTCTACGCATCCAAAATATTTGACCTTGCTTTGTAGACGGCTTTTCAAAGCCTTATAAAAGGCGGGTGATATATCGCAATTTTGTAAAACTAAACTTGTTGGTTTTAATATAAAATGATTGTTAAGTTTGTTTGATTGTAAATTATGCAGACTCGCATCTTGGAAAAATATTACATCGTTGTTACAAAGTAACTCGGGGTTAGTTATAATCGTATCGAATGTGTCATCCATATCGTACTCCCTGATCTTAAGCCTTCCATTTTTAAACATGAATATTACAATGGGTTTAGTAGTAACAACGATTTGGTGAATTGGCGGACAGACGGATTGATTTCCTGCGGCAACTTGAACATTGTAGCGTTCGATCGGAGTGGCGAGGTCGGCGAGACGGCAGCGGAGACCGTAAGGAAGTTTCAGAAGGGGGTATGGCATGGTTGAGGCAGAAATATATAAACAGTAGGTTAGCACAGAAATTTTTTACGCTTTATGCGCAGGTTAGCATGAACACACACAAGGAGTCTGCACACTGTAAAAAGTTGCCCAATCGTAGACTAGAACCGTTTATCCGAACACCCTATATTGGGTTTTACATGTGCATCACAGCCTCCGAACTAAACAAGCGCCGCTATCGATTGAAGGCGCAGAAAAAGCGACGTTGCACAATACATTGTAAAACAGTTTTTAAAAAAACAAGATTTATTTGTTATTAAACTTTGGTGTTTACATATGGTTGAGGCAAAAATAAACAGTATACTTAAGTTAGCATAATTATCCGAACACCCTTTATTGTGTTTTACATGTGCATCACAGCCTCCAAACTAAACAAGCGCCGCTATCGATTGAATGCGCAGAAAAAGCGACGTTGCACATTGTAAAACTGTTTATTAAAAAACAAGATTTATTTAGTATTTAACTTTGGCGTTTACATATAATTTATTTAATTAAGCAAGATATAAAAAAGGTCTTGTTTATAACGATAAACTACTTGATCATTAAAATTTGTTGCATTCCGCAAAATGACTTGAGTATCATATGAATGTTCCCAATGATCCACCTGCTCCATGAATGTGCTCAAAACGTATTGTACTTTTTGAACACACTCTACCGCAGTTGGTACTGGTGGGTACAGCAAAAACAATAAAAAACCTCGCCTCTGCGCCTGAAACTGAACAATATTACTTTTAGTTAATGAGTAAACATTTTACCTCTAAAAACTCTTTAATTTTTTCTGCAGAGAACGCTAATAGTTTTTCTGGGTGCGCGCACAATGTTAACATTGACAACTGTTGTTTTTGCGCCGTTAAAACGTCATTTATCCAATCGTCATTGTCCAAGTAACAAACAGTTATCTGACGGAGATGCGGAAACGTGTTAAAAAGTATATCAAAACGAAAACATGCATACTCGTCTTTAATACAACCAATGTTTTCGAGGTTGGTCTGCAGACGCAAGTTCAAAGTTTCAAAAAAGTTTGGTGACTGATCGCAATTCGTTAAGATTACCATTCGTGGTTTTAATATAAACTGATCAGTCAAATGTTCGGACTCAATATCGTGCAGGTTCGCATTTTGGAGGTTTAACAAGTTTTTGACACAAAACAACTCGTGATCGCTGATAACCTTTTTCTCCGACAACTTTTCCCTTTCGCTAACATTAAGTATTCCATTTTCATAAGATAATATAAAATCATCTTTATCAGATGTAAAAATCGATTGCAGAGTTGGCGGACAGATTGACTGATTTCCAGCAGCAATTTGAAGGTTGTATCGTTCAATCGAAGTGGCAAGTTCGGCAAAACGACAACGAAGACCGTAGGGAAGGTTGGCAATAGGATATGGCATGATTAGAGCAGAATCTTAACGATAGCAAAGCGGAAATAAAAGATGCAAATGAGCTATGCTGTTAGTTTGTCGAACAGCTTGTGCTTTATTTGTGCACAAGTCAAATCGATATAGACGATCGTACCACAATACCGTATAACTACCACATTGCGCAGATACGGCCGTTCGTCCAAACTGCTATGTCAAAGGTAATTTTATGTGCATCATGGTCCGGACTTAACCGATGAGCATAAGCGTGTCTATCAAATAAGTTGCGCGGTATTAGCTTTACTCATCGATACACTTTTCAAGGTATATGTAGTTCCATAATTGTTTTGCATGACAACTTTAAGCGATGGTCGTGTGTAACAGATTACAATGAAAGAAGTTTATTGCAAAAAACAAGTCGTACCGATTTCTTTAAATTAAAGTTAAAATTAAAAAATCTACACTGTTCACACGTTCATATTTTATCCTCTTTGTCACTAACTGCTGACACTAATGTTGCTTCATCCAAAGATTGCGTCGGTTTGTACCGCTCATCACCAAGAGACATTTTTGTGAATTCGACATCACTCGCTTCCGAAATATCATCCGGTATCGTACTCCATCGCTTGAGTCTTCGAACCGGCGGTGCATCCATTACAGTACTCAAGTCATGTGCAACACCACTGTTCTGGGGCAGCAATTTCCGCACAGTGGACAACATTCTTGGTGTTGGAAGTTTTGTCGAAACTTCACACTTTTTAGTCAAGTCTTTCTGCAAGTCCTTCTTTGATCGCGGTTTCTTAGCGTCATCTTTCTTGAGCATTTGCTTCGCCTTCTTTTTCAACATGACTTGGGCATCAGGATAGTCTTTGATGACATCATTCAAATCAGCTTTCGACAAAACGAACAATGTCGAATAACCTTTTGAGCGGATACTGGCTGTGCGACGATTGTTACCACCGATGGCGAGTAGTGAGATTTCGCCGAATACAGTGCCGACTTTCATGGTTGCGAAGACTATTTTGTGATCTTCAGAAATGACTTCAAGGATGCCTTGGTTTACAATGTACATTTCTTTGCCGACGTCACCTTTGTTGCAGACTATTTCCATTGGGAGAAAGATGACAGCCCGGAGTTTGAGGACGAGATCGCGGAGGAGTGCACGGTCGCAGTCCTATAAATTTGGTCTTTCGTATCTTCTTGTAAAATCAAAAGTTACCTGAAACAGTTGCACCTTGCTTAGCGTGTTGTAATGTACAGACAAAGCCAAATCTGTTTGCAGCTTGAGTGGAAGTTTGTCGACCAGCTTCTTTTCGTCTGTAATCAGCGCATTATTTTATAGCATTCAAACTGTTTTACAAACCTAACGTCTTCTGCTGTTCCCATGTGTACTGAAACCACGCCCTTACTTTCTCCGTGACCGATTCTGGCAACTCCAACCGTTTGCATTCGCCCAGAGCTTTATCCATTGTTGTTCGAAATTCTTCCGCATTCTTATTAGCATTGTACACAATATCTCGAATTTGACCGAGCAACAAGGCGAACACGAACACACCCATCATCCAGGAAAACGTCATGTAAGCATATTCGACAACATTAGTAGGCGGTGGATTATTTCCAGTTGATGTAGCAACGGCTGCCGTAAAGTACATGCAGCGTAGATATGCATTGCCTTGATTGTTGTAGACCCATTTGTTGAGATACCATTGATCACGATATCGGTAAGCTAACTGTCCAAAAGCTTGCCAAGCGCTTAGAACATAGTAAACGCATGAGTTGCAATGAATAAGATAGATCATGTAAGCAAACGTTCTAGTAATACGGATGGCATATGGATTGGAGAAACTGCTATCCAACAAATCGAAGAACTCCCAAAATGTGTAGAGCTTGCTCAGACGATTGACGCGAAAAGCCGCCAAATGGCCTTCCGTAACCAAATACAACAAATCAGTCGGTATTAGTGACACAATGTCGAGTTTCAACATGGGTGAAACTACATAATGTCGAAGAGTCTCTTTGCGATCGCGTACTGTGATGCCACCACGCATGAAGATGAGACGCGGTTTCACGGCTACCATGTCAACTATGTAAATAAAGTCGCAAATGTAATCAAAAAGCATCCACCAGAATATGTTTTCATCCGTTTGATAGGGATAAGCACAGCGGAGCGGGATGCCAAACGCATTGTAAAAGAAAGCCAAAACGACAACAGACAGCCATAATAAGTACTTTTTGCCTGAAAAAAGGTTTGAAGATTACGGTTAAAAGCGTTGCAAGACTCACTGAATGGATCAATGTCTTCCGGAATTAACCAGAACTTCTTCACTGTAGTATCAGGTTTAGCGCTTGCGTTTTCGTCAAGCCCAATAAGCGACATTAAAGTCGCTTCTTGGTTTTCTTGGCCTTGGGTGTCGGGAGCTGGTGCAGTTCTGGAGGTTTCATTTTCAGATTCGATGTCATCCTGCATAATGTCTTCCATGACTTGTGATGTTCTGCGTTTAATGTCGAGTGCAAAGTGGTGCAGACGTTCTTTCATGATGAAAGAGAGTCGGGAGTTGATATCATCCCTGTCTGTGAGATCTAGCGAAGAATGTAGGCTGCTTGGTGGGCCATCTGATGGTCTGAAGTTTTGAAATTAGCAAAGGCAGAACGAGTTTAAAATACTTACACAGTCAAAAAACTAGCGCGAGGTGTCGCTGGTATAGACGTCTCACCTTCATTGTCCGAAGCACCTTGAACCTCAATCGACGTCATTGGTGGCATAACAGCCGGGGTCATGTCAATCGACTTGCGGACCATATCAAGGGCAACTTCATCAGAGACCACTTTAACAGACCTCGCAGTTTCAATACCATCGGCTTCGGGGTCAATGTCAGTCGAGCCAACGTCGACAACGTCAGCAACCTCTTCTGTACTGGGCGGAAGTTCGCCACATCGGTCGATATCGAGGAACAAATCAAGTTGTTCACGTGGAGTTAGATGCGGAGTTCTTGGCGTTCTCGAAGCTTCCGAAGCCAAAGAAGCTCGTCTGTCGTCGATGGTACCCCGGAAGTCTGCCGTTGGAGGTGGTGGTGACGGCAACGAATCGACGGGTGATCGTGGGGTCGGTGGAGTCGACGGCGGTGAATCCATCGCCGGTAAGGGTGGTGACGATGAAGTCCCAGGGGTCGTTCCCCTAGCAATAATAGTTTCAACCGATTCATGGAGATCTTCAACCGGCTGCTTTGTTTTCAACTTCGCCTTGGTAGACGTCCTCGGCCGCTTTTTCACAACCTTCGGCGGTGTCGAATTTTCAGACGTCGTCGAAGGGGGGATTTCCTTCGCGCGACGTCGACGCGGTCGTGTCGATGGTCCCGGTGGTGGTTCAGGTGAATACGATGCGGCACTGACAAGCTCCTCAGAAAGTCCATCAGATTCGGGAGGATCATTGAGGTGTTGCTGAAAACTGGCTCGGAACATGTTTCATACAGAAACCGTGGCATTGGAGCAAATAGCCCTCGGAGCAAGGCTTTCATTCAAACACAAAAGAGCCTAAATCTCCATCCAGGTAGGCACTGACATGACACAGGATGGCCTATAAGCCATGTCAAGCCGGATGTTCATGGAAAAAGGGGCCCATTTTAAAAGCGTGATGATGATGCCAGACATTCGTCTTTTCAGACCCTCACGCAAGCCTATTAATAAGTCTCGCCTTCATTCAGGCGTTACTTTATGGGTGGACGGTGTTAAATAAACAAACTGGATAGAATAACAAAAGTTAAAATGACTCACGAGCATGCCTTCAATTATTTTCCGACGCTCAATTTCTATATCTATCTCTTCCCGTTTCCGGATGAGGTCCTTTTTAGATTTTTTGTACATGGTTATGACAGCTTACAATGAATACGAGGTACTAGAAGTTAAATTAGTGTACTTTGAAAAGTGCACTAATGGGCTACCAATATGCAGACTGGTGGTGTTCTTCTTTTTGGCCAGTTTTGTCGTTGTCGCCAGCGGCAACGGATGTCCATTGAGCTTCTTACATGAGAGTGCGCAGGCATGCATCGCTCAAAGGTGTCATTAGCTCTTTCTTCATCTTCTTAATGGTGGCGGAAATCGACAACTAGTCCGGTGAGCCGGTCTTGTCGATAGCCCTCTCTGCGGAAAACACGCGGTGTGTGGTCTAATTTGTCATATTTGTTGTGTCATATTGACTACAACACATTGGTTGCTTGCACTTTTTGGCTTTTGTGGTTTTTGTTTATTAAGTAGTTGCGTTTTTTAAGAAAACAATGAACAACGTCTTTAAATAGTAGTTTGAACATTTACTCATTTTTATATACGTCACGTCAAAAATTACTGACCAAAACTTCAAACGAAAAACGTAACATTGGTGGAATTTCGTCTCGCAAAAGCGTCAACCTGTTGTAGTACTGCCATGCTTCATCATCTTTGACTCTGTTGTTTAGTGGTACGAAAATTATTAGTTTAAAATTTTCTTTTTGTGCCTAAAAATGGAATTTTCGTTTCCGCTCAATAAAAACAAATATAAAAACATACTTTTATAAATGACGTAAGCTCGGATGAATTAAACTCTCCAAGTTGCTTAGCCGTGCCCTGTATCACTAGACGTGATAACTTAGTTTTTTGATACTTCAAAATGTCACTCATCCAAGTAGGTGTTGGTTTCATTTCGCTAGCATCGAAAGCTTCAAGCTGCGGAAATGCCAAAAACATATCCGTCAAATTAAGGTTTTCAAAAGAAGTCCTGTAAGAAGAAATTGTTGTTACACTTTTAGCTGTCAAACTTGAAAGCGTTTCGATAAACATTTTAGAAGCTTGACAGTGATTTATGTAAAGTTTTTTTGGTCGCATTAAGGTATGATTCAGAATTGGGTTCATCAAATCAGATATACAACTATAACCGATTACTAGCGAGTGTGTGCAGCTATGAAGATCAGTATCTGAGAAGACTAGGCTTCCGAAATTATTTTCGATAGACAAAGTTCCATTTTTAGAAAGAAATATCCAATTAGGGGTTTGAAGAACTTTAACGTTTGGAGGACAAATTGAGGGTCCACCGGCTGCAATTTGAAGGTTGTAGCGTTCCAACGGCGTAGTCAGTTCACTGAGACGGCAACGAAGGCCATAGGGAAGCTTTGCGATGGAATACGGCATAGTTGAAGACTGAAAAAAAACTGAATAGAGATGAAAACAGACGATGGAAGACAGCAAATATGCGCACGACAAGGTTTGTCCTACTAAATGGTTATGAGCAAATTGATGTTTGTGGTGGTCAGAACCTATGATTCTGGGGACGCGCACAAACGATGTGGGCACTGGAGGAAAATCGATTGTTTGGGCTAAAACGCGATATGAGCAGTGTACCACTTTTTCATTAGATTTTGGCTTAGTTTCACATGTTTTTTTTGTCATTATAATATAAATATTAGCTACATCATGTTGTTTGTTTAGATCTTTTAGGGGGTTCTTTAATTTTTATTATTGTCGTAATACTGCCTATCCTCTCGTTTATCGGTATACACTTGGTGCGACCCAATTCGACATACTTGTCGCGTCATTATGTTAACCGTGATACGTTGCTTATTCAATTTTTTTTATTTACTTTTTAGTTACAGTTTTTAAACACAATTTAAAAAGCCATTATACATTGGGGTCAATCATTGGTTGTCAAACATATGTCGGCAAAACATGGAACGAGTTTGGCGGAAGTTTGTATACCATCATCAGCAACTTGTCAAAGTACAACAGATCTGAATTTATAACGGCAGTGTTCACTTTTACCGTAACAGTCAGTCTAAAATCTGCACGTTGCGCCTAAAAAGTCAAAGGTTAAAATTAAACGCAATAATAACAAGTGCAAAACATACTTTTATAAATGATTCAAGGTCATTAAAGTTGAGATGTCCCAGTTCCTTTGCCGTGCCTCTAATCGTTAGCCACGACAACTTGGTCTTTTGAGCTTTACTAATATCACTTATCCAATTTGGCGTAGGAATAATTCCATGCGCATCAAACTCTTCAAGACGCGGAAATGCCGAAAACACATCCGTGAAAATACGGCTGTCAAAGCGATTTCTCCCTAATCGGATCGACGTTACACTTCTATCTGTTAAAATTGAAAGCGTTCTGATAAACGTCTTGGAAAGCTTACAATCAATCAATGTTAGTGTCTTTGGTCGCATCAAAATATGACCCAGACTTGGATGCGTCAAATCAAGTAAACAAATATTCTTCATTAAAAGTGATTGTGCGCCGTCAAGTAGATCAGTATCTGAAAATACGGGAGTTGCCGTTTGAGTTCTGATGTGCAAAGTTCCTTTGTAAGAAATAAATCTCCAATTAAATGTAGTTTTTTGAAGAAATTGCATTTTTGGAGGGCAAATTGAAGGACCACCAGCAGCAACTTGAAGGTTGTAGCGTTCTAATGGGGTAGCGAGTTCACTTAGACGGCAGCGAAGGCCATAGGGAAGTTTAGCGATGGGATACGGCATAGTTGAGGTTTCAAAAAACAAGATAGAGATGGAAAACAGCGAACACGCGCACGACAAGGTTGTCCAACTAAATGGTTATGAGTAAATTGATGTTTGTGGTGGTCAGGGACTATGACTCAAGGGTACGCGCAGAAACGAGGAGTGTACTATAGGAAAATCGATTGTTTGGGCTAAAACGGGGCGTGTTTCACTTGATTTGGCCTCCTTTGACATGTTTTGTGTCGTTGTAAAAGCCACAAAACATTTCTTATTCGAAGTGTTTTATTTACTGATCGTTAGCAATGACTTTTACAAGATAAGATTACATAGCAAGAACCTGGTGGAAGTTTCTCTACCATCAGCTTCAATTTCTCGTAATACTGCCAACTTTCTTGTTTATCGGCATACGTGGCACCAGTTACTCCAATTCTAAAAACAATCATAATATCTAGGTTTTGCGCCTAAAAAGTACAAGTTTAAAGAAAGTACCATGAAAACAAGTGTAAACACATACTTTAATAAACGACGCAAGGTCATGCAACGTGAAATCTCCAAATTGTTTAGCCGTACCTGTCATCGTTAGCCATGACAACTTGGTCTTCTGAGCTTTTAAAATATCACTCATCCAAGTTGGTGTTGGAATGATTCCGTAAGCATCAATCTTTTCAAGATTCGGAAATGCCAAAAATACATCCGTAAAAGAAAGGGTGTCGTGGCGGGTCATCCCCAATTGAAGAAACGTTACACTTTTATCTGTTAAAGTCGAAAGCGTTCTGATAAACGCCTTGGAAAGCTCACACGCACCAATTGTTAGTGTTTTTGGTCGCATTAAAATATGATTTAAACTTGGGTTTGCCAAATCGTGTAAACACAAATTCCTCATTAAAACTGATAATGTGCAGTTAAAAAGATCAGTATTCGCGAAGACAATATTTTCGGAACCGTTTTTGATGGACAAAGTTTCATTATTGGAAACAAACGTCCAATCGAAGGTCGTTGTTTGAAGAATTTGTATTTTTGAAGGGCAAATTGAAGGACTTCCAGCGGCAATTTGAAGGATGTACCGTTCAACTGGGGTTGCGAGGTCACTTAGACGGCAACGAAGGCCATAGGGAAGCTTTGCGATGGCATACGGCATAGTTGAGGATGCAAAAAATGGAAATAGATAATGAAAAACTACGATGACGACCTTTATCCTACTAGCTTTAAGGAATACAATGAATGGAAGAGGCCGCAGAACGCCCACGCGCAGACCAAGCACATATCGTAATCTACTTCGTTTGTACGCGATCGATTGTCTTTCCCAAAACGCAGCTTTGCACCACTTTATTATCCAAAACAATTGCTCAATAAAAATAAATACATCAAAACCCCTCCTCGACCCGCATTAATGTACAATTGGGGCCGGCTTCCGACCAGGCCATACTTCTTTCACGTATTTCTTGTGTTGGTGGTGTTCGTCGTCGCCGACCAGCAATGGCGCTGACAATGAAGCTGTTGTATTTACTTCACCCGAGTCCTCGATATGGTCGAGATCCGGGGCTGCATTCATTCGTACTCCGAGTATCGAAGCAAATTCATCAACGTCGTCGTTGTTCTGAGGTTTCGCGAAATCGGACAACTTCCGCAGTTGCGCTTTTGGTTTCTTTGCGACGGATGGAAAGTCGAGTTCAACGTCATCCAATCTTCGCTTTCGAGGAACGATGGCTGTCTGGACAAGGTTCGCAAAACGGCCAAGAGTGGGGTCGTCTGAAAAGAGGGCAACGTGATAAATTACAGATGTAAAGATGTCACGCAAACATTCGAACGTGCATAAATTTAAATGAAAACGAACCTAAATCGATAACAATATCCTCGGCAGCGAAGCATATTTTATTTCGGGGCTTTCGTTTTGCTCGAGCTTCATCGATAGTTTGTTCGATTACGGGGATTCGGAGATTCTGGGCGGTGTTGTATTCGGTTAGATGCTAAAATGACAGAAAACCAGTTAAAATACATATAAAATGGAAAGCAAAACGATGAAATATATATAAAATTAAATTCAAAAACATACATCAAGTTCCTCTTCATCTTCCGGAAGGATCTGCTTCGCTGGACCTTGAGCTGCTTCGGGTTCTTGCACTTTTGCTTCGTACTTTTCTCGAATTATAAACCTCCTAGTCGAAACGCCGAAGTGGAATTTGGTTCCAATGTCGAGGAATACCGGCTTCATCGGGGAGATTCGAGTGTCACTGACGAAGGTTCCATGAGCTGCAATAGAAGTCAAATTAGCATTGATGGTTAAAGAAAAAATTTAAAAAACTTACAACTGCCCAAATCGATGAGCGCAAAGCGCGACAAATGCTTGTGCCAAACGAGCAATGCGTGGATTCTTGAGCACGAAGCATGCTCTACAACGACTTCACAGTGTTCCAAATTGCGGCCAAAGTAGTAGTGGGTCAGTTCGTCTATGAATAACTTCTGAAATTATCGCACTTAAACCTGATTCAAACATTTAAAATATATAACAAACCTGAATCAACTTATCCCCCTTCATACAGTCCAAATGCGACCCATGTGGTGGCATTCCGGCCCATCCTGGCACTGGGAATTTGTCCTTCTCCGGGCAATGTGGCTTCTGCGTCGAGGAGGCGGATGTTTGGGCCGTCGACATGGCTGATTTTGACCGCAATTGCAAAAAATAAATTTAAGAAAAGAAACACACTTGCTTTGACTGCGTGCGCATTGTGACCTGAAGTCAGGCGGTCCCATAGCGAAACACTGCTTTGTGTGTCTCACTTTTTGCAGCGCTTCCGATGCGCGTGTTTTTTCGCGTCTTTCTCGTTGATTTCACAACTTTTCACGCCCTTATCACCCCCAATTTCCAGGTAATCCAACGCGAAAATGCCGCTGGTGTTAGGAGCGAATGGGCGGAAGCCGGCGACCCGCAAGGGAAAGAAGATCCTGATCAATCGCGGCTCTAAGGTCCATGAAAACGACAAGTTCAGTCTCGTCATCCATGGCAGCAAGACGACGCCCGTGTTGACGGAGGTTCTTCGGACCCTCTACATGATGAAGAAGCCGCTGTCGATGCACATGAAACGGTTGGTGGCTTTTTTACTTTTGCAATTGAAATTTATATATAAAAACATGTTTTTAGACACAACCAAATCCGACCCTTTGAAGATGAAACCGAACTTGAACGTCACACCCGCAAATTTGACGCATCTCTGTTCCTTTTCGGCTGTAATCAGAAGAAGCGCCCCAACAGCTTGATTTTCGGACGAATGTTTGATGGACATGTTTTGGATATGTTTGAAATGCAGATTACTAATTATATTGCGGCTACTGCGTTTAAAGTACGTTTGCACTTTCTTTTTTATATATATTTTTACCTTACAATGTTCATTACAGCAACCACCACCAACTCTTGGCTCAAAGCCGTGCATCCTGTTGCAAGGCACGCTTTTCGAATCCGACGAGGAATACAAGCGTCTCGGCAACCTCATGGTCGACTTCTTCCGCGGCACGAAGGTCCATAACATCCGTCTGCAGGGTCTTGAGACCGTCATCTCATTGACTGCTGTCCAGGGTCAACTGCTCTTCCGTGTTTACAGGTTGGTTTGATCCACTCTGATTGTTTCTTTTCCAACATATGAATTTTAGGCCCATCCTAAAGAAATCCGCAACCAAGACCCCTCGCGTCGAACTCCTCGAAATTGGCCCATCAATCGACTTCAAGATTGACCGCAAGAAGATCGCCAGTGAAAGCCTCTACAAGGCCGCGAATCGCCAGCCCGACGAGCTCCGCGTTAAGCCTCGCAAGAACATCTCCCAGGACGTCTTCGGTACCCAGAAGGCACGTATCCATCTTGGTCGCCAAGAGATCGGCAAAATCCAAACCCGCAAGACGAAGGCCCTCCGGAAGGGCAGCAGCACTGGCGCTAACAACGAGCCACTGGTCATGCGTGAGTTCAACAATTAAGAGCCGGATGTACAACGTTGTTGGTTTCTTTTTCTGTTTTTCGTCGTTGATTTGTTTATTATTTTCTGTTTAATTTTTTTATAAAATCGTCATTTAAAAAATGAAAAAAAAAACTCTTTGTTTTCCCAGTCTTAAAAATCGTTTCTACAAAAAATTTGTTGAACAATTTTTAAAAAATCCAGAAGAGTACAAAAGTAAAAAATTTTGCTTAAAATCGTCAAAACCTGCAAAATTCCTAAAGTCAGGAAACCCCCGTTTCGCCTCTTGTCATATCCAAGTGATACAAATTTTTTTTTTACAGCCACATATCTATAGGAGTTCCGAATATTTTAATGCTGGTACGTGTTGTTCACCGCGGGATGTTGTAGTGATCGGCTTTTCCGTCCGGCTTGAAGAAGCTGATTTGTGTATTTGTGTCAATGCCGTTCACGGAGCATATGTATCTTTGTTTTTTGAAAAATTTTTTAGCTTCCTTTCTGAATCTTTCAAGCTGGTTTCCTCGGCAATGGATTTCAAGGCAGAAACCGGTTTCTCGAGACTGCAATAAGATTTAGTAAAAGTAAATATTTTGATTTTTAAACTAACTTTAAGAAGGGCATTCAAGTCCTCTAGGTACATGGCCGGCAAGTGCGAAGGAGCCAAGTTTAATGTCAAATTTTTGATTTTGGGCGGCAGATCTTGATGCCAATCCGCCAATAGATGTATGTCGATGACTTCGATAGAATCGCACAGGGGAAAATATTTGGTCAAATCCGTAAAACTCATTTTGTTTTTGGAGTAGCCTGATCCATGAATAGTTATATTGCGAGCTGTTCTGTACGTCGCAATGGCAATTTCTTCGAGAAGAGCCTTCGAATAGGAAATTCCTTGCACCATCAAGGCATAAGGCTTGCATACTAGCATAGTCAAGTTAAGCCTTTCAAATAGTTCGAGGGTGACATTATTGAATACACACGTCTGAAAGCAGACGTAAAGGACCTTGTCATTATCGGTTATTTCGGCGGCGTCGGCAAATATTGTAGTTCGCGCGTCCTCGAACAAAAACAACAAGTTGGTCACACTCGTAGCCGGAGCCAAAAGCGGGGGACAGATTGAGTTCGATCCAGCGGATAGTTGGAGCCTGTATCGCTCTCCGTGTTCGGCAAGTTCAGCCAGACGCCGCTTCAGTCCGTAGCCTAGGAGTCCAATAGGATAGGGCATTGGATTCTTAGCTAAACGGTTGTAATATAAAATTTTGCTTTAGACAATACCTATCTAATAACAAAAACTTACATTAGCAATGTATAGTACTTGCACGGAAATTTCAGTTTGTTGTTAGCACAGTTCGTTAGTAAGGATCTGGTTAGTATAAAATCAGTGCCCCACCCCCGGCGAGGAAAGCGGTGTTATCTAACCGTTAATGGTTTTCCGAGAGTCGGTTTCATTCAAGACTGATTGTTTATTATGCAAATTAGGAAAACATTAGGACCTGGGAGGGCAAAGCGATCTTTTTCGTTCGTAACGTTTTTGTTTTGTGAAATAAAATGGGTGCAAGCCTTCGGAACAAAAATAATGTCATTATTTGAAAACAAAAATGACATTAAAAATTGGTATCCTTCTTGAGGTGCGACACTTAGGTCATTTTTTAATCACTTTGCATCGGTCGCAACAGTGCAAATTGGCTGCGTGCTTTTTTCTTATTTAAATATATACTTTGATATTATTACATTGCTACATTATTTCAAATCAATTTGCTAAACATTTATAAAAAAAGAGAATTAGTTAGGTTGCGAGAGTAGTAACGGCATCTTCTGTAACACAGTACGTCGTAGTTTCTTTCCCAATTCTTATAACGATAATAGGATATGATGGCTTATCATCTTTTGTAACATGAAATTTTTTAGTTAAGAATTGAACAAACTTATGAATTTTAGGTGTCGTCACATCAGTGATGAATTCTAGTTTAAACGTTTGTTCTTGCGCCTGTAAAGTTCAGTATTATTTGCTGTATTGAAACTAATTGTAGAAGCGAAACTATAATAAACAAAAACGTAAATGGTAACATCACCTACCTTCATAAACGTAACTAGCTCGTCTGATGTAAACCCAGTAACAGGAAGATCATGTGCAGTACCTTCGATTTGAAGTTGAGATAATCTGCTCTTTTGATATTTTAAAATATCGGTCATCCAAGTTAGTTTGAAAAGCCCTTTCATCACGGATACTGTTTTCAGATGCGAAAAAACTTTGAAAAGAACAGCTATATCTATAGTTTCAAGACTTCGTAGCAGTAGTTTAATGCATTTTAGGCTTCCACAGGTGGATGTTGCAATCTTCTTGAAGAATGCTTTTGAAGTATCACAGAAATAAAAATCCATATTACTGCAGTTAAAAAAGATGTTTTGTTTAAAATTGGTCGTCAAATCTCGTAATCGAATATAATAAAAGCTAACACAGCCAGTACAGCATATCGGATTTTTCTCGATCAGCCATGGATATGAAGAATAACCAGTAGTCGTTTTAAACGATACATCAAGTTCTCGTCTTAAAGGACCGTAACGGTTAATTTGGCAATTAGAATTAATTGTAGTCATTGTTTGTAGATTTGGTGGACAAACACAAGCGCCGCCAGCAGCAATTTGTAGATGGTACCGTTCGATGGGTGTTGCAAGTTCCCCGAGGCGACGACGAAGGCCATAAGGCAATTTAGCGATTGGGTACGGCATGGTCAATAAAATAGTATATAGTTCAAATAATAGAGTAAAATGGCGTTATAGCAAACACACGATCAACTAAGAAAGCGGGAATACATCTGGTGAAACAAAGCTTATTTATGTCCGATAAACGCCCACATTTGCGCGGCCAGACGGACAGACCCCAACAGTACTCTGTTCTACCTATGCGTTGTACGACGCCCACCCCCGCTAGGTCTTTTCTATCATTAAAAGTTGTGCAATGCAATAAAGGAAAGTTCTCGGTAAGCTCAATGTATTGTCTTACCAGCTAACATGGAGGAGCTAGGTAACCAAAGTTTTTGATTTCATTTTCTGTTTTCCGTTGTTAATTTTGTATTACCTAACTGTTTTTACAAAAATGTATCGTTTTGTTTTAAGAGACGTAAATTACTTCAATTTTATTGGGTTTCTCAACTTCCATGTTCCATGCGCATCAGATTTTACAAAAGTTACACGTGTTATGCTAGTGTTTGCAGGATCACCTGGCATCAGGCCCGCAGAATCGAATCGTAGTTTAAGTTCTGAGAAAAATGCTTTCATTTTGTCGTCATCGGCTCGAAAACGGAGATGAAAGCCGGGTGTTTGAGCCTACAAATAGCTTGGATTAAACAGGTTTTTTTTCAGATAGAAACTTACTATTAGAAAAGCGACGAGTTCTTCTAACTCGAACGGCCTGAAGTGGATGGAGTCGATCATAAACGTCAACTTCATTAATCGGTTGTTTTCCAGCTTTAACAAATCGGTCATCCATGTACCGGAAATGGGTACAGCTTCTACAGTGATCGCTTCAAGCTGCGGAAAAGCTATTACCAAATCAGCGAAACTGAAGGCATACTCATTGTTTCTGTTGAAATAAACAGTTGCCTGTCTGGCAGTCTGCCCCGTCATCCTTGCTACAGTGTCGAAGAAGAGCGGTGAAATGTTGCAGGTTGTGAATCGCACATGCTCAGGCTTTGCGATGAAGTTGTCAAAGTCCAGAGACTGTAGCTTTTGTACGTCTGCATTGTCTATCGTCAATTTATTGGTACAACACCATCGAGGATCTCCAACTTTGGGGTTACGGTTGATGCTGTCGCATTCAAAGTGCCAACTGCCAGAGTAGTAAATGATGGCTTCATCGACATTTCGAATGGTTTGGTAGTTTAGGGGACAAATTGAGGGAGTGCCAGCGGCAATTTGAAGACAATACCGTTCAGATGGGGTTGCGAGATCGCTGAAACGGCAGCGGAGACCGTAGGCCAGTTGAGCGATGGGGTATGGCATGATTGTGGGAAGTGGGCTGGAAGTTTTAGCTGAACATTATATTAACTCGGCAAAAGAATGCAATAGACAAAAAAGCGACCACTTGGCACTATGCAAGAGTGCGCAGACTGCCGATAAAAGCCGATAGCTTATAACACAGTCTACAGTGTGTCTAAGAATCGATCTATTGGGCGTTTATGGTCATTGCGAACACATAAGCCCAGCCCAACATCAGCATATAAAGTCAACTGTTGTCTGTTTTCACCATAAAATGGTAAATTCTTTATTAGTTTCACAAAACACAGCACAACCAACACAACAACCCTAATTAGGTGACCCCAAATTGTACATAACAGCATCTTCTCTCTCTTCACTGCCATGCCTTTCTCTAACCCATCTAAACGGTTTCAAAATGTTTCCAAAAAACTTTTGAGTGAATTCGCGATAATATCGAATAAACCAAATAACGCTAAACCCTTCAATTATCGGATAAAAGCTGGTCAAAACAAGCATAACACGGTATAATGTGTTGCATTGAATAATGTTACCTAAACCAAAAACTATAGTGAATGTGATCGGAATTGCATATAAAAGGAAATAACAAGTCATTTGATACGTGAATCCGAAATAGACAACACGCTGTTGTTTGAATGTGCATTCCTGATAGTATTTGTGGGATTCGCGGAGTGCTTTGATAAGATAAAAGTGGAGTTTTGTGAAGACAATGATCGAAATGAACAGAGATATACAAGACCAAGCGAGATAGAGGTAAAGGGCCGGATTCTGGGCGCCATCGTAGGTGATGGCGTTGGATGGAGGCGGCTTTGGGGTTTCCCGGGTAAGGAACTTTGATGGATAGATGATGATCTCATCAGGATCCGGGTCGACTCGTGCCATTCGTAGTAGCGGAATATTCGGAAGTACTGTAACGAGAAACATGAAAAGTGCCATCCGACGACAGAAGCGGTTTTCATTGAGCCAGTAATTGTTGGTCGGGGGCAGCATCTGCCGATAGCGGTATAGCATGTGGATGAAGAAGGAGTAGCCGTTCAGGACAGCTAAGAGTGAAATGAGTTCAAAAAGGCGGTAATTTTCATCGGAGGATTCAGCGATGCCACTGGCGATGCCGACATGGGTGACGCGGAGGGTGGTGCCGGTGTGGAGTGCTGGTTTGACGGTGAATAGGACGGTGGAGTAGATTAGGTTCAAGAGAGTGTCGATGAGGACTAGCCAGCGGAGAAGGCCTGAAATTTGGGAAGTTTGTGACTTCTTTATCGCACTTTGAACTTGAAATCACTATCTCAGTCAATTTTAACTTGTAAAAAGCAGCAAAAACATACCCAAACTCGCCGGCGACTGCGTCACAATCAAAAACACAACAAACGGTGCCAAAGCCAAAACGGCGGTAAAATTGAAGTTGACAATGGCATTTGCCCAGAACACATGTTCAGTACTGTTTTGCAACATGCTAGCAACCAACAAAGTTGTCTTAAATCAACTTATATGATGAAAAGTAAAAGTGCCACCTCAAAAGTACGACTTTCTTCACTTCCTTCCTATCCAAATGAATGAATATGCCGTGCCACAACTGGAAATCTTTATAAAAGCGGGGTGATTACACCGTGTAGAGCCGCGTCGTATATATGTAATAGGGCGGGTTACCTGCCTCGCTTTACCTAGCCCTATGTAGCTGTCTGCTAAACAGGCTCTGTTCTCTTCTCGCGCACAACAACATCGTAAAAACAGCCCCACAGGGCGTGTAGGCGCTGCCGTGGCAACACCTTTGGGCTTGAGTGAGGTAGTATTTTTGTTTAGAGCAAACAAAGGTGTAAAAAGGGTTCAAAATAGAATGCAAAGCTTGAAGTGAATCACAAATCTTGAAAACATAGCGTGTTTTTAGAAATCAAAAACTATAAAAATTATAATATTTACTATTAGCAGGAAATTGATCAATGATTCATGCCACCAAATACAAAGCGAAACAGTTCAGATTTACAAAGTTCAAGTACATTTTAAAGATCGCAGTGATACGTTTTTGTTTCAAATTGGCACTGTTCAATGTTTTTGAACTGCGGAATGGACTTGAACTTTGTATAAAATTGCAAAGTACAGCTACAAAATGCTGTTTTTCGCTGTTTATCATCAATTTTATTGCATTCTATTTCAAATAGCTATACCTAAAAAGCACAATTCTGTGAATTTGAAGTTAAATGTATGTCAGAAATTGCCATTTATGCACTTCACAACAAAATAACTGTACTTAGTAAAGATTTTTTTTTTCAAAACACTATTCCAAAGTTCATCCCAGGTTGTAGCATTGTCGAAGTCCACTCAAAAATGTAGTTACCATTACTTTTGTAGTTGCGGGGCCACGCTTATTTTCACTTTTATGAACTTAATTCATAGCATTGCTAACTTCAAAATGTAGGCGGACTACATCACCATGATCAACTAAAAAAATAACACATGATGTTCATAACTATTTACAGCTTTGCCCTTCCACTAATTGGCCTGCTTCTAGTACATTCGCCGCCAACTCTCTGCCATTTATCAAATGATGCATCGCTTGTTGACTCCCGAGTTTTGAGCATTGTTTTAGCAGCAAAAACGAGAGATTGTCGGTCAACCTTTGAGCCGCCATTAGCCGTGCCATTGCCCTTGATGTGATTTTTGACCACGTACCGGCTGTTTTGCATTGTTAAAGAACAAAGGCGACATGTTGCACGTCGCTTTCGTTAACTAATGTAAGCTTTACCTTCACCGCTCAATGACCTCATAAAAAGTTGTATACAAATTTAAAAGGCTGTCACGGAATGGCATGCCATTGCGACTGCGACATTGTCGGCACAATTAGAGCTCCGAGCCGTCGTTAAAATTGCGTAAACAACGGATATGAGCAGGTTTTACGCATTTCGTGACCCCATTTTTTGCTTATTACAACAAAGTTTACTGTAATGTAAATCTTTCGCGTGTCAAAAAGCGGTAAATCAGTGATGCAAGGGGTTTATTACACTCAGAACTCGTGACATGTTTGTAACATCAGGGAACGGTCAAAAAGATACGTTTTGTAAATACAAAAAGGCGGGTTGGGGATTCAGATTCAGACGAGCGGGACGTTGTAGATGGTGGCTTTGTCGACGGTTTCGGGGTGTGACAGTCCTTTGCGTTGCAGCTGAAAGATGGCGATTATCAAGTGGTCCAAATTAGTTGCAATCAAAAAGTTTAGTAAATTAGAAGGTAAATATCTTCAAAAAGTGAAGACAAGTTCCAAGAAAGTCGGTTTAATCGAGAATGTTAGCCGTTGTAGTGGGTGCATCTTATTTTCGTTACATTAGCAAACAAAAAAGTCGGAAGTCAGGTGCATCATCGGTTGTTGCTGACTGCTGGCAACAGAAAAGCAACAGCAGCGGCGTTAATAAAAAAGAAAAATCAAACAAAAAAGAAGGAAAAGCGTTGAAAAATGAATGAAACGAACATTGTGATAGATGAAATGGAAAGTGGAGAAGTCGCTTAGCTGAACGGGTTCGACTTGCCCTTCTTCTCCAACTGAAAAAAGTGGCCATAATAGCTGGGAATAGGAACATAATGATAGAGTGGGGATATTTTGGACAATTGGAAAGTGGAAATGGAAAATAAAGGTTTTAAAAGAACTTACAATACGGCCGAGCGACAGCAGGGTAATGGTGACGGAGAAGAGATCACGGTTCTCGAAGAGGTCGACCGATTGGAAGGTCTCCTCGGTCGGGACGCCCTGTTTCTTGGCCCACTCGACGAACGAGTTGATGTTTTCCATGGCGGCAAAGTTGGAGATGGGCTTCTGGATCTTCTTGATGGCGCCGGCTTCGATCGCGTTGGCGGTCTTGCACAGGAGGGTGCCGTCCTTCAACAGCTTGAGGAAGTTGTCGCGGTCACCGGAAGTGCTGATGTTCTCGCCGGAGAGCTGCTTGATCCACTTCAGGAGAAGCTCGGCTTCCTTGTCATTGTACTTGGAGGCTTGCTGAAATCGGTTGAATGTGAAACAATCGTGTTGAGACCATGTTTTCGTGCCGGGACCAATTTTCGTGGTGAGACCACTTTTCATGTCAAAACCATATTTTTGCATTGAAACCTCATTTTCGTGCCAAAACAACATTTTTCAGTAAAAACAAAACTTTCGTGTCGAGACCAAATTTTTGTGTCAGGACCAAATTTTCGTGTCAAAACCCTATTAGGACCCCCAAACCAACCTTGTTCATGACGGCAAAGCCGATACCACCAGCAGTAGTACGAGCGGACATGTTTGATGATGTGTTGATTGAAAATACAGAGACCAACCGTAGGTTAAGCGATCGACAATCGCAATGGCAAAGTGAGCAAGCGGACGGAGGGGTAGTCCGAGATCAGTGGATAAAGGCGGAGCCGGTGTGAGTAGCCTGCAAGCAACCCCCGTTAAATCAGTTCCAAAGCACTCGAGAGGCACGAACAAAGCTAGAAAAAAACTCTCGCAACAAATAACCCAAAAAAATCGCCGTTGGCAGCTGGCAGGAAGCCTCTGAGCCGCTGGGCTGCTTCTCCGTTGTCTCTGGTCGATCACCACCGTCGGACGGCCCAATTTTAAAGCCGTACGCAAAAAGAGGCTGCCACGGACATCGGGACCGATCTTCGAGAACAGGGGCGGGATCCTGGACAGACGCCCCCACATTGAAGAAACATCCATCGGGCTATGAGCTGGCCGCCCCCACGGGAGTGCTTCCAGTTTCAACGGGAGGCGATCGGCTGGATGAACGAACGCATGCCAAAAACAAGTGCTGATGAAAGCAAACGAGGGAAATGGGCGAGAAAAAAGTCCTAATGGTCGGGAGTTGATTGTTTTCGCGCCAGAGGGCAAGTGTCCGGAAGAATCTCGAAGGATGACCGACGATTGAGGGCGGATGACGTGGCACGCAAGATGCCTAATTGTGATGCACTCGGGTTTGACATTGGGGTTATGGGTGGATAATGAAAGGGGTCTGGAAGTTGAATAAGTGATCTTTGATTGCTTATTTTTCAAGTTTTGGAGTATTTGTCAATTTACAATTACTTGGTTGTTTTCAAAACTGTTGAAAAAGGTGTTAAAGTCAGAGTCGCGAAGATTTTTTCTTGTAATTTGTGTACAGTATCTCGCCAATGTTCATTTTCTGCCAAAAAAGATCTCCAGAAGTTTTTTCTCCACCACATCTGGATCCAGAAACAACATCCATCAACCGAAATCTGCCAAACTTCAAGAACATGTTGAACGGCGAACGCTGACCCAATAACACTTATTTCCTTAAACCTCGACCCATCTGGAAGTGCTAAACATTTATTTCTGTGGTTCACGAGTTGCAAAATCCAAATCCACATCTGCAAATCGCCATTTCCTTCTTTCAAAACCCTCAAAAACGCCTAATTTCCACATTTCAACATTTTTTAACTATTACCCCTGTCACGGCATGATGCAAACGCGTGTATTTTCAGCGTCCATTCATTTATGTGCTCGAAATGTGTCATCCGTCTGATACACCATTTTGACGGCGGAGGAGGATAAACAACAGCTGTCTGCATAGATCAACGATGTCACACATGCTCGACAGGAGTTAAGTTCTTTTAATTTTGTTTGTTTCGACTTTGGCTTTGGCATCGATTGACAACAATGGAAATACTTATGAATAATATGTTGACAAAGCCGTTTCCACATAGTAAAATAGATTTATTTTGAAATTTAACTTATTTAAACTTGAAATTATTAAGGTTTGTAGTTTGAAGTACAGTGATAACAAACAAAACACCCTCTACACTCTTTTTCCGCTAAAATGTATAGACAAAATGAGACACAGCGTGGAACGGCGTGTCACACGATCTGGAGACTACGTATTACAGCTTCTCGCAATGGACAGGATTAACTTTCATTCATTTATAATCTTTTTTTCGGACGAGTTCCGCGACGTGGACGGCCGTGTCACGGTCAATCTAGCACTGATCGATGAAAATTCGAAATTTGTAGAAAATTGAAATAAAAAGATTGAATATTTTAAAACTTTTGCTTCCTCGGCAAAAGGCTGTCACCAGGATGGAGGGTTATGACGACAGTGATAATGAAAATGGCAAAGATTGGTTGGTGTGGCCCCCGGCGAAGGAAGGTTGAATCGGAGTTCGATTGCGAGACTATCAAAAAATCAGACTTTTAAAAAGAGTGTTTACTGTTTTTGATAATACTTTTTACATAGTTAAGACAGTCTTGGCACGAAAAGGTAAAGTCGGACGGGGTAAGGTTTTCGTGTTGAGACACAGGTGGAAAGGAAGTCGAGCGGTGAGGAGTTCGTTGGGTGTTGATACTGGTGTGAATGGTTTTGATAATGTAGATTTTGGAGAACCGGAAGCTGAGAGGTGGTTTGGATTCACAGAATCAACTTAACATTGCTTGATGGGATGATGTCTACCGGACTTGAATGTCAGGGATTGTCGGCGGCCCCGCGGGCGCTACTTTACTGCCTTTGCTGCTGCTGCGATTGGAATAGGTGTCAAGCGTCCAGGAGGCTGGCTTCGAGGAGCAGAAGATACAGAAGAAGACATTTGTCGTCAGCAGAATTCCGCCATGGATGCAAAGTACGATGGCCCATGTTTCCGGGGTGTTCTCCGGCGCTACAAGCTCATTCAACAACGGCGTCAAAAGCATACAGACACAATTCAAAAAGCTGATGTTAGCCATGGTAAAGTGGCTGTGCTGTCGGGAGACCATCTGACTGGATTTGAAGAAGCCGCCGGAGTTGAAGCCGAGAATGCACGTCGACGCGATCAGCACAATCAAACAAGCTGATTGATTCTTCGTCGGATCGAGCAGAGACAGCAAGATGAAAAGTACACCCATGCCGCCGAGGGATAGCGAGTTGTAAATTCGAAGCTTGATGGGGTCACTGATGAAAGTAATTCGATCACTGGTCTGTCCCGCCACGATTTTAATGAAAAACATGATAATCGGACTGATGGCCGATGCCATTCCGGTCTGCGCAATCGGCAGGAACAACACCTTATTAATGTAAGTTGGCATGAACTGCAAGCTGAGCTGTGTTCCCATAAAGTTGCCAAAGGCAGCCACCAAAATGGCCCAGATGGCCGGGTCTTTGTACATATCGGCATAGGGTACCTTCTTGCTGACTTTCTGCGTTCCAGGGCCACCGTAGATCGATCCCTTACCAAACATGACCTTGACAAGTTCGCGATTCATGACCATTGGGTGCTTCAGCGGGGTGTTACGGTGGTACAGTATGAAAGCGGTGAAAAGGATCAATGAAACACAGCCATGGAGGTAATAGACAGATGGCCAGCCATACGAGCTCGTGCACAGTTCACCGGAGATGGGCATGGTGAAAATCGGGGCAATTTGGAGGAAACTCGACAAAATAGCGATGAAAATGCCGTTTTGTTTGATGGTGGACCAATGGGATGTGATCGAACCCATGACGGGCAGACATGCCGAAAATGCCATTCCCTGTACGAAACGGACAATAATCATGGCTACAAAGCCAGTGTAAGCCGCTGTGGGCACAAGGAAGGTTGCGATGGCCGAGATGAAACCCAAAGTGCCGAAAACCATGCGGGATCCGAACTTGTTCAGCATGATTGTCATCGGGAAGACTGTGACCAAAGCGCCGACGGCGACCGACATGAACAGTGTGCTGCGTTGGCCGCTGGAGTAGTCGAATTCGGGGTGATAGCCGAAGGATTCCCATTCTTCTGCGGCTGGAAGTTTGAATTTTGTAAGATAGGGTCTTAATTGGAGGTGGCTTACTTGTCATGTCGGTGAAATTATCCGGTTTCTCGCCAGCCATGCAGATAAAAGTAAAGTTAAACGTCAGAATATTACTCAAAATGGATGCCAAACACAATGTTGAGATGACCATAATAGTGAATCTGATTTGATTACCGAAGATACAGTTATTTGCACCGCTGTCGTCTTCATCGTTGTCGCGTCGCCAGGAACGACCGGAAATTGATGCGATGAAGCGTTTGTTTGTTGTCTAAAGTAAGTACTAATTCATTAATACCGTATTTACGACGTGTTTATGTAGTTGAAAAACAAGAAAAAAAGTTTGGTGACCACGGGGTTCGAACCAACAACCTAACGTGCGGTAGATTGCTCTTTTCGTGGTGGGACGAAAATGTGCACAAACCGTGTAAGCTCAATTTTTTGCGATAAAACCCACCTTTGTCGATTTCTTCTTATCAGTCCGTCGTGGCAATTGTCGCGGAACAATCTCTGGCTCCGGCTCGGCTACGGGATTCGCAGCTCCGCGGGCTGGGCGAACGAAGTCGCCGGTCTCTGGATCCATGTTCTCCATCTTTGGCACTGCTTATCTAATCACAGGGGTGCCACACGCGGCGATTGGCAAATAGGACAATGAAAGACGGAAGAAACACCTGTTTTTGTACTAAAAACAATGAAATATAACTTCAAACGCAAATCTCGAAACACGAAAATTCCAACATCCGATAATACAGGGTGCGCCAAAAGTTCCCGAACAAACATTTCATGCCATAACTAATTAACAACTAACGACTAAGCTACCTAACCAAGGTGTATTGATAACATAGTTATATAGTAAACTAATGCCCAAGCGGTTCTTCAGTGGCTGCTCCTTGCGCCGCTACAGAAGTCAAAACGTTTGTCCAATTTTTGCGCGGAAGGCCGGAGGTGGGTGGGAGACATTGGGAACCCGTCCTGGCGTCGCAAATTTTGTAGGATTCTCTAAGTTTGGCGTTAGTTAGCATAGACCCTTAACTCCAAAATCGAGCACAGATTGGATTTTATTAGGTTCAGGTATGGGAGTATGGTCACCATTTCGGAGGTGCACTGAAGTCGACAAAAACAACGACTTTCGGTGAAGTTGCTAACTTTGATCAATGCGATGAGCGGTGGTGCCAATTAAGCATCAATTCAATGCTGCTAAACTTTTTAAGATGTATGAACTCCAAAACCGCTGCGTCGATAGGCTTTAAAATGAATTTTTACCCTTAAATCCCAGGAACAAGAAAAAAATAACGATGTAGCAGAATCCGCTCAGAATCCTTGCAAAACACGAATCCTGGCGGATATCAAAAATTATAGCAATGCTGGAGGATCCAAGGCATAAAATCCAATTGATTAGATGGAGGTCACTCGCTTCTCTTATGCGAAAAAAAATTTGGAAAATGACTTTCGGTCTCAAAGCTGGACCTGCGGCCCCCGCCCAAAATCTGAAAAAAACGTTTTGACTTCTGTAGCGGCGCAGGGAGCAGCCACTGAGGAACCGCTTGAGTTTAAGTTTACTATATATCTATGTTATAAATCCATCTTGGTTAGACAGCTATATCGTTCGTTGTTTACTAGTTATGACATGAAATGTGTGTTCGGGTTTGTTCGGGAACTTTTGGCGCACCCTGTACAACACCAAGTACGGACAAAATTCCCATCACGATCGCACCCGACCACGGACTGGCACCTCAACTGAAGCGACTAGCCGATGGTCCGACGATCATGCAGTTGTTTTATGGCCGAAATCAAACGTTTTTTGCCGGGTTTCGAGAGTCTTCGTGGGTATCAGCATTTGATCGACCAGCAAACTGTCAAACGTAATCCGATTTGTACGCACTGAAGTCAGCCGCTTTTTTGGATGGTTATGTTAATGAACTAATGGCACTCACTAAACAAAAATGTGTTTCCATCGATGGAAGGAAACCAAACCAAAAACTGAAGGGTTTTACGTGGTTTTGGTCAAGGTTTTTTCAGGAAACTACATCATAGCTTTAGAGGGTTTTTAGCACTTTAAGAATGGCTTTTGGTGTGGTTGGAAACCAATTGGTTAACGTTCGCTCACGTTTTGGAGATTCTTTCAATAAGCGTGGGGACTCAATAGCATCACTAGAGCGGAAGTTGATTTTTTGGTGTTGTTGTGCTTGTTTTTTTTTTGGAATTTAAATAAATTTGTAAAGCAAGACATGACGGATATCAAGAAATGAAGAATATTTGTTGCACTTAACGGTATAAAAACGCAAAAAAACGCCAAAAATTCACAGGTCAACGCGGCCAAGGTGAAGGTGAATGGATTTTCAGCGGTCTCATTGTGCCAATGCTTGAATAGCTGATAGCCCTTTGCCGGTGATTCAGCTTCCGTAGAGCGAAACCGGGGTCAAAAGGGTTTCTAAAAATGGGTTTTTTCGGTTTTTTATTGTTCCACATTGCAGTTGCGGCTTTTACGCAACTATGTCATCTTACAAAGTAAAATTAGTGTTTGAACCTTTCAAGATGCTTTGAAACTTCCAACACTTTTATTCTATCTTTTGAAATAAACACAAATTACAAATGTTACAACATGCTTTGTGACTTCGAATCAATCCATCTAACACTTCCATCTCGATAAACCCCCAAAACCCCTCTGACTCATGTATTTTCCTCGCCTGCAGCAACATCAACGTGAAATTTCCACAATTGCCGACTTTTTTCGCCGAATACCATTAGCATTCGACCTCAACTGGAGTTAAAATCAAAAACAAAACATTAATCGGATTCAGTCACATTCGGCCGTGCCTTTTCGCCACGTGAGTTTGTTCTCAAAACTTTGATCGCCTGAGTAGTTGTACTGTAGATCAGCATGCAGAAATGTTGACGAACTTCGGAATAAATTTTATAATTAATGCAGGGGAAGTGACAACAGCAACATCAATTTTGCTTAAAATTATAATGGTTAGTGGTTAAACAATGAACCCGCATTGAACATTTAGCGGTTGGAACTTTGTTTTTTTCACGCTTTTGCTTTTTTTTAAGGAAGACGTCTGACAACTTGAAAAAGTGATCTTTGAAAACTTGTTGAAGCTATGAAATGCATATTCTTCGGAACTACTGGAGCATTGAAAAGGTTCCAGAGATTAAATTGCGGTATTAATAGAAATATTTTGGAGCAGAAAGGCAGTTCCGTGTTAAGATTATTCGATTTTGAAATTTTCAAATTTTGTATTCGGGTTTAGTCAAGTATTCGGTGCAAGCAATGTGATCTTTGTCAAAGTATGCTGATGTCTGCATGTTTCATAAAGTGATTTGCATGTTCTCATTGCGTAGGCTATAGTTGAGTGCAGATAAGTATTTGAATTGTTAAACGTGGTTTGATACACTTTATACCACTTTACAGTTTCAAGCCTTCAGTAAAGTCCAGGAAAACTTTTAAAATTCAATGATCATTTAACATAACATTAGCCTATCTCATATATGACTTCACAAAAGTTGATTTTTTGATACGTTGATCCATTGCAGAGCATTCAAGAGTGCACTTGAAAGTTCATCATAAAGTCATCGATCCGATGCTTTTTTTAGCTTTTTCAAACCAAGTTTTTATCTCAAATGTTCTCCCGTTTTTCTATCTGGTGTTATTTGTCTATCGTTATTTTTGGGGCACTTTTCGACGGCGATTTTGTGCCAATTAAGGTGTTCTGGTGTTTTGATGTGCTAGCATGCTGACAACCCGCATTTCAACAAGAGAATGTGCTGTACATTTTAGATTTTAACATACATTTTAATTGAATTTCTTACTTTCAGAACCAAACTCGTGTTACAGAATGGTGCCAAACATGTCTTAAACAAATCAGAAGCATTGTTTCATACAAAAACGCTTGGTTCAAAACAGCAATGCAACTATACAGCATCCGTAATTACGCTAAAACAAACTAATCATCAAATACCATTCAAGTGCTATCAAAAGACTGTCGTGTTACGCTTATCAGTTCAAAAACTGCTTCCATGCGTCTGAACACCTTAAAAACTGTCCTGGCGTGGCTGGTCACACTCAAACCCACGAGGCTGTCAACAATCGGCTGTTATTTCCTGCATCTGTCAGTTTAGTACAGAAATATGACGGTTTTACGAGTTGCTATTGGTTTCTATTTGTCCATCATCGGTTTGATTGTCACATTTCATCCAACAACAGCAGTTTTATGCGCAGAAAAGTGTCCTGGCGTCTTGGTGTGCTGCTACAATCCGCATATTATGAAAAATGAATGTGTTGTAAGTTGTTATTATATGTTGTTTAGTGAAATTAAAGTACTTGACAATGATCATTGAAATGAAACTGATCAATTTCAGCACAAAAACTGTCACAAACAATGGTGCAAGGACTGCTTCAAAAACGGAACCATGATCGATCTGTCAATGTTTTCCAATGTCAATAAAACAGATTTTCAGTATTTACTGGACTTTTTCAACGTTGACAAAACAATGTGAGTGCTAGATTCTTGGCGTTTGATTCCTAGACTGTACAAGATTTTGCGCCGATATTCAGCAATGCAAATTACTGTAATAATCGGGTTGAGCACAGGGATCCACGAAAGTGGATAGAACAGAAACATAAATAGCCCGCCATTGTAGTACTTCATAAATACGACATTGACTACGATTGCGACGCCCAAAATGGCACACAGGCATGGCAAAATAGATTGAATGACCAAAAGGTGGCCAAATTGTGCTTGAACTGCTATTGTGGCCATGGACATGTGCTTTTTGGTTTTGTCCAAGTAAATTGTGACTTTTTTGTTGAAGATTTGGATGATGGCACCGGCTGTCATGGCTAGGAGGATGACAGAGCCGAGGAAGACGTAACTGTGCCAAGTTAGCTGAAGATAGTTTTTGGAAGTGGATGGAAGTTGTGATTTTTGAAACTTACAAGTTCGACTGCACAAAATTTATCGATTGCACCCGGATTGGAGCTCCAAAATGGCAGTTTTAGAATTAGTTCCCGGGCTTTGGGCGATGTTTGAATGTCCTCAAACTTGCTGGTGAAAGACGCCGTCACTGAGACCATCCATGTGAATACGAATAGGTAGACGAAACCGACATACAATGCGGATATTGTCTTCCGTCTGGAAATTAGGACTAATTTATGTGGGTTTCATAAGCTCAAAACATCGAAATACAAAAAGGGAGTTTTACCCACCGACAAAACTTGTAATAACGCATGACAGCCTGGACCGGGCCGGACCAATTGCACAACATGTAGGGAGTGACATGCGGAATCACCCACCAACACTTGTAAACGCCAGAGGCATGGGAATTCCAGGGCGCCGCGCTGGCTACGAAGTAAACACCTTCGGTTGATTCGGCGTGCTAAACATTTATAATTACAAAATTGTGTTGTTATTGGTGAAAATGACTCACAAACTGTACAAAAGTATAAGCAAAAGTTGCAAAAAGATCAATAAAAACAGCTTGGAGCAAAACTCTGCTAAATTGTCGAAGTTGGGGGCTCGTTCGGCAGAGAATCATAAAAATAAGAATTCCATTTAAGATTAGACTTAAAGCAAATGACAAATAAAATGAAATTGTCACAATAATAATGACAGCAGACATCTTTGTTGAAATCTGAAAACAATGCCTTTCACAGTACGATCTAAAAGTTCCGCGTTGACTTACATGTCCGAAATGGGCGTGTTAATGGATAGTATTACAAATGCAAAATACAAAACACTACAAATAATACAATCATTTGTATATCAGATGGGCTTTGTGTTTTAGGACAAGCTTGTTGGACAATTATAAGCTTCTGTAATTAGGTGAGTTGTTGGTAGTGTCTGCCATGGTTGGCGACGGTTCATTGAGCCTTGTTTGACCAAGGATGAAAAACGTGGCAATTGGGGGAGTTTCTGGTTCTCATGCTGTTGTATTTTCACAGGATTTGGTCGATACGTCAGTGGCTTTGAGGAATGAAGCCGTTTATTATGCTGGTCAAAGTTACGTGTCAATATGTCAGTTTTAGCGTTACTATATGTAATTTACGGTTGGAAATAGAACATTGAGGCATGGCATTTAGGGTCATTGTAATTGAAAGTATGCGCAAACTTTGCTGGGAAGTTGAGGGGGCGAGGATTGATCTCAATTGACAATGTGAAGTTTTTATTGATTGAATTTGAAGCGGATTTAATTCTTGTAACACTGTCTAGACGTCTAGTGATAGATACCATAGTTTTTAAAAGAAGCAAAACTCAAAAAAGTCTGGTTCAAATAGCCTCACCTCATGCAAATGCCCAATTAGCATGGCACTCCCTCCCCTCCCACGCTTTTTATCCCCCCAATCACTCCCGTCCCGTCAGTCCATCAATCGGCACTCGACATGAAGGCCTTTTTCCTAATCTTCCTCTTCGCCACCACGGCAGTGACACCGGTCCACGCTTGGTTCTGGGACGATGTTTGGGATTCGGTCACGGATGCCGCCACCACCGTCGCCAAAGTCGTGTATGACGGCTACCATGAAGTCTCAGTGTTTGTCAACGGCTTTATAAGTGGAGGCACGGCGGACACGTCAATGCGTGTCAAAGGGCGACTTGTAAGTTCTCCTATTTGTTTTTGATAATAGATCAGTGCTACAGTATCGTTTTCAGCTTTGCAAAGGTAAACCGTACACCGAGGGACGTGTCAAGGTCATGGAAGAGGACTTCTTTGAAGACGAAACGTGGGACACTGCGAACACGGACGAAAACGGTTATTGGAAATCTTCTGTCGACGGTAAGCTGGATTTCCTGTGGAACGAGAACGAGCCCTATATCATCGTCTACCATCGATGTGGAATGAAGGGCAGCAATAACTGCTGGAGCACTTTCACCAAGCCCGTCCCGTCGGATGCTATGCACCGTACGAAGGAGGAGGCCGACGCTTCTGAAGCATACGAATTTGGAAAGATGGAGCTGTCGCTCATGCGCCCTATTTCGAGTACTGTCTGCGATGACTAATTTTTTTGTGATTAGTCATGATTTAATGTGAAGTGGGAGATAAAGAATTAAACATAACCTAAATTTTATTATCATTATCTGTACATGTCTTAATTACAACAAAACTGGCAATTTAATTAGATAAATACAACCCGAAAATGAAAAACGTAAACACAGGAGCAAAATATTTACATTAGCGACCACCGACTTAACGGCTCCGTCGCAACAGTGACAGAAAAGGGTAACTGAAAACAGGAGAGGTCAGTCTTCGTTATCAAAAATAGGTTCGATATTTGCAAAAAAGGGAAGGAAAAGAAGATCGAATGTGGGTAAATTGTTAAACTTGACGAATGAGATGCTGCTGTACGATGAAGGGCGCTGGCACGTAGCTTCGGGGCTGTATCTTGGCTCGACGAAAGCGCCATCGCTGGACGGATTCCTTGAGTAAGAGGGCTGAGATGGCGCCAACTGTGAAGAAAAGGAAGCTGAAGGGCAAGGAGGGCTCGTCGTACATTGTGAGTCGTGGAATCGGGGGTCTGGGCGGATATGGTTTTTTGAAATTCTGAAATGAAACATGACTCAAAATAGGAGCTGTACATTTTTGGCATCAATAGCGCGATTAGAGGGGGCGCAACTTTTCGACCCGGTATGTTTTTGGTTCGAATCCCAGTGCTAGAAAATTCTTTTTTTTGAAAATTTAAACACAAAAACACGTCAAAACAACGTAAACAAACATAAATATAGAAAGTTGGAAATCTAATATTAAACAAAAATCGTAAAATCCCGAAAACTTCAAAGCAACCAGCTCCGTTAAAGCCAAACCAAAACAATAACTCAACATTTTTCAAAAATTCACCCAAAAGCGGTAGCCACGTGCAAGCCCCAGCTAAACAGGACGTCCGTTCTGTCCGCATGGCTGCCTCCCCTTTTTGCCTGAGGGACTCTCGCTTGTGAGTAAAGTCAAAAAATGGCCGTTCGAGACAACTGCCCCTTTCTTTCACCGTTAGTGCGAAACCGAAAAAACGTGCAGACCACAACAACTCCTCTTCCCGGACGACCAGCTGACTGACCCCCGAGGCGGGAGAAGTAGCATAGCATCCCGAATCACACCACGTGGTTCACATCGGTTGTTGATGGTGCACTTAACCAGCGTGATCTGTGAGATTTTTCTCGATTTTCGGATTCGGACAGGAACAAAATGGATACAATAGGGGGCGATACAATCGTTTTCGGTTCACAAAATAGCACCCAACCGCCAAAACGTTGTACAAGTCAGAAAAACATCTGATGGTTCACTTTTTCGGGGTCATGAATCAGGTGTGCACGCGTACCTGAATGCGTGACCTTTGTTGATCGCTTCGAATCGTACAGCTGCTCCGAACCCTTGGGGTACATCAAAACGATCCCATCGGGTACATGCTTTTGCAGAATTCGATTTCCGTTATTTATTTGACTTCTAAAGTCGCGGCTTTTCAAAAAATACGTGCTCTCGCTTCCGTAATAAAAAACGCGACAGTTGCTATTGTGATTGTTGACCCTTTCAATTGTCATTTTTTGAGTAATGTTTTTGTTAAGGAAAATTTGTTTTTCTAAATTATTGACTTTTTTGTTATGCTCGCATGGGTAGAAAATCTTATTGCTTACTTTTTTAAGTCAAGGAATAGTCAAAATTAAAATCGGATTAAGTGTGACGCAAACAAGCCACGCCCCTCCTAAATTGAAAAAAAGTAAAAAAAACTTACATTTTTTGTTTTACCTGGTTAAGTACATAAGGCATAGACATGCATACAAATATCACTGGAGTGAATCGATACCACGGACAAACATAAAGCGGCTTTACACGGTTTCCTGCACTGGCCGACGGGGTGTCGTATTTTCCTCTCGGGCGTAGAACCAAACCTTTGGTGCCGTCGTCGGTGGGGTATCGACGATCTGGGTGTAGCGCTTACGCATGTTGTAGCAATACGCAATGGCACACATGAGACATAGGACGAAAAGAATGCCGAAAACGACTGCGACCGATTCGGCTGAGGTCCGCTGCATGTACATCGAGATTGCGGAGTCCTGGAAGTGTTTTGTGATACAATTGAAGGCATGGAAAGTCAATTGGGTTAAAAGCTTCTATTGGAAACTCAAAAACTTGGCTACAAATCGGATATAAATTATCGCTCGAGACAAACCGAAGAAGTAAACAGGGAACCCCAGTGCGCTTTGGGTTTCTTTCAACATTCTCACTGGGATGGGATAAAAAAAAAGTTCGAGCAAACAAACAAAACAGCGAAAAGGAAGCCAGAGGACAAGGGCCCTGGAATTCGGGGGTCCTTCCCCTCAGGGCATACATAATGCCATAACCAATTGTGGTCCCATTGGTATAGGTGCCCTAGACCGTCGCCCCCGGTAACTATGGTGAAGCCCTTGAGGCGCTGAGGCCAAAAACTACCTCTGCCATGAGCAAAAAACACATTCCGGTAGCATAGCAGTAAATGGTACATGGAATCAGCCGTGTTCAGAGTTCGCTAGGCTACAAACCAAAACTGTGTGCAAAGCTCATTTCGACTTTTTAGATATTAACGGATTTGAGCGTACTGTGGACTCAGACAGACTGTGGGTGTGATTTTACCAAAGTACTGTAATTATACAGAAAAAGTTGGAAAAATATAGACAGTTTTAATCAAATATTAGGTTTTTTAGTTTTGGTGAAGAAGGAACAAACTCAAAAATTACATCGTCACACAAACTTGTTAAAGACGGCAAAACCTTGTTTGGTCTAGTTTCCGCCCCATAATAGGGTCCTCAAAGAGTGTCAAAATGCAAACATTGCCAATGCATTTGAATCTGTTTTGCGCCGACGCTGATGACAGGCGTCACAATTGTATTTGCCAGCGCTGGTTTATACATTGGCAAAGTGTACAAAGGGCTTTAAAAGGGTCTATATTTCTGCAATCTGCAAAATTTAGAAAGAAAGAACCTACATCGGGAACGAATGAAAAGTAGGTGTGCAACATGGACATTTCGACGAGACATGCAATGCCGAGTAAACTTTTTTCTTTTTTAAAGACAAGAAAAAAGTTCAAAACGAACAAACCGGCTGTCTGCACCGAGTAAACCTCAAACTCAAAGTAATGCGATCACTTTGATGAGTCCCGACAACGTCAGGGGCCTTTATTATGTGCCGAATGGCCGCATTGTCGGAAGTGAATCATGAAACCTCCCCGATTTCGAAGCCAAATCGGTCTATTTCCGCCAAACAATGCTCCCTCCCGTGAAATTGGACTAATTTGCGCATGGCTTTTTCGAGCATGATGCCAGCCAGGGTCAAAGTACCGGCGCCATGACGACGACAGCCACACATGGCGGAAGTTGCAAGGAATTGCAAACATAAAAACAACCCTCTCTTTAAACAAAGTTTGCATTCAAGACAGTCAGCCGCGCGAGGAACCAGGAAAACGAAGTAACATGTCAATGTGCATTAAGTTGCCCCTCAAAGTGATTCCGATGGTTTTTGCCTCCATTCAGTCGCTTCGGATTAACGTTTCAATGTTCTGCGACGGTTTTCGAAAAGTTTGCCGATCGCGATCGGAAATTACAGACATAGGCGTGGTAGAGTCATGTTTCCGGAGGTTTGCAGCGCAAAGGAAGGAAAAAGGTTGTGCCTATTTTCTATTTTCGGCTATGCGTAACTAATGTTATGTTATAACGGACTTTCCGACCCCAGTTTCGCGGCATCATGATTCAACAGTGTTTTTGGCGGCGGCGTACTTTGCCGCTTTTCATGAATACGGACAGCTGCGTATGGAAAATTCGTTTGAGTTCTGCGTAAGAAAAATGTTTTTTACAGACATCAGACAGGGAAAGAATTAGATTTGAGAACGTAAGCTCAATCTTGGAAAAAATGGAATTCAGAGAACGGATTTCCATTGATAATGGTTTTTGGATTGGGAAACCTTACAATTGTCTTAACGCGGATGTAAAAGTTGACTTTGGGTTGGCTGTTTTTAGCTATTTTTTGTTTTCGTGGCAATGTAAATCGACCTGAGGATCATGTAAGCTAAATTTTTGAAAGCAGTTTAAAGATTAAACACAAAAAAAGTTTTAATTTTAACAGTTTTTTTCACTGTTTGAAGCCACTTGTCAATTACAAATTTCAACCGCTAAAACCAAAGTCCAAAGTACCGTAACCTGGCGACAAACTACCTCAAAGTTGCATGGTAGTAAACAAAATTCCGTCTATTTGTGCAACACTTCGATTCAAAGCCAACAAACGGAAAGGAAAGCCCAAGTTTGTAAAAGCGGTTGTCACTAGACAGTTTTTTCTCCTACCCATGCCCCCAGGGGGTTTCCCCAAGACTCACCCCGCTGCTAGCAGCTCCCTGAAGGCCGTTCATCTTGAATATGTGGAGGCGCGTCGTGGATGGCTTGCAATCGACAACGGAGGCGATGACACCACCGCCGCGGTTGTCCACGAAAGGTTACCGCCCTGGTTACCGGCTTCGAAGTCCGTCAGGAGCACCACCTCGGATGGGGGAGGGCCGTCGTGCTTCGGGGTGGTTGCAAGGCTTACTTGGCTCTCGGACGTGAAGAAAGACTCTCGATGACCGCACCCACTTGACTTGGTGGTAGGCGTTTCAGGTAGGGGCTTGGAGGTCGTGGTGGGCTTGACGACTTGCTTGGACTGATGGTTGATGGCTGAAACGCGATCATAACAATAATCGGGGGTTAAGGGACAATGGGCTCGAGTGGATTACGCAATATGGGTAGGCTTGGTTAATAACAGTGACTTTAAAGGACAAATCTTTTGTTTTCACATCGCAACCAAAGTTAAAAAAGGTTATTTTCACTCAAATACAAATGCCAAAACAAAGCCAGTCAGCGTACCCCAACATCTCTTTTGTAATAAAACTATCCCTAACCCCACCTCCACATAAAACAAGACGGTTAAAATGCCGAAACATTTATCAACTGACAATGGACTAATAAATTCCACGCGGAAACGATGGCATGCCGAAAGCCAATTTTCAGAAACATACAAGAACAACTAAAAAAATGACCGTAATCTCGAAGATTCTTCAATGCCAACAAAGGATTTCCCGGACTTTGGAAAAAGCCGTGTTCTTTGTTCTCGGAAATGTCGTGGTGGAAACGCGTTTATCGATGCCAACCAACATGGTAATGACAATGTAAGGCATACGATGAAAAGGACATGCCGCCTGAGAGAATAGGAAAAGGTGGCACAAATCAAATCGAGGAAATGACAGATACTAAGTGTTTGGGAATGCTTAAATGTGAATCGGCGCTGGTTTTGGGTGGAGTCGGGGTTTTCGAAAGTTCGATGTTTTCAAAAAATGTTTGTAATTCAGAAAGGCAAATAGACTCAAAAAGCATCAATTACAAAAACCGCATTGTAATAGCTGTTTTGAACCTTTAAAGACGCTAGAGAAATATTATAAAGACCAAAAAGTGTCGATTTGGCGATGCTAATTGACAAAATCAGACCAAAATAAAGAATTGGCAAAAACATCAGACGAAAACACCCAGAAACAACAAACATGCATGACACCTAATTGTTATCAACCCATAAATAGTCGTTGATGACATTCAGCATGACAACATTATCTTTATAGCTTAGACCCCATGAATAAAACACAAAAAAACAGATGAATCAACAACCGATTTCTGGCATAACTCCAGCTATCACTACATGCCCCTACATTGCGAAATGGCCTCCAGGTGGGTTTATCTGTCACTAACGATCAGTTGTTTTTGCAATGCTATGTCAATAAACGTGCTCTTCCGGAGGGAACACTTGCAAATTTATGATCGAAAATAGTGCGCCCAAATTGAGTGCTCTTTTACCCGATTACGTAAGTAAACAAACTATTTAGATACATTAAACCACGGAAACCTAGCCGTGTCGCCGAGGGCCACATGTCTGGCGGCAGTTGGATGGCTTTGTTTCAATCGGTTCAAAGCAGACGTCGCTAGATCAGCTAGAAACTGCACGTGTGTCGAGAGTGACAAACACGCGTAAAGAGCGCTTGGAAATCATGTTTTTTGTCAAAGGTAAGGTCGGCCTTTGTTGTTATAAGTTTATTTGCAGAACTGAAACGGAGCGTCAACTACCTTTTGGAGTTCAAGAAACGTGATTCTTTCAAAGTCAGTGTTTGCGTGAGACCAAGCAAACAAAAAATAAACGCGGAATGAATCAAATTGAAAATCAAATGTAATTTCAATTTAAAAAAATTTAATTACAAATGTTGTGCCAACAATATCTTCAAAAAATAAGAAGAGAGATTATTAAACGCAAAACTAAAACTCGCCAAAACCCCCGCCTTGAAACGTTAAGCGGCTCAACTAAAGCTGGATCGAGACAAAATCAACAATAAAAAACAGCTGCAATATGTGTGGTGATGATAACTGACAGCGGACACCCATGGGTTTAAAATGAGATTAAAACAGAAACAAAAGTGAAAAAAACAGCTGCAAAAGGATAATCCGGCATGAAACGTTATCAGCTTGGAGAAGGTCCACATTATCTGCCTCAAAATATTGGTGATCAGTGCCAACCATCGATAAAAAGTGTGTAAGAGTGCAGGCAGCGCAAGTTTGAAACAAAAGACTCGGTCAACTCCGCGGATAAAACGGCTGGGTCGAATGAGCATGTCACCAGGCTGCGGAAACTTTGCTCGAGAGCTTTGATTGATGTGCTTTGCTATCGCCGACAATTCAATGAGGAATACACATAATTTCAAGGCGGACATGTTGCGCATGCGAAACGATGTGAGTGGGTGGTGACAGTTTATGGTTGTAATGTACTTGATTTTGATGTGGGTAAAAATGGAAGCACTTGTTCAACTTTCGAGTTTCATCTTTATTAAAATCAAATTTTTAACTTTTCTTAATGGAAACAAAAGGTGGCATTGATTGGCGTGAAAAAATCTGCATATACTGGTACTCTTCACTTGTCTGGTTCCTAGTTGAAAGTCTTTCATGATGACGAATGCAACATTACAGTTTTCGTGCTTTCTGTAAACTGCTAATTCTACTGATTTACGTTTTCAATTACAACTGATTCATGACCCATCTGGTGACTTCTACTTATTTTTGTTCATTTTACTTAAAAATTGGCTTGGAATTTTGTAATGTCGATCATGTTTGTCAATAAAATCGAGCAACTTATTTGTTCAGAGCTTTTTGATTGATAGCGAAGAAAAAGCATACATAAGTTGTCATCTTTATTACAAAAAACAAAGCCTGTACCAACTTTGAACAAAGTACAAAGTATAGTCATTTCATCAAAGGGCGTGAATGTTGCAAAAGAACAAGCAGCTGACCACAACAACCCCCTTGTTTTATACGTGTGTAGTCTGATAACGCCGGCCAAAGGTGTCGATTGGGTTAGGGCCGGAGGTGCATCACCTGCGGCATGAATCATCGTATCATCACTTGCAGTTCACTGGCCATAAAATCGAACAAGAAAGTTTTCAACCGACCGCAAAGGGTTACTTTCACGCTTTTTCCGTCTTTCCAGTGCCGACAGTCTTCCCGTCCTTTGTGGATCCCCCATTTTTGCATTAGAATCCCGGGCCGAGGCAGCCGTATCGCGCCGTTTTCATTTGCGCAGGCCGCCAGGCGCCATCGCGGCCGCATTGACCCCTGATTTTGTGTGTTTTTCAGAGGATTCTAATTGATTGAATCTTTGAATGTGTCGAAATGAGCAACCGAAAGCATGGCGTCAGTCATGTCAAGGATAAGGACGGCGACAAAACGCAGCAGAATGAGGAAGGCAGGGTGAGTTGGGATTAGCTTATCAGTGAAACGATGCTTTAAAAGGTTGTTTGTAGATGGCTGCCCTCCGACGCAAGGCGCGAAGCTTCATGCGGAAAAAGAACGAGGAAGAGGGCGGAAATAGTGAGGATCAGAAGTCGCTGAAAAGACGTGGTAAAAAGAAGGCTGATAAGGATCCAGAAAAGGAAAAAGACACTACGGAGGAGCCGCCACCATCACAACGGCAGAAGACACCATCAAAGAAGCGGCGAGGAACAGTTCGGAAGAAGAAGACAGGCAAACCCGAGCATGAAGGCGAGACTGCGAGCTCCAACACGAACACTGATAACACGCCGACCGAGGAGAAGGAGAAGAAAAACAAGAATCACAACAACATCTTTGTCCGACGGAAGGCGTCCAGCGAGAAGAAGGAACCCACGCAGAAGGCGTCAAGCAATTCCCCGAAACCCAACAAGATAAGCACCGCCGAAGACGCCAATGCACCCGCGGCCGGCGGCGCGGCGCCTCCGAATCCGAATCCGACAACGACTACAGTAGCACCACCCACCTACGTCTACGCGCCGACCGGCGTGCCACAAGCCGTCACACCCCAAGGTTGGTCCCCCTGTTTTGCTTGATAAATTTGCAGCTGTGAAGCCTTTTGAAGGAGGAACCGGAAACACCGACGACAATGACAACGACAAAACGCAAAGCTTCAGTGAATCTAATAAAGTTGCGGTCAGTTTTGTGGCATCTTTGACGCTTGATAAAAAGAGGGGTTTCAGAAGTCGGCGAAAGGCAAGAAGAAGAAAGACACGAAAGAAAAAGACGCTCCAAACACGACAGAGGAAGATCAAAGTAATGTACCGAAGAATTTTGATCCTCGCGGGACAACAATGATTGCTTTAGTTAAAAAATTCTTCGAGAGAGCCATCACCGTCGGCGTCGCGGGACTCAAGGCAGAATTCGCGGCGATACCGAAGAATACGAAGCCAGATCCAGTCGAGCATAAGGCTTTTATTGTGAGTACTATCGATTTTGAGGAAAATATTGATTTATTATTGATTTTTCAAAATTCGATTGGTTATTGACTTTTTTACAAAATCGATTTATTGTTGATTTTTTTCAAATGTCGATCGATTATTGATTTTTTTCTAAGGTGCAACATTTCAGGCAAATCCGACCCGTAACCGCTACAAAGACGTCCCCTGCGTTGAATGTACCCGAATCAAACTTGTCGACCACCCCGACGGCCTTGAGTACGTCCATGCCAACTATGTGGCCACCGGTTTCGGCCCCCAACGCTTTATCTGCGCCCAAGGCCCGTCACAGAGCACCGTTTACGACTTTTGGCATCTTGCCATCCAGGAAGGCTGCCAATCAATCGTGATGCTGTGCAATGTCATGGAAAACGGTTCCCCAAAATGTCTACAATACTGGCCCATAGCCGAGGGCGACAGTATGACGATCAAGGACGTAGTCATTCGCAATGTGGGTAAAACCTTCCTTGAACCGTCAAAATCGATCGCCGTGACGACACTTGTCGTGAAATCAAGTCTAAAGTCATCTGAACAAACAATACGGCACTATCAATGGCTAACATGGCCGGATCGCGGTGTGCCACGACGAGATGATCTGCCGTTTTTGTTGCTCCAAGGCGTCCGACGCGACACCAAACCGATTTTGGTGCACTGTTCGGCGGGGATCGGTCGAACTGGCAGTGTTGTCATCATTGAAATCATTTTGGAACGCATCCACAAGATGCAGGATGTACAAAACATGCCGGAATTGATCAAAGCACTGCGGAAACAAAGAGCAAATTGTGTACAGGTGTGTTTTTGTAGACCACTTTTCAATCAATACCCAATCGACAATTTTTCAGACGGATATGCAATATCTCTACGTACACTTTGCAATAATGAAATACTTCACAAAGCTGAAAACGATCCCCGATGACTTCCCAGGCCTGCAAAAATGGTTCGCTGATTACGAAAAGATTGTTGGTCCCTTTCTACCACCTGCTTGATAGTTTTTACATAAATATTGGAACTACTTTCAAGTTTATTTGGCAATCATAGGTTGTTTGAGATCAATCGGATTATACTTAAAGCAGATAATATTACAAATGCTTTTAATATGAGATGCTGTTTTAGAATAGTTCACCCGCAACAGTTTAAATTTAAAATGCGTTTGTTTTCAAACATCTTCAGCAGTTTCGAGCAATTGCTCACTTCCGATTTCTGTGTACAAAAGGCTCTTTGATCGACGCTCTTTATAAGGGCGTTGTTTAGCATTGAGGACGAGCTCGCAGCATCGCAGGGTTATGGTGAATGCGGCAGTGTAGACGATAAGGACTGCTAGTAAGATGGCTCCAAAAATAAGCCAATCTGTGACGACTTCGGTTGTCATTTCGCCGACGAGAGCGTACAATATTACTGTGAAGGTTATGATGGTTATCCTGAAACCAAAATGATAGAAAATATAACTTTTTTAAATACAAATGATCAAAAAGGAGTAAAACAGATTTTCAAACAGATTTCGTAAATAGAAAAAAATTTAGCCCGATGCGGGGCTCGAACCCGCGACAGCCAGATTAAGAGTCTGGTGCTCTACCGACTGAGCTAACCAGGCTGGTGTTAAGAAAACGCTTGAAACTGGCTGGTTGCTACCGTTGTTTCTTACTATTGATTGAATTTACATGTTTTTTGAAAAAGCTAATTTAAAATCTGAGCCCAAAAACTTACATATAGATAAACAGGATCACCAAAAACAGCGCATCTAACATAAGTCGAACGATAAACAGACATCGCACCCGGAGGCAGACTCCAAGCAAAAATGGCAACGATGCGATCAACTGGGCGGCACACCAAACATCCAGAAGTGTTCTCGCGATACAAAGTGCCAGAGATGCAAACATTTCAAGCTGTTCCTGGAAGTTTGTCTCTTTTCGAGGATGCTCGATGCCATTTGGCGCCAAGCGAAGGGTTTCTGTTGTTGTTGAAGGCTCCGTCGACGTCGTCGTGGTGGTCTTATCTTCATCATCGTCTTTCTTCTTGTCTTTATCCTCCTTCTCATCATCTTTGCCGCTGATGGCTTCGGATATCATTTTAATCCCGATATCAGCCATCGAGGACCCATTTGCGGGAGTGCTTTCATTGCTCGGTCTCGGCGCGATTGTTGTTGTGGTCGATGCCGGTGTGGTCGCTGTGGTTTTTCGTTCCGGTTCAGGGGTTTCTGCTCCAAGGGACGCAATGGCATCAGCTTTAGCCTTAGCTCGAGCTCGGGATCCTGCGGTCCGACCCGCACTGGCACGATTCCGATGGCTTTGGATGCGGGGTTTTGGGGCTGATAAAACGGGGCCGAGGACGGGTTCCGGGATGACTTCATCATCGTCAACGGCTTCATCTGGGACCTGTTTGGAGTTGAGCGCACGTTCTTCTGTCCGGGCTCGATTTCCAGCTGTTCTGCCATTCTGTCGATTACGGTTACTCTGCCTTCTGGGCTTTTTCGTCGATGATAACGGCTTCACCTTGACAACCTCATCAGTCTGTGAAGCTGCGTCTTTCCCGACTTCTCGAGGCGACATACCATCATTATTTTTAGCATGCTTTGGTCGTTTGCGCAATCTTTTACGCTTTTTTACCGGTGCTGGAACTTGCTTTATCCGAGTTGTCTTCATTTTGATCGACTGAGCCCCCTCTGGCTCTGGATGTGACACTGGAAGCTGCTCGATCAACACCACTGATTCTACGGATGTGCTTTGTTGAGAATTTTCACCGGATAGACGGTTTTTGTGTTTTCGCTTCGGGACCAATTCCAACTTTTCGTCGCCATTATTGATTTCTCGCTTTTTCCGTTTCAACAGCATTGGCGCCATATCATCGAATAATATTGCCGGATCATTGTCCATCAGTATTTTTAATGAAACATCCTCAAACTTTCCACTGCTAATCAATCTCGGCACTGTTGAGTTGAACTCGATAACACGCAAATTCCGCACACTTCGACCATTTTCGCGTTCCGGATACAGGATCCGAGGACTGAACCCAGTTCCACTGCTTACTGATGTTGTGCTGTTGTGGCGCATGAGAAGGCAGCTGTAGTCGAATACATGATATTCTACAATTTTTTTGTTAATTTTGACCCAACGCCCCACAGCGCCCACCAAGTCAGCCAATTCGCAGCGACCGGACCGCGCGAAGGGGGCGCGAGGTGTCTTTACAAAATCACCAAATTACTCAATTTAAACATTTTTAATCCCAGTTTTTTTTACGTTTTGGGGTTACATAACATGTTTTAGCTTACACCGGTTCAGAATCACTAATATAGAAAAATCTTAATACCACAAAAAATCGAAAATTCCAGCGGCATTTTCAAAATGACATAACTTTTTAGTTTGAATAGATTTTGGTCTCAAACTTTGAAAGGCCCTCGAGGAAACTTATACGAACAGAACTGCATTTGGTTGGTACGGAGTTCTATGGCCATTTTTGTGAACCGATCAAAAAACCGTCATTTTCACCGTTTTTGGTGCATTTTCGTCGTTTTTTTCAGTGAATTCAAATGTTATTCTTTTTTAAATACTTCAGAAGTCGTTAAGAAGGTATCACGCGCATTGGCAGACTATTGGACGCGAAGCTAGCAGTCGCAGCCTAAATTTCAAAAAAAGGTCTAAATGCCAAAAATATTCAAAAACCCATGCAATAATTAAAAAAACGTTAGTATGCATACCGAAAAACTGATACGTGGCTTCAAAATTCGAATTCTCATTTTTGTAGTAAGTTGGGTCACCTGCAGGAAAAATTAGTGATTGTAAAAAAAACCCTACTGTATACTGCCATTTTTGTCTAAATGTCACTTGAACGCATTAAAAAGCAAAAACTTTACTTTGACCCTTTTCGAATAAAAAAAAACGACGAAAATGCACCAAAAACGGTGAAAATGACGGTTTTTTGATCGGTTCACAAAAATGGCCATAGAACTCCGTACCAACCAAATGCAGTTCTGTTCGTATAAGTTTCCTCGAGGGCCTTTCAAAGTTTGAGACCAAAATCTATTCAAACTAAAAAGTTATATCATTTTGAAAATGCCGCTGGAATTTTCGATTTTTTGTGGTATTAAGATTTTTCTATATTTGTGATTCTCAGCCGGTGTAAGCTCAAACATGTTATGTAACCCCAAAACGTAAAAAAACTGGGATTAAAAATGTTTAAATTGAGTAATTTGGTGATTTTGTAAAGACACCTCGCGCCCCCTTCGCGCGGTCCGGTCGCTGCGAATTGGCTGAGTTTTGGGGGGAAGGGTGGGCGCTGTGCGCCCACGCCAGACCACCTACCTCGAAAAAGCCATCCACCCATAAGCAAGCATTCGATCGACACAATCCCAATCAGCCAAGACCAGGCTGGCATGCATCCAAAATAGGATCTTCTCCTGAAATAGCTTGCATTTTAAATCCCTTATCTTCACATTTTTGACCATCAAAGAAACAAACAAACCCATCATTCCTGGCTTCCACCCCATTCCGCGTCACTGTAGTTCCACCAAAATTCATTTTGTATTGTTGTTATTTCCCGGATGTGTGCTACATGTACGCATCAAAAATACATTTCCTGAAGGAAATCCGGTCAGTAAAATTAGTCATTCGCGTGGATAAGCCCACTAAAAAAGAAGAAAGACACCAACACGCCAAAAAGTCTCGAAATTCATGTCCTGTCTAAAGGTCGGCGAATTTTACGCTCGAAGTCACGCGCAATGAGGCTTGAAGTGAAACACAAAATGGTAAAATTAACTTGTAGTCAATTTTTGACCCTTTGAGATTCCTAAAAGGGCAAACTAGCAGCAATATTTTACCGATCGTTGTTGCCTCCACGTCAGCGCCTGGTTAGCTCAGTCGGTAGAGCACCAGACTCTTAATCTGGCTGTCGCGGGTTCGAGCCCCGCATCGGGCTTATTTTTTTTTTTTTGGAATTGCAATGCTAAAAAGTGATATCATTTTGATAACACTGACGGTATCAAATTGAATAAGTAAACCTCATTAAAAATGCATTTTTTTGCAAATGTTGAAATTGCACTGGTGTCTGTAGACGATAGAGGCGCGCTCCAATGGGGTAATGTGATATGTTGAAAAAATGTTTGAAATAGGCTATCCATTTGCAGACGGCAGACAACAAATTGGGAATGATAAGATGACTGCATTTCAAAAAAGTGATGACTTTCCAGGAAAAAGTCAAAAAAGGAAAAAAACTGTAAATAGCCATTTTTTGAAAAGTCAAAATTGCATTACAATAGAACGCAAATCAACAATAAACTTTAACACAATAAATAATTTCATTTTTTCCACAAAAGAATAACCCTAGTCGCAGCATGACATCGTCAAAAAACGGACTGCCGAAAAGGAATCGCTTTGCCGTCTGGAGGGCGCCGTTCTCCCAGGAGGCCGTCGAACTTTAACCAAAAATATGCATAAGAACGCCTTGAACGATGCCGACGGCATGGCTATGTACAGTTCGGATGCGAGTGGCTATGGATACGTCGGGAAGTATGATGCTTGTTGCAGCATGCTGACGAACTTCAAGCCCAAATGACAGATGTGTTCGCGCTGGAGTTTCAATGGAAATTGTGGTTTTTGGAATTTTAATGCCGCTCTAATGTAAAATCGAGGCATGAAGGAAAGAAAACAATGGCCAGGGGAGGGTATTTGGATAAGATGGGAAGATGGGACTTTTGTGTTTATGTTGATGTGAGCCGCGAAAACAAACGTGATAAAGGGAGATTTGTGGGTGGGCATACATGTCGTAAGCCGTGGCATGTCACCTCGTTAGGGGCTGTGTTGTCAAACGGAAGTCATGGAAGCGTTGAAGGGCTAAACCGAAGGGGTAGGGGAAACTGAAGGTTGCTTAAATTAGGCATTGGATGTGGGGATTTAGTCATCAGGTGGGTGGGGTGGAGCGGTGTTTACGGTTGGCGGGTTTTTGGGTTGGTTTTAAATTTTATTGAATGTTGTCCGCAAAGTCAAATATGTTTTCCAAAACAATTCATCAAATTTGAGGAACGAGAAAGCCTAGACAAAATAATTCTTTTGAAAAAAAGTTTAATTTTGCCGTAATTTTTTTACAAAAACATTTGCGGTACAAATTCCCAACTATAATTTACTTGTAATTTGTTTAAAACAACGTCTAAACCTGATTCCAACCCGGAAACACCTCCAAAACATCCAAAAACCCAACAAAATTCCCCTTTTCCGCCTTCTAACCACATTTGAAGCAACATCCCACCAAAAACCGAAAAAAAGACAGTCGACAAACGACCTTTGAACGCCCCCTCCTCCGGCCAACAATGGCAATGATGACTCTGCTGACAAGCCAAGATGCCATTGTGTCTTCGCTCGTTCGCGAGCCATCGGTACTTACTTTTCTTGGGAGGGTCAGACCCTTGTCAGCCGACCCCCTGACGCCTGAGGCGTTGAGCGTGACGGTTTAATCAGCGGAACGCCATGATGTAAGACGAAAAAAAGTTGAAAGATAATGAAGACCCCATGGGCCCAAGCCAAGAAGGATGAGTTTATTTATGGGTCAGACTTTCTTGAAAAGTACAACTTGAGTGTTTGAAAACATCAAGTGTTTTGATGGAAAAGTACAGAAAACAAGCACAGGCAAATGTAAACTCAGTAGAAAGAAGGCATAGAAAAAACGGCATTTGCAACCGGAAACGAATCTGCAGACGCTCAAATGGTCAAAAACAATATCCACCGGGGCTTGGGTTACTTTGGTTGGATGAGTTCCAAAGGCAATCCCTGGGGGCGGGGTGTGGTTTCCTGTTTGAGGCGTTTTTTTGCATTGTTAATTTGGTGGAAATGACGAAAATAGTGGACTTGGGGTTGGATGTGGACTGATTGATGGTGGGCACTATTGTAAATATGGGGGGTCTGCATCGAGTTGATGGAAACTTCCGGAAATTTCAGAAGCGAAAGCATTCCTGGCAATTTTTAAACCAATAAAAGCCATCAAATTACTCGAAACAGCGGACACGCCTATTTTAAGCCAATTTAAAACCACCAAATCAGACACAATTTCCAACTTTGACCTCTGAACGAGTGCCACCCGTTTCAAACGGCTTGTTTGTCTCAGGCAATCCAAATGCCCTGGAGCACCCCGCTCAAACGAACGCTAAACTGAGTTAGCAGCAAACTACCAATTTGCAATCAGAGGGCAGTCTACTGACGGAATTCTACTGTAATATTGTTACGCTCAATGTTACTGGAAACAATTTACAACTTAGACATGGGTGGGCAAGTTATTCTCCAAACGTAAGTAACTACAAAAAAAGCACGAAACACTTACCAACCCCATATTTTCATTTTCATTTTCATTTTTATTTGCATACCCGGAGTACACTGAGAAAAAGGTAACAAAAAACATACAATTAAAAAGGTAGGTAACGTAAGTAACTACAAAAAAAGCACGAAACACTTACCAACCCCATATTAAGTGGATAAACAAAGGATTACCGCAGGGCGTAACTAAAGTACAAATACGCGTAAGCAATAAATTCATATTGCGCCCCTAAAAAGAATGGAAATAGCCACTAGGCACAAATAAATGCATCAAAGCTCAAGCAAGGCGTTGCTTGTTTTTTATGTATGAATAATTAGGGCGTCCCTGAGGCTGTTTCCGAGGGTTGATAAAGATGGGTTGGAAATAGCCAAGGAACACAGTCAATAATTACAGGATGGATTAAAATGGCGCAATTACGGAAATTATTGCAAGGGGTTTTTGCAGACGACGACGTTCCGGATGTATGGCAATGGCAACAGTTTCAATGGGTCGAAATATACGGCTAGCTTTTCAGCGTCTTGGAACAGTTTATGCACACATTTATGGCAACTATAACGAATTTAGGCTATTAACGCGCTCAAATGCGGCTGTAAGAACAAAAAATGTGTGACAGAGGGGTTGGTTGCGTCGTTAATGGCAATTAGCTTCAAAGAAAGCATTTGAATACTTTATTTTTGGATTTTACTAATCTTTGTCAGTCTTTTTGTTTCCAAGAATAACTTTCAAACGAAGGTCGCCGGATTCACTTATTTTTACAATAAGATGAGGGGGTTTTGAAGAATTCAAACAACTATTAATAAAAGCAGCCCGCTGCAAAAACAATGTTCAAACAGTCCAAATAGAAGACGAAAGTCAACACTGAAAAAAGGCACAAATTGCATATTTGCCGACTGTGTCATGGGAACGGTGCCTCTGGCACTCCACTTGAAAAACGACAGTGTGGCATTGCGGCTCGGATTTCGAATTCTACCGCAATTCAAAATGAAAATTGCGTTGACGGAAGTGTGGCGCCGGCTATAAACGCCTGTGGGCTTTATAGGGGTGCTCTTCATGATATCCTCTTTCCTGACCGATGTCCACTTGACACGTGACATGGGGAGTGGATATGTATGGTGGTTGTTGGAGGCTACTTTGAGTGTATTTTGAAGCGTTGTAAAGTTTTTATATTTAAAAAAGTAGAAGAGAAAATCTGGAACGAAAGTAACAGGAAGAAAAATAAAGCTTGTACACGTCTATAAACATTTGTTAAATTGAAAAAGTCATCAAAAAAAATGTTAAATAAGTTTTGAGATAATAAGAAAACGAAAAAAAGTTTCCTCTCCGTCCGGGAATCGAACCCGGGTCTCGCACGTGACAGGCGCGGATACTTACCACTATACTAACGAAGACGTGTGAACAAAACCTCCAAGTGCGGCCAGATTGCAACCCCATTTCAATCCCAAATGCAATAATTTACAAAAATCAGACTAAAATATGCAATGACGTAAATATCCTACGTATAAAACTTACCATAATTACTTCCAATTTAATGTTTTTTTACAAAAAAACCAATGCAACTGCGCATAATCTACCCTCAAATCCAAATTGTAGCTACAAAATGGTAAACAGTAAACAGACCCACCACCCACAAGTTACATAAAAACATGAATTATGCGCATTAAAAACAAGTATTATAAATTCTGCTTGGAATCTAGGCATTAAGTCATTCGTTGAACCCTTTTATTCAAACCCAAAAGCAAAATTATTATTGTTATTAAAAGAATGCTACTGTCAACATAATATCAGCTAAGAAAGCTTTACCAAGAAAAGGCACAAAATAAATAATAAAAACCTCTAATAAATAAAATGACTGAAGAGATACCACAAGCTAAACGGGCAGGAATGTCGAAAAGGTAGGTTTTAACCGAGGTAGTCGGGCAGCTTGATGCGCATGAACATACGGGTCGTCAGGAAGGGGATAATGACACAGGCGAAGCCCAGGGACAACATCATAATGCGGTTGTTTTTGGAGGTGAGCGGGTTGTTGCAGCGGTCGAGGATGATGAAGCCGAGGCCTGCAAAAATGCAGTTGAAAACTGTCTTTAAAAAAGGTAAAAACCAAAACAAACCTCCAAGCAAAAACATGAAACTCGCGACAAGTCCTTCCATGATGTACTGACCATTGATGCGGTACGGCAAGATAGCCACAGGCCGTTGGTTGCCGCGTTCATCGACTGTCGAACCTGAAACAATAGAAATATATATAACGAATCTCAAAAGCCACAAAAAACGCACCAATGCTCGGCGGCTCGTTGATAATGTCGTAGACAATGCCCCCGGTGACAATGAAGTAGGTGCCCAGAATGACGGCAAAGACTTGCATCGGCGATGGAAGCTGAAATAAACCGAAATTAGAAGAAAAGTTCAAAATGAAGTGAAAAGTCGACTTACATGGAACCATTTCGGTGCCTGGATCCTCAAATGCGGCGGATCGATGACTGTGAAGATGGTGTTGTTGAGAATGGCATCCATGACGACCTCCTGAAGGCAAAACAGTCAATATTCGACGAAGTAAACAGGTTTAACGCGACGAGAGCGATCCACGTTGGCCAAATTGTGGATGGGTAGATAACAGGGCAGCTGTGTGGGGAAATTGCGTCTTGACGGAACATTTTGTTTTAGTGTAAAAAAACCGCGTATGATTGAGTAAAAATAAATGTTAAAAAGAAAATAGTTGTAATAGTTCCGTGTGATACGTGGTTGCTTTTTTGTTTTTAGTTATCAACGCTTGCAGAAACCGTTGCAAATATAAAAACGTTAAATGAAAATGTGTGCAGCTTGCGAAAAGACACTTTTTCTCGTTCCCGTTCACACACACAATGATGGAGTTGTTCGCACTTTGCCAACAATGTCGACAAAATCTGTTCTAAAAGAAAGCGTAAATACGGTGTTACCCAAGCGCAAACAGGCTTTCTGACCTCCACATCGTTCCATAGAACTAGTATTAGTATATTACGTATTTATCTACACTTCTTCTACTTTAGTCGCTGCTTCGCTAAAATGTCTTACACTTCGAAAAAACAACTGACCAATAATACTTGCTCGCCACCGATTAAGCGTATTAAAAAAACTTCAAATTTATGGCTTTCGCATTTTTACAATGGATTTCAAGTATCTGCGATGTCAAACTCAAAGCAAAGTCTCATTGTATTTAACGACAAAAGTCCTATCTACTGTGTAGAGAAGGAATTGATTCTTACTAACGTTGGCGTACAACACCTGACTTCTGAAGTATTGAAAAACGTTCTTCTCAAATGTGAGAGCATGCATTTTAATTATTGCTACTATAAAAGTAAACTTTTTGAAGCGTTGTCAACGAATTCTGTAACCGACATCTCGTTTTGTGGGGAATCTGGTATATATACATTTAACTTTACTGATCTATTGACAGCATTTCCAAATCTTATAACGGTTAATATGCAAATGATGGACGTTCCGAGTACGTGGATGACTGATATTATAAAATGCGGTAAAACCCAACTACAGGAGCTGACATTTTATGTAACCGCTTATCATTTCCCCTCTTTTGACTTAAAAGAACTTTTGGAGTTTGCAAAAGTAAGTATTGTTTATACTTTAAATAGTTTAGGTAATTTACAACTGATTTTACAGGCGCAGAAAAGTGGTTTCCGCCTAAGTATCAACATAAAAGATACATTTGAAGAATTAAAAGGATACTTTTCAAAGTTAAAGCATCAAATTTTAAAATACCGGCTTAGAGAAAATTATGGAACTACTTGTTCAGATTGTATTAGCATAGCGGCTGAGTATAGATCCTGTTTTGGTTATGTGGAAATCAACGTTGTGCACGTGCACCCCGTCATTCACGATACATGCAGTAGTCCTGATGATTCTATGTTGTAATGTTCGAATTTCAATCATGCTAAGAGTTACTATTTTAACTTTTTTACAATAAAAAACATATTAGTAAACATTTGAATCCGTTACTTAATTTATGTGTTAGTATGACAAGCAACTGAAACCATTAATATTCAAATTTTAAAATGAAAAACAACCGATTAGCCAAAACTCAGTAAATAAGTGCATTATAGGTATTTTTTTCAGTAATCTGTTAAAGAATTGGCTTAACAAATTACTAAACTAAGACAGGTTTTTTCTCGGTCAAAGGACGCATAATTCCCAGCGGTTGTCTGCGCGCATTGTGTGCTGTTCACACTTTGCCAACAGTTTCCTCACCTTGACCCTCGTTGAAATCCTCGAATCCGATTGCCTTTTCCGACGCCCCAGAAGTCTCCAACCATGTCAGTACTGATTGAAACCACCATGGGCGACATCGTCGTTGATCTGTTCATCAAGGAGCGTGCAAATTGTTGCCGAAACTTCCTCAAGCTCTGTAAAATCAAGTATTATAACTTGTGTCAAATTATGACCATTGAGGTATGTCTTTTATATATATTTTTGCCCCTAGTTATGTTGCTTTGTACATTTTAACATTGTTAATGGTTGTATCTTCCAGCAAGATTACATTTTCCAAACCGGCGACCCGACCAACACCGGCCGCGGTGGCGAAAGCATCTTCGGCGTGTTGTACGGCGATCAAGCCCGTTATTTTGATATGGAGCTCGTCCCGAAGATCCGTCACAACAAGAAAGGCCTCATCTCGTTCGTGAACAATGGCTCGGATGAAATTGGAAGTCAGTTTTTCATTACACTGGCCGATGATCTCGACTATTTGGACGGGAAGCATTGTGTCTTTGGCGAGGTCAGTGAGGGCTTCGAGACGCTGAGCGACATCAATACGACGCTCTGTGACGATAAGAATAGGCCGTTTCGGGATATTAGGTTGGTTTGAAGGTTTTTATTTTAATTTGGAGTGAAAAATATATATAAAGTTCGAAATTTCAGAATCGCCCACACGATCGTCCTGGACGACCCCTTCGGCGACCCCCCAAACCTCCCTGTTCCATCCAGATCTCCTTCCCCGAGCCTTGATTTGGTCACGGTCAGTTTTTTTTTGTGAACTTTTATCCGGTCCAATCGACCAAAACTCAGTTTTTCATTGTTTTTTCCATTAATAACCACCTAAATAATGACAAAAAGTCATGCGCTACCGGCAACGACCCATTCCGGTTTTTGTCACTTTTTGTACGAACCGATTTTATGTAATATACGATCTACGAAAACATGTGTGCCTCTAGGTTTGAAGTTCGTTCTTTCTGGCAGTTGCAGGAGTCACATGGTTTTGCGGGGGAGACCAAAGGCCTGCAGCTACAAAGGCGTCATGTCACTTTTTTGGTCGAACTTTAAAGGGTTAAGCGTGCCAGCTTGCGTTGAATTCGAAACGAATTTGGTGTTTTTAAACGGGTGTTGGTTGCATGCATGCATCGGTTTGATCAAAGAACAAAGCCCCCTTTTGCAGCGTTGAAATCGGTGAAACCGTTTCATGCATGGATAGTGGGAATTGAAACGGGGTGAAATCAAGTTTGCAAGTGGGAATCACGCTTTGTTTTTGTCTCAGATCTTTACAATGATCAAAATTAAGCGAGCATTGCATTGTCTGGCCTTCGGAATTCTAGTTTTTCTGGCTTTTAAAACCAAAATTTGGTCGTTTAAGTTTTAAACAAATGTCGTTGAAATGGGTTTGGAAGTTGAGTTGGCTTCCTGCAGACTAAGACTGATTACGTTGCAACTTTTGGTTTCTGTTTTGATCATTGAAAGTTTGGACTGGATAGAATCGAATAGCAACTTCAAAATTGGAATTTGCAGCAAACCAACAAAATCGCCCTGGATGAAAAGGTCAACGAAGATGAAGGCAAAACCGCCGAAGAGATCAAGAAAGAGATGGAGCAGAAAGAAATGCATGCCCAAGCCCAAATCCTTGAAATGATCGGCGATCTTCACTATGCCGACGAAAAGCCGCCCGACAATGTCCTCTTCGTCTGTAAGCTGAACCCAGTGACCACAAGTGAAGTCAGTTTTTTCCTTATTTTTCCCACGCCGACGAAAAATGATTAGTGTTTAACCCTTTTTGACGTCATTTTAATGACCTTTTTCGTCGGCGATGGACATCAGTCCCCCTGGGGACATGCATCCTTTTTTCGAGTTGTCTATAGAGGTGCATTTTAATTTTCTTAACCCCCTTTTCAGGATTTGGAAATTATTTTTGGTCGATATGGGGAAATTGTCGAATGTGAAGTTATCAAAGACCGTCGAACACAACAGTCCCTACAGTATGCCTTCATCGAGTTTAAAACGGTAAGACCAATCTTGTCTTAGAGTGCATCCGGTCCCCTGAAGTCGCTTCATGTTGATTCCTTTCAGCCCAAACAGTGTGAAGCGGCCTACTTCAAGATGGACAACGTGCTGATCGACGATCGCCGCATTCACGTGGACTTTAGCCAGAGTGTCGCTAAAAAGTTCACCTGGACGAAGAAAAAGGACGACACTGGTGAGTCGCTTGTTTTTCGACATGTTTGCCCGCTGTTATTGGGCTCCCTTTTTTGGTTTCTTCCTTTTTAATTCAGTCCTATGATGATGGGTCAGTTCCAACCATGGCGTCCGAGGTTGACATCAAAACCAATAACAACGGCGATTTGCCTTGTGTTTAGTTTGTTGATGCACTTTTTTCCGCTTCACGCATCGAAGAATTTAGTTCCCCCACCACCCCCGAAAAACGCCAGAAGAACATGTTTTAATACACATGTACAAACACAAAAAAACAACGATACATAATTGTACAATTGATAACAACACCCACGTGAAGGGGGCTCCTCTTTTTGGATGTTTGCTGTGATCTAATGCAGGAAAACAGTAACAGTATGCAGGTTTACGACAGTATTGTATAATGGTAAATTGACAAACGCAACAAATGAGATCGATGAATGTTTTTTCCTTAAAATTTGTGACTGTACCACGGCTCGAGGGATGTTGGTCATGGTTTTTTCGACGGATGCGTTGGTGATTCCCATGTTTTGGAAGTTGCAGCAATCCTGGTTGGTAAAAAGTTGGAGATAGAAGAAAGGCTGGGACATTGGTACAGTCCACATGGGATTTGATGACGATGGCAGCAAAAGGGGGTCTTATTGATAGCCTATAGGTTGAATCCGATGGATTAATGGAATCTAGAGGATTCTGTTCTCGTCTTCTTTCCTGCCCGTCCGTGGCATGCATACTTGGCGGTAGACGCGCATCTTCATGTCGGCCTTTTCGAAGACGCAATCGTAGTTGCTTCCGCATTGACACCTGGAATGGATAGAATTAGTCTTTGTCACAAACTATCATTGCTTCTCCGCAGAAGGTTTATGAATTATCGCCCGAAACAGGAAAACATGGGTGTGACTTTGCATTTTTCTGCATCTTTGAAGTTTGCATCCATGTATCCTACATTACGTGCGGAATGCAAGTTATTTCGAGCCCCTGTATATCTCCACATATGGGATTGCATCCACATCGTAGAAACTTATCACGGTTTAGTTCCCCTACTACCGTTTTCGCCCCGTGAATGACGTCAGTAGATTATTTTTCGTTCGACTTTGGTTCGCTTCCCACTGCAGGACTAAAGTAAGAATATCCGTCATATCTTGCACATGAATGTGCGGGGGAACATCGCAGTAGTATTGCGTCAGTTCTTTTGATTGACTCGTTTTGGCGCATTGCCCGGGGGTTAGGGGCACTCCCATTCACCCACCCATTCATCGCGTGTGATAGTTATGGTAATTGCTTTGAACGAGTTAACTTACCATGACTTGACCCATTTGAAGGGTGAATGGCTTGTTAGTGAGAAACTGTAGAATCCGCAAGGCTCTTTCATGGGTGTGCATTCGGGGGCGTCTAAGTCGTAGCTTGGTTCCTGTAATGATAAGGGTTTATCTTAGATTCACAGAAAGAGGTTTAAGCCTCTTACCGGAAACATATCAGCATTCATTCCCGGAGGGACAAATTTTGTCGCACTCGCAACCATTTCAACAATAACAGCAACTAACAATACAATAACAACAAAGCTTGATGTGTATGATGCCATGATTTGTGTGTAACACGAAAGTGTGCTGGGCCAAATTTAATTAACACTGAAAAAAGACCGTCAATGAGAAAGAGAAACCGATCGTCAGTTTTCGTATAGTATCGCCACGCTAGATGTCATGTTATGTGACTGATTAACCGTTTTGCTCTCGCGATAGTCGTGCACGTAGGTTGTAGGGGGCTGAATAAAAGAAAAACAAAAACAAAGGTGTGTTTTTGCCGCCGATGTCTTTGCACGGCCACCACCGCCGTAGCAGACGACATGGCAGCTGATTCCGTTTGAAAACGACCAAAGTGTGGCGCCAAGTACCCTCTTTTAAAAGTGTCTCCGCCTCGGGCTTGCACCCACTTTAAAGGCGGAGCCTGATTGCTTGATTCCAAGGGGTTGTGCCTCTCGACGGTACAAGTCGGTGTATTACACTGAAAAGATTACTGAAAACTGCATGGGAATTTGATGCAACCGAAGAGATCAATTCTGAGTTCAACATTGACGTTACAAAACAATTAAACTTTTTTATTTCAAATAGTTTAAAAACGATAAAAGCTTTTCTGCGTCATTTTGGAGTTTGACCATCACTATTTTTAAAACTACAGTAACCATTTTATAGCCTGTCGTAAATTTAGAACACTTACAGTAGTCCAAAAATCGCTGAAACTCGTTGAATTCACGTTTGCCTTTGCAAACATGTCTAAATTTGTGTTTGAATCTAAATGCTTCCTGTCCTTTTAATGTTTATTTCTGTAAAAAGGTCTCCAGGAAAAGCATTGTGTGTGGCGATAAGGTGGTTGTCTATTTTCGGAGTACGAGTTTCCATTAAACGCTTGTTGCAAGACCGTGACGCCTTTCCTCGACGGCTGTTTGTATAGATAAAGTCGGCGATGCGTGTAGTGTAGTGACCTCGTGGGAATACTTTAACAGGAAGCATAATGCGAGTATTTTTATGGCAACTTTAAGCGCAAAAAAATTAGACTGACGTCGTTGTGAAAGTATTTAGAAAAAAGTGAGAACGAGACGGTTTCGATCGGGTTTTGTGACAGTTTCCGTGAAGCAAATGAGTTATTGACCCTGACCATGAGTTGTCATAAATCAACGAGCCATTATCGGGTGCACGTCGTTCTCAATGGGTGCTAACTTGATTGAGAATGATACTCAGTGCCTCGAGGCACCGATAACAAGTGATATCAGATCGGATTACACCGTTTTAGGCGTCAAAAACTCAGTTTATGCCAAATCAAAGGTTAAAGTTTACGTGAATTCAATTTCAATGCGGCGACTTATGCTGCATCGAAATTGATAACCTTTTTACATCCGGGTTGGGTGTAGAAAGGAAAAGTTCTTGACCTGGCTTCGGGCCGATAGTTGATAAAGGAATTTTGGCGTGCTTACAAGAGTCGTTAAAGTAGGTCACTGTCGTTAGCTGGTTTAGCATGGACATGAAAAAACAAAGCAACGAAATGTGGAAGTGCACTTTTACGGGAGTGTACTTTAGCGCAATTGGTTTCTGTTTTGATACAAGAATAATCGCATAATTGACAGTTAAATAATGGTTCTTGACCGATGGGAGAAAGATGCTTTTTATAAATTTATAAAAAATAATCAGGAAAACAATGTCAACTTTTTTGCAGAACCGTCACCGCCGCCGAGGAAGAAGGCGAAGAAGGAACGACGACGCTCGCCGTCAGCCAGTCCTGAACCGAAACATCGTCGAAACCGGGACCGTAAAGACGTGTCGCCAGAAGGGCATCGAAGCCGTCGTCGGGAGCGAAGCCGAAGTCCAGATCGTCGTCGGGAGCGAAACAGGAGTCCTGAACGCCGTCGTAGTCCTGATCGTCGATCGCGGAAGCACGAAGAAAACCGACGGCGCAAATCACCGGAACCAGAGCGTCGACGGAAGAAGTCTCCTGAACCAGAGCGTCGTCGCCACAAATCTCCCGAAAAGAAGCGTAGCCGTCGTGACTCACCTGATGATGATCGTCGTCGACGGCACGATGACGATCGTGGCAGCAGCAGTCGGCACAAGTCACGGGATGACCGTCGGGACAGAAAGTAGAGGCTACCGTGACTAACTTCTACCGATTGCCGGCATCACTGGTATCATTTGTAATAACTTGCCAGATGGCATTGTTTGTATCATTTGTTTTGGAACCGTTTTTTGTCGATTCCAAGTATTGTGGTCTTGTTTCACTCGAATAAAGTTCCAAAAAATCGCTGTTAAAACACAGTTTATCAATCCACGCAATGGCTACTCGAAATTACATGAGAAAATCCGTGTCCGGACCCTGCCATCTCGAAATATCCACAACGGACGTCATTGACCAGTTGTCGGGGGTGCTCATACCTGTCGCCACTGTTGTGTCAGCTTTTTATTTACGGCTCAAGCATATTGCCTTTCATCGATGACACACTCTACGTGCGATGTGTCAAACCGATTGACAAACATGAATCTCGGCCGAACCTATTAGTTTGATGTCCACATGGCAGACCCACTTTTTTACGCTCAACCTGAACTAATTAATTACGGTAGCAAGAAATAAAAAGGTTTCTGCAATCATTGTAAACTAAAAAGGGTTGACATAAACCCGTAAAAAGCATTGGGTGGTGGTTTCAACGAAAGGGCTGACCACAAAGAAGTATCAGAGGTTGGTTGTCAGTAGCTTGCTTTGGTTGTCAGTCGAATTGACACCAGCTTGACAGTATCGACCCATATAGGGTTAACCTATGCACTGCTTTCACGCAAATTACAATGTGCCTCGTGGGGGCTGACCATGTGTCGCTTTGACCTTGTCACTTCTGAAGCGTCGTTTTACGCCTAATTATTTGATTGCATGGTTAACCGACTCGTGGGCTGTCAGGTTAGTCATTCCATTCATTCAAGATGCTCGAAATAAGTTGCATAGTTTTGAGTGACCTTAATTCGGGGTCGAGACCACCAAATAAACCAGTCTTGACGAAATACTTCGCATGGTTAGGCTACAGTATGCCTTAATAGGCCTATATCGTCGTAATTACCAAAGAAGACTCAATGTTAATTCAAAAATTGAGTCATTGATTGCATAATCTGATCAGCCGAGATGGCACGGGCCATGACACAGCGATAGTACTACCAATAATCATTAGGATGACTCATTGAACGCCCAAAGTCAAAGTCAAATTGGTCAGTTGCGTTCTTTCACGCGCAAATTGGATTCCACCCAGACGACCCGCCAAAGGACAACATATTTACCGCGGAAACGGTTCATTCATGACGTCTGTCCATCCAGAACACCGCAGAAACACCCCGAAATGAAAATAGAAAGTTTTTCTAGAACGCGATCAAGGCCATCTCAAAGTTTCACTTTATTAAGTCAGCAAAATCCCGTTTTTCATACATGTCAAAAACGAAGAAAACACAGTTTAAACAAAAAACAGTTACTTTATTATGTACAGGTTAGGCGTCGGTTGACCCACCAAGAACCAGACCCGATTGGGGATCTCACGCGTCGCGACGTCGTCTTATCATTGACTTTGACATGGTCAATGATCGAGACGTTCGACATGTTCCCAGCCTTCCTGAAAAAACAAGCAAATTTTGCAGATGAGTTTTTTGTTCCTTGTTTTCGAAATCTGAGATTCGAGAGTAAAGCGTTTTTAGACATTTGAAGGGCTGGCCAGACAGCCAGCGGCATGGCAGTCCAAAAAATGTCCAGACAAATCAGTCTCTTTGTGTAAAAAAACGTGAACATACCTCGCCACTGATGCATTCAATGCTGCCGGTGCCGGTGTCATCGGTGAACCTGATAGCCGCCAAGTTGTCCCTGATCTCACGATAGATGGCATCCTTGTGGTCAAGACGGCCTAGTTGTTTTGGTGGCTGAAAGATGGAAATTTCGTCATTTGTCAAAAACTTCCAAATTTCAATTTTTTGCATTCTTTTTTTAGCCGGCCACCAATGGCGACCTTTCAAGTTGATCTTTGCCCCAGGGCAAATAGCCCGTGTCATATTTCATCTCAAAAGCAAAGCCGGTGACAATTGCTATCCACCTTCTTGTCTTAAAAAAGGGACACAACGGCATTAATGCTACCCTCGGGCATGCTAAACAACCTCAAAAGTGAATCATGTCGACAATATCCAGGCAGGGGTGGGGGTTAACATAAGCCCTGTGGCACAGACCCACGCAAAGTGTCACTTTTCGCATGGATAACGGCAAAGAGACCGTCGTCCAGAAATAAGCGCAATAGAAATAGTGAAGAAAAAAAGCAAGTGTCATTGGCCGGTTTTGACAGCGGTGGCCACTATGTGAGATTTTAAAATAAGGGGCCTTTGACGCCTACGTGGGATTTTGGAGAAAAAAAGTTGAAAACGCTTTTTGAAAAGTTAAAAAACGCACCTTTTCACTCTTCATGACTTCCTGGCAAAGGCGCAGATTGTTGAAGGGCTGTTTGAAGGACAGTTGCTTCGCATCGACACCAATGTTCAAGCAAATCATGACCACAGCCAAATGGAGAGCGAAGATGGAGACTTCGAATTCGTCCCGGGTCCAGCTCGTGTTTTGGTAGAGGTTTTCGACGTTTTCCTGCAAATTGGATGCCTAAGTTTGATAAACATAAAAAGTAAAGTTACCTTGAATGTGATAAAGACATTCAAAGCCTTGCTCAAGTCAATGACAAACTTGGCAACATAGCCAAGGCCCATAATGGCATCCTGGGTCTCTTTCGGCAGATTTAAGCTTGTCGTATGTTCAATATCGCTCAGAATTTTGGAGTAATTGCCGTCACTGGGAACGTAGCACTTGTTCACCTACAAGAAACCACCATTGAAACGTTAATTTAGGAGAAAAAGTGAAAAAATACGGTAGCTACAGTAACCGAAAAACCCAAACCAACCTGATAATAGTTCTGCGTGACCAAGTTCCGCTTCGCCACCTCATTATACCGGGGTAGCGTGTTCCGATCGAAGGAAAGAGCATCGTTGATCTGCTCTGCGACCCGATTCACGTCGGAATCGTCCTCACGGTACGCGACTGGCTCCATTTTGACGAACTTGCTGAGGTCGTCGTAGACGTGGTAGGCGACTTTTTTGTACTGAAATTACAAAATAGAGTTTGCAATTATTTGAAAACTTCGAAAACGGCAAAAACAAACCCTCAAAAAGACATCATTCAAATCAAAAGCCTCCTGTGCAGCGTGTTTTTGGCTGATTGTGCTCTTGTGTCGGGCGACCTTTTTCTAAAAATTAACCTTTTTCATATATATTTTCAAAAATTGAGTAATCTTACCTTGAGGACATCAATATTTTGATAAAGTTTCGCCGCATTGTACTTCTTCCTTTCCCTTTCTTTTGTCAGTTGAGCAATCGATGCCCTCTTTTGTCGGAGAAGTTCCTGAAGTTCGTCGACACGGCTCTTTGTGGTGTAGTACTGGGCTTGGATTCGGGCCTGGAAAGTTATTTGTAATGTAAAAATGCCAATTACAAATCAAATTTCGACGCAATGTTGAAATTTATATATAAATTTTCTCAAACCAGACTTACAGGTTCTTCCAAACGTGCCTTCAGGGCATTGCCAATCTCGGCCTTTCGTCTGGCATGCTCTGACCTCTTCCTCCGGATGTTATTCGGCTGAAAGAAGACGGTGTTCACGCAGGATGGGCAGTACATCTCGACGTCGGAGCGCTTGCAGCACGGGCATTTGCGTGTATCCGGCATGACGAATCTGAAGTATTTATATATAATTTGAAAGTAAATGAAGTTGGAGCGGATTGGTAAGGGTGGGGATGGTAGAATGGGAGCAGCTGTTGCAGGATTATCGACTATTTACCCGGACGGGGGTCGCCGTGAAGGAAGAAGGAGGGCGGACAAACCGGACAGGTTCATTTTGTAAAGGACGCATTGGTGCTGGCAAAGTGTCCATCGGGTCGGGTCCTCTCACCTGGGACATCCTCCGCGCGGTTCGAATCGACCCTCCGGCAGTCCACCCTATCCGCTTACAACCTGTAATAGCCATAAAAGCTAACAAAACCTACGTCATTGGCGATATATTCCGCCGAGCCTGGGCCTTCTGCACGATCCCCGATGGCAAGGGGGACCCGAAAGTGTCGGATGCTGCGGCCAAGCCCCGCGGCAATGAGTGCCCGAAGCCATTATCGACGAATAGGCCGACTCGGCCTGGGGTTCTGGCGCGGCGGTGGATGTCATCTGAAAACCCAGCTTGTGAAGATGTTGACTTTATAAGGTAAAGGGGTAAAAAATACCTGGAGATGGTGAAAACTTGAAAAAAGGGTTGTCGAGCAGGTTAGTTACAGGTAGAGACGACATGGTTGGCAACTATTATCAATTGCCAGAGGCTAGGACGGATGAATGCAGAGGTAGAAAAGAGATTCGAGTGAGATGAGGCAGTTGGAAGCACGAGATCCAACCAACCCCCTGCACTCGCTCAGCTGATCACGCGTGCGGGCGCGCGTTTCACACTTGGGTGTTGTACACGCTTTGCCAAAAATGGCGCGGATCTGGCTGGGACGGGCTTTACCGTAGTTTTTGAGGTGTTTAGTTGCTTTTTTGATGTTGGAAAAACTTTTTTACATAATTACTACGTCGTATTGTAATGACATGGAAAACTGGGAATTGCGATAAGAATTTTTTACAAAACAAAAGATTTCAAAAATCCCTTTTTTTTATTTTGCAAGTTAAATTTAAACTGCAAAAGTAAGTTCTTTACGTTTTATTTATTTATAAATAACCCCGACCATCTGAGCTCCACTAAAGCCAACCCAAACAAACACCAACCCCCAAAAATACGGTTCCAAAGATTATCCCCCTTCCGAACCCACATGCACATTACATGGCCACCATTCATATCGACGTGCAAATTCCTAGAGTTTGTGGTTTATTCACATGTTTATCTTCCAAAGTACCTGTTTTTCAATAAAAGTACAAAAACGTGCCAAAACGTCGACCCCCTAACTATATTTAAACAAACCAACTTTGCTAAAATACAAAGTGCCTTCCTTGATTTGCATCACTAATAGTCCCACTTTATCGGTCTTGCGATCTATCTGGCAGAGGACCCGACCGAGGAAGTGCACTGTGAACCCGCTTTGTGTGTTGTCCTACATTTTTCGTGAGTTTTATACAATTCCTAGCTGATCGGGCTCGCATTCAATTGTTTCACCTTCACCCCGTCACTACCGGACGACGAGGGTGTCCCGGCTGCTTGATAATGCGCTTGATAGGTGATTGACTCGCGACCAGCGGCGGTGATACTGATAAAAGTGAACTGTCGGCGATGGTGGTGGTGGTGGCGATGGCGGACTTTCAGAGAACAGTTTTGTCAACTTTGTCTTTGAGGGTTTGCATTAGCCCTCGGATGCGTGGATTCCGCGTGATTTGGGGGTTTGCTGAACGCTGTGATTGCAGAAACTGGTTTTGGCCTTTGTTTTTGGACCCATTTTTGGGTGGAGATGGACGTGATTTGGTTTTTTTGCAATGTTATGGCCAGTTGAGCTTTTTGATTTTAATGGTTGAGCGGTCATTTGCGTTTGGACGGGTCGAATAGCTTATGCTATGCTTGCTAGGTTAATTGGACTGAAACATCTGCCAAAAATTATCGTGAAAACTCACTCATGCCATTTGAGTTATCTTTTCACCCTTTCTGGACCTTCTTAGCAGCCCTTTTTGATTGACAGTGATAGCTGCCCGCTTAATCGATCACTTTCTCCGTGATGAAATTGACGTGCTTTTTCGACTTTGAACGTTCAACTTTCGACCTCCAATAGCTCAAATCATCCATTTCCAGCCTATACCATGTCCACCCCGACGATAGCAACCGATCGAACCCTCCATGATGTCCTTGAAGCTACAGAAACCTATGAAGAAGTCATCAAAGCCGTGCATGAAGCCGAGGGCGATGAAACCATGCCAGAAGACGACCCCAATGGCAATGTGAACACAGTGACCGGTGAAGCAAAGCCGCGATGGGGTCCGAAACATGCTGGAGCACAGCATTTGGCGTCGTTGTACAGTCGTGAGAAGCGGCTCCAAGAAGTTGTCTGCACAGTGGTCTCATTGGCGCTTTTTGTTACTGTATCGGTAGTTTTGATTGCCAACTTTAAAACGGCTTACATTGTTCAAGTCATTGTTGCCGCGTTTCTCGGGATTCTCGTAGCCGATTTAGCTTCTGGCATCGTGCATTGGGGCGCAGACACATGGGGCTCCGTGGACACTGTCATCGGCCGGAACTTCATTCGGCCATTCCGTGAACATCACGTCGATCCGACTGCCATCACTCGGCACGATTTCATCGAAGTCAACGCGGATAACTTTATGCTTTGCATTCCATTTTTGGCTTACATCGTCTACCAACACGCTACACTCTCCTCGGCAGAACTGGATTCACTGATGCCACGGCACTGGTTCTTCTTGCTTCTCGGCATCTATGTCTCGATGACTAATCAGGTAGCTTTTACAAACTTACGATCAACATCAGCATAAAAATTAGAATTGTAGATCCACAAATGGTCCCACACCTACTTCGGCCTCCACCCCGTCATCATCGGCCTCCAAAAAGCCAACATCATCCTGCCCCGTCACCACCACAAACTCCACCACATCGCGCCCCATGCCTGCTGTTACTGTATCACCACAGGCTGGCTCAATGGCCCTCTCGATACCATCGGCTTCTGGCGTGTCTTGGAATGTGCCATCACACAGCTGACCGGTATGAAGCCAAGAGACGATGACCTTAAGTGGGCTTCGAAAAAGTGATGATCACGTCAAATATCGTTGTAAAAAGGGTTTCTTATTCACACTCACTTCCCCATTAAATAATTGCAATTTTAAATTTAATAAAGGTTCATATATCTGTTTCTCTCTAATCATAAAAGGAGCGGACAAATAAACTATTTTTGTTTAAAATATTGTTATATTATCATTTTATTGATATTGACTCATGTGTGTGTTTTATGCATCGCTAACATGTGCGTATGGTTGCGTCTGCTGAAAAAGACACACTCTGGGTTGGTTTTACCACGAACTTCTAAGAACGCTTTTGCACATCTCCGTTCACTCTTTCCTATCTATACACCCTTGAAACAGCTGTACTAAATACTGGACCATGCCGTACCCCATCGCTAACCTGCCCTACGGCCTTCGCTGCCGTCTCAATGAACTCACCACCTCACGTGAACGTTACTATCTTCAAGTCGCCGCGGGCAATCAGTCTATTTGTCCTCCTAAACTGCAACCCATTGTCCAGGGAAACCGTTTTTCTTACAGTATATATACTCATGATGACGCAGTTCATACTAATGATACTGATATGCGGATCGCAGATCTAATTTCTGTCAATTCAAATGTTGTTCAATTCAGTGATTTGAAACTTCAGCACTTATCTTCCGACATGATAGAAAAGTTAGTGTTAAACTCGCGTTCTTTGGATTTTGTATACTGTGACCCACGTCCTTCTTTCATCAACCAGTTTTCCTCAACGACCGTCGACGAAGTTCGTATTTTCACCCACAAAAGCCGGCAAAAAGTTTCAATGAAAAGTTTGTTTTCTGCATTTCCCAATTTAACGAGGATCATAATGGTCGATAGTGTACCCCCAACTTGGATGGCTGATGTGATAAAATTTCAAAAATTGAAGTTGCGAGAGTTGCGCTTATCTCCACACAAGGATTTTGGATTGTTTACCTCCGATGAACTCGTTGCCTTTTTAAGAGTGGGTTTGGTTAAAATTATGTTCATATAATGGTAGTAATTGTCTTAATTGCAGCTTCAACAGAAGGATTTCAAGCTTACAATTAGCATTCCTTTTCGCGAAAATAACAAAATCAGTAAGTCATCGAAGATTTTAGAAAGTCGTTTCCGAAACGTAGAAAACTTTGATCATCCATCATTGGTGCGTCAATATAGCAATATAAGGTCTATTTCTTTCACCCTTCGGATGTGAAGTCAAGAGACGATGACCTCAAATGGGGGGCAAATAATAACCATGTCAAAAGTTGTTGTAAAAAGTGATTCTTATTCACACCTTTTCCTTATTTAATGATTGCAACAAATAAATATTTACTCTGTACGTATAAAGCGCAGACAAATGGCTAACTTGTGCGTGTGGAGTCGTATCCTAGAGCATACCTTGTGTCTGGTCTTGGCCCGAAGACCAACACAAGGATTTTCTAAGTCGCTTTTGCGCATTTTTATTCACTCATTAGTTTTTTTGTTCTCTTGAAAACACTCGCACAAACGTGGACGCTGGGCCGGGCCAACCCAGCCCAGCCCGGCCCGGACGGGCCCAAACCGGGCCGGGCTGAGGGAATACTGGGCCGGGCCGGGCCCGGCTGACGATTTTTGAGAAATTTTGCTCAAATCATGCGAAATTAGGCAAAAATCCCGGCCCAAACCGGGCCGGGCCGGCAATTTTTAAAACCGGGCCGGTCAAACCGGGCCGAAAAGTGTCCGGGCCGGGCCCGGGCCGAAAAACTCCGGCCCGTGTCCAGGTTTGCACTCGCATCGTTTGTTTTACATGAACATGCCGTACCCGATTGCTATTCTGCCCTACGGCCTTCGCTGCCGTCTCAGTGAACTTGCCACCCCACGTGAACGTTACCACCTTCAAATCGCCGCGGGCAATCAGTTTATTTGTCCTTCTAAACTGCAACCCGTAAGCCGGGGAAATAAAGATTCTTACTGTATATACGTAGAAGACGACGAAGTTCATATGTATCCTGATAATTTAACGAGAGCCGGAGATCTTGTTTCCTTCAACTCGCATGCTCAGTTTTATAATTTGACAGTTCAACACTTATCCTCCGACATTATGGAAAGGTTAGTGTTAAACTCGTGTTTATTTGAGTTTTCCGAATGCGACACATGTCCTTCTTTCTACAAACTGTTGTCCTCAAAGAGCGTTCAGTATGTTGATATTTTTAGTAATCGTGATCAGCAAAAAATATCATTTGAAAGTTTATTTTCCGCATTTCCCCGTCTTACGGAGATAAAAATCGTTAATAGTGTACCCACAACCTGGATGGCTGACGTGATAAAGTTCCAAAAACACAAGTTGCTTGAACTGCATTTAAACACTGAGAACATATTTGGATCGTTTAATCCCGATGAACTCGTTGAATTTATAAAAGTGAGTTTGGTTGTGCTGTTTTTTATGTTAAAATGTAGTAGTTATCTCATTTTCAGCTTCAACAGAAAGATTTTCAGCTTATAATTAGCTTTTCTCACGGCATGAATGAGAAGATCGACGAGTTATCGAGGGCTTTAGAGAATCGTTTCCGAATCGTAGAAGACTGGCGTCATGCGTCAGTGACGCTTTATCCTAGCTGTGAAAAGGCCTTTCTTTTCACTATTCAAAATTAAAACTAAAAGACGTTGACCTTAAACTGGCTTTTAAAAAGTGATAATCATGTCAACAGTCATTGTAAAAAAGGTTTTAATTTACACTCATTTTCCCATTAAAAAGTTGCAATAAAAAAAATTATAAAGGTTAATAAAATCAATCTCTATTTATACATGTAAGGTGGTTACAAATAAAATAATATTTGCTAAAAAATAAAAAGCCTTATTTTTAGAATGTAAACTCAGTGCGCTTTTATTATCGATTAATTTATACGGACGAACCTGCTGAAAGAGCGAACAGTGTGTTAGTCTTAGCCCGAAAAGGAAAACTTCTATCGTCGCTTTTTTAAACATTTACTCATTCATTCATTACTGCCTCTATCCTGGTGGACATACGTGTTTGCGCCCGCACAGTTTATATAACAATAATCTGTACTGTCTCCGTTCACTCATTACGATCTATACACTCTTGGAACAAAGCTGTACCAATTAGTCGACCATGCCGTACCCAGTCGCCAAACTGCCCTACGGCCTTCGCTGTCGTTTCAGTGAACTCACCACCCCACGTGAACGTTACTATCTTCAAGTCGCCGCGGGCAATCAATCTATTTGTCCTCCTAAACTGCAACCCATTGTTCAGGGAAACCGTTGTTCTTACAGGATATATACTCATGATGACGCAGTTCATACTGATGATACTCATATGCAACCTGGAGTTCTTACTTCCATCGATTCGGAAGTTCAGTTCGTTCAATTAAAGGTGCAACATTTATTCTCTGACATTATGGAAAATTTAGTGTTAAACTCACGTAATTTGAGCTTTATATATTGCGACACATGTCCTTCTTTCTTCAAACAGTTTTTTACGACGAGCGTCGACGATGTTCGTGTAAAAACCTGGAGAAGCCGGCATGAAACATCATTTAAAAGTTTGTTTTCTGCTTTTCCCAATTTAACGAGGATAAAACTGATCAATGGTGTACCCAAAACGTGGATGGCTGATGTGATAAAATTTCAAAAATGCAAGTTGCACGAATTGCACTTATCTACTGACAGAGATTTTGGATTGTTTACTTCCGACGAACTCGTTGCATTTTTAAGAGTGGGTTTGGTTTTAATGATACTCATATAATGTAGTAAATATTTTGTTTGCAGCTTCAACAGAAGGATTTCGAGCTTAAAATTAGCATTCCTTTTTTCAAGGAGAGAAAAATCAACGAAGTATCGGAGATTTTAGAAAGTCGCTTCCGAAACGTAGAAAGTTTCGTTCATCCATCATTAAAGCTTCAATATTGCAATGGAAGGTCTATTTCTTTCACTCTTCGAAAGTCAAGCAAAAAGAATTTCTTCAATTCTAAAAATGATAATCAAAAATTGTTTTAAAAAGAGTTTCTGATTCACATCTACTTTCTTATTACGTTATTACAATTTAAAGTTTTTGTTAAAAAGTAAAAAAAATTTTACTCTATACGTATGCGCAGACAAATTGCTAACTTGTGCTTCAAAATTAAAGCCACGAAACGTTGACTGTCAATGCGCATCACAAAAACGATAATCACGACAAAAATCATCTATTTCTGTACAAATAAGGTGCGATTAACTAAATTATTTTTTGCTTTAAAGAATGAAGTCTTAACTAACAAATAGCAAAATCTATGTGTTTTATTATTGAATAGTTTGTGCGTAGACGACAGGGCCGGATCCAGGCTTTTTGAAAAAGGGTTGCAGAATGTCAAAACTACCTAAACCACGCCCCTTTTTGGGCGTTTTCGGGGAAATAAGCCCACAAATTTTACGTTTCAAAACTTTTTTGGGTAGCCTGGCTACCCCTTGGATCCGGTCCTGCAAGTAGATGGACGTATCCGCTGAAAGAGCGCACCGTGTGTTGGTCTTAGCACGAACAGAATAACTTCTGTCGTCGCTTTTTCAAACATCCCTCTATCCCCGTGGACATACTTATTTGCGCCCGCACCGTTTATATAACAACAAGTTGTACCAAATACTGGACCATGCCGTATCCGATCGCTAACCTGCCTTACGGCCTCCGCTGCCGTCTCAATGAACTCACCACCCCACGTGAACGTTACTATCTTCAAGTCGCCGCGGGAAATCCATGTATTTGTCCGCCTAAATTGCAAAAATTCATTGTGACGAGAAACAGTTCTTTTTATAATAATTACATTATATTTGCTAATGGCAATGAAGTTCAATCACATAATATAGTTTTGCCTACCAGAAGTCTTATTTGCGTCTGTGGTGAAGTTCAGTTTTATCATTTAAAAGTTCAACACTTATCCTCCGACGTGATGGGAAGGCTAATGTTTAAGAGACAGTATTTGACAGGATTTAGGGTCGGCGACTCGACTTTTTGGGACTTCAAAATGTTTTGAGTCAAAAAGTTAGGTATTCATATGGAAGACTTCGAACCGGAAGGATTTGGTCTGAAGCCTTCGGATTCTGGAGATATGGCTTCTGAAAGCATTTCGGTTCAAACCGATGTAGCTTCTATCAGAAGAAAGTTAGAAGGCTGATTTTTTGGCTCTGGGAGTATTTTAGGCTAAGGAACAAAACTACGTACTCAGAATTTTGATAAAAAATCGAAATTCAAAGTTTTTTAAGTTTTGTAATTTTAAATCTTTTTTTATAATTTTATACGAAACCGCCGGAGGCACCACTACGTTCTATCTTTTAGGCCGTACTTTTCTGTACCAGAAAATGTAAAATGCGCAGAAATCGATTGGAGTCCCAATTGCCTTCTGTAGCTGCGTATCAGAAACTCGGCCCATGCGCTGGACGAAGTCATCATCGCGCACTCGCGGTCCCTTTTCGCAAGCAGGCACGCGGCGGGCGCGCGCGATGACAAATGTTTGCGCTTGGGAGAGAAGCTGGGGGTCCTATCAGTAAATGCGACAGAAAGCAATTGGGACTTCATTTCATTTTTTCTTTTAAGGTGTTAAAAAATAGAGAAAAATACGGGCTACACGATGACATGTAGTGGTGCCTCCGGCGATGTCCCATAAAAAAGTTATAATCATTTTAAAAATACGAAAATTAAAAAATCATGTTTTACAATTTTTTACTGAAATTCTGAGTACGTAGTTTTGTTCCCTAGCCTAAAATACTCCCAGAGCCAAAAAATCAGCCTTCTAACCTTCTTCTGATAGAAGCTACATCGGTTTGAACCGAAATGCTTTCAGAAGCCATATCTCCAGAATCCGAAGGCTTCAGACCACATCCTTCCGGTTCGAGGTCTTTCATATGGATACCTAACTTTTTGACTCAAAACATTTAAGAGTCCCAAAAATTGTGTCGGCCCTTTCCCCTTGTTCCTAAATCCTGTGAGATACTGTCTCTTAACTTGCATTCTTTGAGCTTTCTTAACTGCGACACTTGTCCTTCATTCTTGAAACATTTTTTTCTCGACGAGCGTTCAGAATGTCGCTATTTCTGGTAATGCTCAGCAAAAAACTTCAATTAAAAGTTTATTTTCTGTATTTCCCAGTTTAACTAGGATTAAATTGTCCAATGCTGTATCCACAACCTGGATGGATGATGTGATCAAATTCCAAAAATACAAGTTGCATGAACTGTACTTATACACTGAGGGAGACGTTTTATCTTTGACTTCCGATAAACTCGTTGAGTTCATAAAAGTGAGTTTAGTTAAATTAACTTTTTTTATTGGTATTATTACTAAATTGTCATATTTGCAGCTTCAAGAAAAAGATTTCAAGCTCATAATCAGCCTTTCTAATCCGAGGCGCGGAAAGATCACCGAGTTACAATGGGCTTTGAAGAGTCGTTTTCGAATCACAGGACAATGGGATTATGCACCAGTCGTGCTTCACCATATCGGTCAAAAGTCTTTATATTTAACTTTTAGAAATTAAAGCCAAAAGACCATCCATCGCCTTTAAAAACCGTAATATCACGTCTACAGTTATTGCACGTAAATTTCGTTAAAGGTTCATTAAATCTGTCTTACTCTATTCACATTTTAAGACGGTGTTTGCGAGAAAATAACAAGTCTTCGACCCCTCAAAAAAATTTTATTTCACAAATCGATAGAGGCACCTAGGTAGGCCAAAGATCTCAAATATTGAGGTCTGAAGCCGCTTCTGAACGGAGCTACGGTGCTTCAAAAATTGACTTCTGAAATCGACAAAATCGAGATAACTTGGTTCCCTGTATACATAGAATCGTAAAATTTTGGTTCCGGGGTCAACTTTTGATGCTGAATCCAATGGTACCAACGAAAACGTATTGTCATCAAAAATTTTTACAAAGTATAATTTTTGTTGAAATGAACTTTTTTCTTTTAAGAGGCCGGCGCCGTTTGTTTACGGAAAACAAAGCCCCCATAGTTGGTTACAAATAAAAAATTTTAAAACCACGGATTCGGTCTTAGTACGGTGACCATTGTCACCGTCAAACGTGATGACAAAAATTCATGTTCGTCGCATTACGATGCGAGTGGCACATTTGGAATCAGCATAAAAAATGATGCGGATTTGTGTACTTTTTTTGTTTTCAACGTTAATTTTAATTTTATTTAAAAATATTGGGTTTTGCCCTGTAGTATGTACTGCTTTGGTTTGCGCCGGCGACCGCATTCGTGGTGTAGGGGTGTAAGGCGCTCACTTTGCACGCGCACGTGGGTTCGACCCGTACCTGCACTTTTTTCCTTTTTTCGAATAAAACCCAATTTATTTTAACTTAATGCAAAAAAATTTTTCTATAGCGGAAAAATCATCATTTTTTACGCTGATTGCGAATATGTCACTCGCATCGTAATGCGACGAACATGAATTTTTGTCATCACGTTTGACGGTGACAATGGTCACCGTACTAAGACCGAATCCGTGGTTTTAAAATTTTTTATTTGTAACCAACTATGGGGGCTTTGTTTTCCGTAAACAAACGGCGCCGGCCTCTTAAAAGAAAAAAGTTCATTTCAACAAAAATTATAATTTGTAAAAATTTTTGATGACAATACGTTTTCGTTGGTACCATTGGATTCAGCATCAAAAGTTGACCCCGGAACCGCAATTTTACGATTCTATGTATACAGGGAACCAAGTTATCTCGATTTTGTCGATTTCAGAAGTCAATTTTTGAAGCACCGTAGCTCCGTTCAGAAGCGGCTTCAGACCTCAATATTTGAGATCTGGGGCCTACCTAGGTGCCTCTATCGATTTGTGAAATAAAATTTTTTTAAGGGGTCAGCGATTTGGTGAGGGGTTGCGATTTTCTCGCACATCCCGTCTTAACATTCTCAAGTATCAAAAAGAACTAGGTTCCACAAAAATTACATTAAAAAGTAAAAAAAAAGTATAAAACATGCGTGAAAATACTGAAGGTCGGTATCAGAATCAGAAGAAATGTACAGGACGCATGGAGGATAAGTATACAAAGGTGTGAAAGATCATAAATTAAGTCTTGCAAGTTGCCTAATCCAGTTCATCATCCTTAAAAGTTTGCATCGGCGTTGGGCGCCACTTTTTTGAAATGACTTCACCGCGACAGACTGGACAAGTGTTGTGGATTCGGAGCCATGGAACAATACAGCCTTCATGGAAGATGTGATCACAATCGAGACGGCACACTTCTTCCTCGAGGGCAAACATCTCCATACACGTCGTGCATTGCGCTTCGTTTTCGACGCGTTCTTGGGACACCTTGATCTTCGGGATGAGAGTCAAGTCACTCTCCGGGATTCGAACGCTTTCAGTGGTAGATGAATTGAGCAACTGGTTGATGATGTCATCGAGACTGCCATTGAACCTGAAATGAGCAATATAATATCGATGCCATCTGATTAATAGCTTAAAAAACTTACATAGCTTCACCATTTGGCGTAAATTGATTAAACTCAATTCTAATCGTGGCATTTGGAGGGAACAGGCCGCCGAGCAAGTTGTTCAGGAAAGCTGTGGGATTCTCCGTCGGATCATTGGGATTGCCTGGGTTCGGGGCAGCTCCATCGGGCTGTGGCGGGGCACTTTCGGCTGGACGTGGCTCAGATTGTTGCAGATTCGACGACGAATCACCCGCTGCTGGGCTACTTTGAGTACCCGACGCACTGCTCCGAAAAGTGTTTGTGTTGTTTGACGAGGTGGGGTTCCACGCTCGAGTCACTCCTCTTATCACCACGTTCAACAGCTGAAACTACAAATAAACATTTGTTAACAATGCCGAGAAAAAGCTTACCTCTGGGAAGCCAAAATGAGTACCACCAGTACGCGGCGGTGGCTGTTGTGGAGGAGCTTGTTGAGGTGGTGGCTGTTGTCGGGGCGCTTGTTGTGGCGGTGGTGTCGGGAAACTGAATCCAAACGGAAATCCAGTGGGGGGAGCTCTTGGTGCAGATGAAGGATTGCCACCTTGCTGCTGTTGCATGGCATTATTTACAGCGCCAAAGAGCTGTGCCATAAAATCAGGACCAGAAGGACCAGGACCAGTGAATGCCGGATTCCTCGGCGGTTGTCGTGGCGGCGGTGGTGGCGTCCTTTCTCGATTCGCATCTGGTTCCACGAAACCTGTGTTGCAGACGCGACACGTGAATTCCTGAAGACGTTTCATTAACATCATTACAAAAAAGACACAAAACCCACATTTGTAAGTTCACCATCATTAAGAACACGCCGACATCGATGACACCAATAGGGCACGCGTTCCGACATAGTCGTGGGAGTCCTAAATGAAGATGTACAACAATAGCCAACAAGTGCACCAATAGATAGACAAGCGTGGAGCATGACCACAATTAATCAAAAACACTTCAGTTAAAATACGCCTTTATGGATCTTGCAACGAAAATTCAAAACAAAAAAATCAACAATATAAGTCATAAAAATTAACATAACAAAATTAACGCTTCTTGCCGCCGCGCTTCCGTCCACCGCGAAGTTCGTTCGGATTCCGCGGCATGTGTCGACCACCGGTACGGACGCCGAGTAGTGCTGATCGGGAAGTGACATCGATGGTTTGGAAAGGTGCGTCTGATGTCGGATCCTGAAGAACAACATAGTTAGTCAAAGTTTAAAAACTCGTTTTTCAAAAGTAGTGAATGCAAGACGTCTAATAAAACGTACAGAAGTTTGACTTGAAGATGATCAAAACAACGTTTTACTATAAATTGCCGTGAGAAGTTTGATTTTGCACAGGTATGACACCCAAAAAGCCAGTTTAGACGCTTTTCAGGCTCTTAAGATGTGCATAGACAGTTAACAAAGGATATAACATTATAATTTCAGTAATAAAAATAAAAAACAAAGATGTAAAGTATACTAAAATGTCCATTAACAATGACAGCAACAAAAAGTACAAGTTTTAGCTTAAAGGTGGCTAACTTCTTTCTCTTGCATGATAATACTGTTAATGGTTTGTTCTTGCACAAGTATGACACCCAAAAGGCCAGATTAGTTACCTTTCAGACTCTTAAAATGCGCATAAAATAGAAAAAAAACTCAATCAATAGGACAAATCATTTTCGGATAAGACACGCGATAAACCCGCTACGGAGACAATGGTAATGTAATTTAACAATAATGGCATAATGGAAAAAAGTGTGGCTTAAAGTTCGCCGCAAGTCCGTTATACCGAAAATAGTCGTTAAACATTGTTCTCGCACAAGTATGACACCCAAAAAGCCAGAGTTGTTACTTTTCAGGCTCTTAAAATGTGCGGTAAATAAAATGAAACCCTAGATAACAATAAAATCAGATAAGGGAGTAAATCCAGGAAAGAAAAACAATAAAATGTACCTTTTAAACTTCTAATGAAACAATAGGAGCAAAGTCAGCTTGAAGTTCGCCGAAACTTTTGTTTCAAAGGAGAAGTGATAAAGAATTTGATATTGCACAAGTATGACACCCAAAAAGCCAGAATTGCTACCTTTCAGGCTCTTAAAATGCGCAGTAAAAGTAAAAACAGAATAAGAAAGAGTAGGATGATAAAGTATGTACAAAATAAAATTTTTTTACTATTTCTTGTTGGTAATATTTACTTTGTTTGTAACTTCAAAAGTTTGAGCAAAACATAAGAAAAAACAGCTTAAAATTCGCCGAATCTTTTGTTTTACAAGGAAAAACATTGAAGAAAGTTGTTATCGCACAAGTATGACACCCAAAAAGCCAGAATAGCTACCTTTCAGGCTCTTAAAATGTGCGGTAGGGTCAAAAGATAAAAAATCAATGAAACGGAATCATAAAACAACAAAATAAATAAGACAAAAAATTGTATCTTCGGCATTACCGAAAAAACAATAGAAGAGAAAATAGATTGAAGTTTGCTAAATCTGTTATTTCAAAAATAAAAGGCTAAATGTTTGACCACAACAAAAGTTAAACGAAAATAGTTCCTTTTAACCATAAAAATGGGCAAAAAGTTGCTCTTGCACAAGTATGACACCCAAAAAGCCAGAATTGTTACCTTTCAGGCTCTTAAATTGTGCGGTAAGTAAAATAATTCAAGAAATACGGAACACGTGTCTGTTAAGATTAGTTAGACTAAAATTTGTATCTTCAGCAGTACAGATAAAACAATAGACAAGAAAATAGCTTAAAGTTCGCTAAATCTGCTGTTTCAAACAAAAACTACTGAAGAAAAGGTTGCTATCGCACAAGTATGACACCCAAAAAGCCAGAATTGCTACCTTTCAGGCTCTTAAAATGTGCGGTTTTCAAGAAACAAATTCAGATATTAAAGTGATCGAATTTTTGGTAAAAAATAGAGGGAAAAAATCCAAAAAAGCAAGCGAACCTGTTGAAATTTGGCCATTCTGGCTTTGGGTAGCAAATGATCTTCCGTAACACGAATATCGTGGGCGTGTTTGCCACCTTTGGGCATCGGAATCGAGAAACGATATCCGCGAGTAACGGTGGCACGCTGCTTGTTGATGTGGAGGCGCTGGTTGCCGTTCTCATCAACACTGACGCCGATCTTGTGAAGGCCTTCGTGGCCGCAATGGGGGCAGAACTTCTTGCTGACAATGGCGGTAGTCTTGGCACACACACTGAAAAAACAATGTTTAACTTGAGGTTTTAGAACTAAAGTGAATCAACTAACCGGCATCGAAGAATAAAAGATCGAAGAGTCTTGACACGCATGCCATCAACGCTGGAAATGTTCATCTTCATGTGGAGGAGCACGTTCTGGACGGAGAAATCTGTCGAGAAACAGGCAACTTCCATCTTCTTTGTGGTCGGGTCAACAGCGGATTCCATGCGGCCAGCGACTTCGAGGAGATTCGATTCGTCGATCCATTCACCAAAGCCACCAATGCGCGGCATGGTTGAGCTTTCATCGTCGCTGAAGTAGTCGTCATCATCGCTGTTTTCATCGTTTTGTTCGATCCCCTGTGCCTTGGCATCACCATCGGCGAAATCTGTCTGGACTTCGGGTAGATCGCCAGATTCATTGCATTCCTGCGGCTCTTCATCGACATTCAGCTTCTCAATGGCCTCAAGCACAGCAGCCGCCGCCGCCGCAGTATCCTCATCGCCGGCTTCAGGGGCATCATCGCCAGTTTTCGGTGCTGGCACATGTGTCTCAATCGGTGCCCTCTTTCCAGCTTCAACAATCTCAGGTTGCTGAGCTTTCACATCATAGCAGATGGAATCCTTGCCAATGTGCTCCAAATGCAGGTCATGTGTGAGTGCGATGACCTTCAAATCGGTCGATGAGAGGCTAGCGTAGTCGCCGGTTTGTTTGCTGACTTTGATGACTAAAAAAATCTCGATAAGAAAAAGCATTACAAAACAGTAAAAAATAAAAACAAACCAGCGCTGTATGATTGCGGCGTCGGGTCACGGATGATCAACTCAAACGGGAGGGCCTTGAGGCGATTACGTGTGTTCTTATCGCGAATTTCGTCCAAAACGCATTGCAGGGTGTAGACCTTTGCTGCCAGATCCTATAAAGAGAAAGGTCTAGAAACACGACAAAAAAATGATTATTGAGCAGTAGGGTGTATACATAATCGATGCAGTTACAAAACTGGATGGAAGGAAGAAGGGTGGCAGCAAAAAATATATAAAAACTCACAACTAATGGCGCGTTGCGGATGAAACCGCCAGCGTCGACGACGAGATGATGAATCGGGACTTCCTCAGCGCGACGCATTTTTTACCTACAAAAAGTTGACGTAAAGCAAGTTCAAAGGGGCGGTGAATGTATGACACGTCATGGTTGGAGTTTACAATGACGAAAGCACGGGGAAATGAGGAAAGCGCATGAAAAGGGAGGCGACGTTGTTAAAATATCATGCGACAGCGCACGCGGGGCTATAAAACGTTTGGACACGGTTTTTCGATCGATAAATGATGCCATGGCGGGGTTGCGGGGGTGATAAGGGTTTTGGGGTGGGGAGGATAAAAGGTTTATGGCCTCGGGGGGATTGTTTACGGGGGAAAAGCGGCGGAAATCGAGCAAAGTTCGCGGAGAAAAGTAGGCTTCGAGAACCTGCGTGGGGGGACAGTTTGTTGGGACAGGGTGTTCCTTTTCAGGGTAAGTGAGAGGGGGGAGTTTAATGGATGGTCTGCGGCTCGAGAGGAAAAGAAGTTGGTGCGGATACACGGGTGGACGAAAAGGGAAGAAATGCAATGTGTGTAAGTGGGATGGAAAAAAGTTGTTCGCGACAAAGCCACAGCCGGTGGCAGCGGGAGCACACGTGCACTCATGCGCGCATCGGTTTGGTTGGATGAAAGTCAGCCGTGTGGAAAAAGGAAGGGCGCTGGAAGACGACGACCGCGTTCGACATAGACCCATCCCCATCCCCATCTCCGTGCACGTAATCCCATCATCATCCCATGGCTCTGTCGTCGCGTTTGCCGTGAGCGCGCTTGCGAAGGCTGAAGGTTTTCTTCCATCATCTTCCGTGATTGCGTCAACGCTGTCCCGCCATGCTGTCGGAGGTGGTTGTCGTGCCGTCCACACAGCACCCGATGGCACCGACGACCGATGAGAGCACCGTCTTGACGCTCCCATCCACCTCGGAATCTCATTCCTCCCAAGGCTTGTCCGGCATCATCCTCGATGGCCAGTGGCGTCTGGACACGCTCCGACCCAAGGACTTGAATGCAGTCGCGGCGATTTGCAAAGAGAGCTTTCCTCTGGATTACCCGCAGAGCTGGTACGAGGATGTCGTAACGGGCAGATTCATTGCGTATGGCGTTTTTTATGGGCAGACTTTGACGTCACTTTTGGTCGCTGAGATTAAGAAGATCGCCGACTGCGATAACGAGGTTAGTTTACTTCCCTTTTTGCCCAAAATGCGCAATTTAAGAACCTGTCGAGCGTCTTTTCTGGCTTTTTGGGTGTCATACTTGTGCTAGATCAATCTTTTTACCGCTTTTTCGATGTTAAAATGAACATTTTTCGTTTTATCTTTGTATCGGTCAAACATTTATATATATTTTCCAGGACAAAGGCCTCGATTCCGACCCAGAATCGCTCGTCGTCTACATCCTGTCCCTCGCAGTCTCCAGCGCCTACCGTCGACGAGGTATAGCGACAGTCTTGCTAGACTATCTCCTCAAAACCTACGTAAATAACGCCTTTCCAAAGCTAGTCTTCCTGCATGTGCTCAGTACAAACTACGGTGCCATCAGCTTCTACAAACGGTCCGGTTTCAAGCATTATTCGACCATTCCGTGAGTCTTTTGCCCTTTTTCGACTTTAAAAGTGTCAAATTGTGTCATGGTGTCACCCACCCCCTTTCCAGTAATTACTACTACATCGACAACACGTATCAATCCGGTTCAACGTTCGTGCTCTATACAGCTCGATCCGTGTCGCCCTACTCGGTCTCCGCCATGTTCAACTACGTCCTTGCCTATGTCTGTCGACCCTTTCGTGCGTTGTTTCGGTCGAAATTCTGTTGACATTGATTGATTCCATCCATGCACTTCCACGCCCGTTTTGATTGATCTGACTCGGCATCTCAGGACTATTACGCATGCACTTTTAACGTTTTGCACATTTTAATTGCACTTTTTCACCGCTTTTAGTACATAGTACCTTTTAAATTTGAATTCAATCAGCTAGTGCATTTGGAGCATTTTGCAAGCATTCAAACGTCTATCTCTTCTGGTCACCTGAATCTCCAGTCACTTTTATTTATTAAATGCGAATTAAATTACTAATCTCACAAAAGCGAATGAATCGTAGCATAAATGTCGCTCGCGTTCCTGTGGTCTTTCAGCCAGTATTCATCGCGACGATCTAATACACACATAATTAATGAGGGAACTTGTAGGGTGTCGCCAGTAGCTTCAGTCTTTCTTCGATTCTCTGAATAATAAACTTGAGCATTGAAACAGGTGATCAAAGACTTACTTTTATGGCTTTGTACGTGTCACCTTTCAATCGCACCAGGGTACCTGTCACGTTGCGTTTTTTGATAGTTTCGGGCGGAACGTCTTTACTGTAAATAGCGAAGATCTGTTCCAAGTGGTACTTCTTGATGTGCCAGTATTGAAATTCGACTTCACGGATGTCGAGACACTCTTCTTTGCTTTGGAATACTTTGAGACCCAGGCTGTGGTTGAAGACTGTGGAATTTATGACATTGTACATCCAAGCTTCGACGGGTTCGAGGAAGTAGGAATGGAGGGGGTTAGTTGTTTTCATCATCTGGAAACTGATTTTTTTTAAAGTTGAAAAAGTACAGTAAAATGCAATTCGCACAATCTTAATTCTGAACGTAAAAACACTGTACAACTGTGTGTGCAAATAGAAAAACATCAACAAAATGTGTGTGCGAATTTAGTCAAAGCGTTAGGTGGTTTAAATGTGCGAATGACACTCAGCTGTTTGTCGTTCAAAAAAACTGAACAAGCAAAACCAATTCGCACACATACGCGAACGCGAATGAGCAGTAATGGCTGTGTGCAAATGGCAATAAAACTGTTCCCAAAACAAAGTGTGCGAATAATGCAACCACGTTCGTAAAAAAACAGTACCCCTTGTTTTAAAAAATTGTAAAAACGCAAAATTTTGTAATAACAGTATTAGTAACTTACATGACTAACAACATTAAGAGCAAATTGAGCATACAATTTTGTTTGAACAATAGTAATAGGTACAATCCTCATGCCATTTGGCCTGATAATGACTGGCACTTGTACTTCGTCGATGGATGTGCTCATCCATGACTTCATAGCGGCATTGAACTTGTCTGAATTCGAAGCAAGTTCATCCGGAAATCGAACAATCATGTCCCACAATGGTGGTGGCTGTAACTTTCGTCTTTGTTGCGGCATCGGGGGCATCATTGGAGGTTTCATCGACGACGATGATGGCGCCGCCGTTACTTGTGGCCTCGATGGCCCAGGTAGGGATGGATTCGGCTGAAAACGAGCCATACTGCTTGACGGCCCTGGCACTTGTCTCGGAGACGGTGATCGAAAGACCTTTTTCATCGTCGACGAAGATTCGCCTTCCATCGAAGGCCGTTTTCGACTCACTGAACTGCTTGGCTCGTTCTTTGCCGAATCATCCTCATGACGCATCATGTTGGCAAAAAAGTTATCAGCAAAATTGGATGTGTCAGTCGCTTCATCCTCGTCAATCGGCTCCGACTTTACTTTCACGTTCAAAGGGGTCAACGACTTCCCCTCGACCGCCGTCGGCGTCGTCGGAGCGGACGCGCTTTCGTGGCGAGACCGCGCGCGCGAGTCCGTAGCGGAAGTTGCGCTTGATGCTGAAAGGGGGACATTTTATTCCTTCTGCGTTTAAAATAAGAGACTTTACACCCCACGGAAGCAGTGCCCCTTTTCGCGCGCGCATAGAAGAATGCAATGTGCGTACGCTTCCCTTTCTCTTTCGAAAAAACGAAACCCTTTCCCGGATAAAGCTTCCAACTTACCTCTAGACATCTCACCCAAGCTCGTCGCCGGTACAGCTAACATCTTCGAAACTAATCTAGTCGTCGTCAACCTGGCAATCGGCCCAATACTCGGTCTAAATTATGTTTGCCAAATGTATTCCTCGCAGCTATCTTTCGTTATTCCCTTTTTATGGGCCCATTTCGCGATAAAAAGACCCATTTCCTGATAAAGGACAGCTCATATTGCTTTCGATGTCCTTATCTGGGCTGATAATCGCTCCGTGTAAGCAAATGACAGCCCCGATAAGCAATCTGAGCGTTTAGCGCGTGTGATTTCCGTTACTTTCGTGATTTAAATTATGTTACAAACGAATAACATTGTAGGAAGCATCGAAAACACAAATTGAGCATGGAGGACGACAATATCCAAGTCGATGTCACGTCCAACACGACGAACTTGGTCAAATTTACACTGGACAATGCGGATTTGAGTTTGGCTAATTCCCTGAGACGGGTTTTCATCGCTGAAGTGCCGACGATTGGTTGGTTTTGGCGTTTTTATATATATATTAACGGCTTTATGGATGTTTAACTTCAGCAATTGATTGGGTCTCCATCGAAGCCAATTCCACAGTGCTTTTCGATGAGTTTCTCGCGCATCGTATTGGTCTGATCCCGTTGACTTCCTCCGGCGTTGTTGACGCTATGCAGTATTCGAGGGTAACTTTTTATATATATTTTTCCCTTCTAAGAGGGAGTATGGGTGAAGATTTCGAGGGGCCGACCCCCGATTTTTTGACCCCCAAATGTTTTGTGCCAAAAATGTTAGCATACTAGAGCATAGTTCAGAACCGGAGTATTTCGGTCTGAAACCTCCGGATTCTGGAGATATGGATTCTGAAGGCCGTATTTTCAAAAAATTCTAGCAGGCTTCACTGATAAGGTAAAATTCTGATATTTTGGTTATGGGGGCTTTTTATTGTGCGCAATAGAATGACGCTTTCAGATTTTTTCAAAAACCGTAATAAATATCGATTTTTGTATAATGAGGTGCTAAAATCGTCTGTAACTTTTTTGTATCTCAAATGGCGGCGATGGCACTATCTCTATCGTGTTGCCCGTCGTTTTTTGCATCGGATGACACCGGTTGTACCCAATTTGAAGTTGGCATGGGGGGTCTTCTTTGGCGCCTTCTGATGCGGTTTACCAAAAACGATGACAAAACGCGCGCTCGCATGTTGCACGCACCATTCAGCTCCTGGGACCGTTTTAGGTCAACTTTAATCTTTAAGTAAAACTTATATCATTCGAAAGAGCACAAAATTCTAAGCCTAATGAGACAAACCGCAACTTCCACAAATTAATTTGAAAGGAGTTATTACCTGGTAAAGTGGTAAAACTGGAAAGTCGCACCAGAAGGCGCCAAAGAAGACCTCCCATGCCAACTTCAAATTGGGTACAACCGGTGTCATCCGATGCAAAAAACGACGGGCAACACGATAGAGATAGTGCCATCGCCGCCATTTGAGATACAAAAAAGTTACAGACGATTTTAGCACCTCAACATACAAAAATCGATATTTATTACGGTTTTTGAAAAAATCTGAAAGCGTCATTCTATTGCGCACCATAAAAAACCCCCATAACCAAAATACCAGAATTTTACCTTATCAGTGAAGCCTGCTAGAATTTTTTGAAAATACGGCCTTCAGAATCCATATCTCCAGAATCCGGAGGTTTCAGACCGAAATATTCCGGTTCTGAACTATGCTCTAGTATGCTAACATTTTTGGCACAAAACATTTGGGGGTCAAAAATTCGGGGTCGGCCTCTTCTCCTTGATTCGAAATCGACACCCATACTGCGTCCTAACATCTCCCCCACCTTTAGGACTGTGAATGCAGTGAATTCTGTCCCCAATGCTCCGTCGAATTCATCCTCAACGTCTCCCAGGACGAGGAAGGCACCCGCAAAATCACATCCGACGATCTCGTCAGCAGTAACCCCCAAGTCTTCCCGGCCTGCGGTTCTTTCTGGACAGGCCCGCCCGAGGAAAACCCCGCCATCACGATTGTCAAGATCCGCAAGGGCCAGGCTTTGAAGTTGAAGGCGTATGCCAAGAAGGGCTTCGGCAAGGAACACGCCAAATGGAACCCAACTTCGGCCGTTTCTTTCGAATACGACCCCGACAACGGCCTTCGACACACCATCTTCGCGAAAGCTGAAGATTGGCCAAAGAGCGAGAACGCTTTGCTGCCCAAGGGCGTCGAAGCCCCCTATGATCCGTTTTCCGTGCCTCGGAAGTTCTTCTTCGGCGTCGAATCGACGGGGGCGCTGACGTCGAAGGAAATTATCCTCAGCGGAATCAGTGTGCTCGCGGCGAAGTTGGAGAATGTCCGTGAACAGCTGAACAGTGAGCTCCTCAACCAGGGGCAGTGATTTTGTTGGTTTTTGTAACTGTATGGAGTTGATTTTTGCAATTGGGTGTAACATAAAATGGTCTCATTTATATATTTTGTTGGCAGTTTGAGCAATTTAATGGTTGTTTTGGCCAGTATGTACCTTTTTGAAAGCTTTGTTGAGTGTTGAATTTATGTTTGATGGTTTCAGGGCTTCAAAAATGGCAGCAAAGGCAAAACCGATGGGTAGTTTGGCTGACAAGTCGGTCGTTGATCGTATTGTGGTAAGTTGGCTTCACTTTTTCTTCGGATGAAGTTTTAAAAGGTTGAATTTGTAGAGAGAACGCGACCAACTAGCAGCCGAACGAGCCGCCAGAACAGTCGATCTAACCGATCTCAAGAAAATCGACAACCCCGAAGGCAAAGCCAAGCTAGCTGACTTTGATCGTCGACGAAAAGCTCGGATGCTCACGCTGCCGACGGATGATGTTCAAGTCAAATCGATGCTTCGGCGGCTGTCTGAGCCTATTTGTAAGCCAATTTTTTCAAATTCAAACTTCAATCCATTCAAGTTATCGCTTTTTAGGCCTCTTCGGTGAAGACATCCTCGATCGCCGTGAACGCCTCCGCAAAGTCCTTTCCCCGCTCGATGAGGATACTGTAACTCGGATTCTGCACAGTTTGGACGCCAAAGAACCGGTCCAATCTGATCTCCCGGACAACAATTCAACGTGGTACCATGCCGGTCCTCCAGAACTACGCTCCGCCCGTGTTTTCATTGCTGATTTCTCGCTTCCCCGAGCTCGGGCACGACTGGCCGCCGCGGCGGAGAGGGCGAAACGGCCGACATCTGAGAAGGCATTGCGGCGTCAAGAACTTCATAAATGGTTCCATTCCGTCAATCTGTATGGAACCCAGACGGCAGGCACAAGGGCCGTTTCATTCTGCGAGTTTTCACCCGATTCGAAGCATCTGATCACGTCTTCGTGGTGCGGACAAACTCAAATTTGGTCGGTTCCGAGGCTGGAAAAGGAAGCCCAGCTGATTGGCCATACTGATCAGGTCTCCTGTGCAAGATTCCATCCACTGGCTTATCGGGACAGCCCCTCCACATTGACGGCAGCTTCGTCTGATCATGCTGGTCATGTGTATCTTTGGGCAGCTGATTCGAGTGAGCCGTTGGCCGAGTTGGAAAGCCACAATACAAGGGTGTCAAGATTGGCTTTTCATCCGTCTGGAAAGTTTATTGCCACTACCTGGTATGTTTTCCACCATCTTATTGCAGTTTTTAAACTTTTCCATTGCAGCAACGACGCCTCCTGGCGCCTGCACGACCTCACTATCAACAAAGAAGTCCTCTTCCAAGAAGGCCACAGCAAAGCCGTTTTCGATGTCGAATTCCAGCGCGATGGCTCCCTCGCCCTGACTGGTGGCTACGATTGCTACGGCCGTGTTTGGGATATTCGCACCGGCAAGTGCATAATGTTCCTCGAAGGCCATCAAAAGGCGATCCAAACTGTCGGCTGGCACCCCAATGGCTTCCACATGGCTACCGGTAGCGCCGACAATTCGTGCAAAATCTGGGATGTTCGTATGAGACGTTGCATCTACACGATTCTCGCACATCAGAACCTCGTTTCCCGTCTCAAAATTGACGCAGAAGGCGAATACATGGTGACCAGCTCGTTCGATCAGCTCCTCAAGATTTGGACGACCAATGGCTGGCAGGCGCTCCGGAACCTCGAAGGCCACGCCAATGGGGTCATGGCCGTGGATATTAGCCACGACAGCAAGTGGATTGCGTCCGTTGCCAAGGACCGCACCGTGAAGCTGTGGGCGTCGAGTGGAATCGGGGATGCCGTCGAGAATGGAGATGTTGCTATGGACTAAATTGGCCTAACCGACTGTGATCTCAGTGTTTTAATTAATGTTGTTGAGTTTGTTTGGAATGAGACTGTGAATGTAATAAAATGGGTTCCTATAAGCCGGAGATTCGACCAGTGTGCGGGGGTCTGACGACGAAAGTGAGCGCAGCTAGCACGGGTCCACTGCGTGCACAGTTTCGTCGAGAACGCTGGCGGCAAGCAAGGTCGAAAGGCTGGCTACTTTACGGGTTCCACAAACCTACTTCCCCGCCACCAGATTGTGTCTTATTTGTGTTTTCGGAAGATACCACTTTTTGGTCCACCGTATCAGATCAGCCGAGTGATCTGCGTGGGGGGAACGAGGAATCACGTGGTGCGTGCACGTTTTTGGGTTGTTGTTTTGGAAATGACCTTTTGCATAGACACTTACATACTGAATTGGCATACGAGAAACGTTAACGTTGCTATTGATAGCTTTGAAGTTTGCGGCCAGTTGTCAGCTGCCTTTTTTTCAAAGTTTGCACTGTTCAGTCGTTTTTTAGCATCCCCAGCCAGTTGGCATGGGCCAAATGTCGTCAACGCCGCCGTCAGTGCCGTCCCCGGCGGCTGTGGTCGCTTCACAGGCTAATTTTCGACAAAACAATGGCAATGTGACCCCGATCATGATGCCTGCCACGGCTCCACCTTCCCTGGCTGCCGCGGCTGCGATTGCTGCGCATTATCGGAGACTAGAAGGCGATAGACGGAGAAGTTCGGCTTCCAATGACGATTCTGATGAGATTCTGACTGCTCCAGATAGACGATTACGGCATCGGAATCGAAGCCGAGACCGTCGGAGCCTCACAAGTGATAGTGAAGATGGCTCTGATCGGCCTCCATTTGTGAATCCACTGTGGTCAGGTCGACGGAATCTTGTAAGTTTTGACTCCCCCAGTTGTATTATCACCGTAAAAGCCCCCTTCCGTCATCATACCGTCTCCCTCGATGTGCCCTCTGCCGATCACGGCCGCCACGAACTACCGTGGCGGTTGTCATCACGCCCCATGGCTGAACCCCCAATCATCGAGGGTTGTGCTTTCGTCTATCTTTTGTCATCATTTCTCTCCTTCGAGTCGCCCCCCCCAGCCAGCCATGGGCGCCACCGGCAGTCCACCAGCCCGCGGCTGTGTTCGTCGGTCGGGCGTACTCTGGTTGCGTACCCTGCCAGCGGCCCTGGCGAACACACCACTTGTGCTTCCTTTCCCCGCATAACATTGCCGGATGCTATAAAAGCCTTCTATACATCTGCACTTACAAAATATATATATTTTATACCCTCAAATATAGGCATTTCTCAAAACCTACCGTAACCCTACCAATTAGAGCCAATTAACTTCCCCCACTTTAACAATTTTTCTTCACATTGTTGTTTCAACTTCACTTTAGCCACGTATCACATGTTTTTTAACGAAAGAAAGCGATCACATTTCCTAATAATACCATGTTTTATAGTTTTAACTTTTCAATCAGCCGGTTTGATGTAAATTTTTGTTTATTTAGCATAGTCACCCAAATTGAGTTGTATTTTGTAGACAGAAAAACTTCTAGACATTGGGAACACATTTTTGTGACGTCAATGGTGTGGTTAATGTTGTCGTTCACTCTTTGATCGATATAAAACAGGTCTCTGGACGGGGTTTCGTATTTGGGGTGCCCTTTTTGATCATTTATTGTTGAACTGTTGTTGAAACCGATCAAAGTAAGTGGTATATAATCGAAATTTCAGCTAGACTTGATAACTTCATTCCAATCTGGTCGCGCAATGCTGAGCGACCACAGCTCCGATGAGGGCGAAGATCAACCTAGAAGTTCGGACCAGGCCGAAGAACGCGCCGAAAATAGGCCCTATATTACTATTCCGGCGGCTAGTTCGACTAAGGCACATGCGGTGGGTTTTTATTTTGATTAATTTTCAAATTGGATTTGAAAAAAAAAAAAATTTTAATGTCAAAATTTAAGTTAAATTCCAAAATTCCAGTCCTACCGTAACCTCCGCCAAGAAATCACAATCCGTGCTGGTCTCATGTACGATGAACCCAGTGTATCGATGCCGGTGTCAGATTCTGTGACAGAAATCAATGTACCATTGCCGAGTTGCTCCACAGCCTCGGAGATCATGCGGAATTGCCGTTTCGGCATGGGCAGAAGGCCGCATTTTGGTCAAAATGTCGGCATTGATGCAGCGAGCATCGTGGCCATACGCAATCGGTGAGGGTTCTTACAACATTTTGCCTGCTTTGCCTTGCCTTATCACACAAGTGCACAATGTGCGTGCTGTGAACGCTTTAAAAGAGAGGCGTAGATGCGCTTCACGTGAGTTTGAAGCGAAACAGGATTCGAATCATTCTTTTTCAGAGCAACTCCGAATAGGCGGAAAATTGTCGACCGTACTCCGACCAAAACTTTTTGTATTGAGTATTTGAATGGGGGAAGGAGTTTGTTGACTGCTAGTCAAGGTTAGTAACTCGCCTAATCATCATAAATGCCAATTAAATCCATTAAATTTAGACAATAAGCTCCGAATCTACGACCAAACAGGCTCCAGAAGACGCTATGTCAAATCAAAAGAAATTACAGTACCCTTTATTGGATGGTCTATATTAGACTTTGCCGTGTCACCTGATGGCAACCATGCCGTCTATTCTACATGGCATAATGCGTTATTCCAATGCGATTTACGGGCCGATGTGCCGACCTGGCAGGATATGCCGTTTGAATCCGATGAAACGCGATTTGGCGTTTTTTCGATTAAATTCAATTCTGCCGGAACAGAAGTCGCGACTGGTGCCACTTCTGGCCTTTATGTCTACGACAGGGAAGCTGACCGATGTGTGGTCAAAATCAATGCTCATGATGACGACGTTAATGCGGTGTGCTACCCGGATGATTCCAGTTTCACGATTCTGAGCAGTGGCGATGATGGTCTTATTAAATTATGGGATCGGAGAGCGAGCCATAGTGTTCCGGCTTCTATATTTGCGGGGCATCGTGATGGAATTACTTATCTGGATACGAAAAAGGATGGGAAATACTTTTTGTCGAATTCGAAGGATCAATCGATTAAAGTTTGGGATTTGAGGGTGGCTTCGGATCGGATTGGCATTGTGAGTTTGAGATTTTGGGGTTTTTAATGGGATTTTATTATTTTAATTGGTTCCAGCATGCTACGAGGAAAGCCGTCGGCGGCCAACGCTGGGACTACCGCTGGCAGATGACAAGGAACTTCAAAACGACCAACCTTCCAGGGGATAGCTCCATCATGACTCTTCGAGGGCATTCTGTGCTTCATACCCTGGTCCGTGCCAAATTCTCACCGCCATCAACAACTGGAAACAGATTTATTTATACTGGTTGTGCTCGTGGTGGATGTCTCGTCTATGATCTGTACACTGGTGAGATGCATAAACGCTACGGCTGTCATAGAAGCGTTGTTCGTGACGCTGTCTGGCATCCCTATGATAACGAGCTGTTGACGTCCTCGTGGGACGGCAATGTGTATGTCTGGCGGTATGACCATCGAGGACCAACTCAAGCTGATCTAAACATGGAGTCCCAAGTCGTCCAGGACTACGACAGCACGGATGAGTTCGATGAACCCGTGCCACGGAATCGAGGGAGGCCATTGAAGCGTTCACTGCCTCCCATCAGACCTGTGCATCACCAATTGCTGAATCTGGGCCCACGAACTGATGGGAACACTAACAGGGTTCAAATGAAGATTGCACTGTAAGTTTTGGCAACAATATTACTGAACTACAGTACCCTGGCATACTGTAACACTTTAAAAGTGCCTTGAAGACTGTTAAAAATCGATTTTGCAGCGAAGAGGAAGAAAGCTCTTCCGAAGAAGAAAGCCGCGACGACACTTATGCCGCCATTGCTCGTCGCCATCGGCGCCAACGGTCATAAACCTTTGCCATGGCACCCACTAACTATTGTATTCTAACCCCTCTAATCCTGGTAACTCCCACCATACTTGTCTACCCCTTGATTGAAACTGGTGATTCATTCATTATCTTTCGAAGAACGCGTACTGTACTGCGTATTGATGCCTAGCAACTGTTATTAGCCAAATACAATGACGTCAACATACTAACATTATGTACACGTATTTTTATAAAGAGAGCGCAGAAAACACAAAAAAAGCGCCAAGATCAATCAGTGAGTCAAAATTGCATAAAAACAAAAAAGAGATGCAAAGTGTACAAATCAAAAACAAAAGGAAGATTACCCGAGGTGGAATCCGGCTAAACAAGCTCATTCCGAGTCATGGCCGTGTTGGAGACCTTTCGGCCACACATGGCGCAGATTCCCTTCTGATAGGAACAGTTTTGACAGTAATGGGCTGCGATGTGGTGGCACAGTTGCTTGCAGATGCGGCAGCGTTTAAAGGCGCCGGATGTGGCTTTGAATCTGGAAAAGGGCGAGATTACTGTACTGGATTACTGTAAATGAACAATTTCGGTGGGTTTAGAGGGCAAATCAATATAGTTTTATATAAAATTTCAATAGAGAATGTAAAAAACCAACTTTTGTTTGGATGTCAACAGCTTGTTCTCATTCGTGGATCTGCCGGCACCTGGCTTGTTCTTGTCAGTATGAACTGTCGCGAGTTTGCCCAGCTTTTTCGTGCCTAAAATCCAAACAACATAACCCAAACCACCACAGGGATACGTAAATCAAACAAATTGGTCATATTGGATCTAGGTCAGCCTACAGGAATGCAAACATTGACAAAATTGAGCGCTTATATCTCGGTTTTGTCGAGTCGATACACTATATTTTCATGAAAACGAGGAAAACTCACATTTATCGCAGACCATTTTGGATTTTGTGCTGACCTCGGGTAGCGTAGGTTTAGTATTACCTGTAAAAGTGTTTTGTTTAACATTTTTATATCAAAAAGGCCTATAAAGATGGCCTTCGATTGTTTTTGTGTTTCGAAGACATAAACCAGTCGAAGACGCATCAACACGGATGTAAATGACGCGATCAAATGTACAATATTGCCTGAATCATCGCGAGAGGTCATGGTTTGGGGAAGTGGTGGGGGTAGCGTCGAAAAACGGCGGCCTGAAGATGGATGTCTTCAGTTTCAGGTGTTCGTTTGCGGGGGTTTTTGAAGACGAGACGGATCCATTGTTAATGGTCTTCCGTGGAGGCGATCATACGGTTGTTAGGTACCTACGCGTATCTCGGAGCCGGTCTCCTGGATGTCACGCCGATAGACTGGACGATGGTCATGAAAAGAGGGGCGACGAAAAACGCAACAATACACGTAGACTTTGTCGTCGCGCGGAGCAACGCCAAAGGCCACTTCGATTTTTTCTTCATTGAACCTTGTTTTCGCGGTTGAAATTTCGCGCAATCTTTGAACGTGGACGTGGATATTTACCATTTGGAAGACGCGTGATTTCGGTGGGAACCTGGGCGCGATGTTGACAAAGTTAAGGAAATATGATTTTGGGAATTGCTTGGGAGACAAGGTGTTCCCCGATTTGAATTGACGAAATGTTTTTCAAACGTGATTTTTGCACGCGTTAACCATAATGAGCCCTTTTTACGTGACTTATTCGGTAAACAACATCGATACCATCAAAGATGGACGGGAAAGAAATAGATGAATGAACTTTATGGATGAGCAGAAAGCGTTTTTTCAGCCGCTGACGACGCGACCTCGGGCAACGCAACACAACGCCAGCAAAGCAGCCTACCGAGTGTTCCCTGCATCCCGCTGCCGAGCCCAAAACAAGTGCGCTGCCTTTTTCCCCGCCGTTGGTGTTATTGGTCGAGCAGCCAACTGACTGCTTGCAAGGCGGGTCTCGTCACTTTCTCGAGAGTCAGTGAAGGCCACACTACATCTACACGCGACCCCCAAATAAGAACCACCGACAAAAGCCCTCCATTTCTTCCACGCGTCATATAACGTGCCAGAGGCAACAACATTCATCCGCCTCCACATCTGCCAATCGATAACCCAACTTTTTCTATTCCATTTATTTCTACCAGTTTGTTATCTCTGGAACTCGTTAAGCTTCCCAAACATGCCACCCAGTTCTTCCAACCTACTCATCCTCGTGACGGGCGTCTCGATAGCAGCATCTCTGTCGGCCCTTTTCGCGTATTACATGTTTGCGCTCCATGAAGCACGACTCTGGTTTAGCAATATCCAGGAAGTTGAGCGTGAAATAAGCTTTCGAACCGAATCTGGGCTGTATTACTCGTTTTACAAGGAGGCCTTCATGGAGCCAACTTGGTCAGATGTTGTTAACAATTTGCTGAGGGATCAATTTACCGAAGCGCCTATCGAAATTAACATTTTGAAACGATTCAATGTCTACCAGGAGCTCCTACTCGCGTGGTTTTACACACTTTACGATTTCGTTGTTACATTTTTCAATCTCGCCTCCCTCAAATTGACCCCCATCTTTTTCTACACGTATTCCTGTTTCGTCTTATCCGGCCTCGCAGTCGGTGCCACTTTTGGCATGTCTTGGCGTCTATCAGGCAACTTTCTCTTCGGGACCCTCACAGCCTTCTGGACCTTTGCCGATATCGACGACGCTACTCGAGTCTTTTTCACCGTCAATCTACGTGAGAATTTTGCTCTCCCCTTTTTCTGGTTTGCAAATGTGTTAATCATTGACTGTCTAAAAACCCCATCGCCTCAGGGCATATCCATCTCTAAATCGGTCTCACTGTTGTTTACGACCTTTCTGTTCAGTCTATTTTGGCAGTTTAATCAGTTCATTCTCCTTTTGCAATCCGGGGCACTGATAGCCACTGCTTATCTTTTTCCGAGTTCTGTCAATCAAATTGTTCGAATTTTTGGGATTCAATTGGGTTCCTATTTGCTGCTTATTGGGGCTCAATTCGGGCAATCCATGCTTTTGGGTAGTTTGTACCTTTGGATTGCTGTTGGGAGTGTTATCATTTTGACTTTTCTTCCGCCGAGAAGGGTTTCCTTCAAAACAGCGGCGACTGGGGCTTTGAGCATTCTAGCTTTTGCTGTGATAGCTTCAAGTGTTACAAAAACAGTCTTTTCCATCGATTCCGACACGCATATCTGGACTTTTGTCAAAGCCAAACTCGGCCTTATCGCTACAGACCATCAATTACCATTCGAAACAGCGTTGTACATCTGCCATGGCGCATTTGCGTTTATTGATCCTGGATTTTGGACGAGAACGACGGCATATGGGATGTTGCCACTTTATGGGGTTACTGTGGTTTTGGTGATTGGCGCATGCTTTGTGAAGTTGTTCAAGCCGGAGAAGTTTGAAGCCACCATTGCGGAATCTTCATTCTTCAATGCCGCAGTCGTTTTTATGGCAGTTGAATCTGTCTTGGTAGGATTGATGGCTGTGTTGACGCTGAGGATGAAGTATGTCTGGTTTCCGCATGTGGCTGTCCTCGGGGCACATGGATTGAACGTTTTGGACCCAATTATTGGCAAATATCCGAAATATGCGGTGATTGCTGGCGTTTCTTGGCTAATTGCGACGAATCAGTTTGGTATTTACAAGCAACAGGTTTCTAATGAACAGGTAATTGTGCTGCGGTCCGGAATAGTAAAATTTTTGTTTGCAATTGAAAAACCCAAAATTATGCCAATTTTAAATCATTTTTTGGAACATTTTTTGATGAGTTTAAAAAATTATAATATAATAGAAAAAAGTCATAATCCTTAATTTCCGGCGCTGGAGACTTGTTCTCAAACTTTTTTACAAAATAAGTTTAAGATCAAAACAAAGTTTCACCAAATTTTCTTTCAAAAACCACTTTCCAGGAGTTCTACGACCCCGACACCGTCGCTCTAATGAAATTCATCTCCACCGAAACGACCCCCGATTCCATTTTCTCCGGAAGCATGCAGCTAATGGCCGGAATCCGATGCTGCACAACCCGGCCTATTGCCAACCACCCCCATTTCGAGGATGCCTTTCTCCGTGCCCGAACTGAACGCCTCTACACCGTCTACGGCACAGCCCCTCTCACATATGTCCATACAACTCTCTGTCATGAAGGCGTGGATTACATTGTCCTCGAAGACAGCATCTGTCTGGCCCCATTGAAGGATGGCTGTTCGACGAACGAGATCGTCGACGCAGCGGCCGCGCAATCTGGCCGACCCTCAGGGGATGAACGCGTTTGTCAGGCTGTCAAAGCGCAATCACAGCCCGAGGTCCGTCGATTGTTCAAGCAGGTGTTCGAAAATCGAACCTTTAGGGTGTATCGTGTTAACTGTCGCGGCGAGGTGTGAGTCAGGCCGTCTATTCGGCCAATTTGGTCAATTGGGGTCGCTTTTGGGATTGCTTTCGCTAATTTTGGTTTTGACGCGCACATTTTTGATATCTGCAACTTCTACAGTACCTTTTTGGCAGTTTAAAGTCTGTTTTTTTAGCTTAACGCGATTTTTGTCTTTTGTCGCCCGACACCTTCAAACTGTATCGTTCTTTCTGAATTGACACCATTGAATCCACCATTTCTAGTCCTTTGATCCTACAATAGTCCCATTCTCATTCCCAGTGTCCAACAAACCCAATCAAGGCTCTTTTCATCAAACAGCCTGGGGCTTTTTGCATAGAATTCCGATTTTTGATTGTTTTAGGCCCCCTTTTTATCGAGCTTCGTGTCTCTGCCGACTACGCGTATTTCTTTGTTTGTGCTTTGTTAATTGTGTTTATTGTTGTGAAAATAAAACATTTCCAGGGTTCAAGGATGCACACGGCCATCGTCATCGGCCTGCTGTGCTTGGTTGGCGCCGTTTCGGCGCGGCACATTACGAAACGCGAAACTTCTGGCAATGAAACGATTTTCAATGTTCAGATGAGTGGATACACACCGACTCAGGTTGGTTTCGCTTTAATTTGAGGTTGTTTTAATGGATGGAATTGCAGGACGATGATTACGTGTCCGTGTCAATCCGCGCCAAACCCGGCTACATCGTCAAGTTCGAACCCGCCGCCGGTGCCGAACGAATCCATCACATTTTATTGTACGGATGCACGCAGCCAGCTTTTAACACTGATTTCTGGAAGGGCGGAGCGACGTGTAACGGTCCTAGCCATATTCTGTATGCTTGGGCGAGGAATGCGCCGAGTTTGGAGCTTCCGGAAGATGTTGCTTTCCCGATTGGTAACCCTGGGGATGCCGTACAGTATCTGGTCATGCAGGTTCACTATGCTCATCCGTTTGTTGGCAATGTTAGGGACTTTTCTGGTACGTTTTCAATATCTTTTTATCGATTGGACTATCGATTGGTTACCTTTTATCGATTGGACTATTGATTAGGTTACATTTTATTGATTGGACTATCGATTAAGTTACCTTTTATCGATTGGATCGATTAAAATTCCGGTTTCAGGCGTCAAACTGCACCTCTCCCCTGTCAAGCCCAAATACGTCGCTCAAGTCTACCTCTTCGTGTCCGGCGAACCCATTCCCCCAGGCCTGGACGCCTCCTACAACAACATGTCGTGCTTCTACCGCGGCGACCCCGTGCTCCATCCCTTCGCCTTCCGAACCCACACCCATGCCATGGGCCGAGTAGTGTCAGCCTTCGTGAAAAGCGGCGATGAATGGACCCAAATCGGAAAACGTAACCCTCAATGGCCGCAATTGTTCCAGAAAGTCGAAAAGCCGCTTGAAATCAAGAAGAACGACTTCATGTCGGCCATTTGTCGATTCGATTCACATGATAAGAAGGAAGCCGTGCCGATGGGGTCGATGGGGACGAATGAAATGTGCAACTTCTACATGATGTTCTATCGGCTCGCTGATGAACCCGATCCGTTCCCGTATGGCGCCATGTGCGGGGACAATGAAGCTTCGAATGTCGTCGCGAAGGAGTATCCGGCGGAGGGTTTGACGCTCTTGCCGTCACATCCGGAATGGGAACACGCTGGGCATCAGGCTGGAGCGCCATTTGGTGTTAAGGACAAGCTGGCCTTGCACAAGCTGGGTGATGTCACTTTTGGCCAGATTTCCGGCATGGCCTTCGACAGCAATGACCAATTGTACGTCTTCCATCGCGGTAGCAAGGTCTGGGGCGCCTACACCTTTGATGCCAACAATCAGTTGACTGATAAGACGCCAGTTTCTGAGAATGCCATTGTCGTTGGAAACCCGAATGGTGACAGTATTGAGTTTGTGAAGAGCTTTGGCGCTGATCTGTAGGTTCATTTCTCTAACTTATGGTTACTGTAAGGGTCCAATTTGCAGCTTCTTTATCCCGCATGGCATCTTCGTCGACGACAGCGGCTACGTCTACACCACCGACGTCGGCACCCATCAGGTCATCAAGTGGAAGCTGTCCGGAACCGCACTATCAGCCGTCCTGACCCTCGGCGAGCGATTTGTCCCAGGCCCAGATGAAGGCCACTTCTGCAAGCCCGCCGGCGTCGCTGTCAGTCGCCACGATGGAAGCATCTTCGTCGCCGATGGTTACTGTAACAACCGTGTCCTCCACTTCTCGAAATCCGGCCGCTTGCTCCACAACTGGGGCACCGCTTCGACGGCAGCTTCTCGCGAAGTGTCCAGATTGACCCTCGGCGCGTTCAACTTGCCCCATGACATCAGTCTCGACGATGAACACGAGCGAATGTACGTCGCCGACCGTGAGAATGGCCGTGTCCAGGTGTTTGATTACGCCGGAAATGCACTTTCTGCCATTGGCGATCCGCGATTCTTTGGCAATGTTTACTCTGTTGATTACTGTCCAGGTTGGTAATTGCCTTTGTCTGAGCATTTTGGAATCGCTTTTTCCAGGTCATGGACTCTTCTTCGTCCCCGGCATGCCAACATCGGAAGAAACCGAATTGAACGTCTACACCGTCCCGCTCGGATCCTCCAACTTCCAATACGCGTTCCGACCGACCCAAGCCGACTTCAAACGGCCGCATATCGTCCGTGCTCGCAATCAGAGCATCTTTGTCGGTGAAATCTCTGACGGCGGTGGACTTCTGTGGCAGTTTGACATGTTCGAGGAAGCCGGTCGCGGTAAGAAGGCCATGCACATGGGTGGCGCTGCCGTGGAGTACTCCGAAAGTAGCTCCTCAGTCAGTGGTGGCTCATCGACCCAATCGACATTTGTGGTAATTCTTATTGTTGGTTTGGCAGTAGGCATGGCTTTACTGTATTACATGCGCAGGCACCGAGTGACCGTCAACAGCCGTACGCCTCATACGCTTCTGGACCGAGCTGTAAGCCATTTATATTTAGTTTTTGGGTCATTTTAACCTTAAAACGATCTTTTCAGGGGTTCAAGCCACTGCGTACCGACGACCTCGACGATGACGACGATAGCGACGACGATTTGGCCATCCAGGCTTCAAATCTCAAATAAGTTAACCATTATCTCTGCCTTTTTGACAGATTAATGACACTTTAGTCTAGCTTACCCGTCCTTTTACCCTTCAAAATGGTCCTTTACCTCTTACTTACCACCCTTAACCAACTTAACAGCCACCAAACCTCTGTTCTATACTTCCCATGTCTGTTGCGTGTAGCTTCTTTCCTTCTAGTTATCATTTTACCACGGTTGTGAAGCTTTTCTTTCCTAACTTATATCATTAGCCAAAATAGCACAGAACGTGCAAAACATAATCAGATTACTGTATTTTATCCCTGTTACTTAACCACTAACCCATGTTTAATAACTAATAATCACTAACTACTGTACTAATAGTAGTCTTCACGCCATTCTAATTATTCCAAATCAACCCAATGGGTTGCGTATTTATCACCCTTTTGTTGCATTGAAAACTTGGTGCATTTGAAAACCTGATCCTGTATTATCCAGAGATATTATTCCAGAAGTTTGTTGATGAGAGAGTTAATAAAGAACAATTTATTTCAAGTTATTAGATTTTGGCGATCTTTAAGTATCGGCAACAACGAATGATAAAAGAAAAACGTTTTCAAAATTGGATTTTGTCATCCGTAAAGCTTTTTAGAAATCTTTTGAAGCTTATTCTGTTTGTCATTGTTGACATAGACATCTTTTAATGATTTGCCAGCATGCTTAACCGGAGCCACACATGTAGGTATCCTTGTCGCGCCGACACGGTTGACTCTCACAATGTCATCCTCCATCGCTGCCACTAACCATTTCATTTTATCATCGCACACAAGAGGATTTCCTTCCAAAAGTAAATAATATTCATCCTTGTCAACTGAAAACTTACAAATCATTATGATACTTTTTACAACTAAACTTACAAACGCGATTTAGCATCCAATCCAGTCCTGAGATTCCAAAAATGTTCGAAACCGTAGTCAAATTATTATTTCTCATATCAATAAGCCCAGGAGGACTCCAACCAAATGCATTTTCGCTAACTGTTCGTAATCTGTTGTCGTTTAAAAGAACTTCAGTTAAACCCGGCGAGCTTGATGCAAAGTTTTTGGGCAGCGTCTCAATTTTGTTATTTTGCAAATCCAGACGCAAAATTTCGCCCGCTTTAGCAAACCACTTCGAAGATAAATTTGTAAGCTGATTATGCGCCAAGCTCAAGTTTAATATGTTTGGCATCTTGTGAAAAACGTCGTCATCCAGTTTCTTTAACTTATTGTTGCTTAAATCCAGTACGTTAACCGCTTCCAAACCTTTCATCATATTAGATGATAAATATTCAAAGTTGTTTGATGCCAAAGTTAAAATTAATAAGTTCTTTAACGGCGCAAATATGCCTCGTGGCAATTTCTTTAGATGATTGTCATTTAAACTGAGTCCGGTGAGTTGTTCGAACTGTACAAACATTCCAAGCGTTAATTTTGTAAGGTTATTGTTTCCAAGAGCTAGTACACTAATATTAATATTTTCAAAAGCGTCTGCGGCAAAATGTCTTATTTTATTGTTTTCCAGGTGAAGTGTTTCAACGTTGTTGAGGCCGAGAAAAGTTGAGTCGGTGATTTCCGTCAAGTTATTATCGTTTAGATAAAGACTTTCCAAGTTAAAGCCGGTTTCGTTTTCCGAAGATGTATTCCTTTGAAAACTGCCTTCAGGGATGTGACTGATCTAAAAATACTGAGTCAAATTAGTTCGGACATGTTTTACGCACAACAAAACATTACCTTGTTTTTTGACAATACAACTTCACGCAACGTTGTCAGTTGGGTAATATTGGGGAGTTTAGTCAGTTTGTTATTAGTTAAATGCAATGTCGTTACGTTGTTAACATTTTCAAAAGCGTCGTCGTCAACCTCTTCAACTCCACAATCAACAATCTTTAAAATTGACACCGTCATGTTCGGTAGTTGTTTGAGTCGCGGAACTAGAGGGTTACAGTCTTTGACAACTAGTTCCAAAACATTTTTATCGCGATAGAATTCCGTAACTTCTGTAAAATTGCTGCCAATACATTGGACGTATTCTATTTGAGCGTCTTCTGATGGCGGTTCTTCCATGACACAACCATTTGGCAAGGCTATCGATTGATGTAACAGTAATATACAAATGATTAAAAGTGGCTTGACCATGTTGGTTAACTTGTACGATTGGTGAAACACAAATAAGTATTAGCGGTCACAAATACGACTGAAAAAAAAGTCTCTAGATCGTTTGCAAAGGTAGTAACTTTTTTTGCGGGTTCCCGGTTTGATCGGACTAACCGAGAGATCGATTATTAAAGGTCAAGGTGATTTGGGGACGATTTTAAAGATATGAGATCCTTGTCAGTTAAGTTTGCGATAGAGATGGCCGTTTGCCACGGTTTTACGGTTCTTGTTGGTTTTTTTTGTTGATAACTGCAATGATAAACCACTGTTTATTTTAAATGACAATGTTCACATGTAAAATAACGTTATATAAATAGATTATGTAAAGCCTAGGCATACGTGCTGGCGTCTTTACAAGTTATATCGCCGTTTGTCGTCGAGTTTATCCAGTCACAGTAAGCCGTCACACGGGAATAAACGCCCGGGTGTTTGTATTCGGCACAACCGGTGCCAAAACTTGTGATTCCGTATTGGAAGTATGCTCCGCCATTGTTTTTGACAACTAAAGGTCCGCCAGAGTCGCCCTGGCAAGTGTCTTCGCCCTTGGTTCCAGCGCAGACATGAACGGCTGGTGTGATTTCACCAGGGTAATCCGCTTGGCAATCAGTGTAGTTTACAAAGGGAACATCAACCTGACGGAGGGTTCCGGTCGGGAAACCGAGTTCTGAAGGTTCATGTTTTTAATATTGAAACTTGAATAATGAAAAGCTACCGTTTTCGGCGCCCCATCCAGTTGCCCATGCCGAATTTGGGTTCACAATTGTGTTGTTATCGTGGAGTGGTAAGCAAATTGGTTGAGTATGGTTGTTGTAGGTGATATTTTCGGCTAACTGAAACAAAATCGATCGAATTGAAACCCAAAAGCAGTAAAACTAACCTCAATCAACGCAATATCGTAAATAACCTCAGGCTCTTCTTGATATAGCGGGTGCAAATGGACATGTTTCACTTTATGAACGACTTCGCCAGCCTCATTATCTTTAGTTTGTTTGAAGACACCCGTTTTGACGCGGAAATAGCTCGAGCTTACATCATCCGTGCTGCCAAAGACACAGTGACCGGCAGTCATAACCCAATTTGGACCGACGACGGAGCCACCACATTCCAGATCACATCCAAACCAACCATGAGAGCACAAAACGATTTGCCATGGCCATGAATATGGAACGGCTTCTTGGCCACCGACAACACGGGCATCAACTTTTGGAGGAATTGGTGTTTGACCACATTTGGCACTGTCTGCCGATGAGACTAACGCAAAAGTAGAAACAACGAAGACTGAAAAAGTGAACAGATGCAACATGTTTGGACAAAGAAACTAAACGCTTTGCCGTTTTCCGCCTATATAAGGACAACTGAAGATGTTATCAGTGAACAGGGTTCATGTGGACTATCATCTGATAGCATACAATAGTCGGAAACACTGACAATGGGTTCAGGCTGGCCTTGCAGTGATAACCTTTGCAATCTTTTGACTGTCAAACGCACTTGTGATCTTACTGAACAGTATTGTGGTTTGAATTGAACTTTGATAGGTTGAACACTACTGCAAACTGACAAATGGTACACAAAAAAAACGGTCAACAATCCCTCAAGAAGCAAACACCAAATTAAAAGTTTGTATTTATTATAGAAAATGAAAAAAAAGGTAAAATACCACTTTGTCCTATTCATCAGGGACAGAATGTGTGCATGAATTACATTTGAAAATGAAAAACAAAGACAACATCGCAATGGCCACTGGGAACAGCAGTAAACAGTACTGTAGAAGTGCCCAAATCAGGCACTGACGGCAGCGATGAGTTGAAGCGGCGACATGCGGATGCGGCCGTCGAAGCCGTTTTCGGTGGCAACGGCCACGGCGGCGGCGGTGGTGGGCGACGGCGGATCGGCGATGAGCAGCTCTTCGAGTTTGTCGGCGACTTCAGAAGCCGCGAGCCAATGAACAGGAGGCGCCGGGATGGGCGTCGTCGGGAGCTCAAGGTACTTGGCACTGGCAAAGGCCTGGCTAGCACGCTTGGCGGATTGCCTTGGCGAGGATCGGTTACTGTAAGCCGGGCGTGTGGCGGCGACTAATGACTTCATCGGTCCGTTGACGCTACCGTTGTTGGCATTGCGAGCCGGCGAACGACGCGATTTCGGTTTCGGCATTTCATTGTAGGATTGCAGAGCCGGCCGGAACGACAAGGACTTGGGCTGGGATTGCGAGTGGGACGGCGATGAACGGGAACCAGGTTGCTTCGGCGTCCGACGGTTGGATGAGGTGTTGGAACCAGCGGGCGAGGCGTTAAACGCTGGGGATCCACAGGAGGACGTCGGCGTGCTCGTGTTGGCACGCTGCTTCGAGGACGCAGGGTTAGAGGATGAAGCATTCTTCTGGGAAGATATTCTTCCTTTGACTTAAGTTCAAGGAATTGACGACCGAATGCGACGAGGATGCCGATGGATACTGATTGAATGAGATCGGATCAGGCCTTTTATATGCATAAAACATGTGCGGCTTTGTGGCCGCACGGCATCTGCACTGCAAGTGCGCAAGTACGGACGACAACGCCTTGGGCGTGCTTTTTGCTTTGGGGGATAGACAAGCATTGTTTATGGTAAACTTTGTGGAGGGCATAGCCACAAGTTCATCTACTGCGCGAGAAGTTTCATTGTTCGACTGATAGCGTACGATCGGTCGGTGTAAGCATGCCTGGAGAGCTTCAAGTCCAATAGCCGTAGTTGTACGGCAAGCACTTGCGCGTATATAAACCGCCACATCCGGAAGAGACTCATCAGTCTTGTCTCTGCTAGGTTTTTATTCGTCTCTCGTCTATTGCGATTCTCAAAGTTCTTGATTTTTTGAACTTGCTTTTTTGTTTTCGTGTTTTCTAGCTACAACTTTGAATCACAACAAAGAACTATGGTTTACCCCATTGGTAAACTTCCTTACGGCCTTCGTCGCCGTCTTGGTGAACTCAGCACCCCCGTCGAACGGTACCATCTCCAAATCGCCGCTGATGGCAAGTGGATCTGTCCTCCGAAGCTCCAAACGGTCAAACCGTCCAACAGATGTTTCAACCTTGAGTACGTTTGTGAGAAACTCACCCTGACAGTTAAAAATGGTGAATCCACTGATGTCAACCAAGCGGGTCAACCTTTGTATCTCGCCCGCTGTCTTCGTCTCCATAAAACCGATGTACAAGACATTACGTCGGACCTCTTCACCAATGTTGTGTTTGACATTTCTTCGATTGTTTTCGAAGACTGCAGTTTCACCCCTGAGTTCTTCACACAGCTTGCTGACAAAGTAGATGTTTCAAACGTGCGAGTAGTTGCGATTCGAAACATGGATCAAACAGTTTCAAACTTGTCTTATCTATTCTCCGTTTTTCCAAAAGTGGACTATCTAAACTTTTTTTGCGTGATGTATCAACCACATGGATGCGCGACATCCTGATATTCCAACAGTGCAAACTGAGCAGCTTGACGATTGCTGTCTACGACGACAACGTCGATGTTGACGTCGACTTGCTCAGCACCTTCTTGACAGTAAGCTTTTTCTAACATTTCTCAATTTTCTTATCTTTTATTACAATTTTATAGGCACAACAACCAGATTTCTGCCTTCAAATTATAACTTTACCCCAACAAATGAAACTGAAGAATCTTCTTGAACAAACACTCGTTCAGACGCAAGTGGATAAGATTTCCCCTGACACACCTTGTGTTGTACTACTGATAGGCTTTCAATGTTATCTGTTTTGTTTGCCAGAGTCAGAATAATTTGAAATTTTTTTACCTTTATAGCTTGACTTTTTGATAGTTCCAGTGATTATTATTATAATAAAACTGTATTTTATCAGTTGTACTTTTTTTTGGCTTGGTTTGAGAGACAATAAGATTTTGTGATGTTGGGTTTGATAAACTAGAAAGAGAACATTTAATTTTGATTCAGGCTCATTGTTTCTTTTATACACAGAAAACTTGTGCGGCTTGACCTCGCCTTTGTGGCCGCACTGCATCTGCACTACAAGTGCGCGAGTCTGGACAATAATGCTTTGGGCATGCTTTTTGCTTTAGGGGGTTAGGCATGCATTGCTTATAATTAGCAAGCATAAGTTTGTGACCGCGGGAAATTTTAAGAGACTGATTATAAGCTTTGCTAGAGATTTGATGGATTGTTCTTTTGATTGTAAGATTTTGGAATTTACAAACAATATATCAGTAAAAATCATATTTATTGATTGTTACAACAAGTCCAATGAACACAACCGTAGAAAGGTGATCAATAAGGGTGGTGAACACCGTGATGAAGGTCGCCGTGGGCGTAGGCGTCATGGCCGGCCCATCCGTTGCCGTGAGCAGCGCCATGGCCAGCGTGACCACCGGCACCAGCACCGGCCTCGTGACCATCGCCGAAGCTGTTGCCGTAGCCCTTGGCCCAGGCGTCGCCCTCGGCACGGGCACCCTCGCCGCCGTACTGGTAGTTGGCCCAGTCGGACTTCTGGCCCTTGGCGTAGCCGGCCGCATCACCCGCCACATGGGCGTTGTCGTGGCCCCACACGGAGCCGTGTTTGTTGGCCCAGTCATCGGCGGTGTCGTGGCCCGCACCGTACCCGCTGCCGTGGCTGCCATGGCTGGCGTAGTGGGCCGGAGCGTGCCAATCGGAGTGGCCCCAGGGGTTCGCGGCGACACAGACGGCCGTGGCGGCGAGGGCCAACAGAATCGAACGGGCAGAGCACATTGTACAGTCGACGGAATGAAGCCAAGGACGATGAAGAAAACCGCTGACGCCGCTTTTATCCTCGGCGATGCGCGATGAAACAAGCTTGATTGGAACAAGTTTTTAGCACAGATTCTAGGCTCTGACTAGATCATTATTGCTTCATGTTTTGTAAAAAAGTTGTCCAGTGCATGATCGTTATGACGCCTTTGAAGATTAATAGTGAAATTATGCATTCGTAGACTTGTTTGATGCTTCCACATGCTTGCATCTATCAAATATCGACTAATAACGTAGCCAGAGGGCAAAAAGGTCGGGCTGAGCCGGGGATCGATCCCGGGACCTCTCGCACCCTAAGCGAGAATCATACCACTAGACCACTCAGCCGATGGATTCTGATGCTCCGAGACGGGGGTTGTTGCATTTTCGGGATCCATCCTTCTTTGGAGAAGGAAGAAACCTGTTTTCAACGCTCACGCAGGCTGCTCTGTCTCGTAGTAGTAAATGCGCAACAACAAAGTTTATCAACAGATGTCTATCCGTCTAGTGTTCGGAACGTTACCACATCTTGACAACATTATCCAGAAAACCGTCTAGTCTGAATGCAAATTTCATTAATTTGTTTTTTACCAAACAGTAATATGTCCGCGGTAATTTTACAACAACTTACAGTAACTAACGTCTGACCATAAGGAAACATACAAATAATAAACACAAGAATCACACTAGAAAAAACAACAACGAAAAAGACGGATTTTTGGTTTTTTTCGAGTAACGCACGCAGTGCACTTTGTTCCCCCAAAAGTGGTCCCGCCAAGAATGTGTGTGACCAGCCGTCGTTCACTTTTTCCGAACTTTTCGCGCGATTTTGTTGCTCCGTCAAAGTCGCAACTTCGCCCTCACACGGTTTTCCTACCCGTTCCCGTCCCAGCTGATCGTTTTGCCAGCTGATAACGCCACCTTTTTGGTTGCAGCAGTCGGCAATAAGATGGAGGCAAAGGTTTACCGCGTGTGATCGCACTGGCGCGAGCTTTGGCCCGACTTTTTGTGTTACCTTTTGCCTTTTTTGCAGGCGGCCATGGCATCCTCTTTGAAGACCCACCTGCTGTATGAGGCTCTAGACATCGCTTTTCAAGAAATCAAGGACTATTTCGAGAAGTGTCGCCGGCTGAAGAATACCTGTTTCTGGGGATTGTACAACACGCCGCAGACGCTTTGTGCCTTTGCGATCTCGTCGACCGTCAGCTACCGAATCATGGCTTACACTCTGAAGTGTTTTGCCACCGGCGTTGAAGAACGGGGAGATCGATTTGAATGTTTTGCGTATGTTTTTAACTTTTTGAACTGTTTTTAGATATTGAACTACTCGCTTTCAGTCCTCTCGGAGAAGACCGTCGCTTCTGCGTTCTCCGTTTCTCGCCGAGGTACCACGTCCGCGCTCTGATGAGTCTGGCTGGCAGTTACTGCACCCTCATCAGAGAACTTGACTACTGTTATCAAAACAATGGATTCACGGACGCCTTTTATGACGGGCTTGCGTTTAATGAAGGTATTTTGTGATTTTTATATATATTTTCTTTCGAAATAGGTAAATTATTCCAGTTATCGACATCAACGTGGTCTCTTACGATCCAAAACTATTTCGAGCCTACATGAAAGGCCGAGAATCCATCAAACAGCTGGTCTACTACACGGGTGATCACTACTGCTGTTTGTACGACGTCGGCGATGTCCTCGTTGAATGGGTCGACATCAGCAGCCTTTACAAGTCCTTCAATGCGGCTACTTTTGCTGTTTTGGCGAGAATGAAGATTGTGCACCTCGAAATTACGCCTTACTATCTGTACCACGACGTAATGGCAACGGATATCTTCCTCAATGGAATGTTGGTTGGTTGTCCTTTTCAATTTCAAAAAAGAGCATTTCAGGCCCCAGCTGAAGTTCCTGAAGCGCCTCCACTACCACTGCCCAATCGGCATCCTGCCTGTGATTGAGATGTTGCAGCGATACCACATTGAGGAGATGACTTTTGATGATGTTCGGCTTCTGGTGAGTTTTGTCTTGCTTCTGATTCTCTCTTTTGATGGCTGTGTTTTCAGTGCATGAGTCTCCCCCTTCATTGGCACGCAAGAGTGTTGCGAAGGATGGTGGAAAACCTTTGGCAGGCCATCGTCGACAACAGAGGCACGAAGATTGTTGTACACTGCAGCGACTACAACATCGGCGAGCTTCTCTGTGACTACACATCGCAGGCCGCATTGATCAACAGTTTGAATCATCTGCTCCCGGAATTCATCATTTCTTCGACCAGGGATGCAGTTTTCTGCACCTTTGACAAGAAAGTTGGCTCGAAATCACTGACTGTTAAATTCAAGTTTTTCGTTACTTCTTGGACAATTATGTATTACTGAGTTTTTTGTTTCATTTTTTTTATTTTCTTAGTTGTTTTTATAAATTTAATGAAAAACTACATTTGTTATTGGCTATTACAAACTATAACCGTTCGATTTGCGGTAACTTACTTTTCCACTCTCTGTTTTAAGTCTAATGTTTTAACTTCCAGTTCGTCGTCATGGCTGAGTTAGAGACCCACCTCCTGTTCGAAGCCCTGGACGTCATGTTCAAGAAGATGGTTCAAAAAGCTTTTCCAACCTGTCGAGAAGTCCGCAACTGGAAGTTTGCCGACGCCAAAGACCTCATTGCCCTTGCGATCTCATCGTCCGATGGCTATCGGATCGTCGCTTACGCCTTGAAGCACTTTGCCACCCGCATTACCATAACTGGGAACCTCATGCTTTGTGATTCCGCGGATTCTATGCCCACCTACCAGCGCATATGCTTTAAGCCAAAACACCATGTTCGTGCGTTGCTGAATCTGGCTGGTCGTTACTGTACCGATATTGACTACAACTTTTCCCCGAAAAATGACGACTTTCTGGCTCCCTTTTACGACGGTCTCGCTTTCAATGACGGTTTGTGACTTATCAACAACTTCAAAACGTAATAGTTTTTGTTTCAGTCCTCCCCGCTTGCCGGATCCGTGACAGCCCGAAGCTCTTCCGTGCTTACATCAAAGGTCGCGAATCCGTCTATCTCGGCGACTACATTTCACTGGGCCAACGTGGATTCGACTATCTGAAAGCCGTAGGCGATACTGTTGTCCGCTCTTTCAAAGTGTTCCACATCACTGACCCCAATTCCCCGGCTACCTATGCCAGTCTGAAGGGCCTGCGGATCACCGACTTTTGGATCTGGCGCCATGCTACTGATAAAATCGTCAGTCGTGATATCTTTTTCGGTGCAAAGTAAGCTTTTTTATCCATTGCCACTGAAAAGTTGCCTCATAATGCCAATGTTTCAGGCCCCAAATGGATTACATGAAGCGCCTTCATATCGACATGAAACTCGGCGTCAAGCCCGCTATCCAAATGTTGCAACGTTACGACGTCGAGGACATAGCATTGAATACAGTCTGTCTTACTGTAAGTTTTATGATCTCCTTGTTCTACCGTAAACAGATCAACAATCATTGACTTTTTCAGAAAAAGAAAATCTCCTTCGTAGAGCTCGTAAAGTCATGGCGTGCCACACTTGTCACCCTCTGGAGCGCCGTCAACAACCACAAAGGCACCCATACCACCGTTCATTGCTGTGTTGAAGACCGATTCCGAAACGTTTCGCTGAACACCATGGTCAATCATCTGAATGAATTGTTGCCAGATTATGAAGCCATTTGCACTGATCACATCGAGTGCAAGTATTCCAACACTGTGGGTACCAAAAGTATGCATGTTTCGCTTATTCTCTATTCGTCTTGATTTGTTTTGATTGTTTTGTAATATAAAATTTAACTTTTGGCAAGGTGTTGGATAGCAGACGGAAGAAGTTACCGTAAGCCGCAGACAATTCCAATCGAGGCGCAAACAGACAAAATCCCCAAATGTGAAAAGCACAGGTGTTGCAGTCATGTGCAATACTTGTACAAACCAACTAGCAAGTTTACAAACCCGATGAACAGAAAACACGAAATCGAGAGACTGTATTTATTATAAAATATAATGTAAAAAGCGATGAAACAATATGACTATCAAAGTAAAAAATGTAACAACGCATGAACTACATTTAAAAAAGACAAAAACAACACCGCAAAGGCCACTAGAAACGGGAGCAGATAGTACTGTAGACGTGTCCGAATCAGGCACTGACGGCAGCAATGAGTTGGAGCGGCGACATGCGGATGCGGCCGTCGAAGCTGTTTTCGGTAGCGATGTTCACGGCGGCAGCAGTGGTGGGCGAAAGTGGTTCGGCGATGAGCAGCTCTTCGAGTTCGTCGGCGACTTCAGAAACCGTGAGCCAATGGGCAGGGGGTGCCGGGATGGCAGTTGTCGGGAGCTCGAGGTACTTGGCACTGGCAAAGGCCTGGCTGACACGCTTGGCGGATTGCCTCGGCGAGGCTCGGTTACTGTAAGCCGGGCGTGTGGCGGCGACTGATGACTTCATCAGTCCGTTGTTGGCGTTGCGAGGCTGCGAACGGCGCGATTTTGGTGTCAGCTTATCATTGTAAGGTTGCAGGATCGGCTGGAACGACAAGGACTCGACATGGGATTGCGCCGGCGGCGAACGGGAGCCAGACTGTTTCGGCTTCCGACGAGATGGATTCGATGAGGCGCTGCTACCGACTGGCGAAGTGTTGGTGGTCGGGAAGCTGCATGAGGACGTCGGCGTGATCATGTTGGCACGTTGCTTCGAGGACGCTTTGTTGGGGGAGGAAGCGTTTTTCTGAGAAGACATTTTTGTTTTGGGTTTGGTTGAATAAAGCAACGACCGAATGCGAGGAGGATGCCGATGGATACTGATCAAATGAGATCGGATCGGGCCTTTTATACGCAGAACACATGTGCGGTTTGATCTCGGCTTTGTGGCCGCACCGCATCCGCACCGCAAGTGCACAAGTACGGACGACAACGCCTCGGGTGTGCTTTTTGCTTTGAGGGATAGACAAGCATTGTTTATTGTTAGCTTTGTGGAGGGCACAGCCATAAGTTCGTCTATTGCGCGGAAAGTTTCGTTGTTCGATTGATAGCGTACGGTCGGTCGGTGTAAGCATGCCCGGAGTCAAATCCAATAGCCGTAGTTGTACGGTCAGCACTTGCGCGTATATACACAGACAGAATTACCCCTCATATTTGAGGGGAAAACCCCTCACATTTGATGACAAACACCCCGGAAGATACAGCCAAAGGGAAAACTCCATCAAATGTGAGGGGTTTTTCCCTCAAATAGGAGGAACGGTTTCATCAAACTTGATGGAGTGTTTCATCAAATTTGATGGAGTGTTTCATCAAATATGATTGAATTTTACATCAAACTTCGGTTTTTGCCGCTCGGATCTGGTTATTGAATTTTGTCGCTCCTCCCCCTTTATGCTTCATCAGAGTTTACTAGTGCATTTTTTATTGGTAATTATCTAAAAATTAACACAAACAATGCAAACAACACCAAAATAGTTATAACATTGTATACAATTAACATGGTGGAACATCCATGGGGTAATGTGAGGCGTCTTTGATGACATGTGGCATACTTCGGTACTTGATTCATGATTGCGTCGACTGTTTGGTGCAGCTTGAGATTTCGACGAGAGTGAAACGGCAACTTGAATGGAACAGGTTAGAGATGCACGGTGTTGACGGTGAACGAGTACTTGCAGATCTGAAGCAAAACTTTATATATTTTTTAAGCTTGAAAAGATCAGACTTACTTTAGGACATTCTCTTTTCCACTGTTTACAGCTTCTGCAGCCATATTTGAAGCCAGATCGGGCCAACTGTACGACGGCTCAACAGATTTTCTGCCAAGTTCTGAACGGCCTCTCACAGAGCCGCAAATGTTGATGGTGGAGGTATCACATGCTGAAAACAATAGATTAGATCAGTATGAGCCAAAAAATAGTTTACCTGTCATCAGCATCAAAGGAGAGGCCTATCAAGTCGGCATATCGAAAATGCCTGAAACTGAGTTAAAAACAAGTATTTCCGGTAGTATAACCCGTAGATTCGCAAGATACAAAATTAGAAACAGTCTCTTTATTATCATGAACAAGTACACAACAAAAACAACAGAAACGTGAACACAGATAGCGAAGGAACCTGCGACACAGAAGCAAAAAGACTTCAATGAAACGCAAATCGGCGGCGGATGCGGATCCGCGCTCGAGTTGTCTTTCGACGCACAACGCCAATCGAAATTTGAGGGAGTGACTTCATCAAACCTCGTGATGGAGCGCCCCCCTCAAATGTGAGGGGTGAAATTCATCAAATATGATGGAGTGTTTTTAAATTTGATGGAGCAATTTCGTGAGGGGTTGAAAAGTGAGGGGTACTTTTCTCTGTGTAAGCCGCCACATCCGGAAGAGACTCATCGGTCTTTTCTTGGTCTTCAGCGGTCTCGTATCTCTCTCGATTCTCAGAGTTCTTGACTTCTCGAACTTGTGTTTTCTAGCTACAACTTCGAATCACAAAGAACTATGGTGTACCCCATTGGTAAACTGCCCTATGGCCTTCGCCGCCGTCTCGGTGAACTCGGCACCCCTGTCGAACGGTACCATCTCCAAATCGCCGCTGATGGCAAGTGGATTTGCCCTCCGAAGCTCCAAACTGTCAAACCGTCCAGCAGATGCTTCAATTTGGAGTACATCAGTGATAAACTCACCCTGACAGTTAAAAATGGTGAATCCACTGATGTCAACCAAGCGGGTCAACCATTGTACCTCGCCCGTCGTCTTCGACTCTGCAAAACCGACATGCAAGATGTCACATCGGACCTCTTTACGAACGTGATCTTTGACATTTCTTCGATTGTTTTCGAAGAGTGCAGCTTCACCCCAGAATTCTTCATCGAGCTTGCTACGAAGCTCGATGTTCGAAACACTCGAACTGTGACAATTCAAAACATGGATCAACAGAATCTGAACTTTGCTGATTTATTTGCCGTTTTTCCCAAATTGGACAATTTGAACTTTCTTGGGGTTGTGCCGGCCACGTGGATGCGGGATATCCTACAATTTCAACAGTACAAATTGAACAGCTTGACGATTGCCGTTCACAACGACAACGTCGATGTTGACGTCGACTTGCTCTGCACCTTCTTGACGGTAAGCTTTTTCTAAATACTTTTCAATTTTCTTATCTTATATTATAATTTTACAGGCACAAGAACCAGGATTCTGCCTTCAAATTATAACTTTACCTCAACAACAGAAGATAGAGAAACAGCTCAACGAAACACTCGTCCAGACGCCAAGGCACAAGATCTCCCCTGGCGCACCTTATGTTATGTTAATGATGGGCATTCACTGTTATGCGTTCTGTTTGCCAGAGTCAGAAAAATTTGATTCTTTTTTATTTTATAGCTTGACTTTTTGATAATTCCGGTGACTTTTCTTTACAATAAAACTTTTTTGTCAATTGTATCTTTCTTTACGGTTTGATTTGGGAGACACTATAAAATTGTGTGATGTTGGGTAAGATATAAACTGTAAGAGAACATTTAATATTGATTCAGGCTCAAACATAATGTTGTTGATTTCAAATTGATGAGGAATATACTGTAGGCAAGTTTTGTCGACGATAATAACTGATTTTTATTCCCGTACGGCCTTGATGATGTGGGAGTTTTGTGTAACTATGCCCGGAGAGCATCGACTGCAATAGCTATCGATCTGCAGAAGCAATCGCGCGCATAACCGGCGCTTCATCCAGAAGATCCGTTAGTCTAACTCTCTTCTTTGGCTTGCAAAATCATCTTTGCTCTTGTTATTACTGCGGCGCACAGTGCTTCGTCCTGTTCGAATGTGTGTTTTCGCTTGTAATCTTAGTAATATTTATAACTACAAAAGCTAATTATGCCATATTCAATTGCAAAACTTCCTTACGGTCTTCGCCGCCGCCTCGGTGAACTTGCTACGCCTGTCGAACGTTATCACCTTCAACTCGCTGCCGGAAACAAAGCAATTTGTCCTCCAAAATTGCAGACCATTGTTCCGTCTGACGAGTGGGTTGACCTACACTACGAAAATGGTCATTTATCTTTGGTTCGGCCTGTCAATGGTAAAATTATTGATGTAAATCATGCAACGCAGCCTTTAACACGTTGTTTCAACTTTAGTATAATAGAAAAAGTTGATTTGCAAGACATTACACCATCGCTGTTTTCTAATGTTATTTTCAACATTCGTAAAATCGTTATACAGTTCTGCAGTTGTACAACAGATTTCTTTACGCTCCTTTCGACAAAACTAAATGTCATAAATGTGCAATATATTTTCATTCTCAATACGCCCGATTTATCTTTGTCCGGCATGTTCAGCGTGATACCACGTTTGAAACATTTTTGCTTTTCCGGAATCATTGCAAAAACGTGGATGCGCGATGTTTTGCAGTTTCAACGTGAGAAACTTATGTTTATAGCATTAGCTTGCTCTAGTGATTCTTTTAATGTTGATTTCGATCTTTTGACGACATTTCTAAAGGTAAAATTTAATATTCATTTTACAAAAAAAACTGGAAGCATGATTTTTTTTAGGCCCAAGAACAAGAATTTTGCCTGACGCTGTTTTGTGATCATACATCTTCAGAACAATCGGTCCAAAAGTTAAAACATGATTTGAACCAAAAACTTATTCTACCAACGAACTTGGGCGCGAGTTATCACTTGTTTCCCCATGTAATGGTTTCTTTTCACGGCATCAATACTACTTTCTACTGCATTCCTGATTAATCAAATAAATAGTTTTGAGATATAAAAATTGTATTTATTAATTTTTACAACAAGAAAAGAACACAAAGTTCAAAAAATGATCAATAAGGGTGGTGAACACCGTGATGAAGGTCGCCGTGGGCGTAGGCGTCGTGGCCTGTCCATCCGTTGCCGTGAGCAGCGCCATGGCCAGCGTGACCACCGGCACCAGCACCAGCCTCATGACCATCACCGAAGCTGTTGCCGTAGCCCTTTGCCCAGGCGTCGCCCTCGGCACGGGCACCCTCGCCGCCGTACTGATAGTTGGCCCAGTCGGACTTCTGACCCTTGGCGTAGCCGGCGGCATCACCCGCCACATGGGCGTTGTCGTGGCCCCACACGGAGCCGTGTTTGTTGGCCCAATCATCGGCGGCATCGTGGCCGGCACCGTACCCGCTGCCGTGGCTGCCATGGCTGGCGTAGTGGGCCGGAGCGTGCCAATCGGAGTGGCCCCATGGGTTCGCGGCGACACAGACGGCCGTGGCGGCGAGGGCCAACAGAATCGAATGAGCAGAGGACATTGTACAGTCGAGGGAATGGAGCCAAAAACGATGAAGAAGACCCGCCGACGCCGCTTATATCCTCGGCGACGCGCGATGAAGCAAGCTTGATTGGAACAAGTTTTGAGCACTGATTCTAGGCTCCGACTGGATCATTATTGCTTCATGTTAAGTAAAAAAGTTGTCCCTTGGGCATTATTGAGCATGATTGTGGCTTACATCGTTATGATTTGATGGTTGTTGGGACATTTTATACAGTTTTTCAACAACAGACAAACCAGCAATCACAGTTTTACAAACATTTGTGATTTTCATCCTTGGTATGTGTCATCAGATTGATAGTGCCAAGATCATACCAATTGCTGACCCCAGAAGAACGTGTCACATAAGATGACGGAATCTTGAAGTCGATGATCCGGTCGCACGGCAGCCATCGATCGCATTTTGTGAAAATTTTGAGATGAACATCCATCTCAAAAATGGCACCTTCACCGCCAGAGATTTGGAAATTTCCATCTGCGTCTGAATGCACTTCCGCTAGTTGGTCGTCGAAACCTGAAGCAGCTAACATTTATTATTGAAAAACAGTCGTCAAACTTACCAATGTTTTTGTTCCACAGCTTTATTTCCGTATCAGGAGCAGGGCTATCGCCACAGATAACCTTTCCAGTGACGCCAACCCATTGCTGCTCGAAACCAAAGCTGACTGATACCAAAGCAGCCACAAAAATGTAGACGAAAGTTAAGTAAAGCATTTGAATATCAAAAAAAGTTCAAGTTGACAGGTTTCAACGCCAGGCTGCCGTATTTATTGAACTCCGGAAGTAACGGTCCCACTTCTGGAAAAGTGGAAGCAAACAAAGTTCAGTCTGAATTGGTTTTTGATTCTCTTTGTGTCTAACAGCCGTGTAGGTGTGGCAGGATCGTTTATTTTACTGAATCATTGTTTGGTTACCCGTTCACTGGGACCGGTAAAGTTGTTTTCCGACTTTTGTTGCCTGACAACAAGTTATCCGTGACTGAAATTTGTAGTACTTTCGAGAAGGGTGTCATTGTAGTCCAAAGTTAAAAATAAAACGCCTCCACGCAGTTTGATTTTCAAGATTTACGATTCACGTAGCTTTATTGACTGTCAAGCGTTGTGTATTTGTTAAAGATAAACATTTTTTACGAGTAAATGAGTACGGTATCAGTTAGTTTTGTTAAACATACGGGTCGCCTCAACCTTGCATGCCAACGTCGTGTTTGCCGGGAGGGTCTTTTTGTTTGTAATCCAGTTTCCCTCAAATGCCATATAGGTAAAGTAGTAGGTCATTGATAGACTAGGTCCTGTAGCTGGAGTATAATTACCATAATCTAATGGTGTGCCGTCGAACCATGCGACGGATGATATGTCTATAATCACACTGCTTATACCGTTTGTCGGGATGAGACCAATTACTTTGTTTTCACCGAGGCCTGAAAAGTTTTTTTAAACAATAAGTCTTGCCTTTCAACTCAAAGTATGATTTAAACTACCATTGATGATAAGGTTCTCTTCTGCATTGTGGATGGACGCAAGATTTCCTTTGGTGTTCGTGTAGCAAATGTTGTTATAGTAGTCCCAATGTTGATCAGATGCCGATGGTGCGGGAACTCCAAGATAACAATAGTAGCCTCCTGAGATATTATAAAGCTGGTAAGATGCCGAAGAACAAGCATAAGTTATAGTAAACTTCGGAACGGTGCAGGTTGTACCGTCCCATGTGGCACCCAACACGGATGGAAGCTGATTGCACGTTTCAGCACTCATTGTAGACGAAGAACATGTCGTTGAATCACTGGTCCAGTCATCTGGGCATCCCTCATCCGTCGAATACAGTATACTAATACGTAACTGATCAATAAAGTTCAATGCCTTGTTTTCGACTATCACCGTTCCAATCTTTTTGACGTAGTACATGCATTCCGAGACGTCCGCTACGATGCCAGTAAGCAAAGTCATTAGTTCACAAGTCGAAGATTCTGCCGAAAGTAGAAAACCTGCACAAGAACTGTTTTTACCGCATGCTTCGGCACAAGCCAGATCGTCTGATGTCGATATAGTGGACAAAGTCGATCCTGTAACTCGATAGCCCATCACGTTTAAAAAGTCCGTTGTACAGTAACCAGCTGTTGCCAGAGAATAGAAGAACAAGGCTCTATAGAACCACATGTTTTGTCTTGTCAGCTTTGTTAAAAAGAAAAGTGCGGAAGTCCTCTCGGTCGCCGATGCCAAAAGACACATGAAAGATATGCCATAACCGTAACAATGCGTGCTTTCTGTTGAAAATAGGCGGAGCACCTACTGTTTTTTTGAAAAGTAAAAATAACTTGCAAGAAAAGAGCATATTCGTGGTTGCTAAGCATAATGTCATTTTATAAAATTGCTGTGATGATCTTTGTTGACATTTGAGTGCACCTCATGGTGGCAAAAAACGTTGTTTTACGTTTCACTGTATCTGTTTTGACGGTTTAGTGAGGGGGCAGCTTACATATGAAATCATTCGATTAATGAGTAGAAGGAAGTTAGAAAATAAAGATACCGTATTTGCATCGTCTTAAAAAAGTAAGGTAATTTGTAGGGTCCTGCCACGACGAGCCACGCTTTCGGCGGCGATGGCGCCTTCAAAGACGGTAAAGACGACATCGAGGACTTGCCGGAGAAGGAATCTGCCTTCTCGGATGTCATCCAAGTCGCTCGGACCAGCAGACCGGTGATTCCGAAGCACGACAACGGCTACCAATACGCCGCCGAGAGCTTCACCGGTCTCGCAGCTTCACCGGATGGCAAATGTTCGTTGCGTGATTGGGTCTACGTCAACCGGACTGCACAATGTGTACCCAAATGCTCGACCAATTTGGACTTTTCGGCTGTAAGTTTTGTAAATTTGATCAAAAAAGCTGAAAGCACATTGCCAGAGGGCAAAAAGGTCGGGCTGAGCCGGGGATCGATCCCGGGACCTCTCGCACCCTAAGCGAGAATCATACCACTAGACCACTCAGCCAGTGGATTCTGATGCTCCGAAAAGAAGATTGTTTTATTTTCGGGATGCATCATTCTTTGGAGAAAGATAAAACCTGTTTCGAACGGTCAGCGGAGCAAGGGCTATCTGAAAATGTCGGGAAATGCGCAACCATTGTTAGTTTGTCCGTGTAGATCGAGTAGTTTTCCTGCGAGTACACCGACGATTAACAAAAAGCACTACAAAAGAAGTAATTGTTATTTATTACCGTATACAATGGTCGCCAGACAGAAATTTCGCGCACCGTAGTCCGAGCTTGAGCTTGATCTTGCTCTTATGCTAGCCATTTTTGTTAGCTTATTCCTTAGCAAGCGGTCGATCCTTCATGTTGGCGCGCATTATCGATGTTTTTTGTCCGATATATGATTATAACTTTTAATTTTCAGATTATTACACTCATTATATACACGAAATTAAGAAAACATGCCGTACACCATTGAAAACCTGCCCTACGGCCTTCGTCGCCGTCTCGGTGAACTTGCAACTCCAGTTGAACGCTATCATCTTCAAATTGCCGCCGGTGACATTTCGATTTGTCCTCCGAAGCTTCAAATCGTTAAACGGAATCCAAAACGCGTGCTTCTGGGTCACGACGGCGAAAAACCTTCGCTCTTTACTCTGAATAGTGCATTACAAGTTTGTAAACCAATCAAATTTCGTCACCCCGACGATTTAATAATCTGTACAAACTTCGTTTTTGTCAACATGTTGACGACACGACAATTATATCCCGACACTGAGATCCGGCAACATGCCATCATCAAACCCAGAAGCCTCCATATCAATTTACTCGACATCTCAAAAAAGTTTTACTCTACATTGGCATCAACAATAATGGTTAACAGTGTAAACAATCTGAAATTGAAATCCGATTTGAAACTAAACGATGACCTATGCTTTGCTGATATATTTAAGGCCTTTGAATCTGTAAATCATCTAACTATTGAAAACCTAAAACCGGATTCCTATTGGCTAATAGACATTTTGAAGTATCAGAAAACAAAGTTGTCATCATTGACATTTATTTGTGAACCACTGGATCTAGGGTTGGATAAGTGTAGTATGAAAGATTTCGTAACTTTTTTCAAGGTAAACCCCGGTTTTGTGAAAAGACATTAATTAATGGATAGTTTTTAGGCGCAAAAACATGGATTTCAATTTACGGTGGAGCTTAGTAACACAACCCCAATGGCAATTAATTCCTTAATTGAGATTTTGAATAACAAATTCTTACCTTGGAACGGAATTGAAAACCCGGGATTCCGATATATCAATATTAAATGTTGTAATATTGCTTATAGATTTTATTTGCCGTCATACGGCGCTAAAGCAGTAAACAAAGATAGGGAGTTTTGCGAACTTGTTAGTACCGGTAAGGTAGTAGATTCTTATCCAAGTAAGCCAACGAATACTTTCAACATTCCGATAGGATCTCCAAAGTGGCCAATCCGAGCATTAGGAGCATAGTTAAACTATGTTTTCTTTTCTTCGTTAAACTTTTTAAATAAAACTTTCTTACTTCTTTGCCTTCTTAACTTTTTCAACAATAGCAATCTTTATTTACGACCAAACCAATATTATGTACATCACAAATTACAAAAAAACAAGTCAAAAAATTCTTGATGAAAACTTTAACATTGGGTTTGAATCAAACTTATTTACAATCGGCGCACCAACAAATGTCTTTTTAAGATAAGGAGTATTTACAAAAATGTCATAACCATGCCCTTCTGTCGGGCAACACATTCTTTCGATCATGTGTTCTGGAAATTCTGCGTCAAAACTCCAAACAAGCGACTTCAAGTGTCTGGTGTTGTTGAAATTTTTGAAAACGACACTTTCCTCATACTTTTCCTCCACAGCGGTGAAATTCACACTGATATGTTCCAAGGTGTTTCCGAAATGTGACGGAACGCAGCATTGAATGCAATGGTCGAGAAGAATGTGTGCATGACTCGGTGTCATACGCATCTCGATTGATAACTCCGTAGAGCGCGAAGCAGATCCAAATGCATTCAAAAGAGGAAGGAACACGTGGAACTTGGAATCCCAACTCGGTTCATGATTGTACTGCATGGAGATCTTGTGGTCAGACAGTGAGCGTCGGGAAATAGAGACAAAATCGTCGGTGCCGGCGATTCCGATACCAAAAAAGCGGAGAGAAGTTTGGGCTTTTGAGCGGACGAGTTTGCAGAGTTCCTAAAATTGGAATTTGAATCGGCTTATAAGTGATTGACAAATAATGGGAACTTACATTGTGGGCTTCCCTGGACGGCCATGCACTCTTATCACGATGGAGGTTGAGTTCGGGCTTGTGATAGATAACGACTATTTTCTGGAGGCGATGTTTGTCTGCAATTTCGATTTTGTTTAGTTGCGCTTTTTCAATTGATAAATGTATACTTACCAGACTTTCTAAGAAGGCGAAGTGTTTCTCTAACGGCGTCATCGTTGGATTCACTGGCCTTATTCATAAACAGTGTTTGCAGGTTTCGCGATTTATTGACAACAAATTCCATAATAGCTTTAGTCGGCTTCTTAATAACTATTTTCCGGCCTCCATCAAGCTCCAATGAAGTCACTCCGGCATCATCAGCAAAATTTAATCCTTTGGGCATGCCCCAGAACGTGCGGTTGATACGGTAATTGAGAACTCGGTGAGTACATTGAAGACTGAGCACATCGTCAACTGTTGGGAGTTCCCGGCAGATCAGAGAAAGAACTTCTTCCGGAAGGTTCAAAAAAGTGGGAGACATTCTGAAACAATGTTTTTGTTAGCAACAAATAGTTTTATCAGAAAAAGAAAGCCAAAAAAACACGACAACATGTGATAATGACCCAAAAACAACCAACTGAAGTCGCTTCGTTGCTACATTCTAAGAAATCGCCTGAAACAGATGGTGGGCGGGTAAAAAGTAAGTCTCTCTGACCACGGCTGCACCCAATTCGCACTCCCGGTCAGTGGTCAGCGCGCCCAACGGCGACAATGTCGAGGAAAGGGAGGCCCTGTCAACGACAGCCCGGCGGTATTCCCCGCGAAGGCATTTCCGACACAAACGCAATGACCCTTGAAGAATGAACGCCGGCGGTGCGAAAGGACCACACGACGCGTAAAACAAAGAAAGATGCCTTCGAACAGCTGTGCAGAATCGATAAACGTGCAATATTCGAGATTGGGTTGAACTGTTTCAGTGAGAATGCACTTGTATTCGGTATTTGCACGATTGCATAAACATTAACTTGATACGGTAAACTCAGAGGCTGGTTAATCGGTAAAAACCAACTATTACCTTCAACTTTTTACACCTTATGTCGTTTCTGGGCAGCTGAACTATTGAACTTCTCGAGGTATGATTGAATTTTTGCCCCTTATTCGCAAATTTGGATCGCTTTCAAATAATCAGACATTTTTATATATTTGTTTCTCACAATAAACGTTTTTCATATGATCAGAGTAAGCACATTTCAGATAAAAATGGTCACAAAACCTACAAAACTGTAAAACTTGGGGTAGTGCAAGCAGTTATGATAAACAAGCAGTTTAAATTTAGCATTTCTCAGTGCATGACGGGCTTCTGGGGTGGGTGATTTGACTAGAGATAGATTCAACGGGTGAGATAAAAGCAGAAACGGGGGAAGTGTAAAAGATTCGGCGCTACTGGCAGCGTTGCATATGAAAAACTTGATGATAGCATCATATTTGTAAACGGTCATTGACGGGGGTCAGAAGTTTTGTCGTCGGAGGGCAAATACCAGAGATGAGTGAGATCAGTTAGGCCCAGATCTAAAAAGTGTGTTTGAAAAGTGTACCGTTGAATCAAAAAGACGGTTAGACTTACTCTAATAGTGCAATCCCAGGAAGCTGTGCAGATGGCAGTGCCATCAGGGCTAGCTCGGAGACAGGATATTCTGTTTTCATGGCCGTAGAGGATGGTTTGACGGACGCATTTGAGGGTGTCCCAGACGCCGACACGGTAGTCGCCGTAACCGGCGAAGAGGATTCGGCCTGAAAATGTTTTCATTACAATGAAATGGCCTTAAAAAGGCAGAAACATACCGCTAACGCTGAAATCGACGCCATTGACCGGGAACAGGATGGATTCCTTCTCATAAACAGCCACCTGCCGATCAGCACGCAGATCAAACAATCGACAAGTCGCGTCATCAGACCCAGTAGCGAAGGCATCCCCGTTTGGATGGAATCGCACAGTATTGATATCGGCTTCATGCCCTTCAAAGCTCTGAACACATTGCCCAGTTCGAATGTCCCAAACTAATGCATGTCGATCAGCCCCGCCGGAAATGAAGATATTTCCAGTGTCGCATTTGGGGATATCGATCGCAAAGACATCGCCCGTATGGCCATGGAAGTTTTGGATCATTTGCCCACTTTCTACATCCCAAATGGCACATGTCGAATCACCGCTTCCAGTAAGCAGCAAGTTATCCGATCGCATGAAGCTACAGCAAGACATGTAACTAGTATGTGTGGCAACACATCGCTTCTTGCTCAGAATATCTTCCTCAAAGCTTAACGGCACGACAGAGCACTTATTATCCAAACCGCCACAGGCGATCATCTGACCGGTGGGTGCGTAAGCGCAGGCCATGACCCAAGTCGTCGGCATTGTGATGGCGTGCTCCTTGTTGGTCGTGAATCCGTCCCAGACGATGACTTTGCCGTCCTGGGAGGAGGATACGATGTGCCGTTTGTCGAGGGACCAGTCCATACAGAGGACCTTGGAAGCATGGCCTTTCAGGATGCGCCGTTGCTTGATGTTGAGGTTGCTCAGGGGTTCCAGGCGTTCCGCGGCTTGTTGGACTGGAATTTGACTATTAAGTTTTAAATTATTGATAAATATGTTAAAACCAACTCGGAACATCATTCAACTTCTGCCGCTCGGCATCAAGCTTCCTCCTGAGGTCCTCAGCTTCGCGAGCCAGTGCATCAATGTCAGCGTTCCTGAAAGGCCACCATTAAAATGACTTTTCCTTATCAGTGAACCCTCATAAATCATTCAAATAGCCTTTATCAATGTTTTTATATGAACCAAAATAGCACCCAACCCAATTACCGTACCTGGTCGCGTTGTTATCCATGCTTCCACCGGGCTTGGGACTGCTCGGCGGCAAGCTGCCGACCCCGGAGGCCTTCGACGTTGACGGCTTCGAGCTGCTCGCCTCGCTGCTACTCATCGGTGCGACGCGAGTGAGCAGCGATGCTTCGATTGTGATGCCAGCGTCTGCCGGAAGTGAATCTTTACAACTTCAACTCTGCAAAAATCGATTTATTTCACATTTTAATGGATTTAAATTAGTTAAATGGGTACTCAAACAACTAATCAAGCCAAACCACGCAATAAAAGTATCAATTTATGAGCCGCAAGTGCCGTAAGCCCCGGCCACCGAGCGTCACATGAACTTCTTTTCCTTCCAAGCCTGAGGGAGGTCCGACCAACTCGTCGATGACAGCCGGCTAGCCCGTCCTTCGAGTGCGCATTTTGCGTTGGGTCTTGTGTTGTTTAGGCTATCGATCGAAAAAGTGAGGACGCCTGCCTATAGGCGAGAGGACGCGACACAAAAACGTAAGAGCCGAGTTCCCCCTGGCTCTCGCAGGCCCTGAGGCTGTGCCGCAGGCTGCCGCCCTGGGGGTGGGAAGCGCTGCTCTTATTACATTTACATTCGGCATTGGCATTTGCACCAATCAGGCGCACTAATTAGACTGTAGGATTACATTTAAATCACAAAAAACGTGTCAGGAAGAAGGAAAAAGACAGGATTTGCGTCTTTTACGTTGTATTGGATTGGAAAACGGCGGCCCAGCCGGAAGCCGGCTGCCTTGAATGTGAATCGAGCGACGTATGTGTGTTCCCTTGCGTGAGCCCGCGGCAGTCGTGGTAGGCGAAGGGCTAGAAGGAGCTCTTTTCCGAGCTCTGACAGTTTATATGTATGTTCGGAAGAGCTTTTTGGGGTCGTCGCTGTTTCCCCGCAGAAACACGCATGTGCACCGCCGGCTGCTGGCTAACTGCTAACTACATGACGTGGGACAGGGAGCTTTGGAAAATCTGGGCTGCACAATGGGGTTTTGATGGATTACTCACTCAACTGAAGTTTGATATCTGTTTTTTGTTATGAACGTTCGTCATTTTCACAAAATGGTGTAAAATGTCAAGCCAATTTAAAGTGAAGCAATTACAGCCTATTAAAACGGGTTACGGTAGCCTGGGAAGGCTTCCAGCTCGCGTAACAGTAATTAAAGACCATTTTCAATTCCAAAGTAAGCCGCCAGTCAACATTGCACATACGATTAGATAGTATGTGCTGGACGGTCATCTCGGCATGTCGTAATCGTCGATATGGTCGGGGGCCAAAGTCCAACAATAGGCCCAGCCCAGCTATTGATTCCGCGCGGATCCCTCCGATAGCACTGCCAACGCCAACCTCGACGACGACGACATAAAGCTTGCCATTTGGCTCACCCATCATACAGTCCATCCATCCCTGGTCGTCATTTAGTCATAATAAGCAACTTTCAAGCATGCCGTTCCCCCTCGCTTCCATCCAAGATTCTCTTTACGAACGTCTCCGACAACTGTCAACCCCAAGTGAACTCCTCCGAATCCAGCTAGCAGCCCCGAAAGTCGACCAACTCGGCCCTCCACAGTACTATTGGACCACAGATGCTTCCATGCAGCTCCATGAAGACCGAAATGGGCTCGCCATTGGTCAGATGATGGTCCAGAATTGGCCTCCGGCAAAATACCCCATCCATGAACGGCAATTGTATAATATCGCCGGGTCACTGTTCATCTTGGGCACCTATCTCACGGGGTCAACCGACTATTCCGTCTTTAACAACTGGTATTTGACACCTACTTGCCTCAAGTTCTCAGGATGCTCGATGAATCTCGCGGGACTCGAAGCCTTTGTCAAAAACTTCCAAGGCCCCATTCACGATGTGCAATTCATCGAATGCAGTGTGGCCATGGAAATCACACTGGAAAAGCTGTTTGAAATCTTTCCTGATGCCACAGGGCTTCTGATGAGATATCCGATGCAACAGAACTGGGCTCAGGTTTTGTATGACTCAACCCGGCGATTCCAACTCTTAGGCATCAAGCCGACGGTTAGGCAGTTGGATAATTTGTACAAAAGTGACTTTTTGGCGTACTTCAAGGTTTGTTCTGATCAATTTATTATAAAAAATTTTTTATAATAAAATCGTTTCCAGGCTCAAGGACCGAATTTCCAACTAATTTTCTATTTCAACGAATTTGAATACTACGCCCACGAGACAGAAAAGGCCATGAAGCGGTTGCTAGGCTCTTCCTTCGAACGGGCCGACGACGTCGTGCAGGCACCGTTCATCGAGATTAAGGGATATAACAATACGTGGAAGTACAAGCCTCGCTACAAGGTCGATAGGACCGTGGAGATTGCCCATCAATCGACGCAGCCGGCGCGGCCGAACTGTTTCGGGCGGAAGTTTATGACTCTTATTGAATCGTGTTGTTGTTTGCAGTGATTGTTGTTGGTTTTGAGTTTTTGGGGTGAACGAGGTTGATAAAGTTGCAATTTTTACATAAACTACAATGACTTTGACACAATATGGCGATAGACTACACAGTTTTGGTGACTTGAGGGACACGGATCACAACAATGACCTTGTTGGTTGCGACCTTCAGGGAAGCGTTCCTTTTTCTACTTTGTGTTTTTCCAATAACAACACGGAGTTAGTCATCAAAAAGGTCCTATAAAAGATCGGTGTTTCATTGTTGAGGGCTCAAAACAGCCGCTTTTGATCATTCTCTAAAGTTTTCTCTTGTTTTTACAGAATTTAACCATGTTAGTCCTAGCTTTTAACAAAACTTCTAAAGATGTCTGCCAACCAGAAAGTCATCATCGTCACCGGTGCCAACAAAGGCATTGGTCGTGCCATCGTTGACGGATTGCTTGAAAAAACCAAACATGCTGTCATCCACTTGACCGGTACGTTGCTAGCTTTCATTAACATCAGTAATTGTAAACTTTTAGCGCGTGATACTTCCCGCGGCACTGCAACCCTCGAAGCACTTGCCCCCAAGGCAAAAGCAACTTCTAACATCCTGAAGTACGCTCAACTCGATGTCACTGATGACAGCAGTGTTCAAAACTTTGCCAAAACTTTAAAGGCGGCTGAAGGCCATGTCGATGTTCTGGTCAACAATGCCGGAATTTTCTTGGACGAGTTTGAGACTGTTTCAGGCTTCGAGAACGCCAAGAAGACCCTTGATGTCAACTATTACGGCGTCAAAAGAGTTGTAAATGCTTTGTTGGAGCTTCTGCAGCCTGGATCGCGCATCATCACTGTTGCAAGTACTCTAGGCGTCATGACTGGCGTTTATCCAGATGAGCGGATTCAGCAATTGTCCAACGCTACGACTGTTGCGGAGGTTGATGCTTTCGTCAAGGAGTACTTGGAGTTGGGTTCAGTCTTGAGTATATTCTATTAACGTAATACGTTGTTTTAGACTCGTGAAATCCGGAAAAGCCACCGCTGCCGGATTCCCTCCGAATGCTTACCGATCATCCAAATCGGCCGTGATCGCTTATTCTGTCGTTTTGTCGAAGCTATTGGCTAGCAAAAACATTACCGTCAATGCTGTAAGTTCGGCTACCTTTCTTTTGTTGCTGATCATAACAACCGAAATTTAGATGTGCCCTGGATACGTCGCTACCGACTTGAACAACCATGCTGGTCCACGCTCTGTCCAACAAGGCGCTGATACCGTCGTTTACCTTGCAACGACTCCAGAAGTCCCCTTCAACGGTGCCTTCGTCTATGAACGGAAGCAGAAGTCTTGGTTTTAAACGCTGTCTATCACCGTTTTGTGAACGTATCACTACATGTTAACCACCTCTTATTTCTTAACGTGAAGAGAATAAACTCTATTGATGTATTGAAGCATATTTAAATACACTTTCGGTACACTTTCAGTACACTTCTTGCTTATAAGCACAAAAGTCAGACATTTTATTAACAATTTAGCACAAATACGTCTCACTTGTAAAAATTACGATAATGACGCACAATTTAGTCACATATAAGGCACAAAAAGATGACATTTGAGTCACACGCGCTTTCTAGTTTGCACTTTGAACACAAAACAAGCACATGTCTGTCTTGCATATAAAAGCAAACATTGGCTTGCCTGTTGACCCCTTTCCTTGTTTTCAACTACGGGTTTGAGAGTGTGTGTTTATTGAAAGTTGTCAGTATTTTGTACAAAATTTACCGATCACGTTATACCCTTTCTTCAAACACGATGTCGAACGTTAAAAAAGTAATTGTGGTTACTGGTGCTAATAAGGGTATCGGCCGAGCTATTGTCGAAGGCCTTCTGGACAACTCAACCAATGCTACGATCTATTTAGCAGGTAAATTGTTTGAAAATTTGAATATTGTTGTTTAAAGTATCTTATTTTAAGCGCGAGATGTCGCCCGAGGCACTACAGCCGTAGAGGAGCTGGCTTCAAAAGCAAAGTCAACTTCAAACACACTAAAGTACGGCCAACTCGATGTAACAGATGAAACAAGTGTCCAAAACTTTGCCACCACATTGAAAGCTGCTGAAAATAGAATCGATGTGCTAGTGAACAATGCCGGGATTTACATTCCTACTGCAAGCTATGAAAACGCTCAAACAACCTTCGAGGTCAACTATGACGGCATCAAACGAGTCACCGATGCTCTGATAGGACTATTAAAACCCGGTTCACGAGTTATCAACCTTGCCAGTGGTGCCGGTATTATGACTGGCAAGTACGCAGAATCCAAGATTCAACAACTGTCTACAACAACCACCATCGAACAGGTCGATGAATTCGTGAAAGAGTATTTAGAATACGTCAAGTCCGGCAAATCCGTCGAAGGAGTGTACCCGCCAAACGCCTATCACGTATCCAAGTCTGCTGTGATTGCCTATTCCGTCATTTTGTCAAAGCGTTTGGCCGAGAAACAGATCAATGTCAATGCGGTTGGTCATTTTTACCTTTTAGACAGATTGAAGACTGTAAACATTACAGATTTGCCCCGGGTATGTAGCCACAGACTTGAACGGTCATTCCGGACCACTAACAGTTCAACAAGGAGCAGACACTGCTGTGTATCTCGCCACAGTCGCGGAAATTCCATTCAATGGAACATTCGTTTCTGAAAGAAAGGAAAAATCATGGTTCTGAACTGGCGGGTAATCAAAATTTCAACTGACAAAGTGGCAATTTGCCCTATTTGATGCCCAACTGGCCAACTAATAAGATAAAGAAACTGTAAAGTAATCGAAAACAAAAATTGCAATTTAGTTTACAACATATACTTTATAAATAGAAATTCAATATAAACGAATACAACCTGGGAACTTGATGATGTTGAGGCAGTAGATAGATAGATAGATAGATCGAGACAGCCGTCGCTTGAGATCCCTGATTGAAACCGAATTAGAAGCTAGTCAGCTTTGAACTCGTCGGCTTTCTGTTTCTTCGCCAGCCTCAGTTCTTGCATCCGTTGACGCGCTGCCTCCAATTGCATCCGTTTCGCTTCCCTTTTCAGCTTCTTGGCAAGGACTGCTTTAGCTCTGAAAAAGGCGGACATACAATAAGGAACAAAGTGCAAATTCATAGTGATCATACAAGAAAAGTAAAAGAACCTACGCTTTATTAAGAGCTGGACCCGAATTTGATGAAGATTCGACGACTTTTTCGACCGCGAGCGACGGAACTTTCTGAGGTGTTTCTTCAGTTACTGCGGGCGGACCATTTTCTTGAACCTGTTGGTCGATTTCGACATGCTTCCACTTTTTGGGTTGTTTCTGCTTTCGTCGAGCCATCAACCTGAAAAAGAGCAATCAAATAGTAAAGCACAAACAGCGTAAATTTCATTTTAGTTCGGAAAAAACCCGACAATCGACAAAGCAGAACATATCAGGCAACGAAATCTCACATAGTTAGTCGTTCTTGTCATGCAATCGTCAACGTAAGCCCCTAACGCCTATTGTAAACTCATAAGAAACATTTTACAATGCACGGGCGGCCGGTCCCTTGTAAAACGGGACAAAACCAAAATGCGCGCGGGTGGGAATAACGCGTCCTCGAGAAAAACCGAAAACGCTTCGCTTTTGGTCGGCACGGCACCTAGAGCCTTGAAATTTTTACAGCAAGTGCCTTTGGATACCTAGATGTACAATTCTGAAAATCACGAAGGTTCATGCACTTTAAAGTTTTTGCCATTCCAAAAACCTCCAAAAACGGTGCTTTTAAGGTGGAGCGGCAACAGGAATGCTTTACTTGAAGCCGGCACTGCACCTAGAACTTTAATAATTTTATGAGGCATGCCCTAGGGTACCTAGATGTACAATCCTGAATGCCATAGGAATTCATGCACTTTTAAACTTTTGCCGTTTAAAAAGGCACTTTTGCAAGCTGGAAAAGACTCGGAAACGCTTCCCTTTTGGCCGGCACGGCACGCAATGCCTCAATTTTTTCATGAGACGTCCATATGGGTACCTAGATGTACAATTCTGAGAATCAGCCGAATTCAATGCCATTTAAGAAAGTGCCGTTCAAAAAACCTTCAAAGTGCTCACTTTTAAGCTGAAAAAGTGCTGGGAATGCTTTACGTAAGGCCGGCGCCGAAGGTATAGCTTTGATTTTTTCATGGGAGCTGCGTATGAGTATGAATATGCACAATTTTAAATTTCAGCCGGATTCAATCACAATTACAATTTTGCCATTCGAAAAACCGCTGCTCGATTTTGAAAAAAATTCAAAGAGGACGCAACTTGATTCGAACCCTACAGAGTGCATGCAAATTTCATACGCGCGCATTTTTGGCGGTTGCGGCCACCCGTGAATGACGGTTGACGGAGAATTAGCAAGAAAACACGTCACACGCACCGACAAAGACAAATTTACGAAATGACCGCCGCGGTGAACAAAAACTCACTCGAAAAAAAGTTGGCGAAGCGTGCGCAGTGGATATTAATCGGTCGCTCGTTTTGCAAACGTTCGAATACCCTTTTGTAAACCGTTCTTTCAATCTGTCACGAAATAAGCTGATGTTATTGCTTTTTGCTGCAGTTTGATTAATTTTTGGAGATTGTCGCATCATGGTAAATGTAGAAAATTCGACATGAAGTCGTGGTGCGAGCAATTCGGTCAGTTTCTAAAAATACATTCCAAATTTTGGAGGGTTTTGCACGATAATTTTTGACAATCAGTTTTGTTGGCAGTGATTAACATTGCATCGTCGTCGATAGCCTTTGATTCTCTTCGTCTGGTTTTAAACTATGATTTAAAACAACGTTGTCTTTCATTGACTTTTGAAGTGAATTATTCGATAATAAGTTTTGGCGTTTTTACTGTTCTTTGGTTTCAAACTGTCAATTTCCTACATGACTAATACGCTTCAATGCAATGTCGTGAGTGCATTTCGCAAGATACACTCCTTTTTCATGAATCATCGGGCCAAAGCTATGATAAAGTCGTCTTATCAACAGAAAAATGATCCGACGCGTGATCACGCTGGAGCAAAGCAGCTAGCGACCGCATAATCAATTTTGTAGCATTGTCGGACACTCGGCTTGGGCGAGAATAGCTCTAATTTTCGACTATCACCATGTTTCGCACCTTCCTATTTTGCGCTATAATTGTCGTCACTTTACCCTTCCTAACTGATGCCGCAATTAACTGTTACAAAGATGCAAACCATGGCACTATTGATGGCTGTCAATACTGTGGCTTTTGTAAGATTTGCTATGTTTTTACGGTTGACGTAATTTTTTGTTTTAAGCAAATCTCACGTATGACGTCAGTGGTACCTTTCCCGACATTCAGTATTACTGCCTTCATGAACTGAAATTGCCAGTTGCCGGAATCACATGCACAAAGAAAAATCAATGCCAAACAACGTAATTTTTTCGTTTTTTTATTTTTAGTTTACTTTCCAATTTATAGAAAATCAACAAGCACAAGTGGGTGGTCACAGGTAGTTTCACTCTACATCTGCGATACAGATTTGTGCAACGATCACTGTAATAACGGTAATTCATACGGACTCGGAATTGCTGTGGTTTTGAGCGCTCTTGCTTCTTTTGTGTTGACAAAGTGATGGAAACATGAACTATTTTGAGACCTTCGTTTTTATGTTTACTACGCACTGACAGAATCGGAATAAATGTATAAAAAGTCATGATTCAATTGGTTTTACAACGCAAAAAGCGTTTTTCATATCATTTTAGCAGTATTGCTGTATTTCGTAATCAAGAATACAGTTTTAAGTTTCCAAAAGTGTGAGCGCTCAAGTTGAACGGGTCAGATAAAAAAACATAGGGGTAATTTCAAAAAGTTTGGATTAAGGTATCAAACTTCTACATTGTGGTGCCTCTTTGTGCCTGCACTTTACTTGATAAGCATTTATTAGGTGAATCGCAGAGTAATACGAGGCCTAATCAAGAGAAAAGTGATCTTGGGCGTCGTCACATTCAAGAAATTTGAACTACATTAGTTTCGTTACATTGTTTCGCACCTGTCAACATGTTGCGTGATTTCCTCATTTGCGCTTTAATTTCTGCCAGTTTACCTTTGATAACGAATGCTTCAATTGACTGTTATATCAACGCTAACAACCGTACCATTGATCAATGCCAATACTGCGGATTTAGTAAGACTTGTTTATACCGCTTAGATGCCCTCCTAAATTATCATTTTAGCTAATGTAACAAAAGAAACCAGTCTCGGTACTAATTTTGACATCGAATATTACTGTCTACATGAAGTGGAAGTGAAAGCCGATGGCATCGAATGTTCAACAAAGAACAAATGTCAAAAAAAGTAACAGTTTTCTATTGCAATTAGCATTGCTCAAGATATTGTATTTTCAGAAACAGAACTAGCAATGGATGGCGAACAGAAGTTTCGCTTTACATTTGCGAAAAAGATTTGTGCAACTTTAAATGCAATGCTAATCAATATGGACTCGGATTGGCTGTACTTTTGAGTTCTATGGTCGCCGTTGTTTTACAAAAGTGACGAAAATAAGTATCCTTTGTAAAGTTGTAAACAGTTTTAAAAGATGAATAAAGTACCAACAAACTTGTACACCCTCGTTTTTTGTTTGTCTGTCCAGCCTGAAGATATATCGACCTGCAGTCTATCGACGTGTTGATTGTAGTTATGCAAGAAAAAGAAGAAGTAAAGTTGAATGAGGAAAAATGAAGAAGCCTTGACTTGAGGTCGACCAAGTTTCGCGCAGTTGCGACGAGGCGGAAAGCTTGTTGTTTTGCAGGTCCGTGGCTGCAATCTTGACTACGCTCATCTTCACGGAGGTTGCGGGCGTTCAAGTTTGCGCAGGCTGTAGCTTCTCTGAAAAATGCAGTAATCTGGCTCTAAGCGTTTGCTATGTACCATCCGCGTGACCCCTTGCCAATTTGTCAGACATTCCATCCTTTTTTTAATTCGAAAAAATACGTCAAAACTAGATGGCCACCGTTTGTTGACTAGTGTAGATTCATTTCACATTATCGGAAAAAGCTGTTGGTCCAAAGACGGTAGCCATCTGTGGTCAGTGGAGGCGCTGATCCGACTTTATGCGGCGGGATTATCCGTTACGCCGCGAACGCATTCCTCAATTTCCGTGTATTTACGCTTTTATACCCCCCTCCAATTGGGTATGCGCGCTTTACTATTTCTCTATAGTTTCCATTTTTGGTCATCAGAATCCTCCGTTGGATCACGTCGCGGCAGAACGGACCGACGTTTCACACGAATAGAACGATGAGCACCACGGCCGCCGAATACGACACGATTCCGTCGCAACGGAGTCGAGCCGCCGACTACCGTCAGCAATACTCGCTTGATTCTGACGTTCCTCCCTTTCCCACGGAACACCAGAACATTGACGGAATCGAAAGTGATCCCCACGGCGCCTACAGCGACACCGACGGCGCTACTGTCATCAGTCAACCCGTGTTTTTCCGAGGTGGCGCTTTGAGTCCAGTGCCGGTTGAGACCAACGTGGTGTTGCACGACTTTACCCAACGGCCGAGGACTGTGCCGGTGAATTCATTGGCTAACGGGAAATCTGGTTCGACTAACAGTTCCTACACTTCGGAGATTGAAGTAAACGGGAAAATTATGCGGTTTGATACGAGTCCGTTTCGGAATGAGGAAGGGTGGATAAAACTTGCTGAATTTGTGAGTTTCTGAAAATCAATTTAACATTTTGACGGTTGTTTTGACTTAAGGCGCTTATTACCATCGCGTTATTACTGTCCAGCATGGTCGTCGGAGTCAGTGGCGAACAAGGATTTGCCTTACTCGTGTGTTCATTTGCGCTTCTGATAGCTTTTGCCATTTTCCTAGCAAAAGTTTTGACACTTAATCAACTTATTGATGATACCAAGTGGGCGTTATTTGTAAGTATCTTTTTTTGGTCTTTGGGTTTTTTAAACATTATTTGATCGTAAATTTGTCATTTCCAGGAATTTTCCATCTGCATCGGCATCGGAATCGCCTTTTTCATCGCCTGTTTCATGATGATTTTCCTCTGCGCCTTCCATTGGGCCGAAAACAACCCCGAATGGCAGACAATGCCTGCCTTCGCCGCCGTAGCACTGTCCTGCTGCGGGTTACTCTTCTTTGCCGATGCATGTATCGTGTATTATCACCGACGATTCCGTTCGTGGAGCCCTCAGAAGCCCACTGTCTTCTGATTTGACCTCAATTAGCGTACCTCTCGCATCGATCATAGTCCAAATCATTATCATTTGTACATCCCAGTTAACCTTTAACTGTTCCAGTTGCCATTCAACCATATAAGGTAAAGATGTGATATATTTGCATTTTCAAAAGTTAAAACTTGATGTCAGTTAATAAATTCATATTTTGTCAGTTAAACAGTTTGGCGGTTACTTGATGATGAGTAGATAATACCACCACCACGAGCAGTTTCGTTGTTTTTCCAGGCAAGGAACTTGAGGTAGCAGTCAAGGGCGTAGGCCATGAGAGCGCCGAATGCAAAAACCTAAAGGATGCAAAAAATTAGAGTCCGAAAGACGCATTTTGACGCAAACGCTTGAAATCAATCAATAATTTATTGATTGATGCGTTTCGAATCAATAACTTATTGATTGATAACCTTTTTCAAAGCATGGTGTAGTGGTGTAAAGCGCAAAGTTCTAACGCGCAAGGTCAATGGTTCGAATCCGAAGGCTAACAAAACTTTTTTTCTCAAAACTTACAGCAGCGACAGCCCAGAAACCAGCACCCGAAAACCGAACAGATGCCAATGCTAGCACGCTACCGGCAATAAAGAAGAAAATGGTCCAGATGAAGCAGTAAATCATTTCCTGAACAACTTTTTCAAAACAAATTTGATACTTTCAACAACTCACCACAACAATAATCGGCAAGTGTTCATAGGCGTCAACAACGTGGAACAGGTACAACACCAAAAGTAAAAGCGTAATACTGAATCCAAAAACTGAGACAAAGGTCGTGAAACCGACGCCGTGGAAGTAGCCAGGGCCACCGACGAGAACGCAGAGGAAACAAAGGAAACAGAGACCCTGAAACGTACAAATATAACAAAAATGATCGAAATTAGGAAAAAACATACGATTTGTGCCAATTTCAACATGCCCGGAAGGGTTCGCAGATAGTCCAGATCCAGTTGAGGGCCACATCCTGTAGTTTCATGCAACTCGTACGGAGTATACTCTGCGCGAGTCGTGGTCACATAGGTACGGGTTTCCTCGTACGACATCGCCACAGGGGTTATCGCGGGTCAATCTCGACAACAATCGAAAAAAGCACTTTCCACAACGGCGTGCAATGGCGCAAATGCGGTGGCGGGTTGGAAGCAGGCAGCTGCCGTTTGTTGTTGCTTTCATTTTTTCGATGCTTTTCCGTTCGTCCGAGTGATAGCCGTGGCCGATCGACTCACAGGTGCAGCTGTAATTTCTGCAGGAAGGGCCAACGAGACCTCCCCCTCGTTGGCCCGCCTCCGCCCCCGAGGCCATGACAGCGGCGTAGACGCGTAGCATGCTTAACGTAAGTTTGAGGTGTCGAAGAACAGATTCGGGATCGATTACAATCAGTATAAGAAACGTTTAAAAACAAAGCGAAAGAGATCGTTTATCATGGCGGTCAGTGATGTATCTCGCTGCACGCACGCGTCTCGAAAGTGCAACCGAAACACGTTTCTTACGTGGAAGCGCATCCCAAAAAGGGGCTACCAACTTTTAAGATGATCAGATTCCATCGGCTGAGTGGTCTAGTGGTATGATTCTCGCTTAGGGTGCGAGAGGTCCCGGGATCGATCCCCGGCTCAGCCCGACCTTTTTGCCCTCTGGCAATGTGACTTCATCTTTTTTGATTAAATTTACAAAACTTACAGCAGAAAAGTCCAAATTGGTCGAACATTTGGGTACACATTGAGCAGTTCTGTTGACGTAGACCCAATCCCGCAACGAACATTTGCCATCTGGCGAAGCTGCGAGGCCGGTGAAGCTCTCGGCGGCGTATTGGTAGCCGTTGTCGTGCTTCGGAATCACCGGTCTACTGGTCCGAGCCACTTGGATGACATCCGGAAAGACGGATTCCTCCTCCGACACGTCCTCGATGTCGTCTTCGCCGTCCTTGAAGGCACCGTCGCTCCCGAAAGCGTGGCTTGTCGTGGCAGGACCCTCCATACACATGTGATCCGGGCTGTTTTCTTTAGGAAACTTGTCACAGCTCAGAACGAGCGGCCATTTGTAGCTGAATTCCTTCATGACTGGAGCACATCGGCTCTGGACGCGTTGACACAGGGGCCGACAGGGGCCAATCGGGTCAGCAACCTTTTCCGTGCACATCGGGAAGTACACGGAGCACAGGAAGAAGCGGATTTCCTCGGAGCATCGGGTACCGATCAGAAAGTTAAAGTCGACCGGATGCAACAAAATAAAAGTTTTTGGTGTATAATCTGGGATATTGAGAAGAGCGAAAACATTTTTTTCACCTTTTTAAGATTGATTATATTGCATGAAATTTTTAAAAGTTTGTAAACATTTTTGTTTTGTGTACTTCAGTTGATATTGATTCTTATTTATGTAACACAATGTTAAACAAAATCGTTTAACTACGTTTTTTTACATCAGTAAAGCGACATTTACCTCAAAACAACCAAAACAGATATCAAAGAAAACAGTTAATCCGAAAGTAGGTGGTATTGTATTTCATATGATGCGCGCAGTGTCATTTAGTGTCATCAAGTCGAGGGTCGGAGAATGAAATAGGGCTGTCGACGGCTGGCAAGTGACGGATGGCAATATGGCCACGACACTGCTGCTTCGCGCACGTCGGCGCTTATCGTCAGCGTCGATCAGTCTTCGTTGTTCGCGGAGCAATTTGTTTCGCCGTGGCATTCGTCATGTCAGGAATCTATTTCGAGAGATATCGACGGCCACTCACTGCTGTTCTGTCTATTTGGCTCGTCTTGCCTTCATCATTGATTTTTGTATCTGTAAGCTTGCTTCCAGTCAGTCAACCAGTCAGTGGTTGGTTGTCTTTTTTATTTACAAGGCGTTTATTCAGTTTTTCACAATTAATTTTTATTACCGCCATAAAAGAGGATGTGAATGTCGAGCGGCCTTATCAGTCAGGAGGTCGCCGTCAATGACGGTAGTTCCGTGGTGTGAGGAATGGGGTGTCTGGTCGTATCGGAAGCCGAGTGCCACCCCTGGACTCGATCAAGCTTCCGTGCAATCGGGACTGGCCATGAAGCAATGAAAGCAGCGATTCTTTTTACGACCGAGGCGTATCAGTTCGGTCGACCGTCGGAGCAGGACGTCGTTTGCTTCCTCATATGGAGAGGGGTTGCAGTGCCGTCAGTCGCCATCGATCATGCACATGGTGTGCTCGAAACTCGATAACCGTCGACCATCGCCGCCATTTTGCATGCATGAATGTTTGTCGCGTCGGAGGTGATGGCCGGCCACTGATAGCACTTGACTGAACTGACATTGTGAGCTCGTCGTTGACGACTGCTTTGAAGCGTGATCACTATTGTATTGTATTCTGGCGGCCATTTTGTCCGCTTAAACCTCATTTACAATGCGTAAATAGCCGTTTTAGTTCGCTTATCGCATATTTGATCCTCTCGATCACCCAGAAAAAGCACCGTTTATCATTCCCAACCCAAAATGATGGACTCCCAAATGCCCTGAGGGCAACCTGCGCCTAGTGGGACAGTTTCTCAATGAACTGCGAGCTGTCATCGGTGGACTTCCGCGGACGACGACGACGACTTCGACCAGTGGGTCATATATTTTGTCCGTGCTGACAGACGCCGCCTGTTGTTTCGCTGGGGCCAACAGGGTTTTCGGCTTTTTCGACATGCCTGAGGTCTTTTGTCTGTCTTGTGGCCCAGAAGGGTGGATCTGGTAGATCCACGGGATTGGGTTTGCCTATCTGGGTGATCATATTGTTTAGCTTTCGGCCTGCTTCTGATTCCTTACACTTTTTTTGGTTTCTGACTCCAGATCGACCTTTGTGGATGCCCTTTTTTCAATGTTTACCAACATAGCACACCTTTCATTCCCTGTTTGTCATTCATAGACTTCCCCGATACACTCACCAAGCCATTTCCATTTCCAACCGTTATTTCCATCAAAAAAGGGCAACCGTATTTTCCCATCAACACTTCCCCACCTTTAATGGCACTTAACAAAAGCCCCGTCATGGCGCCAATCAAAAAACCTTCCTAGTTTCCTTTCACCTTTTCACTTCCAAGCATCGATGATGAACCCCTAACGCATTCCGGCACACTCTACAGTGCCTCTGCACCCGACTTCGCTCCTCCTTCGGGTCTTCCGCGCCCAGAGGCTGACGGTCATTGCCCATGTTGCGAGTGACTCCACAAACACGCCGGCTGGCCTCTGTCTTCCGTCTCCATCCTCGCATTGCTTGGCTGTTTTCACTTTTTTTGAATCAACACCGCCTTTCCGAAGAAACCAGCCCATTGAATTCAGCGATGGCATTTGTCATTTTTAGAGAAACGAATTTGCGCGGTTTTTTGCTACCGTAACTCATTTTACTTCCAGTTTTTTTGAAATATGAACTCTTTGTAGGCATGTTACCACCACATATGCCATCATTTTTGGCACTTTTTCTCTTCCCAGTTGTAATATTAGGCGTTGATCTCGCCGTGTCTGGCAATTCAGAATTCCTTACGGGTCGTTTCCATCGAAATTCTCCCAAATGTATTCGAATCGATGCGAAACAGTGCCAAAATCTGGGATATAATGAAACCAAGTAAGTCAATTTGCATTGTTTTATGTTCAAATTGAGAAATCAGTTCACAAAAATCGCAACATTCGCGACCGTACTCCGTGAATTGCCCCCCTTTGTCGGCACGGGTCTCTCAAACCGACATAAATAAAATCGACCCCATAATGTGGTGTCATTATTGGGGCCTCGTTAAGCGCGGTAGTCGTTGCCGCCAGTGTCAATGGCGCCATCAAGGCAGTGTCTCATTGGCTCTAATGGGATTTAAGGGTGCGGTGCCGGGTTTCATGTTTTTGGATACCGTACTTTTAAAAATACATGTTTTTGCCTACTGTATTTCAAATAATTGAAAAAGAGGGCTCTGAATCAAAACCTAAACCAACAAATGCCTCCCCTATGTTCACATCGCAATGCCGGGCATTCTTTCTTTTTGACAACTTTCACATAGCATTTCCAAAATGGCCCCAAACCGCATCAGTCTGGCAACAAGGCGAAGGACAAAGACTCTTTCAATCCGGAGGACCGCGCAAACCTCCGAAATGTCACAATCTGTTACGTCTCTTTGTGCCGGAGGACGAAGAGCCATAGCCTAATGTGACAAAATAGTGGCCTTTGAACCGGAGAGTGCACAAACTTTCGCGCATTCCACCAATTTGCTGTCTAAAATCTAAAATTAACCAATTTTTTTGATGCCAAACATCCAATGCGAACAGCAAACCGTCCAATTCCGCCAAAGTTTCTGTCCTCTTACCCTCTGGCGGAAGTCCAAATGTAATTGTCACCCAATTTCCATTTCATTTTTTCGGAAACAAAGTTTGGACAACGAATTGTCTGCGAATACCGACCCAAAAATGGACACCCTGGTTGGTGGTGTGAATCCCATGGGTCTGGGGTGGCTATTTGCATGTTTTCTAATAAAGTTGCCGCTTTTCAAATTGAAATTGAAATTTTATGTTTCGATAACTTTCCATTTTCGGTGAAAGTTGTCATAATTGATTACTTTCCAAGTATTTGATGCAGTTAAAAAGAAAGAAGCCCCCAATCCAGAATACATCAAAGGATAGGCAACACTTGTTTTGTGAATTATCCCCAGGCGGAAACAAAAGGGATTTCCGTCTCTTTTGTGTCGGTCAATTCTTCGTTCGCTTCGGCCCCAAAGACGAGTAACAAAGTTAGCACTTTCATAGAGCCGCAAAAAGTAAAAACAGAGTGCGATGGATGCTTCTGGTGTTCGTTTTCGGCTTTGAATTCGAGGGAACGGGCAAGATTTCGACTTTCCAGTAGCCAGAAAAGTGTGAAATCTCAGATGGATGCTTTTTATGCATGCCAAATTAGCCAATCCATGATTGCCTAGCCGTACAATAGCCTCCAGCCATGAGTGACTGATCATTTTCCCCCAAAAAGCGCCTCCGTGGTTCCGTCATTTGTTTTACAGGCTTCATCGGAGCTGCCATCAGTCATTGACGAGTCGCTTTGAGGGTGATTTGGGCAGGGAGGGGCGCGGGTCAGCCTCCCAGTCTATGATTCATTTGGCTGGCGCAAACGGCCCAAAAGAGAAACACTTTTGATTTACGACTGTAAGCAGAACACGGGTGTTAGCGATGGGAAAGAGGGACATGGGCGCCTTTCTTAAGGGGTTTCGGATTGCATTTTTGACGTTTTTGGAACTATCTATCGATTTGATAGCGATTTTCGTACAAATCTATAAATAGAAACTTCCAAATTCCAATCGTAATCAACTACTGGAAGTCGACCCGCGGGTGGGCCCATACTTCACCAGCAAGTGTAAACCCGGGATGGCACTGTGTCCCCGTGCCATGTCCAAGGGAGTCCCCGGGTCCTGATTAATGAGGGGCGCGGCAAACCTCAAAGGACCGCCGTCGGGTCAGTTTAGTTCAAAATTGCGAGGCCCTTGAAGCTCATCGACGCATCATTTTTCAAAAAAAGCTCGTCCGTGCTTGCGTTGCTAACGAGGAGGCGCCTTGCTGCAATCTAGGCCGTCACAGTGCATCGGAACTTCAAGACTGCGACAATAAATGGCACCCTGTTTGCCGGGCCAGAAATCACTATTGTAAAAAGTTTGGTCATGATGCTCGGACCCGAGGGGCATGGTCGGCATTTGACGGATGGGGTTGGTCAACTGTACATTAGGCTATGCTTTTTGAGTTGTTTAAAGCAACAAGAATGCCATTACACGTTTGTTGCGGGTCGTCGGAATGGCACACCTATGCAAAACCAACAAAACCGCACATAAAACATGTCTGTAGCCATAAATAAGAAACAGCCTTATCGCGTAACTATCTTTTTACATTTGTTTTTGCTGCCAGTTCCGAAAGGTTGATAGATGCCAGAACCAAATGGAAAAGCTGCATTACTAATGATTTGGAAGGACATTAATTTGCGCGGGGACAATTTGTAACGCATGAGTAACTGGGGCAGTGTTGGTTTTGCGGGGGTGAGGCATCTGTTTTTACAATTGCCAGCTCGAACACTACAAAAACAGAATCTGATACAATCAAAACATTAATCAACCAAATTCACTCAAGAATCCCCCTTTAGATTCCCCAACTTTGCCGGCGATGAAATCGTATCCGCGGCCAGTGAAGCCCTGACCGGCTTCGACCCTCTGATCGGCACCCGATGTTCCGAGGAGATCCGTTTTTTCCTGTGCTCCGTGTACTTCCCGATGTGCACGGAAAAGGTTGCCGACCCGATTGGCCCCTGTCGGCCCCTGTGTCAACGTGTTCAAAGCCGATGTGCTCCCGTCATGAAGGAATTCAGTTACAAATGGCCGCTCGTTTTGAGCTGTGACAAGTTTCCGGAAGAAAACAGCCCGGATCACATGTGTATGGAAGGTCCTGCCACGACGAGCCACGCTTTCGGCGGCGACGGTGCCTTCAAAGACGGTGAAGACGATATCGAGGATGTGTCGGAGGAGGAATCCGCCTTCCCTGACGTCATCCAAGTCGCTCGGACCAGCAGACCTGTGATTCCGAAGCACGACAACGGCTACCAGTACGCCGCCGAGAGCTTCACCGGCCTCGCAGCTTCGCCAGACGGCAAGTGTTCGTTGCGTGATTGGGTCTACGTCAACAGGACAGCTCAATGCGTACCCAAATGTTCGACCAATTTGGATTTTTCTGCTGTAAGTTTTGTAAATTTGATCAAAAAAGTTAAAGGCACACCGCCAGAGGGCAAAAAGGTCGGGCTGAGCCGGGGATCGATCCCGGGACCTCTCGCACCCTAAGCGAGAATCATACCACTAGACCACTCAGCCAGTGGATTCTGATAATCTGAAACGTGAGCTGCTCCCTTTTCGGGATTTATCCTTCAAGAGAGACGTCGGAAACCAGTTTGGCGAGAGCTGCGTGAAAAAAGAGCAGCAGCAGGGTACAGTTTGGTAGGAACCGATAAAAAGAGCGACAGTCCGAGCTCAATGCACCTGTGAAGTTACGTGGTGATAGTGACGTGACAACCTCCATTTTGGTGCCTCACGTCCTTTTTCGTGGATGCGTTTTCCATGGCTTAGTGGTCTAGTGGTATGATTCGCGCTTCGGGTGCGCGAGGTCCCGGTTTCGATCACCGGCTGAGCCCAATAACCTTTTTCTATTTTTTGCTAAACAATGTCTTTATCGTCTCATTTTTAGGCCGAAATCAACAAAGCTCGTTCAACCCTTGTAGTCGGTTCTATGGTTTCCGTCTGCTTCACAGTCATCTGTTTAGTGGCTGCGGTCGTCCGAGGAAGTCCATTCAACGCGAGTCGGCCATTGGATCGCTCTTTGTTCTACTGTACACTTTGTTTTGCCTTTTCGGCATCACTTTATGCCATCAGTCTGCTATTTAAAGATTCCGTAAGTACCAATGACTTTTAAAAATGTCATTTCAACATCAAATTTTGTAGATTGCCTGCATCGAATATAACGATGACCTCCTTTATGCCGGCCGAGGATTGCCAAACACACTTTGCACCTTCATAGCCACTTTGTTGTACTATTTCGGCTCCGCTGGACGCCTCTGGTGGCTGATGCTCAGTGTGGCGTGGCGATGGAACATGAAAGAGCATTCCGTGGCTGAAATGGAGAAATTCGTGTTCCGATCGCACATTATTTGCTGGGCTTTGCCGTTATTTTTGGTCGTGATGGCCCTGATGGCACAGTCAATCCATCCGGAGCTGCTTTCTGGAGTCTGTCTCGTCGGAACAGCTTCCCAAGAAAATCATCAAGTGTTTGTGGTGTTGCGGGAGTTTTTGATCACGCTGGCAGCAGTTTTGGTGCTGCTTGGCGGCTGTTTGACTACCGTCCAACGAAGATCCGATGTCACTGGATCAGGCTCCGCGACGCCATCAGCCGGATTCATCGGGGTCCTCTACCCTATTGCTGCTATCTTCTTGCTTTTAAGCAGTCTGCAAAACCAATTCACGCCATTATTAGGCAAATGGACGACCTTGGCTGCCCTCCAACTTCTGGCCGACCCCAGTCTCGGCACTCTCATCGGAGCAGCTTATTTCGTTTATCTCCTCTACGCCTGCTATCAACACGGCCCCATCGGCCCAGGCCTCCATGAAAAACAGGGCTATCTCCCCGCGATGGTCGGCGCCCAGACAACGACCTCCTGTGTCACACCATCAGTCTACCACCAAGTGTCCCCTCAGGGCAGGATGATCGCCTCCCTCACTGCCGGCGGCACCTCCGCCAATGGCACTTACTACGCACAAGCTACTGGTGACAGCCCTCCCCAGGTGCCACAAATCCCGATCCCACCGGTGCCATCCATGTAGTTTTTTCATACAAAGTATCTTACTGTAGCAATTATCAATCTGTCATTGCAAACAACCTTCTCCCGGATCTCTATCGTAAGGCATACTGTCAACATGTACTGTATCAACCAAAATGAGTGTAATAAAAATGCTAATTATTGTAACACAGTGGGCTCATTTGTCCTCCTTCTTGAGCATAAATTTGCTCAAATCCACACAGTCAATGCTGTCAAAGTATCGTCGACGGATGGCATACTCCAGCGTCGCCAGATGCAGAAAGAGGTATTGTTCGGGTTTCTGGACGGCCATTTCGCGCTGGGTCCGGATTCGGAGGACGGTGTCACGGACGTCGAGGCAGGGGCCGTTTTCGCGGCCGTGGGTGTGGTCGAGCTTGGCGATGCAGATGTCCAGGGCGGCCAGGGCGCCGCTGCGACCGACTCCTGAAGATTTGGGTTACTGTAGGTTACTGTAGATTAGCTTAGGAGAGACAAACCAGCAAGGCAATGGACAACAATAGGCGAAACTTGCCCAGCCGGAAGCCAGCCCTTCTTCACAGCTTCCTCCACCAGTAATTTCCGGTTATGGTTAGCATCATCGAGCATGTAGAGGACTTCTGTCGGCCGCGTGGGCGTGCCCTTATCAGGCCAGGCATAGAAAGCGATGTGGAGCAGCTTCCGGGCCGGGCTATCCCCCTTCGCTACCATCAAAACAGTGGCATCATAGCTGTCTCGGATGTGCCTCGTGCCCATATTGACAATCTTAATCTCGCCAAAGGCAATATTCTCCCCACTCTTTGTCGGAATGTACAATGCCGTGCGTTCGCCATCAAGTACGGTCAGCGAGATGATCAGGGTTGACTTTTCCTGCCAGATCATCTCCCAAAAGCGATGCACCGACGTCGAAAGTGGCGCCTGGGTCAGAATGAATTTGTGAACTTCGCGGAAGCCGTCGACGTAGTTGGCGTGGATGTAGTTCTTACCATCGGCGCCACTAAAACTTCTCTTTTTATCACTATTAAACCGAATGTCAACTTACGGCACATTGACCCTCGTCGCATCCACACACCGAATATCGCGATACCGATTAACGGCGTCATTCTCAGCCCGACTGAATTCATACGCACTCTGCTTGGCATCCTGGCTGATGACCCTGGTGTAGTCGAAAAAGACATCAAAAACGCTCATGGCACGCAGATTGTTAGCAAATGAGACCAAAGACCGCTCCCGATCACGGACATCGTGCAGAAATTGGCCCGGTTTCAGCGGGAAACTCGCTGGCGACGTGAATTGTGCCGTGCGACCAGTGTAAGTATCGGCTTCAGTCGTCGTCGTGGTGCCGGTGGCAGAGCTGGCTCCATGGTGGTGGCGCTCGTCGGAGAGCTTGCTTTCACGGCCGCTGATTTCGGGGGCTGTGGATTCGCCGGAGTGTTTCTCTTTCTCTTTTTCTAGGCCTGAAGGCGTGAAAATTTATTATAAAGTGACTTTTTTAATGTAATGTTATCTTCGAAACTTACTTCCACTCATATTGATCCTCAGGCGCCAGAGAATCCACACCGATGAATGGCGCCGTTGGAAATTCGTCAATAAAATGAGCGTAAAAGGTTTTTTTGGGCGTTTTTAGGCTTCTGGAGATGCTAATTTTGTTCTTTTTGGGGCCGTTTTCACATTAAACGATTACTGTAGGATCTCAAAATGACAAATATCGCTTTCATATTTGTTATAAACCTTCTGATCCACCAACTCTCAGCCGAAACCGAAAGTGGAGAACTCATTTTCCACGATACATGTGCCGAATCGACCGATACTGAATTCGATGACGTCCAACTTTACCACGTCGGCAAACCCAACGGAGCCAAATCCTCCTTCACAGATCCCTTTTTCGATGCCGTCTGCAAATTCGGAGTCACGCACGACATCGATATCCACTGCGCGGACGGGCTAACCGACGAAAAGAAGCATGAATGCATCTGTGACAAAACTGTTGAGGTTTGTTTCAACTTTTATCCACTTAAATTTACCCAAAAATCTTGAAGGCACTTCAAAACCACAAGACTGGTACCATTATCTTCCTCTTCGTTGAAGTAACTCTCGGCCGCTACAATCAACACGTCTGTAACTACACGGCCTTCAACAGGTCACCGGTCTTTTTGCAAGTCTTTGCCGGTGGTGTCGAAGTCAATGAATTTGCGCTGGTCTCAATAGCCTCGCCGGCAGGGCATGCTTCGTTCCAAATTCGGGAAGGACACTTCAAGGACCATTTTCCGACCGTGTTGAACATGGTTCGCACTGTTTTCGAAAGCAAACTGGTCCACTACAACACCGCGAGGAAGAATGAAGATATAGATTATGAAACCATTACGAAATCATTTCAAGCAGTTCAAGCGCATGTCGAAGCAAGTGGCACAGAAGTGGGATTCGTGCATTTGGGATTGGGGATAGTTCTTATGATTTTTGCTATGCTTGTTGGGTATATTACTACTGATCAGAGTGTTTTGATCAAGTTTGAGGTGACTGAAATAAAGAGTGACTAAACTGTGACGTAAAATTTTGATTTCCATTTTTTTATGTAATTCAAACTGTATAGCAGACCGTAATTGGCTTAGTTTGATAAAATTCGGAAAAAAACTAATCAAAATCTAAGTAGTGTTTCTCCAAGCGACAACTCAAATTTTTTTCTGGTATTTGATCGTTTATGTTGTTTCAATTTTTACAAAATGTTAGTTAAAAAAACAAATGCCTTGAACTTTACTGTGTTATTGTCTTTGTCGTAAAGTATAATTTGCATAATGGCCATTTGGCCCAAAATTCTTGAACCTCATCCATACTGACACACTGGAACCCCTCCTGGGCACTGCTATGGCGTCTCATCTCTGGAAACTCGCCTTCATCGGCTTTCTTGCTCTTACGGAAGCGCGCAAACTTCCCGATCGCTTCATTGGTTTCGAAGATGATGACCCCGCCGAAGTCAACAACGATGGAAAGTCTATCAGCGCTGGTGAGACATTCGTAAAACACAAAGTAGTATAAACGATGAGTTTCAGCCATCGATGAGATGTCGTACCGCTACCCCAAACAGTTCCAATCGCTACTGATCATTTTGAGCTCCGTTTTCTTGGTTTTGTACTGGATCATCAGCTTCTTCACCATCCTGACCATGTTTTTGGTTTGTTATCCAAAGAACTTCAAGGATATCAACATCAAGGCGAAGGAGTACACCGAAACGAAGACCCGTAACAACCCCAGTCCTGGCAAGAGCACGAACAACAGCACTAAGAGCATCAAGAGCAAGAAGAGCATCAAGGAAAGCAGCAAGAGCAAACGTAGCCCTGCCAAGTAGAGTTTTGTGATTCTGGCTGATGATTGATTGTGAACTGATTTGAGAGGGGTACTGTATCCATAAATTACTGACTATCAATGTTTGGTGGGAGACTACACACATTCGAACAGAGAACTAGCCTACAAATACAACGCATTTGTGTAAATTTAAGTTGAATGCACTTTTACACAGCTAACACTCATTACAGAGTCCGTCAAAAACCATTTTACACACACGTTCATAACGAAAAACCGCAGCAGAGCCAACAAACACCTGTCACATCTGCTAATTATTTTCGTGCGTTCCAAACGGTCTGTCTTAAAAAAACATATCAGTCGCAGCGGCAAAACCTCATGCCACTTGTCACATGTCGTTACGTGAAATTATGATTGATCGAATGCCCTCAAAATCGAGTAAACTAGCTTTGTCCCAGCCTAAAATCCCACTTTTCCTGAGGCGTGTCATGACCCTGAGCTCACCGTTGCATCCTTCCGGACACACCTTTGCGACGGACGAGACGCCCCAAAAGTTCCGGCATAATAACGTGTCAAAAAGTGTGTGGCGTGGCATTATTGCATGTCAGTCGATGTCCTCAAGGCCTTTAAGGTCGACTCGGCATATCAGGCAGGAAATCCCGTCTATCTAGTGCATATTCCATGTCTTTATATCTTTTGAATGCTTTTAAGTTTAAAAACTTTTAGCACGTGGATGAAGTTTTTGAATTTTAGATATTTCTTGGTCTTTGTAGATTTCCACTTTTATGCATTTTCTGGAAGTTTGGACACACTTCTGGTTAGTGGGGCAATATTAAAAGCCCCGAGATTTGGACGAATCTTCAGTCAGGCGTGAAGCTGTAGGGTGGATGTGGTTGTTGGTGCTTTTTGGGAGGGCATTGCGGTTTTAGACGTTTTTATTCGACCCTGACAAAATTTTTTGTTTTTTTTTTGTGTTTTTACAACAAAATAACAAAAACGAAGATTACAAAACCTAAATATTTTTTTGTTATTTTTGCTTCGAAAACCAAAAAAAAATTTCGCCACAATTACCACTTCGACCTTTTGTTTATCAATAATGCCCAAACAAAAGGTCAAAGATGACATCAGTGGTTTTGTTCCATCATTATTACGAACAATTTTCGACTTTGCCACCCCTCAAAAGCCGAAAAAGCTCATAATTACCGCATTACGTGCCGAAAAACATGTCAAAGCTGATGATTATCGTCGTTTTTGTGGGCCATAATCCGATGTTTTTGGAAATAATCTATTTCTTTTGTAAATTTCGTAGTCTAATCCAGTAAATCTGTACTTACGTATGTTTCAAACATGCAACATGGTGTGTTTAAACACGTTTCAAACCCATGTTTTTCGTTTCCACCCTCACTTTTAAACACTGTCATTAGTTTTAATGTGTGGTAGAGCTTTGGAGGGTGGCGGAGCGACCTTTAAAGGGGGAATTTTGGGGAGTTTTCATTAAGTTTTACTACCAATTTTAAAAGGAGGTGTTTTCCATTGCGCGGCGAATGAAAGATTGTGTGATGATGGATGTGTCGACGCATTCACCGACGAACAACAACTCGATTTTGATCGGTGGGAAACGTCGGGAGCGGAAGTCGGGGTTTTTTCTTTGTCAGGGTGGGCCTGGGGTACCGGAATTGTGCTTGAATGGGTCTAAATGAGGTTTTTCGGGGCGGTCTTCGGCTTTTTTTTTTTGAAAACAAGGCCATTTTGAACTGTTTCAATATTAAATTTGACCTTTTTTAATCAATGAACGAACTTTCATCACTGATAAGCCGTCTAACACCCATGAATAGCTAGTTGCAAACTTGCAAACCCTTTCCCTGCAAAAAGAGCCAAAAAATCTCTGCACCAATTCCAATATGATTAATACCCCATTCCATTCAATGTGTAAAACGTCTTTCTTCCCCCTGCTTCACACATATGACGACGATTAATCGGTTGCAATCGCCTTCTTGCAGCCCAGCAACACTTCCGCTCCGTCTAGGTTTGACCACTAGTCCGAACCAGCCGGTCTTTTCATCCTTCCTTTCATTCATTCATCAAGATGGCCTGCGCGATCGTGTCACCAACTTCCGGTGTGCTCCGTCCATCGATGACGTCGCTTTTTTTTCTTTCCGTTTGCACGAAACAGACCCCCAGGTGTACTACGATCAACCTACTTTGCTTTCAAGTTGATTGAATCAAGCGAGCGAGCCATCGTAAAGACCCCTTTAAAAAAACAGCACTTTGCAATTCAATGATTGCCTGAGGCGTTTATTTGTACACATAAGTTGCAAGCAGTGTCACGGAAGTGAAGCCAACAGACAACAAAGCGTCGAGAGTGGACACCGACTGTAACCCGATACGCTCAGGCAGAGCTCAGACGCAAACTTTCGGTCAAAAATGAAGGAAAAAAGTGAAAGCGTTGCTTGGAGGCGTCGCCACAGGCAATAAGCACACTTTTTTGCAGTGACAATCAAGTGACGGAGGTTGCATAAGCCCGGAAAAGGTGTTGTTATTGCCTTTTCGTCTGCTCGTGACACTTCTTATCCAACTGAGTCACGATTTGATCGAGGAAGTGTCTTCAGATGCCACAAATGAGTTATAACCCCAGCCCCGTTAGACGCCAACCACCAAACAAGTTGTGATAACCAGCGTTTTTCACGAGCATCGCCATGATTTACCGTCCTTATGACATCGTGCGGCTCACGTGGGCCTCTCTAGTTCGCGAGTTGGTTTGAAGAGGCATTTCGAGAGTGGCGCCTCGCGTCTGGGCCGACATCACTGTCTTCGGACATTCCTGTCATCTTTAATCCCTTCATATTGCTAACATTGCCATTGCCACCGCCTTCAGGTTTTGCTTTGGTTTTTCGCGTTCATTAATCCAGCCCCCTCTAATCCGGGAGGGGACAACGTGAATTCCATTGCGAGGCCGTCTTAGTAGCCGGAATGCCAACATTAACACTTTACCCTTGGCTGAGTCCTTTTCATATTAGCCCACAAGAATGACGAAGTGTAAATGTAAACGGCCATAGGGAATGAAAGCTATTGATGGCTTGAAGTTTTCATTCTTACCTTTTTTGTTATTTGCGTGGGGTTTGATTTTTTAGTCCCAGTCGGTATGTAGCCATCGCTAGGTATGTCATAGGCCCCTCAAAGCATGCATTTTTGGGTCCTTTTTCAAAGTCCACGTGTAAGAAATTCTGAAAAACATTGTTTACACAACTCCTACCCCCATTCCGAGCCTCCTTTATCATTATTACAGCTATAAACATGAAACTTTCCATCTTTAACATGCTCCTTTGTGTTTTCGTGTTCAACCTTTAGCCAATCTTTGTCCAAGAAGCAGCCTCTTCCTTTTTTAACCCTTTTTCCGATCTCAATGGAATGGTCATTCCACTCTCCCCACATCCGGACATTCTTCCGTTTTCACACTTTCTTATCAGAAACCATCACCGAGAGTCCCGAGTCCACTTGCCAGCGTACACATACACCCAATGGTTATCACTTCCCGATTCTTCCCAACCGTGCGTGATCTTTAGAGACCGCCAAGTAGGGGACCTGCCACTTTTACGTCTTTTACGCGACCTCGAGCTTGTCGCTTATGATGGATCGATGGTCAAGACGACGCTACATCACCGTGAAACGGCTTCGTTGACACGCATTGCGATGACTGGTTTCTCGCAGTGGATTCTGTTCATGTGATGGTTTGTTCTCTGTTATTTTTTGTGATTGGTTTTGATTAAAACGTGAAATGACACTTTTGCGTGTTTTCAATCAGTTTTTTATGTTTCTTTTTGAGGAATGTTGATTGGGTGTTCGGGATTTTTGGGTTTTTGTTGGTCTTGGAATTTCTTTGTGATGAAAATTGTTGTTTTTTATTGCATTTGAGGGCTGTCTGATAGAGATGTTGGTGGACTTGAAGTACGCATCCTTGTAATGGATTATAGACCCCCTCAGGGGAAAGTTTACATTTCGTGGCTTAATTTGATTTGAAGTTTGTCCCGGCCTTTTTGCGATGTTCCATTTTGAAAGACCAATGTTTCTTACCGGTCTTTGTGCTTGAAAGCCTTCAGAATCCGCGAATCTCCTCCCATATTTGAATGTTAATGCCAACTTCCAGGTGCCTTGCCATCGATGGCGAGTGCCAAATCGCCCCCCTCCCGGCCGAGCTTCGATGCATCACCCTCGCCCGCGCCGCCACGACCCTTATCACCGGCCCCCGCCTCCGCCTCGCCGCGACCCCGAAAACGGCCGCGCCTCGAATCCTATGAATGCAGCAATAGTCGCCGGGCTTCATCGAGCTCCATCATGACGGATTACTCGCCGCCATCGTATTTCATTCAACCCATACGTAAGGTTTGTTCCATTCGTTCATCATTCTCATCCCAAATGTTACAACCTAACCCTGCTTTTTGGGGGGACCATTTAATCCAACTATGTTACCATCATTCTTATTCGGATTCCACGTATAAGCGCACCCACAATCTATCTATCTAGCTATCCACTCATTCATTCATTCCCGGTCAATTCTCACGGCACATCGCGCTCGCATCATATCAGTTGGGGCGTGTACGTACCCTGCAGGGTGAGCACCACAAATTATTCAGTACATTCGTACTACTGTACTATTAAAACGGCGACGACCGAAAAGGGAATTCGGCGCGGCGCAGTTTCGTAGGCTCGATGATGATGTCCTCGTTTTTCGTTTTTGCATTTGTAGAATGGGTATGGGACATGGTTGTTGCGTCTTCGGAATTGCAATTGACGACCGAATGACAACGGCACATGCATCTCATAATGCCTCCCACTTGCATGGCTATTTTGTCGTCAAAACGTGCAAGGATAGACTTTGAGCTATAAGTGCAATCTGCATACGTGAGGAGATAGGCAGGGCGATGGAATTGGGGGTAGTTGGGGTCTTGACGGGAAAATATTGACATTGATGGTCTTGGCACGAAAGTGGCGGTTTTGCTAATTTCTTTCTTATTTCTGTTTTTTTATGTTTATTTTATGTTTTTCAAGTCTATTTTATCAGTTTTGGTTTACGAAAACCATGTTTTGAGGGTCGGAGCGACTTTTTTGTGTTTTGGTTCGGCATATTTACGTTTTTGAGTTAGTTTCACTTTTTCAAAATGATAATTTAGTCTCTCTATTTGTTTTTCCATGTTTATCTTATCCTATTGATGAGCAAGCAATATTGGGCACTCGGCGTTCTTGGCCCCTTGGCATGCCGCCCACTAGGAAGCTCTCTGTGACCGTCCGGATTTGTTGCTTCCTTCCTCCATTCTCCGCATTTCCGTCCATGTCCGGAGGGGTCACGTCATGTCAGTCAGCTTTGATACCCCTCATTGAAATGGAACCACCAAACAAATGAGCAGCAAATCGTTTTGTTTGTTTGATTTTGCTGCGATTTCACCAAAAAACACACGACCCGTAGCCATTAGCGGGTAAATTGATGCCTAAAGTGTAAAAAAGCGTCTGTAAATCATGCCCTCTGGGGCCCGAATTACATCGTACCCGGTCTGGGGTGCCCAGAGGTACCAATTTAGAGTGGAATGGAAAGCATTTACATGTGGCCAGTCGGCTGGATTAAAGTGACCGTGCCAAAATGAGTGCAATGCAAGGCAAGGCAATGTAGGCCATCAAAACCACGGGCGCGATGGCCTGGGGCTGCAAATTGACCGCTATGTCGACGGGCTTGAAGTTTGGCGCCCTTCCTTCGGGGTCTGTGATGCGAGCACGAAATTGAGAGAGAAAAAACACACATTCGAAAATTGTTGGCCTTTCGGGATGCCAGTACCACTTCCACCATCTCCGACGTCAATGACGCCCCCCAACCATCAACACTAGTAGTACCAGTGCCAGCGGGGCGACAAGACTACCACCCCAACAAAACACGACGCGTCGCAAAGTGTGTCCTGGGGCCAAAGCTTCGACGGATCTCGGCGCCTCTTGCCCCGAGGATATACGTGTTTTTGGATTGCCTTGGCCTTGACTGGTTCGACTTCAACTGCACATGCCAATGGACCACCGCCCGCCTGGAAGGCCAGGATGGACGGACAAGCGGGGTCGTGGCCCCTGAGGCGACAAGCGGCAACAGACAAGGGACAAGCGGTTCCCCGCCATGTAAGAGTCAGCCGGAGGAGCGGCGCTTCCCGGGTCCCCCAGTGTTTTTTCGGCTGGCTGGCCCCCATGGTGTGTGCCCTCAGGCTAGGCCTAGGACAACGGCGGCGTCAGCGGTGCTCCGCCCCCTCGCTCCCCCTCTAGGTTCTGTTGTTTGGGGAAGGAGGAGGGGAGGCTGGGCCCCCTCTGTGTTGGCTTTCTGTCGCGGGCGCGAGAGGCATCGAAGACGAAAGACGACAACGACGAAGAAGACCCCCGGCCATCCCGCAGTTCCCCTCGGCCAGCCTGGCAGCAGCGTGTTGCGCCTGGTCAGTCCAGCGCCTCCCCCTTCGTCCCGCTGGTGATCGGGGCCGTCTTCTTCTTGCGAGTGTCATCATCATCAGTATCACTATCAGTATCACCAGTATCAACTGAACCCTACCCCCACCATCAAGCAATCAAGGCAGCTGTCATCCCTAGATAGCTGGCTCGCGCAATGCGATGGTGCTGCGGCGGCCTTTCCTCCGAGGCGCCCACCCTGACGGCACCCACCCCGGCAGCCGGTGCCAACGGCAATGGTCGTCGCCAGCAATTGACCATTCAGGGTGATCAGGTGGTGCTTGACGCGACAACCGCCTCAAACCGGGCACGTGGATCGGTGAATCATCACTCGAGTCTTCCGAGCACCTCAGCCGGCGATGTTTCACCCTTGCTCAAAAAAGTGGATCCAACAACCGGTACAGTACCTCGGATACGATATGGTCCGATGGTCCTGCAGCCGAGTAAGCTGGTAAGCGATCATATCCGTTGTTTTTCACTCCCGTCTATCGTGCCTAGTGTAATTTACTTCCTGATCTTCCGACCATCTGGCTCTCTGGCCCTTCCATTACCTCCTGGCCCTTTCCCATCGATCTAATCGACAACAACCCCACATAACGATGGATGCTTAGCCCCAACCAACTTCACAACCGTTTTAACACCACCCCAAAAAAACTGCTCTTCCTGCCCCAGGCCCCCAAAAGCCTAGTGGGGCTCAAAAAGTAGTAAGCAACGAGACTGCAACGAAAAAAGAGCGCGTGTGCATGTTTAATTGAATCAAAATCCTCTTTCTCCTTTTCGTCTCGTTTTCGTTGTATGCGTAGAAGAACATTGCGCCGCCATTGGGCGTTGATGCCGTTGTACTACGGGAGGAAGGGCTCAAACGCCTTCAAAGCAGGAGTCAAGAGGTCACAAACCAAACAAATATCGATGAAATCGAAATTCAAGATTCTGCAAATGTGAAATTTAGCCATTACATTGCACATTAGTTTGTCAACGGTTTGAATCCATTTCATTGTCATCGGTCTTCAGACGTTCGTTGCCATCAAACTGGAAAAGAAGGACCAAAATGACCCCTAATTGCCAGAAAGACGGTAGAATCCTTCAAGACATGTTGACATTGGCCCTGTTTAGACGGTCTATCTGAAGATTGGCTCAAATTGTGCCTCTCCGATCGTGCTAGACTTTTCTACGGGGAAGTTTATTATCATTGTTTTCGGTTTTTTGTAAATTGACTGTCGATGGCGACTACTTTTGTGTGCCTACGGGCGATAGACGTGTGTTTTTCGAGTTGGATTCTGGCTTTGGTTACACATACAAAGCGAAAACAACTTGACGGTTATTCATATTCATTTTTAAAATGCTTTTGTTTTCATTTATGGTCTTGCCACGAAAATCATTATTTGACTTTTTTGAGAATTTGATATTTTGTGATTTGCGGCATCGTTTTGAAATGTCAATTATCAGCGGTTTATCTTCTGGTTTTATGTTAGTCAGTGTTTCCGGCTTTTCATTTTCGGCTTTTGAAAAACGCCGTCTTACCTCATCACTCATGTCCGGTTGCCCAAATATTCTAGTATCTGTTTACACTTGTATGCGCGGAGCCGCCGCCAGAATCCACATGACCATAGTCGGTTTGCAACAGGCCGGCGTACTGTTTCCACTCTTGTCGGGGCTCATTCCAGGCGACAGACATCCTCCACTTGCAGGATGAGGCCCCGCTCTCGAAGGCGTAATAAGCCTTTTGGAGGCAGCGCGACGTGTTTGCCGCTCCGGACTGAGCAGATTCACGCCGGCAAAAAGGAGCATTATTAGTTGTCGTTAGTGGGAGTGAAGAGGCGCTCGACATCCCAGGCCTTGTTCAGATGGTAATGACAACACGGTCTTGTGAAACGGGAAACATGCATATATCTTTGGCGGTTGTTTGACGACAGGGACAACACTTGAGGGAAACAATATTGTAAATTTGTGAAATGACATCGTGGGGGACTGTTTAAAGGAATCAGAAAGACTTACGCCGAAATAGGAGATTTGAACTTTCAACTGAAACAGGCAATCGTAATCAGATTAAGACCGTCCATTCATTAAAAGTAGCGTCAGTAGACACTCGTAACTAACAATCGGTAATCCGTAGAGGGTTTTGCGTCCATTCAGATTCATTATTAGCATTTCTGAGCATCGGTGTTTCAAATTTTCAAAGATTTGTAAACTGTATTCTTGAAAATCCGCTTTCACGTAAGCCAAGATTTGGCTTTTTTTATTTACTTGATGTACTTTTAAAAGTAGCTTTGGATTACCTTTTCTTGACTTTGTTGTTTCTGATTTTATTAATTGACGGAATTTTTTTTTAATCTGTAAAATTTCTTGAAGTTTTCAAAATTGTAGAGAGAACTTACCGGACTTTATTTTTTCATTTTAGCTTCGGCTGCAGTTTCGCTCAATCTATTTTCCCTTTTTAATATCAGCTTTAGATGGATTACTTTATTTATTGGCCATCTGCCAACAAGGTTGTTTTTCGGCACTGCAATACCCACTCTTTTTCATCGACTTTTTTACCAGCATGTCTAACTTTTTCCTTTCCATTGAACACTGCAAAGTTGTTTTCCCTTTCGATAAAAAAGAGTGCCGACGAATGCTTTGCAAGCCAATGTCCAACTTTTTTACAACTTTCGATGCGATGCCGCCTTTGCCGCAGCAAACAGGGCCTTGTAGGGGTCGTCGAGCGTTGGCATTGTTTTCGTCAGACAGACTTGAGTGACAATTGAGCCGGTTTTACGCATTCTGAAGGATAAGCCGACGATGGTGGGGTGAAAAAAACTTCCTCAAATTTGCATAGTGCATAAAAAATAAAGAATGCATCTATAGTGGACGCGGCAATTAGTGTTGTGCCCGCTGGGTGTGCCTCGGGCACGGTTTCGCTTGAGGGAATCATCTGAAATTCATTCGAAACATTGGAGATACACATTGAATCTGTCTTTCTGAAGGACAAACCCCTGCCCATTGACGGCATTTGTGTTGTGAGAATTAAATAAGTTCAGCTCGGAAGGAGCCTGAGGAAACACGGCTTTTTTGCATCTGCGAAAAAAGGCGAAATTCGAACAGAGCACTACTTCTGGACGTTGGAGAATCTTTTCACTTTCTTTTTTATCATTCTGTCTTCACTAAGGGAGTGGTGACAGCCCACAAAGTACGGCACAAACTCGGCTAAAAAGACGTGACAAGCATCTCATGAAGTGTGTTTTCCGAAGTTTGAAACCGCTCTTCAAAAGTGGCATGCCTTGGCTTGGCTGTCTCTGCCCCCTGTTGTCTCGAATGTTGCCTTTTTAATGCAAATGAATACATAACTTGCGACTTCAGGCACTGTTCGTGACCTCATCGGTGCAGTCGAGTGCCGTCTCGTCGACCGAGTGCACATTCCTCGATACCCTGCGACAAGCCGGCTGGCAGATCCATCGCGTGACGTCAATATCGGCGACTAATGAGCTCGTCAAGCAAAAGCCGGTCATTGTAATCCTAGATAATAAATTAACTGATTTGCTTACCGTTTCAAAGTGAGTTACTTCCTTCTTATTTCAAAACATTCGCGTCGAGACCAAATTACCACCGCGCACGCCCACGCTTTTCGCTAAAATTGACCGATCAAACCCACCAATCTATCATTAACCACCCCATAAACAGTGTTCCACGAGTGATACTGATACAAGGCACGCGTGGGTCAGCAGCTAGCTAGCTAACTGCACCCAAAAGGAGGGCCAGTAGCACAGACATCGGCCCCACCAGGTTGATTTGATTTGTCGAAGGAACATGGCAGGGCTAATAAAACGACAGTCAGTGATCATGGCCTCTTGACTGGAGTCCCCCACATACGTTGTACGCGTTTTTGATTGATAAAAGCGGCAGCTGTCTCCCGGATGCAAGGAACTCTCTGTCCGGCAGTAAGCACCCCCCGATCAACTTTGATTATCGGTGGCCGCCGCCATGTCGTCGATGATACACTGATTGGTGTCGCAACGCATGTGAACTGCGTACGCAATTGTATAATACAAGCAAAAAGGTGCCTCTGTAATCCGTTAAGACTGTGTCGACTTTTTTTGATTTTTTGTAGGCGCGATTTTGAAAGAGCAGTTTTTTGATTTTGATTTGACAATTTGAGCTATTTTACGTTTTTAACTTAAATTTGTTTAAGAAAATGAAAGTTAAAAAATTTAAACAATCCATTTTTACGCAAAAATACAAGTGCAATTAGCTTCTGATCATTAATTTTTATAAAGTTAAAGTTTCTATTTCAGTTTTATTTTTAAAGTGCACTGTAAAAATTTGACTTAAAATTTACTAAAACGTGAAATCTGAAACTAAACTATCTTCAATTAAAAAGTTTTCGCCTTTCCTACGATTGACATTATTTCAGAAACCTCAACGCTCAATCCGAAAGCGAAGACGTGCTCTTCGCGGTGCTAAGCGATCGTCCTGTCTCTGAAAAACGACGGCACGTCCTGAGTCTATGCAACGTCCACGAAATTATCCAAACCTCAAGTATAGATATTGCAATCTGTGAATTATTTGCGAAACTATCGGCTCGTCTCCGGGCAATCCCAGCACTATTCGCTGTCGTCGAGGAGGTGAGTCGTCGTCGTCCTTCTTTCTTCCCCATTGATTCGGCCCCGGCCCCGTGAGTCCCGATGTTTTGGGAATTCAAACAGCGAGAAGCGTCGTCGTCAACTTTACAGCCCTGATGACTACCATTATGTTGTTGACCCTCTCGAGGACTGTGTTCCCCTTTTTCGTTGATTCTCACACCGACACTGATGTGTATCTTTTCGATCGGCACTTACTTGTTATGTGTTTTTGAAGCCCAAAACAAGAGCCATCAAAGACAGGGGGAAGTACTGTGCTTTTGACTGATTTTGGGGTATTGTGGGGAGGAAAAAAGTTTTGCTTGGGGAAAGCTTTCTTCAAATTCATGAATACAAGCGCCCAGGGTGACGACGGAGCTGGGAAGCGTGTGATTCAGACCCACGCAGCTCGGCTCCGGAGGTAGTAGCGTCAATGAGTCGTCGTCGATGAGAGAGGGGAGGCGGACGCTCGTGATGGGCCGTTTTTAAGTCCATCATGGCCACTTACTAAGTGTGTGGTGTCAGACGAGCTTGTATGATAGTGTTTGCCCTCAGGGGGGTCGAATTTCGAAGGGTTTAGCTGGTGTTTTCAATTTACTGATATTGATAAGCGTGTTTTGTGGTAATTTATGAAAATGGAATACTGTTGTAGGCCCAACAACCGATCAAAATCTGCGACGAACACAACATCGTCCAATTCGTGAATCGCGCTTACGAGTTAACGACGGGTCTGTCGCGTGAGGACGTCCTTGGCACCGACGCCCACGAAACCCAACGCCCTCATCCCCAGCTTCCGCACCCTCCTCCAACAACCCTGCATCACCTCCATTATCCGCACGGTAGCGACCCCAGCGGCGCCAACACCACCATCATGGAGGGCACCGTCGTCGGTCCGACCGTAACCCCCGAAAACGGTGCCTCGGCATCGACGGCCGCCATGCCGGTCCCGTCGCCCGGGTCCGCCGGCCCTGCTTCCCCCTCCAATACTGCCACCGGCGGGGCCTCATCGGCACCCAGCCATCCGCCACTCTTCAATCCGGGTCGTCGACGCTCCAGTGAATGGCACTGTATCACGGTTCCTGGGTCGTCTGTGTGAGTTTTCAAGCCCTTCCCTCCTCATTTATGTTCAAAACGACAAAAAATACATCATAATGTTGTCATAGGCCCATATTTTAAACACATTTCAAAGTTTTTCAAAACACCGATGATAAACTTTTCGCATCGCTCTTTCTCGCGAGCTTCTTTTCCATCGTTTACACCGCCACCAACGACCGCCAAAGGCCCATTATCGTCGTCTCGCTTCCATTTCTTTTCAATTTGATGCTTTTCCATTTGAAATTGAATGCATTTAGCCACATTCAACGGTCCGTATTGGCCATTTTTTTTCAAAAACGATCCAAGCCCCAGACTTTGCCACGCCACGTGTTGTTGTTAATTGTGCTTTTCAAAATCTCAAACACAAAAACAATCACCGACAAAAACCAAAGACCAAGTGTACGGGATAAATAATTCAATATTTGTGTAGCTAACTGGTAACAAATTTACCCTCCAAACCAGCTCCAATAAAAAAAGCGAAAAGCAACAAAGTACACGTCTTTTTCACGTTTTTGCAAGACTACGACTTGAATTACTCATTGGATAGAATGCTAAATGCATGGCAATCCGCTTAAGAGTACAAGTGCATTCAATTTCTACTGCAAAATTAGTAAATAGTCACGGTAATCGAGTTAAAAGGGTGCTAAACCCATCAATTTGTGTTTAGCTGTAGCCAGTTGACGTCGTTTTCGATCTTTGAATGAAGATTTTAGGATTTTTAAAAGATTAAATGATCATTGTTGGTAATTTTCAGCTTTGCTCCACAGTACGTGTATGTCAAACGTGGCAGTGCCGATGGTTAGTTTTTTTACGATTTAATTGGGTATAACTCAGTGATTTACGAATTCTGACCTATGACTTTGCACCTAATGCCATTCATTATGCCTGTCATGCCACCTGTTGTGACACCCAGGTGCAACAGGTGGTCGATTAACACCTTCAATGAGTGTTTTTTAAGTGGTTTGGTGCATTTCACGGGGGTCTTTTCTACCGGCAACGCTAAGCCCCGCCTTTTTTTTAGCTGTAAAACCAATTTACTTATCATTGATAATAAGTTTTGTGCCTTGTAGGAACCATCTGTCGAGACCTGTCCCTAAAGTCACTCCGCTCAAACAGTGCCCTTGTTGACGCGCCGATTACCGAAGTAAGTTATTATTGTAGTTTGATGCTTTTCTTTTCCATTCATAAGATTTTTGAACGTTTTCAATGAAACCCGTCGAGCGATCATTGTTCGCTGGGGTGGGGGATACGGGAATCTCGAATTTGACGCCTTGCAAATGTGTTTTATAATGCAATATTGCGTATTAACGTGTAAATTGACCCTGGGAGCCACATGGTTGATATTGTAGAATTGCTTCCTACTGTCAACGACGACGTAGGCGGCTGGCAATGTTCGCGCGAAGGATGGGGACACGTCCAGTTTCCAGATTGTTGGATTACGCAAAACGCGTGGGGTTAAAGTGAGGTCGAAAGTCGAGTCGGGGCACCCTGCAGGTTTCAACTTACGCCTTCCTTCCGGGCAGTCATTCAATGAGTCACGGTTTGACAGGGACCAGCCTCCCGAGGCCATGGGCTGTCAGTAAACGCCCCATTTTCACATTTTGCTACAAAAACAGATCCACAGAGCTGCGCAAAGGTGTCGAAATCCACTTCCTAGCCGCGCCTGCTAGGCCGGATGAGCTTGAAGTCTCTAAGCTGGCCCAGCCTTCTGGAGTCTTGGACTTCCGCGCACTCCCATACCCTTTCAAAATTCCAACATCCACGTGCAAACACCGTACATTTTTTCAAGCATTTCTCAAACTAAACCGATTACAAGTGCCATGGCATTCTCATTCACATAATATAATAAAGCTAATGCCGTGGTTGTGCGTCAGCCGGAAGCGGATTCCCATGACGGCATTCCAGGGTGAAAGATTTCGGATTTCGTGCAAGGTGTCCTCCTTTTAATCCGGGGCGTGTTTACCAGATTAGTCGAAACCTCCAGATTCCATTAAAGCATCCCCACCCCTATATAACCATGTTTTGCAGGCATTGACCGTACTGGCGAACGTGCTTCACAAGTGCGACGACGAGACGCAGCCAATGGTCCGTGACGCGATCAAGATTCTGAGTTCGACCGAACTGTATGCTCCAAGCATTACGCGCTTCCAAAACACGGATCGCATCGCTTCAGGGTACTATGATGGCTTGATCAGGGTGAGTTTTGAGCTTCAAAATGGCCCCAGGCTTCTAGCCAGAGGGTATGACACATACCTCGCTTGTTTGCTTGGTTGTTATAGGCAAATATGAAGCAAGGCTTTGTAAAAAACAACTTGCTTACATGCGTGAGGCTGTCCGTGCGAAAAAAACACGGACAGTCACACCTCGTTATGTTGAGGATGCCTTGAGGGCATGCATGTGATGCTTTTTGGTCGTTTTTTCTCATTCTTGCATTCTTAAGTTACAAAAGTGAATGAACTTTTGGTAAAATGGTGGCCACAGTCTCACTTTTAATGTTACAGTTGCACCACCCTGCTCGTCAACGCAAACGCTCTGTCGTCGATGCCTTCAGAGATTCACGACGATCAAGCGCTGCTGATTCCCGACGCAGAATCTCGAGCGACGTTGTCAATGCCCTTGAAACCGAACACTCGTGGCATTTCGACGTCATCGAGCTGGAGCGGGTCACGAATCATCATCCATTGAGTCATCTCGGCGTCAAGGTTCGTTTGACTCACTTCTATTCATCCAACTGGCCTGTTCTAATGTTTGTTTCCAGATTTTCGAGCGCTGGAACGTAACCGAAGCCCTGCACTGCACGACGGATACGATAGCGCGCTGGCTGCAAGTCATCGAAGCCAACTACCAGGGCACGAACACCTACCACAATGCGACCCATGCCGCAGATGTCCTCCAGGCGACGTCATTCTTCCTAAACAGTGATGCCGTCGCGAATACGGTCCAAGACACCCATGCCACTGCAGCTTTAATCGCCGCCGCCGTGCACGATTTGGACCACCCTGGCCGAGGCAATGCCTTCCTGATGAACACCCGGCAGTCCCTGGCACTCCTCTACAATGACCATTCCGTCCTCGAGAACCACCATGTGGCCTTGGCCTTCCAGTTGACCCTCACCCAGCCTGGAATCAACATCTTCGCCCGAATGCCACGTGATGAATTCACCCAGATGCGTCAAGCAGTCATTGATATGGTGTTGGCGACCGACATGAGCAGACACTTTGAGTATTTGACCAAGTTCCAACAGATGGTGCCCAACTTGCCGGACATCGACGAGAATCGGGAAGCCAACAGTATGACCGTGTGTCGGATGATGGTCAAGTGCGCGGACATCGCGAATCCGACCAGAGATTTCAAGTTGTGCCACCAATGGGCCATGAGGATCGTGGAGGAGTACTTTGATCAGGTTGGTGGTTTTGGAGGGGTTTGGGGGGGTGATCCGATGCGATCCGAACTGATCCGAGGGTCGATCCGAGGGGATTTTGTTTATTTTTTGAGTTTAAAATGGCTTTGGATACTGTAATTTGGAAGTTTTGAGCTTCGGATCGGTTCGGATCGCGGATCCGATGTCGATCCGAAACCCGATTCGAACTAACTAAACTTGTTTTTGAGCCTAAATAACACATAAATCAATAATTTAAAGTTTTTGAGTTTCGGATCGGTTCGGATCACGGGTGATCCGAACGGATTTCGCACATTTTTGATATAAAATTTAATTCAAAACACTAATTTGACTTTTTAATGTTCGGACCGCCCCTCGGATCTACGCCCCAACCCCAATCCGAACCCAAATCTAACCCAACCCCTTTCAGACCTCCGAAGAACAGTCCAAAAACCTGCCTCTCACGATGAAGGGCTTCGAACGCGAGACATGTAACATCCCGATGACCCAGTGCACGTTTGTCGACATGTTTGCGCGAGAAGCCTTCACACTTTGGTGCGATTTCGCGGAGCTGCCCGAACTTCCGGCGCAACTCGAAAGCAACTACGAGGTATGGAAACAGATGGCCACCTCGTGGGACCCCTCCCAGAACGTCAACGTGATCTCGAAGCCGCCGACGACGCAGCCCTAATCCTGCGCAAATCAAAGAAATCAAAACAAAACACACAGCAACCAATCCCCCGTTTCAATGCCAAGTCTTTTCAATAATTTACGCATTTCTAATGTAAGATTAAGCCCGATTTGTTCTAAAATACGCGCCCGCCCATTTCCTATTGCCGCCTCTATTGCGTTACCTAGATACTGAGTTACAAAAGAAAATATACAAATATGAATGATGGATTATCTTTTATTTGGCACACAGTTGAGTGAGCAATTATAGTTAAACTTGAGAAAGTGGAAAAATAATATCAAAATTCAACAAAGAACCCCATGAGAAAACGTCCCCCAAAGATATGATGTTGTGCGACAATCAGTAGCGGTAGTGATCAGGCTTGAAGGGGCCGTTGACGGGCACGCCGAGGTAGTCAGCCTGGTCGGTGGTGAGCTTGGTGAGCTTGACGCCGAGCTTTTCGAGATGGAGGGCAGCGACTTCCTCATCGAGGGTCTTGGGCAACACGTAGAGGCCGAGCTTGTAGGCTTCAGGGGTGTTGTGCTTGGTCCAGAGTTCGAGCTGGGCAAGAACCTGGTTGGTGAAGCTGTTGGACATGACGAATGACGGGTGACCAGTGGCACAGCCAAGGTTGCACAGACGGCCTTCGGCGAGGAGGATGATGTGGTGGCCGTTCTTGAGGAGGTAGCGGTCGACTTGGGGCTTTACGGTGTCCTTGGAGACGGCGTTGGTGTTGAGCCACTTGACGTCGATTTCGCAGTCGAAGTGACCGACGTTGCAGACGATGGCGTCGTTGGGGAGAGCCTCGAAGTGCTTGCCCTGGACGATGCCCTTGCAGCCGGTGGTGGTCACGATGATCTGGGCCTGGGAAGCGACGTTGTCAAGGGTGTTGACTTCGTAGCCTGGAAATTTGAACATTAAGATTGAAATTACCATAGGAATAGCGACAAACCTTCCATGGCAGCCTGGAGAGCGTTGATGGGATCGATTTCGGTGACGATGACGCGAGAACCGAAGGCACGGAGAGCAGCGGCGGAGCCCTTGCCGACATCACCGTAACCAGCGACAACAGCGACCTTACCGGCAAGCATGACGTCAGTGGCGCGCTTGATGCCATCGATGAGCGACTCACGGATACCGTAGAGGTTGTCAAACTTGGACTTGGTGACAGAGTCGTTGACGTTGATGGAGGGGACCTTCAGCTTGCCAGCGGCGAGCATCTTGGCCAAGTTGTGGACGCCAGTGGTGGTTTCCTCGCTGATGCCGAAGATGCCGGGGAGGAGCTCGGGGTGACGCTCGTGGACGATGTTGGTGAGATCTCCACCATCATCGAGGATCATGTTGAGGGGCTGGTTGTTGGCGAAGACGAGGGTCTGCTCGATGCACCACTCGTATTCCTCGTCGGTTTCACCCTTCCAAGCATAGACGGGCACGCCGGTGGCAGCGATAGCGGCAGCAGCGTGGTCTTGGGTCGAGAAGATGTTGCACGACGACCATTGGACCTGAAATTCAAAAATTTTATATATAATTTTCGAAAATTAGTGCCAAAAACATACCTCAGCGCCCAACTCGACAAGAGTCTCAATCAAGACAGCCGTTTGGATGGTCATGTGGAGGCAGCCGGCGATGCGGGCGCCCTTCAAAGGCTTGGATTCACCGAACTTGGCACGGAGAGCCATGAGACCCGGCATCTCGTTCTCGGCCATGGTGATCTCCTTGCGACCGAAGTCGGCGAGGGAGATATCGGCAACCTTGTATGGGGGCTTGACGGACATCCTGATTGGAACTGTTGAGCGAGAAATTTACCCTGGAAAAGCGGAGATTAGGACGAGATTATGGGATTAGGCCACGGGAAAAGTAAACACGACGCGGAGGGGTACTTTCACGGGTTTTTCCGCCGAGTAACGGCGGTAAGAGGACGGAATTAGTAGCGGCTTGGGTCAGGGGCACTGGTGGGCGAAGTTTACGTAAGATAAGGGCGGAATTTGCGCTGATAAGCGTCAAAAAGCGCGTTTTTTGACCTTCAAAGGCGTATCCATTTCACTCGACGAGGGACACTTTCTTCGCGCCGAGAGCACTTCGGCACGCACGCGCTCGACTCGTTTGTCTGTCTGCAACGAGCGGCTCTTCATTGCCGTTGGCGGCGACGTCATTGTTGCTGTTGCGCGCACATTTTGCCTCTAAACTATGCTTTAGCCTAATGCTCTTGATCACTAGTTGACTGAGTATGCTTAGCGAGATTTGTATTTGTTGTTCCGAGCGGTTTTTGTGCACCAACCGAGCCGCTCGGTGAGATTTTTTGGTGGGCACTGGCGAATCTGTCTCTGAAGCCCGCTTTTATACGGCCAATCTCAAGTCTCCCAAGCTCCGCCCTTCCATTGTCGCGCTGGCGGACAGCCGGAGGTATGTCCGTACGTGCAGCTGGGGAAATTTCCGGGGAAGAAGGAGGAAACGATGAACCAGTAGCTTGCCCACTTCCAAATTGGATTGCACATCTGTCCTTCCCCCCGACAACGACGACCTCTCTGTCAACGGCGGCGACGTTTACGACGCGATAAAGGTTATCAGTAGTCGATCAATGGTCTAATAGCATCATTATGAGACGGGTATCGATCATTAGCGGGGCGTTTTGATAGTCTGCTCTCTGACCAGGGATTTTCCTCGTTGGCTCGCCGCCGGCAATGGGTTGGTGGTCGAGAGTCGGCAGGCGACCTTCAAGCCGGTGGCGCTATTCTCGAATATTTCGACATGGGGCTGGGGGAACCGGTTTTCACTGTGCAAAATTGTGTTGTACTTGTCGTCGCAGATCAATGGAACAAAAGTGTGATGGCTTGACCGACAGGTGGCAAAGGGTTTCATGAGATGACTATTTTAGGCGATGGACAACTTTTTGGGTTAACGTTTCCAGGCGAAATTGAACCCAACATTTTTTTACAGTTCATCAGTATTTTTTGTAAGAAATGCTTTTTTGACGATTGTCAGACTTACGTAAATTTTTATTAATAAAAATGCTAATAAACTTGCTGTGTGCGTAATAATTGGTTTGTTATTACTTGAGCTTTACACACATGCGGAAAGCCATCCACAGAAACAATCTCACCGCGAAATACCGCCCATGGAAAACCGCAAGCCAGCAACAACATAAAGCCCATAGCACACGATCAGTTTGAACCTTGTACGGTTTTTTTGTTACTTTGCCGGTAATAAAAAACTTCTACTTCTACAAAAATACTCATTATATAGAATATAGATTTTGCATTACTGTATCCAATGTCTTACTCAAGTAGCAGCGTCGCCGTCAATTACCCGATACTCCGGGACATCTATCGCGACATCCTCGCCAAATCTGGCCCGCTTAAGGGCCTTCACAATGTTTGCCCACTCGCTTTTTCGGGAAGGAATTCCCTAAACGCCTTCTGGCAAGTCGTATCCGATGTGCCTGAAGCGACAATAGAAATGGAAATTCCGCAACGAGTTGATTTGACTTTGGTAAGTAAACTGGCCATAGATTATTTGAAAATATATATAAATTAAATTTTACAGTATAAGAGAGGCACTTTGTCCATCTTTGGTGCCCACGGCAGTTTTGGACAACACATTCTTGACCATAGCATCCGTAACATCAAAAAGCTGACGCTCGAAGGTGCACCTATTTGGGCACAAAATTGGCTAAAGGAATTCGTTAACCGCGATCGCCTTGAGGAGCTAATTATCGGCCGTAAAGTAAAAAGCTGTTCCTTTGAAACTCTTGTCCAAATCGCGGAATCCGTCAAAAAGTTGTCCGATCAAAGCGGTCACATTGTCCCGATGCTGAATGAAGGAGAATTTGATTATCTTTCCGTCAGGATGAACAACATTTCAATGCAAGACGTTCGTAAACTTTTTAAAACTATGAAACGGGCTAACATAACACAACTTTCTTTCAGCACAGTCTTTTTACCATTAACTACACAACACATTATTTGCATTGTGTCGTTGATAAACAGTACGTTCCACTTGGCATGATTGCAAAAGATTTAACCAAGGTTTCAAGCGAGAAACTTTCCGCCGTCAAAACTTTTCACATAGTTTTCAACTACTATCGGCCAGAAAAAAATTTTAAACCGTTTATCGATACCATTGTTGAAGTTATGCCCAACGTGAAGAATATTGTTTTAACTTTGAAACTTGTTAACTCAAAAGTGCGTTTACAAAGTTTACCAACATAATCATCGTCAAATTTATATGTATATTATTTTCAGTATGCCAAATTCGTTGATTACAAATCTTTGCCGTATAACATTGGCGAGACGTATGAGGCCATTGAAAAACTTGTACCACCTCTTGGCGTCGCTATCAAGACAGAAGTTTTTTCTGAGATCGAAATGGTAAACATTTATAAGAAATTAGCTGATGAAATAAAAAAATTTCAGGAAACCTATAGAGGATCTTTGGAGTTGGGACGTTCGAAGTTAATTTATCTAGGGCGCATGAAGCGAGTGCCTCTTGACGAAAATGTAAGGACCGCTCAGGTTATCCGTGCCCTTGAAAGTGAGCCCAACCGTTACCAACAATATGAATTCGACGCAGGAAATGAACTTGGAACGCAGAAGAAATTCACTAGCCGCCTTATAGCCTATGTTTATTATTAACAATTTTGTTGATTCGATTGACCTCAAAACGTTAACTAAGCCTTTACTGTACTGTACGCCAGGGGCGTATTTAGAAAAATTTTTTATGGGGGGGCACCCTGGAAAAAAGGTAAGGGGGGACCAAAGGGATTTTTTCGGGAAAAATTTCTGAGCGATTTTTGAAAAATCCAAAGGGGGTACCAAAGGAAAATTTTTTGCCAAAACCGTGAAAAACCACAAAATCCCCTTGGTCCCCCCTTACCCCACTTTTGGCGGATCCGCGATATGGGGGGGCGCTGCCCCCCCTACCCCCCTCCCCCTAACGCCCCTGCTGTACGCATGTAATTGAAATGTAAATAAAGTAATTTTAAACGTGTAAAATGCAGCTTTTGGAGCGATAGTTCGACGGTTTGTTTGTTTTTGGCAAAGGGTTTCATGAGAAGGCTATCCTAGGCGATTAACTTTTAACTTTTTGGGTTTACGTTTCAAGGCAAAATGAAACCGAACATTTTTTACAGTTCATCAGTAAGTTTTTCGTAACAAATGCCGCGAGATTTTGGTGCGTGTCACCTCGGATCAAATTATTTGTTAATGAAATAATAATAAACACCTTGTTAGCATAATAATAATTGATTGGTTATTACATGAACTTTACACACATGCGGAAAGCCATCCACAGAAACAATCTCACCGCGAAATACCGCCCATGGAAAAACGCAAGCAAGCAACATCATAAACCATATTTATTGCACACGATCAGTTTGAACCTTGTACGGTTTTCTTGTTACTTTGCAGGTAAAAAAAAACTTCTACAAAAGTATTCATTCTATAGAATATAGATACTGCATTACTGTATCCAATGTCTTACTCAAGCAGCAGCGTCGTCGTCAATTTCCCCATACTTCGGGACATCTATCGCGACATTCTCGCCAAATCTGGCCCGCTTAACGGCCTTCACAATGTTTGCCCGCTTGCTTTTTCGGGCAGGAACTCCCTTAACGCATTCTGGCAGGTCGTATCTGATGTGCCTGAGGCGACAATTGAAAATGAAATTCCCCAACGAATTGATTTGACTTTGGTAAGTAAACTGACCACCACTTATTTAAAAAACTGATTTTTACAGTATAAAAAAGGCACTTTGTCCATCTTCCAAACGCACGGTAGTTTTGGCCTGCGAATCCTCGACCACAGTACCCGTAACATCAAAAAGTTGACGGTAGAAGGTGCACCTATTTGGACACGAAACTGGCTCAAGGAATTTGTGGACCACGATGGGCTAAAGGAGCTTTACATCGGTCGTAAAGTTGAATGGTGTTCCTTTGAAATCCTTGCCCAAATTGCGGAATCCGTTAAAATATTGACCGATGAAAGAGGCCACATCGTCCGAATGCTGAATAGAGGCGACTTTGATTATCTTTCCGTCAGGATGATCAACATTTTAATGGCAGACGTTCGTAAATTTTTTAAACTGTGAAACTTGGGCTACCAAATCATAACATAACTTTCTTTCAGAACAGTCTTTCAAGCGTCAACTTTACGGCAAGTTATTTGCATTGCGTTGTTGATAAAGATTACGTTAAGCTTGGCATGATTGCACAAGATTTAGCCAAGGTTTCAAGCGAGAAACTTTCCGCCGTCAAAACTTTTCACGTAGTTTTCAACTACTATCGGACACAAAATAATTTTCAACCATTTATCGATACCATTGTTGAAGTTATGCCCAACGTAAAAAATATTGTTTTAACTTTGAAACTTGTTAACCCAAAGGTGCGTTTACAAAGTTTACCAACTTAATCATTGTCAAATTTATGTATATCATTTTCAGAAGATCGAGGTTTATTCTTACAAATCTTTGCCGTGGAACATTGGCAAGACGTATGAGGCCATTAAAAACCTTATACCACCTCTTGGCGTCGCTATCAAAACAGAAGTTTTTTCTGAGATCGAAATGGTAAACATTTATAAGAAATTAGCTGATGAAATAAAAAAATTTCAGGAAACCGAAAGCAGATCTTTGGAGTTGGACCGTTGGGCGTTAACTTATCTAAGGCGCATGAAGCGAGTGCCTCTTGACGAAAACGTAAAGACCGCTAAAGTTATCCGTGCCCTTGAAAGTGAGCCCAACCGTTACCAACAATATGAATTCGATGCTGAAAATGAGCTCGGAACGCAGAAGGAATTTAGAAGCAAAGTCATAGTCTACGTTCAGCGTTATCTTGAATGATTTTTGAACAAAATGTAAGAAAAACAACTGAAGCATGGTCTTTTGAATAAATGTGATGAGCTTTCTATCCTCCTTGTGTTGGCGAAGTGTGCGCAACAACCAGACATGACTTTTGTCAAACGTTCGAACCGTGAACCTTCACGGATATAAAAATTAACAATAAAATACTAAATCTAATTACTGTATCCAATGTCTAACCAAAGCAGCAGCGTCGCTGTCAATTTACCCATACTCCAGGACATCTATCGCGACATCCTCGCCAAATCTGCCCCGCACAACAGCCTTCAAAGTGTTTGCCCGCTCGCTTTTTCGGGAAAGAATTCCCTCAATGCCTTCTGGCAGGTCGTCGCCGACGTCCCTGAAGCCACGATCGTGAGAGCTAACCCATCACGAATAGATTTAGATTTGGTAAGCAATCTAACTCTTTTTATTTCGAAAAAATATATAAAAATTCACGTTACAGTACAAGAAGGGCACCCTATCCATCAACCACACCCAAGGCAGTTTCGGCCAACGGATCCTCGACCGCAGTGCCCGTAACGTTAAAAAGTTGACTGTAGAAAGCGCACCTATTTGGGCTCGAAACTGGCTCAAGGAATTCGTGAATCATGATCGCCTGAAGGAGCTTATCATCGATCATAACGTTGAAAGTCCATCCACTGCGATTCTCGCCCAAATTGCGAAATCCGTTAAAAGGTTGTCCGATAAAACTGGGAAAGTCGTTCCAAAACTGAAGGGAGGCGACTTTGATTATGTTGCCATCAAGATGACCAACTTTTCATGGCCAGAGGTTTGTTTCAAACTTAAACTGAAGATTGGTCTAACATATTTTTGTTTCAGAACCTTCTTTCTTCCAACATGAAATTCACTGCAAAGCATTTCCATTGCATCGTTGATGAACCAGGCGTCACACATACACTGGTCACGCTTCAACGAGAGTTTTCAAAGATTTCAAGCAAAAAACTTGCTTCCGTCAAAACTTTCCAAATCTTTTTCAACTTTTTCCGGGCGCAGCGAAACTTTCAACCGTTCGTCGATACTATTGCCGAAAAAATGCCCAACGTAGAGACTATTGTGTTGAACTTGCAAACTATTGAACCCGGGGTACGTTTACAGATTGCATAAACGTAATCTACGCCAAATTTATATATAATTTTCAGTTGGATCGTGCCTACAAATATTTACCGCACAACATTGGCAAAACGTATGAAGCCATTCAGAACCTTGTTCCACCTCTCGGAGTCACTGTCAAAACAAAAGTCATTTCGAATACCAAAACGGTAAGAACTCAATGGCTGGTTTTTGAAAAAGTCAACAAAACTCAACTTTTAGTTCGTCTACAACAACGACTTAGAACTACCGAATCGCATAGTAACCGTATTGGGATGCATGAGCCGAGTCCCCCTTGGTGAGAACGTAAAGGTTGCTACGTCTACCCGTGCCCTTGAAAATGAAAGAAACCGTTATCAACGATGGGAATTCGATGCTGGAAATGAAATGGGGCCGCATAAGGAATTTGCCTGCGAAATCACCATCTATGTCGAAAAATTTTGAAGCAATTAACTTTAAAATACTAACTGAGCTTTAACTGTACTGAATTTATGTAGTTGAAATGTAAATAAAGTAATTTTAAACGTGTAAACAGCAGTTTTTGTGGCGAAAGTTCGACGGTTTGTTCGGTTTTGCGAGTTTTTGGGGAAGACGGTTCGCTCGGCGAGCATGCGCCTTTCGTGGCGGGAGCGGCGTGCGTGCAAATTGGTCGATCTTTTTCTGTCGCACCTTTTACGTCATTTACGCTTCGTTCACGCTGTAATCACTTCCAAATTACGTATTTCTACCTCCAGAATCCTCGCGCCACGCTCCTCCAACTGTTAAGCTCGTTTTGCTGACTATTCTGCGCGGTTTTTACCCACTTTCACGCGTTTTTCACCGCAACTTTCAACGACCCCTTCCATTTATATATATTTTCTCACTCTTCACCTCCATTTCAGTCAACCACAGCATCAATCATGTCTGCCTGGCGCAACGCTGGTATCACCTACATCCGCTACTCGCAGATTGCCGCTGCCGTTACGCGTCAATGCGCTCAAGTCAAGAAGGGCGCCCAGACGACCCCCTCGCCTCTGAAGATCGCCAAGTGGCAGAACGGCAAGATCGTCAAGGATGCCGCCGCCACCGCCTAAACCATAGTTGTGCCCGCCGTATCCGGATGCTGATACCGTTTTACGCCTGCTGATTGCCTCTGACATGCAGTATTCGCTTAATTTCGCGTTAAACATTCCCGATTCCTGTGGTTCAGTTTCAATCTTGCTGATTTTTAAAGAATAAATAGATAGGTTTATTTGGCTTGGACATGTTGATGATAGGTTATTGATGTTTGATACGATATACTTGTTGTTCGAGATTTCGATAAGCCGCTTGGATTTGCTCGCAAATCGCGAGTTGTGGCGATATTTCGAGGCGGAGGGCGCGTCGGAGGAGGAGGGAGACTTGGCTGAGCTGCTTGCTGTACTCGTGGAGGGACTGAAAAGGTGAGTTTTATATATAATTGGGAGTTTTAAAGGTTACCGATGCGTTTTGTTCAAAGTGCTGAATCTTGGCGTCCAATGCGGTAAGGGACAGGCCCATCCGGAAGCCATCGACGGCCATCGTTTTCGACAGCTCTTCCAGCCATTCCATCACTTGCTTCTGGTCCTTTTCACAGGTCGCCAGCTGAATCAGTTGCTGCGCCTTCAGTTTTGCCAATTCCAGAAGCTCGTGGCAGCGTTTCCGACGCTCTGTGACGAGATTCAGCTGCTCGGTGACGTAAGCCCTTTCCTTGGTCCTCGGCCGGTCTTCGGATTCGAGAAGGGCGTCGATGGCAGCGCAGACTTGAGAGACGAGCTCGAACTTCTCCTCCGCAGCGATGGCACGCTTTTCGAGAACGGCTAACTCCGCTTCGTGGGAGTTGTCTTCGCAAAGGCGCTGCAAAAGGGTGTCCGATTCGGTGTAGAATTCATTTACAGTTTCATGAAGCCGAAGCGAATTGGCTCTGACCAAAGCCTGTGCATTGACTCGGGTCCGAAAGTCGTGGACGGCATTAGCCAGTTCATCTGCCAGTGTTTTCAATGGCGCGAGTTGGTCATGGTTGTGATGGCGTTGGAGAAAGTCGACGACTTCAGCGATTTCGGCGGCCTGATCGACGACTTCCTCCGTTCTGGCGGACAGTTGCTTGTGTTGTCGTTCGAGTTGTCTCGATTCGTCGATGGATTCGCCCACATCGTCCAATGTTGCGAGCCACTTCTCCCCAGGCCCGGTAATCCAGTTCAACAACTCGCGAATGGCATCCTGTTGGTTGGCTGTAAGCTTTTGGACGGATTCGGGGAGCTCTTCTGGTTTCGTCACGTCGATGTTCTCCTCTGGCTTTTCGGGGGTGTAGGAATCGTTGTTGTTGTTCGGATCTGGTAATGATGGTTCTTGGACTTCAGCCGTTGGAGATACAACAACAGAAGCGCGATTCCTATTCCTCGGCGGCAGGGCTGGTGCTGTTGATGAAGATTGAAATTCGTTGTCCAAGACTTTTGCCATTGGATCTCCGTCCTCAAAGACCCTACTGTATCGACCATAAGTCGGCGCACTGAGCTCAATCACGATGGAATGGTCCTTCTGGCCGAAGCGAACGACTGATGGCATGCTGGTGGGGTCGCATTTGGCTATGTAGGAGGGGTTTGCTTGGAAGTGGTCGTTGAAACTCTGAAGACCCCCTATTAGTTACGATACTGTCCATTGTTGAACTTACTTTAGCCAAATCACACCAAATGGCTGGCGGGAAGTTATATCCGAAACCGTCGGCCAAATCCACCACGTTGACGTACTTCCATAGCTTTGTGCGAGGGCACAAAGTCGTCTAAAACATCCTTTTATCCCATAATTCTGATCTACAGTAACCAAAACCTTGAAATCATAATTCTCCAAAAGTATGTCCAAGCTCATCCTTTGCTGATCGAAAAACTTCTCCGGCTCCACAATGACAGCATGCCTAATCTTGAAGGCCAGCGCATTCTGACAGGCTTTTAGAATGATCCGCAAGGCTTTCACCGGAACTCTGGTAGCATCCACCAAAACAATGATGCCATTGTGTCCTCCATCGAAAGATTTGACAGCATAGGCTAACAGTGAACAGATAAAGTTATAAACACCTAGCGTATCCTTCGCGTTCAAACTGCCGAGTTCCTTGCCGCGGAAACAGTTGCTGTTCAGGATTATTTGAATCAATGATCCGGATATCGCGTTTCCTGAATGTTACCACGCTTCAAACAACCTATCAGAAGATAAGGCTCACCTGTGACAAGCATACTATTTCGGTTAGCATACTTGGGACCTTTGTGGCGACGAAGGCTAATCATATTGCGCGAACAATTGACAAATTCTCGTAAAACCGACAAACGACCGAAATTCGAACAGATCCACCGATCCTAATCAATTCGGTGCACACCTTTCCTACCCGCAATTCGGTATCAAGGACACTTGCGTGACATTTCGACGATCCCCGCGCCACCCCCTGCGGCAATGTGCGACTGACCAACAACATTCCCGAACGCATCACCCCCCAATCTCCAAATTCTCGATTGACAATTATTGGGTCTTTTTATAATAAAACAAAAACAAATTTATTTTTAACAAAGAAGGGCAAAACGAAAATTAGGGAAATTAATCGAAAAGACCGAAGCCCATGTCTTCGTCTTCGGATTCCTCCTTCTTCTCTTCCTTCTTGGCTGAAAATGGAAACAGTTATGAACTGGATCAAAGAATGGAGGGTATAAAACTTACCGGGAGCGGCTTCAGCGGCTGGTGCGGCGCCACCGGCGGCGGGAGCAGCAGCAGCGGGGGCAGCGCCACCGCTGGGCACGGACGCGAGCTTGGTGCGGCCTTCGGCGATGACTTCTTCGATGTTCTTGCCCTTCAAGGCGGTGAGGAGAGCGTTGGTCTTCTCGGCATCGGCATCAGCACCAACGGAGGCTGAAAAGGAACAAAATATATATAAGAATGTTTGGGAAAAGTTGTCGAAGGGGAAAAGCTGCATGATAAGGGATGTAAAAGCTTACCGAGGATGTTCTCGATGTCCTTCTTGGTGGGCTCGGCCTTACCGCCAATGGTAGCCAAAAGGTAGGCAGCGACGTACTTCATTTTGGAGCAAGAAGACCCTGGAAAATATATAAATTGGAAAGTGATCAGTTTCGCGTGAAAACGTGGAGGAAGCACGTGACAGCGTAAATGGAGCTTTGGAGAAGAGATTTGCGGGTAAAAAGGATAAGGTTAGAGGGCAGAAACTGGCCAGAATCATCGAGAAAAGGGGGAAACGAAACTGGTCAGAAAAAATCGCTCGAGGGAGGAAAGAGAGCACATTTTGGGCTGGCTGCATCGCGAGCTGACGTACGCAGGACTTTCGTGACGGGAACCAGTGTACTGTCGTTTGGGTGCGCACGCGGTCGGGGACGAGCGAGGGGCGAGCGAACCGAGTGAGGCACGCATTGATTTGCGAGCGGCGATGCACGCTCTCGCGCGTTGCACGTTTTGCATTGTTGACAATTTGACGTGCGCGAGCATCGTAAAGTGACCGGATGAGTGGATCGAAGAAGGCAGCCCCAGCGGCGGTGGAGATGAAGCCAACGCAAGAAAGCACATCGATGACGCCCCGAGGCGGTGAGCGGGAAAGAGGGGTGACGTGCTTCATATCTGAAGCCTGGATGATATTGGTGATAAACTCGATGGCTGGCCGGCGCCTCAGATTAATGATTGTTGTTTTTGCCGAGTGCTTTCAGTTTTGACAAGCGTTCGCGCCCTGAGGGCAGGCAATCATGGCCCTGATGAAATATGCGTGTGTTCCGTTGCTGATTGGCTTGGCTCGGCCGGACGCGGCCGCTTACATTAGCACTGGTCAGCCCCAATTACGGGTCCTAATTTGGGAATGCCAACTTCCGAGGGGGCACCCACCAGCCGCCTGCCTCAACCCCCAAAAACTTTTACATTAGTCGTCGACTGAAGGCAAAAGGGCGCCGCTCGTTGACCGCCAGCGGCAATTTGAGTACGATGGAGGTCGGTCGAGAAGTTGCCTTTTGCGGACGACGGATTGCCGACCCCTCAGCCTCGGCGGAGGCCCGCGTCTCGCGTTCGTGCGGGCTGCACCAAAGCTCTCGGTTCCTCGAGCGCGCCCGCGGCGGACCACCACCCTTGTGGCGAAGCGTGCAAGTGTGTGCACGCGCCCAAATCACGCACTTTGCATCCTTTGCGTTGAAATTCCTCGCACGTGCGTGCGCCCGTCGCCACCCGTGCGTCATTCCGAGATCGTGCGCGCACCCAGCGGACACACTAACGCGTTCGGAAAAGCATACCCGCCGCGGGCGCGCGCGCGTATCGACAGACTCTCTGACGGACACCCCAGCGCGACCTTTTTTTCTGCACCCCCACCCGTTCCGACTGTTCAGAAAAAGCTTCGTCGCCGTTGGCGGTAAAGCCTGCGGGGCCCCCCAAATCTTGGATACCGTTATCCGTGCCCGATCGAAACGTCAATCCCATCCCTGAGTGCCTTGAAGCCCGTATATGCCATCATTTGTACAAGGCCATCGTGTTACCCACTTCCTCAGGCACAATATCGTCGATCAGCGTGTCATGTTGACCTCCCTGCGTCGTCGCCCCTGTGTGCTAGGTGTCGCCCTTTCTGCCCCGCGATATTTTGTTGCTTCGCGGCGGTCACTTATCGAGAGCGTCGGTGGCCCTCGGCTAATAAAACCGACTGTCCGTGCAGCACGACATCGCCGCTGACCACCCTTCCAATCGATACTCCATCTGGCCGATGATCACCCCCTGAGGCGTTCGTTCATTAACGAGTTGTTGGATGTCATTGTTCGCCTAATTTATGGTACGGCCTTCTGAAAGTGATAGATAGGAATCAATCGTGGCGAGATCACTTTGTCCCCCAATTTCGATGTTGCGTGTTTTCGATTTCGTCCTCCGATGCAACTTTTTTCGCGGCAGTTAAACTTTTACTCCCCTCCATAAAGTTAAACCGCTTCAGGGCGCAACACCTTTTTCCGACCACAGCCTTCTCGGGCGATTCTCCGCTTCCGACGGCAAGTCGCCCCTTTCCTCCGCTCTTCGCGGTCAACCCCGATCGACCCTGCCTTCATTGCTGTGCCAGTGCCGTCCCCCACGACGTCGCATCTTTTATATAGTCTTCTGAATGCCGTATGAGCCAACCGAGCCGCGACAGCGACATCAGCAGCGATCCCCCGAAGTGTGAAGCCGACACCCCCAAACCCGTATCAACTGCATCGTGCCCTGCAGCCGAGTCCTCGCAAGCTGCCTCCGCTGCCGTCAATGACCAGAAGGATCCGTCTTCGAAGTCGTCACCCATCTCGAATCCCGATACCTCAGTTGTGTTGACTTCGACGCCTGCATTGCCTTCCAAGCCCTCTGTCGCCCCACGTGCCTCCGACCCCGAATCCACTTCAAAAAGCCCGTCAGTTGTGGATGCAACGACGAGCGCCGCCACCCCCGCAAACATTGTTGTCGTCGCCGAACCAAAGAAGCCCATCTTCAAGGCGAACCAATCCAGTAGCGAAAACGCTAAACCTTCCCAGGTGCTAATTGCCGAGGATAAGAAGCCGCTAGTTTCTTATTGTGAGTTGATTTCGACCAATTTAACGATTATAGTAGTGGTTTTGCAGCTCCGGAATCCTCAGCCTCATCGCCGGAAGCCGCGCCTTCCGCTTCGACGTCTGCTGCGCCAGCCCCCGAGCCCAGCGCCAAAGAAGCGTCGACTGCCGTCGAGGAGCCGCGGGCGTCGTCGTCTTCGGCGCCGCAGCCGTCGAAAGGCTCCTCCGAGGCCTCCGTCAAGAAGCCGCATCTCAAAAGGGTCCGACTTTCGGTCAAGCTTGGTCCTTTGGCCGCACTTCGACTCGAACGGCTTGCCACAGATAATCCGAAACTTCTCAAGAGGCTTGGTAGGTGCCATCTTTATACTTTTTGGAAGCCATTTGATATAAATTTGACCTTCCAGGCTTATCAGCATACCGCTTCCGCAACTTCAACGGCCACTCATCCCAGAAGTACCGTGTGATCCGGGAGCCCAAGACCGATCCCCGCCCCAAACTCCCCGCAGCAGCCCCCACTTCCGGTGCCGGTTCTCGAGGAGGTCGTCGCGGAGCTCGTGCGCCCCGTCACCCACCGCCCCAGGCATTCAACCACCCACCAGTTCCGCGCTTCCCCGTGCCAGTACACCCGTCTCGTCTCAGTCAGGTGAATCTCGGTGGTCCCTACCCTATGGATAGGCCCCATCCAGCACAGCAACAACAGCAGCAAGCCACCCAACAGCAGCAACCGCATCTCCAAGGCGTGCCGAACCCCTACGCGGGCTATCCGCCACCGCCCCAGTATCCTCAAGGTCCGCCGCAAGCCCAACGACCGCGATACTCGAGTCCGATTCCGGGACCGTCGCAGTCGATGCCACCGCAGCCCCAGCAGAGTAAGTTTTTGACTAGGTTGACGACGACGACGCCGGAGGGGCAGGGGCCCCCTTTTTCTCGTGTCGTCGTCGATTTGTTGTTTCAAAACGTGGTTGGTCCGCGACGCTTACGTCCTTTTCGTCTTTGTTTGATCTAAGGCAGGCGACTGCGCGATCGACTGCCCACAGCTAACCCAACCTAGCTTCGTTGCGCTTTTTTGACGGTCCTGCCGCGACGCGTAGCCTAGCCGGGCTGGCCGTGGGGACGGACGCTGATTCCAACCGGCCCCATCCACCCACGCATGTTTAAACATTGTTTTGGTTTTCAGTTCGTGCCACACATCCACCGCATATGGCCTCAGGCGAGCCTGGACCAAGCAGCGTTGACAGTCCTTTGCTGGTTAATCTGTTAAAGTAAAGCTTTAAAGTCGAGTTAATTGCAATGAAAGAGGTTGAATTTCAGTAATAACTCCCAACCCGGCCAACAGCCACCTCCTGGCCAGCCTCAACTCCGGTATCCACACCCCGGCCAAGGTCAGCCCCAACAAATGATGAATGCTCCGCCACCCGGCTATCCCGGCGGTCCGCAGCATATGATGCAGCAACAGCAGCAACAATACGCCTACCAACAACAGCAGCAACAAAGAATGGCCGGTCATATGGGACATATGATGCCAGCTCAAGGCATGCCACCCCATATGCAACCACCTGTACCCCCAGTGGCCGCCCAGCCACCACAACCTGCACCCGCGCCACCTGCAGCTAATCCAGCTCCACCGAAACGGCAACGGAAACGACCCCCGAAAAAGCCGAAAGAAGACCCCGAAAAGGCGGCACGTGAAGCGGCTGAAGCCGAGCAGAAGCAACGGATACAGCAGCAAATGCAGATGCAACAGCAGCAGAATGAGTATACATACATGATGCAGCAAAGGATGCAACAGCAGCAACAACCGATGCATAGGATGCCTCCTGGATATCCGCCTTCGGGCTATGCTCAGCCTGGCTATCCACCGAATGGTCAACCGCCTCAACAGCCGAGCACGAGTATGATCCCGCCGCCAGGGTATCCGCCCCAACATGGATATATGCAGCCCGGACAACAGCAAATGGGCTGGGGTCAGATGCCGCCGGAATATCATCATCAAATGCAGCAACAGATGCATCCGGCCATGATGAGGCAACAATCGCATGGACCACCTCCGGGCACACCGACCAGCATGCAGGGTTATCAGTCGCCAGGGTATCCGCCGACCGCGCAGCAACAACAAGCAGCGGCGGCCAAACAGGCAGCGCAACAGCAACAACAACTACGGACGCCGACCTATCCGGTACAGTCGCCGCAGTATCCACCGACTGGCGCTCCCGTACCACCTCAGGGGCCGCCGCAAGCATTGAATCGGCAATTCATGTCGCCGCAGAATCATCCAAGTCCGGGTTATGCGCACACGCCACAGGGCCAACAGGCTTATCCGTATCCGCCAAGTGCGAGTCAGCAACAAGCGACGCCACAGCCCCAGGGGCAGCAGCATCTGCAACAGAGGCCGCCGATGCAGCAACAGCAGGCACCACAGCAGCAGCAAACCGACCTTTTGAACGACTTTGGTGGCTATGGCGAACTAGCGGCTGGCAGTTTGGAGGACTTCGGCAACCTTGTCGGTGATTTGGTTGAGGACTGCGATCTCGACTCAATTACACCCATGAGCGAGGAAATGCTTCGACATGTAGCACCCCAGATGCCTCAGCAACCGACCCCACAGCAACAGCAAGTGCCACAGCCCCAACAGCAGCAGCATCCGGGGTATGAAGCCCATCAGCAGCAGCTTCATCAACAGCAAATGCAGCAACAACATCAGCAGATGCAACAGCAAAGGGGTCAGCCACAGCAACAACAACCCCACCAGCACCAGTTCGTGGCACCACACATGCCTCAGATGCAGGGCTATCATCCGAGTCCGGGGTATCCGCCGACCCAGCAGCAAGGCCACTTTCAACCTCCGCCTTCACCGGGTCAATGGGCTGGACACCCTCAGGGCATGCACATGCCGATGCATCCGCCACAGATGCAGGGCCCATCGCCGACGCAGCAACAACACATGCAAGCGCAACGGGAGCATGCGGCCAAGCAGCAGCAGATGCAGGCGAAGCAGCAGGCATTGGCAATGGTCGAAAGGGAGCCGGATGTCGAGTTTGCGGATGCGCCAAAGTCGCCGCCCAAGATTAACCTCGAAATGCAGAGAAATGTGAATAATTCGATAGATCATGTCATCAGTAAAGTGAGAAACAACGAAAAAGGTGCGCTTTGAGCTGTTTTTTTATAATTTTTATCTGAACTGTGTGATTTCAGAATATTTCGACGCATTCGAAGCGCAACTCCACGCCGACGAAGCCCCACCAGCATCAGCGACAAAGAGGAAAACAAAGTCAACGTCCTCGAGGCCACCGTCGAGACAGCCGAAGAATTCCCAGCCTCCATCGAACGCGGCAACGCCCACGCCTGGCCCGATCCTTGCCGGACACTCTTCGACGGGAACGGAGCCGTCGACGCCGATCAAGGAGGAATCTGGGATGGACTTCCGGAACACCGATCGGAAGAATAGCACTCTGTCCAGCTTGCTGAACAACACCAATGTTCCGCTGCCGATGCATATCAAACAGGAGGAAAACGGCGGCCCGCCCGAGCCATCCTGCTCCGCGACACCGCCGACGATCAAATCCGAGATGGAGGACGGCACCACAGCGACGCCGCAATCTGTCTTGTCCACTCCTGTGGATTCGGATGCACCGGGTGGTCCTGTCATGCCGTCATCGTCGATTTCGCCGCCCTCGGGGCCGGGCGCCGATCGGATAAAGCAGCTACAAGCCGGTGAGGCCAACAATGGCGATGTTTACGGGCATTTTAATGGCAATTCGTCTCCGTTTTTGGTACGTTTCTTTACATTTTACTCTTTTCTGACAGTTTTGACCAACTTTATCGCTTTCAGACATCAACATCCTCAGACGAACCCCCAGTAAAGATGCACAAACCAGATCAAGGTGAAGTCTTTCGTGAGTCAGGCCCTACAGCCACGAGTTAACCCCGCGTCGTCGTCGAGATAGGTCCTTCCAGACATTTATTATGTTTCATTTTCATGCCAAAGTTCAAATGTGTTACCCTTTTAATATTATGTACTTCGTCTGCGTGCTCGTTTTCAAATTCACTCGAACCTCGTTGTTTTACATTGCTCAAATCTCCAATCTATTCGCCCTCTGATTTCTGTGATCACCTCTCTATCTTTTGTTAAGTTTTTAAAATCTCATCTTTAATGTGTTAATTTAACTTTATGTACATTCTTTTCTTTCATTTTGATATACTCATTGAAAGCCTTTTTTTGTTATCGCACCCCATATTGGTGCCCCGTTCTCACTATTTAATTGTTAAATGTTACGTCCAACACTTACAAAGAAAAAATCACCTCCAATATATTGTTTTTCTGTTTCTTTAATCTATAGGTAATCTCGTACTCGGGAGGCAGTGAATCTCTCGCCTACCGTAATCTCGGCATACTGTCGATCCTAATCTCTACAGCCAAAAAAACACGCCTATTCTCAAAGTAATAATTTAAATGTCTCGAAAGATGCTTACATTTTTGATACTTGAAATACAGAGAAGAAAGAGTTGATATTTTTCGTGTACAGAGTGTAAATTTTTGGTTTTTCATTGAATGCAGCATATTTTTGAGATGGAAAAAAGCAAATGCCCTTTGTGTCTTTTTTTGGTTTTTTATTTATATATGTGCGTTTGAACAACAATAAAGAGGAATACTATTGATGGATTTGATTGATTAATGATGGCAAAAGGCGGGTTTTGGCATTTTGTAGTTTTGCGTTGTGGGTGTTCATCGTTGGCAAAGTGTGTCGACTGACAATCGCTGACGTTGAACAAAATTGCAATTTGCAAATGTTTGAGTGGCCGTTCATTCGACACGTTCTCGTTGTTTACGAGTTTGTCTATACTTATTTCAACGCCAAAATACACCACCCTTAAAGTACCAGCCAAATTGACCCTATCCAGCGTCACTACCATCAGTCTATGTCAATTTGATGGCGCAAAAGCAGACGCCGACCATCGACTACAAGCCCATCGGCAATGGCCGTTTCTGCGAGCGGAATCGCCTTCTGGAAGGCCATGCAGCCTTGGCTATTGATTCTGCGGACTTCCCAGGATTGCCGAATGATGCCTTTACGGAGAAATTTCGATGTTGTTGTAAATTAGCCTTGTCTGTGTAGGTTTTTTCGACAAGTTGCAATTTTTTTATAAACTTGCCCCACTTTTTTCAGAAAGAACCAATTACTCGCCGTCGTCACTCCAGATCGACAGTTGGAACTGTATGGATTGAAGGAGGATGCTGTTCAGCCAAAGTGTCGACTTCGAGGTTGGTTTTTTTGGCGTTAAATTTATATAAAAAGAACCTTTTCAGTCCTCTACGACCCTCACCCTGAATACTGCCTTCTCGAATGGTCAGCGTCCCAGAATCTTCTTATCTCCACCAGAAGCACAGCTGTCCTTGATGTGTTTGAATCCACCGGTGTCTACGCGTACTCCTTTGCCTTGGGCGATCAGATCTTCGACCCACGAAAGATTGTGACGCAGATTCGGACGACGCCAGCAGTCAATGAGCCGGATATCTATGATTATGCCTATATTTTGCAGCTTCATTCAAAATTTAGTGTGTATAAACTTGGGTAGGCTTACACTTTCTTATTTTACAGTTATAATTGGCAGTTTTCAGGAAAGGAAACTACTTCGAGCCAGTCTGCACCCAATCTCTCGGCCTGCCCCAGACCTATGCCTTTGCGCATTTCCCATCAACTGGCTTCATCGTCGTTTCGACGGAATTCAAACTCGAGAAGGAAATAACCAAAGATTTGAGCTTCACAGACCTCGGTCTCGCTTTGTACGAGTATCGCTACGGCCACATCATTACCAAAGAAGTCCCAGAAAAGCCGAAGGGCTGGTCCTCCTGGCTGCCCATCATATCCGACAATCGGGCTGTCATTGTTTCATTAGAAGCGAATCTGAATGACGATTCAGTCTTGGCGATTACAAGCCGTGGTGATGCGATCTTGTTTGATTCTGATTTGAAGATTCTGAAGTTGATTGATGGCGATTTGGTCATTCCGGAAGCGCGGTTTCTGCAGGCTGCCTGGACTGAGGAAAAGGTTGGTTGACGTTTTTTGAAGGCCTTCTTAAAGTATGGTGGTTCCAGGATCTCGTCGTTCTCCACCGCAACGGCCTCATCATCCACGAATCCTTCGATACCTTCTTTAACGCCTATCTCTCCGGAGACCTCCAAGGCAGCATCGTCGACAACTGTGGCGCAGTTTTCACATCGACAACTTCTGACGTCTATGCTCTCGCCGAGCACGAAGTCAGTGGGCCGTCGGCAGTCAGTGCCAATGTCTATCTCAACCAATTTTGGTTCTTCACCATCTTACGGCTGAATTTCTTCTACAAATGGATCAAAGCCATCAGCGGTGCCGTTGTCGGACAGCCATTGGAGAATGTTCACAGCGATTTTGAGCGGATTTTCCAGTACAGTGTGTTTCGTGTGAGGACTGTCACGCTGCTACAGTATGTCCAGAAGCTCGTAAGTCACTTTTTTTTTGTTTGAACTTAAAAAATGTCAATTTTGTTTCAGCTGAGCAAAGGCAACTACAGCGAAGCCCTGAACCTGGCCAAATCCGACCCCAACTTTGACATTGACCTCATCTACAAGAAGCAATGGGCCGACTTAAAGGGCCAAGTCGACTCCAGCCTCGTCGAAGTGCTCCGCAATGTCAGCGACAGTAAGTGGGTCGTCTCAGAATCGCTCGAATGCCTCGCCACAGACCCCTCCGTGCAGCGCCAGATTCTCGAAGTCGCTGAAATCGCTGCCAGCGACACAGATGACGCGGATCTCATCTCCCGTGTCGATACAGCGAAGGTTATTTTCGAAAGCCTTGAGAAATCCCTCTTCGATGCCCAGCCCGAGCTGTTCCTCCGCTACCGTGGCATGAGTCTCGTCGAAGCCGGCTTACACTTTGCTCGGGAGTGCCATCTCGACGTGTTTGTGCCGTTTGTGAAGCAGCATGCCGCCGGCCTCATCGACCATGGCCTTGTTTTATTGGAGCTGGTCCCCGAAGCTGTCAGTTTTTACAAAGTTGAAGCCCTCTTTCCGTGGGTTGAAGCGGCTGATGGTCGACTTTTCGTGCTTGAAGACATCGAACTTCCGACGAGTTCCGAAAACCTTCCAAACGACTTCAAATCTCTCGAAAAGCTGAAACTCACCAATGCCCCATGCCCTTTGAAGGAATTCATCTCAAATTGGGCCGAAAATCGTGCCATCGCGATCGACGCAAACACCGGCTTGCTCGACAACGCCGTCGACTTTCTCCAAATCGTCGTCAATCATGGATTCGATTCGCTGAAGCCGATTTTGAAGCGATTCAGCCTCTATCGGGATTTCGTCGGTTTCACGAATGCCGTCGCCCTGACTTTCAATCGCTTCAAATTGCTCGGATCGACGGAGCTGGCCAACAGCATCATCAAACACATGCCGGAACGTCAAATTCGGGCCCAAATTCGGAGGATTGTGGAACTTTTTGAAGAATTTTACCCCGAAACGGCCGCTCCCAACATCCTCGAAGTCGTCAAAGCCTATTCGCAGGAAGATTTCGGCCTCCTTCACGCCCTCTGGTCCGTCCGCCGCGAATACGTGTCTCCGTCGTTGTTGAAAGCCTGCTTCTCTGAATCCACCCTGACCGGCGCGCCCTTGGTTTCTGCCTTGGAGAAGTTTTCCTTCGAGCCGGATGTCGCTGCCGCGGCCCAAGTCGCCCTGGAATACGGCTTCGAGCCTCGATTCTCCATGCTTGCCGACGCTCGGACTTCCGATGAACTCGCAACCCATGTTGTTTTGAGACTTTTGAAGGCAGCCTTGGCCGAATCCGACCCCAACAGTATTCTGATCTTGGATGCGTTGAAGCAGCTTCGTGGACTTTTGTTCGAAGACGTCTTGTCAGAAGCCACCTTATTGACCCTGTTCGCGTCACAACTCCTAGACAAGCTGGCACCAGAGCGTTTCATGGGCTTCCCGTTCCACCTGGTCGTCGATGTTTCATTCAAGAATCCGAAGAAGCTCTCCGCCGAAGCCTGGGAGCAGCTGCTTATCACGAAGTCGAATGATTTCATCGACTTGGCGATGCCGTCAAAATCAGATTCAAACCTCAACCTTGCTCGTGAAGTTTTGACCCTACTTCCCGGAAAAGCCGCCGATTCGCCAGCCATCACGAAGCAGAAACACCTTCTCGACGTGATCGAGAGCTGTCTAGGTCTCGGTGCCACCCGAATCCCTGCGACCTATCGATTCGTTGAGCCAGAAACACTGTTAGCCGAGGTCGTCGCCGTCAAAGGCAACTACAAACAAGTCAAACGTTGCGCCGAACTCAGCCAATTGCTCGGAATCAAGCCAGCTGTGGCCAAAGCTATGGCTTTTGCGACCAAGGAAGCGATGCACGCCGATGATGTCAACATAGTCGGCAAATACGTCAAGAAGTTGAATTCGTCAGCACGGGATTTGCCGGTCATCTATGGCGTTTGCAAGGAGATTGTCCTCTCCGGACGGTGGCCCGAACTCAAGGAAGACCTGATTGCCTGTATGGTGCTGAATTGCCCTGAGGATGAGATCACAGTGTTGAGTGATATTCTCAAAGATTGCAAAATCTCGTCAGTCCATGAGCCGAGTCGAAGGCCATCAAAACTGCTAGATGATGACGGCGAATTGCATCTCGACTCTGCCTATACATCGACGAATTACTTCTACAAGCTTGCCAATGACGATGATTCATACCCGGCTGGCTTCAATGTCGAGAATCCAGCAGCTTGGGCGGCACTGTCGGCAACTACTGGAGCTGTTCTGTACGCAATGAAGGATACTGGCGATGAGAATGAAGCGACGCATTGGTGCAAGAATGACATCCTCTACAAGGCAAGCATTGGTTTGAAGCGGATTCTGGCTTCAGGGGTTGAAGTCGACCCTGATGTGTTGGCCCAGTTGCCGACGGAGTTCCTGCTTCAACTCGCGGATCCGAACACTGTCGTCGATGCTGTTGGTGATGCGGCTACTGTAGTACCGCCCGTAACGACGGCTGTGGAAAGGGTTCTGCGTGCTGGTTGTGATCGGGAACGGTTCTTTGAGGATGCTGAATACAGGAAGGACTCGCTTCTTGGGTTGATTATGTGAGTTTCATCGACTTTTTTTGAATTTTAATGTAAGTAATGTGTCGGTTTCAGGACAAAAGACAAACGCATGATCGAAGACATCCGCGAAGTCGCTGAGCAATTCAAAGTACCTTCATGGGAGTTGTACATGTCGCTTGTTGAGTACATCCTCACCGAGGGAGAGTAAGTTTGACTTTTTTCTTTTCATATTGATTCTAGTCATCCAAACCTTCAGTGTCTCGCCCGCCGAAGCCCGTGACCTCATCAAAGAACACCAGCTCCGAGAGACCCTCTGGGAGGACCAGCCCCATCTCTACACTACTCTTCGAAGTTCCGTGCTCCCGCTGATTCCGGAAAAGGACTTGAACCGACTGAAGCTCTATCTTACGTTTTTCCGAGCTCCTGAACCGGAAGTTGTCTTCTTCAAGGTTTTGCCACACGTGCTCCAAGTTAAAGGAGGTTTGTTCAACCCTTTTTCCACACCATCAATCTTTATTGAGCCAGTTTCAGGTCCCAGTCTTCACACCCTTCTAAACGGCGACGAAAAGCAGATCCTTGCCTGGTGGATGATTGCCCTCGATACGCCGGGTTTCCAGGACCGTGATTTGGTTGCTGTTCTACGGTTTTTTAAGGCACTCCCCAATGCTGAAGCCATTTCCGCCAAGTTGAGCTCATTTTTGGGGATAGCGCCTGATTTGGGGTCGGCAAGACGGGCCAAGTTGCTGTTTTACGTGTTGGACCGTCGAGCAGAGGTACTCATTGAACAAGTTGCTTCAGATATGGTATGTTAGCTACGATTCGAGTTCTATCGTTAAGATTATTCATGATTTTTTAGAGCGCATCTGCCGAAGAAGCCTTCTGGAACGAGGTCCTGTCTGATTGGGACACTGAAACAGCCGACAAATACGAGGTTCGACTACTCGACAAAGTTCGACGACGTTTGCGGGATATGAAGAACGCGCCGTCTCAATCGTCTGCATTCACCATCAAGACAAGTGAACCAGTCATAATGAAACGAAGAAAGCCGTAAATGCGATTATATTATTTATTATACGTTTTCGGGTTTTGAAGCACTGTAATTGGTTATTAAGGGTCTACTAATTGTTAATAAAGTTATTTATTCATACAAATTTTTATTAAACAGTTGTAATCCTATATGATTTATTGACTTACTCTTTTCGACATAATTTATTACAAAGTCTTCATCAGAAAGGTGATTTCTTGCGTTGGCCCAACAGAAACTTCATTTTTGCTAGATCCCAATCAACTGGTAACCGCCCTTTGATTGCAGCTGTTACCGATGAATCACCTTCCTCAATGCAAAGCCTAGGTTAGTCCCAGTCGATGTGGATTTTGCTTTCAATGATGCAGCTTAACGTTGGTTTCGTTATCATAGCCGTTTGTTTTGTAATTCAATTGTCTAACGCCGAAGATGACTCGATTTGGTGCTACACCAGTTTGACGTATCCAGAAAACGACGAAGTAAAACAGGATTCGGAAAAATGTTCTTCCTTTTTGGGTTTGAAACAGTACTGCTACCGATTCACTGCTCACACGTCTGTCACGGAAGTCGTGAAGTTGGGATGCTCGGGAACGATTTGCGGGGTATGTCATTTCAAAGCATAAACGTTGAAGTAATGGCATGTAGGGTATTTGTCATATTGTTTATAGGGATTTGGATACGACACGTGTGCCGATGTCAACTTTCTGGGTGTACAGGGCCATCTTTGCTGTTGTAGCAACAAGAACTACTGCAATGGCGTTTCATTGCCTTCGTTGACAGCTTCCTTTCTTACTGTAGTGTTTTATGTTATCAGACGGCTATTTATGTGATACCTATGCTCGATTTTTTCTGCATGTAAAAAATTTAAATGAAAGGTTTGAACACATGTTGTATCTAGTTTGGACTAAAAATTAAACCCAACTGATCCGTGAACATCAAAACATAAAACAGTTGTTATTCCTGCATTGTGTAGTTTGAACCAAAACATTTTCAATAAGTCCTTCCACTTTATGTATTAATAAATTACGTTATGAACATGTACAGTACAAATTACAGTATACAAAGAATAAAGCCCCGAACCCCTTAATAAATCGCAATCCAGTGCAGTGAAGAGACCACTATTCTAGTAAATCAAAACAAAATGTGAAAAGCTATCGCAAAAATGTGCCCGTTTTTGGAGAATTTTCCGCAGATCACTCGTTCCTCAAAAGTAGAGCAATCGTAATGATAGGAAACAAGGTCGATGAAATTGTAGAAGCTTTTTGACAGAGCGCAATGCAGTGATGGATGAGATTCATTCTTCAGGGCTTCGAGTACTCGATCCCGTCGACTTCGGTCGTGTCGGCGTTCTTGCCGTAGAAGTAGACCTGTCCCAAGATGAGGATGTCGATGGTGATCTGCAGACCGGAGCAGATGTAGAACTGGGCCGGGTTGTTGCGCACAACAAAGTAGACCGTCTTGCCGATATCACCGAGAAGCCACATCAGCACCATCTTGACGCTGAAAATGGAAATTGATTAAAACTGGATCAAAAGAGGTGAAAAAAGTAAAAACGTACCTCATTCCATGGGTCGATTTGCGACGGAAGTTTCGGATAAGCTGGGGAAGACCGAGGCAGGCTTCAACGAGCAGGGCCACCATTCCAAGGGCTTCGACATAGTAGGAGTACTGAAAAATAACAAGGTTAACGTCAATAAACAGCAATCTGTTTTAAAAAGTCAAAAATAGAGCATCATAAGTTCATAGTCCCAAAAAAGTGCAAACAGCGCCTCGAAATAAACATCTCTGCACCAGCCCGTCACTTTTTTCATCCCCGCAACTTGGGTTATGGCCAAATATGGCACATCATCAGACAAATTCACTTATAAACCCGCAAAACGCAAACGAAAAGAAATTTGATGTAAAAATGACATTTGGAAAGGACTTTTTGGACATCAGAATCGCTAATTAGCAATTTATTTTGCAAAAATTTGAACATTTTTGAACCCTGCAGTTTTAAAAAAAAAGTTTCAGACGTTGCGAGTCGCAGCATTCTGAACCCCAAAACAATGCCCACGTGGTTATGATAACACACGCAAGATGAACCTTTCCAAAAAGCACGTTTCCGCCATACATAATTAGCACAACTATCTTTCCGCATATTTAACCATGTTTTTGGCATTCATACAGTGACGATTTTCGAACTGTAAGCACGGAAATCGTGTGCAGAATCCGCAACAGCGCTGATAAACAGTTCCGAGAAGCGTTCCCCGTGTAGTGTGACGGTATTTTCGACTGACGTATGCCAATGTTGTTACAACAGCAAACAGCTAATTGAACAAAGCTACTGTAAACATGTCAACACAGCCAAATTGCCCTCGTCATCCATATTATCCACGGAAGACGGCGTGCGCGCCCCGGCTAGAAGACACAAACACATACATTTACTTCGTTAATGTTTCCCACGCGGAAATCTTTACCCCAACTGTGTCCCGCATGGCACACATGGAAGTAGAAAAGGGAAGCAAGCCCACATCACGCAAGAATTCACTCTTTTCACTCCAGTTTTCATTTGTTTCCCGCTTGCGGTGTGCCATCGAGCGCTATCACTACGCCTGTTTCCTTCTTGGGTGTCGGTCGATGTCGTGACCACAACACCTTCCAATGTACAATAGTCCCGACACGAACTTCCAAAATTCTGATGCCACCACCCCCGATGACGACGGGAGAAGGGGGTGGCTCCCAAATGCCTTCAGGAGATATGACACACATGCCGCCATCGTCGTCGGTGTTAGCATAATTCAATTCGAATCGGGAGGAGGGCATCATCAGGGTCCATCGGGGGCTATTTTTGTTGCATGCTTCCTTTTTCTCCTCCTTTTAAGCGTGTAAACGTGCATAGTAAACCCCTTTTCGGCTTCTTCCGGCTCCGCAACTTGTTCCAACCTAATGGAAAGAACAAAAGTGTGCCGTTGCGACCGCCGACGTTGGAAGCGAAACTTGGCAAATCTCAAGAGCGCTTGGTTAATTTTTGTTGCTTGTATGTTGAGTTAATGCTTTACCAAGTGCATTGGAGACATTGCACGCTATTGTCTAGACAATATAGGTGTTAGTGTAAATTTTTGAGACATTTTGCGCGATTCTGAGAATTCAGAGCTAAAATCAACTTAATAATGGTAAGTTTTGCCTTTATTGCTGTCATGTAGCCTGTATTAACTTTTGTTAATAAAAGTCATTGCGCGATCTTTGCACAGCGTCGAAATCGACCTAAATCCCCACAAAAATGCCCTTAAAGCAAAGTTCATATCAAGCGGCTTCATGATGCCCTTACCATACGCCCATATGACCTTAACCTCGGTTCAAACACTTAAATGCCGTGAATAGCGTGCAAATTGCGCCTCGCCAGGATGAAAAGGAGGGCAACGGAAGCGAAACCTTCATTGAATTGAGTCAACCTAGAGGAAACTCGCCTCTCGACGCCGGCCACGCCAAACGCATTCCAAAAGAGAGCGAGAGATTCCTTATGCAATGTGGGAAATTCGTCAAGTCCATGGCGATGATTCGCAAGCATGTGCTTTAAAGTTGCAGTTAACCAAGCTTTTTAAGGCCTGGACAAAAAAGCTAGTAAAAAACTGTTCTGTGATGACAGGTCATGGGATCATGTGTCACCCGGCCATGCTCGATGCCGATGTCGGCGGGCGTTTTGTTTTGTGATACGTTTGGGACTACAACTAAACATTGACCTCTAAGTAAAGCTTGGATGCAAAGGGATTCAATTTGATGCGTCTTTTTCATGTCTTTGCACTTGTCAAAAACCAATGTGGTCCCTAGTTTCGCCGTTTTATCTGTTTGGCTGGCCTAATTTAGATGAATAGCCCCTTTGTTCTTTCCAAATCTATCTATCTATCTCATCATCACCGAATCCATCGACATTCCCGCCACAAAAAGCGGCATTACCGTCGGAACGAACGGACATGAATCCATTTGCAAAAAAACTGCCCAGCTTTATCAATGCCAAGCCCCGTGGCCGTACTTTTCAGTCATGCCGCCAGGAGAGCGGGCAGCAAGTGGCTCGTTATTTTGGATTCAACTTTCCCGGGATGAAGGCCGGCCGCCCCAGCCTCGGGAAAGAAACCTACGAAGATGCCCCGGCGCGCCGCGGCATCGTAGTAAGCAAGCGTCGCATACATTCTACGTTTGCTTCTTCCTCATTGCGATTCTGAATGCATTAGGGCCATTGTCTTCGCACCTCTTGGGGGACCTTTTTGTAGTCCGCTTCAAACTTTTTTTTGTTTTTTGAAACCCTATTGTTTAAACTGGATTCCATGCCAAATGCGCTCCAAACTACTTGGTTTTGTCCTTTTTTACGATGGTTTTTTGTGTTTAAAGACTGCTCTCAAAAGTTACTCACCCTTGTGAAGAGGGCCGTGACGGCAGAGGCGATAATCGTGAAGCCGATCAGGGTCACAATGTAGCTGCTGAGATCGTTCCATTTCCAGAATGCGGAGATTAGCTGGCCCTCTGAAAGTTATGAAATTAAGAATTGTTGAATTTAAAATGTTTAAAGTGTAAACTTTTTTGTCTCACAAAAAAAGCGATTGTAAACATAACCAATATAGGCGGTGCCATGGCAATCGCAACGACAACACTATGCTTTTAGAATCCTTTTGAAAAGAGCAAAGACAAGATTAGCTGGAGGAAGACAGACGCCATTGGCATTGGCAGCGTTCCGAACATAATTGACTTCCAGGCACTCTTCACACCCGTACTTACCGACGCGTTAAACTAGAGATTACCCAGACCAGCTTATCAGACGCAACATGGCACTTGGCAACTTCCTAACGCTGTTTCTCGACGTCATGGTGATAAAAATCCATGTTGTACCCCCTCTGGCGCCAACCTTACCCATTGACACCGTGCCAAAGTCAACAATGCCCTTCCTGCGCCGTCTCTATTGCCTATTGTTTGTTTCCAATGATTAAGCCGCGTGACTGCGCATACATCCGAAAAATGGGTGCCCGATTATGCCTCAAAAAGCTGGAATTCAGCGACTAGGTTCACTGCCAAATTCTATCTATTTCCTATTTTTCGCTTTTGACGCTTTCTATTTTAAAACTACATGCCGAAGATCTGGCACTGCAGCCGCCTTCCTCCCGCAAATGCCATTTGAAAGATGCCGTTACCCACTTAGGGTCGCCGTTTCGATGTCAAGTGCAATATCATCACATCGGCATAGCTTCATCATTGACTTACTTTGCCTTTATCAATCCATAATGCACATACCGACGATGTCTGTTTACAGAGACTTTGCCAGGCATGTGCCGTGCCCTCCAAACCCCCTGGAGACAGATAGGTGCAACCGCCGTCTCCGATGATGGCACTGACGACGGTTCAGTTGAACCTTTTTGCAAACCATATTGCAATGTGATGTAGATGGAAAAATTGTGCCAAAGACGGGCTCCCATCTCGCCTATTCGTGCCTTCACACTTCCTCGGCTTCCCCCCTCGAGGCACAGGACGGCGTTCTCGTGCTTTTTTACAAAAACGTTTCAACCGGTGTCCTCCGTAGCATGTGAACCTCGCTCATTTTTAAATAAGCCCCCCGAAGGCAAGTGCAACACCACAGGCGCGACGACGACGACCGGCCTTCGTCGTTAGCAGCCTTCTTTAGTGATGATGCTCGGCTTTCAATCTCGGGTGGTTGCGTCTAGGGCGCGAGAGCTGTGTATCACGGGTTCGATATTTGGTAATGGTTGGGCCAATTACGATAATCCTTTTAACGTGTTGGGTCTTATCGCGATTTTCGAAGACTATTTTCCATCGAAGTCAATTCCAATGGCCCAAATTACAGCCCAGCTCAGCTTAACAACCAACCCCAACCCCTTCGAGAATTGCCTCTCCACCGAATCCGTGCCCGCCAATGGGCAGCTAAGATTAATCGTCTACCGATTTTCTTGACGCTGTCCTGGCCGGCAATGGCCACCCTCATAGATGACGACCTCGACCAAGCTTCCTCCTCCGTCAATGCCAATGGCTCCAGCATCGATGAATGCACAGATTTCGTGAGTTTTTGCTTGCACCACTACCACTACCACAATATGCAATCTATCCTCCATTGCCAACTATTAGCAATGTAGGACAGCATATTGCTTCCGGCTCGCTCAATCACGTCGCCACATCGTTGACGACATCTTCTTCTTTCCTGCATAGGCGGCAGCCTTCTAACCAAGTCTCACGCTTTTGTATGTCTTCGCCCCGAATTATTCATTACCTCTTTCGCTATCTATTCCGGTGGCGCCGATGTTGCTTGCCCTTGAAAGTAGTGCGCATCGACTTCCAATACACATTATCTCACGCTAATGCCACGGTTCGCCCTTTCAGCGTTCCTCATACATCGTCACCTCCGACGAACCCGACGACGAATCACACTTCCCTGAACTGTTAAACTTGCTGTTCGCCCTTCCCGTTTCGGTCATCATCCTGTTGACCGTGTTTGGGAATCTGCTTGTTCTGTGCTTCAAGGCACGTGTCGGGCGAACTAACACAACTTTGCTAGTGTGGAATCTGGGGTTGACGGACTTCCTTGTCGGTGTCTTCGTCCTACCACTTGGCGCGATCCACCACATTACACGGAAATGGATCTTCGGCCGGATTCTGTGCCGCTTCTGGGTCGCTGCCGATGTGACGTTCTGCACGTGCAGTGTCGTGACCATCTGTGTCATCAGTGTGGACCGATATCTCGCGGTTACAAGACCATTACGGTACAAAAGCGTCGTGACGAAATGTAAAGTCATCTGTGTGATGATCACTATTTGGATATTTTCGAGCAGTATACTTTTGGCTACCATCAAATGGGACCAATCTAAGTGTGTCGATGATGTAAGCCTATTTTCTCTTAAGACATATTTGACAGAAATCGTTGCAGCAAATCTGTTTCGCTGGAAACGAAATCCGCTACCTAGCTCACAGCGTCGTCTGTGCCTTCTTCCTGCCCGCCAGTGTCACCCTAACTCTCTACTGGCGCATCTACAAGCTCGCCCGAAACCGTCAACGGGCCCTCGATCGAGGGTTTCTGATGATCTTCGGGCAAAATATGAACTTTCTAACCAATACCATCTCCCAAAGTGTAAGTTACCTTCTAAACCACAATCTAACAGCGCACTTTGCGCCACTTCTCATTAACTTCATTGCTTCGCCTCCTGCTACTTGCTCCTATCTACAAGCTTGCGTTCCATGAAAACCAAATTTAAAAAACTACTAACTATACCATGCTTCTTTCGCGTGTGTGCTTTACAATTACAAAGCCCTTTCAAACGCCTACAGAATTCCCAAACGATGAGAATGGGAAACTTCTATTCTAATGTGACTGACATGCCGTGTTGCTTACGTTCGCATTTTTGGTGGTTTCATTTTTTTGTTCATTTTAACTACTAAACCCAAAAAGGGTTAGCTCATGGCAAGGTTTGTAGCTGCAAGTGGCAGGTGTGCGACGAAAGTCGAGCACGCCCGAAGTGGACGCTTTTCAGACAGCCTTGCGGGTCCACTTCGGGAGAAACAGTGGCATGGTCGAGCATCAACGCCGAGTCCTGCGGACCCATGAACGCATCGCCAAAACACTGGGTGTCGTCAGCTGCAGCTTCTTGTTTTGCTGGTTGCCCTTCTTTTTGCTGTATTTGACAAGTTTGTTGATTCTTTTTGGGGGGGTTCAAGACTGATAATTGGGATGGCATTTTGCAGATTTCCAATGCAAGGGATGCATTTCACCGGTTTTTATTGATGTTGCTAGTTGGCTGGGTTGGTTGGCTATTTTGGAAGCAAAAAGGAAAGTGAAGTTTTCAGGGTACTGTAACTCGATGCTGAATCCAATCATCTACTCATTTACCGTCAAAGAATTCAAACGGTCAGCGCTCAGAGCTATCGTGCCAGCTTGGAAGCTGATGCATCGGATTCTGCCGATTTGTTTCAAAGAACCGCCAGAGCATGCCGGCGCCAGAATGTCGAGAAATGGAAATAGGGCCAAAGCGAGACCTCGAAGTTGCGAAGTTCGACGGAAACAGACAAACATTGTGCCGGTACGGATGCCGACGAAGCGGAGACAGACGGAACCGGCGGTCTTTGCTGTTGTGGACGTCAAAAAGTTAGTCAACCTTGACCATTTAGACGCTCAAAACGTAATCTGAATTCACTTCAGAGCCAATCACAGCCCCCTCCTCGGCGACATGTCTCCCATTGTCGAAGAAGCCCACAACATCGGCGCCCCAGACGATTACGCGTGCAGCATAACCTCTGATCACATGCATACCGGCCTCGAAGGTGTTGTGACATCAGAAACTTCTCCTGTACACCACCCATTGCTACCAGTCTCACCGAGTAAGTTGCCATCGCCGACATTGATGCCAGAACGCCGAAATGGACCGACTTCCTGGCTGCGAAGATCGAAGAAATGGCTAACCCGAAGCACAGATGGCACCTCCAAAACAGCATTACCCATGGCAAATGGCGCCGCGAATCCGTCTTCACCAATCGCACCCGAGTCCGAATCCCTCCCAGCCCGGATCGATCAAGCCCCAAATGGTCATTGCCACAGTAATGGTGTCGCGTCGGACAAGCCAAGCATGAGCAGTCAGTGCTCCGTCAAAGTGTACTGTGTCACGACCGAAGAAGACGTCTGACGAAATTTGATTTCACTAATTGGTATTTTTAGACTAATGATACGTCTAACTCGAACCTACGGTTATGTTTACAATCGATTTTTGAAAATTTTAAGTTTAAAAACGAAATTATAAAGTTGAAAACTTACTCCAAACAGAGGTTCGCTGCGCCTTTATCCTCGGCTTGCTCATGCGGACGGAGATCTCGAGCATGAGGATCATGCAGGTGATCATGACGACTGATTGGACCAGCAAAACGGTCTCGAAACGCTTGCCGAACCTGAAGGCCGATAAAAATTGAAAATTAAAATAATGTAAAATCAATCAATAAACTCACCAAAACAAGATACGAAGAATATTAGCGACACAGAGAGCGAGACAGACGAGAAGTGAAAAGCCACTGGCGGACTTGCATTTGTAGATTTCAATGTACTGGAACACGTAGGGAATGGCACCACCGAGGACCATAAAGGTCGCAGATAGTGCGAACAACATGATTCCTGAAAGAAATACGCTTTACTAACTGAGTAAAACTTATAAAACTGGTAGATGGCTATGCAAAAGTTACAAAAAAGGACCCATTACAAAGTTATTACGAAAGAACGGACCCAGACTGTGTAAAAACAAGAGTGAAATGGTGGTTCCCGGAAAGACTAGGCCCAAAACATCTTCGGCAGTGACGTTGGCCGTGTCCATGATGAAGCAGAGTTGCTGCTAGTCGGGAATGACTCAAATAACAGTGAACAGATACCAAATTTCAATAGTAAAAAAAAATAACAACTATACAGAGTGAAAGCGCAGCACCGGGTGACAGATTGATGCAAACCAGCAGCAAAAATCAGGCCAACCAAGTCGAAAACGTTGAAAACGCCTCGAGGGCAAGGGTGGTTCAGGTGGCGGAAATGAATGACACGAAACAACCTGAGGCGGCGGAAAAAATAGCGGGGCGTCGTTTGGGAGGACCCGAGAAGACTGACGGGCGAACACGACCAATCGACAAACCGATCAAAGTCGAGAAAGCGTTGAAGGCGATCGATGGAAAGCACAGATGATTGGCTTTGTTTGGATCGATGTTTGTTTAGATTGGGCTAGATGAAGCTTTGACGTGAATAGAGGAACTTTAGATAACAATTGATAATGAAAATAGACGGTTGTGATAGAAAGCTAAAGAATGTCAATCAAAACCTAATTGACAGAATTTTTTTAAAAACGCGAACGAATTTCCCCATATAAAAACAGCAGCGATAAAAGTAAAACTCTGCAGCTGCAACACGCGTGAAACCTTGCGTAAGCCAGCATGGCGTGAGTTGGATAGATTAACCCGAGGTCTCTCCCCCGATAAGCATGGAGATAAGGAAGGAACTCAAAAAAGGATCAGACAGACATTGGTCTTTAAAAAGCCCCAGGGAAACGCGCATTTGAAAACAAAATGGCCGAATAAACACCAGAAATTTGATACGCCGCCATGAAAATGTGGCCGAAAGTCACCAAAACGTCCAATATGCATTTTTCGATCAATTGGACGACTCCATCCCAACCCGAGAACCACATAGGCCTGGAAAAACTGTCCACCGATGGAGGGGTTTGGACTTTGGTGCAAAACATGGTTAGAGGTTTGCATCAAAGTGGGGTAAAATCGATGTGAGGCGACAAAAACAGCCAAACCGGAGGATGGACGACCAAAAAAGCGTGGTAAAAGCGACAAGTCTGGCGGTCTGGGTTGTCCTGGGATATGTAAAACACTAAATATCCGCGCGCGAGGGATGAAGCACTTTGGGGGAGGCTAACAAGTTGCACGTGAGGCGGCCACCTGCTGACTGGGCTTTCATTTCATCCGATCTTGATAAATGGGATCGGAGATGGAGGTCCAGTTGGGTGGGAGCTTGGCAAAACTGGAATTTTGGAAAAAAGAGGTGAAAAAAGTTGGGCATTGTTGGTTGAAACATAATTTTCAGACAAAAATGATATCTTCACATCAACAACGTCAAAAAAGACAGAAATAAGAAACCCCTATGCCCGAAACCCAGCTGCAACATCCACCCCAACCCCCAATTTCAGCCCATTTATCACAAAACATCCTCTTCCAACCCCTCAAAAGACAGACCCTCTAATAAAACAACTCAAAAAACTCACCCAACAAGTCCTGCAACGGGATCAGTTCAATGCCCTTGGCATCGACGACCAGCATGTCGCTCGAATTGAGGCTGGTAGCGGTGCCGTTGGCGTCGAGGAGCCACGCGGCGACGATGTCGTCGCCGACGACTTCGGGGTTGATTGAGTCGTTCAGGATGAACGGGGTCCGCGGCACGACGCCGACGGTATCGTTCGCCAAAAGGACGTGAGCCAAGCGGCCAAACAGCGTCGATGATGCGACCGCTGCCGTCGAGGTGTTGCCGACGATGCCGGCCAAAAGATGGTGGGGCGTCGACGACGGAGCCACAATGGCGACGATCGAACCAATCAACCAGTCAGTCTTCGCGCAATCAGCCCAAATCAGTCGATTACGTCGTTATCACACCCACGCGTGATCGTGATTCAATCAATAGAGGACCCTCGGCCCAGGAATATGCAGAATTCGAGTAGGTTTACCCTCGCATCAGCAAAGTGGATCAGTGTGGTCTGGGATGGACCATAAAAGTTAGTTAATCCAGCTAAAACGAGCTTTACATTAGCTGTGGGTTACAACGCCATCATAAAAAGAGACAACAATCGGACCGAAACCGATAATCACAAAAACACGAACTATATCCACGCAACTGTTCATTTTCATCAGGCCAACATGGCTTCATTAGTGTTTTTCCGTGCAAAAATAAAAACAATTAGGCCAAATTGCACAGACCCGCAAAGATATAATTAGTACAATTTAGATATTAATTCAATATTACCAAAGTTAAAAACTCGAAACACGGGTGTTCTTACAAAAAAAGCGAGCGCCAGGATCGGCGAAGAAGAAAATCACATGCACGAAGCAACGTCAACTTTGGATTGACGCCAAAGATTGAAGGAGACGGAAATAGACCAGATTTAGGACCCAAATCAACCCAACAAATAACGAATGCAAAAAGACGATCAAATCCCATCCTACGATCAACTATTACGGATGTCTAGCAATGTTAAGAACACGATCCGTGGCCGATGTCGAGCCCATGGATGCCGGGAGACCCGTCGATGTCGCCGATTGATTCAGAAGGGGCGACGAGTATGCTGGACGAACAATCAACTTGCCGCTCTGAAACACTCATTAATGTTGTTTACCAAGCCTTCAAAACACCCCTTTTTGCAGATGTAAAAACGTCAGTCTTGACGCAAGTTGAGGTTTTACTTGGGTACTAAATATTCGCCGAGTGACCAAGTTCCCACGACCATAGCATAAAAAAGCGCGTAAAGTTGACCGCTACGCCTGTGGCCGTCTGACAAACGCAGTGATTAGTCGACCTACGCCATCATGCATGCATGCCCAAGCAGGTGTCTCTATCGCGGCGGGGAGAAAACTACAAAACAGATAAGCGCATGAAAATTACATTAACGTGTTACGTGCCTCTGCGCATTCGTTTAAACGTATTTACTTTTTTGGCGGCTTCACAAATGTGGAAAGACACCTCCGTGTCGACAGCCCTTGTCAATGGCATCACACACGTCTGCCGGTTTGGCTTGAAATACACGTGTATGGGCGCAGGAAACGCATTTGCAACCTCGGAAAAGACGCAAAATAACACAAAAGTAAAGGCTTTTGATGGTTTTCAACTTCATGGTCCCATGGCCCATTATAAAAACAACGTGATTAGTCAAGCAAACTGGGAAGCAGCCCCTTTTTCCTGTTTGAAACCATCATTTTAAAAAAAGTGACAACAAATCACGGAACGGAAGTAAGCTGGGCAGACTTTCATGAGTCCCCAGTGCTTGCTTTGATGCTGCAGCTTGCCCGATGGCACTTGTGGCCCATTCGAATAAAAGGTTTTAAACGACTAGAAGCGGAAATTGGGAGATAAGGCAATTATACAAAACAAAAACGCGCAAAACAAGCGTATTCGGCATGAACGCTTGAGAATGGGGCAAAAATTGCAAAATTTTAGCATTAATCATTCCCCCTACACTTGCTAAACACCAATGAGCTTTACATGCGCATTTAAAAAACCTTTGAACTAAAATAAAGGGGCCGGATATGAGAAATGGGGCGTCTCTAAGGACTTGAGGCTGTAAAGTGCCGTCTACTGGGGGCAGCAAGTGCGTCCCCTTGAGGGCCTACCGATGACCGCCCATGTTTGGAACGCAGGAGGGGGAAAAGACGACTTAAGAATGGCGTATATTGACAGAACGCTTTGTCAAAACCCGAAACCCTTGCATTTGCCTTTGGACTGACGTTTTAACCCCCAAATTATGGGAATGCTTGTTCCAAATATGGAAATAAGACTCACCTCATCACAGCTCAGGCAAAAGTCGGCCAAAACAACGCCACATCGTTGGGCAATGCTGAAACGAGAAAGGGGGTTGGATTTGTGTGAAGTTTGTGCCACATTGGCAACATTTTCAGAAACAATTACATTAGAAAACATGAGGGTGGAAGGTACCATGGACGAGTCAGTTATCTTTAGAAGAAGACAAGTGCAAATGCGCCGAGAAAAGGCGGAAGCAAAAACAAAGCCCTAGAGTCAATACATGAACATGGCTGTTGCATGATGAAAATGTTGTGAAACGAAGGATAGACGTCGTTGTTTCACAGCAAAAAGTGCCGAATGAACGAGATAGACTGACAGTCGAATGAGAAAAAAATTATATCCAATACATTTGTAGCTAATAGAAGTCCCTCGACGAAACAAAACGTACAATCAAGCAATCTATCTGAAACAGGAAGCTCAAACAAAACCAGTCAAAGCTGACAAGCCGTTCGTTTTTGGAGATCTTTGGAAAAAATGACAAAAAGAACACCCGCAGACCAAAAGGACATCCATCACGAAGCTCATCAGCAACAAAAAGCATGAAACTTCAAGAAGTTGGGCCTGTTTTGGCACTATGGATGATGACAAAGGGCGGAATGGCGCGCGTGTTCCAACCGGAACGATGTGCAGCCGCGAAAAGGCGGCTCTCTTGTCGCTGGGCCGGGAACAAAATGTGGGCCACGGCAAATAAGTCACGAACTGTGGCCAGCCGCCCCGGACAACAAAAGATAATGCATTTTGGGAGGAGGTTCGATGAAAGAGCAATGACTGCAGAAAACTTGCTCATCCAATATTACCCCGTACTATCAGCTGGCTGGCGCTTGGCCGACACAAAACAGAATATACTTTCTTTTCCATCTGCAAAATGGAACTTCTCAACAGCCAACCAGGCTGTGTACAAGTTTTAACCCCGAAAAAACCAAACTTTCTTTCAAAACTCAACTTAAATTGAACGGTGCGCAATCGTGTCAGGTAGCTCTCCATTTGACAGCCAGGTAAAGTCAGACTAAACTTGTAGGGTCGCAAAAATTAATCGTTTTACAAGGTTTGACAAAAATGCTGATTCGTACACCCTTCACGAAACTCGGCGGACCTCTTTTTTCAGATATTTTTTTACTGTGCGATTTGGAAAGGTGTGAGCTACGAGGCGAATCGAATCGACAACGAACCACAGTTGAAGGCTGCAAAAAAACCGCTCTCGACAGTAGGGGAAATAGGCGCGACCGTGAATCAGCGTCTTGCCAGGGGTGGAGTCGCAGTTCTTCTACAACTAAAGGGCCCGTGGCGGTGTTTTGCTTTCGAATGTGAATGGCGGGGGCGCTTCAAGAGAGATAGATGGGATGAGAAAGCGCATCACCATAAGTTGGGGCAACGATCAAGAGTTTCTAGGGTCCAAGAAGAAGGGTTTTGCAATTGATCGAACTCGAGTAGTGAAGAATTGAAGTTTCTTTATAGAGGCAACTTGAAAAAAGCAGGTGTGCCTGTCCAAAAACGACATGTTGACACAGGTTAAAAAAGTTATTACCAAAAAGGTGTGATTCAACACTTAAAAATGCAAATGGGAGGACCATTCCAATGATTTACACTTATCATTGGCGCACTTTGACGTCAAATAGACAAGTTTGATAACGGGCAACAACGCGACAACCCAGAAATGCAACGAAAATAAACTGAATTTCACAAGTTGTGAAACACAATCCACAAAATCAGAGTGAATCAAACAGAATTGACATCAAAGTTCCTGGCCGGTGACAAAAGCAAATCGCAAAGTAACAAACAATGCTTCCGTGACCGAAACAAGCCCTCTCCCGACCCCCTGACTGACTATCGCCGGCGCAAACATCAAACAAATATACTGGGGACTGCAGCTTGTTGCGGGTAGGAAGAACCGACCAAAAGCCTGGTGGCCAAACTGTTGTGTGAGCTCTCGACTGACACTGTCCTGGATCGAACCCGAAACGACCTATAAGCGAAGTCGCTTGCCAGCCTGGCAGTTCCGGAAATCGATGCTTACAACACGCAATTCAAATCAAATAAAATGAAAATGTTGGCAAAACTGTAAGCAAACATGGAACAATCAAATTGGTGGAACGGTAGAGAGCGTCTTTGAAGTCTGTAGACCATGGCTGTCAACAAATTCGGGGGAAGGACGCGCGACTAAAGATCCTTGGTGAGTGAAAAGTGGAATAAATTGAAAGTTTTGGGAAGGTGTTGTCGCTCCGGCAATGTGGAAATCGGAATAAAACAGTGGCGCCGGAAGACAAGGCGCCGAATGTGGGAGGTCGTCGGAAAATGGATTTGATGCAAAAAAGGGGCGATAGTATCGGTTTCGCTCGGAACGGGTCGGCTTTGTGAGTATCGGAAACCGGTTTGAAGTTGAAAGAAAAGTGTTTTCGGCGGGGAAAGGTAGACTTTAAGCGAAACAAGAACAATGGCTGATAAGTTGCGTGAGTTATATGAGTCGTATTGCGTTTTGGCAGTGTTCAAAGACTATAAAATTGTAAGAATTGGGCTTGAAACATGCGAGTGTCCTTGGCTACATGATGAAACAACACGCCATCCTTTCATGGGTGTGTTTTTCAACCTCCTACGCGGCAAAAAAAGGTATAATTTGCGTTGGTTTCGGCTTAAGGGTATAATTTTAGCCTAGGGGTTGCTTTTAAAAGCGAAAATCGTAAAGCAATTGAAAAAGAGCCAAAAATAAGTAAGTGGAAAACCAATGCGACTAGTGCCACCGCCCAACGGCTGACTTAATCTCGCGCTCGGCAATCTTCTCGCGCACAAGACTACCCTATTGACACGCGTTTTCCGACGGACCTGGTCGTGTCCCCGTGTACAAGGGTCCTTACAACGGGGAGAAACAAAGAAGTCGAGAGATGGACCAGTCCGAGAGCCGATGTGATCTATCCCGAGGACATTGGTGACACGCACCTTCCTCCTTGAATGACAATCGAGGCCCCCCTCCGGTGCTACATACAGGATAACCGGCGCCGACGGCGACGTACAACACAAGGACCGGTGGCGGCGGTTCGGTTGGAATCGATTCAATGAGTCCAACCCCGAACTAGTCGGACGTCGCCCGTGGCGGTCGTTTGACGGACAGTTTGGGTGGAGGGCGGTGACGCATATTCTAAATATCTGACAGACGCTAGTAAGGTTTAAGCAAGAAGTTTTGGGATACAGAAGTGACACAAAAAGAAGGATTTTGATGCAAAAAGCTGGACAGAACGCAAACTTGGAACGCTTTTTTTGATCCATTCAACCAAATAGATGAATCATAAAGCTAGTTGGAGCTCCGACTGCATTTTGACAGAGATCACAGACGAAAATCACATAGAAATTCGAAAAAAAGCTTACGCTAAACAGCTGACCAAAAATGTGTGAAGTTTGACAAACAGTAGACCAAACAATAACGAAAACTGATAACTGACTCGTCCTGATCACCAATCTGCCCCCGATTAAGTCAAACATCAAAATAAACTCACATTTTTGGCGCAATGATGCGTTTGTGGACTCCGGCGATCAGAAATAGGCCCAAAAATGCTAGAAAACTGGAAGCGAAGAGGGGATGCTTGCCCAGAGATTCGTACAATGTCACCTAGAATCCATTGGTGAGATTACTAGAAGTCTAAAAGTTAAGAAAACATACAAATCTAACATTTGGGTCAAGTATGAGGAAGTATGCCGAGTAAATGGTTGACAAGAAAGACAGCGCTAACACGGCTGAAATGGTCAAAAATGAACTTCAAACTTAAGAAAACGGAAGCCAAACCTCGCCACTTTAATGCCATTGGCTTCATGTTTGTAATGACCTCAGTTAATCGGCGTTCAAAGAAGATCATGTCTGCAATTCAGTTTTCAGCATTTAAAACGCAAAAATATATATAAAATACAAACCTTCACAAGCCGTACTGTCTTCCATAATGTTACGCTGACTGTCTGATGCAGAAGTCATTGTGAATGTCGGTATTGTGTCTGGAACAAACGAAAAATATATAAGAAAAGTGGAGAAATGAATCATTGAAGAAAAAAAACGTAAAGCGACGCGAACTTCAGAAATCGCAAATTTGATGGAAAAGACAAATTAAAAGTAGATTTTATAATGGCTAGCTATTTGTTATCCTCAAAGACAGACATATGGCAACAAGAAGGAGGAAAACAGACACTTTTTTATAAGAAAAAGCAAAAGCAATGCCAATGACGTCTGTTAGCCACCCTCGTTGCCGGCTCGATAAACACGCACAAAAACATTGGTTGAAGAGGGTTTTGAAGAAAGAGAATAGCATATCAGGGGGATATGGGAGGTAAAAACAGAAAAGCAAAAACAGCCGCCGGCGGCAACGTGAGCGCGCGGGCGGAAGGTGGGCATCGATTGGGGCATGGAGGAAGCTAGGTCTATGGGTTTGTTATGGAATTTGTTCAAAGTTGAAATACAGGGCCTGGAGATGAGGGGGATCGTAAAAAAGGAGAATGCCATGGGAAAAAGAGACAATAAAGAGGGGTAAATCGACGTTGTAAAAGGTGAAAGTTGACAAACTGCGACGTCGTGGACACGCAGCAAGTGCGTTACAAAATACGCGTTTTTTGGGTTGGAGAAGAAGGCTACAGTATTTCCACAGTCCCCTGGAACAATATAATATAGATTTGGTAGGAGGATAAGCAGGATTTGGGCCACAAAGCCGGATAAAGCATCTCCTTTTGGGAAGCTTCCAAAGTTAGCAAAGTCCCCCGCAGCCCTGACTGCTGTCCAGGACACTTTGCCAAGCCTCACACCCAAGTCTGGCCACACTTTTCTCGACTTTTCCGCGCTTGCTTCAACTTGCAGCTTCACCGGCTCCACCAACCTCTTATGATTTCGTTCTCCCCGTCAGCGTGTTCAACCATTCGTAAACATTGTTCCCGTCTGGTTATTTGCGCTTTCTTGATCGACTGATTCGACCAGCGTTCGACGTCTGCGCAGACCGACAGCAACTCCATTTCCGTGCCTCTTTGCTTGATTTAATTCGATTTATTTCGACTCGACTTTTCCGCTCCCTATATGAATTGCTTTTCCTTCTGCAGTCGACGTCCTCCCCCGCAGCAAGGTTACCAGCTCATGACGACCTCAATCACGCTCATGCTGGCCGGTGAGCCCCTCACTTTGACGGTTGCCAATGAGCCGGCGCCGGATTACGCCGACGCCCCCGAAGCTTCATCGAATGATGGCGCCTTTCCGGTGCTACACACTGTCGGCGAGCTTCGGAGCCTCATCACGGAGAATACAAAGTTTGACGGGGAGACAATGAAGCTGATTTACAAGGGTGAGTAATGTTTTTTTTGTAAATGTTTCGACTTTTTCGGGGGAAAGTTTAGCATTTTATATATATATTTTTTTTCGTTGCAGGCCGAATGCTGTCAAACGACGCAAGCGAGCACTTGTCCAAGTACACGTTCAAAAACGGCGACAAAGTCATGGGGCTCGGAAAACAGAAAGTCGTTCCTGTCGAGGATAAGGGCTTGCAGGCGTTGCGCAAGTATGAGAAGGATCAGCTCGTCAAGTTGGGTAAGACGTACGATGAATTGAAGGCGGATATGGCTATGTTGGAGCAGAATTTTCTTTCGAGTGGGTTTTGTCTTGAAAATGTTCAAATTTTACATAAATTTGCGTTTTCCAGCATCAATGACCCATGAAATGATAACAAAACTATGGAAACGCGTGCTCCAATTCAACGACACATCCGAAAAGCACCTAATTGCCATCGATGCCATCCAAATCTTTGACGACGACACCCCGGATAACATGCGACAACGCAACCGTGAAGTCAGGAAGACCATGATTAACGGCGTCCAGGACTATCTCAACTTTAACGACAAATTTAAATTCAGACTTGAACAGCTGAAAGATGCCCAGGCTGAGCGGGAACGCAATTAACTTTTATTAATAACGCTGCTTACTGTTGCTTTGTGATCACCTGTGGCTGCGATCTCCATTTTTTGCTTTTTGGCTTCGTTTTTACATTAAAAATGAATAATAAAGTTTATAAAAATCAAAAAACAACAACAAAAAACTCAACAAAACAAACTTTAAAAGAGTTAGATCCGGCCAGGCTTTCGTTTAGCCGGTGGTTCTCCGCTGGACTTTGAACCAGTGCGTTTCGTCTTCGGTTTAGAGGCCTTTTCAGCCGGCGGCGGTCCGTCTTCCTGGTTCTTCTGGCTCGTGGATCCCGGCTTCACGGCTTGTCGACGCAGCTTTTCGTCTTCACTGTCGCCAGCATCGCCGGTGACAGCCTTCTGGCGACGGATTAGCTTCTCCTTGTACTCCTCGAACTCTTCCTCCTCGGCCTTGCGTTGGTCTTCGGCGTGTTGGAGCTGGCGAATGGCAGCGTGTTCGACGTCCTTTTCGATACGCTTCTTGCGTTTCTTCAGCATCGGCAACTTCTTTCGGAGCTCATTCAACTCGGCTTGCGTCTTCTTGATGTAGGAGTGGTACAGAACTTCGCCGTCATCGACGCCTTCGAGGATCTTGGTGAGACGCCAGGTCATTCGGGGGCCGATTTCGACCATTCGGAGCTTCGTTTTCGTGCCTTTGGCGCATCCACGGGTCGCGAGGTCTTGAGCAAGGTCGACTTCGGCTTGTTCGCCTTCCCATTCACTGTCGGACAGGGCTCCAGGGCTGAAATCACAATCTTTAGCTCAATATATATATAAAAACCAAGCTCACTTTAAGAAAAACTCGCTAATATCCTCGTATTTTGACAAATCCGGAATCTTTCCCTGCACAATCTTCTTCGCCGACTTCGCAATCCCAGCCGGAACAGTCTTAACCGAGTAATGCCGGAATTCAATCTGTTCCGTCTCGGCATCGTAGCTGATCAGGACTGCTCGTCGAACATTGGCCAACTTCACGGTGTCAATATCGATCGATGGGAACATGTTCTGAATGACCGTCTTGACAAGGGCCAAGTGCTTCGCGCCCGGCACACTGAATCCATTCAACACGACGAGGGGTGACTGTTGGAACAGCTTCTGGAAGATTGTGACACGCTTCTGAGTGGCTCGGATGTCTCTCGCCAGCGAATATTCGTCGACGGCGAAGCACAATGTGGGGCCTTGGGGGACTCGAATGATGCGCAAATTGACGGACTTTTCGGATTTGGTAAAGTTCAGGATGTGGGTGACGCCAAGGACGGGGGCATTGACGATGTAATCTTTGAAGTTGTTCGATTTTGTCACCTGGAACGAACAGTGTACAACTTTTATATATAAATTTCAAAGAAAACCGAACCAACCTTCAATTTCGAGGCAGTATTCGGCTCCATGACCTCCCGCAAGTCCTTTTCCAGCCGTCGAACATACCGACCGACTGATCCCGTGTGAACGACGAAGGAATGGGGCTGCTTCGCGATGGCTTCCTCCTGCAGGGCGATGTCGACGTTGTGCTTGAGGGTGCCATCGGCAATCTTCTCGGCCTTTTCCTTTTCGCGCTTGGCTTCGATACGGCTCTGAAGAAGCAAAAAGGTTAGTAAAATGACAAAATAAAAGAAATTTTTGAAAATGGATATAAAACTTACGCGTTTTTCACCGCTTCCTCGCGTAATCAGCGGCAGACCGGCTTGTCCACGCTTGGCATTGCGGGCGGCGATTCCCTTACGGCTCTTCTTGCGATGAGCCATGTCGATTCGGATTTAGAAGGACAGTTAACGATGAAGCGAAGTTGATCGAATCGACGGAAAATGCGCAACGAAATTGGGGTGCAGTGTTTCAGTGGTTTTCGTGGTGGGAGTTGTTTTGGGGACTTGAGTGCGTGTAAATTTTTGAAACCGCGTTTGCCGCAAAAAAAGTATCACGAATTTACGTGATTTTTAGATTTCTATTTTAATATAGTTGTTCTGTCTTTTTGCATTTTATGATTGATGTTTTTCTGACATTTATTTGCAAGGGGTTTGAACCAACAACAAGAATTACGGTAAGCATGCCCGGAGAGCTTTGCTTACCGTAATCCTTCTCTCCGGGCATGCTTACCTTGGCTATGGGAGAGCAACAAACCATCGCGCAGTTTTATCCAAAGGATCTGTTAGTCTAGTTTTTTTACTTGGTCAGCATAACTTTCGTCCTTGTTGTTTTTTTCGCGGCGATTGCGCTTTGACTTGACCTTGATCCTAGTTTATTTAAACCTCAAAAGTAAACGATGCCATATCCCATTGCCAAATTACCCTACGGCCTTCGCCACCGCCTTGCTGAACTTGCAACTCCGGCGGAACGCTACCGTTTTCAAACTGCCGCAGGAAACATATCAGTTTGTCCCCCGAAAATAGAAACCGTTGTGATATCTTCACCCTATTTAGCTCTTCGCTACGCAAATGTTGGTTTTAAGCTTACTAAATGGTACAACTATGATCAAATTGATGTGTACCAACAGGGTAAACCGTTAATATTTTGCAATAGTCTTTGTTTGTCCAAGATTGAGACATCACAGAACATCACATCAGAACTGTTTTACAATGTTCTTTTTGATATTCGTTTTCTTTCTTTATCATATTGCACCTTCAAATCCGACTATTTTAACTTATTGTCGGCTAAACTAACTCTTGTGAATGTGGAAACATTAGATATCTTAGGCTGCGCGCTACAATCTTTAAACTATGTCGATATGGCGAGTGTTTTCCCGCATCTGCGGCGTTTACATATCGATGGTGTCGTTTCACCGTCATGGCTGAGCGATGTCGAACCGTTTCACCAGAAACTTAACGTATTGACAATATCGGGTAACGATGCAGCGTTTGATGTTGATACCGATCAGCTTGTTTCGTTTTTGAATGTAAGTTTCAAGACACACTTGTGCTGTCTACAACATATATAATATACTTTTGTAGGCTCAAAACTCAAATTTTCAACTCGAACTGTGGACCCATGTGACCAATAGTCAGCATTTATTCGAATTAATCGAGCGTCTGTTTGAGCGGAAGTTTGTTATCGTAAACGATAATGTTCGTGGACAGTATCCTCGTGTTAAAATTTGGTGTAAAGGAAAAACTTATACTTTGTCTTCTTCAGTTGTAAGTGTTTGAAAATAAACAACAATGCGTAATATGTAAAGTATCTGAATCGATAAAAACTGTTTGTCATAGTGCGCACGTAATTCCGATTGATATAGACTACAGTAAGTATACCTGGAGAGCTTGGACTGCGATGGTTGTGGGTGAGCGGTCGGCCATCGCGCGTTTTATCCTGACCCATCAGCCTAGTCCTTTTACTTGCTTTGCATAAGCAGCATAACCCTCTTAATTGTTTTTTGCTACTTATAATCTGAGTTTATAACTGTTATCTAAGACATGCCATATCTCATTGCTAAATTGCCCTACGGCCTTCGCCACCGCCTTGCTGAACTCGCAACCCCGGCGGAACGCTACTATCTTCAAATTGCCGCAGGAAACAAATCAGTTTGTCCCCCGAAAATACAAACCGTTGTATCATCTCCACTCTATTCAATTCTACGGTACGCCGATGGAGAAATTATGCTAACTCACGGGTACAACTATGAACAAATTGCTGCGAACCAACAGGACAAACCATTAATATTTTGCACTAATCTTGGTTTGTCCAGCATTGCGACGCCACAGTCCATCGCAGAAGAACTGTTTCACAATGTTGTTTTTGATATTCGTGGACTTTATATAATGGAATGCACCTTTACATCTGACTATTTTAACTTACTGTCGTCCAAACTAACTCTCGTGAATGTGCAAGCAGTAGCTTTCACAAGCTGCGCGCTACAATCTTTAAACTTTGTGGATGTGGCGCGTGTTTTTCCGCGTCTGCAGCGTTTACGCATTAATGATGTCGTTTCACCATCATGGCTGAGCGATATCGTACCGTTTCATCAGAAACTTAATGCATTAATGATAGTAGGTTACGGTACAGCGTTTAATCTTGATACCGATCAGTTCGCTAAATTTTTGAATGTAAGTTCCAAGACACACTTTTGCCGTCTACAACATATGTATATATATATTATACTTAATTTCAACATACTTTTTCAGGCTCAGAACCCAAATTTTCAACTTGAACTATTTGCCTATGTGAGCAATCATGGGCCTTTATTTCAATTAGTCAAGCGTTTGTTTGAGCGGAAATTTGTTTTTGTAAACGCTACTTGTCGACAGTTTCCTTGTGTTAAAATTGAGTGTTATGGAAATATTTATCATTTTTCTCCTCCTGTTATAATTGATTGAAAACAGACAACAATGCGTAATATGGAAAGTATCTGAATCAATAAAAATTCTGTTTGCCACAGTGCGCACGTAATCTCATCCCTATAGGGAAAACTAAGAAATAAACTTTCGCGATCCTTAACTACTGAATGCTTTCCAACGCCGCTCCGGCTCCCCCATACGTTTCTCGAGAAACCGCTAAATCCGCCGTCGGTTCCCCGAAATCTCGACGTTAAGCCTGATAAACTCGAGAATTCTCGAAATCCGTCAAAAATTTTTGTTACGTTAGCGCCTCCGTAGAAAGAGAATAAGCTCAGCATTTGATGCTGAGTTCAGCGCCCCCAATATTGTACCAGAGAATTCCGATTGTACTAGACTACAGTAAGTGAGTCTGGAGAGCTTTGACTACGACGGTTGTGGGTGAGCGGTCGGCCATCGCGCGTTTTACTCGGACCCCTCAGCCTTAGTCCTTTTACTTGATTTGCATGTAGCATAACCCTTTATTTATTGTTTTTTGCCACTTACAATCAGAGTTTATAACTGTTATCCAAGACATGCCATATCCCATTGCCAAATTACCCTACGGCCTTCGTTGCCGCTTTGCCGAGCTTGCAACCCCGGCGGAACGCTACCGATTCCAAATTGCTGCCGGTGATATCTCAATTTGTCCACCCGAACTGCAAACTATTGATACATCTACTCCAACGCTTACACTTCTATACAAAGATGGTAAGCCGCAATTTATCGAACATGAAAATCAAGAAGTAAAGCCATTAATACTTTGTCACACACTTAGTTTATTAAACATACCACACGTGCGAGACATTTCGCCCGAGCTTGGTGACAATATTATTTTCGATATTGGTATACTGTGGCTGAAAAATCTCATTTTTACGCCAAACTTTTTCAAACAGTTGTCGACAAAAATGAATGTAACAACTACTAAAGAGATAGTCTTTGATTTTACACAATCAGTCATTAACAACGACGACCCACCATCTATATATTTGGACGATATGTTCAGCAGTTTTCCCCATTTAAAAGATTTAGACTTTTTGGGTTGGGTTCCACATAATTGGATGGCCGACATATTGCGTTTTCAACGTCATAGACTGCGAAATGTTTTGTTATTATGGCTTCGTTATGATCCATATGATTTTGACGTCGACTTGCTTATCAAATTTTTAAAAGTAGGTTTTTATTTTACGTAATGAGAAACTATAAGGTTAATCTAAAAGTGCTTTTTTCAGGCACAAGAACCAGATTTTTGTCTGATGATAAAAAGTAATGGTATCGCTGCAAGTGGTATATCGATGCTACTTGACAGTCTATCTATTAAACTATCTTTTTGGAATAATTCAAAGCCGCCTCCATTTCCCCACATTCTAATCTACCATGATAGTGTCAATCTTACTTATTTTTTACCCCCTTTAAAGTTTTGTGTGCTTGATCTGATTTAAAACTTTTGGATTTTACATTTTTTGCTTGCTGTAAATATATATATCAACATTTCATAAATCTAATACAATTACGTCATAACGATAAACTCTTTTTTGGTGTAAAAAACAAGTATTAACGTGATGGTCATTATGTTAACGGTTAACTACATCACGACGATCATGAACACAAAATATGGAAACATAGAATGGGTTGAATGTTTTTCGGTCTATATGGGCAAACGTTCCTCTTAAGGATTACGGCAAGCATGCCATGCCCAGAGAGCTTCAACTAGAATGGCTGTGTGTGTGATCGGCAGACCATCGCGCGTTTTATCCTGAATTCCATTAGTCTAACTCCTTCACTTAGTTTGTACAACCCTCATTGTGTTGTTTTTGCTGCGCTCTGTGTTATTACCTTGTTGTGTTATTACCTTGTTTTTGCTTTCGCTCACACTCCTAGTTTATTATTTTAACTTCAAAAGTAAACGATGCCGTATCCCATTGCCAAGTTGCCCTACGGCCTTCGTTGCCGCCTTGCCGAGCTTGCAACCGAAGCTGAACGCTATCGTTTCCAAATTGCTTCTGGTGATGTCTCAGTTTGTCCACCCAAACTGCAAACTATTATTAAATCTACCCCAAAGCTTTCACTTCAATACAAAGATGGAAAGCTTGTTTTTACGCATCTTATGCGCAATGAAATTCCAAAAATAAAACCATTAGTATTTTGTCATACACTTGCTTTAGGCAACGTTGATGTGCGAGACATCACACCCGAGCTTACTGACAATATTATTTTCAATTTGGATACACTATACCTGGTGTATAACACTTTTCCACCAAACTTTTTCAAACAGTTGTCCACAAAAATTACTGTTGCAAATACGCAACGGATTGTTATCCAAAGCGACAACACACCATCTATAAATTTTGACGACATGTTCAGCGTTTTCACCGATTTGAAAGATTTAGAGTTTTTGCGTGCTGTTCCAAAGAATTGGATGGCCGACATATTGCGTTTTTAACGTCATAAACTACAAAGTGTAACACTGTTGCGACTTTGGAATGATCCGTATGATTTTGATGTCGATTTGCTTGTCCAATTTTTAGAGGTAAGTTTTTATATAACGTAAAAAAACTATTTGGTTAACCTATAAGTATTTTTTGCAGGCACAAGAACCAGGATTTCGTCTATGGATACATACAAATGTTACATGTGATACAACTATGCTGCTTGACAGTTTATCGAATAAACTATCCCGATGGCAAGGTAGTCAGCGGCCGCCATTTTCACACATTAGGATAGATCGCGGGAATCGTATTTATTTTTTACCCCCTAGCCAAATGGTTTAAGATGAAACGTTTAAATTTTGTTATTTGCTTTAAAAACAGTAAAAACCATTTTTTGAATAAATTTATTACAAATAAGACAATATCATTCATTCATACATCATAGCAAAAACAATTCATTGAAAAAAACTGGTACTAATTTATTGGTTGTTGGTGTGGCGGTTTTTCAGAAGGGGGAGCAAAGGTGTGAAAGAACACCCCAAACTCGGGCCCAAAATGGCCCCAGCTCAGAAGGGTAAAAATACAGTGTTTTCTTATCAAAATTATCGTGTTTATGTTTCATTTACATTAGTTTCTGAGTGATTGAAGCAGAAGTAACATCTTCAGTGCTCAATGCTGTCATCTGCTGGACGGATTTCATAGATCTCACTCACCGCTACGGGCAAGTCGACAGCCGTGTTTAGCGTTATGGGTTTTTACAGAGTCCAAAATAGGTGATAAATATTGCGAATTATCGAAAAGGAGCTGTTTAAATATAATGGGGGTTAAATTGGTGTACGGTGGGCGGTGTGGTGGGATAAGTGACACAAAACAAAGAAAACAATAAGAAAGAACACGACGTGGTCGCCACTGTGAAGGCCAGTACAGTATACGAAAAACGGCGGGCGATAAGAAACTAGAAGGAGTTTGAAGGTGGTGGGGATCACGAATGGGCTGCCATTAAGCGTGCTTTCGCGCATTCTGGGCATCTGGAAGGGGATTAAATGATGATTTTTGGAGGGAAGAAGATTGAAACTTACAAAATATCAGCGCCATCAGTGATAAAACCTTTGCCGACCAAGCTAGTCGTGCACTGTGCACAGATGAAACAGTCATTGTGCCAGTGGCGATCCTCGAAGCTGATGAACTTCGCCCCGCCAATACCTGTGATCGGCTTCACGCACGCGTTACAACGCTTCGCGAACAGGTCGCCGTAGCAGTTTGCACAGTAGGGCTTGTCGTCCTTGCTTGTGAATCGTTGTCCTGCTAGGCTACTGCTACAGTTTGTGCAACAGAAGCATTCCCGATGCCAGGGCTCGTTTTTGTAGGTGACGCCGCCGGTGCTGATGACCTAAAACTCACAATTTTAACACTTTTTAACATTAAAAAGTTTGCAAAACACACCTTTTTACACTTCGTGCACCTCGTAGCAAACTTGTCTTCATAACAATTCGCACAGTAGACCTCCTCATTCTTCGGGATGAACGACTTCGTTCCAATCGGCACCTTGCACGTCGCACAGCAGAAGCACTTATCGTGCCATTGCTTGCCCTTGTATTCCATCTTCTTCATGCCGGCACGGAAGATCTCATTGCACCCATCACAACGTGTCGCGAACGCGTTATCATAGCAGTTCGAACAGAATATCCGGTCATTTTTGGAGCCAAATGGCTTGTCGACCAGGCTGATCTTGCACATGTTACACAGGAAGCAGTCCTCGTGCCAGTGTTTGTCCTTATAAGACAGGTCTTTGCTGTCGATCCCGATCGGCTTCGTACATTCATCACACGTGTTCGCGAAGACGTCCTCATAGCATTTGATGCAGAAGGGATGGTCATCGCGCAGGATGTATCTCTGGCCCGTCAGCGTGGTATCACAGTTCCAGCAACAGAAATGGTCGCTGTGCCAGTCTTTGTTCATGGCTTTCGTGTATTCACCCGCGAAAATGAGCTGAAATGGGGTGGATTACGGTAATCTTGATGTCAATTTTCGATGAAATGTGTCATCGTAACGTTGATTTGTGATCATTGGAAACCCATATGCGTGAATGTAACTCTCAGAAATGCCTAATCCTATCGATGACATCACACCACGTGCTCCCAATCACCAGATTCCCGTCCACATGTCAACCCAAAGTTCAAAACGAACCCCAAACCCCTCCAAAACAATGCCATTCGCACGACTTTCCGTTATTTTCACATATATATCCACCCCAGAATGTGCCTTCCATGACAGCCGTCGCAAATCCCGGCCGGAATCTGTCGCCCGCGGGGGTTCTCCCTTGACGGATGCCCTCCGTCCGGTCGTTGGTAACTGTTTGGGACACCACGTCTGCGTGTACCATTTATCAGCACAGAACCCGGACGTCAAAAACGCGAAAATGGATGCGCTTTGGGTTTTATTTTTGGATGAAGAACATCGGTGAACGAACTTGAACAAAAAACGTGGGTTGCAACTTGGTCTTTCGAGGAACGGCTGGTGCTAAACTGCGATTAACCCTTAGGGCAAAGGATGGGCGAACAACACGTATGTTGTGTTGGAAGATGTTCCAGACCAGACAAAAAGCTACTAAGATAAACCGGGAGAATGGGCTGGTCGCGAAAAAAACACAATGAACAAGCAAAAAATAGATCTTTATGCGGGCGGACATGGGTCCTGGCGGTTAGCTAACGTGGGATGAGAAACAGCTGTCTGGGATTTGTCCGGGATTACATTAGGTGGAGATGTGAGGGGTGAGATGTATGTTTGAGGAAGGCAAAACACGGATGTGAAGGTTGTTGCGATTTCGAGGGGATCAAAATACGGTGAAGCAGCTACTTTGACGTAGTGATTATCGATTACAGTACGAAAAGAAGGCTTTTTTAGGTAAAATAATAAGTTTTAACAAGTTTGCAGTCTAAATTGGAACGACTTTCACTATTCAAAACCATCAAAAAGAAGCCAGAACCACCTTCTGCGCCGCTAATTATCCAGTTCAAAAGCGCCTTTAACAGCTTTCCAAAGTTCGAACAGCCTTAACTTGCCGTCGGAAGTACAATAAAACCCCCCAAAAAGAATAAAGCTCGCAAATCGAAGACCAAACAAAGTAAAAAGCACCCTAAATGTAAACTGATTGTCGTTCAAACATGCAGATATCAACCGCGATGCGAACAACAATGTCGCAAGTCAAACCGACGTCAATGCCATGGCATCTAGCTTGTTTTCGCTTCCCTCGTCGAAGTCTTGAAAGTCGGCAACACCGGAAGTCGGAGGGGCCACGACACAGCTTTAGTTTTGGGGGCCACAATTCACTGGGTTGTTTCTACACAGACTTCTCGACACATCCGTCGACATTGACTTTTGTACTCTTTTTTATCCGGTTCAGCTGACAAATGGAGAGACAAAGTTGCAACTATGGATATAAATTGATAGAAAGTATAACTTGGAGTTGAAAACTGTGGCTATGTGGAATGCGACAAATTTCTTTATCGTCGACGCCTCAGACGACAGTCACATATGGGTCTGTTGGGACTTCTGTCATCGGACGGGAGGCAGAAAAGTTCGCACGGGGAGGACGCAAATGGCACGCCTTCGCAATTTTGTTGCAAACAATGGCGCAAATAAGTTGGATATTCATTTCACTCAAAACTTCGGACGTCACTCAACGCGGAATCTGAACGTGTGACAATTCGCTAATAGGACCCCGATAAAATGAATGTATTTTCATACGTGGTGATGCCCAAACATCTGTGACATTGGCCATCACCTATGGAAGAGGCCCATTTAGTCCGCGGATCACGGCAATGATGCCCTGAGGCTATTGCACTTTGGCTCCGCCCCCTTTTTGCCGCAAACAACAGGTATGATCTCGCGAGAGCTGGACGGGGATAGATAGCGTGAATTATACGTTTCGGCCGTGCGGACAGCCTCGGGGCGGTTAGCTAACCCGAGCCTGAGCCATAACGGCACCGACCAACATCGGTCGTCGCCTCGACCAACAATCTCCCGGTTGTGTAACAACTTTTGGGGCTGCTAATGCCGCAAGGGCTGGCCAGAGGATGGATGAGCCGCGGGGCTTTCTCCCGAACCCGTCAGAGAAACTAGCAAAGCAAGGCCAAGTGAAAAGCAAGCTTTATCTTGTTCTCTTTTTTGCTTCTGCTTGTTGGCTTTAGTGTTCGGTCCGACGTTTTTTTTGCCTTGCTCCGAGTTTGTATTTCTTTTTGCTTCAGCTCGTTTGGTGATGGCATTTCATCTGGTACGAGTTTCTCAGGGAAAACTGCTCCCGGTTTCTGGGCCTCACTGACCATCAGGCAGGGTCGTAAAGATAACGGCCTTGCCGTGGGACTGGACCTCGTTGAAAGGCGTATAAATAAACTACTACAACAGCGCTACAACATGTTGAAAGGGGTGGATTAATTGGCTGGGAAGGGGGGTAATTGGAATTATTGGCAAAGTGTGGTGAATGACAAATGTTTTGGCGTTGTTGGCAAAGTGTGACAACTTTTTGGCATTGTTGGCAAAGTGTTCCAAGCACCCTAATGATCACAAATTTCACTTTTTGACAATCTGTCGGTTCGATAAAAGTGAAAAAATGTCAAAACTAACCTCATCACAGGCCGAACACCTCGGCTTGTGCAACTCGGCATAGTGCCGTTCACAGAAGATCTTGTCCTCGCGGGCACAGTAAGTCAAATCGACCAGCAATTGCTCACAGGTCGCACAGATGAAGCACGCCGGATGCCACACGGCATTTTCGCCCATCTTGGAGGCAGTCACAGCGATGTCGCCCTTCTCGAGGACGCCACGGCACTTTTTGCACTCCTGAAGCCAATTTCTTTTAAAATCACGTAAAACAACGCAAGATAAAAACGTACGGCACTCTTCGGCAAACTCGGACAAACAAAACCAATATCAAGGCTGATCTCATTCCGGGCATTCACAAACTCCTCATAGATCCGACGCTCGACCGGGGTACGCAGATGCTTACAGTAGGCAATAGACAAATCTTGCCGTGGCAGTTGGATCATAAGCTGCTTCTCACGGTACTTCTCGCCGAGACTGTTCGATCTGGGAATCACGTGGTTGGGGTACTGGGAAAAGAACTCTTCGACCTGGAAACAATGCATTTTGCTTAAACTTTATCAATTATGCACACTTTTTTGAGTGCCATTTTGCACTTTTTGGAAAAGCTTGCCCTGCACCATCACCGTCACTTAGTTCTTTGTATTGTGCTTTCGTCAGCTCAAGTGATGCGTAAAAATGTGTTTGTTGATGCCTTTTTTGTTATCGGTTACCCATTTAGGGTCGAACATTGCCCTCAAATGGCATAAACAAGGCTAATCCGAGTGAGTAAAATTAAAAGATCGGATGGCGGATTTGCTGTTTTGCACTTTGAATCCGTTCATGGGTGACAAATTGGAACAAAAAAGTAACGGTTTTTGGATTAAACGTGATTAATAGAATTATAGTTTGAAATGGTGAAACTTTTATGAATGAAAGTTAAGAGATGTTCATTTGCAAGTTTAAGTTGTAGACATTGTAAACAAGAAAAAAAGAACAAATTCAAAAGCACAAGTGTTTGCAAAGTTGTTAAGAGTGGATAAAGAAGTTCAATGAAAAGGTCTTTGAAAGTGGGGAGTAGGCGGTAAGGTCAAGAATTGCGCTGATGCTGGTCTTTGGAGACGAAAAAAGACAGAATTTCATAATTTCGTGCCGAGACACACTCACCAGGCCCATACTATGCGAATAGGCACCATCACATTCGAAGATGCTTCTGGCATGATCGAAAAAGCGCCGAAAATGTGGATCTGCTCCGAGTTCACGATGGAATTCCATGGTCATGGTGATGTTTGATTTGATACAAAATGTAAACAAATCCCAGAGAAGCCGAATGCAACAAAATGCGGGTCACTTTTTCACAAAAAGCAGAGAATTGATCTCAAAAAAGGTACAACAAATCACAGGTCAGACAGAAGAGCCCGTGTTCCGACGAGCACCGGTCCACAGAGGCGTGAAAAATCCGCACAAAACCGGGGAAAGGCCTCGGATTTGCGGGCTAGCGGCTGGCAGGCGGCCTCTGACGTCGCCTCAGAAACGTGGAGCCGACTTGAAGTGGTCGGGATCCGTGTCGAAGCGGTGGCGGGAGGCTTGAAAGCCTGGGGCCGACGTTCTGTTTGTCAAGGACTAACGTAAATCCTGTCAAGCACTCGAATCGGGTCCAAAAAACAGGCTTACAAAAAAGTAATTGAACTAATTACAGGGATGAGAAGTTTAATGGACAGCTGATCCGGCCGACCCGAAAGTACGTTAACAATGCCTATTTTAGACTATTGTGCCTATTTTTAGGCAGACAACAAAAACAGAAAGATGGCTAATATCAATTTTGCAGTTACAAGACAACAATTTAAAATTTAAAGTCGTAAAAATTTCTATTTTTAGTTGCAAAAAAGTGCTAATTTTGAACTTGGCACACTAAAAATAGTTTTACAGCCACCGATTGAAACCAATTTTCACTTAAAACAGTAAAACTTCTATTTTTAGTCAAAATTCACACTTTAAAAACCCCTAATAAGCCAGTCAATGGCCCCTAATAGAGCTCATTTTTCCATCGCGCATGACCGCTAAACAAATGTGTGCCAATCCCATGAAAACGGCAATTCCGACAAACACATTTTTAACGCCGATAAAGTTCCCATGATGACAATGTCAACAAGGAAATAAAAAAGCAAAAACAAAGTTAATTAATTATCATGTTGATGGTGTTGTGATTTTCGGTGATGGCAAACTCAAGCTTTTCCGATGAGTCAAAAACACGTAAATAAACAGCAAAATATGTAAACACATAAAACATGCATGAATCAGGCTGGTAATGAAAAACAAACGCACCTTTACGCGAGTCAATCCTGGCGGAACCCAGGCATAACCGTGCGAAACGGATCCAGGTGCATCGCGGCTCGTGGTCTTCATGACGGCGGCCATTTCGTCTAGAAAGGAGGTAAATCCATTAAATTGTGCAATTAAGGTGGTGATAAGATCGAGGATTTGAGGTAAATGTCTTTTCGGGGGGAATGAAAGAGAAAATAGGGTGAAAAAAGGAGATTGATTTTAATTTTGATAAGGGACGGAGGCTGTGTTAGCGTTTTTCACGTGTTTAGGGAAAGTGGGGAAGTGAAATCGATGTAAAAGTTTAAAACTAGTAAAAAAAGATACCTGTGGGCTTGATTCCAAGTCGTTCGTAAACGCTGAGAACTTGATTTGGGCCGATCTCGTGTTCAGAGCGGTCACATTTGCAGTGAACGCACACCTTTCTGAAATTTTACAAAATTTTAATAAAAATTTTAAACTTTAAATTTACAAAAATTGAAACATTTTAAGCTAATTTGACAAAAAATTAAGAAACCATCGTGTACTAGCCAGGTTAGAAAGCTCAAAACGCGATGTAACGACAAACAGATGCCTTCAAGACAGTGCTGACAAGAGCCCCAATAAACAGATGACCACTCCCAAGCTAGCGGGAGTTGTTCGCACCCCAGACACTAACAAGCTGTTTCCCCGATGACGTCCTCTCGCCCCCAACATGTGTATGTCCAGTCGCCGTCCGACCTCTGATTCATCGTCATTTCGAGACGGCGCGGACTCATAACTGGTGGCATGCCATGTAATCCGGAAGTTGCGGCCGCGTTTAAGAGGGGGTCTGCGAGCCGATTTAGGATCAAGGGGAAGGGGCCCGTCCCCGATTTTCACACTTGAAAATGTTTTGAGTCAGAAATGTTGGCACTACCGGGAAGGGTTCGAAGCCGGAATAGGAAGGTCCAAAAGTTGCGGATTCTGGAGATACGGCTTCTCAAAGTTTTGGGGGTCGGTTCTAAAACGGGTCATTCCCGGGGCCACAGGACCCTGCTTTCTTGCAACCGGGGGTAATTTTGAACGGGAAGACGAATGCCGTACTCAGAATTTCGTGAAAGTGCCGAAAAAGTGGAATTCTAGAACAAAAAATTTTTTAAAGGTCTATAACTTTGTTTAGAGAAGAGTCGCCGGTGTTTCACTATCACCATCGTGTAGCCCGTCTTTTTCTGCATCGAATGGCACCGGCCCGGTCCCGAGGGGTGGTAGGTTTAGGGGTCTTTGAAGGCTTCAAAGGAATCCGCCACCGGGTTACCCCCCTTGAAAACGCACACGCAAAAGTGGACCACGGGTGGTCCCGTCGCGGCGAGTGCGATGCGTTGGTCGCGCACTCAGCACGCAGAGCGCGCGCACCGCGTTTGCCCCAGCGCACTGTCCGGGTTTTTGCGTGAAATCGTGATTTTGACCCCAAAACCTACCACCCCCGCGGACCGGGCCGGTGCTATTCAATGCAGAAAAAGACGGGCTACACGATGGTGATAGTGAAACACCGGCGACTCTTCTCTAAACGCCCACAAAAAATTATTTAAAAAAAAAGTTTCCTGTTTCATATATTTTTCGACATTTTTACAGGATTCTGAGTACGGCATTCGTCTCCCCATCCAAAATTACCCCCGGGTGCAAGAAAGCATGGTCCTGTGGCCCCGGGAATGACCCGTTTCAGAACCGACCCCCAAAACTTTGAGAAGCCGTATCTCCAGAATCCGCAACTTTTGGACCTTCCTATTCCGGCTTCGAACCCTCCCCAGTAGTGGCAACGTTTCTGACTCAAAACATTTTCAAGTGTAAAAATCGGGGACGGCCCCTCCTAAATCGGCTCGCAGACCTCGTCTTAACTGTTTCCCGGGCCCAGTGGCGGGCTTCCTTCCCATCCATCTGTCAGTATCACGTCGTCGTCGTAGCAGGGTCTAATCCAATTGGCAAGCTCAGCTCCCGTGTGGATACTTCCGTCGCCTTCGGAGGTCTCGGGGGTCGAAGGCGCGAACTTCAGCCATGGACATGGGCAAGTTGAGATGCTCCGAGGAAGGCACCAAGCACCGAAAATGAGCACTGCCCTCAAGCGCTTCGCATCTTTTTTCAACTTGGCCTTCTTCAAAACCGAACCGGCAAAAAATACATCACTGCAGTGGGGTGACGAGGACGACTTCAGCGTCCCCAAACACACTTCTCGCGCCTGACGCCTGTTGCAAGTAAGTGAGTGTTGACTGACACCGAGTGGCTTCCAAAGTCGGGCTAACATGATTCTTGGCCGCCGTCGGCCCTCCCTTTTTCATGCCTGATTTGTCGCGACCGAAACGGCATGCACCCTTTTTGGAAGGCTTACATTCTTGGCTTCAGTATCAGTCGAAAAGCTACAAATATTCACTTCGGGAAGAGCAGTGATGGTTTGAATGGCTTAAAATTGATGCGAAACTGCGGTAATAACAAATGACCCTTCAATTCTGCCATCTTCCTCTCAAAAAACCATGCCATCGATGTCAGCCAAAGCCTTTGAAGCCAAATAAGAAGGTACAAACCGAGATTACAGGCCCCAGTTGACTGATGTCTCTCCCGTGCCATCGAAGACGCCAAGATGCCAAGATTGCAAGGTTCAAACAAACAATGCCATCGTCTCGGTCCATTTGCTTTTTGCCCCGAGGTAACAACCCATGAAAAATGACCCTGTCAGCCAGCGGCAATAAAATTAGAATCCTCTCGCTTCAATGTTCTGTCCTTTTTAGCTATACAGTACCCGCTTACAACAAAACCATCAAAAAGTAATACCAATAAAGTTAAAAACAACTCCCATCCCAAATGATGCATACCAAACTTTTTTCCATCACGCTTAAAATATTTCCGTTATGCCAAAAAACACATCGTCCAATTTAAACAAATTGGAGAGCAGTTTTTCGGTATGCACTCCCGCATGTTTGATGAGACACGCTTAAAGGTTTTGCCATTATTGCAAAAAAAGACAAAAGTTTGCGAATTTAATTTAACGTCCCCGATTTGGCCCCGGACAACAAAAAGCGAACGGAAATAAAATTATCGTGCCGCCATCGGGGACGTCGTGGGGAGTAATAAAATGTGGATGTGGCGACAATGCTTTTTATAAATAGTTATGCACGAAATAACGACGAATGTCCTGGGACCTGCGGGTGCAAGGGTGTAAAAGGTGTCTATGACCTCAGGGCATTTGGGCTATAAATTGCTTATCGGGAGGCTATAGGTGACGGGGTGATTGATCGAGGGATTTTGGGGGGCTTAATGGATCGGAAAACAATGCCAGTTGAAAGAAAATGTTGTAAACAATGTTAATTAGGATGTTTTGAAATGTTGGAAGTTTGCGATCTGACAGACAACATCTCAAAAGTGATCCTTTAGGTGGCAGACTGGATGAATGATAGCCCCTGTCGAGGTTATGAAACTTCCGGAAGAAGGAATATTGTTTAAAATGTCGAAAAAGGTCGATGCCCTGAGGGCAATTAGCTGCAATCAACTTACATGGCGACATCAGATCGAACGGCCATCGTCAAGCTTGATCTAATTGGCTTCAATGGTCTTTAGATGTTCTATCTACTTGAAGATTCCGGCGTCAGAATCATTGAAAAACAGCTTCCGACGATAACTGGCAGCGACTTCCTTCTGTAGGTCTTTTCTTGGCAGTGATCAGGCCCTCGGGGCGGCGCGCAGAAACTACAACAACTCTACAGACAGAGCGAGCGCGGCACACACTGCGACGGTCAGTCAGTCTGGCGGCAGGGGTGGGAAGGGGGACGCCCTGAGGCCATGGGGGCCCCTGAGGCGGTCCAACAAGTTGTGGCGGGCGTGTGCGGCAACGCGCCCCTTGAAAAAAGCTGCGAATTTTTGTCTTTCGTTTTTTTTCTTCTTCTTCCCGCCGGCAATGTGTGTGCCTTTTGGCCGTTGGCGTTCTTCGTTCCGAAAGACGGATTTGTTTCGGGAGTACGACGCCTGGCGCGGGCGATGACAAAGAGGCTCACCCGGGCGTCAAACGTCAGGATAGGCATGTGCACATACATGCTCGTCTCTATTCTATTCGGTTATCTCGGCCGGAGATGCCAGAGAGTCTTTGACGATGGCTTTATTTCGTTGACTCGTCAAAATGAGGCCCTTTGGAAACAAACTTCCATGATATCTGGGCTCTTCCATGATAACATGGCCCATTTTGACTGGGAGGGTCGTCAGTTTGACACTAACAAGTGCCTTTGATGCACTTTTTAGCCGTCTATCGAGCGAAAGTAGAAAATTCAAAACCGCATCTGCCGGAATTCCACTTCCAGTCGAACCCTTTTACTAATGCCAGACCCAGCCAGTAGTGTCATGGTCACTTTTGCCATCCATTTCGTCCTTCGAATTGAAAACGAAATCCGATACGACCCCCGTGAAACAAAGACAAACACACTTTTTTCCGGAAAGTTTGAGGACTTAAAAGTGTTGCAGCTGTCAGTGGCACACTTCCAAGCCAAGCCCGTCCATCGTGGAAGTTGGAATTCGGCCAGAAAGCGAGTGACCAGTGCCAATTGTCCGGCGCGGCTTGCATGCTCCACGTAACCCGATAATGTGCCAAAACAAGAAAAGTCGGCTGCCGTCGGTCTGCGGGAAAAGACAATACAGCCGACTGGACAAGGGAATATGAGATTAACTCGTCAAATAGGGACTTTCCTGGGCACCTGTAGCTACATCGACTAAAAATAGGTGGTTGGAAGGCTTCAAAAACATGAATCCCAAATGCGGAAGTACAAAAAACACGGAAGCTGGACCAAGTTGAGACAAGAACGCCCCCGCGATCATTCAAGAACCATCTAAAACATGAAAAACGGACCCATCCTCAGAAAAAGAAGAGTCAAAAACTCAGATTTGGTGGAATGAGACAACAGCACCCGAGGGGCCAGTTAGCGAGGAACTCGAATTGGTCTTGTTGCTTCAGGCGACAAAAGTTAGGAGTTAGACTTTCCGGGTTTCGGGGGCAAACCCAGACTGGCTTAACTAAACCTATTTAACATTGGATTCACATTAGAAAAGACAAAACCGTCTCCCGAATCCACCAAAAAAGCCAATATCGACCTCGTTAAAAAGTCAAAGTTCAAAACACTGTTAAACAAAACACTTAACAAGTCCCCAGATAATAAGTAACATGACATCGTCCATCACATCATGCGGTCTAAATAAAGTCGTCGTTTCCACAAAAATCTGATGCCAAAGCGTATGGCCTTTGGCATCGAGCGAAAAAGAGCGGCAAAAGTGACAGCCCACAAAGCGGAGGCCCCATTTTCAAAGGCACAAAAAGTGGCAATAAAGCTAACTAACTGTTTTGCAGTTAGTTGCAAGCTTGGGCTTGGGAATCGGCGCCGTCGGGAGAGTGTAAAAAGTTCTTCGTTCCAGGATGAAGGGCGAGAGTTCACATCAGCGTTGGCCGACAGATTTTCGCATTTCCGGCGCGTCACGCTCTTCGGGTCAGCTCCGTGTAAACTTGAATGGGGCTGAGGCTGTGACGATGGCGGATGACACTATACTTCCAAATGGAGGCAATGTTGGGTAAAGATGGCTGTTAAAAGTGAATGGGACCCCAATGATGAAGCTTTTTTGGAGTCAGCTTTGGTTGACGCAAGATCGTGGGAGGCAGGGTTTAAATTTGTTGCGATGCCGAAGTCGGTCTCAGTCGTCGTGGGTTGAATTTGAAATCGAAACAACGGAAGGAAGCGGTCTCGGCGACGGGGGGCTCGACGCTCTTTGGCATCGATGGGGGCACGGGGAAAGGGAGAGGGATGTGCCAATGGACAGATTTACTGATAAGGTTTGAAGCTTGTTGTCAAAAAGGGTTAAAAAGTTCTTCATTGCTATCCCTACCGCCGGAAATGTGATAAAAGCATGAATAACACCTCCCCCAACCCCCTAAAAGTATGACCCATCCCCGCCCACGCCTCCTGATAACCCTCAAATCCACCCAAACCTAACACAACACCAAAAAGCAACATTTTCCCACCATAGATTATTCAATGTGCCCGCCTCCACCTAAAAGTGCCCCTCTTTTTTCAAACATTCTTAAAAAATAAGTCTCCCAGGACGGTTATTGTACAACACGCGGCCCCAGAAGACCGTGCCATCATAGCCCGCATCGCAATTCGATACCCCTTCCATCTGAGAAGCCTACTCTGTCTCGACTGGTCGACGGTCTCCCGAAAAGCAACAACTTCTCCAACTGTGTGACTTCTTCACTGTTTCCCATTATGCTTCTGCTCCGTTTTTTGGTGGTCGTGGGTACATAAAAAAGAAACGAACGCCTCTACTCAAAAATAAGGAGCTACGAAGCTTCGAGAGTTCAATAAGTAAGCAAAACAAACAGTGGCTCCTTGGGAAAAGTCCAAATCGGTCTTGAATTTTTCTTGGGAAAAAAACTCGCGAAACCAAGCCAATATACTGTTCACCGGTACACAAAAAGATGGGCTGCAAATCCTTGGAAGGGATAAAAAGTGTGTTTCGAGGGAGGGAGGGGTGATGAAGATAAGCTGGGAATTGAATGGGGGGATAAAATGGACACTTTTTGGTTTTCGAACTTGGGTTGTCTGAGCAAAAATGAAAGCTACACTCGATACGGCCGAAAAATAAGAAATTTAAATGGTGAAAACTGCAATTTGTTAAAAGTTTAGTTTTTTAAAATGTAAGAATTTGGTTTTAAAAGTATAAAAAGTCATTGCCAAAACTGAAATAGAAGTGTAAAAATTTAGACCTTTGAAAATCCCGTCCAGTATTTAAAAACTAAAACTTTAAGTAACACAAAAAACTTTCAAACCCCTCAAAAACCTCATCCCAGCCATATTGATAACCAAAACCGACAATGGTCACGTCGATCAACGTGTAAAGCTGTTGGAAAAACAAAGAAAGCATGCAACATGGAATGAAACGTTCGACGCGGCAAGGAAAGCTCTAGACGGTCGAGAATCGACATGATTCACATCGAGCGGTGGTGTCGACGACCGAGTTCGATGGTTTCGATACTTTTTAGAAGCGTTAAAAGAAACAAACGACCAAAAAACCGTATTGCTACTTACTTCGCAACACTTTTTAAAGATGGTTGTCAATTGAAAAACTAGACTCACCTCCACTGATGAGGCCGGAAGCCAAAGCACTTGCATTGGTTCGACGCCGAACAGATGGATCCGACGTCGACATCGATGATGTTGGCCATTCTGGGAGTGCCGACCGCGGATGCCGTCGACGACTTCCAAGTTGCGGGCGTTGAGGGGGTGAAGGATAGGAGCTGCAAGACTTTTGATAAATGTGGTGTTAACGCATTTGAGTTCCCTTCAGGGACATTGGAACAGTATCACTTTATCAAATTTACACAAAAAAGGTCAGTGCCATCAAAGGAATGCCGCTTTTTGTCTTGCTTATTGTACACTACACGCAAACAACTGTTTTCGAGATTGTTTCGCGTGCTTTGCTTTGCTTCGTACTAATTTTGTCTGCGAAATTAGCCGAATAAACAAATAAACGAATAAACATTTGTCTTCCGTGGCTTCAATTATCGCAAAGGGGCATGCATCCATTTTCGTGATGAGACAAATATCAAAAATTGCGTGCATTTTCTTCATTTTGCAAAAAGGAATACGATTATTCACGGCACAAAAGTCGATTTCAATGTGTTTAAGCTTGTTTTTGTGTTAAAAAGTGATGTCTGATAGGTCTGGCGTTACAAATTCTCGACGGACAACAATACCAATCCTATTTGGTTCGAGCGGCGGGCAAAACAGTCACTTTTCAAATGACACCAACACGGCAAAGACCAGCGGGATTGCACAAACAAAAGAAGAAGCTGGCGCCGGGATTGTCACTCTCGGATGGACAGGCGTGAACGTGAGTGACTATTATACTACGTGCCCTCCGGGAGGGGAAAGAAGGCCTATAGTGTGATGGCGAAGCTAGCCTGTGGCTATCTTCACAGCTTCGCGCTGACCGATACGCTTGAATTGGTCTGTGCATGCTTTTGTTGGCCTTGGCTTGGCCGACGATGCTTGCAAGGTTTGAAATAGATAAAAAAGATGAGGCGGAGACAGCTTTCGATTGTCTTTGATGGCTGAAGGGTGGGTGGCGAGAAGCCACGGAGGTTCGTGTCAATCAATCCGTGCTTCGGCTCCGACATGGAAGCCGCGGGCAAAAAGCCATTAATCTTGAGTTTTCCGGGATTGGCAATGCACCATCATTGGTCTGGGGTGGCGGCAGTGGTCATCAGACGCTCTGGATAGTTAAATCACGGCTCTGAATTGATGGCTGGTTGGAATTTATGCAATGAGCAATGGAATTTGACGTCATTTGGAAGTCTTCTTGCTGGCCATGAAGCTGAGAAGTACTTTTGACACTGACAGATAACGTGATGGAACAGAATGGGTGGCTATGGGTTATTTATGGATGGGGTGTGGGTAATTTGGGTAAAAATAACTTGGAGTTTTCGAAAAAAGTGCGTTAAATTATGCCAAAAATGTTCGGTTTAATCAATGAGAGTCAAAAATGAACACTAAACTCAATCATGAAACCTTCCAAAGATTGACCCGCATGCCACCCGACCAGATTAAACCAACTTTTCAAACGGCACCCATGCCAAAGTTGAACGAGATGCCACTGACAGTCTGCCCCTCCCGAAAGCCCCATTCGCCTATCGAACAGCTCCTCCGGGATTGTCGGAGGCGCGGATTCCGCCACGTCCAACTTTGCCAGAATGGTCAATAGCTTCACCCGGCTCGGCCAATGCTAATAAACTAAAAACCCCGCTTAAAGCTGCAGCTGCATGCGCGGGATCTCGACCGACCCATCCCGAAACTAATTGGAAACATGCCAACACCCACCAAATAAGTACATTTTTCAACTACCCTATCTCGCATTAGCCATGTCAAGTATTCAAAAATTACGAAGCTACATCGCATTCTTTATCTAAGAAGGATGAAAATGCCGGAAAAGAGACCTCCCCTGCCCATTCCAACAACCCAACCTTGTCCTGAATGGGTGAAAACGTGCGTGTCAAAATCGGCAAGCATGGCCACCCCTCAGGGCATCAGCTGGTGCCTTTAAACTATTAAAAGTATGCTTCAAAGCATGGATAAAAGTTTAAAGGCGGATGCGACTTTCAAGTTACGTCAGAATAGGCACAATGTTGCGATAGAGGTCCAAATAGTCGCTAAATCTGGGCCATAGTCCGTCGCTCATGCACATGAGCAAACACTAATGTAAACTTTTACAATTTAAGGGTCACCATTTCTCATGGTTAAACTGTTAAAGTTAAACTTTAAAATACAAGGCGCTAGACTAATCGATTCGCGGCGTGAAATAAACACGGTTTCGAAAAGCGTGTAAAACCATTGCATTGCATTCAAAAAACAATGTTTCTGTTTTTTTTGAATTCGAGGTGTCGCCAAAGTCAAACGAATAAAAGGGAACGATGCAATTAGAGGTGATGTAAGCATGCTGGGGGCAGAGTTCACGGGGAACGTGAATCAGCGAGGGGGTAAATACAGAAGTTCAAAGATAAAAAGTTGCGATCATGAAGATGGTATGAGTTTTTTGACATAAATTCTCAAGTTAGGATTTGGATTTTATCTTTAAACTTTTAAATTTTATCTAAAAAACTGACAACAAACAATAAGGAACTGTTTTTCCACTAATGTCTACGATGTTGCTTGGCTATTCAAAGCCAACAGAATGTTGCTGCCTCTTGAAACAACAGCTTACACCCTATACAAACCAATGAGAATAGAAGCTGCAATTGCAGTTTTGCAAGGCATTGAAATTCCGTTGTTTAAACTGATGCTAACCTTATTTTACGTTTTTTTTTCAATTTTTACGTTTTTCAGTTTATTGTTAAAAGCTTTGTAAGTAAAAAATTTATATTCGAAACCAACCTTATCATTGTTATTAATTCCACGTGCCGAAACTACAGTAGCAGCTTCGCACACATTATGAGCCGGCTTTTGCTCACGATGATCAATGCGGCAGTATTCGACGAGGGCGCCTTCGAGTTCGCCTTCATCATCGTCTTGATACTGAAATTGCTTTTTTAATAACGCAAATTTCAATACTACTATGAGTTTCAGGATCAAACAACATGTAAATCAAATCCAAAGAAAAAGAAAAACAACAAGTACACACTTTCGGGTCATCAGTGACATCTTCAATCTTGAATCCGGACGACGACGTGTTGTCGCGGTTGTATGGGTGGACCGTGGCGATCATGGCCATGTTGTCTGAAGCCGCGGCACTGCTTGAGGTGCTCTTTGACGAATCCTACAAAAATGCACACTGAACTACATACAGGACAAACATAAAACGGTTTTCATTCATACTTTGTTAGTTAATTTAAAAAGAAAAACACGACAACACTAATTGAGTTTGGCCAAGATAATGGATGTTTGAATGGAAACAAAAAGAAACAATAATAACAAGAAATTGAGTTAAGTTAATTAAACCGACTAAATTAAGGAAGGGGGTTGGTAAAAAGTGGAGCTTTTCACAGTCGAAAATGACGTGGTGCAAGATGAAACTAAATTTTTTAAATAGCAAATCGTAAGTTTAAATTGCGTAAAAGCGGCTTTTTACACCAATTATTTCCTCAATACCTTGACAAAAGCGACAAATATATCGAAAAAAACCTGTTCACACGCCGAAACACGTCATTGAAAGGTCACTTATGTCAGTTATAACATCATCACTACCTGTGAATCTGGTAGTATGACACGACTGACGACAGTCAAAGCATAAGGAAGTCTTAAAACGGAAATGATGAAGTGAACGGCCATGCCCCCAGTGTTCTAATTCGGTTGTAGATCAATGGCTTTTTTGGTTTGGAAAAAAAAGTGTAATTAGCGCTGATTGAAAAAAATGGATGGAGTGATTGACACTTTTTGTCAGAACAACGGTGTCGATTGACGTTTGCGCAGGGAGCACAGAGCGAACATCCATGTTCGTGATTGCAACAATTATATTACAACGTTATGGAGTGGGAATTGGATGGAAGTGGAGTACAAATCGAGGTGGACTTGACTTGAACTGGAAGAGAAAAGTCACTGGACGGGTGTCAATGTCAGAGTTAATTCGATTTCCGGTGATTGGCGGCTAACTTTTTGGCTTTTTAGAGTATCTGGATGGAAAAACGCATCATAGGCATCAGATGGACATGAATACCATGGATAGAAAAGCCGAATACAATCACGTTCGCCATGCTTGAACATCGTGACCACACGTATCATGAAGCATCGCACGTTAGCGCCTCAGGGGACTCATAAGAACAAAGTGATAGCAGCCCATGAATGATCCGTCATCTATCTGTAGATACACATCACTTTCGATACAAACCATAACCAAAAAAAACCTTGACGTCCCACAATGAACGGCGACCACGCAAAGTTCGACGAAGCCGCCATCTGAAGCCTTGAAACCCCCAAAAACCAGGTGATGGAAGAAACTGTCATGTGTGGTGTGACTTGACAAATTGAAGCAGTCACTTCTGAGGCGCCATTCGAAGACAACAAGATGAATGACACGAAACCGGCGCCTCTGCGATTCTTGACTTTTCCGCGACTATCCTGTCCTGCCTGCTTTCAAGGTTATATCAGTCTTTTTTTGCGCTTCGACTGACTGACCGACAACGTAATGTGATTAAATTTGCCTTCCGTATTGTATAGTTTTCATCAAAATCAAAAATCAAAAGGAAATGTAATATTGAACCCGACATTGATCCATCACGCACCGCCGACGATAACCAAAAAGACGTTCCATCTCATATTTGTTACGACATTAAACTCAAAATTTCAAAATCAACACTTAAATTCACTAAACAAACAGACACAGCAGGTCGTCTACTTCGATCGAAGGCTGACCGCCATCAGTCAGTTTTTGATACGTCGAAATCGTCGTAAACCGATCAGTGTCGAAAGTGCGAATCTCCTTTGCCGTCGTCGATTTGGCCATGCAACAAACGCATGATAATAAAAACGTGTCAAGACAGACGGAACCTGTTTCTAAGGCCGGGGGCACCCACCGATCAGGACGCCGGAAGCAGAAAGGGAAAGTGTCTTCCTTCGGCCAGTACACCGCGAAGACTACGTGTGAACCCTTTCTTCGAAGCCGCAAAGTACAATGACAAGTGGGCATCGGCGGTTTTTTGATAGTCTCGAATTGGAATGGAAATAAATGGAAAAGGCGACAATATTCGAGGTTGAGATGGTGTTTCGACGAACATTTTGTGGAGGCGTATTTGATTGAAAGAAAGAAAGACGTTTAAGGAAGAGCACTTTTTGCAGATGAAAGCAAACATGGAATCACATGGAACAAAAAGCCGAGGGGAGCAAAGAATGAAAATCTGGCCCTTTTTGTTCAAATTTTGCAAAAAAAGTTCAAGAAACACATAAACGTAATGGAAACATTGCGCAATCCAAACAGAAACGACACGCTGATACCACAGAGCCGACGAAAATCAAAGAAAATCATCATTATCTTCACCGCAAATTACACGGGTCACACATGCCCTGAGGGGATCGACTTTTACGATGCGAATCGCAGGTGATACCATGTCGATTTTTCAAAAGGGGTTCATCAGTACCTGTGAATGCACCTTTTCCACGGCGCTGACGACGTCTTCGAGTCGAAGGGGTTCCATTGTTTCGAATTTTTAAAATATTTCAGTAATAATTTTACTTTTAGACAATATTTATGTGGCGACAAGCCTCTTAATCTCAGTCAAACAACAAATAAAGCGAGTCCGTCCTTTGATAATGCCGAAAAGTAGGAATGCAAAGGCGACATTGAAGGTGCCCGCCCTCAGGGCGCGGAAGACAACAATGGCTTTGCGTCTTTTCCCAGTGTTTTGTCATCTTAGTTTAGTTTTTTTCCCGCGTGAATCGAGTCCTAAATCGGCATACGGAAGAGAAGCGAGTCGAAAAAACTTTGAAGCTTTCAAGTAGGGGAGCGCCTGCGGTCTGTGGCACTTTGAATGGGGGCCGAAAAGGTCTATTGTGGCACCTTTATGGGCACTACACAATGAAAAGGCACCGATGATGGAGGAGGCTATGCATAAAAAGGCGTAATTGCAAGATAAAACATCAAAAATTGGAGGCTGGAAATAGAAAAACTGTGAATTTTGACAAGTTTTGAAAAGGCTTTGCAATGTAAAGGCGGGAAAATCAGATGTTCAGGTGTTCTTGGAAAGTTTTTGGGTCAAGTTGATTAACTTTGGGAACACTTTTGGCGGGTAATGAGTTCGACATTCGAAATTAAGCGAAAACAGTGAACTTTGAGGCTGAAGACGGCTGATCACTGGCCTAAATTATCGTTCCCGAAGCCAGTTCCAAATTGCAAAAGTCATAAAACTTCCAAAACAAAAAACAGCTTCCTCTACGTGATTCTCGGTAACAATATTCCTGACAAGCATTTGTACAAATATATAGAGTTAATCTGTGTTCTCTTCTCGCGCCAATTTACTTTTGCCTCTGCGATGCTTCAAAAAAGCCTAAAACAAAACATGACACGTAATCGGCGGCGATGAACAGTCAGGAAGCATTGCTAATGGCGGCTTCCGGATAAGCGAGTAATCACAGAAATGAGCAACACACAACTTTTGTCAGGCACAAAAAACAATTACATTTCCGATGAGGGAAACTGGATTTGAACTCTGACGTCGGGTTTAGAGGAAAAAATAAACCCGAAGCAAGACATACCCAAACGCTTAAAAACAATTTATAGTTTTAAAAAATTCACTTAAAGTCAGATCACTTTTGGCTCCGCCCCCCATCAGGTGAATTCCAAAAATCTGGTTGAAAGAAAAACAATACTGACTTTGGGAGGGAAAGCGTTTCCGAAACAAATGCAATGGAAAAATTCAAATTTTAAAGGATGCTTAACTCGAAACGATAGAATCCTGATTGACGTCGCCGTCGTTTTCACAGGCACGAACCTGCAACTTGAAAGTGCGTCTTTTAAAAAAGCGCAAACTCAGGTTTATGGTTGGTTTAGGGCTGGAAATCAGCTTTGTTGCAGCATGCAGAAAGGACACAACTACATGGTCGGAAGCGGTTTAAAACCGGCCGATTAGAAGCCAGGAAGCCTGGGGACGGCGGCCGTTTTTGTAATAGTACAGCCGAGAAAGCCGTCTACCGGAAAGAGGAGGATCCTCCCTCGTTTGCGCATCCCTAGCAACGGTCTTCCCGAAGGTAGTGTTTGCCCCGCGGCTTTTGACCATCATCACAGACGTCGTGGTGGCGAGTCCCCCGTTAAGTAGCGACCGAACCAGTCGTGGACTTTTTACGTGGCTGACAAGCTTCAGGCACACGCACTTTCTCACAGTGGTTGGGGTGGGGGATTCTGGGGACATGGATGTGATGGGGAAGTGTAAATGTTTTTATGACAATAATGGAATGTCCAGGGTGGAGGTGATGAGTCAAATGACACAGATTAGCAGATGCCTCATGCTTTACATAATAAAAAACAGATAAGATGACGCCAGCCCTCTCCGGTTAACATTGTTTTGGTTAAATTACAGTTCATTTTGCAAAAAAAAAGTATTTTTTAATGAATAAATTAATCCGCTACTGTTTCAACCAAAATTTTCAACTGCGAATCGTAAGTTCACTATTCAACCGGCGCACACTACCAAACTACACCAAAATCAAGCCCCAATTAGAATCCAAACGACGCCGTTACCCTCACCCATCATGTCAAGCCCATCCGAACACGATTCAAATCAAATCCCAGCTAATGATACCCCTGTATGCGCTTCATTAAGCCTCAAGCTGTCTGCTTTATTCAAAGTGTTAGCGGAAGATGGTTGCGCGATCACCCGTATCACAGGTTGTTCTTTCTCCAAAAGCCTGACTGGTTTTCATTACCCAGCTGTGGCGTCAATTCAAAACATTTGAAAAGACAAAAGCAATGAAAATGACAAGCGTTCGGAAGCTCCCAGCTGACCGATGTCACATTCAAAGCGATTTATGACAGTATCAAACTGGGGAAACTGTTTGGCAACGTAATACTAATTGGATCCCCCAAAAAGGGCAAAAATCAAAATCCCTGCGATCACAGAGGTCAGAAACGAGTCAAAAGTCAGTCGCCTTCACACATTAGAAAGCTCTTTTTAAACCCTTTTCACCCCTGTTTTTCACGCGTCTTACAATCCCATAAAGGGTGCAAAACCATCGCCTTTATTCGGAAAGACCGCGAATCACACCAAAAACAAGGAAAAAGGTTGTTCCGGCGTGTGTCGCCACAGAAGTCATAATGACTTTTGCGCTCTTTTGTGTCGCCCATACTGAAAAAAACGACTTCTAACTTAACCGCGGTGGAAAAACAGCTTTTAATGATTCAATCTGATATTCAAACACACAAAAAACAACTATTTCCGACAAAAATCTATCTAAATTCTAATACAATAAAAGTATCGAACACCATTTTGGGTTTAGGCATCGGTAAGATGAAGTCTAATTCTAATCTAGCCATAAAATACACCTCAAAGTACCCCAGCAGGACGCTACATTAGAGACGCACGACGAAAACACAGGAGTCAACGCGTGCCGGGCTTCTGTTTAATCAAAACGAAGGTCAGTGGCGGTCATTGTCATCTGTGGGAGAAACTGCCTTTTTTGGATTTGAACATGGATGGACAGATGGGGTAGTTAGTTTGATCGAGATTTTTTGCAAAGATGGTTTCAGTTTGGAATCACACGAGGGAGAAATGAACTATCGGAAGTCACCATCGTCAAAATGATCCGTCCTGTCAATGTTAATTGTCCGGAAGTAAGTGCACGTGGTCGATGTTGACTTTGAAACTTGGAAAATGATGCGATTTCGGGGCGATCACTAAGTATTTCATCGCTGGTAATTACAGAGTTTCAAAGAAAAAACATGCATAAACAACAAACTGGACAGAAATATAGACTAGATTGCATTCAATGTGATAGTTGTAATAGAGAAAGGCAAGATCAAATTCGATAGAAGGTACAACATGCAATTCAAGAAAAGATACCGCTTATAGAACGACAAAAAATCAAATTTGAAGAGGCCTCTTGACGACGACACCTTTACTTTACTTTGTTAGGGCTGTCGACAATCGTCCAAGTGAGTAATGCGCCCGACTTTTGTTGTTGCTCGAGCTTTGTTAAAAATGGAAGGGATTCTCGTTTGCTCAGCGGTTTTCGCACCTCCAAAAAAGGGGATCATCCGCGCAGTTGCAAAAAATAAAGCACATGTTTTTGGAAACGGGAGGGAGTCTGATTGTTGAGGCCAAAACAGGTGGCCATGATTTGGAAATGGTTTTTTTTGACGAAAATGGTGAACAATTGTTTTTTTAAAAACTTTGTTAACGAAATTTAAACTTTAGTTTTTTTGCAAAAATATTTTAATTACAGATCCGCACCATTATGTAAAGTACAGTATCCCTTTAAGCCCAAACTTCCAAACCACCTCCACATCCGAACGCCCGATTAACAAAAGAATACTATCTATGCCTAACTTTCAACGTATTCAATCACAGATAGACAGCCTTAAGACAGACTCTGGGAGAAAAAAACAGGTCGACGGAACAATAATTTTCGATTTTTTGATATTTGATAGGTACCCATTAGAGATGATCAAGTGCCAAATATGAAGGTCTGGGGTGGCCTTCTGAAGGAGTTATGATTTTTCAAAAAAAGGCTTCTAAGACGACCTAAAAAATAACAACTCGCTTACTTCTACTGATATCGCCATGAAACTGGGGTTCTAACGTCAACTTTTGATGCTGAATCTGATGGTGATAAGCAAATTTCGTTATCACTGATAAGAAAAAAATGTTAATTTTTTGAAAAAAAAAATTTTTTTAGTTTTGCCGGGTGGGATCATTTTATTGCAGAAATTGGTACTACAGTTGATGGAAACAAACATATATTTTTGTTGGAGCATTGGCTGTATGGAACTGTGACCATCCTTATCACCAAAAGTGATGAGTTCAAAAAAAGTTGCTCCGATCGTGAAACCACTTACATATTCGGAACCAGCGTGAAAAATGAGGTTGGAAGGAACGTTAAAAATGTTTTAACCGAACCGTTTGAATTTTGCGGTTTTTATCGTAAAAAGTTTAAAAACCGCGACCGGGAGTCGAACCCCTGCGCGCGCTGCCGAGCGTTCCGAACCCCGATCCCGCGCGCGTGGGTTCGACCCCAGACCGCACTTTTTTTTCTTTTTTCGGTTAAAACTATTAAATTAAAACATTTGAGTAATAAGAATTTTAAGGTTTGTTCCGGACTCATTTTTTACGCTGGTTCCGAATATGTAAGTGGTTTCACGATCGGAGCAACTTTTTTTGAACTCATCACTTTTGGTGATAAGGATGGTCACAGTTCCGTACAGCCAATGCTCCAACAAAAATATATGTTTGTTACCATCAACTGTAGTACCAATTTCTGCAATAAAATGATCCCACCCGGCAAAACTAAAAAAAATTTTTTTTTACAAAAAATTAACATTTTGTTCTTATCAGTGATAACAAAATTTGCTTATCACCATCAGATTCAGCATCAAAAGTTGACGTTAGAACCCCAGTTTCATGGCGATATCAGTAGAAGTAAGCGAGTTGTTATTTTTTAGGTCGTTTTAGAAGCCTTTTTTTGAAAAATCATAACTCCTTCAGAAGGCCACCCCAGACCTTCATATTTGGCACTTGATCATCTCTAATGGATACCTATCAAATATCAAAAAATCGAAAATTATTGTTCCGTCGACTATAACGGGGTCTGTTATTTTCTCCCAGAGTTCGTCTTAAAGAAGATATTTTTTGCAAGCCAAGCCGAAACACAAACAGCATCGCAGACGGGGAATCCGTTTTCAACGATGCTCGCTGACGTGAGAACATTGAATATACCTGATTCCAGTAGACACGATCTGTCTGAGCTATCAATCATGAAATTAATTGATTTTGTTTGTTTATCATTATCACCTAATTGCATCGTAACCCCTGCCTAATCCTAATCCGCACAAACTATGGCGCAGCTGTTTTTTTACATTTTACGTTTTCCTTTCATTTTACACCCTCCATAAAAACTGTCTAATTTAAGACTTCACTTCTATCCCTGATGTTCTCGCAATGTAGCAAAGTAAGTACGCAAATAGTTGCAGGCGGCGTCGGCACAATGACGGTGATGATGAAAGTGTCTTTCTTCCGCCCCCGACACACGCAATTCACGTTTCCAGCAAAGAGCAGACCAGAAAAATGAACGAAAAGCTCGGAAATTTCAAAGTTTCAGTCTTAAAGCATTGAAAAAGGCCTCAAAAAACGAGACCGTAGCCCGCAAAGTTCAATCTTCTTTTGTTAGATTTGCTAAAAGTGAAAAGACAAGCAATTTGTGTCCCAGACAGAAGCATGGCTTCGGCTGCCTGACGGACAAAGGCCAGTAGTCGTGGACCGTCATCGGTGTCTGCGTTCGACTTGTGGCCGTTATTTGCGCTTCCGATTGTTGCAAACCGAGTGCGAATCGGTCGAAGGGCTTACATTGGGGGTGGAAGTTATGAGGGAATGCATAATCTGGGTGATTGGGGGTGTCTTTATGGATTAAGATGGAGATTGAAGCCGATTTTCAAGAAAAAACGTGAAAAATGCGCGAAATTCGGCCAATTTCAGCCTCCTGACAGCTGATACAAAACACATGCATGACAAAGATATAATATCGACACTTCTGAAACAGTCTATCCATGGTTCAACAAGTTTTGAAAGAACAAAAAAGAAGGACAACACGTGTTTGAGTCAATTAGCCCTATGCATGGATGCCTCATCGCCCCCCACTTTTCAACGTATGTACTATCCCTCCGGCGCCGGATGCACTTCGCATTCGGAAACGGATGACCAAAAAATTTAGAACGGATTTGCGATCAGGATTTACTTACGGGAAAAGGGGCAGATACAAAGGGTGAACCCGTAAAAAAGGGCTTTGATCAGAGGACGAAAAAGACGGTAATTGGTAGGGTGGGTTCAATTTGCGATCGATGGGTGCAAAAAAAGAGTGGATCTAGATGGACATCGTTATGACAAAGGTACAAAAACATTTATAAACACAAACTTTGATGTCAAAAGTCGGAAATAAGTCAAACCAACCTCAGATGAACGTCGAGAGGATGAAGACGTTGATTTGGTGTCGATTATCGGTTGACTGTGCACCGATGAGGGTGGAGATGGCTTTGGCGATGGTTTGGAGGGTGGTGGAGATGGCTTGGATGGGGTAAAGATGGGGGTTGATGGTTTGGGTGGGGTCGAAGCTGGGGTTGAGGGCTTGGACGGGATGGAGGAAGCTAATGGGGTGGATGGCTTTGGCGGGGTTGGGGCCGATATGGGTGTAGATGGCTTGGATGGAATTGAAGTTGTGTTCGGAGTTGATGGTTTTGAAAGAATTGGGGTCTTAATCGGTGTAGACGGCTTTGGCGGAGTCGGAATCTTCATTGGAGTGGATGGCTTTGGTGGAGATGCCGTTGTCGGAATCTTTGTCGCTGGTTTTGGTGGTTGTACAGTAGTCTTTTTGACTGGTGGGGCCGCGGTGGTCGGAATTTTGGTCGCTGTCTTCACTGGAGCCTTCTTTAATCCACTAGCAACCCCATTAGTCACTTTCGGCACCGGTGTCGCCGGCACAGCCGGAATAGTCGTCGACTTCGGCGTCGTCGGCAACTTCGTCGGTCTCGACACGATTGATGGTGATCGCGCACTAGAAGTCGACCTACCTTGTCTTGGCAAAGTCGAAGTCGCAGATGGCTGTCTCATTCCAGAATTCACAGGCTTACTAACCACCGGAATCCCGGCCGGTGATGCCCTTCTCGTCGTTACCTCCTTCTTCGAGCTAAAAGATGTCGATTTCGGCACCCCAGCAGCCTTCTTCACCGGGATCGTCGTCGCAGCCTTTGACCCCTTTAAAATCGACGTCGTCGCCTTCACCGGCTCCGGCACGGCCACCACCGGCTTCACCGCCTTGGCTACGGCCCTCGGGCCAGCCGCATCACCACTTCCGAGACTCATCCGTCGAGGCAGGGTCAAATCAGCTCGAGCCGGAAAGTGCGTCTTCTCGGTTATCAGCAAGTCCTGGGCTGTCCACTTGCGCGGCTGAATCGGCGTCTTGAGAATGGTCGCGTAGCCGCCAATCTCGTCAATGTCGATTTCGGTCGTCGTCGACAGCCGCAGCTGCAAATTGCAAATCAATGAAATAAAAAACGACGGGGGAGTTGTTTGAACGTTTACAAGTTAACGCCTGAGGCCCCCTTTTAACACTTTACTTTCACTAACAACTTTAAATGCCGACCGAGAAGTCCTGTCATTGTCCGTGCCACAGGGCATTGACATAAACAAAACTGCTCCCCCTTTTCAGGGGTTGGAATTTAGTTTGAATAAAACGAGGCCATCCGGGGCAAGGATGCGTTTACAACTCGTTTGACGACCCTCATTGCCGTGTTTTGAGCAAAATGGCCTCAGGGGTTAACCCAAAATTGGAAAAACAGTTGGGAACTTGGACGAATTTCGAAGGAATCGTCATTTGATTAGGGGAAATGGGTGTGAAAGTTTGTCAATTCCCCTCAAGGCAGCGTCAAAACAGGAAAAGGACTGGTTACCTGTGTGTTTAGAGGCATCTGACTCCGAGCTCGAGGCTTGTTGATCCGAGCATAGGGGGCATCGCCATCGATACTGGAAGGACTGGAAGGGCGCGGACGGTTTTTGCGTGGGTGGTAGCAGGAGCAGAGAAGTGCCGAAAGGCCCTTTGGCTGATCGGGTTTCGGCGTCGAGGGCATCTAGGTGTGATTTTTGGTGTCAATAAAAGGTAGTTGGATTGGGTTTGGAGCAGAAAAACGTGCTAGGTTGATTCACGGGGTGTTTATTGTGCAACAAAATGCGGTAATGAATGAATCAGGTGGGTATTTGTAACGAGTTATTGGGCGGGGTGCCAGTAATTTACAACTGGTCGTGTTTTGGAAACTTTATTGACGGCGATCGGAAGGAAAACAACAAAAAAGTCTAATTTAACTGTTTGAAACTTGTTTTTATTTCAAAAAAGCCAGCTGATTATTGTAATCGACAGAATTTCTTTCAAAATAAAAACCAAAACGCTCGAAACACAATTTGAAAGGCAAAAAGTTACTTTAGATAAGTACTTTTACACTTAAAAAGAGCAAATTAGTTATCAAACATTCCAAACCAACACCCAGATCGTATCAATCGGCACTGTTGTGGGGTCCGGTCATATTTCCCGAGGCACGTTGTTTGTTCGAAACATGCGCAGGATGGCTGACATCTAGGCCGGCGGCGAGCCATCTTCGAGACCGATGACATTTTTCAATGTTGACGACTGTAGTTAGTTCATTTTGCGACTGTTTGTAATGTGTTCAAGGTGGAGGGCAGCGTGATTGCGTGTCCGACTGGGGCCTCCAGGGCATCCCATCCATCCTCTCGGTCCATGTTTTGTCGGAAGAGACCACCGTCGCCGATGTAACACCGCAATCTTTCGGGAGACGGTTATTTCATTGAACTGATGCGTTTTGGTTTTGAATTTCGGGTTGTGCGGTAATAAGTTTATGTTTGGGGGTCTGATTGGATTACGGTAACGCATGGGTGCGTGGGTGGGCGTGCTGGCAGCCTGGTGGGTTGGTAATGGTAATCTGACACTGTATCAGCGCAATCAGTCAACATTTGGAAATTTTTTTAGTTTTATCAAAGTTTCAATTTCAAAAAAACTTCATTTTCGTCCAAAAAACGCCCCCAATCGACCTTTCAAACCAGTTTCGCAATCCCAACCGGTCAAACCCCACCATTCCGATCCAGTTTGACCCACCTGTCGATATCCTGATGGTCAAGCATCCAAGCTTTTCCCGGATAAAGAAGCGGGCAACATCTCTGGCCACCCTCCTTGTCCCATTTCCTCTCAAAACACACCCATTCCCCCCAAAATCGCCCCTTCTCCTCCATCCAATATCCCAAACATAAACCCCCCAACATGTCTGAACCATAATCCGCATCCGCAACCCCCCAAATTGCTCCAATCAATCCCCAAAGCCCGCTAAATCCACTGGACGCACTTTTTGCCGCGTTGTTTCACAGCAGAGCAGCAGCAAAGTGTGTCTGTCGCGTCGGTCAAACACATTGCACTCTTTAGCGTGCTGAGACATGCGACGTGCGCACTCGACGCGTTTTCGCGAGTTGAGCCGCCTCCCTTTCCGAGCGTCGACGACGAAGCAGTCTTGCTCCCTTCGTCTTCAGCGGCGATGCCACGTGATTTCCGGATCTACCCAGCCATCAGATTTCTATTGCTCCCCATGTCGACACGGAGATTCGCTTCGCGGATGGATGGCGATGTCTGCGCGCTGCGAAGCACCGAACATCTCTGTTTCCAGAATGTTCCATCGCTCTCTTTGCTGTCTTTCTCGCGGCTTCGATCGAGAAAAATCGTTCCTTCCGTTCCACCTTTCGAGACAACGCGTTTTCCTTCCCCTCTGGCGGTCATGCTATCGAGTCTGTGAATGATTGAAATACTTTTTTAGGTTTTTGTCTTGATCCTTTTGGGGGGAATCGATCCATCGTGGTCGGTACCTTTGAGCTTCTCCGCCACAAACAACTTTCATCGTTTGCTTTTTGCTTCGAATAACAACAAATAACCATGACTCGTAAGTTTTTGACTTTTTATGCGTTTGGATGAGAAAAATATATATAAATTTACAGGTGGTAACCAGCGCGATCTTGCCCGTGCCAAGAATGCCAAGAAAATGCAGGATTTGAAGAAGGCCCAGGGTGCCAACGCCAAGGACGGAAACCAGGTTCGTTTTTTCATTTTCAATTTTGAACCCGATCTTGTCCCACACGTGGATTTGAACTCCCGTTGTTCCTGTTTTTCTGGCCTTATCTGACCAAAGTTCCGAACTAATACGCCTCATTTCAGGGTCTCCGTACCGATAAGCGCATGGACCGTGATGCGGAAGCGATGAGGATCAAACAGCAGAAGGCGCTCGAGAAGAAGCAGGCGGAGGAGGCTGCTGCTCAAGCCGCCGGCCAGCCCAAGGTAGTCAAGTTCGATCCCCTGAAGGCGTAATCCCAACTTCCAACATCCATGAAGCTCCCCTTCGATAAAAAGCATTTCTGTCTTCTTCAATACATGCCGCACTCGCACTTTAAGCATGAGTTGCCTTAATTTCACTACTAATGTTTATATATTTATGTCTGCTTAAGAAAGTAAACAATGCAGAGAAACTGTAAAAACAATCTTATCGAATAAAAAGACAATACAAGTACAAATTAGATTAATTGATCGGGGAAAGGGTTACTTTTTGGCAGTAGCCTGTGCTTTGAGATCCTTCATTGCTTGGTAGTAGCCGGTGTGGTAGCCACTCATGTACCAGGAGAGCATCATGTTGTTCGTGATCTCCTTGTCGTCGGTCATGGTGGCGAAAAGCTCCGGCGGCGGTGGCAGGATCGTCGGAACAGGGGCGGTTTCCATCTTGATGGTGGTTGAGGCCACTTCGACGGCTACAGGGGCCGATGGCGCGGCGGGTTCGTCGGCAATGTCCTGGGACTGCTCGACTTCGGGCTCTTCGTCTTGGTATTCGACTTCATCGGGGCTGAAAACACTTTCATTAACAAAGTCATTTATTTTTGAAAGCCAACTCACCCAAAAAGATCCTTCAAATCAACACTGATATCGCCCTCGTCCTCGAAGCCCTCAAATTGAACGACGGCAGTCCGCTCCTTCGGGATAATGCGAATAATCTTGGCCGGGTACCATTGCTCTTCCCAGGGCGCCATGCAGACCTCGCCGACCCTCCACTGAAACAGATTTATATATAAAAATCTTATCCACATTTCATATTACTACTTTTGGAGACGATTATATATAAAAGAACCAAAAAAAAACTCACTTTCCGCCTTCCCGAAGCAGTCTTCGATGAACTCCTATCCGACGATGCAATATTGACTCCTTTGACGCCCTCATCGTACATTTTGATCAGCTCCGAGTCGTCCCAGATCTCGGCATGTGATAGAAGATTGTTAGAACTCATGTCTAAAAAGGAATTTTATATATATATAAGGAGCGTTTTTAAGGGGCATTCGATCGCGCGCGAACACATTCGGACAAAAAGCAAAAAAAAGCCACAATACAGCAGCGGCAAAAGTGTAGCCAAAAGAGGAATAACGACAACATTAAGAATATTAAAAATCGCGGCAAATGGAAAACTTATTCGACGGCACGAATGATAATCGTGACGAAATGCAGATGCGGTTTTGGTTTTTTGAGATGGTCTCTTTCGACAAAAATTGTCCGCTCGGATCCCTGTTTGTTGCGCACGCTTTGCCAACACATGGAAGCTTTTATTATTTTTTGAATTTTTACAGTTGTTACAATTTGGACTCACATTTCTTTTCCTTTTTTAGAAAATTGGTTCAACAATAAAATAATACGATTTTAAAACTATTAACACGTAAGTTATTTTATTATTTTTCCCCAAGTTCCATCAAAAGGTCTAAAACCAAGTAAATTAGACGCCATCAAACTCCAAAATCATGTCTAATATTTATATAAACGCTTAAAATGAATAATTTTGTACAAAATATACAAAGTTGATCCGTTTTGGTGTCATAAAAGCAGAGACGTTTACGAATCGGGGATACACAGTGTTCGGGGCTACTGTACGTGCCATGGCATCGATTTCGGGAAGTGTTTATTCGTTGAAACCCTTGTTGAGCTGGTAAAGCTTGTAGGTGAAGAGGCTGTAGAAGCCGGTCCACGCGGCGTAGGGCGCCAGGAGCCAGGCGGACTTTTCGTCGATCTTCTTGAAGGCCAGCGCCGCCAGGACAGCCGTGCCGAAGACAATGCTCGTGTTGATAGCGAGCTGAAATGGGTCAATGTTAACATTGGGTGTGGTATTGAAAGTGAAAAAAAGGCGAAACGTACCCCCTTGAAACTCTTGTTGTCCAAAAAGGCCGGTGTCGCCGCGACAAAGAGCAGATTGGTGCCATAAAGGCCGAGGGCGACGGCAGTGTCGTGGTTGTCGAAGCCACCGCCCTTACGGTAGATGAGGTAGGACGCGTAGCCGAGATGGGAGAGGGTCAGGGCGTCGATGACCGAGTAGACGATGGGGTGGAAGCTGGCCCAGTCGGGTTTGCGGACGCTCTAGAAAGGCAAAGATGGCATTTGTGACCGTTACAGTACACAAAAAGCATACTTCGAGGAACTTGTTGTACTTGCCACCGGGCTGACTGCTCAACAAACTCGTCAAGCCGATGCCAGCGGGGACAATGCTGGCCAGGGCCGCGTTGCGGGTGTCTTCGGTCGTCCAGAGGATCGTCGCCATTCTGATTTCGAGGTTCTAAACTGACCAAAATGAACTTCAGCTTCAACTCAAACTGAGATAGGTAAAACAACACGACTGAATCCACGACCAAGTTAGCCTCGCAACTAATGTAAAATCCGATCGTCGTTGTTGTTGACAGTGTGGTGCCGCAAGCGGTCGATGAACCAACCTAGTCGAACGGCCGCCCCAAGCACTCGCTCAGCTGAGGCGTGTTTACCACGCGAAGCCAACTCTGCTGACAAAAACAACCCTCTTCCTTGGGGCTACTAGAATGACCGACCAAACACCACTCCCCAAACAACAACATTGTGTTCCTTTGCGCCTCTTTCGAAAGAACTGCCCTTAACTATACACTTGACACTTGTCAATCCATAGCATATCTCAAAACACAACATAATCGTCGGAATTTTATACAGTTCGCCTATAAAGACAGTGAAAAAGTTACAAATTATACAAGAGCACACACCGATAGTCAAATTACATCATCGAGATTGCTTAAAAGAGGTACAGATGGACTTAAAAACACGCAAAATGAGAAACTAAAGTTCAAAAAGGACGTCATGTAGATGTTGTCTTTACAAATCTTTGACACTGTCTAATTGACTGGTTGAAAGAGGAAAGACATTAAAAATCTGCGAATCAAACCAAAACGGACCTTGCCGTGGACGCTGATGATACCGTTGATCTCTTTGATCAGTCTCTTCCCGAATTCAGTCGGTTTCAGCCCGGGGGCAGAGCAATTGGACGTACCCGTAATGGAATAAGTTTGGGAAATGGGATCAATCGTGAACCCGCCAGTACCCATACAACTTGGATTCGATGGGTCGACGCGGGGCCGCCATCCTTCGGGGATAGGACATGTGAGGGTGTGGGTGGTCCCAAGAGTGAAGTCCCCGACACCGATGCCCGGGGTGTAGAAACAGTTGTCAAAGTCGTCGTCAGTCGAAGCCGCAGCAACCCCGAAAACACATATAAGTAGACCAATCACGACGGCACATATAGCCAACAGGGTTTTGACGTGGCAGACGGGCAAGGGTTGGGGCGTGGATTGGCCGAATTCGGGGCGGGGCGAGGGCATGGCATGGACGAATTGACACCGAGCGCCGTAGCGACAGGTGCCACTGCCGGTGAAGTTGCGGCACAGCTCGGTCTTGTATTTGGGGTGGAGCTGGAAGGGGGAATATATATAAAAGAGTGTCAAAAAAGGGTACAGTAATACATTTGAAAAGGCATGACTCACCATTGGCGGCGGATTGAGCTCCTGTTCGCCATGGGCAAACCGGCATTGAGGGCCCCAGGGACAGCCAGTCTCGGGCTTGTACAGATTGCACAGCTTTGTCCGGAACGCGGCATCGCGACGCCGCAGGCGCTGGTACTCCATGCGGTCCTCGTCCGACATGGCTCGCCATTCCTCGATGGTGACACCGTCAGAGTCGTTCTCATCAAATGACGGCATGTCGCGCCTGAAAAGAACACAAGTCAACCGATGTCATCAGAATGCCAAAAACATGACAAAGTTAATCAAAATCGAAAAACTTACAAAGTCGGAGATTGCATAACAACGGCAACACGGAGCAATGGATCGAAAAGAAGATTAGCTGCGAGGCGAGGAGCAGAACGTGTCGAGGCAAACGTCAATGGCCAGCCAGGAAAAATCGCATTGCGGACAACCGAAATGAGGCGGCGCGAGCAAGCGCATCCTCTTCACGTTCGTGCCTCAGCTGATCTCTGAGAGCCTTTTCGGCGGCCTTGCAATCCTCTTTGCCGAACTGTTCCATCTGCTGCTGCTTCAGGTCACCGAATTCGGTTGCCAGCTTGCGATCGGCTTCAGTTATGGCGCGATTGTGGATTTTTGTGATCTTGCCTTCGCCGTTGACGGTAAACTTGAGAGCGCCTTCGATGATGCGGGGGCGGTTCTGAAACAAAACACCTTACAAATGAAATTGTGAGTCAAACCAACCTCTCTCGCAGTGACAAAAGCCGGCAAATACGTGTAAATATCAGAATCAATCGTCTCCAAACCGCATAGAACCACAATGTAGTTATCGTCATCGAATAAGTAGGATCCATTATGGGAAGGGCGGTTGACTTGTATCGGAAATACGTCCTGACCTTCGTCACATGGAGGCCCAGATCGTCGATGCCTCGGGCTTTGTAGCCGTAAATGTCGTCAACGTACTCGACATCGGGGATCATTCGTTCAAAGATGGGTTGGAGAGGGGCTTTCATGAAGGCGGGGACCTGGAATGCAGCTTTTACGAACTTTAGGACCTTTTAAAATAAAAAACAGACTCACCATGCCCTCCAGAATCCAGTCAATAGTCAACAGCGACTCCTTTCTCGGCATGTTTGACTCAGTCGGCGCTTCGACGGAGAATGCTCGTCTGCCGCAGATTGTCGACGGAATCACTGATGGAAGGGGGTGTTCAATCAGTGGAATTTGCGTTCTTCTGGGCCTTGAGAAAGCGGAGGACGCTCTGGAAGCAAGTCGAGTTGAGGTAGAGAGGCTTCGGCGGAGCATTGTGGTATCTGGAATTGGTTTATATCAATCTATTTCAAAGGCACGTCTATAAGTAAACACAATATCGCGTAATATGGCAGGGATACAATTAATGGCACGGCAAGACACGATTTACATGGATTCAATGACTAGTGGTCGGAACTTAAGAGCTTTGAAGCCTCTTTTCGCAGATGCAGTTCCGGGAAAGCGTCGCCAAACTCAACGCTAATGGCAATCTTGTGCTCGTTATCAGTTGGAAAACCTATCAGCTGGGCTGGAACGAGTAGCAAAACAGTGCGAGGGCGAGGTTGCGACTTTGAGGGAACAACAAAATCGCGCGAAAAAGTTTGGAAACAATGAACGATGGTCGCACACATTCTTGGCGGGACCACGTTTGGGGCAACAAAGTGCGCTGTGTACGTTACTTGAAAAAAAACCAAAAATCCGACTTTTTTTTTGTTTATTCCAGTTTCAGATTGGTTCAATAAACTACGCTTTTGTCGTAGATAAGGTTTATCACTAATTTGTTCCAAAAAAAGCAGATACCTACCTGCCGCGCTCCTTTGCGAAAATTACGTATTCACGCATGCGCTTCCCCAAAAACGAGGTGTGTGCTGGGCGAAATCGGGTATGAGTGCGACGCAAACGCATTGCTGCATGCAACCTGTGCGACCCAGCCAGTCGCCCGAGTGCACGCGCGTTTTTTGCACTAGCGCACGTTTCAAATTCCGGAGGCGCATGCGTGAATACGTAATTTTCGCTTGATATCCTAATTGATTTTTGATCAATCGATGCTATCCGATGCAAAAAACGACGACGCTTCCAATGGCATCGTCGGTATTCGGCGATCGCGCCGCGTTAGCGAGATATAGCGTATTGAAAAAAAGCGAAATTCTAAAATCAATAATTTCGGATTTTTTTCAGAAATTTTGAGTACGGCATTTTGTTCGCCATCATAAATAAGCCCCGGAACCAAAATTTTAGTCCTCTACCTTTTTTCCGAAATTAGTTATGGTAGGTCGAAGAAAACGCTTTCAGAAGGCATCAGGGTCTCCCAATAGCTCGCTCCCGCCTGCGAAAGCGGACGGGCGCACAGCTCCTAAAAGCTAATAGCTACTGGTAGCTATTTTGTTTTATGTTAGCTACTGGTAGCTGTTGCTACCTTGAGCTGGGGCAGCCAGCCCAATTTCGACCTTTTTCCGGGCTGCGCTGACGAAAACGTAAAATTTGCATGACCTTTTTACAAGGGAGGCGATCATGAGGGACGCGGTCGACCGCTACCCCGGATAGCTACCTCCGCTGTGCAAAAAAAGACCTTCAGCTGTTAGTAGCTATTTTCCTAACTAAAACGTCTCCGCTGGTGGGAAAGCTGTAGGCTATTTGGGAGACCCTGGAAGGCATAACTCCAGAGGAGGATTTAGACCTTCATACTCCGGTTCGAGACCCTTCCTATATGTACCTACACTTTTGACTCAAAACATTTCAAAGTGTGAAATTACGGTGTCGGCCATCCTGGATCGGCTTGGACTGTCGATTACTTAACCATTTATCGAATGAAGCATCGATTACAATCACGGTTTCAGGCGTCAAACTGCACCTCTCCCCGGTCAAGCCCAAATACGTCGCCCAAGTCTACCTCTTCGTGTCCGGCGAACCCATACCTCCAGGCCTCGACGCATCCTACAACAACATGTCGTGCTTCTATCGCGGCGACCCGGTGCTCCATCCCTTCGCCTTCCGAACCCACACCCACGCCATGGGCCGAGTAGTGTCCGCCTTCGTGAAGAGTGGCGACGAATGGACCCAAATCGGAAAACGTAACCCTCAATGGCCGCAATTGTTCCAGAAAGTTGAAAAGCCGCTTGAAATCAAGAAGAACGACTTCATGTCAGCCATCTGTCGATTCGATTCACACGATAAGAAGGAAGCTGTGCCGATGGGGTCCATGGGATCCAATGAAATGTGCAACTTCTACATGATGTTCTATCGGCTCGCCGATGAACCCGATCCGTTCCCGTATGGCGCCATGTGTGGGGATAATGAAGCCTCGAATGTCGTCGCGAAGGAGTATCCGGCGGAGGGTTTGACGCTGTTGCCGTCGCACCCGGAATGGGAACACGCTGGGCATCAAGCTGGAGCGCCGTTCGGCGTTAAGGACAAATTGGCCTTGCACAAGCTGGGGGGCGTCACTTTTGGCCAGATTTCCGGCATGGCCTTCGACAGCAACGACCAATTGTACGTCTTCCATCGCGGCAGCAAGGTCTGGGGCGCCTACACTTTCGATGCCAACAACCAGTTGACTGATAAGACCCCCGTTTCTGAGAATGCTATTGTCGTCGGGAACCCGAATGGTGATAGTATTGAGTTTGTGAAGAGCTTTGGCGCTGATCTGTAGGTTTACTTTTGACATTCAAGGTTACTGTAACGGCAAACTTTGCAGCTTCTTCATCCCGCATGGCATCTTCGTCGACGACAGCGGCTACGTCTACACCACCGACGTCGGCACGCATCAGGTCATCAAGTGGAAGCTGTCCGGAACCGCGCTATCAGCCGTCCTGACCCTCGGCGAGCGGTTTGTCCCAGGTCCAGATGAAGGCCACTTCTGCAAGCCCGCCGGCGTCGCTGTCAGTCGCCACGATGGAAGCATTTTCGTCGCCGATGGGTACTGTAACAACCGTGTCCTCCACTTTTCCAAATCCGGCCGTCTGCTCCACAACTGGGGCACCGCTTCGACGGCAGCAAGTCGTGAAGTGTCTAGACTGACCCTCGGCGCCTTCAACCTCCCCCACGGCATCAGTCTCGACGATGAACACGAACGAATGTACGTCGCTGACCGTGAGAATGGTCGTGTCCAGGTGTTTGACTACGCCGGAAATGCGCTTTCTGCCATTGGCGATCCGCGATTCTTCGGCAATGTTTACTCTGTTGATTATTGTCCAGGTTAGTGATCGCCTTATTTGAGCATTTTGGACTCTTTCTTTCCAGGTCATGGCCTCTTCTTCGTCCCCGGCATGCCAACATCGGAAGAAACCGAATTGAACGTCTACACCGTCCCGCTCGGATCCTCCAACTTCCAATACGCGTTCCGACCGACCCAGGCCGACTTCAAACGGCCACACATTGTCCGTGCTCGCAACCAGAGCATCTTCGTCGGCGAAATCTCCGATGGCGGCGGACTTTTGTGGCAGTTTGACATGTTCGAGGAAGCCGGTCGCGGTAAGAAGGCTATGCACATGGGCGGCACTGCCGTGGAATACTCCGAAAGCAGCTCCTCAATCAGTAGTGGTGGCTCATCGACCCAATCGACATTTGTGGTAATTCTTATTGTTGGTTTGGCGGTAGGCATGGCTTTACTGTATTACATGCGCAGGCACCGAGTTACCGTCAACAGCCGTACGCCCCATACGCTTCTGGACCGAGCTGTAAGTGCTTTTTTCATACTTTTTAGTCAATTTCTACTTCAAAATGACAATTTCAGGGGTTCAAGCCACTGCGTACCGACGATCTGGACGATGACGACGACAGCGACGACGATTTGGCCATCCAGGCTTCAAATCTTAAATAAGTTAACCATTACTTCTGCCAATTCGACAGATTAATGGCACTTTAGTCTAGCTTACCCGTCCTTTTACCCTTTAAAATGGTCCTTTACCTCTTACTTACCACCCTTAACCAACTTAAGACGGCGTTCGCGAGAAAATCGCAACCCCCTACCAAAATGATGACCCCTCAAAAAATTTTTATTTTACAAATCGATAGAGGCACCCAGGTAGGCCCCAGATCTAAAATATTAGGGTCTGAAGCCGCTTCTGAAGGAAGTTATGAATCTCCAAAAATTGACTTCAAAAACTGACAAAATGCGCATAACTTGGTTGTCCGTAGACTTAAAAACTTAAATCTGCGGTTCCAGAGTCAACTTTTGATGCTGAATCCGAATTTGTCATCAAAATATTGATATCATCAAAATTTTATACCACTTATGATTTTAGTCGAAAATGAACTTTTTTCTCTCTAGCTTCCGCGGACTTTTGTTTACAGAAAACAATGCCCCTATGGTAGTTTACATATAAAAAATTTTTAAATCCCGGATTCCGTCTTGAGACGGTGACCATTGTCACCGTCAAACGTGATGACAAAAATTCATGTTCATCTGATCACAATGCGAGTGGCATATTTGGAATCAGCATAAAAAATGATGATTTTTCCGCTTTAAAAAAATTTTTTTGCATTAAGTTAAAATAAATTGGGTTTTATTCGAAAAAAGGAAAAAAGTGCAGGTACGGGTCGAACCCACCTGCGCGTACAAAGCGAGCGCCTTACACCCCTACACCATGACTGCGGTCGCCGGCGCAAACCCAATCCGTACACAGCATAGGGCAAAACCCAATATTTTTGAATTAAATAAAAAATAACGTTGAAAATATAAAAAGTATACAAATCCGCATCATTTTTTATGCTGATTCCAAATATGCCACTCGCATCGTGATAAGATGAACATGAATTTTTGTCATCACGTTTGACGGTGATAATGGTCACCGTCTCAAGACGGAATCCGGGATTTTAAATTTTTTTATATGTAAACTACCATAGGGGCATTGTTTTCTGTAAACAAAAGTCCGCGGAAGCTAGAGAGAAAAAAGTTCATTTTCGACTAAAATCATAAGTGGTATAAAATTTTAATGATATCAACTTTTTGATGACATAATCGGATTCAGCATCAAAAGTTGACTCTGGAACCGCAGTTTCATCCTATTACGTCCACATGGAACCAAGTTATCCTAGTTTTAACGGTTTCTGAAGTCAATTTTTAGAGACTCATTACTTCCTTCAGAAGCGGCTTCAGACCCTAATATTTTAGATCTGGGGCCTACCTGGATGCCTCTATCGATTTGTGAAATAAAATTTTTTTGAGGGGTCGACGACCTGTTATTTTCTCGCAAACGCCGTCTTAACAGCCACCAAACCTCTGTTCTATACTTCCCATGTCTGTTGCGTGTAACTTCTTTCCTTCTAGTTATCATTTTACCACGGTTGTGAAGCTTCTCTTTCCTAACTTATATCATTAGCCAAATCAGCACAGAACGTGCAAAACATAATCAGATTACTGTATTTAATCCCTGTTACCTAACCACTAACCCATGTTTAATAATTACTAACCACTGTACTAACAGTAGTCTTCACGCCATTCTAATTATTCCAAATCAGCCCAATGGGTTGCGTATTTATCACCCTTTTGTTGCATTGAAAACTTGGTGCATTTGAAAACCTGATCCTCTATTATCCAGAGATATTATTTCAGAAGTTTGTTGATGAGAGAGTTAATAAAGAACATTCTATTTCAAGTTATCGTATTTTGGCGACTCTGAGATATCGGCAACGAGGAAGTGTAAAAGATAGATGTTGTCATCCATAAAGCTTCTTGGAAATTTTTTGATGCTTCCGCTTTTTGTCATTGTTAACATAGACGTTTTTTAGCGACTTCCCGGCATGCTTTATCGGAGCAACACATGTAGGTACCACTGTCGCGCAGACGCGGTTGACTCTCAGGGTGTCATCCGCCAACGGCGCGGCAAGCCATTTCATTTTATCGTCGCAGACAAGAGGATTGCCTTCCAAAAGCAAATGATAATCAGTCGTGCCAACTAAAAATTTAGTAACCATAATTGTTATGTTAAAACTAAACTTACATAGTTGATTGAACATCATATCCATTCCATCAAGTCCGATAATGTTCGAAACTGTAGTCAAATTGTTGTTTCTCAAATCAATAAGCTCAGGAGGACTCCAACTAAACGAGTTTCTGTTCAGCGTTTGTAATCTGTTGTCGTTTAAAAAAAGTTCGTTTAAAGCCGGTGAGCTTGATACAAAATCTTTGGGCAGCGTCTTAATTTTGTTATTTTGTAAATCCAAACGCAAAATAACGCCCGCTTTAGCAAACCACTCCGAAGATAAATTTGTGAGCTGATTATGCGCCAAACTCAAGTTAAATATTTTTGGCATGTTGTGGAAAACGTCATCATCCAGTTTCTTCAGCTTGTTGTTGCTTAAATCCAGTATGTTAACCGCTTCCAAACCTTTCATCATATCAGATGATAAATATTCCAAGTTGTTTAATGTCAAAGTTAGAATCGATAAATTCTTTAACGGCGCAAATATGTCTGATGGCAGTTCGTTTAGCTGATTTCCATTTAAACTGAGTCCGGTGAGTTGCTTCAGAGGTTCGAACATTCCAGGCGTCAACTTAGTAAGGTTGTTGTTTCCAAGAGCTAATATACTTATATTAACATTTGCAAAAGCGTCTGTTGCGATGCGTCTTATTTGATTGTTATCCAAATGAAGAGTTTCAATATTTTTAAGGCCGAGAAAAGTTGAGTTGGTGATTTCCGTCAAGTTATTATCATTTAGATACAGACTTTCCAAGTTAAAGCTGGTTTCGTTTTCTGAAGAAGCATTTCTTTGAAAACTGCCTTCAGGAATGTGACTGATCTGAAAATACTGAGTGAAATTAGTTCGGACATGTTTTACGCACAACATGACATTACCTTGTTGTTTGACAATACAAGTTTACGCAAAGTTGTCAGTTGGCCAATCATGGGGAGTTTAATCATTTTGTTATTAGTTAAATGTAATGTCGTTACACTGTTAACACTTTCAAATGCGTCGTCGTCAATCTCTTCAATTCCACAACCGACAATCTTTAAAGTTGACACAGTCATGTTCGGTAATTGTTTGAGCTGCGGAATTTGAGGGTTACAGTCTTTGATACTTAATTCCAATACACTTTTATCGCGACAGAATTCCGTAACTTTTGTAAAATTGCTGCCAATACATTGGACGTATTCTATTTGAGCGTCTTCTGATGATTGAGAAGGTTCTTCCATGACACAGCCATTTGGGAAGGCTACTGATTGATGTAGTAAAAATGAAGAAACTAGTAAAAGTAACTTTTTCATGTTGGTTTATTTAAACTGTTGGGGCAGAAAAACTATGTAGCAATATGAGATAAAACTGAAACGTTGACGTTAGCGAAAATAGGAACTTCTTTGCGGGTTCCTGGTGTGTTCGGATTAAACGAAAGATAAAGGTCAAGGTGATTCGGAGGTAAACTTGTTTACTTAGGATCTTCGTCGGTTAGTTTTGCGAAGGAGGCGGACTTTTGTCTTGTTTTTACGTGTCTTGTTGTTTGATTATAACGGACTTGCACAACAGCAGTTTTAAGGTGAAGCGGACGCGGAAATGGTTCGCTTGAAGCCGGCGCGGCACATAGAACCTTGATATTTTTAAGAGACATGCTCATGGGTACCGAGATACAAAATTCTGAGTTTCGGCTATGCTGAAAAAACCGAGGAACCTTGTGACATTCAAAATTTCATAATTGTTTTTTTTCGCTCAAAGTTGTTGACCATGCACGGGTAGCCGAAACTCAGAATTTTGTATCTCGGTACCCATGAGCATGTCTCTTAAAAATATCAAGGTTCTATGTGCCGCGCCGGCTTCAAGCGAACCATTTCCGCGTCCGCTTCACCTTAAAACTGCTGTTGTGCAAGTCCGTTATAATCAAACAACAAGACACGTAAAAACAAGACAAAAGTCCGCCTCCTTCGCAAAACTAACCGACGAAGATCCTAAGTAAACAAGTTTACCTCCGAATCACCTTGACCTTTATCTTTCGTTTAATCCGAACACACCAGGAACCCGCAAAGAAGTTCCTATTTTCGCTAACGTCAACGTTTCAGTTTTATCTCATATTGCTACATAGTTTTTCTGCCCCAACAGTTTAAATAAACCAACATGAAAAAGTTACTTTTACTAGTTTCTTCATTTTTACTACATCAATCAGTAGCCTTCCCAAATGGCTGTGTCATGGAAGAACCTTCTCAATCATCAGAAGACGCTCAAATAGAATACGTCCAATGTATTGGCAGCAATTTTACAAAAGTTACGGAATTCTGTCGCGATAAAAGTGTATTGGAATTAAGTATCAAAGACTGTAACCCTCAAATTCCGCAGCTCAAACAATTACCGAACATGACTGTGTCAACTTTAAAGATTGTCGGTTGTGGAATTGAAGAGATTGACGACGACGCATTTGAAAGTGTTAACAGTGTAACGACATTACATTTAACTAATAACAAAATGATTAAACTCCCCATGATTGGCCAACTGACAACTTTGCGTAAACTTGTATTGTCAAACAACAAGGTAATGTCATGTTGTGCGTAAAACATGTCCGAACTAATTTCACTCAGTATTTTCAGATCAGTCACATTCCTGAAGGCAGTTTTCAAAGAAATGCTTCTTCAGAAAACGAAACCAGCTTTAACTTGGAAAGTCTGTATCTAAATGATAATAACTTGACGGAAATCACCAACTCAACTTTTCTCGGCCTTAAAAATATTGAAACTCTTCATTTGGATAACAATCAAATAAGACGCATCGCAACAGACGCTTTTGCAAATGTTAATATAAGTATATTAGCTCTTGGAAACAACAACCTTACTAAGTTGACGCCTGGAATGTTCGAACCTCTGAAGCAACTCACCGGACTCAGTTTAAATGGAAATCAGCTAAACGAACTGCCATCAGACATATTTGCGCCGTTAAAGAATTTATCGATTCTAACTTTGACATTAAACAACTTGGAATATTTATCATCTGATATGATGAAAGGTTTGGAAGCGGTTAACATACTGGATTTAAGCAACAACAAGCTGAAGAAACTGGATGATGACGTTTTCCACAACATGCCAAAAATATTTAACTTGAGTTTGGCGCATAATCAGCTCACAAATTTATCTTCGGAGTGGTTTGCTAAAGCGGGCGTTATTTTGCGTTTGGATTTACAAAATAACAAAATTAAGACGCTGCCCAAAGATTTTGTATCAAGCTCACCGGCTTTAAACGAACTTTTTTTAAACGACAACAGATTACAAACGCTGAACAGAAACTCGTTTAGTTGGAGTCCTCCTGAGCTTATTGATTTGAGAAACAACAATTTGACTACAGTTTCGAACATTATCGGACTTGATGGAATGGATATGATGTTCAATCAACTATGTAAGTTTAGTTTTAACATAACAATTATGGTTACTAAATTTTTAGTTGGCACGACTGATTATCATTTGCTTTTGGAAGGCAATCCTCTTGTCTGCGACGATAAAATGAAATGGCTTGCCGCGCCGTTGGCGGATGACACCCTGAGAGTCAACCGCGTCTGCGCGACAGTGGTACCTACATGTGTTGCTCCGATAAAGCATGCCGGGAAGTCGCTAAAAAACGTCTATGTTAACAATGACAAAAAGCGGAAGCATCAAAAAATTTCCAAGAAGCTTTATGGATGACAACATCTATCTTTTACACTTCCTCGTTGCCGATATCTCAGAGTCGCCAAAATACGATAACTTGAAATAGAATGTTCTTTATTAACTCTCTCATCAACAAACTTCTGAAATAATATCTCTGGATAATAGAGGATCAGGTTTTCAAATGCACCAAGTTTTCAATGCAACAAAAGGGTGATAAATACGCAACCCATTGGGCTGATTTGGAATAATTAGAATGGCGTGAAGACTACTGTTAGTACAGTGGTTAGTAATTATTAAACATGGGTTAGTGGTTAGGTAACAGGGATTAAATACAGTAATCTGATTATGTTTTGCACGTTCTGTGCTGATTTGGCTAATGATATAAGTTAGGAAAGAGAAGCTTCACAACCGTGGTAAAATGATAACTAGAAGGAAAGAAGTTACACGCAACAGACATGGGAAGTATAGAACAGAGGTTTGGTGGCTGTTAAGACGGCGTTTGCGAGAAAATAACAGGTCGTCGACCCCTCAAAAAAATTTTATTTCACAAATCGATAGAGGCATCCAGGTAGGCCCCAGATCTAAAATATTAGGGTCTGAAGCCGCTTCTGAAGGAAGTAATGAGTCTCTAAAAATTGACTTCAGAAACCGTTAAAACTAGGATAACTTGGTTCCATGTGGACGTAATAGGATGAAACTGCGGTTCCAGAGTCAACTTTTGATGCTGAATCCGATTATGTCATCAAAAAGTTGATATCATTAAAATTTTATACCACTTATGATTTTAGTCGAAAATGAACTTTTTTCTCTCTAGCTTCCGCGGACTTTTGTTTACAGAAAACAATGCCCCTATGGTAGTTTACATATAAAAAAATTTAAAATCCCGGATTCCGTCTTGAGACGGTGACCATTATCACCGTCAAACGTGATGACAAAAATTCATGTTCATCTTATCACGATGCGAGTGGCATATTTGGAATCAGCATAAAAAATGATGCGGATTTGTATACTTTTTATATTTTCAACGTTATTTTTTATTTAATTCAAAAATATTGGGTTTTGCCCTATGCTGTGTACGGATTGGGTTTGCGCCGGCGACCGCAGTCATGGTGTAGGGGTGTAAGGCGCTCGCTTTGTACGCGCAGGTGGGTTCGACCCGTACCTGCACTTTTTTCCTTTTTTCGAATAAAACCCAATTTATTTTAACTTAATGCAAAAAAATTTTTTTAAAGCGGAAAAATCATCATTTTTTATGCTGATTCCAAATATGCCACTCGCATTGTGATCAGATGAACATGAATTTTTGTCATCACGTTTGACGGTGACAATGGTCACCGTCTCAAGACGGAATCCGGGATTTAAAAATTTTTTATATGTAAACTACCATAGGGGCATTGTTTTCTGTAAACAAAAGTCCGCGGAAGCTAGAGAGAAAAAAGTTCATTTTCGACTAAAATCATAAGTGGTATAAAATTTTGATGATATCAATATTTTGATGACAAATTCGGATTCAGCATCAAAAGTTGACTCTGGAACCGCAGATTTAAGTTTTTAAGTCTACGGACAACCAAGTTATGCGCATTTTGTCAGTTTTTGAAGTCAATTTTTGGAGATTCATAACTTCCTTCAGAAGCGGCTTCAGACCCTAATATTTTAGATCTGGGGCCTACCTGGGTGCCTCTATCGATTTGTAAAATAAAAATTTTTTGAGGGGTCATCATTTTGGTAGGGGGTTGCGATTTTCTCGCGAACGCCGTCTTAAGTTGGTTAAGGGTGGTAAGTAAGAGGTAAAGGACCATTTTAAAGGGTAAAAGGACGGGTAAGCTAGACTAAAGTGCCATTAATCTGTCGAATTGGCAGAAGTAATGGTTAACTTATTTAAGATTTGAAGCCTGGATGGCCAAATCGTCGTCGCTGTCGTCGTCATCGTCCAGATCGTCGGTACGCAGTGGCTTGAACCCCTGAAATTGTCATTTTGAAGTAGAAATTGACTAAAAAGTATGAAAAAAGCACTTACAGCTCGGTCCAGAAGCGTATGGGGCGTACGGCTGTTGACGGTAACTCGGTGCCTGCGCATGTAATACAGTAAAGCCATGCCTACCGCCAAACCAACAATAAGAATTACCACAAATGTCGATTGGGTCGATGAGCCACCACTACTGATTGAGGAGCTGCTTTCGGAGTATTCCACGGCAGTGCCGCCCATGTGCATAGCCTTCTTACCGCGACCGGCTTCCTCGAACATGTCAAACTGCCACAAAAGTCCGCCGCCATCGGAGATTTCGCCGACGAAGATGCTCTGGTTGCGAGCACGGACAATGTGTGGCCGTTTGAAGTCGGCCTGGGTCGGTCGGAACGCGTATTGGAAGTTGGAGGATCCGAGCGGGACGGTGTAGACGTTCAATTCGGTTTCTTCCGATGTTGGCATGCCGGGGACGAAGAAGAGGCCATGACCTGGAAAGAAAGAGTCCAAAATGCTCAAATAAGGCGATCACTAACCTGGACAATAATCAACAGAGTAAACATTGCCGAAGAATCGCGGATCGCCAATGGCAGAAAGCGCATTTCCGGCGTAGTCAAACACCTGGACACGACCATTCTCACGGTCAGCGACGTACATTCGTTCGTGTTCATCGTCGAGACTGATGCCGTGGGGGAGGTTGAAGGCGCCGAGGGTCAGTCTAGACACTTCACGACTTGCTGCCGTCGAAGCGGTGCCCCAGTTGTGGAGCAGACGGCCGGATTTGGAAAAGTGGAGGACACGGTTGTTACAGTACCCATCGGCGACGAAAATGCTTCCATCGTGGCGACTGACAGCGACGCCGGCGGGCTTGCAGAAGTGGCCTTCATCTGGACCTGGGACAAACCGCTCGCCGAGGGTCAGGACGGCTGATAGCGCGGTTCCGGACAGCTTCCACTTGATGACCTGATGCGTGCCGACGTCGGTGGTGTAGACGTAGCCGCTGTCGTCGACGAAGATGCCATGCGGGATGAAGAAGCTGCAAAGTTTGCCGTTACAGTAACCTTGAATGTCAAAAGTAAACCTACAGATCAGCGCCAAAGCTCTTCACAAACTCAATACTATCACCATTCGGGTTCCCGACGACAATAGCATTCTCAGAAACGGGGGTCTTATCAGTCAACTGGTTGTTGGCATCGAAAGTGTAGGCGCCCCAGACCTTGCTGCCGCGATGGAAGACGTACAATTGGTCGTTGCTGTCGAAGGCCATGCCGGAAATCTGGCCAAAAGTGACGCCCCCCAGCTTGTGCAAGGCCAATTTGTCCTTAACGCCGAACGGCGCTCCAGCTTGATGCCCAGCGTGTTCCCATTCCGGGTGCGACGGCAACAGCGTCAAACCCTCCGCCGGATACTCCTTCGCGACGACATTCGAGGCTTCATTATCCCCACACATGGCGCCATACGGGAACGGATCGGGTTCATCGGCGAGCCGATAGAACATCATGTAGAAGTTGCACATTTCATTGGATCCCATGGACCCCATCGGCACAGCTTCCTTCTTATCGTGTGAATCGAATCGACAGATGGCTGACATGAAGTCGTTCTTCTTGATTTCAAGCGGCTTTTCAACTTTCTGGAACAATTGCGGCCATTGAGGGTTACGTTTTCCGATTTGGGTCCATTCGTCGCCACTCTTCACGAAGGCGGACACTACTCGGCCCATGGCGTGGGTGTGGGTTCGGAAGGCGAAGGGATGGAGCACCGGGTCGCCGCGATAGAAGCACGACATGTTGTTGTAGGATGCGTCGAGGCCTGGAGGTATGGGTTCGCCGGACACGAAGAGGTAGACTTGGGCGACGTATTTGGGCTTGACCGGGGAGAGGTGCAGTTTGACGCCTGAAAGCGGGATTTTATTGACCAAATTGGCCGAATAGACGGCCTGACTCACACCTCGCCGCGACAACTAACACGATACACCCTAAAGGTTCGATTTTCAAACACCTGCTTGAACAATCGACGGACCTCGGGGTGTGATTGCGCTTTGACAGCCTGACAAACGCGTTCATCCCCTGAGGGTTGGCCAGATTCCTTGGGGCTACTAGAATGACCGACCAAACACCACTCCCCAAACAACAACATTGTGTTCCTTTGCGCCTCTTTCGAAAGATCTGCCCTTAACTATACACTTGTCAATCCATAGCATACCTCAAAACACAACATTATCGTCGGAATTTTATACAGTTCGCTTAAAAAGTGAAAAAGTTACAAATTATACAAGGGCACACACCGATAGTCAAATTACATCATCGAGATTGCTTAAAAGAGGTACAGATGGACTTCAAAACACGCAAAATGAGAAACTAAAGTTCAAAAAGGACGTCATGTGGATGTTGTCTTTACAAATCCTTGTCGACACGGTTCAACTGGTGGAGCTTGTAGGCCAGGAAGCCGTAGAAGACGGTCCATGCGGCGTAGGGCGCGACGAGCCAGCCGGCCTTCTCGTCAATCTGGTGGAAGGCCACGGCTGTTGCGATCGCAGTGCCGAGGACGACGGTCGTGTTGCAGAGGAGCTGAAATGGCATCCTTAGGACCGTAAATAAAGGCATAAAGTCAGAAACTTACGCCTTTGTAGTTCTTCTTCTGGATCAAGGGAATGGTCGCCGCCGCAAAGATGAGATTCGTGCCATACAGCGTCAAAGCGACGGTCGTGTCAGTGTAGTCGAAGCCGCCACCATTCTTGAAGACGAGATACGAGGCATAGCCGAGGGGCGACAGAGTGAGCGCGTCGATGGCGCTGTAGAGGGCTGGGTGTTGGTCGGCCCAGTTTGGCTTGATCGAGCCCTGCAATCAAAATGCACGTAAAAGTCAGTCAAAACAGGCTTTTTCATCGATAAAAAGGTAAACAAAACAGCCTCCGACTACAAAGAACGCATAAAAACCAAAACAAACCTCCAAAAACTGCTGATAGTTACCGCCCGGACGGCTCGCGATCAAACTAGCGACGCCCAAGGCGCCAGGGGCGATCGTGGCCAGAAGGGCATTACGGGTATCAAACGCGGTCCAGATGTACGGCATTTTGTGTGGAAGAGCAATGTGTTGATCGAAGGCGACTTCGCGAAGGTACGCTGCAAAGATAGAAGGTCAAAACTGGTAACTTTCGATAGAAAAGAGCCTCCAAAGTCGATGTCTCGCCGCCCAGTAAGGGTTAGACTACATCAATCACACCAAACCCAACAGAAACGAACGTTCTTATCGTAAATTCAAAAAACGTGCAAAAAGACAACCAAATTTAGCTCCAAAAAGTATACCTGGCTGAACGGGCTGTTGAGTATCCATGGCTGGTTTAAAGAAATCCAACAAACGTTGAAAAGATGACACAAGAAAGATGGTGATGTTGGGTTGAACTGTCTAGTCTATGGATTCTCAACGAGTGCCCTAGCCAGGGTTGTTTTGAAATCAATGAGGGCGGGGCCAAAGAAGGCTGGCTGTTGTTGTTTGGTGCTTTAGGGATGGATGGGGCAAAAAACAAGGGCCGTGCAAGGCCGCGTGGTTGTGCGCTTCGAAAAACAGAGGGCCGACGTTCATGGAGGCTTCAAACCGGATGCCTGGCCCGAAGGGAACATCGATAAACCGACTGGCCGCTGGCAGGGTTGAAAAAAAGCGCAACAAAGCCGACAAAATGTTGTTTTTGCGTAAAAAGGATGATTTCAAAGGCTAAAGAGCGTCCAAAACTGTGCAAAACCCACTTTGTCGTCGACGCTGCAGTACGTTTAGGGGCATTGGGGACCTGGGAGTTGATTGAGACGGGATAGAAGGATGAGAAACGTGAATTTGAACCGGAAAGGGACGTGAAAGAAGCGTAAACAAAGCAGTTTCAGCCGCGTCCGAAAGTGCAACAACAAAGTCTTGGCAAAGTGCGACATCATCGGTCTCGATCGTGATGGGACCAGCCCGGTGGGCAACGCTGATCGGACTTTGCTTCTCCTTCTCGAAAAGCCCTCAAGCAATCGCACTTTGAAAGCCCTCTGGCGTCTTTGCAGTGCGTCGTCTTGATGTTGAAGTTGTTCCCGATGGTTTGTTTACGAAAAATATATATAAAATACTTCATTTTAACGACTTATTTCCAGATGTCGCGCCTCTACGGCAAACCGCGAACAATCTCGACGATTTCGACACTCCCAGACCTCCAATCCCACTGCTCCAAAGCCCTAACCCATGAAGTTCCTGAGCGGTTGAATATGGAAACCCATGCCATCGTCGAAGGGTACAGCCAGCTCGCCGCCGCCGATCGACATGCGTTCATTTCCTACTTGGCGACGAAGCACGCCATCGACCACGAATCCCTCAAAAACGCGATTGCCAAGTATCAACGGAACGAAAACGCATTCACAGATGTCCATGCCAGCTCGGCCCCGGATTATCAGCGCCTGTTTCAAAGCATCGGCAATCTCGAGGGCGGCGTGAAGTTCGTCTGCGATTTTCGGCGCGACGTCTTGGATGCCATCAAAAAGGCCAAGCCAGAAGCGACGATATCCCTGAGAAAACTCGATGCCACTCTGAAACAGCTTCTAACATTGTGGTTCTGCTTGAGCAACCTGACATTGACCCGAGTGACCTGGGAAACGCCGGCGGATATATTGCAGAAGATCGCGGCCAAGGAAGCCGTCCACCCCATCGCAGGGCTCCTCGACATGAAGCGTCGTCTCGGCCCTGGGCGTCGATGCTTCGTCTTCATGCACACCGCTATGCCGAGGGAGCCGTTGGTCATTGTCTACGTCGCTCTGACGAAGGGAATTGCCTCCAGCGTTCAAAAGATTGTCAAAGACGACGAATTGCCATCAAACATCGAAGAGGAAGTCGATTCCGCTATATATTACTCCATCTCATCCACCCAGCCGGGGCTTAAGTCCATCGATCTCGGCAATCTGATGATCAAGAACGTCGCTGCCGAGCTGATGCGCGAAAACCCGAGAATCACGACTCATTCGACGCTTTCGCCGATCCCTGGCTTCCGGAATTGGCTCCTGCGATCTTTGAAAGATCGAAGCGAGTTTGGTTCCATCTTGGACGACTTTTCGAAGAAGTATCTTGCGGAGAATCATCCGGATCTGGTCGAGAATGCGGAAACCAAGCTGACTGAGATCATTGAATCGAAGTCGATGTCAAACTACGCCAAGATCGAACCCCTCTTGCTCCATTTCGCGGCACTTCACCTCGCCAAAGCCAAGAATTCTCATGGATTCGCTCTGAACCCTGTGGCCAACTTCCATCTTCGCAATGGCGCCGAAATCTATCGCCTCAACTTTGCCGGAAACGTCTCAGCCAGGGGCGTCGAACAAGCATGTGGACTCATGGTCAACTATCGTTACGTCATGGAAAACGTGAGCCGTAACAACATTGCCTACATCCGTGAGCATAAGATTGCTGTCAGCGATGAGTTTGCCAATACTTTTGCCGAGCTGAATCTGCGAAAAGAGGCTTCAAAGCTCTGAAATTCCAACCACTAGCCATTGAATCCATGTAAATCGTGTCTTGCCGTGCCATTAATTGTATATCCCTGCCATATTACGCGATATTGTGTTTACTTATAGACGTGCCTTTGAAATAGATTGATATAAACCAATTCCAGATACCACAATGCTCCGCCGAAGCCTCTCTACCTCAACTCGACTTGCTTCCAGAGCGTCCTCCGCTTTCTCAAGGCCCAGAAGAACGCAAATTCCACTGATTGAACACCCCCTTCCATCAGTGATTCCGTCGACAATCTGCGGCAGACGAGCATTCTCCGTCGAAGCGCCGACTGAGTCAAACATGCCGAGAAAGGAGTCGCTGTTGACTATTGACTGGATTCTGGAGGGCATGGTGAGTCTGATTTCCATTTGAAAAGGCCCTAAAGTTCGTAAAAGGGCTGTTCCAGGTCCCCGCATTCATGAAAGCCCCTCTCCAACCCATCTTCGAACGAATGATCCCTGAAGTCGAATACGTCGACGACATTTACGGTTACAAAGCCCGAGGCATCGATGATCTGGGCCTCCATGTGACGAAGGTCAGGACGTATTTCCGATACAAGTCGCCGTACAATCGCCCTTCCCACAATGGATCCTACTTGTTCGATGACGATAACTATATTGTTGTTCTTTGGGGTTTGGAGACGATTGATTCTGATATTTACACGTATTTGCCGGCTTTTGTCACTGGGCGAGAGGTTGGTTTGACTTCTGAAGTCATAAATAGAGTGTTCGTTTCCAGAACCGCCCACGCATCATCGAAGGCGCTCTCAAATTCACAGTGAACGGCGAAGGCAAGATCACAAAGATCCACAATCGCGCCATAACAGAAGCCGATCGCAAACTGGCAGCCGAATTCGGTGATCTGAAGCAGCAGCAGACGGAGCAGTTCGACAAGGAGGATCGCAAGGCCGCCGAAAAGGCCCTCAAAGACCAGCTGGAGCAGGAACGTGAAGAGGATGCGCGAGCACGGCCATGAATTTAGGCGATTACAGTAGGATCTGATAGTTTTGAAGGTTGAAATGACGTGTATTGACATCATATTTGTGCGAATAAATGACTTTTTGTGGATGTTTTGTTAGACTTTGGGTGTCTACCGGATCAAATCCGAGTTGCTTTTATGCTTACTTTTGACATTTTTCTTATTTGAAGGCGGTGTTTTTGAACTTTGATAAGTTTCAGCTATGCTGGCCAGGCTGAGATTGGACACGACGCTAAGACCGCGTTGTTCGTCACTCTGTGGTGTCAAAAACCTGCGATTCTTCGCGTCTGAAGGCGATGCAGGCAGCAACAACAACTCTTCCGGCGATGATGGCAGTGATCGGCCGCAGATGTACCATTTACAGCATATTCAGAAGAGACTCGAGTATACTGTAGGTTTTTTGACACTTTTAAAGTCAAAAACTTTCAAATTCCAGGTACCCTTCATGTTTCGAGGCCGCATGGATTGGACCTTCTACCATCCCCAAGTCGTCTGCACTGACCACATCTTTAACCTCGAAAAACGCGGCCTCCATGACCTGATGTACCACATTGGCATGATCAGTGTCCTCGGGCAATGGTGCTTCCCGTACATCCGCATGGAAGCCCTTTCCATCACGCCGATCCTCGAAGATGGAAGTGTTCGATTACGTTGGCGAGTGCCGTACCTGACCTGGATGCAGGCCCTCAACTGGAAGAATTTCAATGCTGAATATCGCGAGAAAAATGTAAATCCGTACTTTTTCAACACTTTTTTCTTACAAAGTGCCCATTTCAGGCCAAATGGTTTGACGGCTACTCGATATTCTACGCCGATGGCAATGGCTTCGTCACGAAGGTAACGATCCAAAAAATGATGCCAGATGACAGCTTCATGCAGCAACAAACCAAAAAGCTTGGTGAGAAGATTGGAGCGCTGAATTCCGGGGCCCCAGCCGCCAATTTTGTCCCCGTGAAACGTCAGGATGACCGACGTGACGACCGTAAGGATGGCAAATAAGCTTATTTTAGGTTGAGCTTTATCTTTTTGATTATAGGATTAGCTTAAATGATAGGGTATTCGTATTTTATGAGTTTTCTGCCATTTATATTGTTGTTTTTTTTTGTTTTTTGTTAAAATGTACGCTTTATTCGAACTGTTTTTGGTGTTTGAGGGGGAGGGGTCGTAGAATCTTAGCTTTATGATTATTGATTGGGGCCAATGGTGGACAAACACGTTGCGCAGGGTATGGTAATGTGTGTTAGCCTACAGAAACAGGGGTACAGATCTAACCAAAGCAAGCATTAGTTAGTGGTTTATCGCAATACCGCGCGAGGTCTATTTCTTTTTGTTCACATTACGGTCGCTTTTTTTACCTCAAAAATGCCGAACACGACCATCAAGCGTTTCACTTATGATTGGCTGATCCGTTTCGCTGAACTTGTGCCTTCTGACAAATCGAAAGAAAAAGTTCGGAATCTATCTCCACGTTTCACAAATCTTGTTGATAAATACCACAAATTCAAGCTGCAGCCGTTCTTGTACATTACAAATGTAAAGCTCTCCCACTTTTATGTCAACTTAAACGTAGATTTTAGGGCACCAACGTCGAAGAGCTTCTACACTCCCCCAATGGCGACGTTTGGATCCCTACCAATTTGTTGCTGTGGAATGTCACGCAGCCTGGCGTCGTTTCGACAATTATGACATCTAAAGTTTCGCTTTCCAATATTAAGATAGTTAGTGTTCAAGGATGTGGGCTGACGGCGAAAGAGTTGATGTATTTGGTGCAAAGCTGTCCGACTTGCGGACTTACATTGGATGGTGTCTTGACAGAACCGGCGTACTTTTCGACCATTCAACCCTATTTGCTGTCGACAGCGCACATACAGTAAGCAATTTAACGTTTTTTTTTAACAAATGCGGATTACAAGTGCAAATTTACAGTGTAAACCTCATGAACTTAATTTACGATTATGCTGTGCCGTATCAAGTACCAGGTGCAAAAGAAGCATGTATCTCGTATCCTGACGCCCTTAGATCGCTTGCACTATGTGGGATCGACTTCAATAACGCTGAATTGCTGCTAAACGTAGTTTTGGTAATGTTTGTAATTACTATTCTTGTCAATAACTATTACTTTTCAGTCGTTACCAAAATCAAAATGGAGCATCCAGTTTAAGAGACGGTTTTTCAGCCGATTTTGGTCGGCCGACCATCGATTTTTACACTTTGAAATGTTTTGCGGCCAATATGTAGGTACATATGAGAAAGGTCTGGAACCGCGGTAGTTCGGTCTGAAACCTCCAGTTTCTGGAGATATGGCTTCTGAAAGTTTAAACTTCAAAAAATTCTAGCGGGCTTCATTGATGAGTTAAAATTCTGATTTTTTGGTTCGAGGGTCAACTTTTGGTGGGGAACAAAATGACGTACTCAGAATTTTGATAAAACTTCCAAAATTATCGATTTTTGAAAAAAAAAATTTCAAATCGATCATAACTTTGTTCCCCTTGAATCCTTATCGCTAAAAACTATTTCATATTAAAGCCCATTGTTTTTTTTGTTTGGTAAAATTTTTAAATGAAAAAAAGAGGCTCACCCCGATTGTTTTTTTTTAATTAGCACGCATTCAATTGACAATGCGCCGGGGCAATTGGCCTGCGCGCGCGACCGGTCGGCGGTGTGCAAAAAAAGGACCCAGCGACCGGGCAGCGGGGGCGCGCGCGTACAAGGGGGAAATCGTGATGTCGCGTCAAAAAGTGCCATAGAAAGCAATCGGGGTGGGCGTCGTTTTGGCAGGTTAAGATCTTATCAGATAGTAAAAACGATGGGCTTTAATATGAAATAGTTTTTAGCGATAAGGATTCAAGGGGAACAAAGTTATGATCGATTTAAAAATTTTTTTTTCAAAAATCGATAATTTTGAAAGTCTTATTAAAATTCTGAGTATGTCATTTTGTTCCCCACCAAAAGTTGACCCTCGAACCAAAATATCAGAATTTTAACTCATCAATGAAGCCCGCTAGAATTTTTTGAAGTTTAAACTTTCAGAAGCCATATCTCCAGAATCCGGAGGTTTCAGACCGAACTACCGCGGTTCCAGACCTTTCTCATATGTGCCTACATTTTGGCGTAAAAACATTTCAAAGTGTAAAAATTGATGGTCGGCCCTTCCACCTTGGTCCTAAATCCTGTCACACACTGTCTCTTAATGGCTTTAACGGAATCGCACGAATGACAACTGGTAGTTTCATAAACGACAAATTACGAGCCGTCGGCATAAAACCAATATGGGTTACTCGTTGGGATAATAGTCTTACATGTAAAATGTTATAAAACTTTGTTCTTTGTTTACATTCTTTATAGTTCATTCAGGTCGGAAATATAAAATTGAGATAAGTCACAAGTTTCAAACAGACATTCGGGCGCAGTATAGTTATCAAAGACAAATAAAACAAGCAGATCATAATTAGTCAGACTTGCGTTCGAGCAAGTAGATGTAACCGAGCGAAATCGGCGGGTTTTGTGAGACGGCGACCTTCTCATCGTTGAACAGGTACCACGTATCGCCACGCTTGACATGGGCGACGTAATGGCCACAATGCGGCGAAGATCCCATGTGGGAGATGACGCCGGTGAGACGATAGACGGGACGGCCGTTCGAGAAGTTCTTCGTCCTGGGTTCACGGGGCGGTTCGACGGTCTCCGGCGGCGGATTATCGGGGAGGGTGTCGGCATTCATGAAGAGCCAGTTGGCAGCCTCATTGACATCGCCATTGCTCTCCCTGAGGGCGTGCTTGGCCTTGTGGGGCGGGAATCCGAGGGCGACGAGATCATTGACTTGGGTCGAGTTGACGTCGGCGGTGGGCACAGCCGGCGCGGCACCTCCTGCGGCACCAGTTCCACGAACGAGATCGCGATGGACTTCGTTGATGTCGGCATCATCCATGTGGTTGAAGAACCATTCCGTGGCGGCCTCAACCGATGAGTTCTCCGTGACGTAGACGGCCTTGCGCGCAGCGTTCTCACCGATGCCCATGTCGAGCAGCTGCAAAGAGTCAACATCAGAGTTGATCGGTCAAAAAGATCAAAGGCAACTTACAGTTCGAACAAACTCCTCGTTCACATGGGGAACAAACTCGGCATTGACATCCTCCGGAAGCAGTTTCTCGCCAGGCTGAGGGCCCTTGCTCGTGAATCGCTCGAGGTTGATGACTTCATCGAAGAGGACATCCACATCGAGCTTCTTGACGGTGTAGTCGTCGTTGTAGCCGAATCGACGGACTTGCAGGGCCAAAAAGTCAGGAAACGTCTTCATGGATGTGCTGGATTTCGCGATGCCGCGTTCCTTCGTGATCGGCGACTCAAAGTTCTCGATGATCTCCTCGCCAAAGGCAGCTTCGAGGCACTTGTCCAGGGCAATCACCTTCCGTTTGGTCGTTCCAGTGACAGCGACTTCCTCAGCCTGGTCCAACGGCACCGGAACCGACAGGATCGTGTCTTCACGCTCGGTGTAGCGAACATGGCTGCAAAAGTAAACATGATGAATGAATGAAAGGCGCCCACACGTGCAACGGAACTACTACTTTTCCGGCTTTTTGAAATGCAGCAAAGTACGAACAATATGTCGTGCATCACAAGAATGGCAGAACACATTGTCCACTGCCAAAAAAGCGTAAGCGAACGCAACGCACGGCGACCCCAAATAAGGCGAAACGGGTGCTTGCAAGGGTTGTCCTACGACCAGTCGCTAGCTGTCTGGTCAATATCCCTTTTTCATTTGGTGTCTGCCATTGGCAACGAACGCGCATTGCAGCTAACTCAGTCATCGATTTCGAAAAGCGTGTTTGCTTTTTAGGACGTTGCATCTAATTGACAACAACCGACTCTCTGCTATGTCAGCTGTTCCAAACATGGACATGGAAGACGTCGAAGAAGGCCAATTGTAAGTTTTCTCACTCTCGTTTTAGCACCCAAGAGCAGTAAAGCCCCGCAGGCAGTACGCAGAAAAAAAGGGCATAGCCTGCAGGATTGCGAAATACATGTTAGCGCTGTTTTCAGCGACCGCACAAAGACTATGATTCTGTCAAAGTCCAAGTTGCGCCCCAATTTACCAGAAATGCCATCGACTCCAGACGGAAACAGTGAAAACACCTCGTAAGCTTCGTATTTTCGTGATAATTATCACTAATCTATTGCAGGACTCCTCGCGAACGAAACCACCAGCGTCGTTGCACAGTCACAGTTGCCGAGAATCCAATTGCCAGTGAAATTGCGCAGTTGCTTAATGAAGTCGCCGATGAAAACCCAGACGACATCATTGTGGCCGTGCAACGCAAAATGACGGCATACTTGGCCCTCAAGGAAAGCAAATGGCAAGATGAAGCGCGAGCTGTGGGTTTATAGTTATACAAAAAAGTGAAAATAAACTTTGAATTTAGGCATCACAAAAGCAAGCGGCGCTCTATCAAGCCCGCGTCGATGAAGCAACGCGCAAAGCCGCACAGTATAAGCCTTCAGCGGCAGCTGGACCAGAGCGATCTTCGCCGGATGAGAATGTTGAGCATTTAATCGCAGAAATTAACGAGAATCGAGACAAGTATCTCGAAGCAGTGCGCATTATTGGCGAAATGGCAAAACAGCATGAAAACTTTGTGCTTAAAGAGAAGAACTTTGAAGAGGTATGTTCATTTAGACGTTTGAAAGTGAACTTATAAAAAAACTTCAGCAAGTTGCGAAATATAACGCTGACAACAATGAACGTGAAGCCGTAATTGAAGAGCTAACCCGGCGTTATTATGAACTACGCACAGAAGCCGAGACCAAAATCAACGAGTAAGTCGTCTCAAAAAGATTCAAAGTGATAACAAAACGCTTCAGGGCAAACAGAGAAATCGATCGCATCATGAAACAACACGAAGATGACACCCTCGGGCTACGCACGCGGTATCGTCGCCAGGAAATGACGATCAAGTCACTTGAAGCACAGCTTCAGAGATTGGAACTTGAGAAACAGGAACTCATGGACATGTGCGATAGCCTCGTCGAAAAGCATGACACATCATTGGCAGCCGCCGTGGAATAGCTAACGCGTTTGGCCTACGCTTTACAAACAAATTTGATCTTTTTTCAATGCTAATAAGTTTTGCTATTCTCAAAATGCTGGCTTTACTATGTATGCGCGGTTTGGATAACAAATAAAAGGTAGACTTACTTCGTGTTGTCCTGGAGACGGTTTTCGAATTTGAACCGGAAGGCATCAACGGGGTTCGGGGAATCGGCAGGGGTGTACTGATCGAACTTCGAGAAGAGATGACGCATGTACTCCTCGGCATCTTGTTGGCGACCAGTCGAGAATTCGGGATGCCCTTGGCCGACGACTTTGCGGAACTGCTTCGGCTCGAAACCGTTGCGTTCGCGGCCTTCCACGGAATAGCGCCCACTCTGCATGGCAGCGACAACCTTGGCCATCTGGGCATTGAAGCTGTCGTTGACTTCGGTCGGAGACAAGCCACGGAGGATCTCTTCGGCCTTGTCGCCATAGGTTTGGACGAAGTCTTTGGTTAGGGACAGGATTTGGAGGACCTGTAAACAAATGCAATGACAATCTATCAAAAATGTGATGAGATAAAGAAACGTACCGAGTTGATGTAGCAACTGGATCCAATATTGATGATGCCGGTAAAACCAGGGCCATAGACGCTCTCCAAAGACACGCCATCTTCACAGCACCTCGACCACTCCCACTTCACATTCATATCAAGCTCCAACTCGTGGGTCGACTTCTCCGTCTTCTCCAATGTGTCGATATCGAGGCCAAAGTGCGCCAAATGTTGGGTTAGTTTTGGATCGATGCAGGCGTCGTCCATCTTGTAATCGTAGATGTCGGCGTCATTGTTGGCGATGGTTCCAAGCTTGACCGCGATCGGATACCCATACTTGGAGTAGTACTCGCGGGCATGGCCCTTTCCGGGGAGCGTATCACCATTATTAGAGACCTGCATGCGGCCGCAACGGATGGAGCCATCTGTCAGATTCAGCCAGAGATTCTCCTTCAAATCGCATCCAGGCTCGCCGCATTTCCATCCGTAATGGGTCAGTTGAATGGGATTTGGGTTTTGCACGAGATTCCTTGCGTTTTCCGAAACTTGGCGCTGTTCGCCGTCCCAGGTGGCATCAAGCGCGGCCGACGACATGCTGGAGGCGATGATGGCAGAAGCGCTCTCACAGATGTGCGGGGGAAGCGTCTCGATGGCAATGTCGTTCTCGAGGTTGGGGTAGACGACAACGGTGTACTTGTCGATGGTATCCTCGGGAGCGACATTGATTGAAAGCTTTTGGATCTGCAACTTTTTCGAAAGCATTAGATTTGATGACAAAAAAAGTTGGGAAAAACTTACTTTAGTCGATGGCTCATCGGACTCTTTACGCGGCGGGTTCTTGATCTTGCGGTATCTCACAAAGCCAGTGTTCTCCTCGAAGTTGCGAAACCACTCAATATGGGTCGGGCAGACGGCGAAGAAGCTGTTCAAACTGATGAGAATGCCGCCTAAAGTGAAATTTCAAATTGAAAATCCAATCCAAAAGGCTTCAAAAGTTAAAAAAGCTTACCTTCGCTATACGCATTGTCGAAACAATACGTACACTCATCCTTGTGCACGCGATCAGAGGGCTGAGGGACTCGAGATTCGACTCCTGCCAGCGGATCTGTCTGGACTTCGTCGACCTCCATCGATGAGGCTGTCGTGGTCGTATCGGCCATAGTAACGAGCTGGAATATGCACGGAAATGGGTTAAAAATATATATGAAATGAGGGGATAATGAAATGAGGCGTCACGGGAGGGGAACTCGAAAATGATGAGAAAAGCATCGCTCGAGGCGTTTTCAAAACAATGCAGCGAAAACGAGAGTGAAAAGTGTTGGGGACACTTTGCCAAGGATCCTCCCCTCGTAAAAAAAACATCAATTTTCGATCAAATTTCGTAATTTTGACATTTTTATTGTTTATTTTTTCGCGATTTACTTTACCCAATACTTCCGCGCCATGGTAAGGAACGTTTTCAAAAAGAATGTTGTAATTTTATAACAAAATACCGGAGATAGGAAGACATTGGTGAAACCGCGCGGATAGTTTCGACGATTTTTATATAAACCGAGTAATTTTCAGGGTTTTTATGATTTAATAACATTAACATAACACTATGCCATCGCGGAAGCCCGCAGCATCGACATGCGACAGATCGGAAAGGTTGCGAAACGACGAAAGTAAGTTTTTCATCGCGAATAAAGGCCTACTTTTATAAACATCAATTTCAGATGTAGACACATCCCAACAGCGCTATCAACTCCGCCGTGATGGCCCTGTTCAACTTCCGATCGAAGAGGAGAAACGTGAAAAGTCGAAAGAGCGAAAGATTGTCCCCGACGACGAGAAGCAGCGCCGGGTGGAGCGACTTCAAGAAGCGCAAAAACTGCGAAAACAGAAGCAAGCCGAGGTTTCCGAGTTGCGGAGGAAAGCACGGATAAAGCGGACAACATGTAGGAAGATTCTGTTTAGTTTGGGGAGGAAAAAATATATAAACTTTGCAGATAAAGGAACGATGACGCAAAAGCGGACGAGCGCCCATCTCGATCAAATCATCAACGCCGTTGCAGCGCGTGTTTTGCAGCCAGTCGAGGAGATCGTTCGCGAACACTTCGATGATGATTTCAACGCCTCTCCGGCTAAACAACAGCGCAAACTCCCGCGAAAGGAACGGGTCTTTCGCGAACAGCTCGAGTTGGCCATTGCGATGTCGGAGCGGAAACCTGAAGTTGCCGAGATGCCGAAGCCTGCTGCCCCCGGCGATGCGAGCCAGCGAAAGCGGGTACATTCGAATGAGGAGGCTACGAGTTCCAAAGATGCGCGGCCCCGATTGGATGACACGGAGGAGGCTGCGGGTCAAGAGCCTGCAGAGGTTTCCAGTGATGACAACCCTCCGGTCTTGATCCAGGAGCAGGAAGAGGATGACGTTTCAGCGGCAGAGGGCAGTGATGCCGAAGACGGCGCCGAAGACGAAGACAACGTCGAAGACGAATACAGCGTCGAAGACGACGATTCATGCGGCTACGACGACGACGAAGAAAACTACCTATGCTCCACTTGCGGCGAACTTCCAAGCCAATGCATTTGCGCCCCTCAATCTGATGCGCCCCCTCTTGCACCGCCGTCGGCATCGTTCTCTGTGGATAGTAAGCCATCTCCGGTGAGTTCGGTTGAAATCCATGTATCCGCCTCCCCATCCGATGCAGATTCCCCGCAACCGACTGTCGGCCAACTAAGTAAGCTCGTTTATATATTTTTTCGCCTTGTAACTTCTTCATTAACACCATTTCAGAAGAACTTATCGCTTTCAACGAAGAACTCATGCGAGAGAACAAAAAAATGAAAAAGACGATCACTGACTTAGAGAACCTCTGTCAAAGGCAGCAGGCTGCCGGAAACGTCGCTTTCAACGAAGAGCTCATTAAACGTAACGAAGCTTTGGAACGGAAGGTCAGCGAAATAGATGATCTCTATCGACAGCAGCAGGATCAAGGAAAAATCAACGAAGGGCTCACTCAACTAAAAGAAGATTTGAATCGGAGGGTCAAATACTTAACGGAGTTTTGTCGACAGCATCAGCCTCAATGGAAAGGATGACCATCATTCCTTTTTAACCTACTTGCTTTTTACCTGTTATTGAATGGTGTATACATTGTTATTTTCTGATCTATGTTGTTTATTTTGATGGCCACGGGCACTTATTATAAAGATACTCACTGTACACACTGATCCCAAAAGTTGTTTCACCACGAAAAAGCAAGCTTGAAGAGTTCGCGCAACCGTTGAAGAAATATCGCAAGTAAAAACCGTTCCAATTAGCTTACTCTTCTCTTTTTCTAATTGCAAAGATGGCAGACGATCAACCGAGCTCATCGGCACCGATGTTCCGCAAACCGAAGAAGCGTCCGGCCCAAACGCGCGTCAATAAGGAGGAAGATGAAGTTGATGATGCAGAAGCTGGGTACGCTCTTTTTTCGACTTTTCACTAACATTTTATATATATTTTTCGTTTCAGACACAGTCTAGAGGACATCCGCGAAGTCCAGAACCTACGCAATCGCCGCCACGGGCTCAACGCCGTCGAATGTGCCGTTGGCAAGGAACTGGCTCGACAATTCGATCAGCTCGACGAAAATCCGTTCCAAATGCGCGGCGGTGGAATGCTGCGACTGTCCAAGGACAAGAAGGCCATGCTAGAGGCTGTCGAGATCGAGCAGGACATCAAGGAGCAGTTCAAGGCTGAAACATTGTTGCGTGATGAACATGAGGAAATGTACGTCAACTTTTCACAGCAATTTCGATAAAAATCGATCAATTTCAGGCGCAAATACGTCGAATCCCGTCTCAATAAGAACGGCTCCACTGACGACTCGGAAGTCGAAGCCAAGAAGTTCAAACCACAAAACCTCGAAGACGAAATCCTCTACCGTGCTGCCGACAAGATCAAACAGTTTCAAAGCAAATCTAACGATGAACTTCTATCCAACCAAATGCTCGTCGGCATTCCCGAAGTCGATCTCGGCCTCTCCGCTCGCATGAACAACATCATCCAAACCGAACAGAAGAAGCAACAGCTCCTGAAATCCAACAAGCTTCCTGCCAAAGATAGCATTCCGCTGATTAGCCCGGATGATCCGGCTATGAAAAAACTACGTCGTTAATATAAATTCATGGGTATAAAAGTAAAAGTAATCCTGTTAATGCGTAACAATAAAGAAACTTTTCTCGAAATACACAAATTTTATGGGAATATTTTTATTTTAACGAAACATAACAAAGAAAGCTGCCTAACAATCGGCAAAAACGTAGAAGAGACCTTGTTCGAGAAGTTGATTGGACTGCAGGAAGGCTGGAAACTTCCACATCGTAGACGACGGCCATGCAGCAAATGGGAGCAATACACTTAGAGCTTCAGCTTGGTACGGCGCCAGTGGCGGCGCTTGGCGTTGTATCGGATCTTGTTGCCGGTCTTCAGGCGGAACCACTGGGGAAGCGGGCGGTTCTGCTTGGCGGCCTTGGCCAGCTTCCGCTTGATGATGAACGTCTTATGGGCGGCCATCCACCTGAAAGGATAAAAGATATATAAAACGTCGGAAAATCAACAAGGTTTGGAGAAACGCGATGTAAAAACGTGGCCGATGGGGGTAAATACTATGTTAAAACGGGCGAAAATTGCGGTAAAACCGGGGGTATGAGATGGGGAAGGTGATAAAACGTGAAAAAGTGGTAAAAAGGAGGAAATTAGGTCGAAAAATGATAAAGAAAGGACGAAAATGAGGCAAGTCAAGTGCACGCACACACGCAGCCAGCCAGGCCTGCAGCCTTCACAGTAACGAAAACCCGACCGGCTGCGTCGTTGTTCGTGGCGGGACCGCGTGAATCAGGCAGGCGCGCTGCACTTTGAGTTTGTGTCGGAGGGTTGGGTTTGAAATTGTGCGGGAAAAGTGTGCGCTTGTGTTGCTCGTCTCCGGCTTTCCGACCATTGCTTGCCCACTATTGTTGGTGATTACCTAGCGCTTCACTTTCTTACCAAATACTAACGAAAAGTAAGTCCCTTTTTCCACTTTTTACCATCTTTTCCCCCAATGAATCCCAATAATCGCTTCCATTTCAGTGCTTTCCTCCATCTCTGGCCGTGGATTCCAATCCCAAACGAGCTCCGCTCATCGTGCTGACCTCGGCGGTGACGCGACCCATCATCGTGAAGTCGCCCTCGATCAACGTGGCGCGAAGGCTCTCCTCGGCAACCTCGCCCAACTGGATGTCAACGAAGAGGAGGACGATGGCCGCCGGCTCTTCATTTACGGAACTCGGATCTGCGTCATGACCGTCAAGAACTTGTTCCGTCAATTCCTCAACGAATACATCCCCACCAATCTGGCCGATGACGAGCGCGGCATGCACGTCCATCAAGATGTCCAGGTCGACCTCCAGGCGGCCTCGTACTACTACAAGGAACGCCTCCTCGAGATCGAGATGACGGAAGTCCCCGTCCTCAACGTCAACCTCGACCACGTCACGAAGTTCAATGAGGATCTGTACAAGATGATCGTGGCCTATCCGGCGGAAATCCTGCCGTATTTGGATGCTGTCGTCAATCAGGTGTTCTTTGATAACTATAACAAGACCCTGCCGTCTCCCATCGAAATCCGCCCGTACAACGCCGAGCAGACCCGGAATATGAGGGAACTGAACCCCAGTGACGTCAATCAGTTGATCACGATCAGCGGTATGGTCGTCCGCATCTCGCCCGTCGTCCCGGAGATGCAGAAGGGCTTCTTCGAATGTAATGTTTGTCATCACAACGTGAGTTTTGCCAAATTTTATATATAATTTTCGCTCACAACCCAATTTCAGGAGGAACGCGATGTCGACCGAGGCCGTATCGATGAGCCCACCATCTGTTCCAATTGCAACAACAAGTTCTCCTTCCAACTGATCCATAACCGGTCGATCTTCACGGATAAGCAGATCATCAAGCTCCAGGAGATCCCCGGTGACATGCCCGCTGGACAGACGCCTCACACCGTGTCCCTCTTCGTCCATGGCGTTCTCGTCGATGCCGTCCATCCCGGTGATCGTGTCGCCGTGACCGGCATCTACCGCGTGACCCCGGTTCGCTCGAATCCCGTCCAGAGATCCATGAAGGCGACCTTCCGCACGACAATTGATGTCCTGCACTTCCGCAAGATGAACCAGGACCGTCTCCATGGCGCGGATGATGGCAGCTATTTGACGGAAGAACGCATTGACCAGATCAAGGCCCTCGGAGCTGATCCCAATGTCGTCGACATCCTCGTCAAGTCCGTCGCTCCCCGCATCTACGGCCACGAAGACGTCAAGAAGGGTGTTCTCGCTCTCCTCTTCGGTGGCACTGCCAAGGCTGCCAACGAGCAGAACAAGGCCCGTACCCGCTCCGAAATCAACATCCTTCTTTGCGGTGATCCGGGCACTGCCAAGTCGCAGATGCTTCAGTTTGTCTACAACCTCGTCCCTCGTGCCCAGTACACCTCCGGAAAGGGCTCCTCCGCCGTCGGTCTGACCGCTTCCATCGCGCGAGATCCCGATACCCGTGGCGTCGTCCTCCAAACTGGTGCTCTGGTCCTGGCCGACAACGGTGTCTGCTGTATCGACGAGTTTGACAAGATGAACGACAGTACTCGGACGATTCTGCACGAAGTCATGGAGCAGCAGACGCTCTCCATCGCCAAGGCCGGCATCATCTGCCAGTTGAATGCCCGAACGTCGATCCTCGCCGCGGCCAATCCCATTGAATCGAAGTGGAACCCCCGGAAGACCATCATCGAGAACATCCAGCTTCCCCACACGCTCCTCAGCCGTTTCGATCTCATCTTCTTGACCCTGGATCCGGCCGACAGCAACTACGATCGTCGATTGGGCACCCATCTGATGAGCATCTTTGGCGATGAGAACGTGGAGGAGCAGGAGGAGATTCTGCTGGATCAGGCGCTCATGCGGTAAGTTTTGACTTTTTGTTTATTTTGAGCGTTCTAATGGTGCCATTTCAGTGATTACATCACCTACGCCAAGATCAACATCCAGCCCAAGCTCACCGACGAATCCTCCCAGTGCATCATCGACAAGTACCTCGAGATGCGTCGCGTCGGCAACCGTCACGGCCAAGTCAGCGCCTATCCCCGTCAATTGGAGGCTTTGATCCGTATATCTGAAGCGTTCGCGAAGATGCGCCTCTGCGAAGAAGTCAGCATCGCTGATGTTGAAGCTGCTTACAAGTAAGTTTCATTCAGTTTACTTTTTGACGTTCTATCTTCATTGTAATCCCTTTCAGGCTCCACTGCGAAGCCCTGAAGCAGTCGTCCGTCAACCCCGACACCGGTCTCATCGATGTCAACATAATTGCCACGGGCGTCAACGCCACCAAGGCCTATCGCATCCAGGCCACCGCCGACAAGCTCCGCATGGATCTCCAGCGCCGTGGTCAGACGCAGCTCTCCGAGAAGAAGCTCTTCCTCGAGCTCCGATCCGCCGATCGTCTCATCGACCGTGAAGTCTTCGAGGGAGCCATCAAGAACCTCACCAGTGAAGGTGTCCTGGCCCGCAACGGCGACAAGCTCCGCTTCAACCGTAATGCTGTCAGTGCCCCTGTCGCCTGAATGGCATCTGTCCAAAGATAATCTAACGCTAACAATGATAATGTATCGATCTGTGTATGTATTGATGAAGTTTGTATAATTTGTGAATAAATTTGTCTAATTTAAAGTATGAGTCACTTTATTGCTGTTTTTGGTCAGTTGGGTTACCTTTAGACGGTCTTTTGTCCCATTTGCGAAGGTCCTTTCCAGCCATGGCCTCTTCCTCGGATTCCCACACTCTCCCTGAGGTCATTGCCGCCGTCGCGTCCTATGCCTGCCAGCACAACCTGCCCGACGTCGTGACAGAGCTCTTGGCCGTCGCCGATATTCAGAAGGTTGACCCTGTCGCACTTCATCTGTTCCATCTGCGTCGACTGTACACCAATCTCGATGCCACGCTCAAAGACGTGATCACTGACGTCATGGCTAGCTTAAAAGAGCTCGGAAAACACGTTCAAAGACGTCTGATGCATGGACAGATCAAGACGACGCTGTTTTACTTTCAATGTTGTGTGAGTTTTGACTTCTTTTTCCGGTTTACAGTCCTTATCAGTGCCTTCTTACAGTATGTCAACATCATTGCCCTCGAAAGTGAAACCCCAAACAGGCTAATCGCCTTTTACAATGCCGTTAATGAGTGCTTTCCGAGCAATTACACTTCTGTAAGCTTGATTTCTGTTCAAATTAACGATATTTTGATCGATTCATTTCAGGCCCATGCCCACAATGTGAAGTTGTACAAGCAGACCCGCGAACTTTACCTCAAGGTCGCACCCAACTTGGCCGACTTCCAGTTCTACAGCAAAAACGAGGCCTCCAAACGGCTGAAACACCACAAATTACGGGCTTTGTCGGAGCTTTGGGAGCTGTTGCCGATGTTAGATGAGTACCTGAAGACAGAGCACCCGGATGACAGTATCTTCGGGGTCGATTTGGCCGAAAACCCTGTGTGGAAGCAGTATGAAATGTACTCCGGCGTAACGGCACCGATCACGGATTTGACGGATTTTGCGTCGTTTTTGAGCTCGATGCATCTGAGGGCCAATTTGGAGAACTTGGAGATTGCCGGGACACAGCAGATGGATGGCGTGGATGTGCCAATGTAAATGTGAGAAATTCGTTTTTTGTTGCTAACAGGTTGTTTTAATCTTTCAAAGCGGGTGAATTGTAATTTTTTCAAGTTTTTATTGCGCAATGATGAGTAAAAATACGATTTTTGAGCAAAACTTATAAATAACTGATTGTTTTTCTGTGTTTAAACAATAGTATACTGTATATTTTTTCCACTTTTTTACGCGCGACTAAAATCACAAATTCATCAATTCACGAAATGTCTTTTTTGAAAAATGGCAAAACTGTTGTTAATTGTCAAAAACAAAAAAACTAAACGCAAGACACGGGCAAGTAATAATAGAAAGTTCTTTTTCCTCTTTTTATCGTAAACGTTAGCGAAATAAATGGAGCTTCCGGGGGAACACGGGATCTTGTCGACTCAACGAGTCTTTGTTGTAAGCGATCATTGAGCTCATTTTGTTTTACCAATGTGTTAACTTTATACTGCACTTGAAAACAAAATCCTGGTTCTTGGGCCTGAAAACGTGTTTCAATTAAAAAAGTAATGTTTTCATTTACAAAAACTTACCCTCAAAAACATGATGAGCAAGTCAACATCTATATCAAACGTATCATCAACACCCTCTAATGTTAATCTCTTCAGTTTGGTTGTTTGAAATTGCACGATGTCGTGCATCCAGGTTTTTAAAACAAAACCACGTATATGCAACAGTTTCATGCGTGGTAAAACGCTGAAAATACCGCCGAAATTCCCTATTTTTTGACCGTGGTTGGCGATGAGAACTTCATTTGTATGCGCCAATGTCATTTTTGTCGAAAGCTGTTTAAAAAACTGTGTTGGAAAAGAGCATTGATTTACAACAACTAAATGAACGTCGAAAATGATATTGTTGAAAAATTCTGGCGTAATGTATTGTAAAGTGTTAGCTCCTATCGAAAGTTTGCGGCAAATCGAGATTCGTTCAATTTCTTGGTTTTGAACAAATCTTGATACGCCGCTTGTTAAATGTTTAATCAATTTTCCATCATGCTGGTATACATTTAAATGTAAGTCAGTTTTATCAACGGCTGACGTTTTGGGAGGACAAATTGAGGGATCACCGGCGGCAATTTGGAGACTGTAGTGTTCTGCGGGCGTTGCAAGTTCGGCGAGACGGTGGCGAAGGCCATAGGCAAGTTTGGAGATAGGATATGGCATGGTTGGCTTTATAAACTGAGAATACAAATGCAGAAAAGCAGAATTAGAATCACGCGCCAATAACGCTAACTGAATGCTTTTATGGTTTTAGGTTTATGCGCAGAGGCTTTTCCGTTCGACCACAACTATCGCAGACCTTATTGCTCTATAGGCATGTTGACAATGCTCTGAGAGTATGTTTGTCGAGTTGGTCAAAAACACAGTTAGCGCAACAGTTTCAACATGTTTATAAAGTTGAGATAGTCAAAAATTAAACACAAGACGGGGTCAAATAATAAGTAAAAACGTTATCGTTATTAAACAGTAGCAAGACGCTTGGAACCTGCGGTGGAACAGTATTATCATCCGACCAAACGAGTCTTTGATATAAGCGATCATTAAGCTGACTTTGTTCCGACGACATGTTTTCATTACATGTTAGCTGTAGGCAAAATTCTGGTTCTTGAGCCTGAAAACATATTTAAATTAAAAAATTGATCTTTTTTACACTACAAAACCTCACCCTCAAAAACGTTATAAGAAAGTCAATATCCATATTAAAATTATCATCAATACCAACTAGTGATAACTTAATCAGTTTAGTTTTTTGAAATTGCACAATATCACGCATCCATGTTTTTGAAACGGAACCAAAAACAGAGAAATCTTTCAAGCGTGGCAAAAAGCTAAAGACATCGGCAAAACTTGAACTTTGTTCAAAGTCGTTGGTAATGGTAAGAACTTCCGTATTCGCAATCGGTATTTTTGTCGAAAGTTGTTTGAAAAAGTCCATTGGGAAAGCGCAATTGTTTACCATAAATGAATGAATGTCAAAAATAATGTTGTTAAAAAGGTCTGATGTAATGCATCGTAAGTCAAGTTCATGCAATGAAAGTTTGCGACAAATTAAAACTTGTTCAACTTCTTGATTTAAAACACCGCTGTTTATCCGAAATACATACAATTTTTCTTCGTAGAATTGTAAAGATAATTGTGAGTCACCTGAAACGATAGTTTGCGTTTTGGGGGGACAAATTGAGGGATGACCGGCGGCAATTTGAAGACTGTAGCGTTCCGCGGGTGTGGCAAGTTCAGCGAGACGGTGGCGAAGGCCATAGGCAAGTTTTGAGATGGGATACGGCATGATTATGAATAATGAACTTAAAATATAAGCAAAAACGCAAGCGTAGGGTAGTGCGCTAACAATGACGATTGAGTTTATGCTAACTGAATGCTTTTATAGCTCTTGCGGTCTAGTCGCGCGGATGCTTCCCGTTCTGCCGCACCTATCGCGTAACTTTTCACCCTCCGGGCGAGCTAACAACGTTTTTAGAGTCTGTTTTTGATGTCTTGAAACGAAAGTGCTGTAAGTTTTCAAGTTTTTATCAGACAATGACAATAAGTTACGGTAGATCAATATAAATACACGTGTTGAAAAGCGAACATGTGATATGAAAAACAGAGATGCTCAATTTCGGAATGGATAAAGACAACATTCAAATCACAGCGCCATCGCTCCACAGTTTCCGAAGCCACCGGTCGGACAGAAGACGGCGTTTTGGCACGATTTCCCATAGCGGGTACTGTAGGTCATGGACGTCGGCAGGGACATGTGTCGATTGGAGGCGCTCGTCGTCGTTTCGGACATCATCAGGGAGCCGCCTGAGCGAAGAAAGTTTTGATCAACAAGCACGAGAGGGTCAAACGTAGAATTCGCGTTCGGTCGCCTTACCGATCGGCATGACGAGATCGGGATCGAGGACGTAGCTGCTTCGGTCGCGGCGGCATCGGAAAAAGCAGACTGCTGCCACGAGCACGATGAAAATGACGCAAAGAGTCAGGGCTAAGATCATGATTTGGTTCGTTTTGTCGAAGCCGAAGATGTTCGAGGGAGTGGGCGGCTTCGACGTCGACATGGTCGCGAAAACGGGGGGTTGCGGACCTGAAAGGAACGTCATAAGCAACGTCAATCCGGTTGTTTTAACCAAAATGGTGGCAGAAGGCGACTGTTAGAAGGACATAAGAACCATCGAGACCCGGAAAAAAGGAAACACGGCAGCAAATTGTGAGGGACGTTGTACACGCTGTAATTAGACAAAAGACAAGGACGTCGAGCTACTACGACGGCAATTGGGCATCGGCGCGACGAAGGAAAGTTGTTGCCGACAGCCGTGTGGGCACCAAAAATGCCGCCAGGCTTTACACGCTTGTTCGCATTGTTTTTTGCCTTCATCACTCTCGCTTTGGTACTACAACACGAGCCATGCCAATTTCATGCGCAGGGTGAATATGTCACGTGCAAAAAACTGCCATTTCGGAGAAAAAAGACGTCCCCAGGGTGTTCATCCGGCATCTGACGCTGCGCGGTGAGCGTGAAACCGTAAATAATTATAACCATGTGAGGAAGAAGATAAGATAAGGATCACTACGGTACTACTAGCCTTTAAAAAGACAAAAACAACAACAATAGTTTGAAAAAGGCATAAAATGGTCTCACAACGAAAAAGTCAAAAACCGCGAATAAAGTGAAAACAGCCTGGAGCCGTGGACAGGAACTATACTTCCTAACAGTTTCCTTCAAAGTCGACAAGGCGGTGATGCCTTGGTGTCTTGGTGCCCTGAGGCGGTCCAACAAAAGGATTGATGGCGGGGAGAGGCTCGTCCCGAGGGTCCGTAAGTGGAAGCCGTTCGCGCCGACGCTTTAGAATTGGAGGGCTCGATTTCAGGCACGGCGTTGGTGGTGGATTGTTTGAGGAGGCAGAATACAGAACACGGTTACGGTAGCACGTGCTTTTTGGGTGTTTGTTTTGGGTTTGTTTTTTTGTGGAAAGAGTTTTGGAAGAAGCGATCGGCGGTTTGAAACGTAAAAAACATCGAAAATGATGCGGAATGCAAACTTCGAAATTATAATCAAAATTAAAAATACAAAATTTTTCAGTTTTTTTAACATTTTTCTAACAAAAATAAATACTACTTGCAAAAAGTGATCTTCAATTAAAAATTCAAAACAAAATATTCGCCAGGACTGCCTCGATGGCACAAAAACTAATAAAACCCATCAACTCATTCCATTATTTACTTATTTACACAAACCGAGTAACCCAAAGCCAGTCATTTTTTCGCACATTGACGCGTTCGTCTCCAAAAAGAATAAAGAGCACCGAAATCGATGCACTGGAGGCGTGAAAAGCGTGTTTTATTCGAAGAGTGCCTCTAGAAGAAGGGCCGTTGCGGTCAAAAACGGTCTTAACAAGGCCAAAAAGCAGTGCCATCGTCGTCGGCACGTGAATACGCTCAAAAGGAAACTGGCTCTTTGCAAGCAGGGATGTCCAAAGCCGACAGATAGCCCGAGCGACGGAAACACAAAATGCAAATATGCCTCCTGGAATTGGGTCTTGGGATTTGTTTGCAGCAGAATTGAAACAACAACGTTGGCCGACTTGACTACCAAGAAATTGGGAAGAGATTCACGTTCGTCAGACAAAAGGGACACGCGACATTGATATATTATATTTATATGCTTCGAGGCTACGAAAAACGCCGAAGCTTTGGGTACATGCGTTTTTTTTTCGGGGTTCTTAAAATAGGTTTTAAATTTATGATAAAAAAGAACAAATTGAAATGATGGGTTGACGTAGTTAGAAAATTGGAAGCCGCCAAGCACAAAGGACACCGCCAGGACTATCATGGGTTCAACGAGAGTATACATAACTCAAGTCAAGTGTTTCAATGGACTGGGGTTAGCTATGCATCGGAACGTATCAATGGACCCGGCGGAAGGGGTCTGACGTCGATGACCACCTCCCATCTACCCGGACAGTCTGGGTCGACGTCGCTTCCGGGCCGCACAAAACCTTTATCCTTGGTCTCTTGACTGATCTGTAAACAGTGCAAAAACAATAGGATGTTACATAGCACTGACAGTCAGACACAAGTTGCACGCTTCTTCGAGCTCTTTTTTCACTCGTATTCAAGCTTGTCAGCGACAAGTGCGCAAGCCTGTCTGCTGTCAATGCTGCAATATCAATCGAAACATTCCAAAACTTTACTTCATTATCAAAATGTGGTAATTACAAAGTTTATTGTCAAAAATGCCGAGAATGTACAAAAGTTTTACAATGTGAACCAGTCACAAACGCAAGATACAAAAATTAATGGTTAAAATAGTCGAAAAAGTTTCAATTTAAAAATGTCAAATTTACATCAAAGCAGTTTCGGCAGGATCAATCCATGTTGACGCTGTTGACGCTCGAGGTCTCGGAACCCGGCTCCAACGCTTCCGGGAATAAGATGACCGTGGCGACGTGGGAGTCATCCAAACATTCCACAATCAGCTGCTTGTGTCCATAGCAGAAGGTCGCTCCGAAGGGGTTTTCGGCACCGGTGGAGCACTTGTTGACGACCACGGGCTTCACGATGGTTTCGCCGGTCATGTTGCCGTCATCGTCGACTTCAGGGGAGGCGAAGATTTCACGGAATTCATCGAGCTGAAATAATTTTTTTACATCCTTGCTATTGAAGATCATTCAATCAGCAGACTTTGCATCAAAGTCCAATAAATTATCCATAAATTGTTAAAAGTAAACATAGCGGCTTTGATCTCGAGACTTGAAAGCTTTTGCCACATAAATCACACCCCAATGAGGTACTTTTGTTATTTAAAAGGCTGATGATGACCGTATTGTCTACGGCTTCCTATTGGCAGATTTACAATCTTCGCATTGGTGTGAAAGCTTTTGTTTTCTTTCGCCATTGTCATTGTAACCAAAGTCAAAGCGATGCTTGCGTAGGTTCGGCGATACCGACCGTAATCCCCTCGAATCTCGATCGGGCCAGTTGCCCCACTTTCTAATTTAAGGTTTACGATGCCTGCGAATTTACGCGCACATGCGGAAGTACGCAAGAGCTAGCAAGTCAAACACGATGGCTTCTTCCTGGAGACCCACCACAAACCTCGGAACAGCTGTTTTCATTTTATGCCAAAATTCGGAAACGATTGCGCAAATTGGCCCCAACTAACCTCTCAAACACAGTGTCGTGACTACCACAGACGGACCCAATCATTGCCATTTTTATTTCCATCTCCCCCAAGACGATACTCGAATCAGCAACATTTTCAGCTGTCGCAGTTGTTGCCGACGACGGCGCCAAAACCCCATTCCAACGGTCATTGCAGGCCATCTCAGCGTGACGTTCCGAGTTGGCCTAATCACCGAGGAATCCCATCCATGTCAGAAAGTCTTTCATGAGTTTACAATCCCTCAGGGGGCACACATTACACTATCGGCATTGTTGCATTTCCTCAGAAGCGACAGTTTCGGCGGCAACCGTCGCTCCTGAAAGACGCGAACATTCGCAGGCTTTGGTCGCACCCGATTGCGCAGATACGCATCTTTTGGGTTCCACAAAAGAGAAAAGCGAAATACGATTAAGTTAAGCCCCATCGATCATGTTTGCCGTGGCCCGAGACCGCGCAAAAGTGTGAAAATAAAGGAAATTACTCCCGATGGGTTTAGTTTGTCTAGTGGAATCTGAAGCCGACGGGCCATTGCGCAGCAATGGAAAGCTATTGTTTCGCTGCTGTTTTAAACAATTCAAAACGGAATGAAGAGTAATTGAAGCCACTTAGTTTGCCAAAAACAACAAAACGTGAGTGGGATCGCGTGTCAATGACCTCTTTAAGCACATACATACATGTTCTTGTTCACTCGACAACCTATGGCAGATGTTCCTCGAAGGCAGTGTGGCGCAACGCAATGAGCCAGAAATTGGCGCACTTAAGACGAACAAAAAACTCGCGAGAATGGGTTCCCCAGTGCCAGCTAACTGCTTCCTATTAGAACATAAAAGTTAAAACGAACCTTGGATTCTGTCTGGATGACCTTGGTGGTGCCGGGAATCTCGAGGGCGAAGTTGCAGCGCGAGTAGATGAGGAAGTCGTATTGGCCCGGAACGTTCGTGTGCAGGATGATCTTGGTGACACGGCGCGTAATGTTGTCGATCAAGATGTCCTGAAATTTTGAATTATGAGTTATTTTTCATTATATTAGTACTAGAAATGGGGTTTTCGGCGTCAGACATGACTTTTTACGGTCAAATTAGGTTCAAATTTCCCTGTTTTCCCCAGAAAACATGTTTCAAATCAATTTCATGTTTCAACCAAAGTTTCAATCAAAAATTTAAATAGTTCCGTTTGTTCTGGCCGCCGCGCCTTTCCCTTCCATCGGAATGAAGCCACTTTAGGAGCGCCGACGATCAGCTCCCCCGGCTGGCGGCAGATTTTTCCACATGGACGCGCTCTTCACGCAATTGCGCATGTTGGTCACTGCAAATCCCTTTGCCGATTCCCATGTTTCGAGGAACAACCGATTTAAAACTACATTTTAAGTGATGAAAACTGTCAGTACCCCTCAGGGTCGACAACAATCATAATCACGCCCACGATGACCGTGAAAACACGCTATCCTGAGAGACCATTTCTACGCTACTTCTCGAAATATGTCCATCTTTGAGATAATCTAGTTGTTCCATGGCTACCACCTGCCCCCAAACTTCTGCCTTTAGGCTGTTCCCTTGTTCCATTTGTGATTATGGCATTTTAGGGTGACCGTCTAATTTGGTTGCGCATCCTCGGCCGAGTTTAGTTTTACTTTTATGCCGAGGGTCGCTTCATTTCTTTGAAACCAGCGCGACACAACCGCTTTTCGTCTAATTGGCCGTCACAAATTTCATCCGCCTTTACTTTGAAAGGCGGCAAAGGGAAAGGCAGATTAGTTCGTTACGGCTTCGAGATGGGGGTCTTTGGCCCTCGCTTTTCACACCCCTTCATCACTTTGCCCCGAGGATGTAAACCAGGACACTTTACTTTCATGAACCAATCCCGAACAAAGTCAGCCATTCATTCATGACTCATCAGTAGTCGCTGGCCTTCATTAAGCTTCTATCGGCGATGCGGTGCTTGAAACCAAGAGCTTTGCGATTCCTTTGAATCAGGGAGAGGCGTGAATGCGCGGAGGACCGATTGCATGCATTGTTTTGTCAACTAAACCGTTTCCCGAGTACTTGTCCCGAGCCTAGCCTATCCGCCTCCGCTTTGTATTCGTTTAAACCACAGGATGTGCCGTTGTGAACCCAAACTGCCAAGCTAGTTCACAAGTGTTTGCGCAAATGCGGCAGCCGGATGGTCAGAACGTGAAGCACTGTCGGTTGTTGTGCCATGCCGGTCACAGATGAACCTAAACCGCGCTGTCGCTTAGCCGGTTTCCTCCGGTTTTGACGGATCGGATGACGCCAATCAGACCCTAAACCGTTCCCCTAAACCGTTCCACCCCGACCAGGCATGACCATAACCAGCATTGCCGAAACATCTTGCCCGGTGCCATGACCGGCCAACTTGTTTATGATCCTTTAATGTTGCACTTTTCCATCGGCAAAGGTGCGCCAAACTCGCGGCAGATCAAAGCCCAGGTACCCTCTTGTCGGTAGTCGTAATCCGATGTTGACCGAGCATGATGCGTGTATGTACATATCATCAAAAGTATGACCGTGCCGCCGGGAGCAGCTGCAAAACTGTGCCATTTCCCGCTGCGTGGGTCGGCAAAGCCTAACTAAACTCGATCCGCCATTCTCGCGCAAGACTGCTTTTGACTTTTCGCTCAAAATAATTTGTCTTTCATGCTATCCCTAATCCGCTAGCCTTCAGGGCAAACAAACATGGCTTGCCCCGCAAGGAAGGGTGATTTACTAATGACCTCAGGTCTGACTTTCCCTCCGGTGACAGACTGCTAGTTAGTAATCTGGATGGTTTTCACCACCTTTCCCTCAACGGCAAGCACCGTCTAATTATATGCTTCGAAAACAGTCGTCACCTATGCCGCGCGAAAAGAGGAGATTCGTTCTTTCTGAAACAAGCTGGCGCCAACCATGTTTGTCTTTTCTAAACCGCCTGAATTGTCTTCTCTTCGTGCCCGTTTCGAGGTGAATCTGGTCACTACTGCTTTCAAATGAAAAGAAGACATCTCATTTCCGGAGGTTGTTGCTAGTTAGTGACACTCGTTTATTCATTTTGCGCGCAACACCGTTGTCGACTGACACAACAAAGTGGTCATGGCCACCAGAATAAGGTCAATGGGTTTCAACGATTGCAGCATCGCTCAAATTTCATGCCAGCTTACAATGTTAACTATTTCTCGACAAACTGTCACAACATATTAGATCAAAGATGGCGGTTTCCTTTTGTTTCTAGCTTATTTGACTCAAAACCGCGATACTATCAAAATTGCACTGTCAGACGGATTCACAGCCTTTCCAAGTGATTCATATTCTGCATAAGTTCAAAAACAAAACCGTCAACTTTACTCATCCTCATGTCTGGATAACTTTCCGTGCCACCCATTGTTTTACTAAGTGAACCCCACTATTTCGTTTCCCAATCCATCAATCACGCTTGCCTCGAAACACCCGCTAGTTTTGCGCCATCTTCTCGTTTTCCTGCGAACCTCGTGGGTTGCTTGTTTTTGGATGGAATAATTTATACCCTTGTCCTTGTTGAACGCCTCCTCTGCGACACTGATGACAGGCATGCATCGCCTTACAAAACAACACGGATAAGCCAATGCGCCAAAAAAGCGCGACTGTCGACAGCATCATGTCCTCCCACACTCTTGTAGGGTCATAAATCACTCCTGCTCGAGGCCGTTTGACATTGTATCAGGGGAGGGCGAGATGCCATGTAAAACACGCAGATACCATGATACATACAGTCAGCTTTTGGTAATTTGTGTTTCGCGCAGAAATGGTCACTGTAATTTAGGGCCAACGACAGATAGATATAGCTGTAGAATTCCTAAGTTCAATCTCCTAGCAATTAAACGATGTCTTCGTCGAGGAAATGGTGGCATTAGCTATTCGTTCGTGTATTCATAGCCGGAGACTAGCTACATTGATGGAAGGACAAGGCCAATTTAACTCCTAACCTTTGGCAAAAACATTCGATCATAACCTGTCAATGGCCAAGAGCGATGACTACTAAATTGACTCATCCAGGAAGGAAGGGGAGGTGCTTTGTTGCATCCACAAACCCCTAAATGTAATCTTGCTCGCTATTTGGCAATGCCAATCTAATGAAACCTGACTTTTCTCCGTCTTTGACTTCCCGATCTATCGTTCGACATCGCCCATCCGTCTCGGCACATCCTAAATCGCGCATGCGATTGTTACCGATCCAATTCATGACGATTGCACTCAAAGGTGACTTGACTCTCGTCTCTCTCCATCGAACAATCGGATTACCAGAAATGTGCCTGGGACCATGCGTGACCTCTCCCCTCCCAAATATTGTTAGTCGCGCAGTCATGTCGAACATGCATGTCACATACACGCCGCCGGCGCCAATCAAAAGCGGCTGCCTCCGTTCAAGAGGAGGGGTGAGTGACCACCGGTCAGTACATAGTCACCTCGGCACACTTGGTAGTAACCCTGCATCGGTTTTGCGCACTCAATTGTGCATGGCAAAGGCGGCACCAGGCGCCAAAACACCTGTCTTCTGGCTAGGGTGGCGCTTCCTGGAAGCCTTCAACCAGCCAGGTAGAACGGCGATGCCCTCTAACGACCTCAAACACCTAATGTCTAATAGCCTGTATCGTCTCCTCCCACATTAACCAGTTTCAGTGACACATTTCTTCACACCTAATCATTGCTTTGTTAATCCGTCCTTTGTTCCGGCATCTCTACCGTCGCATCATCTCCCTGGCTCGTCCTCCTTTTGACCAGCGGCTACTCTTTACTCCTTTGACTGCGTTCAACTTGTTGGCGAACCGCCAGCCAACCCACAGCTGACAAAATTCCCTCCGGCACTATCAAAAGCTCTTCCCGCAGGCTGTCCCGGACACTCCTCTTTTGTCTTTTAGTGTCGCGCATGAACAGACACAACTTATGCCATCGCCATCGTGGTGGCATCCGAGGTGGACCGCCTTCAAGTGTCCTATTCCCCCTTCTCGAACGTCGTCGGTTGCCCCCGAAGTCATAGTATCTATTTCGTCGTTGCTGTAAAGACAGACGTTACATTAGTGTTTCTAGTGGGCCACTTGGCTGCGCAGATTTGCCGCTTCATCTCATGGGTAGGTCCTGAGAAAACAGCTTATTCCACGAGAAAAGCCAAGCTACTCACACTTGGACGCTACCCTCTTCACCCGCTAAACTCATGCGCGTAATAAAAACCGGACATGAATCACAGCTGCGGAAAAGAAACGGAATCATTGTTAGTTGCGTAAAAGGGCACGAATCGTCGAACGCTGACATCCTTTTCTTCGTCCTTGTTTGTCGTCACTTGTGAAATGTTTTTTGTTTGCTTTTTGATTGAAAATCGGTGATCCAAAACAACAAATTTCAAAGCGATGGAGCAAAACGTAACTGGCGCCACTGCTTTGGTGCCTTGTTACGATTCCTTTGACATCATACAAACCTCCGGTTTCCGTTGTTTCACATTTGCCTTGCCCAGTGGTCATTCTAAAGCCGTCGAGCGGCTCCCGTTGTTTCAAGTGTAGTATAAAAAACCAACTTTATAATGCAAATGTCACTCTTGTCTGCAGCGCAACAACCTTTTCCCGGCATATTTTATTCAAAACACTGCGCGCGTGCTTCGCCACCAAATTTGACTGTCATTCGCATTCATAGCGGAAAAGAAATGCTTCCAAAATTAAAAAAGTTGTCGCGAACAATTTTGAAAACAATCTATCTATAGCGGTTTTGTGCCATGGATGAATACTGGCTTCAACAACGCTGCTACAAACTAGTCAAAAGTGTCACTCATCGTATCCAAGAATGGGAATTCATTCCACATTCCGGCAAGGCAAATTGCTGGCTTGACGGCTTCTTCCGGTTCTTTAAAAACAGTTTAGAAAGCGCCACGATAATAGCCAAAAACTATTTTTCTCCATGATGACCTGCGACTTTCAATCTGGGCCCTAGACTAGAGTCATCTATACACTTGGTAGCTGTCAGCAGCTCCGTCTAAACTTCTGGAAGGCGCTTATTTTTCGCAGGAAGCTTGGATTTCCGGCCAAAGCTCAGTAGCCATCGGCCAATGACGGCACAAATGCCACCCAAATTGACCTTCGCATCTCCATAAAACTTTTTTGTCTTATTCACATGTTTTTTGCTTGCTATGTAACTCGTACGACTTCCCATGCCCCCATGGTAAAGTCAAACGTTTTAATCCAATTTCCGAGTAGCAAACATGAGACCAATGCCACCACATCAACACCGGTGTCGTCGACAGCGTGCGAAAGTGGTTGTAGGCCTAACTCGATTCCGATAAACAGACTCCGTTGACTTTCTACAAATTGGTCAAACCTACACCGACGGCGCGGCCTCGCAGCTGCACCCCGGGGGTGCCACCACCTGGAGGACCATGATCTTACTTTTGAAATATTTCCTTTTCAGACTTCAGTTTTTTGGAGTGTATCGTTGTTTGGTGCGCATAGCCAGTTGCCACAATAGTGAATACTTTTTTGAAATTCGGAAAAAAGGCATCGCGCGTATCATGCCACCTTTCAAATGCATGAAAAAAGTAGGCCCAAGCTTCAAAAAAGCTAATGCCACAAAGCTCTAGAGACACCTCATCAGGTGCCACTCATCGCTCACACCTTGACACGTCGTTTCGCATGAATATCGGCCGGTATTGTTGACCGCTAACTGCTGCTTAAGACGGCTTAGATCCCCATTTCCGCCTTCTTTGGGGCTACCAGATAAACACAACCCTCTGCAAAGTCAAGCCGAATATACAAAGACCCGAGTCATGGCCTCATTGTTTGCTTTTCCGGTCACTCGACTTTTGCCAAAAGCACGGCGCATCCGACACGCCTCGTTAGCTAACGACCCTCCGAACGTTCGTTCCCATGGTCCGAGAGTAGCCACCGAACCTGTGGGGCTAGTTTCAGTCAAACTGCCTTCATAATGCGTTTCAATAACTCCAGTCGATTATTACCGCGATGAATTCATCATCAAAATAAACGAACGCGACGAACCCGTAACAACAAAACAGTTTGAACGGCAAAGCTCGGATTATGACCAGCAAAGCGTCTTCTGCGACGGCGGTCGAAACCACCCGAGTAACGGATTACTCCATCGACTCCTACTCGTTGTCATTTATTAAAATGTGCTCCCTCCGATTTGACCTAACGTGCTACGCGGAAAGGTAGCACCTTTGACCAGCGCGTGCGCGATTATCGTGTTTGTGTATCCAGCCTTTGGCCTAGAACCCCGCCCCATCTCATCTTGCGCGTTTTTAGCTATCCTCCGAGCTAATACACTTCAAAAAAACTTATGATTTTTCTTTGCAGGTCCGCGAAAAAGCGTCAGTACTGTTAATCATGGGATCCTCCATAATTGGAGTTGTATTGATTCTGTTAGTGGCATCCTATCAGAGAAGTTTCTTTGCTCGAGGAGAAACATCAACAGCTGGCTCTGATATCGGCCGAATCTGTCCAGCAGAATGTGATTGCCAGGAATTGACTACAGATTACCGGCATACTATCACTATCGACTGCTACCAGGGTGGATTGAACAAGACTCACTTTTCAAAAATCCTCGAAAAGTTGCCGCCTAACGTCAATATTCTCGAAATCCGAGCACCACCGGCGTTTCCTAATGTGTTTGAATGGGACGATAACCTCAACAGATTCCAACAACTCGAACGACTCAGCTTAATTAACTGTGGAATTCCGTCGATCAGTCAATCCGCTCGTCTACGGTCATTGGTGCATCTCGATCTTCATGGCAACAAACTCAATCACATCTACATGACCACCTTTGCCGGTCTTGGCAATGTTGAGTACCTTGATTTGTCGCACAATCGATTGACCGCATTGCCGTCTGGTGCTTTTAACCTTCTCAAAAAGTTGAAATCCATCAACTTGGCTCACAACAACATTGCCGAACTCGCTCCAAACCTTCTTCTCGGTCCTCGTGGACTTCATTCACTTCAACTCGACGGAAATCGAGTCACTGCCAAAGAAATCAATGAACTCTTCACAGATGCGAAGCAACTTCATCGTCTGGAGATCAACAACTGCGGTCTTGGTGATGCTGGAATCGCGGAATTGAAGCTTGCCCGTGTCGAACACTTGCGTCGACTCGGTATTGCTGGAAACAACTTGACAACCGTGCCGAGTGCTATGCTAAGAAATCTGCCAATGCTCACCACTGTCGATCTCAGTTACAACAACATCAGATATTTGGCTCCATGTGCCTTCTGTTCGTGCAATATTACAGAAGTGATCCTCGGCCACAACCTTCTTGGCATCGATGAAAACGCTATTGACATCGAAGCTTTTGCCGAAACTCGGATTTCAAGCATTGATTTGAGCTTCAACTACTTTGATCAATTCGATTCAAGCGTCCTAGGTCACACTCAACAACACATTCGAACACTTGATTTGTCAGGAAACAACTTGGGAGGCTTCCATCACCGATTGACGTACAGTTTGATGAGTTTGACGCATCTTCATATGGCGGCCAATGGCATCAAAGACATCCCGGCGAGTCTGCCGTATGAATACACGCGTTTGTTGTTCTTGAATGTGTCGAAAAACCGCATTGAATACCTGCCTGATGATGTCGCAAGCTTGCTGCCTTCTTTGAGGGTGCTTGATGTGAGCCACAACTTCATAACGTGGGTTACTTCTGGCGTAAATAAGCAAATTTTCACAATCAACATTTCAGAACCCTATCCTCAACAGTCATGTCAACCTTCGTTAACTCCCTCGACATGATCTATCTTCATCATAACCCCCTCGACTGCCGCTGCGTGACTCAAACACTACAGCAATACATGCTCCAACGACATGCCTATGCAACTGAACTACGATACTCTGACACAGTTTGCGCCACGCCTGAACTCGTCGCCAACCGACCCGTCCACAGAGTCCAGCATGTCAACGATTGTGCCATTCTATTCGGCGCTAGTTACGGCCTCACCCAAGCATCTGAACTCATGCTTTTGCTGGTTGTGTTACTATTCGCAGGAATCCTTATCGCTATTTTCATCTTGGCTCTCATGAACTGCGGAAAACACCACAAATACAAGGGCACTTATGTGACCCGAGAAGGCATGAATAGTTCCCGAGCCCGTCTAACCCATCCAATGATCGATACCTCAAGCCCATACGGCAATCCAACCTGTGGAACAAGCACTGTAACATCAGCATTAAGCGAACCCCTCAGCCCAGCGTCATCTAACGATTTGCCCCCAGACCATCTGCCGCCTCCACCGCCTCCGGGAACAATGTTCATAGCTTTCTAGATCTTTTTAAAATAGACAAAACCATTGCCGTAACTATCCTTGTCACACTTGAAACTCACAATGCGGGCATTATTTTTTGTAATACTACACATACACATTCTTTTATCCGTTGTTCCTGACATTTTCCGTTGAGTGTCCTTGTAGCGATCGCTTTAGGTGACTAGCAAGAAGAGAAAAAAAGTTGTCGAACTTGACCACTTGCAGAGTACACCTCAAAAGCGACCGTTACGAGAACCCTCTTTTTTGTTTGTCGATCGGTGCTACTGCCTGTCGTTGACTTTTCGTCCATTCAAAGCACTATTGTCATCTTATTCGTCATCCTAGCGTGCACCTCGAGTTCCAGATATCTTGGATCCGCAAGAAAACTGGCAAGAATGGTGTGCGTGAGTTCCTCTTTTTTGAAGAAGTGAATAACGCAAACGTGCAATGTATATACTAGTAAACTTGTTTGTTTTTGCTCGCGTAAAAATGTATAGTTCGATTTCGAGATGCAATAAAAAAAATAGAACGAAATTTGTGATTGGATAGAAAAATGAAAAAAAGAGTAGGGCTGAGCCGGGGATCGATCCCGGGACCTCTCGCACCCTAAGCGAGAATCATACCACTAGACCACTCAGCCAGTGATGAAAGGAGTGTCACAAAGTGCAGTGGTTGCAGCGATAGGAAAGGAAGAAAAAGCGGAAAAGGCGAACGCCAGCGGGCAAATCGGCGAAAAGTTGTTATAAACTATGTGCGAGCGCTGCGGATATATGGATCGGGGGCCCCCTCTGGTCGGGCTCTGCGCGCAGTAGCCGACAGTGTCCAATTGCGCGATTTGGGATTTGTTTCAAAGTTTAAAATATGCAAAAACCAACCGTTCCAAGGGTGAAATAATTCAAAAACTTGTCAGGCCTGTCAACGCCGAACCGCTCCTTCTGATCACGTTGGATGAGCATCTTGCCATTGGCATTGAAGAAGACTCGCGCAGGGGCACCGAGATTGGCCAAAACGGTCTGAAATGACATAAAGGGTGTTCAAAAGGCGTGAATGAAATTCAAATTTACCTGTTCCGTATCACCAAGTCTCACAATACGTTCAAACCTTGGTGGAACCAGATTACGGCGGTTGTTCGTCGGAATCGTGTCTACAAAAAGCGATATTACGGTAGTTGGAAGTAAAAAACGACGGCAAAACCCACCTTCAGCGAAGAAAGCAAACTTCAAACCGGCTATCCGATTGTTCTCGATAACAGAAGTCACATCGGCCAGAAGGCTGTTACCACAATAGGCGACCAAAGGAACTTCAGGAACCCTAGAAATGCCAAATTGAAACTGAATTTGTTGAAATTTATATATAAAAATCGCTTACTTCGGTTCCAACGGGTTAGTTCCTGAGAAAATGGTCATCCTCGACAATGACGGCAACGTGCTGGTATCAAAATGTAGGGAGCTGAAGCCGTGGGCATAGCTTTGCTGAACCGTCGAGGATGGGGCAGGGAAACAAAAGTAAATTCCGCGCCATTGGAGTACGAATATCTTCTGCTTTTCATCGTAGACTGCAAAAAACGACATTAAACGATAATTCTAAATGTATAAGTTGTAACAAACCTCCAGGATGGGTAGCACCAAAGCACTTTTCAATCTTCGAAACGTGAGCTTCGCTGCCGGGGGACGAAAAAGTGACATTGCTGCAATAAATTTATATATAAATTTCGCGTTTGAACGTCTAAATTAACATACCTGTACTTCAGGGTGATATTCTTAAAGTCATAGACTTCAATCACCTTCAGGACTTGCGTCGACGCATCGAACAGCAATCGGATTCCATCACTTTTCAGCGTGACCGTGATGTCCTTCTTCCAGGGTTCCTGCAAACATTTTATATATAAACTTCCTGAATCTCACACTTAAAACAACTAACAATCTTCGAATAAGTCAGCTCAACATTGCGAATGTACTTGTTAGCATTCTGCAAGCCCGTAATGACCTGATTGATCGGAGTTCCGAGGACGAACTCGACGACATCGCTTCTCAGCGACATTTCCGGCAAAACTTCAAACTCGAGACCACCACCCATGATTAAATCTGATCCTTGAGACTCTGAAATTGTTGTAGTAAAGTATCAAACCAATAGATGCACTATTATGGCCAGACGAAAGCAACGAATCGAAAACCATGTGACAAACAACGCCCGCGTGACTTGTATGTGCGTGAATGCTTCAAAAAGTTGGTTTGAATCGATCACGAATATGACTACAATCGTAATGGAAGTGTTCATAGCACATGGCCAGAGGGGAAGTAATCAATGGGAAGCAACAGGGAAGGGGAAAAGCGTGCTGCCAGGGCCGGTTATCGGTGTTCGACCCAGCTGATTGAAAAGCGTGCGCGTGGTTTGAAAATTGCGCGTTACGTTGGGAACATTTTGCCAAAGTGCAGGGGCGTTTGAGGGATCTTTGGTTTTTAACAAAAATATCATTCAAATAATAAGCAAATTCATTTCTGTTTGGACAGAAATGTGAAAATTATACACTGCTACGATTTTAGTCAGAAGACAAAACGTTAATTTGTGATTAAGCATTGATTTTTGTAAACGAAAAACGGTGTGTCAAAGCACTAAAAGGAACTCCTATAACGAAAACTCGAGTTTGCCGCAGCGGCGCGCAATTTCACAACTGATTTCATCAGCGCTGGCGGGAGTTTACTTTTTCGTTTCACTTCGTCGTTCTCGACTCGTTTCGATCAGTTGATTTCGTTTTCCTCCGGATTCTTTCGTTCTTTATCGCCATTTCCGATCCTTTTCAGCCTTCACGATGACCAAGAACGGCACCTACATAGTCAACCAACTGCCCGAGAACCAGATCTGTCTCTGCGGCATCCATGTCCGGCGTGGCGCTCGGATTCTCGCGACCATCGTTGCCGTCTATTCCATCGTGAGTCTGATCTACTCGGCCGCGGCTTCCGTCGACAAGCCCATGAACACCGTTCCCGTCGGGTTGATGGCTGTCAATGCCATCGCGGCCATCCTGGTCCTCATCGGTGAGCGGCAGAACCGGGCCAAGCTGTTCATTCCGGCTTTGATCGTTCTGGTAAGTCCCTTTTCACCCCTTTTTGACGTTTTTAAACTGCTTTCCCCCCTTCCAGCTGATCAACATCCTCGCGGTCACGATCTTCATCGTCACCTCGGTCGTCTTTGGCGTCGTCAACCCCGAGCGCTTCCAAAAGGTTCTCGAATTGTTCATCCCGCGCCTTTTCATCAATGACCCGGCCAAGCAGCTCCAAGTCGGCCAGAAGCACCAGACCATCAAGGCTGCCGTAGTCCCTGAGAGTATGTTTAGTCACTTTTATATATATCCATCAGTTGTGGCCCTTTAGATCCCCGTGAACGCGTGTTCTTCCACATCGCGACGACCGTCCTCTTCTTCCTGTTCGACCTCTTCCTCGGATACAGCTTCTACGTCATCTACCGCGCCTACAAGTACATCAGCAACATCATCGAGGCCCCTGTCACCGTAGTCAACGAGAACTACAAGCCCGGCGATGAGCTCCCCCTTCCCGTTTAAATCCCACCCCTTTTGAATTTGTTTTGTTGGCCTAAACCCGTCGTTCACCCACTAATATTTGTTGACCGGTAGCCCCATTCACGCAATAACTATGTTTGTATTACGAGTAGATTTGTAACCTCGTTTTTTGCACTTTTTCGTAAACTTAATTTTGTACATTTGAGTTCGTTTCGGTGGTTTAATTTTAATAAAGCTTTTTAAAAAACATTGCTTTCCCCCTTGGCTACATGTGAGCGATAGCAAGATTGTGTAATGTTGCGTCTGGATGAGAAAAAATGAAATTTGATGATTCATTTTCGAAAAAAAGGTTTGCGTAAGATTGCACCACAATCCTTGGCATTGTGTGTCGAACCGAGCCCCTCCCCTCAATTTTTCCGCACGCACTTTTCTCACTTCGCCTTCTCCCCATCTGTCAAAAATGGTCCGTCAGCTGAAGTATCACGAGCAAAAGCTCCTCAAGAAGGTCGATTTCGTCTCCTGGAAGACCGACAACAATGTCCACGAAGGCCAGATCCTGAAGCGGTTCGCTATCCGCAAGCGCGAACACTACTCGACTTACAACACCCTCGCGAGACAGGTCTGCCACCATTTTATATATATTTTTCCACAATTCCTATCTTTAACCCCTTCCAGATCCGCGAGATGGCCTCCAAGATTGCTGCCCTGCCGGATAAGAACCCGAACAAGAAGAAGCTGACGAACAAGCTCCTCAATAAGCTGTACAACATTGGCCTCGTTCCGACGGTGGACACTCTCGAGCGCGCTTCCGCCATCACGGCTTCATCGTTCTGCCGACGACGACTGGCGACCATGGTGGTCAAGCTGAAGATGAGCCAATCCGTCGAGGAAGGCGCCCGACTCGTCCAGGAAGGACACATCCGCGTCGGCGCTGAAGTTGTCACCGATCCGGCGTTCCTGGTGACCCGTCCGAACAGCGATCTCATCACCTGGGCCAAGGCTTCGAAGATCCGGAAGCACGTCGAGTCTTACAATAACATTCGTGACGATTTTGAAGGTTGACCAGTTTGTGGGTTTTTGTTTTTACCCTTTTTGTAACGATTTCTTGTTGATTTTGAATGTTTTAAACAAGTTTTAATGAATTTTGTCACGATGAATTGAATAGGCTAAACGCACGTTTTAACAACAATATTTATTTTCGCAACGAGTCAAACTTTATGTGGGGGGTAGACAAAAAGTATTAATATCATTGCCTCTGACAATTACTACTTTCCGACATTCTGGAGAAACTAATTTCTCCTCCGGAACACAACACATTGTGCGATTTAAGGAACGTTTTAATTGGCTGAACTCTATCATTTTTGAACGTCGATTACATTCTAGCCGGAGGCAAAATCCTGGTTGTTGATCCTGAAAGAATTTATGTCTTTCATACTTCAATTTTGATTTACGAAAGAAACCTTACCCTTAAAAAATCAACAATGACGTCAAAGTCAACGCTAAAGTTCTCACAGTTACCACTTATTGTCAATGTTTTCATGTTGTAGCGTTGAAAGTGCAAAATATCGCGCATCCATGTTGTTGAGATTGTATTAGGAAGGTCGATGTGCTTCAGACGGGGGAAAACTTTAGATATTTGAGTAAAATCTACCGATTTATGCTCTCCGAATGCAATTCTTTCAATGTTAACGATATTCCATTTTTGTGAAAGCAGTTTAAAAAAGGTAGTTGTACAATCGCAACTCCAAATGGAAATCGCGCGAATGTCAAAAACCACATTGTGGGAAAGCTGGGGCGTCATGTGTTGCAAATCGGTTCTACAAATACAAAAGTCGTGACAAAGTGTTAATGGTTGTGCCTCATCGTTGACATCAATAAATTTGTTGGCAAATCTTGTTACAATAGGTTTGTCGTTTTGGCAGGCAAGAAGAAACACGCCAGTAGGTAATAATGCAGTTTGCGTTTTGGGGGGACAAATTGCGGGATCACCGGCGGCAACTTGGAGACGGTAGCGTTCCGCTGGGGTTGCAAGTTCTGCGAGACGATGGCGTAGACCGTAGGGCAATTTGGCAATAGGATATGGCATGGTTTGATAAAACTAAGAATATGATCCACAACGCAAGCAAATCGGTGAATAACGCAGTTTCAAAAACAGGAAAGCCAGAAACAATTGGGGTTATGCTAACCAAGCCAAGTGACTAGACTATGCTTTTGCGGATAAAGCTATCGATCTCGTGCGCGAGTGTGTCCTGCTGAGGCACATCCTTCGCTAATCTGGATCATCTTTTGTTTTCCTCACACCGTATGCGTTTTAACTTTATATTACCTCTAACAACCATTACTTTCGATAAGTTTGAAGAAACTGATCTCTCCGCCGGGATATAACACATTCTGCGATTTAAGCAGCGTATTAATCGTTTAAACGTTGGCATTGGTGAACTTCGAGTACATTCTAACCGAAGGCAAAATCCTGATTGTTGAGCCTGAAAGAAGTTATATATTTCAATGTTAAGTTACGAAAGAAATCTTACCCTCAAAAAGTCAACAATCAGGTCAAAGTCAACGCTAAACGTTTCACAATTACCACTTACTGTCAACGTTTTCATGTTATAGCGTTGAAGTTGCAGGATTTCGCGCATCCATGTCGTTGAGAATGTATTAGGAAGGTCTATGTGCTTCAGACGTGGGAAAATCTTTGAGATTTTTGTAAAGTTTACCGATTTTGGTTCGCTGATCATAATCCTTTCAATATTTACAATGTTCAACTTTCGTGAAAGCAGTTTGAAAAAGCTAGTTGTACAATTGTGCTTCCAAATGGAAATCGAACGAATATCAAAAATCACATTGCGGAAATGCTTTGGCGTTATGTGTTCCAAATCGATATTACATATACGAAAGTCGCGACAAAGCGTTAGTGGTTGTGCCGCATCGTTGACATCAGTAAGCGCATTGTTGGCAAATCTAGCGACGATAGGTCTGCCGTTTTTGTAGGCAAGAAAGAACCAGCCATTCGGTACTAAAGCAGTTTGGATTTTGGGGGGACAGATGGAGCGATCGCCGGCGGCAACTTGGAGATGATAGCGTTCCGCTGCGGTTGCAAGTTCTGTGAGACGCTGGCGAAGGCCATACGGTAGGTTGGCGATGGGGTAGGGCATGGTTTTGATGAAACTGAGAATAAGAACCAAAGCGAAAGTCGGTGAAAAACGCGGTTTCAAAAACAGGAAATACAGGGACAATAACGATCGGTCTTATGCTAACCAAGCCAAGTGACTAGATTGTATGCTTTTATAGATCGATCTCGTGCGCGATTGTGTTCTGCTAAGCCACACCCATTGGCAACCTATACAATCTTTGGTTGTGCTTACACCGTACAAAGAACAACAACAATTTCGGCAGTTTTATTTTTACCATTATCAAACAATCTAATCACGCTCACCACTTTTAACCAACCCAGTCGGCTTAACAATCGTGTCACATTCTGGATGGACCGGAAGTTGATTCACAGCGATAAACGGCTGCCAAAGATGCCAGATGTACTTATTCGCACATTCGGTACCATACGCTTCGATGGCCTCGCAGAAACACGGCTTTGTCACGTTTCCGTGGCAGTTGCAAACATCTTTAATGCAGTTTTTGTAATATCTGTGAACATTCAACTTTTTTCGACAAAACTTGAAGAACGAATTTTCCATGAGGACTTGGCATTGAGCGAGATCATAGGCCTTTGCCTCGGTCAAAGCAGCGACGCCGGTGGCAGTTTTACAGCGAACAGGGGCTCGGGCTGCTTTGAATCGCCAGGAATCTCCAAACTTTTGAGTGTCATTTGTGACGTAATCGGTGTACTGTATCCAGAGATCATCAGAAGGGTCATTGTTAAAGTTGCCACAGAGGCCGCAGACTCGGCCTTTGTGGTTGCCAGCGACGGACAGCGTCAATTCAGCGAATCCACGACCATCGAAAGCAAGTCGAAGGCCGAGGTTTGTCACGGTGACTTCGAGATGGCCTTTGCGGTTTTTGATGGCTGAATAGAGTGAGGTGTTGTGGGGCAGGGTTTTGAGAAGGTTGTTTTCGAGGAGGGTCTGAAAGGGTTTTGTTTTGAGAGTTTTGTGTTTTAAAACGCACCTTTCCTTCAGCTAATTGCAAAACAGTAGGCTTTTTGTCCGGAATTAGTCGAAGATAAAGCGAAACACGGTCAACGGAGCCACCTACAGTGTCTCCGTGATGAGTGATGACAGAAAACGCGGCTTGGTCGTCTTCGTCGAGGACACATTCACGTGATAATACGTAGGATCTGTTTCCATGGAAGCTGTAGGTTAGGCCATCGAAGGTTTCGTAATGAGGGTCGCCGAAAACGGAACAAGTCGCTTCCAACTGCTCGCAACGAGAACAACATTGCCCGCGGGGTTTGAGCTTTGTCCAGCCTTTGGGGCAGTGATAAGGCTCTGATGGGGTGCATTCCTCGGTGACGCAGGCTGCGAAGCCGTTTCGGCATTGGCAGTTTAGGCAGGTTGACTGTTTCCAGTAGCTGTTGTGCTGAAAATACTTGATTTCGAGGTACTGTAATCAAAATACTGTCTAATTTTTCGATATTTTGAAAATTTACGAACCGCATAAACGACCAAACTACCATTCCTTGCTATCTCTTTACACGAAGAACTCGGAATTTCAGCTTTTTCGACAGCATTAGTTCCATCCGTTGAGTTGGCAGTTTCAAAATGGCAAAACGGGCAGCAAACATTCGGTCTAAACAGAAACTCTGCCGAAGCATGGCACTCTCTGACTGGACAGGTAAACCGTTTACAAGTCAATCCGCCTGCTTGGCAGTGGCACTTTGAACATGGATCGACGGGGAAAACTTCTCCCAACGGATAGTGTTTCAATTGAAAAGTGCAATGACCGGCGATTCTTGGGACCTCACTGACTGCTGTGCGGAATGAGCGTTGGCCTGGATGTCTGCATTCTGGACAGCATTTATCTGGCAAATGCCGTTGGAGGTTCAAGGGACAGTCGAGGACGGGGCATGCGAGACGGTAGCAGTGGTACCATTCATCTGGAAACCGATTTTTCGCCAATAAAAGGCGTGAAAGTCAAACCTTGAACGACATCACACTGTAAACATGGATCCCTCTTCGCCGTGTCTTCATCAATCGGATTCTCTCTACATAACTGGCAACAGTACCCAGGTAGTCGGATACTGTTTTCGTCCCTGCATGGCGAGAAGCATTGCAACCTCGATGTTGTCACTATGCCTGCCTAGAAAGAAAAACTAAACTTTTAAAGTACATAAAGAATGTTAACTTTGACTTTTGCTCAAATTTCATACACAACGTCATTCACTTTTTTCGAGAGCAATGACAAGCTCACCTTGCATGTCATAGCCTTGCAGTTGTCCTCGACTGATCGCCAACGCTCATCATTTTGACGTTTTCGGCCGAGGTATGTGCAGGTGCGACATTTAGGGCAACATGGCGGTTGTTCCGGAGACTGTGATGTTGTGTTGTGCTTTGATAGGGTTTGTGCTTCCGCTAATGGGCAGGTAGCTAGTTCTGGGCATGTTTCCATTATGCATTTGATTGATCCGGACTGAAAATAGCTCTTTTTCATTGTTTTTGATGTATTTGGAAGGTAACTTACACTACAAAGACATGTTAGACAAGGCTGGTTCGGTGCCCGACCAAGGATCGTTGCGAGATCGATTACGGTGCCATCTGGGGAGTCGCATGGTATCGCTGAAAGTTGTCATTCACACAAATTGACTTCCAAACCCCCATAAAACCTTACCATTGCCCTTCAACAACCCCTGACCCGCCACCCTCTCAAAGCTAACCCCCATCCAGCAAACCATGAAAGCGTGCGCGACGACACCCCACATCCAGTGCCACTGATGATGATGGTGTCGCCCGATGTTCCGAAGTCAATGCCGTCGTCGTTGGCCCCCGTAGTTGACGTCTGTCTCCCCATCGCATACTTTTACTTTGCCAGTGGTCGAGATGGGTGCCCCTTTGTGTGGGGAAGCCGACACTCGGGGACCCATGGCGGCTCAATAGACACGCCCCACACCGCTAGGGACCGATAACTCGTGTCCGACAAGTGCGGCCCCCTGGCGATTTGCCACTTTTACAGGAGCGGGGTGTTTCAATGTTGTGATGAATTGGGATGGGTTTTGATTTTTGTGAAATTGGTCAATTGCATCCGTCAAAAAGATAACACTGACTTCTATGATGGGGTCGCTTGAGTGACAGGTGCTTGTTCTGCCTTTTTTACGTGTAATTTTGCAAAGACAAGGGAAAAGGGAAGTTATTTTCAACGGAAATGATCTAATTTGTCTGTGCTGCGCAATGGGCAGTGGCGATGGCCTTTGAAATTGAGCGGAAAAGTGCAACAAATGGGTTTATTATTGCAATTCGGCGACTTCCGGTTGCCATTTTGTCAATGTGAGATAACATTTTGTTGCGATTTTGATGTTTTCAGACAGTTTATTTTTGTTTTTAAAACGATTAAAATTTCACAGGCAAAGTTCCACTTTTCAACTCCACAAACTCATCAGGCAAGTGTTGCTCCTGCTCCGCTTCTTCTTCCTCTTCGTCTTCTTCCGTGATGCCTCCCAGACGGCCACCACGTTCACAGTAGTTTACAATCAGTCGACACACTTCTGCGGGTTCTGGATTTGATGATAGTGTCGAACTTGTGAACAGTGCTGACAGTCGTTCCGCTAGTTTCTGAAATATTAGATTTTTTTGTTTGAAAGTGCATTCAACGCTTGGTGTCTATACTTTTTGATTGACACACCAAAATCACCCATTTCAAATTTGTGCCAACACTTTTTTAAATAAAAAAAAACTTGTCAATTTGAATTTCAAACAAGTTTTGCTTGACATTATAAAAAATTTCACGGGAGAACAGGCATTTTCAAAAAACAAACCTGATATGTGCCATCTAAAATCCGTCCATCAAACGGCAAATCAACATCTGCCAGGCTCAACAACAACGTGAACAGATTCAGTTGCGCCCTGAAGGACCTGGACCCCTCTGGATTGACCCTATTATCCAACGCAATCAGTCGATCTAGTGACATTAGCAACTCTCGATAGGTGTGGTTTACAAGGAAGTTCACATGTTGCGGCGGTTGGTCAAATTCTGATTTTAACTTTTGGAGGAGGACCATCTCAACATGACGCATCATTATTGTCAGTTTTTGTGTTTTCCCTTCTTCGATTTCGCGCTTCCTTTCCACATCGAGGAATTCGGCGATGCTTTTGATGAACAATTGCATGGGGACGGCACTGGCAGTTAGTTTTACGTTTGGCTGATGTGCGCGGATTCTGGTGACTAGCTCATCGATGATGACGAAGCAGCTGTTTGGGTTGTCGCTTTGGACACGGTATCTGTCTGAAATTTATCAAATGGGTTGTGAAAAGTGATAAAAAGAGATGCAAAAGCTTACTTGTCTTCTGTGAAACAAAGATAGACACAGTCTCTGAAACATAATAAGGCCTCAGGCCCATCGCCGTCTGATTTTCCAGTTGAAACTCCGGAAACAGTGTTGTCAGTTCCAGTCCAGGTTCACTTGAATCGATCGAAAACTTGTGCAATGCCGTTTTCTGTGCCGCTGCTTCTTCGCAAATCACTTTCAATGGCAGTTTTAGATTTTTTAGTACTGTATCTTTGCCATCGGCGACGGTGACCACTGTCATTCGATTATCATAAACGGCTCGTTCCGCAAACATTGTGTAGGAATAGACTCTTGACGCAGTCGCCCCACTGCCCTCCAGATTCGGCTCGGATCCGATTTGTACCACGCCCAACTCATTTTCAATGAAAATTTCCGCCGAATTGAAAACACCGCTACAGATGACTTTCAATGTCATCGAACTCACGCTCTCATCAGTGTCGATGGCATTAGACTGTGAATCCATGTTGATTTCCGTCGCAACTATTAGTGTTTCGAATTCTTTTTCGGGCATATCGGTTTTGGAATTTGCGGAAATACTCGCTTCATATTCGTTCAACTCTTTCTGACGGGCTTCAAAGTCGATGAATCGTGAATCCGTGACTGGCATCCGGAAAAGTGAAGGCTCAGTGCCCAAGTAGCCAACGGAAACACGACAATCATCAGATAAAAGGGTCAACATTCCACGATATCCGTCGCCATAGTTGCCTGTTGTGACCTCCATCGGGATGAAAGACAGTTGCGAAGCCCAGATCATCTCGGTATCCTTGTAGAATAAGAGCGTTTTTACATGGCTGGCAATGATATAATGGATGTGAGGCCCGTTAGTGTGAACATGCATGCTCATTGCGGCACTTTCCAGTCTTATAGTGTACCGTAGATTGCCCCCAGAAGTCAGACAATGCAATGCCCGACGTGCACAGATGGCAATGGACGGCTGGACATCCGGAGATGAAATGGCTTCAATAGCGACAGGTGTATCGCCGATGTTGAGCTCCCAATCACGCATCATTTTAGCGCCTTTTCCAGTCTTTGGCATCGATGCCAGTGATGAGAATTTGACGCTGCTGAGGACGCCACCGGCACTTGTTAGCACTGATTCAACAGATGGGTGGAAAGCAATCGGGCCAGGGTGGATTTGTTGGAAGGCTTCCCTGGTCAGAAGGTGGTTTTCACTTTCAAAAAAGTGAAGTGCGCAGTTTATTGTCTGGACGCAGATTTGGGTGACCTCAGACTTTTCGAACTTGACGGGACACATGTTGTAAGCTGGCTGGCCTTTGATTCGGTGTTCGATTAGTTTTTCAAGTTTACAGGTTTCGGGGCCGTCTGAAATACACTTTTTGATGGATAAAACAGATTTTTGATGGCTCACCTTTCGAAACTCGATAGAAAACAAGCAATTTTGGATGCAACACAGCCAATACATTATCCACCTGGCTGCTGACAAAATTTCCAATAGCCAACTGTATGATAGGCTGATCCAAGTGGATTTCAATCAAGGACGATGCCTCATGCCGATTGTCCACATCCCTTCCAGGGTCGAGGATGCAGAGGAGGCCATCAAGGGTGCCAATGACCAATTGGGCTGTAAGTTTTTATAAAAACTACCATTTACGACCAAACAGCCAATTTTATAAAACTTCTAAACTCACATGTGTCATCTAACAAGACACCCGTCGTAAGCGTCCGTGCTTCATCAACAACGGTGTGAAACCACTCTTGAAAATGGAACAGTGACATTGGGAGAAGCAAAAATTAATAGCTAAAGCCCATCCACGTCGAAAGAAGCCAGCGCAGTGCCCTTGCTGTTGCGCCAGTGCCGTCGTCATGGTGACCCATGTGGCAAGGGCGTGCATGGAGATGGTTTGAACTTTGGTTAGACTGTCCCAAAATAGGCTAATATCAGCAACTGGGCTATTTATTCAAATAAAAAAGCAATTATAAACACAAAGAAGTTATAACACACAAGTCTCGACGACTAGATACACATATGTTTTATTTTTGGAGCGTCCATCTCTACACATTCGTTATGCCATTGCCTTTGGCTCACATCAACGTCGCTTCAATTCTTTCTTTTGCCGCTTTTGGAGCCGTTTTTCGGCTTTTGCTTTCAGTTGGCAGCGAAGTTTGTACACGATGAACCCTGAAATGCAACTTTTTCATCAACCAACTCAACTATCTTCAAACAACATTGTGTTTCCAAAAAAAACCCACCAACAAGTCCAACAACAATTAACGTAGGTACAATAAAAATGTCATTCGCCACGCCCAGAGTGACACCGCCGTTATCTCGCAGCACAACCATCGTCAAAATCAAACTTTTTCAAAACTAAACTACAGAAACAATGGAAACACGCGGAGTGCCGTCAACAAGACCAAAGGGTTTCTAATTGATTACCAGCCTTGAAAAGCTGTTTAGCTGTGCGACTGCATCGAACACGCAAAACAGCGCCCGCCTTCGCTAACAGCCATTCCCAGCCGCCGCCCGTATGCGGCTGTCGATTAAAATAGCCTTTTTGAGCCTTCTAAACCCTAATTATAGAGGGTTTTGTTGGAAGGAATGCATGTTATCCTGCTTATCATTATGGAAGCGCAAAACGGAAGCACGGAATTATTGTTGTTTTGGAAGAAAAACAACTGGCTTTGGCATTTTGTAAATAAACAACAACAATGTCTTCATAATACGTAAACAATGAACATTTTTCATTAGAATAACTTGCATAAACTTGTTTTTGACAAAAAAGGCAGTTTTGTTATCATTGGCCACTTGGAGACAGCTGTTTGGGAGTTGAGTGCATTAATTTTTCGGCGGTCCAACAACATGTCTTCGGTAGTATAGTGGTAAGTATCCGCGCCTGTCACGTGCGAGACCCGGGTTCGATTCCCGGCCGGAGAGGAAACTTTTTTTATTTTTTAATTTGCTTTTTTTTCAGCACATCATTGATTCCTTTTTTGTATAAACTCGTAGGTGACATTTATTTGACAGCTTTTTTTGTATTAAATACATGTAGTTTTTCAAATGACAACGACTTAGCAATTTTTAACACTGTACTTTGTTTTCTTGTAATACTCACTTTTCAACCCTCGTTTTCGCTGGTCAAAGCAACCTTGATCTCTACCTCGGACACGGACACCATCACCCTGCCAATCATTAATGAGACTCTCCGCTAACGAACATGTGCAGTGAATGCCAGCAGCAACAGCCGTTCTACGCCGCGTTTTGCACTCATTTTCAACCCCCTTTTTCATTGTGCTATCACCCCGGTTGAAAAATGCTATTGATCTCTGTGTGAATGGATGGTAGTGTGGTCTGATCTGATTAGTTAAATATTTTTCGCCGTTTTCGTCAACATTCTTAATCATGAGGCGTGACATGCGGATACCTTCAGAGGTAGCTTCCATCTTTCCCAAAAAATGTTACCAAGTTTGATAAAAAAAAAAAGCCATTTCCAGGTCGCCGAAGAAGATGAAAACGTCTTCTACGACGACGATGTCCACTCTCTCAACGACGCCGTCGGCATGCACGATGCCGATGAAACTCCGCCACCGATATTGCGTGTCACCGGAAACCCGGAGCTATCCGCCGAACCCGATGAACAGAAAAAAGCCTTATATTATGCTAAAATCATTCTACCTCACGTGGGCCTTGTTGTTTTGCTGTTTTTCTATTTATTCATCGGAGCGCTCTATTTTTATTGGATCGAATCGGCGTTCGAAGTCGAATCAAAACAACATGAACTGCATACGATATTTTTGCTCAGGGACAACTTTCATGACAATATTTGGAATTTGACCCATTCAACTGATACAGTGATATCGAGGGAGTCGTTTAATGGGATTGGGCAGGAGTATTTTGAGAGATTGGTAACACAGGTTTACATTTCTTATCGAAATCAGTACATCACTGAAAGGCATCTGTTGAACACGACTGACGAACATTTGTGGACGTTTTCAAACAGTATTTTCTTCGCGACTGCAGTTGTTTCGACTATTGGGTACGGTAATTTAGTGCCGGCGACGATCCATGGCCGGATTGGATGCATTGTGTTTGCATTGTTGGGGATTCCGCTGCTTCTTATTACAATTGCGGATATTGGAAAGTTTTTGAGTGAATTTTTGTCGTTTTTATATAAGACTTATCGGGTTTTTAAACGGAAAGTGAGTCCAGTTAATGAAAAAAAGCTCATTAAAGGCATTTGTCGTTGTAGACCTTCACAATGCACCGAACAGCTCGCCGCTTCAGCCGATTCCGCGACCCCTCACTATCCGAATCTGATCGCTGCTCGTCTCCTACTAAAGCTGGCTCCGTGAATTTGAACGACATGTCAGAGTCATCCAACAACAATGAAGTCGACATTGACGAACTCCACATCCCCGTGGTTATGGTCCTGCTTGTTGTCGTCGTTTACACGGCTCTTGGCGGTTTTCTGTTTAAAACATGGGAAGGGTGGACGTATTTTGAGGCTTTTTACTTTTGTTTTATCACTATGGCTACTATCGGTAAGCTTTTTATGACATTTGACGAAATTGAGTTGTTTGGATTCAGGTTTCGGCGACATAGTCCCCTCCGAAAAGGTCTACACCTTCTTCACCATGGTCTACATCATCTTCGGCCTATCCCTGGCCACCATGTGTATCGATCTTGCCGGCACAGAATACCTCATGAAAATCCATTACCTCGGTAAAAAGATGGACGATGCCAAGGGAGCCGTTTTGAGCGGTCTTGAAGTCGGTGAACACCTAATCAAACACAATGGCGTCGGTCTGATAAAGACAGCTGGCGGGAAGTTTCTGCATATCAGACTAACTTCAAAGCAAATGGAAGATCTGAGGCTCTATCCGGAGAGTCATCGAGACATTCTGCGTGAACCGTTGAGTGCCGCTGTGGCAAAGTTGGCCGATGAGCACAACATAAAGGTATGTCATTTCAAGAAACACCAATTTCAAACATTTGACACCTTCAGATCCTCCCGGACGACATTGCTGAAAGCGAAGGCTACATCCTCAAAAACAGAGATAGACAACGTCCAAGTCGAAAAGCCCGCGGCGTCACCAATCAATACATGATTAGCAAGTCATTTGTGCCCGGAAAGCCGCAATTGACTGCACCCTTACTGCCCTTTGTCATGAAAGAGTCGAATATTTAAACGGTTTTTCTTGAAATTTTTTTCATAAGCTTTAAATTACATTGGATTTAGTGTACTGTAGTTTTGTACAAATAAAAGGTCCAAAAGTGCACGTCTAAATTGCGTTTTTTGTCTTGAAATTGGTCTTTTTACGTCTACCTTGCAAACGTGCAACTCTAAAATGTGTCTTTTCATGTGAAATGTACAATCTTAGTTTTATCAATAATCGAATTGGTAAGAAAAAACTGGAACAAAGTCGGCAACTAATGAAACCTATAAGATTTATGCAGTGGCACTGTGTCCAACACGGGTTAAAGACGATAATCTAATCGGCGGCAGTTCACCATCGCTCGGTTTATACTTGTTTGGTCCGTATTCAGGGTTCACAGATGCCCATGTTTTCTTCAGAATGGCGAAATGGTTACTCAGCGTGTTGTCTGTGATCAATGAGTTCCCAACGACGGTGCGCAGTTCAAAAATTTGAAGGGATGAGAACCAACTTTTGGGGAAACCCAGTAATTCGCTGAAAAAATTTAACTGTCAGATGTCGAGAACAATAAAAATCGTGCAAAAAACCCACACAAAATGTCGATAAATCTGCCTATGCTTCAAAAACGGCAACGGCAACAGTGCAGCGGCCACGGCATTAATCAGATACCAGTACGCGTCATGGAGTAAAAATAGTTCATTGAGTTTACTACAAAAAGGTTGCTCAGAATTACCACCACCACCCATGGTGCCACGCTAAAACTAAACTCACTTTTCGTTAATGTAGAAAACAAACACGGCGTACAGAGATACCGTGATCGCATTACAGATAATCGAATACAGTAAAAACCAAATAATCATACGCAGCGAGCGGATGTTTTCCACGGTTTGGTATCGCTTCGACAGGTGTGTAGGCTCGGCGGATTGGCTATCGTGACAGTACGTGGTCATGTTTCGTTTGAGCAAGAAGATTGTGAAAGTCCAGGCAAAAATGTCGAATACAACTGGCAATGGAAGGAATATCACAGGTCCGACGACTTGGAACATGATTAATGGCACAGTAATCACGGAATAGATGTACTAAAAATAAAACAGTCATAGACTTTGACAGGAAGTTGTTTTGACAAATATTGCATGATTTATTTTAGGGGCCAATAAACTGGTCGTAATTATTTTATTTTACATGTCTAGCACGTGGTGTTTTTTGATTATTGCACTTTGCGGGGGTTTGAAAGAAATTGCTGCAATTTGCCGAAAAAATGAAGGGTGAATACAAATGTATTGTTTTAAGATTGTTTGTATCGTATAGTGGACAAGCTTTAAACAAAATTCAGGCCTCAAAATTTTGTATCCGATCGAAAAACGGTGAGTTTGTTGCATTTCACCAAAAACATCTATCTTATTTAAAGTTATCGATTGAACATAAAAAGTAATAAAACCAGCTCAAAATAACAGCGTGACGTGTTAAAAAAAACTTTATTTGTAAAAAATTTTCTCAAAACATTTTAATTAAATTTGGTTTTTGCGTCACACGCCCCCGCTCATTCCTTTGAACTTTCATCTGCGCAAAATAAAATTGAAATTGAAACTCACACAAGCCAAAACCAGACCAATGCTCCCAAAAGGGGACACCAAATATTCGTAATGTGCCAGAAATCTTGTTGAAATTATCCTCTCAATTAAAATTACGACTTCTGATGCTGATTTGGAGGTAATTGCGCCCATCATTATACATCTCACAATAAATAACGCCTCATCACTGATGCCTCCACCGTTTAGGAGATGATAGAGAATAACAAATCTAAAATTAGCTTTTAAATATAATTGTCAAAGGTAGTTTCAATCGATAAACCCACCGTGACATCCCGACGACGCAATAAACGAACGCAACATTCCCCAAAAGCAGTCTCAAATTACGATGTACCGATTTCGTCTGATACAGCACAATCATAAAAATAATGTTACAAATCAAACACAAAATCCATGATCCGGCTTCCATAATGTTCATACAGAATCGAGGCACATCGTAAGAATTTGAATATTGGAAGTGGTACGGCTGCATCCTGTTTGTGGTCCCTGCCAATGGCACCTGTAATAAGACCCCGTGTATTTACACTGTTAAAGCATATTGGGGCAATTCAACCGCTATGGGTGCATTTCAAAACGAAAGGCGGAGCCGCAAAAACGTAACACCGGCTCGGCGACCGACCAAGCAAAAAAAGCTGAAAGAATGGCATGAGTAACTTTTTAGTGTCTCGTCACACGTGTAAGACGCAATAAAACTAGACTTAAAACAACAGGTGGACCTGGAATTTGTCGTCAAAAGATTTCAATTACGATTTCATCTGGATGGACAACATCGGGACCAAGTGGTTTACATTAGACCCATAGAAAGTGGGCCCTACAGTAGTCAGTCAAACGTAGGCACCAAAAAAGTTTATACCATCTGCAGGGGCCGGCTACACACCGGTTGAGGTATAAATTATCAGTTTTTCAAAAAGTATGTTCATCCTATTACGCTACAAAAGACGATCAAACAGACTTAATTGGGCGGCTTTATTTACAAAACGCGTGATACCGTCTTTCCTGTTGAGTATGTAAATACAAACATGGTATAATTAGGTTTGAGAGATCTTTTAAAATACAAAATTAACTTGAAACGTGGTGAGTTCTTGCAAATGTTACAACGTTTACGCATTGAAACAATTTTGTTAGGCAGTGCGTAATTCAGTGACTGTGGTTGTACATTGACTGAAACACGGTTATAAAACTGGGTTATAAAGGATGTGGGAGCGCTTCAGGGGTTACAATCGACAGTAATTGAGTGTTTGTTGACTTCCGGTTGCCAGAATTTACTTTTCAAAAAGATAGGTTTTGAAAAAGTCATGATTCTTTGAAAAAAAAGTAAAGCAAAAAAGAAATAAAATGTCAGCAAAAACTGAAGTTTTGCCTCATAGTTTTTGTTTGTAAAGTACATTAATAAATAATATCAAGCCCCGACTTCTTTGTTATAATAACCTTTGAAATTGGTAATTCAAATGTTACTTGACAGCTGGAAAGTAAATATAAAATGTTGTCAAGATAAAACTGCAGCAAAACGATAAAGGTTGACCCTGTAATTTGTTATGATTTCCTGTTATGAAAATGCGTCTGACTACGTAGAAAAGCTACTAAAATGTTTCAAATTACCGCAAAAACGTATCTCACGTTTATCACTTCTTCGTCGTAAAAGTACAACACTCAATCTTCTTTGTGTCTTCGATGAATCGAAACGTTCCCACATGTGTTCAATGCCATTTGTATACGTACACGGTACTATTGGATTATCTCTGACCGGATACAAATTGCTTTATGCTAGAATGTGTGATTTCCACTGTTTCACTTTCCTTTTTTCGAACTCCATCAAATAGTTACTTAATTTGGTCTCACTCACATGTAGTTTTTGTAACAAACTTTCGATGGCCGCGGTTCGCGTGTAAAAGCATTTTTCTGGACAACTCGGAGCGAAAGAATGTGTTTTATTTGCGATAAGTACATCGAGTGCGATGACGGGTCAATCAAGTCTTCGCACTCTTCATTCAACTACCTAGCCGACTGAAACCACTAATGTATAAGGGCTGTATCAACAAATAGTGACAAGACTTCAACATGGGATAGAGCTGGCCGTGTTTTGGATGGATGGAGTTGATGAAAGTCACTTTGGAACTGTGACAAAAGTGACCAACTTTTGAGTCGAAGTTGTTGCTTTTATTACATTCTCGTGGTAAAAATTTTGGAAAGATTTAGTGTTCAAAGAAATATAAAGTTTGATTTTTGGCTAGAAAATCAGTTTTTGTCAAAAACAGTGTTCATGCCATTCGCACACTTTAAAACTTGAACGTCAACACTGCTATTCGCACACACCTTTAACGTGCCGATCCTAACAAATGCAAGTATTTGTGCGAATGTGCGCAGAACCGTTTCTTCCAAAAAAGTGAACCCTGGTTTAAAAATTTGAACTCGATAGTTTCAATAACATGCAAGACCATTTTATACAATCCAAAATGATGATTAAAAGACGTCTTTATTGTTCTATCATCCCCAGTTCAGTGTTCTGTGCTGCCTTTAACCACACTTTTTTTACAATTGCCTCCTAAATCCTACCGTAAGCTGCAACCGCTTGTAAATAAAATTATACATTTATGACAAGACCACAACACAGCCTCCATAAATAATACCCCAAAGTACTCGTTTTTCGGTCAGACCGACTCGGTTCGATCTCGCCGCTCTTCTGGGTCCATTTTGCATTGTCCAAACAGAATCACGTTCGCCGTGATTGTGATGATGCAGACGCGATGTCGACCTCTGCAGCGTCGAATGTGCCACACAATGACGCATAAATGGATCGTGCAGGGGGTTTTGGACGCTTACGTAAACACATCGAGGTGAGAAGTGAGAAGTGACCCCTCGGAGATCGTCTCAAATGTACGCATGTTTCATCTGCAGAGTCACATAGATCGCCAGCCAGCAGAATTCTCACTTTCCAACTCAAACTTTTGTTGGGTAAACATAGACAAAGCTGGAGCGGTAAAGGTAACTAAAGCCTAGCAACCTATAAATAACTACCATCTGGAAGTTTGTGCACATAACCGAGCCACTAAATGAATGTAGCCTTTTTTAACTGTTTAAAAAAAGCGAAAGGGAATTGATATCCCTGCATAGTTGAAAAGGGTTAGTGTTTTGACTTTTACGCGAAACAGTTTAAAAAAAGGGGTCCCTGAGAGGATCAGAGACACGCCATGAAGCGCTAAGAAGCACTTTGATGCTTGCGCACGCAGAATAGGAGTGCGAAATTTGATACCTATATGCCCCTGAGGGCCATTATTTGCGGTACAGTTTTTTCTTTGTTCATTGAAAGGGTGTCTAAACTCAACTTTTGCGATCGTCGGGACCACGTTGTGGAGCGAAAGGCGATCGCGATTATCGCCTTTTACGGCGGGTAAAAGGGGTACTTTGCCTAAGGCTACACAGACTGATCGGTATCTATCTACCTCAAATTCAATTGTGTCCGATTCGCGCGACTGACCCCTAGGTGCAGGACACTTTTCGTTCGTCGCGAAGATTCAAAAGGCAATGTTCACTCTTTCTTTTCTTTGCGCGAGTTTCGCGCCCCCCTGAGGGCAATCAGCCTAACCGCAGAAAGGAGGGTTGAAAAAATTGTGCGAAGGATAAGCCCGTGAAAATGAAGCGGGAATGACGGACCGATGGAATCCCTCCGTTCGGTACCTGTGAAACACCTTCGACGCGGGAGGAGGACGATCGTGAGCCCCAAAAAAGGAGATCCACGCATGATGGGCGGGTTTTCGCTTCGCACCGAAATGGGGGTCAAAAGTTTCGAGACTCTCGGACCAGGTCAGCCACATTGCTTCGATCACCTCACAGTGGCCTCCAGTTGTGGGTCCAAACATCCAGCAAGAAGTTTGGAAGTTACATTTTTGGATTCTGTCATCTGCTAGGTCAAATATATTGAATGTTGTCAGCTACGACGATAGTCGTACTTCTCGGCTTCGGCCTCAGTGTAGCCGCAACCACAAATGGGGCTTCGTCATGGCAGTTACGACGGCATTATGATGAGAATATGCGGAGGAACTATAGAAAGTAGGTTTTTGGTGTCATGGGTTACTGTAGCTTTGATTTAAACTGTAATTGAGGGTTTCAGCTACAAACTAATCCGAATCACACCCCGAAATGAAGAAAATCTTGACTATCTTCGCGACCTTTACCATGCCCAGAGCCCATATGAGCTCGACTTCTGGCAGCCGCCCACCCATATTGGCGGTTTGGTCGATGTTACGGTAGCGCCGCAGGATGCGGAGATCTTTGTGAGGGATTTGGATTCGAAACAGGTCGATTACCTGGTTGCTATCAATGATCTTGAACAGTGAGTTTTGCCTTTTAAAGCAATTTTCAAAGCAACATTTTTCAGAGCAATCTACTCCGAACGCTCCCACGAACACGACGGCTTCATGCAAGACGCCTCCTTCCGCTTCGACAAGTACAACAACTGGCCTGCCATCGAAGAGTATCTCTACCAACTCCGCGATGAGAACCCGGGCCTCGTAACTCTCATCGAAATCGGCCGAACCCACGAAAACCGATCGATTCTCGTCGTGAAAGTATCTGGCCAGCGAAGCCTCGCTCCAGAACGTGTATCTCTCTGGCTCGATGCCGGTATCCATGCCCGTGAATGGATCGCCCCTGCGACGGCACTTATTGTTTTGGACAAGCTTGTCAATGGCTACAAACGCGACCCCGAAGTTCAAGCCATCCTTGACAATGTCGATTGGTACATCCTGCCCGTCATGAACCCCGATGGCTACGAGTACACCCACGTCAAAAACCGCATGTGGCGCAAGAATCGTCGTCCTGCCCAATGCAAGAAGAACTATTTCCACACTATCTGCTGTTCCGGTGTCGATCTTAACCGTAATTTCGATTGGTTCTTTGGCAGTGCCGGTGCCAGCTCCGACCCGTGCCATGAAACCTACCACGGTCCGGCTGCGTTCAGTGAGCCTGAATCTCGATCAGTGAAGGAATTCTTGGAAAAGAACCCGGTCAAGGCGTTTGTCACGCTCCATTCGTATTCGCAGCTTTGGCTTATCCCCTATGGCCACCGCAAGAGGGCCTATCCTCAGGATTACTCTACCGCTTTGAGACCACTTGCTCTGAGGGCTACGAAGGCGTTGAACAAGTTGTATGGCACCAAGTATGCCGTCGGCACTGGGGCTGATTTGATGTGTAAGTTGTTTCTGTTTTCGTGCCGAGACCAGAGTCAATGCTGATGTTTCAGATGAAGCCGCCGGAGCATCGCACGATTATGCCAAGGGCACACTTCACATCCCATATGCCTATCTCGTCGAGTTGAGACCGAAGAGCTCCATGTTCGCCAACGGATTCCTGCTTCCGGAGAAGGAAATCAAGGGCACTGGCGAGGAAACTTGGGAGGCGTTGAAGATTGTCGCTGATGAGATGATTGGACAGTTTGTGCAGCCCAAGATTAGGCCGTCCACAGTGTTGCCGGCTATTGTCAAGGTTGTGACGACGAAGCCGGTTGTGACTGCGCCGCCGACGCCGGAACCGTGGACTGGAACGACCAGGGCGGCTCCGAGGGTTGTGACGACCGAGAAGCCGACAACTGTGAAACCGACGACAACTTCTACGACGACCACGGTAGCGCCGACGGCGACCAGTAGCACCACTACGACTACTACGCCGAAACCGACGACTACAAGCTCGACGACGACGACAACGACGGCAAAGCCTACTACGACTTCGACGTCGACGACTTCGACGACAACTACGACGACCCCGAAGCCGACGACTACATCGACTACGACAACGACGCCGGAACCGACGACGACCACTTCTACGACGACAACAACCACGCCCAAGCCGACTACCACTTCGACTACTACTACGACGACACCGGCTCCGACCACTACTTCGTCCACGACGACTACTACCACGACGACGACGACTCCGAAGCCAACTACCACATCCACTAGTACCACTACCACCACCACCCAGCCGACAACGACGACCACAACCACTGAGCCGACTACTACCACTACCACTACCGAGCCCACTACCACGACGACCACAACCATCCCAACAACCACCACCACGACACCCATCCCTACCCAACCGACCCCCAAGCCCACCCGTCGCACTGAAACCCGCGTCGTCGTCGTGACAGCACCCTCGCCGGCTGAAGTCACTGCCGCCCCCATCGAAGAGTCCACATCTTCGCTGCCTTCCCTACCCCAACGCATCGTCAAATGCAAAGACTACGGCTCCTACTGTAAATGGTGGAAGGTCCACAACCTCTGTGACAAGGCCCGTGTCCAGCAGCTCTGCGCCCTTAGCTGTCTCCCAGAATGCCAAATCTAAGATGCCCTGAGGCATCTCCCAGTTGACGTTATCAGTTCCCCTCTGTCGCCGGTGTGCAAGTTATGCACAGACCCCCTCGGTACAGAGAATGTTGTAGATCCGATTTGGATCAGTTGTTTTCTTTGCTATTTATTTTCGACCAAAACCGAAAAGGGAAGTTATCCCGACCGCTTTATCCTTGTTGGCTGCGTGTGTTATATTCCAGTTGTGTGGTGTCATACTTACTTGTTATAAATGACTTCAAATATGTAGTTGGCATTGTTTATCAGACATGGGTCAGTACAGTAATCAGATCGGGGATACGGTAGTCAGTCAGTGATTACAAAAACGACCGCCGGGTCGGACTAGCCCGAGCCGAGATATCGCGATGGAAGTGCGCTCGACGACGGACAAGGGCTGCCAAATTGGGTTCGAGCTTGGTGTGCCATTCGGGATCGTGCGCTTCAAGGGCGTCGAAATGGTTGGCCATGTATCGGACGCCTTGATGGCGGAGGGTCGCGGCTTGGTAGCGGTAGCCGAGGGAAGTTAGGTTGACGACGTTGCGGAGGTTGATGTATTTTGACAGGACGGCGCTCATTCGGGTCTGAAATACTGTAATCAACGACCTCTAAAATGGGTAAAACAACCTTCAAATCCGGAATGCCATACTCAAAGCCAACTTTCAACAAGTCCCTCGACACTCTAAACCCTTGTTTTTCCTCGACGGCGCCAGTATAGATGAATTCCAGCATCTTTATGGTGACCTCCGGCGAGGCATCGATGACAACCTTGGACCGGTGCCGTTTCTCGCTGCTCAACTCGCTTTCAAAGTGGGTCGAAGCCAGTCGCAAGTAGCGTTGATGGACCCGAAATGTGAAGCCGCCCTCACAGACCAGATCGACATCGGGCTCGAGGCCGTGGGACTGCAGCTCGGCCCAGGTTTTTTCGAGATTCGGGGCTGATTCCATCTGAAACATGCTTCAGAATCCAAAAAGACAGACTTCACGTAACCAACCAGCGCTTCCATCGTGACCTCCGCAGTCACATCATTCGAAGCCTCTTCATGAGCAGGATTTCCGTCAATAGTCATACCCGGCGGCACTGGTCAGTCGGGGAATGCCTTTGCCCCCATCTGAGATCCCTACTACCCCTCTAGCCTAATTTGCATATTAATTCCATTTTTATTACAAAAAGTGCATTTGCAAAGTGAATTTTATAAAAATTTGACAAAATAAAAACTGAATGTTTCTTAGGTATGGGAAGATAAATAAGTTAGAGCAAAAAGAACACCATTGTGATAGCATGCTCATAAGTTAGGCAGATTAGAAACTGAATACATACGGCAGAATTCGGATAGGCAGATCAGCTGAACGTGAAGATGAGTCACTCAAAGGTCGGTGTCATACCAGGCGTTACTGTTGGAGTGTGCGTGATGACCATTTTGCTGGCGTCCGTGATTGCTGTTACGCAACGTGTCGAGATGGAGATCTCCGACGCTGGCATAATTGTAGAGCTCGTTGAACTCGTCGGGCTCGAGTCCATCGACCCAACCGTCGCCACTGTAGGCCGGATTCGTGTGCTGCTGGAATCGGTTGTCGACGCCGCGAGTTGGGGTGCGACCAGGACGGCGGGCGTTGACGTGGTCGTGGATGCCCATGTTTTTGAGGATCATCGAGGCGTATACTCCTGGAATTGAACAAGTTACAACAATCCAATGACTAAAAGATGGAAAAACTTACGAACTGCCCGAAAATCAGAACTCAGCGTCGGCTCAATGTATCTCGGCAACTGATCACAGCTCTCAAAGGCCTGGACACCGCTAGGAGTCGACGTCAAGCAGTAGATCAGCCCCAGAAGTTCCCTCATAAACAACTCATCCTCAGCACGGGTAATACGCTCATTCGCGAGGAGATTGAACAGCACACTGATGACGCCATTGTGCGTGTACACTTCGCGTGCAATGTTGGGGTCCTTTGAAAGCTGTTTCAACGCTCCAACGGCACCCTCCAGCGATTCCAACGTCATGACGCCATCTTCAATGTCGTCCAAGTTTCTCTGACCTGATTCGAACAGAACTTCGATCGCGATGCTGGCAATGGTGTCGCATTGGGTGGTCGTTTCCATGATTAAGGCTTTGCGATTGATTTCAGAGACGGAGCAGTTGCGAACAAGCCCCAGGGCAGCCTTAACGATAGGCTTCCGACGCGTCGCCAGCAAGCTCATAATGATCGGAAAAGCGCCGGCAGTGCGGACCTGATCGATGGCGTCAACGACTGCCGGATGACGAATCGTGCAATGACGCATCGTGCACAACACGGGCTCCGTGATGTCTTCAATGTAGGCGTAATCGCCCAATGTGTGAGCCAGAATCTGGATGCCACGGTTCTTCGGGTCACAGACGGTCAGCTTGTTAACGACATTGTTGCAGGTCAGATTGGACAGGATGCCACAGATCCAGCTGAGAATCTCGGTGTCGTTGTAATGGCCAAGGAGCTTCAGCAAATCGACAATAAGATTAGTCAGCGTGTTCAAACTGGCTGCTGAATCACTCAAACGAAGCATCGCTTTGATGAAGTTGTTCGGGATGAAATCCGGGCCTTGAACCTTCAGCATGGAATGATGGAGCTCCTCGAAGGCGCTGAGTTCGATGAGGGCTTTCTTGTTTTCGGGGAAGGCTGCGATCACTCGAATCACGCGAACAATGGCATAGATCAGACGCTCGTATTTCGTGCCGGCGAGAATGTAGACCAGCATATGAGGGCCCTGGAGGGACAGGAACGGCGCTTGGCATTGTTCGCGTTCGGCGAGCAGGTAGAACAATGAATCAGCGACCAAAGCTTGGACTCGCTCATCGGGTTCTTGCAACAGGGGCGTGAAAGCTTCAACACCGCCACAGGCGATCACTTCGGGGCGAGAGTTCTCGACGTGCTTGATGAGGTTATGCAGGGTGGTGATGGCGTACTGTTTGGTCTTTCGGATGGGCGATCGGAGCATTCGGACGAGTTCGGGTATGCCGCCGGACTTGAAGATGGATACACAGCCTTCACGGGTGGACAGCTTGGCGAGGGTGGCCATGATGGCGTTGTGGACGCGTTCATCTTTGGTGCGGCTGAAAAGTTGAAAGTTCAATTGAATTCGATGAAATTATATATATAAAAGACAAACCCAAGTGCCTCGACTAAAGCGTTGATAAGCGCCTGATCATTCGCGAGTTGCTGGATGAACTGCTTATGCCGGGTAAGGCCATTGATCATCTGGGCAGCATAGGCGACGGTGCTGGGATCCTTGTGGGACAGATGTTGAATCCACTCGGGTAAAGCTCGATAGGCTGCTTCGGCGTCATCCTGGACATGCAGCAGATCCACCACAGCGTTCTTCGTGTCTGCCAGCGGCTGGGCCATCATCTCGATGATGGACAGCGACGACCCCGAGGGGATTGGCTCACCATTGTCTTGTTCATCCGGAAGATCGGGCTCGATGTCGGGGAACATGATTCTTCGGATGTGGTGGGAGCGTTTCCGAACATAGGCCGTGTCATTGGCTGAAATTTATATATAATTAGCCCCACTTTAATACTGATAAGGACTAGACTCACCACTGAGGTAATTGTATCCGCCGTTGTATTGGGGTAGGGCGACCATCTGAAAGGCATAAGTGGATCAAACCAAATGCGAAAATGGAAGTCGAAAAGCAACGTTTATAAAAACCAATCTTATCCACGCAAAACTGTCACGAACAAGACCCCTTTCCTCGGGGGATAGGGCTCGAGGCGCGCCACCCGCTGACTCATTCCGCTCGCGAGCGACCTTCAAGCATTGTACGCGCACGCCCCAAATCGATCGATAATGACCGGCGCGCACGCGCTGAGTCAGTCATCCCATTGCGTGCGCACTTTAGCCCCTTCTTCCAATCCTCTCACCGCGCTTTCCTTCCCCCCTTACCGTATGCCCCTCCTTGCTTTCGCTGTGTCTCGTCGACAAGCCGCGGAGCCACGCGCGCGCGCGTCATGCTCTCTCCGCCTTTTGCCCGTTCCCTCGTCGGAGTCGACGCTGCTGCCAGACCCTCTCTTCCCGCGCCGGTCGTCGGCGCGAAAGGGGCTGGCTCTCTTTCTTCATCGAACCGTTCGAAGACGTTGCTTTCCGCAAAAAAACGCTGCCCCAGACCGGCGCTAATATCCGTTTTCTCCTTATTTCTGCGCCGGTCCTCTTCCGGAAGTGGCCCTCCCTTCCCGAACCGTGCCTTCCTGGAACTCGTTGAACCATGGAATCGACCGGTTTGGCACGGCTTTTCGTCGCTTTCGGCGTTCCCGGGGCTTTGCCTCCTCCTCTGCGCTGCTCGTCGTCTTGACGACCTCCACCCAGACAATGACGAACGGCCTAGGCGTGTGCGCGCGCGGAAATGATGACAAGACGGCGGTTTGGCCCTGTCTGTCTGTGTTCGCCGCTGGCGTTTAGCTTGCTTGCCTTTCGGGGCAGCCGGCCGCTTGCCCGTCACTGTTTTTTTCGGTTTTGTTCTGTTCATTTTAGCGCGTAAACATCACGCGTAATACTTTCGCAATCCCACTACCTTCTGGTCTTTCTCTTTTTTCAAATTTCATCTTGCTTTTTGCGCGCTGCTGCGCTTTTACTTCCTCCCAGATTATATCGTGTCAATGCATTCGCGAACGTTCTTCGAAAAAGGTCGAAATATTCATTTTTTGCGTTTTCAGAAATGGGCTTGAAGAGTGAAGTCGCTGTGAACAGTCGTCCCGGTCGCGCCGGTCGAAACAAGACAGAACCGCTTGTCAAGCAGGTTAGTTTTATTTCCATAAAATATATAAAAATCTGACCCTCGTTCTTCCAGATCATCGAAACCACACGTTGCACAACCGCAGAAGCTGAAGAAGCACTCCAGGAGAATCAAAATGACATCGAACTCGCAGTGCTCTGGTTGTTGGACCGAGGAGAAAGCGTCTGGACCGAACAGAAGAGCCGTAAAGCCAAGAAAGATGAAGTCGAACGTCCAGTTCGTGAACGACGTGAGTTTTCGAAATATACCTGCCCATAGACGTGGTTCTTATATTTGTAATTTCAGAAAACAAGCGCAATGGCCCGAAGGGCGCTCCCAGCTCCACAAACACAACTGGCGCTGCGCCTGCTTCCGGAGTGACTGGAGGCCGTTCCAACAACAATGAAAACAGGCGCCCTCGTGAAGGCCGTCCCGACCGTGATGCTCGCGAATCCCGTCCTGAACGCGAGCAACGAGAGCCCCGCACCGATCGCGAACCCCGTGGTGACCGTCAAGAACGATTCGAACCCCGTGGTGAACGTCCTTTCGGACGCGGAAACCGTGCTGGCGGACGTCAGAATCACGAAAACGGCAAGAAGCCGGAAGAGAGCTCCCACAATGTCGAGACGAACAACAAGCCTGCGGCGCCTGTCAACAGTATTTGGGGTGGCAAGAGCAGCTTCGCGGAGAAGGTGGCCGGCAGCAAGAAGCCAGCGATTGACAAGTTTGACAGTCCTGCGCTCTCCGAACAGCCCGTGACTCAAACTGAGGGAAAAGCTAGCGGTGTATGGGTACGTTTGTTGATCTTTCCACGTGTTTTTGCATTCTCATTGTCACCTTTTAGGCCGCTGGTCAAGTCTACACCTCTACCCGTACCGCGCCGCCGCCTGCGACGAATCCGGCCGATGTTCCCGGAGCGCCTGCGCCTGTTAAACCAGAACCGATGAAGAATGCCGCTGGCCCATTGTCCTTTGCCGCGATTCTCGCGAAGAAGCCCGCGCCACCGAAACCCGTTGAGCCCCCAGTTGAAGCGACCCCTGCGTCCACGGCCGCCGCGCCGCAAACCTCGACACAAGCTGCTGAAGCGCCCGAAGCTTCTTGGTCCCCGGAACCATCTCCACAGCCTACCCCGGTGAAGCCGGCTGTTGCTGATGAAGTTCCTGCCTCCTCGGCGGCCCCCGAAACCTCCGCTTCCAATGCCGCACCCGACGTTAACACAGTCTCGCAATCTCTGACAAGCCAATTGAAAAATGATCTCGGTTTGTCGTCGTCTTCACAGGCTTCCGCAGCATCCGCCTCTCCCCTGATCTCAGCTGCGCCGTCGTCGTCGACTGCTGCCCCGGTGAACGCTGGTCGTGGAACCGTTGAATTTGTGAGCAGTGATTTGAATTCGAGCAAGAGTCATTCGTTCCAGTTTGGCTACAACCCTGAGCCCACTCCTGCGCCGGTGGTTGTCCCTGAAGAGCCGGCATACAAGCCTACTCCTCCTGTCGCGGAAGTCGTTACGACCGCTCCCCAGGTTGACTACTCGCGTCAACTCGATGTAAGTTCGACATCAGTTTCTGAAATCCAAATTTTTTATTTCTGTAGATTTTTCAGTCTCTGTACAAAGCCCCCGTGGAATCGACGCCGTCTCCTAGCAAGCCGACCGTGAATGCCGCTGCCCAGTTGGCCACTTATGGCATCCAGCAACAGCAACCCCAACAGCAGTCACTGTCGTCTCTGCATCAGCAACAGACCGCTGCGGCCCTTCAGCAAGCCCAGCAGCAGCAACAACAACAGCAGCAACAGCTCCAGCAGGATTCTATCCCGCGTCGTCTTGGATACGCCCAGACTTCGACCGTCTCCTTCCCGCCTGAGAACCGTCAGTCGGCGCTTCCCGCGGTAACCACCGTCCCGCCGACGGCTCAACCGACCCACAAGGCCCCGGTTACAGCTCAATCAGCGGTGAATCACTTGTCGATGGCCATGCATCAGCAGCAGCACACTTCGCAGCAACAGCAAATGTACAATGCTCCGATGTACAACGCTGGCTTCCCGTATGCTCTCTACAGCCCTGTCGCGGGTCGTGAGGATCAGCATTACGCTACTCCGTACATGCCGTATTATGATCTCAATCTGGCGCAAGTTCTGCCTCCAATGCATCTCGCTGCCCACGTTCAACAGCAGCAGCAACAACAACAGGCTTCACAACAGAGCTCTCATCGCAGCGATCAGCATCACAGTGGATACGGCGACTTGAAGAGTGCTTACGGTCAGCAGCCTCAACAGACGTCGAACACGAACTCGAGCAGCCTTTCCTCGGCGAATCAACGCGACAGCAGTCTGTCGTCTAACACAGTGGCCCCTCCTCCCGGTTTCGCTGGTCACCCGAATGCGACCCCAAGCATGTTCCACAACGTTTTCCCGGTTAGTTTAATCATTTAAAACTTTAAAAAACAGTAATTTCATCATGACCATTTTGCAGATGCAGCAATTTATGCAGCAGCCTAAGGTTAACCACAACATGTACCAACAAGGTCTCGACGACACAATGGACTTACGCCAACAGCATCAGGCCAAGATCTACGGCCAGCAACAGGACAAGTACGCGACTGGCGGCAATGTTCGCGATCGCCTGAACAACATGGGCGCCGCTCAGCCGACGCCTCCGCCACAGGGCAGCTACCAGCAGTATGGCTCCAACATGAACTCGGTTTTGAACTCGAAGAAGACCCCGTACCACGGCGGGCAGTGGAACAACTAATAAGGCCCTTCAAAACGGCTCGTTGATCCCCTATTTGTTTTTTTGAAATCTCGAACTTTTTTAATTTTTAATGTAAATTATTAAGTCCTTTATTTTTACTTGCAAGTTTGTTAAATTTGTTGCGGTAATATTCTTACGCGTTAAGGGTGAAGTAAAGGATTTTTGTTATGACCTTCGGCAACACGGTTCTGCGACGCAGACACCTGGCAGTTATGTGTTAATAATTTATGAAAACAAACAATACAATACAAAAACATTTTTTCTATCTTGAAACGAAAGGTACAAATATCAGACCCGTTATAAGTATATCAGCCGACCGAATAAATTATTAACATGAAAAGTAACAGATCATGGGTGTTGTAAGGCGCCAAGGGCATAAACGCTATTCCTCTTGCCGAACTGGATGTCGAAAAGAGGTGTTCGCTTGGTTTGGTATGAAAATGAATCAAATCGGTGCACATGGTCCGGAGCCTCCGTCGTGTCACCCGATATTAGCGAATCCATGCAAAAGAAGGATATTCCATGGTGCGGCGCGCCAATGGCGAAGAAGCCGCCATCGCGTTGGAACTCTATCGGCACTTTGTGGACGACGGGCTCGACGGTGGCAGTGGCCGCGAGCTTCTGCTGCCCAACGTCCCACACGCAGACGGCGCCGTCCTCGCTGACCGAAACGGCGTGGCGACCATCGGGACTGACCTTAACATGGAACACGGATAAGTCTAGCTTGATTTTATTGACTAGGGTTAGCTTACCTTGCATCCACGAATGCCGGTTCGGTGACCGACGAAGGTGCGCGCACAATGTGGCATCGCAATGTCCCATAGTCGCACGAATCGGTCTTCACTGCCGCCGAGCACGTAGTTGCCATTGGGGTGCCAATCGAGGGCCATCTGAGCGCCGAGGGCATCACTGTACGTGCGTAGGGGGTGGCCGCGTTCCTGGGACCAGATATGAAACCTCAGGCCAGCGCTGGAGGCGAAATAGAGGCCGCGACTGCAGACGGCCATCCTGTTTACGGCATTGAAGTGCCTGTAGAAGGCGATCTCCTTCTGGGTGTCCAAATGGAACAACCTGACCGTCCGATCAGTGGAGGAAGACAGAAACGACCGTCTGTCTGGCGTGAACGCGACCGATGTCACATCGGATTCATGCGAATGGAAAGTCACGATGCCATCGGTCTCGTTCGGATCAGTGTACGGATTGACGTCGAGATCATTGATATCCGCATCCGTGTACTGCTTCAAGTGCTGCCAGGATTTGACCTTTTTCAATTTGCCGTCCTTGTCCAATGCCCGAATCTGCGCCCTGCCATCACTCAATCCGAAAGCCACGACAGACGGGTTTTCATTGAAGCTCGCACAAACCACATTGCCATTCGAATTCAGAATCGTGAATAACGCGATCGACGGCGGATTGTCCCAGGTCACTTTCCCTTTCCGCCCGCATTCCCGGTACGCGTTCTTCCGATCTTCGATGACCGCCTCCGGCAACGCCGGAAATAACACCCGATCAGGAGGCGGGGCCATGACATCCTTCTTTTTGAGATCCTTTGCGTCTTTCTTCTTCTTCTTATCGCCCACGATGACGACATCCTCTCGATTGACGCCGAAGAAGATCTTCTCCTTCTTGTTGGAAGCGGCTTGCCCGATGCCGCCCGCGTAAAAATCCAGGCTTCGAATATCGTTCGGGGGTGGATCAACGACATCGATTTTAATGTGGTCCTTGACGATAGCCTGGATGATGGGGTTGTGAGCAAGGAGGGTTTCGAATTGCTTGTTGAGGGCTTTCGAGAAGCGGACACAGAATTTGTGGTCCCTGGAATGGAAAAATATATATAAATTGCATCTTTAAAAGATGAAATCGAAAGAAAGAAGTCAAAACTCACAAATATGGCTGTAGAGTATCACAATTAACTAATTGACCCGTAGTTGTGATGGTTTTGAGGAGATCCAAATGCATAAAGTGAAATGAAGGAATAAGATTAATGTTTTGACGGAGCAATAGTTTCGCCATCGACAGATTACCCGCTTTAATAATTTTGACGTACAAATGAAACAGAATAGGAAATATTACTGTTGAGAGCTCGTTTCGTTGGGTTTCGAACAGGGTTGGCATCATGTTGACGACGTTGTTGAGCTGGGCAAACATGTCGTTGCTGAAATTTGACGGTTTACAGAAAATCTTGTCAAAACTAGCGAAATTGAATATAAACTTACTAATCAAACGGTGCACTACCCTCCGCCGAACCCCCATCGACGACGCCATTGGGCGTACTTCCACTAGCTGCCGATTGAAGACCCAATTCCTTGTAGATTTGCTCCTCTGTTAGCTGGAACGGGCAAAGATTAATGAAATAACTTATTAGTAATTCAACAACTCACTTTTAGGTTTCCTTTCCGTAAAATCGCGAAAACTTTATTCAGATCCTCTGCGGAGATGCCATTGCTCGCCTCCGAGGTGGCTGGGGCGTCGTTCACCGGCGCCGTCGTCAAATATACCGGCTGCATCGCGGTGGCGTATTGACTTGGATCAGTGAAGCCGTTTACGAGTGTTCCGGTTGAGGCAGCCGCTGTTGCGGCGCCGTCGGCCATGTTGGTGCCGGGGATGGAAATCGCTGAAACCATCGCTCCCTAATACACAGGGTTAATTGCCGGGAGCAAGAAACGTGATCGCGAATCGCGGGAATGGAAGAATATCGGAGATATATTTGAGGTGTGTAATCAGATCAACTTTTTATATATATAATAAGACGCCGAAATGGAGAAGTAAAAAGTTTACCTTTGGAGGGAGGGTAGATCAATCCTCACTGCATATATCGATGTTGGACAAATAGGATTAGGGCACTAATAGCGAAGATTAATGGAATCCGTGCGCAAAAGCCGACAACGGAGCCAACTTTTGGCGCGCGTTGCAGCAGTCCTCGGACCCCCCTGGCCACGCAGCATGCAGTGTGCGCGCAGTGATCGGTCCGTCATGACGGGGGGAGGCGACCTCCGACAAAGCACAGGAAGCGAGTTGTGCGCGCACGTTGGCGATGAGCAAGCGAGCGATCACCTCGCCGGCCGCCAGCAGCGCCCACAACGATCGTCGCTATTTGCGCGCAGCGTGCGGAACCCATCGCCCAGCTTATTCACGTCGTTGTTTCGCACTCGACGCAACAACGGTTTACTAATTGGTAAATCTTGCCCCCCGCTCTCGCTAATTGCAACCCATCCCCCCACGCGAATCCAGCTATAGCCTCCGGCCATGGTGGACAGCACGATCAGCAACGAGGAGGAGAAAGCGGTGCTTCGCGTGCTCAAAAGCTTCTATCGGCTTTGTATCGCTCGGCCCGACAAATCAATCTTCATCACTGTGAGTTTTTCCACGTTCTTATTTCAAATTTGCATATCGCCCTTGTTTAGGACCCGAGCTTCTCCGTGACTTTGACCACATACGTCAAAGATGATCGACCGAGGGTGATGGAAATTATGACAAAGGTACTTTCAAATGACCCTTTTTGAGGTCGATTTATATATACTTTTCAACTGCAGATCCTCCAAAGTCTCACTGATAGCACCAACAATGCAAAACTCATCTCAGGACTGCCCGATTTCGAGACACACATTGCCAGGGCCATTGAAAAGCCGTTTCCGCCGAAGACGATTCACACTTTGCTTGTGGTCCAGTCCAGGTTGACGGCGTTGAAGAAGCCGAAGCCGGTTGCGAAGTGGGTTTAGTTTCTCACTTGGGAGGATATTTATTAGCTTGGATGTCCATTTAGGTTGCCCGGACTCGGCCCAGAGCGCTCCAACAACCATTCCAGTTTTTTCAAGGCTGCCGGAACGACGAAGCAGCTTGTCTATCAGCTCCTTGACAACAATGAAGTATGTTTTTCCTTTTTCCTATCTCATTTGACCATTTTTCCTCTAGGAAAAGCAATCCACCCTCCAAGAACGCAGCATCCCCATCAAAGGCGTCGTTTCGCTCTGTTTTGCCGGCATCTCCGGGGTCAAAGACGGCATGAAGTGCATCTATCGCGTACAAGACACCCTGGCGCCCAAAATCCTCGAACGATGCATCTTCAATTGCGGCTACACGAAGGTCCATCGCGTCGTCCGTCTCGATGATGGCTCCATGCAGACCTACGAGGTATTCCGCGACGAAGTCTTTACCCAATCCGCCGAGGAAGTCGCTGCCGCTGCTGCCAACCAGGGCCCACAGTACCTCGATGACAGTGTCGCCCTGTTTGATCCCGCCCAGACCCTCGTGCCGACTGGCCAAACTGCCGAACAAAGCTCCTGGTTCACCGGTGTCAAGCAGTACCTATCTTTCTGGTGATCACCTAGCTTATGAGTTTTCTTTTTAAGTTTTTGAATCAATCGTCCACAACTTTTTTGGTAGTAATTCTCCCAATCCACAGTGTTAATATACATGTATCCATTGTGCCTTTGTCCGTGCTATTGCCCGCAACACGGTACTTTCTCCATTTAGCCTCCTTATAGAAGGAAAAGAATTCTTGTTTCATACGTGTATAGAATGCTGAGTGTTTCCCCTAGGTTTGTGAAAAGACAAACATCACCAAGGTTGCCTAATGTAATGTTTATGACATGAAGTTCAGGAGGATAAAAATGTTTGAATAACGTGTGTTTTGAGACGTACTTATCGCGACTCCATCCGTCGCGCCCACACGGTAAACCGATTTTACTTGCAAGCGTCGGGTTAGCGCTGGGTCTACACACGGGAGCGTCGTGTCTACACATTTTGCGCTGTCTACACATGGGAACGTCTTGTCTACACATCCTCCTGGATGTGTAGACACGACATTGCATCACTTTTGGCGCGTCGAGCACAGGGAACACTGTTCCGCACTGCATTTACGGCAGGGGAACACTTTGCGCATGACGAACTCTTGTATCCAGCCACAACTCAACCCAAGTTCAGTTCAAGTGTCCCTCGTTCGTCGCCGCTCGTCGTTTCCTCGCTCTTCGCCGCTCTTCGTTTTCAATTATCGTTTATTGTTTTAAATTGTTTGTATTTTTGACTTTCGAATGTGTTGCACTAATGTTAATAAATGCTGAATGTTATGTTATTTTTGTGAATTTTGAACGGTTTGAAATCCGTGAAGCTCATATCTTGTGTTTTGTGAAGGATTCCCCTTCGTATGGCTGATGATCTGATGTTCATAATGCGCCCTGCGTGCCTCGGGGTCTGATGGTAAGTTCCGCATTCTAGATTACATTTGCGACCATTTTCATGACTTTTTCGGGTTTTCAGATATATAAAGTGCCCCGACAATGTCTTGATCTTGTCCAAACACCCAGCGACGTCATAAAAACTTTCTTCAGAAGACAGATGCAGCTTTGTTATGGTGAGTAATTTAAGATGTAAAAAGTTTGGCTGTCAAATCTGACCGTGTACTAGTTTTCTTTACGTAAAACGATGCATTTGCACGCGCACCAGCACGCCAATCCTGTTTGCCCGCAGTACTCTTACGGAAAGTCTCGCTGACTGTGCGCAGCAACACAGAACGCACGCGTGCGAATGCGATATCATTGCAAATGCATTTTGCGCAAATGAAACTAAGACATTCAGACATAATATGCTGCGGTTTATACAGATGCACCGTTTGCACTCTGTGCAAATAGATATGTAGTCATTTGTACAGTTTTGAGTAACGTCGTTGTCATGCAATACAAATGTGCTAATGACAACTTTTGCAGCTTGCCCATTCACGACATATCGACTTGAACTGACAAGGGAGATGAACTTTCGTCGCACTTTTTCGTCAAAGGATTCAAAGTAGCCGTTGTATCCGGAAGTATAGCACTATTTCCGGTAAGTTTCGAAGGTAGCGCTTCACATTGAACACGCTTCTAACACCACCTCATTGCAGATTGTGCCCGCTACATCAGTGCTTTCCGATGAAAACGGCCCTAAACGAAACTTCCCGCGGTTCAAGTTGTTTTTCCTCTAAGTAAGCGCCTTCGCCCTCACGCAGCACATTATAACATAGTCGCTTTTCAGAATCCAAACTTGACTCGTAGATGATTTCACCCACAAGTGCTGTCAGAAAAAGTTCGGCGATGGATACAAGCAGAGTGCAAGATGATTGTGCTTCAAGGTTTGTTACAACGGTTACCCCTGTTTAGCAATGCTTACACGTGCACCATTCCAGGTTCTCATCATTCCTGCTACTAACGAAAGAAACCCTTAGGCAAAGATGGATTCGTCGACAAAGCTCAATCATGGCCCTTCTTGTTGCATTTAGGTAAGTAAACTACTTTCCAACGTCAACAAAGTTCTAATGACGCCTGTTTTTAGAATCCGACGAGGTAAACAGCCGAGCAATGTTGATATCCCATGGAAAGCGCCACCTGAAGCACGCCGAAAAGGAAACCACCAGAAGCCCAGACTTTGCCGAACACCAGATCTGGATGCGGAATGGTCGACTGCAACCCTTCTAACCGGGGTCAAAAACGAAGTGGAAATGCGGCAGAAGTGATGTCTTGCTGAAGCAGCAGGTGCCAGAAGCGGTTTTGTAAGTTTGAATGCAGAATTGCCAGAAGCTGAAGTGCCTCTGGCAAGGGTAAGGAGCGCGCGCAAGGTAAGGCGGGCAACGAGCATGTGTAGACACGACGAAGGGAGAAGCAAGGGGGCGAGGATGTGTAGACACGACGCAACGCGAGTGAGAGGCGAGGGCGAGCATGTGAAGACATGACGCGAACTCGCGGTGGGCTACCCGTCGTGTCTGTACGGGCAGTCCAGACACGCGCTAACTGGACACTTGCAAGTAAAATAGGTTTACCGTGCAGCTGTACCGCCGCAAGCAAGTTGAAGGTGTCGATGCTTGAGGTAGGTCAAGTTTCAGCTTGCAGGTGATTGTGGGAAAACAGCATGGCCGTGGTATTGTTCGTGTTGTTCGAAGGATGCGTCGCCGGTGGCCCAGTTCAAAGCGGACAAACATTCCAAGATCGATGAAAGCAGGGAATTGGTGACGATTCTTTGCATCCAGGTAGCGTCGCATGGCTTTAAATAGGATGTAGACGTCGAAAATGAGCAGTGATAATATCAAAATGCCGATAGCCAAATACTCAATCATGCGGCTATCATCATCAAATCGCAGTTTGGAGGCGCTCCGGAAGCCAGGATCGTCAGAAAACACCCTAAAATCAAATATGATCAAACACCCTTTATGATAATGATAGCCAAATATTTACCTTTTTCCAAAAACCGAAACAGCGTCAAGGAAATACATAGCGATACGAATGCTGGGAAGAAAAACGACTGCAACCACATTGATTTGTGAAAGGAAATGCGTGCAAAATAGCCGTAAAAGGTGTTTCGCAAACAATGCTTTTTGATATTTTGATTCATGCAAAACTTGAAAAAAGTCGCTGCGAGACAATTTTGCAACTTTGCCTTTTTTATATTTCTGTTGTCTACCACCCTCATACCACCTGGTTCGAGTCCCGGCACATGCAAAACTTTTTTAAATCATTTAAACTACATTATTTATTGCCATTATCAAAAACCTAACAAATAAGCTGATATGTTTCAAAAATCAAACACAAATAGAAAGCTCTGTAGTAAACCCCTAAAACCTGTATCAAAGCTAAATATGTACAAAATTCTTCAATTCTGAGGATGATTACGGCCACCATCCAAGGTCAGTGACTTTCCGAATCGTGAAATACGTCTCGGAATGTTGATTGATCTCACATTTGACAGCGAAATCTTCCGGCATGTTTCTGTTTTGAGGTGTTTTGTCGTGCCTTCGACTTCGTCCTTCCTCTCCAGCAAGAATCGCCCTGCAGCTTTCCCCCAGCGTGTTTGTGCCTTCCAGACGTTTTCATCATGATCGAGGACACGGTAGGCGCTCTTTTTGCCCGATGTGTCTGGCCATTTACCGCCAGTGGGTCTCACGAATTCCGTCGGTTGGTCACGGACTTCTTCGACGAGCACAAATTCGGTTTCATCGGCATCATAGCGTTGTGTTTTGATCATAATCTGCTTGATGATGTCACGGGCAGTGTTGTTGACACCAGTTCGAAGGATGGCATAGGGATGGTTGTCGCTGACGTTGTGGATGCAGATGAGGAAGGTCTCGCCCATGCTTTTAGCGCGTTGTGGCAGGCCTCCAGGCTCGAGATAGTCCATTGAATGCCGGCTTTCAATGGCTTCAGTGTCAAAGGACCGGGTGCCGTGGTGGGAAATGGCGACAAAGCCGGAGGGTGATGTGGCACCGGATGATCGGATGGCTTCAACCCATTCGCCGACCTTTTTGGAGGTTGATGTTGACGTCGATGAAGATCCTTGCGGCGGGTTGGTGATGCCGGAATTCTTGATGAAGGTGAAGTTGTAGGAGCGGGTCCGAGCTGATGGGTCCTGAAGGGAATTTGAACTTTTATCGATTTTTTATCGAAAAGTAGGACTTACAGATGCCTTTTTCCTTAAAAGGAACCGCCGAGTCTTGTTATTCCAGAAAGCTATGTCCAAAATAGGGTCATTTGGTGGCAAGTCCTCCATGAAGGCAACATCGCCTTCCTTCCGCATGCCGATGGACACGACTTCGGCCGGGTCGACGAGGCTTTCTTTGGAGAGAACGTAATCGTCGCCGTTTTCGGACAGTTTTCCGGCATTTGCCAGTGCCTGTAACCTTATCAGTCAAAAAATTACCCCAAATCAAGCCAAAACCCACAATTTGAATGACATGCTTCACAGTACTGCTACTCTCCGCGTGAACCAGCACCGGGGTGTCATCATTGTACAGCCCCTGGACCCGGATGACAAAGATCTGCCTCCGAAGTATGTTCAACGGCCGAATTTGCGCCTCTGGGTCGACTTTCAGGATCTGGTAGGCCAATTCAGGTTCATAGGCTGGCGTAGCTGGAGCATCGCCTTCATGGAGATAGATGTGTTCTTCCAATTCGAAGCGAGTTCGAAGGAAGAGCATCGACTGCTCCAACGCCTGGTTAGCCGGCGTCCGTAGCGGCAAATGACGATACCCTGGCCGGAGGCATTTGACTGGGACCACTCTTTGCGACACGATTCGACCATTGGAAGCACTGTCGCACACTGCGATGCGCAGGAATGCCAGATCGACGAAGGTGATTCTAAAAATCGAGTTACAGTAACCCAAAGTATATTTCAAAGACTAACCGGAAAGTGCAAGAGTGATTCCACATCGGATTCACCGAATTCCTCGACACAATCTTTGTTTTTTCTTTGCAGCAATCGGCCGGGATCCCGATAATCTCAATTTCCAGATACGGACTACCTCCAAAGTGTCCTGGGCAGACATATTGGCCCGACAACACCGTCAATTGCAGAATCAAGGCATCTGTATTCGCGTGATCTTTGCTCAACGGATTGAACTTCCCGAAAAGTGGATGCGTCTGATCCCAAAGTGGGCGTGGCTTCAGCGCATAGCCGCAATTTCCAGATTGCTCGAACATGGCAGCATTTACCGCCATCGAAGTATCGGCCGTTTGGTAGTTCAGTGCCACCATTTGAAGCCCAAATTGCCAGAATTGGACAGGATTGAAGTTGCTCGAATCAATGCGCATTCCGCCTGGGTATGTCCGCATCACGTGGTCTCGCGTGTATTGGATGCATTTAAAGGGATGTTTTCGGCACAGTTTCCGCGCAGAAGCCTCGGTTATCGATGTGACTTGGTAGCATGAAGCCGACGTGTTCGGATTCGACCGTCCAGATGCATGCATCGCCGAAGCTAGGTCATCGTTGGTCGATTTGATAGAATCCGTCGTCGAAATGGCGGAAGACGACTTCATTCGCCGTGGGGCACTGCTCGCGGACAAGTGCGGCGTGTTGCAACGTAATCGTGGGGTCGGTTGCAGGTCGCCTGTTTCATTGGCCTTGTCATAGGTCATCACGAAGCCCTTGAACTTGACAGCCTGAGAGTAGATGACCAAATCAGACAACTCCTGAGCTATCTGATGCCCAGTTGGGTGTTTGCCACCCAGTGGCTGCCTCTGGCCATTGTGGGCCGTATGCCAGGTCGTCGAAAGCGTGTCATCGTCGGCTTTGAAGTCGCTGACCGTGCTTTCGATCGGTTTTCGCACTCGCTTCTGGTTGGAATTCTTTCGCTCCACCGATGTGAACGTGTTGATTGTGTCTTTGCTTTCGCGACGGTCCTTCTTGCTTGACTCGGCATCGTCTTCCGTATCGGGCTCGTCGTCATCCAGGAAGTCGTCCAACTCGTCTTCCTCGACATCGTCAATCGTTGACGAATCGTAGGAGCCACGAGAGGCCTTCCTTGGAAGCGTGTTGACATCGCCACACCGCATTCTATCAGGGAAGCTCAACCCAGCTGACGGTTCAGCTATCAATTTCTTGTTTTTGATCAGAATCTTGTTGCGCAACTGCCACGGCGACGGCAACTTTGGGCTGTCGCCATAATCCGTATCGAACAAAAAGTTCGTGACCAACTTATCACCAAAGACTGTCTTGAACATCTGGGCCATCTTAGCCTGTTGCTGCAGACTGCAATGATTCTCCAAACTCAGAATCACTGGTAGGTTTGATGTTTGGAAAGCTGATTTTTTGATAATGTCCACCACCGGTCTGAATGCGATCTTTGTCGTCAGCTGAAATCACAAATTTAACTTTTTATCCGAAAACTTTTCAAAAAAGTCCCTACAGTATGTCCATGATAGATCAACGGCATCCCTTCATCACCATCAAAGCAATCCAATTCCACACACCGGCATCCAGTCAACAAAACTTGTCGATACATTTCCGTCGAGGATTCACCCTTCAATTGATGCCCCGTCAAATAGGTATTGTGGCTCGAGCAAATGTAGTAATAGCCCAAGGGCATTTGCATGTCTTCGGCCCGGGGTGTGATGGCTTCCGGCACGAAGGCAAAGTTAACCGGGTCGCTGAGGTATCGAACAAAGCCTTCAAATGACATTAGCTGTTTGTTTCGGAAGAGGGGATCAGGCTCGTGTTCTTGGATCAGCTTCAAGGCGTAGGCTTCATCGATCTGTTCCATTTGCTGCGTGCAGACAAATTGCTTCAAACTGGCTGGGGTCAGGAAGAAGGCATTTCTCGATGTATCCATGAAGTTGTTGCTAAAGACGGATGTGAGTGCCAAGGCATTGTAGATTTTGAGTTGTTTATCGTTGAGATGGAATTGGTGAGATGCAGTGTTACGGGTCAGGACGTCTGAAATGGACGTTTTAGTTGAAGCAAACATCGAAAAATGCTCACCATTTGGGATAAAGTCACTTCCAGGAGCATAGCTCAACGATTCCATCCTGGATTGAAGCCTCGGGCTTTGTTTATCTCTGCCAGTTTTATTATGCGCATTTGCAGTCGTGTAGATGATGCAGTCGTTGAAAAGGTCTCTGAAAAACATGGAAATGGTGACAAATAGGTAAGTGTCAATATTCAGGAAACCATACTTGATGTCCTTGCGCATACGAGTCGAGAAAAGGCGGAACAATTCGACAAATTCAACAAAGTTGAGTGGTTTTTCCTGGTATTCACGTCCGCTGAGGCCATTCAGCCCAGACACGGCTCCACTCGACGACATTGAGCCCGAATTGGGGGTTTCGCCTCCGCGTGATCGCCACGATTTGATGGAACGGCCACCGACAGAGCTAAAAGGGGTTTATTGACGAGATTTGATACGATAATGTAAACTTTTTCTATTTTTGATTTTGTTATAAAAAAGGAAAAACATACCGTCCACCATAGGAACTGCTCGTCGGCGTCCTTGATCTCGGCGTATACAGTGAATCCAGATCGCCAGCATCACTCATAGCCGTATCGCCTCTAGGTTTCAACAGATAGCCAGGCGAATTCGGTCCAGGAGGGCCACTTTGACTCGATAGTTGCGACTTTATGCTCGGCGGCCGTACTAATGGCGACTGTGGCTGCGGGCTTTGGCTTCGGGACGCATCTCTACTGGCACCCTTGACCCGTCTTGTGATTTGGATGGTCATTTGCTTCAGACGGCTCTTGGCACCGCCGCCTTCATTGCTGGAGGAGGAATCTGTCGGTTTTGATGATGTTGAAATGGCTTGATTCGCACCAATTGTCAGGCCACGGAGTCGATCCACACGCCCACCGAAGGATTGAAGCGCATCGATTGGCTTGGGGCCGATCTTCTTGTAATCAGCAATGTAGCTATCTCCGCGTTCACACTCATTGTACAGTTGAAGGTACAACTTTTTGATCCACAAAACCCGTCTATCCGCGTTCTTCTGCTGTTCGTGGATGCTTTTCACGACGGCCTGAAGCCCATTGATCCAGCATTGCGCTACTTGTTGCGGCGCCATGAAGTAGAGGATTTCGTTGTCAGACAACATGCATCCAAAGTTTATCGTCCAAGCGAGGACTGGGACACTCATTTCTTCCACACTGTGCCTTCTGTAGATCGTCTCAATGTCAATGTCATAAGTGTCGACAGATTCAATGGCTTTGATAAAAGACGTCCTTAAAAAGCCTTCTTCCAGCCCTGTCATCGCGGCGCCGAGCGGCCTTAACGTTGCATACGGGCTTTGGGCGACTTTCAAGCCTTCTGGAAGTTGCAGATTCTGCATGTTCACCGAAGTGATGATTCCGGTCAGATTTTCTTTGTCTTTTCCGTCCTTTGTGCCACCGTAGTAAATCTTGTGCCAACTGAGCGTCGAACAACTTGCATCGAGCATTAATCTGCAGAGGACACTGCGGCCAGAATCCGGATCATAGTGGATTACTGTGGTGCCGTGTTGGATGCGTTGAATGACGTCCAAATCAAAGCGACGACTGTCCAACGGTATCAGAGTGACGCCATGAGAGGAATTCGGAATGGTCTGGACAGGGTCATACGGTTTTGCGTCAGATGGACTGTCTTCCGGGACGGCATCTGGGTTGTTGATGTGTTCGATGTGTTTCTGCAACGCTCTTGAATGCTTGTGGAAGATCTCCAGATTCTCCAATACAACCGAAATCATGTTGGTTTTGTCAGTGTTGAGCAGGCCAGCAACGCCGAGGTTTGATGAGAAATGGTCGTCACCGTTGACATCATTGAGGAATTTCAGCTTTTCGGCCTCGCCTTCATTGCCGATGACGACAATGTTTGGCATTTCGTTGACAATAGCATACAAGTCGCGTAAAAACGTTCCGAAGAAGGGTATCAATCTACATTGAGGCATTCGAAGTGCCCTTTGAACTGCTTCCAGATATCCGAGCGATGGCGCAGCATTGCAAGTTGGCAGCAACACATCGATAAGCTCTTCGTATCTTTGTCGTTCTTCATGCTTTAATGACAACCAGAATGGCCGAAGCTTATCACTTCGCAAACCCATCAGGATCTCAATGGCTCCATTAAAATTGCCAATGTGCCAACATGTATCAATGATTCGAATGATACTGCTCAAACAGTTTTTGCGTTCTTCATGCGTCGGCTGCGAGATGATGACGTGCGTGATCCATGAGCTCACTTCGGACAGCCTTTTTACTAGATTTTTCACTGTCGATGGGTTGTCGACGATTGGAATGTTTGCCAAATCACAACCAACATATCGAACAAAATCCAATGGCTGAATTCCATAGAACAGTTGGTACTCGGTCAATGACAATTGGAAAGCCACTTCCTCAGTGAAGTGCAAAATGTACTGTAGTCGTTCCAATTCCAGTCGAAACAGCGTGATCGGCTCGTCACCAATGACACCGCCTGGAAATGAGCAATTGGACGAGTATGACGCCGTTCTTGAGGAATCCGTAGTTCGAGCGCCAATGGATAGTCGATGGTCGATGCTACAGTTGAATGAGCGTTGGATCACACTGGACGCCGTCGACTGCATGATCTCCCACAATGTCATGGAAATGGATTTGAGGATGCTGTAAGAAGGCGCGATGCATTGCCATTTCTGGCCACGGAATTCAAGCAGAAGTTGATGCTTCGAAATACCGCCACCGACGCGCCATTGTTGGAGGGTCGATGCGTGGGCGCGTTTCAGGACAAGTTTGGAGCCGCCATCGAGAAGGCAGATCATTGAGCTGGATAGGCAGAGGAGGCGGACGGTCTAGAATTGGATGTTTATTGATTTTCAAATTAGGAATTTTTTGACGAATAGGGTTTTTATCATTCGCACTAATTTGGTTTTTAATAGGTTCTGTTGCATTCGCACATATGACGAACGCGATAATGTTACAGTGGTAAATGTGCGTGCAAATGTTGCGTCTGCTGTTCATAAATAAAACGTGCCATTTTGACTATTGTGCATACAAAAGCAATAATCAACTCACTTTTCGCAAAGTTCTTCCATGAAGCAACTCCTTAACCTGAAAAACTTTACACCCATGAGCTGGCAGCTTCTTGGCCGTTTGAGTGTACAGCTTTTTCATTCCAATTTCGCTCTCGTAGACCCTGCTGTGGAATAGTTTCCGTTTCCGTTCCTGCAATTTGATTTTATGCAATTACAAACCATCACTCCAATCAATCGACCAACCCTAATCAGTTTTATTGTTCTCCGATCACCTCTCAAATCGACCGGCAAACACAGCGCCTGCAATTCCGAGGACATGGTCGCGTCCTGGTCCGAGATACACCGTAACAATGCGATCGACCGCCTTCGTTGTTCCTGAATCCCGAGGGACGGCTTTCGGGCGACTGTCTCACTGAAGACACGTGGCGGCGTGCAATAGAGGTTCTGGTCGACCTCCCAAGGGGTAACCATGATCTTTTGGGCGAGGTCTCTGATCCTGCCTGAAAAGCCGAAAACGGAACCTTCGATTAGCTGTTCAACATCGACATGAAAAGCGAATTGCGATGATGTATCATGGGCATGACGGCAGGCGGTGGTGGTGGGGGGCAGACAAAGGCAGCAAAAAACTCACCGAACTGTCCTTTGAGCAGATGCCGACGAATTGTTTGGGTTCGCTTGTTGCTGGGCCAATTCTCCTCGACACACAGTTGAATCGATGCCAGAAGGGCGGCTTCCTCACGTGGGCACGGCAACGAACCGCTGATTATTTGGTCTTGCAGCTGAAAAATTTGAAAAATTAGGGAATTTTTACTTGAAAAAGTTGGATACGTAATGACTACGGTATTTTGTTTGACATTTTAGAAGTATTTTGAAACAGAAGGACTAAAAGGTCGACTAAATAGTCGCCCAAAATGTAAAAAAAGTTTCCTTGCAAAGTGTTAGCACCAAAAAAGGAAAACACCGCAATAGGCTTCAGGAGACCCCGAACAAAATACAGTCAGACGTGTGTCGGAAGGGCGCCCCCCACGGGTGCACCGCATCATGGACGGCTTCTAGCGGCAGGAACCGGCGAAGCGGAAGGCGAAAAGTGACTCACATCGAGGTACTCGTCGTTGACCCGCTCGTCTGACTCAAACTTGACTTCGTCTTCTTGGTCCTGAAACATCGGGAGTAGTAATTTTTGAAAGCGATTCACCGTAACCGTGAATCAGTTAACAAAACACCGAAAAAGAGGAACGTACAACTTGTGCATTCACCACATTCATAATTTCACTGCACCAGTTCTTCACTGTAGGATGCTGGGGGGAATTCAAGACTTGACGGAAGAGTTCGGCACAGGCATTCATGGTTTGAACGAAGGTGGGGTGGTTTCGGGAGTACATCATCATGAGATTGAGCAGAAGTTGACGGACACATTGGAAGTCGGGACTCATTTCGGTGATGGTGAGGAGGTGGAGCGGGCTTTCACGGTCAGGGACACGGAGACTGTCGCCAGATGAGCGGGAAATGGCCCTTTTTGGGAGTGGGATACGGGTTCCGATGGTTGAGGCACGTTTTCGGAGGACGAAACTGAATAGAAATGGGCCAGAATTGTCAGATGCGATGGAAGTGCCGGCGGAGAAGGTCGATAGACGCAAACCACCGCTGGAAGATCGCTGACTCATGGCGGAACTGGCACGGCTGCTCCAGCCACAGACTGAGGATTCTAAAAAATTGCGTTTTTAAAGATAGATGTTGAGCTTGTTAAGTTTAGTGCAAAATTTTTTAGCATCAATTTTTTCTTTAAAATACTTAAGAAATTTTTTGTATTATTTTTCGCACTTACCATCCGAGCTTTTCCTTGACCCATTAGGCGCATTATTTCCGCTCAATAACAACGGTGCACAATCACTAACATCAGTATTATTACCAATCATTTCCGGCGAGTTCACGAAATACCCAAACTCAAACTGCGACAATGCCGATGGTCGTCGAATCTCAATCAGTGGCAACCCTGGAATTGCCTGTGGCGACGACGGTCTTCGTGCGCCACTCAACAAGCTGGCACCACTGTCTCGACCTTCTAAGGGTGATCTTGGTGGCGATGCTCCATTGACTTCAACTTCTGGCAAATACGAATATCCAAGAGCCCTTGCACGCGTTTCTCCATTTGATGTCGATGAATCCTGCTTACTGTTACGGTATGCTTGTCGCATTGTTTCTCGTCGTGTTTGGGGGAAGTTTTGAAGTTTGCGCGTGAACTCGAGAACAGCTTCACTGCTGGATGTGTTCGAATCAGGGGAGGAATCGCCTCGAGGGGTGTGACGCTTGCAGGGGTCGGTGCCCATCCGGCCACGGAAAAGTGATTGGATGTATCGTGGAAGGTGCTTGTGGACTGATGAGGAGGATGAGTTTGTCTTTTTTGAGCGGCCACTTCCGGATGAGGTGTCAGTGCCGAGGCTGAAATTTGACTTTATAAATGTGTTTTTTCATTTTTAGTGAAACTTGAATTCGCACAATTTGTTTTTGCAACAAATCATCATTCGCACAACTGCACATTTTAAAAATATGCCCATTCGCACAGTGTGGCGAACAGCAATATCACAATTCGCACACAGTCAAAACGTAAATATCGACTAAAACTTACCGTTTTCTCCTTTCCTTCATCTTCAACTCCTTCGCGCCACTGCTAAACCGCTTCGGACGCAGAATCTCCACCGAACTCGACCGCCTTATATGAACTCTTCTCGACAAACGACTGCCCTGATCAACTCGTAGAAACCGCTTATCAGACGACTTCACACTGCTCTCTTCCCGTCGATCAAACGACTTTGACTTCACAAAAGACCTCTCTGTCATGTCCTTCTTCTCAGCTCTGTGATTTTCCGCCGCGATGGCCCTTCTTTTTGAAACCAGCCCCAAGTCCCATCGTAATTTGTGCAGCAACAACCGTAGCAACAGCATACTGTCCAAAACCAAGCTCGTTTTGCACAAATAGGTTTCCAAATTTGCGACACAAATCATGCTGGACAGTGTTGATGCACTAATCTGCTGTCCATACGGTAATGACGTCAAAGCCGCCGGGACCATGACTGTTGCCGCCGGCTGTTGACTCAATGATGCCGAGGGCGAGCTGTGTGCCGACGACGACGCATTTGTTGTTGTTATTGTCGGAATTTGTGGCGTAGGTATCTGGGCCACGGCTGGAGCACTTGATTCTGACGCGAGAGGACGATGGTCATGGTCACGCATTTTAGGTCGATCTGGTTTGTCGCTTCGGGTGGACGCGTTAGATGGCACTTTTAGGACGTTTGCTTTGTCGTTTTTGGCTTTCTTTCTGTTTTTTGGCTCATCGAGTTTGGCTTCTTCGACAATGGCCGGAACGACGGGGGATGGTATCGGCTCGACGGCCAGTGCCGGGGGCGACGAAGTACCGGGCGATTCTTCGGTGATGGGTTCAGATGTGTGTGGATAGGGCGCCTGTTTGGCGAGTTCAGCGAGAATCTTTTGAAGAACGCCTTCGACGCTGAGGGCTGTTTTGCTGAATTCATGGGCACTGTAGACGGTTTTGCAAGTGTCGATGATGAAATCGTCTTCATTGTTGTGGGGACAGTCTTTGGAGGCATTGCCAGCGGCGGGTGGGCGTTTTTCTACGTTCAGAGCATCGATGGCATGGAATAAATTGACTCTGCTGCCGACCCGATCACCCATACCAAGATAGACAAGAATTCTGGCTGCATGGTGTTTGACGAAGAGGCCAAATTTAGTCGAATGATTGGTGTAATAAAAGTCATCAGCCGGCAATAGCATTTGAATTAGGACATCATCGACTTGAATTTCGCCAAATAATGTGTGCAAAGATGGGTCCATTGCGAGGATTGCCACTGTTTGGAGCAATAGACATAGCAATTGCTGCAATTTTTAATCAACAAACATAATCCAAAACTGCCAAAACTCACAGGATCTAAAGTCGGCTCTAACAACTGAATCAAACTCTTCAAAGTCGCCCGTTCACATAATTTATGCCGAAACTCCTTGTAACTTGTCAAAAACAGCAACAATCTCGCAACAAGTATCTGCGGGCAATGATGCCAACATTGCCGCCATCGATGTGCCGGTGAGCAGACTGACCTTGTTCCCGCTTCACGGTTGTACAGTGTTATGGCATTATGCAAGCTCGCGATGATAATACTGGGTTGCATGGCGCCGAAAACCGTAGACAAGTCCGTGGATTTCATTCGAACGGCAGGGAGTTCTTCAAAAACGGGAGAAAAAAGTAATCATTTCAAAAAACGAAATTGAATTACTGTGAACTTACTGAAAATCCGTTCATGCGTGGATCGCCGCTCTTCGCCGGACCAGAGGGATTGGAAAGTCGGTGATGGAGCTGCATCGAATTCACATGAATGAAAATCATGGGTGCGATTTAGAAGCCGGCTCGAATGGAAGATCACGTCGGGCAAGACGAACAAACCGTGGACTAGAGCTGCATCGATTACCTGCAAAATTAATAGATTCAAATTCGAGAATCAAATTATCATAGTTAATTAAATTTTAGCGTTTTTAAAAGTTAAAAATTAACATAAACCAGATCTGCTTGAAAACAGTCTCAACAACCCCTAAAACTCAAGGATCTAAGGAATGCAACGATTCATTCTATATTTACTGTTTTTCTTTGCCACTTTAACTCAAATCCGATCATTATTTGTACTCATTATTATCAATGATGTGGACAAACGATTTGATTATATTAAAAGTGGTAGTCCAGACAGCGCGTATACTGGTTATAACATCGATATATCGGGTTTTAAAGCTCGTATGGAGATTATTTGTGCCGGATTTGATCAAAAACCGAAAGACGAAGACTGGATCTCCGAAGTCTGGATTGATAAGCTTAATACAGATGGCAATTTTAATAAAAGGGTTCAAGCTGTCTACGCGTGCGTTGATATAGAGCAACTTGTGCAGGTTTGGTTTCCAAGGTTTGCGACGTTTAAATTGTCGTTTTCAGCCAAAACACAAAATCCTTCCAAAACTTATGAGAAAATTGACAAATTCGTTTGAACGGCACATACCAAAACGCTGGGCGGAACTTGAAGGGTTCAATAAGTTTAACTGTAGCGATGTTCATGGTCGACCTGTGAGTTTTTGCTAACTACCAGTTTTAAAAATTAATAGTTGTGTGATAACTTAGATCCCAATGCCAGTTGGCGTTAATCGGTGCTACGTTCAACACACACGTCAATATGGCGCAACTACTATTGTCGATGCCGAGTATGGCACCGATAGCAAAGCCAAAAACCACCTATTTTCCATGGATTGTGAGGAAAGTATCAGCTGGAAACCGTTCCGTAGTAATAATCTAAGAAACTTGTACCTTGGCGACGGCGAATGTGTCATCAAAATGTCTCTGAAGGAAATGTCATTCTTTTGTTGCTGCTACTCCGACTCTTCGCAGTGCCAGATTGCCAATGTCTACAATGATGGTCTTACATGCCCGAAGTCGCTACACTTTACATCCAAAATTAACCCGGATACTAAACACGAAACACATCAGTCACCTGCGATGATTATGAAAGCATCAGAATTGGCATTGACTCAAAACTGTTATGCCAGAGTGTCTTTCGATGCCGAAGATCTTAATAGCGATCTTGACGTAAAGCTGACTATTACGGATGAAAACGACGATGTTTGCAAAGATACTTTTAAAGAACGGACACCAACGAAGCCATGTATACTTTACTCGCGAACTTGCGCTATGGATGTGAACCCCGAGTTTACATATTGCTGCCATTTCATGGCTAGCGAAGTCCTTCGGAAGAGTGAGGACACGATACTCACCATTCATAAGGAAGTTTATGCATTTTTCAACCGTCAGGTTGAGGTGAGTTGTTTTGGCACAAACACTAGTTTTGCAGTAGGACTCAAATTAAGTATGATTAATTAAATCAGTTTTTAGGTGTCACTGAAGCGTCTGCAAAAATGTCTCCATCCCTGGGGATACAAAAAATTGACAAACGACGATGGCTGTATTTTTTACTATGATGTCGAAATGAAAGAATATGTCAACATCCGTTCTGGAAATGTTGGTTTCACGGATAAGCAAAAAAAAGCTTTTGACGAACTGATTTTCACTGACGTCGAACCCGGGAAATATGCTCATTATAAGTTTTACGGTCGATACAACACGAATTGGGATGGAACATTCAGCTGCGTTAAAGACAAAGAAGAATGGCAAAAGCCGACAAACGCTGCTTTCCCGTTATGGTACGAATTCAGCTTCGTTGTAATTAAATGCGTGAATGGACCAAACGCTATACGTCGGTGTGACGACTACAGGAAACACAAATTAGGCGTGTTAACTCAGATTAATAGTTTTATTAATGCACAGGTTGGTGAAATATTGTCTGCTGTCTTTAATTTTTTTTATTTTTAGTACATATGCCTCGATGGAAAAAGTACTAACGACTTTAAAGTCGAAAACTATCAACAAGCGCTGACTGCTGACGGTTTTTGTTTGGAATACGTCTTGATAAATGATGAAGATACTAGTTAGTAAGTATTTTTTTGTTTTATGCCACATGCATTGAGTTCAAGCTAATTTTTAGCAGCACTAAGTTATCCCGCAATGAAATGTTAGCCTCAAACCGCATCTGGCTCGCTAAAAAAGACCAACAATTTCATGAAAGATTCGACTATTTTTGCGGCATCACTAAAGACGGTAAATCTCGATTCTGTGCCTGTACCGCGAACACTGTAACAGGATGCAACACTGGCGAATACGTTAAAACGTTCAATTACGTCTCAAAACAAGACAAGTTCGTCGAAGTTAGCAATTACGAGTTAGAAGACGGCAGGGATAAGCGTGTCTGCACGTTGCCTCGATACGGAAGCGCAGCTGACCAGTGCGTAAAAATGATGGAACAAGGCACTGATACCCCGTGTTTTTTTCTACTGTATGAAAACAAGAAAAACGCGGATATCGGTGAGCAATGGTTATTGTAAATAATGAAGTCAGCAACAATGTTGATTTCAGCCTGCGTACGCGAACCAAATCTGACTCATCGCCGAAAAGATCAACGAATGAAATACGAACAAGGTTGGCATGACTACCAGTTATGTCTGACTGTCAAAATCCCAAATAATCCGGGCTACAAATGCGTACTCAAGGACAACAAGTTTAACAATTACGACGATCCAGTAATTGTGTGTTGTTGCAAAAGTCAAAAGTGTGGAGAAGCGTATGAAAAGTTGTTAAAGCGTGATAATTGGAAAGAAGCGCGTAGTTTTGTTAAGAAATAATAAATTTTAATACCTATGTTTCTTGGTTTTGACATTGAAAAAGAGCCTAGGCATGCAAAATGTTGAATGTATAAACCTGCACGTTGCCAACAACAAAACTGCATGTTCCGCGCAGTTTGAAACATATGACTACGATCAGTTGATACAAAAATAAGAAAATGATATTTTATTGATTATCAGCTATTGAGTACCATGATCAAAAGGATGTCAAATTAGCATATTAATCAACCACATCGCATCAAAATCGCTCCAAAATCTCCAAACATTCAGGATCCAAATAATGTTACGGTTTTTTGTTTACTTATTACTTTTCTCGAGCATATTTGCACAACAACAAAGGCCGTTTGTACTTATTATTATTGATGATGCTAATCGTGCGAGACCTGAATTTGTTTACATCACAAGCGATACTCCTGTCAACAGTCCCATCGTTCAAAGTTATGACATCGATTTGAGACTATACGGACAACGTATGAATGAAATTTGTGACAAATTTGAACAGAAACCGGCGAACGAAGACTGGATCGCCGAAATGTGGATCGATAAACTTAATGCGGATGGGACTTTTAAAAAAAGACTTCAAGCTGTTTACGCATGCGTTGATCGAGTTCAGGTTTGTCCAAATTTTTGCCAAAAATAATACCTGTCAATGTTTTAGCCGAAAAACAAACTTCTGCCAAAAATAGTCCGAAAGTTAACTAACAAATTTGAACGACACATGCCAAAACACTGGGCGAAGATTGAAGGGTTTAATAATTTTAATTGTAGTGATATTTATGGCCGACCAGTAGGTTTTAGGTTTACTTCCAATTAAAATCAATGTTTGACTTTTCAGATACCAATGCCTGTTGGCATTCGTCGCTGCTACGTTCAACAAACTCGTCAATACGATCCGAGAGCTAGCACGAGCCCTATTGTGGATGCGGAGTATGGCACAGATCGCAGACCCAAGAAACACATTTTCAAAAGCAAAGAATGCGAGATCAGCATCAGCTGGCAACCTTTCAAAACATTGAACAACGAAAAATACATTGGCGATGGAGAATGCGCCATCAGAATGTCGCTCATGGAAATGTCATTCTTCTGTTGCTGCTACACGGACTCCACGCAATGTGACATTGCCAATGTCCATCATGACGGTCTCAATTGTCCGAAATCGCTTAATCTCACATCAAATATCGACATTTCTAATACGGCGAAGCCGATTGAGAATACGCCACTATCAGAGGGTACGGTCATCAAAGCATCGGAGTTGGAATTGACTCCGAATTGCTACACAAGAATATCGTTCGACACACGAAACATTGGAAATGTTATCGAATACAAACTGAAAATCACCGATAAGGACGACGACACTTGTAAGGATATGTTTAAGAAGCGGACATTGGAAAATCCGTGTCACCATTTGGAGCGTCTTTGCGTGACTGATGTCGATGCTGAGTTGGTATTCTGCTGCCATTTCAAGTCGAGCGATGTTAGTGAGAACGAAGAAACCATCCTTGCTGTTCATAAACAGGCTTATGAGTTATTTAGTCGTGAAGCTCCGGTGAGTTGTCTTGGCACACGTTTAATCAATAATGACAACTTCCAGGTATCCTTGTACCGTCTCGGCCAATGTCTCCGACCCTGGGGAGACGCAAAACAAACGAACGACGATGGTTGTGTCTACTTCTATGACCCCGAAATGAAGAAATTTGTCAACATTCAGCGAGAAGAAAACTTTATTTACAGTAATGGGCAGGAAGGCGCTTTCAACACGTATATCAACACCGACGTGGATGTCGGCGGTATTTCAACGCAACAGTTTTACGGTCGATACAAAACGGACGATCCGCGGACATTTGGTTGCCTTGCAGGAAAAGAAGAATGGCAGACGCCGAATAACACTGCTTTCCCGTTATGGTATGAATTCACTATCATCGTATTCAAATGCAAGAATGCGCAAAACGCCGAAAGCCGGTGTGACGATTTCCGAAATCGCCCGCAAGAATTTATGGATACTATTGACCGCTACATTGATCCGAAGGTTTGTGTTTCGTCTCGAGATATGTGTTAACTTTCTAGGTTTTAGTACGTTTGTAATAATGGAGAAACTGTCACCACCCCATTCGTGCCTACAAACAAACACATAAAGAAAAGTCACGATGCTTTTTGTTTAGAGTATGTCATGTTGGATCAGGATGACGCTAGTGTGTAAGTTGTTTCTTAAGTTGCAATTTTCTAATAATTGTTTCTAGCCTTGTTGAATTAACCCGCAATGAAATGTTAGCCCCTTTCCGTGTCTGGCTCACCAAAAAACAAGAAAAAACCGAAGACAACGACCAAGACAAGTTCTATTGCGGTATCACAAAAGACGGCAAAAGTCGATTCTGCGCATGCCACGCCAACAAGCAAGCAGCCTGCAACACCGGTAAATATGTTCAAACATTCAACCACATCGCAAAACAGGAACAGTTCACGACAATGACAAACTACACACTGGATAACGGTTCTGATAGACGTGTCTGTTCCTTGCCCCGACTCGACAACACTGCTGATAAGTGCCTTGAAATCATGGAACACAACACTGAAATGTTGTGCTACTTTCTACTGTATGAGAAGAAAGGCAAAGCTGACATTGGTGGGTAACCATCACAATATTGTTGTCAAGCAGACGATTTCAGCTTGTTTACGCGAACCGAATCTATCTCAACGGCGACCAGAAAGACACATGAAAAGTAAATACGGATGGCACAACTACCAATTGTGCGCGACTGTCGAAATCCCAGACGATCCAGGCTATAAATGCGTGCTAAAAGACGACCAGTTTGACAACTACGTCGATCCGGTTATTATTTGTTGTTGTAAGAGCGACACATGTACCGAAGCTTATCAAGACCTTTTGAAACAAGGTCATTGGAAGGAGACGCATGATTTTGTTGATTGAAGTTAAATTATAAATTTAAACTTTCTCTATCTATCGATTAGTGTTTTTGTTAGTATATTGATTGGTACTTCAATCATTACCCCGATTGACAAAACAATCAATAAATATCGATTGGCCATATTTTCAACACATCTATTGACTACTTGACAGTAATCAATATTTTGCTTGACAAATGAATCAATATATCGATTGAATATCGATTGAATAAATTAGTTGGCTAATCAATATATCAAGTGACATGAAACCAACCTTATTGATTGTTCCGAGCGCCGAAAACTGCCTATTTGTGCCGCTCCGTTGCAACAGCCCAACACAAAAGTTGACCAATTGTGCCAAACTTCCGATTAACTGCCTCCGATTTGACTTCTGGTAGCTCGGTGTCGATTGTGTGTATTGATTCAACATGGTTAGCAACATTTGATGCATCAGACCGCCGAGATGGGAATCAACTTGATCCGCTTCAGCCACGTTCGCTCCAACTTCCTTTTGACAAAATTTTACCAGATTTGCCATCAAGGCTTGTGTGCACTCGTGATTTGCGGCCACTTTTCGAAGCATTTCCCAAGCTTGTTCCCAGGTTAGTTGTTCCATGATGCTGGCTAAAAGTTATCGGTTTATATTGACATTATTAGTGAAAGACACACCTTCTTTCGATGATTTCGTCCGTCGATGCAATTGCAAAGACACAAAAGATTTTCGCCTATTTGGCTCTTTTGCCGACATTGTCTCCAGCATCGAACACGTTGAAACACTCGGAGCAGCACTCGGTCTCGGTGATAATGGCGCTTTACTTAATGAACCTCGATCAGCAATACTTGAATGAATGCTAAATTTTTCATAATCGGTGACGTGAAGCCGTCTTTGATGCCTAACCGCAGCGGCACCGAGATATCTGGGCGGTCTTTCCGGTTGTTCGCCGGCATTTGGATCAGGCAGGGTCGTTGCTATTTGAAAAAGTGATTCAATACATGTTTCTTGGACTTTTCGGAGTTCCGGGGCCAAATCGATGGGGCATATTCCGCGGAGGTTTTTCTGATTGATTCTGAATTTGACTTATTTTGCTGATTCTGTTAAAAAATGAACTCACTGTCCCCCAAAAATGATCAAAGCATGCAGACATGGCCAACTTAACGGTGATTCCCTCACTGCCACCATCAATGGCGCATTGCCGTCCTCATCAGTTGCATTGACATCAGCGCCATACGCCACCAATAGGGCAATCATTTCAGGTGACTGTGCCTTTACAGCGACGCCTAATGGAGTCGTATCGACGATGCTGACAACCCTTAAGTTCGAGCAGGTTGAACAAAGTTCTGGGGAGCCCGTATGTGGTCGAGGCAGAATCGACGAAAGCGGTATGTTTCCGGAAGCCGTACAATTTCCCTTGCAACTGCAGGTTGCAATGGCATTTGCGTCATAGCCTGTCTTCAATAATACCTCTACAATGTCTTTTTGTTTGTGGGCTATGGCCAGATGCAAGATATTCGCAATGGCACAGCTCGAACGGCCTCCAGAATGGGTCGACATCGTGCTAGACGCGTTGGATCTTCGATGATTGCCGTGGCGACGCTGTGCCAAGTCCGTAAAAGTGTTAGTACTGCCGATTGAGGGCGATGTCGAAAGCGGTTTAGAAGAATGGGCAATGAGGATTCGCTCGACGAGATTGGCATCGTCTAAGTGGATTGCCTGAAGGGGTTACTGATTTTGATTGTTAAATCGATCAAAACATACATCCAATATCATTTCGGAAAGATTCTGATTGACAGAGGGCTTTCTTTCTTCGTTTCGGAGGACCCTCTGAGCCGCGCTGAAGGTAAAACAACGCCCGGATTCTGTCGGCGTTCCAACCAAGGACGAACATTCGCTCGATTCGCCTGTGTATCGTCGGCCAGGAATTCTCACTGTAATAAAAAACTTCAATTTGCTTTTTATGTTTATCTGTTTTAGCGAAAATGTCTCATTTCCCTAATCCCTCGAAGGTGTCACGTTTTTGACGTAACGGAAATATCCCTACGAAAAGCCGTAAAAGCAAAACAGTTGTATTAAGAACATTTGTGACTCCAGGCCTGCCGGAAACGAGTCAAGTGGGTCTACGTAGGTGGCCCTTGCCATAACCTAATAACGACCTTAATAGTCATTCAATATTGGCCCCTTTGGTACTTTATAGACTTTGGCTACAAGTACAACTCGACTGAAACCACTTAAACCCACCACTCTGTCCAGACTGTTGCCGTTGAAGCCGTTGTCGAAGCCGTTTTGCCGTCGATAGGGCCGTTTCCTGATTGGAGAGCTCAGTCGTGTAGCCAAACGTGTACTTATCGGCCGTGTCGACCGACGAATCACGGGTCGTCGTGGACATGGCCCGCGGCGAGGCCGCGTGGCTCTCGCTCGGTGTTTTGGATTCTGGAATGGTTGCCGAGACGCTGCAATTGGAATGAATCTATTGTGAAAAAAGAGCCGCAATCACAGAATTCACAATTCAACGTCATTGGCAATGTTTAAATAGTATTTGAACTCAAACTGCCATGTGTTCATGCTACTTAGTTTAAAAGGGGTTGCATTGCATTTTCTACGAATCTGAAAATAGCCGCAGGGAAGGGCCAAGGGGCGTCCCTACAAAACAACGGCACAAAAAAGACGCGATAAGAAGCTGTGAGTCAGGCCCCCTGAATTGGAGGATGCACCAATCCAACGATAGCTGGCAAACCGCTTTTCAGGTTTTTAAAATTAAATTCTTCAACAAGTGAGAGACTGGACGGCACATCCGCCGCGAACAGGATGCCACAATTAAAGATAAACACTCGCAAGCTTCGTAAATGGCACAGACAAAGTGTCTTTCTTTTCAAAGGGGCAAGTAAGTGAGACGGATTTAAGCGATAAAGGTAAAGATAGAGAAAACGTGTCTGTCGAAAATGCCCTCAAGGTCCAACATACCTTTTGGCTTCACGGATCTCGAAGAAAAAAGCCAAAATTAAGCCGCTCCACGGATTACCTCAATACATATAGCTTCTTTTCAAATGTGACACCCCGTCAGTTAAGCTGACACGTTACGTAGAAAGACGGGGTCCCCACAAATTGTTGAAATATACCAATTCGAAAAAAGGGCCAATAAGATTATGAAAAAAAGTGGCACCATTATCGATTTCAAGGTGCGCTTTACGGTTTCCGTCCAAAAGTGGGTTAATAAAAGTGACTGCTGCCTTTCAAAATTATGCATGTAAAACATAATTAAATAAAGTGACTTGTATCGACAATATGCGTCAATGTCAATGATAGCCATTATAAGAAAAGACACAGACCAAATTAAAACGAACTAACAGGGCATGTCAAAGTTATGCCCCATTATCTTGAGGAATTCATTAAGCATGCAGAGGGTGGCGGACAGGGGCCCTGCACGTGCCCTCGAGCCACTGAATAATGCGATTGATGGTCGGTCGTTTGAGGATGGCCGTCGAAGGCTGAGGAGTCGCCTTGCTGGCTGGGCTGGGAAGCCAGGTCGATGCGGATTAGTGCCATGAACAACGAACATTGATGAAGGCATCTCTACCTGCCCCTCCTATTGCCTGGCCTTCACCGAAAGCGACAAAGTCGGCGGTTTCCTTTTTTTGGCTGTTAAGGCATTCAAACAGGGGGTTGCCGACGACGGATTACAAATGTATCGATGGCGTGCGGGGCGGAAGCGCTGGAGGAATGGATGCATGAGTCGGTGAATATGGGGTGGAAAGATGATCATTTATCTCCTGACTTTACGGTTTCGGGGAAATGGGTTATGTTTTTGAGGTGGAATTGGAATTTTTGAGTAAACTGCAAAACTTTGAAGTGCCAAAAAAGCTGTATTTTGCAAAAATAACACAAAGAAAGCATGCAAAAGGCTATACAGATCAAAATTTTTAAGTTTGAGACGACTGCATAACACACAAAGATGTACTTCTAATTTCTGATGCTTCATCTAATCCTCCAAAGCAACCTTCAAAATAGCTACAAAACTTTTATGACCACAACTATCTCCAAATTAGTTCCATGCAATATACTTCAGACTCATAATTCTGTTCGGCAACTTCTTTCATCACTTTTACTCAAACTTTTGCAATGAATCACCGTAGCCATCAGAAACCCGAAAAAAGTGCACTGACCCAAAGCAAAAACCGTCTGCTTCCAAAAATCTTCCAAAATCATTCATCTTTCACTTTTAGACGGTCTATGATTTCGAAAGGGAAGTCAATTTCGGAACATGGGCATACCGTGTCATTTGTCGGTTGACAGCCTGTGCCTCCAAGCATTTCTTAAACTTCTCAATGATCAAGCTCAACCAACTGACCGACAGTGACCTCCTTCCGCCTTTTTTTCCCCTACCTCATTGATGCCGTCACAGTGCACGCGTAGCAGCATTATTAGCAAGTTCTTTGCATCATGAATGCTTTGGCGTGCAATTGGCATTAAACTTGATCATTGTTTTAATGGTATGTTTGTGGATCAAGGTTTCAGGGTTAATGGGAGGGGATTGACCGAGTTGATCGCTACATGCTTCAAATAGGATGTGCTTTATATAAGCTTCTGATAGTAATAATGTCGTTTTGGTTTGTTTTGTCAGATTGGAAAGCGTTTTCACGCAAAAGTACGCACACTCAACGTGTGACCCCTGGACAGTCCGGGCTTCTTTCTCCACTGCCATGATAGCTCAGTCGGGAGAGCGTTAGACTGAAGATCTAAAGGTCCCCGGTTCGATCCCGGGTCGTGGCAATCTTTTTTTCCATATTTTCTTTGAACTCATTTCACTTTTAAAAATTTGTCAAATTCGAATTTGCATGAATGAGCGAGCACTCGGCACGCGGCAGAGGGTTCCTTTTTTTCGAAGGAGCGGTTCTGTTCTTTCTTATTTTTGGTGGCTGAAAAGGTGCGCGGACTTTATTAGAATTGCGGTTTCCAGCGGATAGTTGCATGAATTTATGAGTGACTTACAACAGATGACCATTGCCTACTATGTAAAGTCATAATCGTCCCGAGGCAGAATCCGCGCACGCCGCACGGCAGCAATTACCTGTCGCGACCCACATTGCCACTTTTTTGCTGGCGCCTCCGTCCCATCGCCACAGGCAATGACTGGCTTCCGGAGGAGGGCGAACACACTCACTTCGCCGCCAGAGGCTACCTTACTTTGCTTGCTTAATCGACCATCCCAAGGAAGAATAATGTATCTATGTAGCATCCGGGATCGGACGCGAGGAGTTGCAATCGCGATATACACACCCCCTTTTCAATATCCACACATATCGCATCGCAGCCGTAGCCGATTCAGCGACTGCGATCCTTTTTTCATTTCGTCGAAACCGTACACCGATTGAAATACACTTTAGATGGCGGCGACGATGACGACAGGCATATCCGTGTCCGTGGTACCTACCGCTTTTCCCTCTCCCTTTTTTCGAACACCAAATTGCACTATCGGATTTGGGCGCGGATATCTGAGCCACTCTTCGCCCCAAATGAGTCCGATCCACCTCATCCGCACGATCGGAGTGACTGAATTACTTACCGTGTGCCCCAGGAGACCCACTTTCCCTTTCGAGTTCATGCGTAAATCCGATTTTGAAACGAATTTTACTTCATTTTACATTGATTTTTGTCATTTTAAGCTTGATCGCCTGTAGTTTTTGTTAAATTGTGCCAATTGATGCGTCGTTTGCCGAGGATTGACCCTATCATTGATTAACTTTACAATGGCTACCGTTAAGTGGAGAATTGTTGGTGTTGTTTTTGCTATTTTGGTTGGTTTTTTTCTTTTTGAAATTGCTTTTCAAAGGCCTTTATAGTGTTCCTTGACGTCAGTAAACAGTGTATCAATTGATAATGACATAATTGGCGAGCCGGATATCGAATGTCTCGACCAAGAAATTCGCGTTTTCATTAAAACAAGGAAAGTTTTTGCTGGTCGGATCTATGCCAAGGGTAAAGCTGATGATCCTGATTGTGCTAAAGATGATTTTGATAAGCAGCGGACGAAGAAGCCTCATTTTGATTTGTCTTTGGGCATGTGTGGGATGAAAAGTTTGCGATCGGTAAGAATGTTTTTCTTAAACGCCCTTAAAATGGTAATTGCGTTGTAGTTCGACCCTCGCGGCATGTATTACGGTATCACATTAGTCGTCTCATTCCACCCCCTGTTTATCACCAAAGTTGATCAAGCTTTCCATGTGAAATGCTTCTTCGAGGAAGCTAATCGTGGTCTCACAGCAGAACTCGGTGTTAGTATGATTCCAACGACCGAACTCGAAGCCCGGCATGGCATTCCTGGCTGTACTTACAGTATTCACAGGGCTTCCATTGAAGATCTCGATGCTGGAAGACCGGCGGGACCGGCGATTCAGTTTGCAAAGATTGGAGAAAAGGTTTTGCACCAATGGCATTGTGATGATCGTGGGTTTTGCAACTTTTTGACAGCCCTTAATTTTGGATTTTAGAAATGTTTGGCGTCCTAATCAACAACTGCTACGTCACCGACGGCGTTAACAAGCGAGTTGAAGTCATCGACTCACGTGGTTGCCCCATCGAACAGCTAGTTATCACTGGAATACGGTATTCTGACGACTTGCAACGAGCCTACGCAGAAAGTCAAGTGTTCAAGTTTGCTGATAGGCCTGGAATCTGGTTCTTCTGTCAGATTCAAATGTGCATGAAAGGGCATGGCATGTGTGATGGTATTACGCCGCCAGCCTGCGCGGAAGGCGGTGGCACAAAGCCACGACTGATCGGAAGCGGCGAAGACGACGATGGCGAAGACTTCCAGGCCCCGAAGAAGAAGGCCAAGAAAACCAAAGGCAACCGTCCCCGTCCGAGCAGCAACACAGATTCAGAAGACTTTAGCGGTAATGACGATTACGTCCAAGCCCCGACTTCACCCTACAAACCGAAAGGCGGTAGTGGTAGTGGTAGTGGACGCGGCCGCGGTGGTGGTAGTCGACCCCCGAGCAACACCGACTATGACGCTTCCGACGAAGAAGTCGATGAAAACTTTTCGGCCGGTAATCGTGAAACATATTCGACACCGCGTCGACCGAAAACCTATGGCGGCGAGAAGGAGTACGACGAAACGAGCAGTAATAAGGTTAGCACGATCGATGAAGACGACGACAATGAACCGGCTTCCAAAAAAGGCCATATCCCGGGATATGGGCTATCGACAGATTTGGATTACGAAACGAAAGCCAAAGAAGCTGTCACCGTTTTCGGACCGGCAATTGCCCCAGATGCCGGCACTGAGGCGACATTGGACCCGGTTGCTGCCTATGCCACAGCGAAAGTGCGATCGGAGATTGTATCGACGGACTTTGAAGCCGATGACGATCTCATTCGGACGACCGCTGCCGCGCCAACAAAGCCAGGTGGATCGAAGAAGGATTATGTTGATTATGAGTCTGACGTGACGATTCCGCCGAATTTGACGGACTTATTGGCGAACTTGCCTGAGGATATCAATGCTGACAGTTTGCAGAAAATGTTTAGGGATAGTGTTGCAGATCGGAGGGCTTTGTTGCAAGGCTTTGATATGTTGATGAATAAGGTTGGTTTTTTTGGTAATAGTGTTTGGCGTTCAAAAAAAGGTTTAGATGGGTCCATCTGATGGCCCGAAGAGGCCGGCTCCACAGCGGACAGATGGAAGGTCGTCAAAGAAACATGCTGGACGACGACCGGGTGAAAAGATTGACACCATGCATGTGGGTTGATAAGAGCGTCTTCAAAATGATAAAAAATGTGTTTCAGGTCACATGGGACAATGGCCGTCTCGCTCGCGATCTTCCGATTTCCTCCATCCCGAATCCGATGGATTACACCACCGTAAATCCCAACGATCCACCCATGATTGCCGGTCAGTTGCTAATCTACGATCTTGACGAAACCCCACCAGACACGACCTCCGATGCTGATGAACTCAACATGCCAGCTGCGGATTGTGCCATCAGTCGCCAGGGCTTGCTAGTTCTCGCCATGTGTCTTGCTGGCACTACCAGCATTATGTTGTTTGTTATTGTTGCTCTGACGCTCAAACTTCGCAGACAGAACACTGATAAAGGTAAGGCGCCCCTCTACTCACCCACCCATTCTTATCATCTAAACTATACTTCCAGAACTACTCCTCGAGCGTTCCTCCAACTCGGGTTCAACAACAACCCTAAAATCACCCAACGGCCCACCACCAGCTGTGACCAGTGTGGCCATGTTTCGAAACAGAATAGCGGACAATGCTCCCCATCCACAATCAGTCTACGGACAGTCTTTTAACAGCAGGCTTCGGCCGTCTTCCTAAGTTTGATCTGATATTTTTAACCATAATTGCCACACCCAAAAGATTCTCGGTTTGCCAACCATTATTTAAGTAAATATTATTTGTAATTACTGTATGTATTGAATAAATCGTGCCCAATAGCAGTCTTTCTCATAGCTCTTTGCCTTTCACTGTTGTTTGTGATTTCCATTTTGTGAATAAACCTTACGAAATACGTGACACTTGATTGGCAGTCGGTCAGTGGCAACCAACAGGGGTAATTAGAGTGTCGGATGACGCATGTTCGACAAGTTGACCCGGAAAGGGTACAAACAACAAAGAGAAAGGTGAAAGTAGAGCAAATAACAATGAGTACCGATTCCTTTTACTTTCAAACCTGCCAACGCAGAATCATTATGACTGCCGTTAAAGACAGACGTCTACAAAGGATGCTGTATGGAGAGTGAAAATAGCAGTGACTCATTGGAAAGTGGATTTTTGGGGTCAAACTTGATTGACAGTCCATTATTTGACAAATTTGAATTTTTAGATAAACGCAACAACGGCTTTAACTGATAAGGACTACCACCAAAAAAGGAAGGGAAAGTAAAGAACTGACACTACGTACTGTTGGGATGCAGCTGAAAAGTGTCCCAAAGTTAAAAGCAATGAAACCGTCCCAAAAAAATGTGTGCTATTGAAAGTTTTGTGCGAATGGCATAATCTCAATGTTGCATACAACTAGCGGTTTTGAAACTGATTTTGCAGTTCAAGCAACTAGGTCAACTTTTTGGGGCGGTTTTATCACCTTGATCAGAAATTGCTTTTGATTATTTTGTAACGGAGATTATTTTGTACTCCTCTTATCAACGATGTGCGCGTTAGCTCAAAAAACACTCTGATTCTCTCATTTTTACCTTGTCTTTCATCTTAAAAGTGATACTGTTTAATTTTTTAATGTTTTCAGATGGTGAATCGTCGCAAACATGCTCTTCCCGAATTGATACTAGACAAACTGCTGAATATTAATGTCGTCGTTGTGATTGAAGTTGTCACCTCGTTTTTGCTTCTAGCAGAACTGTTGATAAAAGCAACTCCCGGAAAAAAAACGTGCGAAAAAGTCGACGCTACGTGGTTGGAGATTGAACAATTACTTTGGAAAGAAATTGAGAAACGCCGTAACTTGTCACTGCAGTTTTTGGAAGTGCCATGCACCTTCAAATTTGGAACGCCAATCATTGGATTTCCATACATAAACGCAAATTTTTTCGATTCCGTGGAAAAAATTGCTGCCAAATTGAACCTGAACGTGTGTATTGTACCACTACAAATTCCGATGTGCGATGGTTGTCGTGACGAAAGTTGCGCATACTGCAAAGCTCTGCAAAACTATGACACCGAGAATGTCATCTACAAACTGTTGTGCAGCTACGGTAAGTCTTACATTGGCAAGACTGAAACAACGTTGAAACAGCGTATTAATGGTCACTCGAGTAGCAATGAAAAGCGTGGCACAATGAAAAAGCACATAGCTGAACATCAAAATGGCGATTTTAATTTGGTAAATGTGGCCATTATCAACATCGACGACAATGTTAAACGATTAAAGATAAAAGAAGGTTTATTTATATATTTGGGTGACAATAGTTTCAATGAACGAAATGAAGCTAACGGCTACTTTAAAAATCATCATGTTTTACACGGAAAGGTAATGACTTTTCTGAAATTAGTTAAAGAAGAGTACTCTGCTGATCGAACCGTCTCATCTATGGAAACCAATGAAAATAATGACCTGATCAATTGCCTATCGACTTTACTGGAAACATTGGAAAGTTTTCACATTTCCTCGTCGACTTCTAACTCCCATACTTCTGCAAATTCGACATCGTTAACGTCAAAATCCTCTATGCTGTCAACTACAGAGCAACAAATGGACTATGAAATCTCTCCGATCAAAGTGGAAAATAAGTCGACACAAACTGAATGGCAATCAAGACCACAGAAAGCTTTGAAACGCCGATGGTCAACTGACACCGATTTCGGGTTTACTTCAACCTTTAAAGATGTGGCTAAAGAATCCTCAGCTATCGCAAAATTACAATCAATGGAGAAATATTCTGCTCCATCTTTATAAATCACTGTAGTTTTGAATCGAAGGCGAAGGATAAGTAACCAACTTCGTCTGTACAATCCAATTGTTACGTTACTACAAACTCTAAATTTAGTATGACAATGATTTTCGCAATGTAGTAAAAGACTTTTCACATGTTTGATTTTGCATGTCGAAAATCGATAAGTTTACTTTAAATGAATTTGCATGTTTTACCTCAACCGTTTCCCTTGTTGTTTTATAAAGATTATTGTAATTCCTGGTGTGTGCGATTGATCCGGACTTGCGCGCAAGATCTGGTCATCCAAAATGGTATGGACATTTGGCCTGGTTTGCGTACCCCAATTCGTCATTGTTGGCGCGCAGTTCTTCCTTGTGTTATAACCATCCTTGTGTTTTTTTATATTTTTGTATTTTTCTAATCTGAAAAGTGAACCATGCCGTACCCCATCTCTAAACTTGCCTATGGACTTCGCCACCGTCTCGATGAAATCGCTACTCCGGCAGAACGTTATCGTCTCCAAATTGCCGCAAGTGATATCTCAATTTGTCCTCCAAAAATGCAAAAAATCATCGCCGCCGCACCTTTTGAACGTCTGTTTTTTGAATACAAGTATGAAAAACTTATTCTGCGTCAAGACATCGACAGTACACATACTGACGTAAATGATGAAACTAAACCGTTATTGTTTTGTCGCGATGTTTTTCTCACTAGTGTAAACGTGCGAGACATAACATCAGAACTTTTATGCAACGTTATTTTTGACGTTCGTAAAGTATTATTCAACAGCTGCGTTCTTGCGACAAACTTCTTTCAACAGCTTTCCACAAAATTGACTGTTGTCAATGTGGAAGAAGTTACCATCGTTAGCAATGAATTTTCTTATTTTGAAGACATGTTCAACACATTCCCAAACTTGAAAGTACTGAACATTTATAGTGCAGTTCCAATATCATGGATATGGACAATTTTGCTGTATCAACGTCGGAAATTGACTAAGATGACGTTATCGGGTCTTTGTGACAAATTTAATATCGATTTCGACTTGCTTATCAAGTTTTTACTTGTAAGTTTTTGTAATGTAATAATAAGCGCGTTATAACGTTGTTTGTTATCATATTTTCTCACTAAATTATATATTCCGCTTTTATGTTAAGTTGATCTATTTTTTTTCAGGCACAAGAACCCGGATTTTGTCTCAGGCTAGAATGTAGCGTGCTTTCGAACAAAATATTTATACATCAGTTGATACAAAACTTGAAGCAGAGAATGTCTCTTTGCGTGGCAGATTTGCCGCCTACGCCCCATGTTGTATTAAACTTAAGTGATTTGACTTTAACGTTTTGCTTACCACCATTTTGATATTTTCTTACTTATTGCGGAAATACACATACTTTTAAAACGATTTGATTTTTGTGTTAGTTCACATCTTTGTGGACAAATAATTCCAGTTACTTTTACAGGGTTTTGTAAGCCAAACAATTTTTGGAAAACAAACTTCAGATCAGCCCTATTTTTTCTTTCATTCTGCTTTATTGCCTTTTTGGCTGGATACGGCCTTCATACATATAATACACCGTGAAGCGACGTCTAAACGGTATACGTATTTTATAATATTTTTGTTTACTCAAAATCCTATCATGTTGCAAGACGGAATTGTGTTCAATCTTGCGGTGCGTACAGAGTCGGGTTCCGCTGGGATTGGCGTACGGTGTCGGATGGTGTGTCCGCTCAGCGCGTCGACCCTCGGTCGGTGTTTCTTAATTTTGGCTGTTTGCGTCGTTACAGATCATCACCACACCCCCGTCGATCTGTAAGCCCAGAAAAAAAACCCAGAGGCTATATGAAACAATATGCGTTCTAGCGGACAAGTACGGTATGAATCGCCAAAAGATCCATAAAGTTGTAATCAGTCCAAAGTTTCAGGAGGAAATGCATGGTTGGCCTTGTGACAAACGTAGGTTAAGCGGTTGTCGGTGCTGTATCAGGAATCGCATAAGTGAAACAGCTTATCTAAACCATCGAGAGCAATGTGAAAAGCAAAGGAAAGCGCTCAGAAGTAGGTAAATTAGGCCGAGACATCTGAAATCAGGCATGGAGAGTGACAGTGAGTGAGCCCATAGCAGAAAGAACAAACTGCTGTGCGAATGAACAGAGTAAAAACTGCAGGTCAGCCTGTGGCATGATACAGTGAAAAATTAAAATAAATTTGCACAGAAAACGAAGATTAAGGAATCCGTGACGTCGGCGGTATAAGTTGTTATTTATGTTATCGGCACACGAACTTTTGTTCACCTAATAAATGAAGGTTAATACCTTTTGACTCGGTGCAATTAGCTCATTTCCATCTGCAAAAAGGGAGAGTATAAATAGTATTTGAAACACTGGCTGATGACGCACATTTTGTCTTAGATACAGGCTGCAAAACCAATCAGGGCTCTGCTTCCGAGTTTCAAATGATCCAGAGCATCGGTTCGGTTTCGAGCATAGCAGACGAACACCCGTTTCTGACTCATCCCCATAACGTCGTCAAGTGTATTTCGTGGCACAAAACTGATCCGATTTGCCTGCCTTTGGCTTTGCCCGCGGATGTCTGTCTACATTTGTTAAGTTGGAACCATAACATTTGTTTAAATAAACATCTGTTTTGCATTCCTAATCTAATAGGTCATTATCCGGAGATTTTTTGCCTTCTTCGAGCTGCTTAACGATCAAAAGATGTGTGAATGCGTCATTCCAGCTTGGCATTTCACTTTGACACAATTAACATCGGGCCTGCCATTCCGACGTTTCCCTTCCAGAAAGTTTTTCATTTTGCCCCTCCTCTTGCGACGAACGCAAACTTCCAAGCGCGTCGACCCTGCAAGCCAGTGAAACGGTTCCCTCGAGCGACGCGACGATCGGTATCGGCGCACCCATCTAACGAGTGCGGGAAAACTACGCGAGCCAGAGCGAAGCAGGCACGTCGACTCCCACCGAAATTTCTTCCTCATTCTCGTCGTTTCGAATTTTATGGCAAGGTCGTTTTTTACTTGTCTCTGGCCTCGGGGGCCATTTTTTCTTCGTCGGCACCCCCTCAGTCAGCACGCATTTATTTCATTGTTGCTTTCGTTTTCACTACTAGGGGGTTCGTGATCTGCTACAGCTGGTCAAAAAGTTGGGTGAATTTCAATGCCTTCTGGAAACATCCATCACTTTCTCGAACTTTCCATCGACACGCAGCTCCCCCTATATAAGCGATCCACCTGCGTGCATCCCTCATCCCTCGCCACGGAAGTTTCCAGAAAAAGTGATTGCGAAAGATTTTCCTGACACCAAAACTACTTTTTATAACAGTATGATTGTCGCATCGCAATTCATATTTAGTTTCGTGCAGCTTTTTACTTCATTCATTGATTTGTACTTAATTTTATCAGTGATCTGGATCGATCAAATCCACTATGACCTACAATTTGTGACATATTTTCTAAAACAATGCCAAGTTCAGATACAACTTCGTTATGTCAACAAGTATAAAGAAATCCATTGGACAGCTGCATATCGGGTTAAAAAAATATCTACAAGCAGCTAAGAAAATTAACCTTGATAAACCAGCTTCAATAAGGAATGACCTGCAAAAAACGGTTGATGCTATTAACAACAGACTTCATGAATGGGATGAATTGGCAGAAAATGATCAAAAAGAAGCCGAACTCAAGGATACATATCTATCAAAATCAACCGACTTAATTAGTGAATTGCATGAAGCATATAACCTCCTAGAAAAATTGGATCGGGATGTTGCTGAAAAACGATCTGCCACACCATGTCGCGGAAACGGTGGTCCAATTGCTGATCAAACTCCGTTGACTGCGCAGAAGGTATTTCTTTAACATTAAAACATGCTGTACCGTAAAAGATATTAGAAGTCTTCAGCTATATACTTTACTGTTTATGTCAAAAGTATTGTCCCCCTTGTTTGACTGATGTAAGTTTCAGAAACCGTCCGCCAGTAATTCTGCATATGCCTTTATTGTATTAATGAAGCATTTTGCATCGGTTAATAATGTCTATGAGAGACTTTTTGGCGACGCCAAAACACAACCAAAGAAGGAAGAATTAGCGAAGATGGTTGAGAAGTTTTGGAAAAGTATTGAAAAAGATGTTAAAGAAATGGAATTTGTTAAAACCGACGACGGCGATTTTGAAAGTACGAAAAATGATGTTCATCAGTTATTTGAAGCCGAATATGGACCTATAAGATTTGTCGACAACGACAAATTTATACATGTCCAGTTTCCATTTGTCACTAAAGACTTGTTCATCAAGATCGCTAATGTGGTCAAAGCAGAGCTGCCAAACGTCATTATTTCGCCACTGCGTATTCAGTATAACGACTAATGCGTTTCTGATACCACCGAGAATACTCATACATTGTCATAAATACCTATAACGCGTTTGCTGAGAAAACCGAAAACCCCACTGACATTTCAAAAATTAAACCCATTTTAAATTGCTGAAAATTTGTGTACAGGCCAATTAGAGGTCGTAGATGACGAATTTGCCCATTATTTTGTATATGGCCGCCTTCTGAATCCGGCAGGCTCCAGAATCCGCCTGGCAGAATCCATGATACTAAATCCCTACGTATGAGGTATCAATCAACTGCCCACATCAAGGCGATCATTTTAAAATCAGGTAGACCAGTATTGATTGATTTTGACGAAAGTTATAACGTGTCAAAGTCGAAAAAAACGACGAGATAGCCTTTAGCGGACTATAGCGCCTCGGGGAGTATACCGCACCAATTTTTAACCATATACAATCGATGTAGTATCAAAAAAGGAACATTTCATTCCTTAACAACTTTTCATTCTAGGTTGGGGAAAACAGTCAAAACGGGCAAAAACTAATCACTGATAACGGTTCATTACAAATTTTTCCGTTATACGGCGCAACTTCAAGATTTTGTGTTGCTAAAACATGGTAAACATGTAATACTACAAAATTAGAAAATAATAAGTTTTTTGCTTACAAATTTAACGATTTAATTGAAAATTAAGCTCAAATTTAAAAACTTTTTTTCTATCTGCAAATTTTGTGGTAAATGCATTGACGTAACTATATTAAGTTATCGCTGTACTTAATTTGTTGTCAAATAATTAGAAAAAAGAGATAACTGTAACAGGGACCCGAACCCCCGTCGACGTGCGTGTCACTATAATTTCGGATGTGGTTGACCATGCGCTTGCGTCACCACGATGCTAGGTTCGAGTCCTTTTCAATAAATTTGTTTTTGCTTGAGTACAGATGATGTAATACACTAATTAAAAGTAAGTCACAGTGAGTAACAATCAATTACTGCAAAAATAGAAGATTTAAAAAAAATTTTTGAATTGAAGCTTAATTTTCAATTAAATTGTTAAATTTGTAAGCAAAAAACGTAACAGTTTCTAATTTTGTAGTTTTACATGTTTACCATGTTTTAGCAACACAAAATCATGAAGTTGCGCCGTATAACGGAAAAATTTGTAATGAACCGTTATCAGTGATTAGTTTTTGCCCGTTTTGACTGCTTTCCCCAACCTAGAATGAAAAGTTGTTAAGGAATGAAATGTTTCTTTTTCGATACTACATCGATTGTATATGGTTAAAAATTGGTGCGGTATACTCCCCGAGGCGCTATAGTCCGCCAAAGGCTATCTCGTCGTTTTTTCCGACTTTGACACGTTATAACTTTCGTCAAAATCAATCAATACTGGTCTACTTGATTTTAAAATGATCGCCTTGATGTGGGCAGTTGATTGATACCTCATACGTAGGGATTTAGTATCATGGATTCTGCCAGGCGGATTCTGGAGCCTGCGGGATTCAGAAGGTACCCATATACAAAATAAGGGGTGAATTCGTCATCTACGATCTCTAATTGGTCTGTACACAAATTTTCAGCGATTTAAAATGGGATTAATTTTTGAAATGTCACTAGGGGTTCTGATCTGTTTGGTTTTCCCAGCAAATGCGTTCTATGTTTGTTTGAAAAGTAAATTTAAATAATATTCTCTAACTTTTTAATTGTAATACTTATATTTTTTATTTTTGTTTTTTATTAAATTATGAAGTATAATCAATAAAGGTAGTATTAAAAAGTTTTTAAATAGTTTATTATGACACGAAAATCAAAATTATTATTTACCATTGCACAGAGTAACGGCGCGGCACGCTTGCGCATCATTGTACTTCTTTTTCAACGCGTCCAACAATTTTGGAGCATTGGCGGTAACTGTTTGCTTGCAAAGTTGAAGACTGACACCAGTTTCTTTATTGGCGCATTCTGCGATCATTGCGTTCTGAAACAGGTACAAATAATTTTTGTTTTAAACCGTTAGGAAAAGCTAAAATTGCAGTTAACGCACCTGCAGATCTTTCACCGTAACTTTGCTAAAGTCATCGTGAAAGCGATCCCGAATATCGTCCATCATGTCATAGCACGTGATGCAAATCGGTGGGGCCGCGGCAATTCGATCAACAAACTGGATCAAAACAGCAGCGGAAGCGAGAAAACAGACAGCCGCTGTAGCCTTCATTGTGGGGGTTGACTACTGCAGTTGTGGATGGATGGATTATTTAAAAAGGTAAAAACTATCTATGCCAATTAATCCTCAAAATAATCTGTCAACAAAGAGCAGGGTATGGGCGGATGTCCGAATGGGGCGAGTTTTGAATGTTGAAATGGGCTGTCTCGGTTTTATGAGGCCTTCGTCAAAGAAGGAAGTGTTCAGATAAAGCGCGTCAAAAAGTCAACACGTTTCGCGAAGGTGGTAAAAACCGACCCTGACTGACTTGAGGCTGATCATTTGCAGCCAGTTTTATGGCTTTTCCGGGGTGATCAGAACAAACCTCACCTTCCAGAAAAGCATGACGGTGGTGGAAATGTTCGAAAAAGAGGCGTGTATTGATGAGTCAATGCGAGACGGCTCCAAACAACAATACAAAGCGGGTGTTCCAAAAAAGTTTGCTTTGTATCTATTCTTCGACCTTGGTGAGCGTTGAAAGTGCTTCCCTACAAAATTACAGTTAGAAAGAGGATGGAATTCAGGTTTGTGGGATATTGAAAGAGCTGGCGTGTGAACAATCAAAGTCCAGGGAACACGTGTTGAATCAGAGCTTACACATTTGTGTTTGCCAAAGGTATTTACGGAATTTGAGGTTGTGTAGTGTGGTTTTGAAACATTTGGGATACAAAGAAGGTCGGTTTTGATGCGATCGATCGATATTGTACAGCCAACTTTAAGAAATTAGCATAAATCAGTTTCTCATGGCTCCCCCGAGGTTCCAATTATCCATTGATTGATTTCCCGTGGATCCCAACTGACATCCTTTCTAACTATGCGCAAACTTCACTTATTGCTGATCTTTGTCGTTGTATTGACTCAATTTTGTGACATTTTGGCCCAGACGACAGAACTAGTTGAGGAACATCAAACCACGCAAGATGCAAAAATCGCACGTATGTTTTTATTCCTCAAAAAACCCCAATTTGACAGTTCAACCCTTAAGGCCGCCCAAAATACGCCTACGCCGGATGTGTCACAGCAGGCTTCACCATCGCCTTCATTGTCCTATTCGTCCTAACCTGTACCGGCACCATTTGCAAGGGCCAGAAAAAGTCCACCGGCGGTCGACAACTCGATGAAATGTGATGTCATTTGCACCTTCTACGTGAGGATCTTTGACTTTCCTGGCTAATGACTAACTGATAAACTGATAACGGCCACATTTCCGGTTATTCCTTTGACTTTTTGCAAACTTCAGACAAGCATAAAAACAAACTTTATAACATCAATTTCCAAATAGCAAATAAAATCATTTCAAAGGTTTATGGCATCTTCAATAGTTAGTTTCCATTACACAAAATACATATATGTTAAATTTGTTCTCAATTGACTCAGATTACGGTAGCAAATAGTTTGTAGAATCGATTTTGGCAAAACGGGATGTAATATGAAAAATGCACTTGCGAGACGGATGAATAAACTGATTCAAATAATGAAAGCATCGAATTTAGACACAATTAAACGTAAAAAAGTTAAACGATGAACACGGTTAAGGCAGTTTTTTGGAGCATGAGTGAGCATAGGGTATGGCTCTGATAAGGGACGGATATTTAATTCTGGATTCATTCAAATGACTGATTACTATTAAATTTGTTGAGGAAATAGTTGGGAATCGTTTTCATTGGATCTATGCGACGGGTGTCTTGGCGCGATTTGTCTGATTTTGGCCCATCATGACTTTTGTAATGAAATTGACGACGGCACTTGCGGGTTGTTCGGGATCGAGTTCCGCGAAGACGTGGCACGCGTTATCGGCACGGGAACTGATCTTGCGGGCGACGAAGCCGAAGATTCTGGCTTGACGCACGTAGGTGGGTGGGAGTTGGCCGACGCTGTTGTTGTCCCATCTGGAAGTGGTTGGATTAGAGGTTGTGGTGATAAAAAGAAGGAAAATTGGCTTACTTTCGATCCTCAGGGTCAATACCAGCAAAAATGACCGAATTAACCGGGTAATGCCGTCGGAAAAACAGTGTCCTTGTGTTATCAGTCAAGGTGATGCCCTGGGCGCTGACCTTGAAGTGCACATTCACCGCTCTTACTGTGCCACGGTTGAATTGTACAAAGGTATCGGCCACTGCACGACGGACGGCCTCAGGGCCAGTGAGAGATTCTGTGTCGAAGGAGTAGATGTAGGTCACGTTGCAAGCTGAAATCAGTCAATATTATTCCACCTTTCAATCTACAACTGATAACTTACCAGCTCCTTGTTCCAAAAGTGCTTGAGCCGCACTCAAATGCTCCGGGGTCGACGCCGGATCGTATTCCGGAAGCAACAACCGACAAGGCAATGCCATCGGCGTGATGCTGTGCTGATAGACGAGGGCCGCCAGTGTTCCGAAGACGGGTTCATTGTTGCAGCCCTTCAGTTTGACGCCCTTCGGTGAGGGTTCAATCAAAAAGTGACGGACGAGCTCATTACCATCGCCGAGGGGCACACCCTCTGGCGGTTTCGCTACCTTGAGGGCAAGGCCGAACGCGCCTGGGAAACTGTTTGAATCACGGACGACGAAGGTGCCTGGAGGCTTTTCACGAAGCATCGAAATGGCATCTTCACGGGAGATCGTCGGTTTGTACCAGTACTTGCTCGTGTCCTTCACGAACACTGGGTGGTGCGTGATGACGTCACCGCCTTCTGAAAAAAAGACATTTAGACAAGTTTATAAGTTATTTTTGTGTGTTTTGGGAAGTTTTGGATCAATCAAACTCGTATTGTGCGCAAAGATTACCATTTTCATTCCGAGGTTGGCCATTATTCCGGGCTTCTGTGCCATTTTCCCAGATTACGTTCAAATTATTGATTCGAGTCAACGTTCTTGGCGAGAAGCAGTCTTCCGAGCGACTTGGAGATGGACTTTTGACTGCTGCCCGAGTGATTTCAAGATTGACTTCACGAAGGTCACGGATAATGCTATCAGCTGTGACTGGGCTTTTGTTTTGGGGTGACCGAGTCCGATCTTCTTGGTGCGTTTTCCGAGGACTTAGAAGAATAGTCCTGACGCCCTGGATCGGTTCGGACTGATGTTCGTTGGCTGGCTTGCGTGTTTCGGTAAGCGTGTCCGGCCTTCTGATGTCTTCCGAAGTTCTTCTTTGCGGCGGGGGTTGATCAAAGATAGGGCTTGCCGGATGGGCTGCCAATTCACGGAAGAGCTTTTCTTCACGGGTGCGGTATCGCTCTTCGAAAGACTCATCTTCCAAAAGTTGAAGGGGATGGGCTTCTTGCCGTTTCACCCGCTTTACAACGACATCAGGCTCGCGATTGACGTCCGGGTCCGCCGGCTGTTCCTGTGACGCGCTAGCTTCATTGTCATCGCCGTCGTTTCTCAATTTGATGATACTCGTCGTCGATTGTTTCCGACTTTCGTCTTCAACAACTCTCGACGTCGAAGCGGCTTGAGGTGGCACCGGTTTTGGTGTTGTTTCATCACGCTCCTCTTGCTCATTTCTCGATTCGCGCTTCCGCAACCGTATCACAGGCTTGTAGTCCTCTTCATCAACGACGACGTCTTCGACTGTGACATCGATGTCGCCGCCTCGAAGCGTAACTACTTCTGCCACAGGCGTCAAATCCTTCTCCCGACTTCGACTATGTTCACGTGGAGGCGGTTTCTCTAAGCCTTCTGTCGCATCGAAGAAGCTGTCAGAAGCACTTGAGATCAGATCAAGTGTGCCACGCTCCGTCGGAGTCGACTGCCGTCGATCCCGATTGTGGTGCTCTGAATCTGACGGCGCTGCTTGCACAGTGACATAAGTGAGATCATCAGTTTGGGTTACAGATTGAGTATCCGAAGAATCTTTGGAAGCGTTGCGACGCGGCGCACTGGGTTCGGGAGTGAGAGATTTGCGGAAATGGGCTTGTTGTGCGGGTTCATTGTGAACTACGGGCACGTCTTCGGGCTCGGCGGATGCAGTTCGTTTCCGTACAAGCTCAGGAAGATCACTAGATTCGCGAGACTTGTGAAGCGGGGCCATTTGGAGGATACTTGTTGTCGTGACTTGTTCGATGGGTTCGTCGTCGTCTTCGGGTTTGGCTTCCGATTGCTGCGGTGCCTGTTTTTCAGCTGATTCCGGCGCTTTTTCAGTAGACGCCGGCACTTTTTCAGTTGCATGATCATCAATCGGAGCAAGGGTTTCATTAACGTGATGAATTTCTTCAATGATGTCCTGATCCGGTGTTGTCGGTGAGACGGCTTCGGAATGCTCTTCAGCGATGGTTGACAAGGCTTTTGCGGCTTCATAATCCTCCTCGTGGTCAATGTCAATATCCAACGAAGCATCAGTATCGTACTCAAACTGAATCGGAACTTCAGCAATGAGTTCGCGGAGAGTGACTTCAGGCACTTCTGGGAGTACTTCTTCATCGTTGTGTCTGACAGGGATTTCGATCTCATCGGGCGCTTCTTCCAACAACGGTACGACATCAGATGCGACGTCTTTGGTGGTTGTAGTTGGTTCAATCTTGGTAGATTCCGGTAGTTGCTGATCACTAGTCACATTCCGGACAGTAACCGCTGTTTCAGGAGCCGCGGAAGCTGTAGTTACCGCTGTCGCAAGCTGTTTCGTTTCTGAGTGTTCAACCTTGGAAGTTTCTGGCACGGTCTCATCACTTGTCACGTTTTCAACAGTTATGGCAGTTTCAGAAACTGTGGGTGCTGTAGCTACGGCTGTTGCAAGTGGTGCCACTTCAGAATGTTCGACTTTACTGACTTCGTCCTCACTCTCTGTGACTGGCCATTCTCCGGTCGATTTTTTTTCGAAGATAACCGGAATTTCAAAAGATTGCTGGTGGATGATTGGCCGTTCATCCGGATCAGAAGGTGAATAGTTGTGTTCTGACAGCAATTCATCAGATGTAACCGGGAAGTGGGTCGACGACGGCTCGGGAGCTGATTCCCGATGTTGGCGGTCTGTCACTTCTTCCACGGTTACTGGAATTTCAGCGTTCTCTTCCACTTTGGAAGATGTTTCGGGCTGGGGTTGAGATTCTTCGACTTCCTTCTTCTGATCGGACGGCTGGGAGTCGATTGGAAATGGAGCAGTATGGAGGGCTGTTTTGCTTTCCTTGGTGGTCTCAGTAGAGGCAAAGTTTTCAACGTTGATGGTTTCTGATACGTCTACAGGTATTTCAGCAGTAGCAGCAGCTTCGAGTAGAACAAATTCTTTGAGATCCATCTCCGACAATGACTCTGTAGATGGACCGGCTGGTTCATCATTAGACGTCTTTGATGTGACGTTGGCATCAACAGGTTCTTCAGATTCTGTCATAGCCATAAGCACCGACCCATCAACGTCTTCCAATGGCACATACGGTTGTACTTTACTTCTTTTTACGTCAACAGGTGCAATTCCTTCTTGGTCATACGTGCCAGGAACGGTTTCTTTCAACTCGTTGTTAGCTTCAGAAGAAGTTGTGTCCACAGCTGTTGGGAAGATTGTTGTTACAGTTGTTTCACTTAACTTGGGTTGATTTTCAGTGGTTTTCGCTTTTACTGGCACCGCAGCCGTTTCGGATTCCACATGAGTAACATTGATCGCGTCACCTTCCTCAACTGGCACTTCAGCCGATGGCTTTTGTGACGGCTCATCGCTGACAACAACAACATCGACGTTTTCCACGCTAGTTTTCTTATCAGCAGCCTCTGCCGTCGCTTGAGCATCATCAACTTTCGGAACAGCATCAGACATAATAACAGTCGCCACAGTAGTCGTAGAATCCTCGAGTTTTGGAGTGCCATCAATAACGTCTCGTAGTGCTGCTTCGATAACGTCGTCCATCGACTCCGCGACAGCCTGCTCCAGATTTGACGATTCTTCATTGCTGCCAATTTCAAATCCAGGGATCTTATTTGACTGCATGACCACAGTTTCGACGACGTCAACATCAGCCGGCTTAGCATCCACATCAAATTGGGTCGATTGGATCAAGTTGTCAATAGCCTCATCAATCGATGCCTCACCGACGGGTTTCAGTTTCCGTCGTTCCACTGGAGATGCCAATGTTTTTGATGTGTAGTTTTCAGCATCTGGATTGCAAACAGATTCCTGTGACGGACCAGAAACAGCAATGAGTGGTGTTCCATGTTGTGGAAGTGGATTATAGGCACGGGATTCCTCCCATTTGATATCGACCAAATCCAATGGAATTTCGCTGACATCGAATTGCGAACTGGCGCCAGAGCCTTCGTCAGCTGATGCAATGGAGGGTCGTTTTTCAAGACGCGGTTTTCTGTGGTCAGAAGTCGGCGGTAGAGCAGAATTGACGACAGCTACAGGGACGGCGATAGACGCTTCGGAAACTTCTTCCTCGGTGATGACATCATCAGCACCTTCACAGGCCGCGATAATGCCAATGGCAGTGATAGCAAAAGTTTCACTTTCTTTGACAACATGATCAACTTCTGCGGTTTCTGGAGGTTTTTGGAGCTCCAAGCCGGGGACGGCATTGGAAAGGCGGACTTCTTGCTTGGCTTGGCCTTCGGATTCTGGCTCAACTAGCAGTTCCGATGTAGATGGAGCATTTTCAGATGTAACATTACTGGATTCAGCTTTCTTGACATCAGATTCATCATCCAGCAAATCTTTCTCCGAGATCTTCGGCTGATAAACACTACTCGGCCGATTCAATCGTTTAATGTGAACAACATGCGTGACGCTTTGACTGATTTCCGAGACCGACACCTCGCTAATCTCATCAGGATCGACGTTCTTAATATTGATATGGACATCAGGGACACGGGAAGACGATCCAGTCTTATGAATCGGGATAGTTCTCGACGCCGAACCCGGCAAATACGTATTCGAATCCTCCATTTAGACGGCGGCGATCGTCGTTATCAGCATCCGAAAAAGTAAAGATTAGAAAGATCGCTCGAGACTCGCGCAATTGTCACATTAACAAAGGCAGGAAGCATCCGGAAACTGTCAAAGAGGTACTCCAACTTCAAGTACACGCATAAACTAACAACAACCTATTGATTGACGGATTGCGGATCGGAGTTCTAAGGTAAACTTGGAAGCAGGTAAAGTGGGTGGAAAGACTTGTCAAGTGAGTGAGAAAGCCCAGCAAATTGGCCGGAAACACGAAAAAAAGGCCATTTATCTGCAATTGGGTTGTAGCGCTCGATGCATAATGCACAAAAAATAGATAGGTACGTTTGAAGCCGGGTTAACAGGGTTCGCAGGTGTCGTGGTGCACAAAGATTGAAAGTGCAAGTTTGTGGGTTCAGGCGCGGGGGTCGCCGGCGCGGCTGTTGCTTTATCGCCTTAAGGGCTAACAACACGAAACAATGCCTTGGGGCGGTGGTGGTGACAGCCGTGTGTCCTCGGTTCGGCTCGGCTTAACGGATGCGAACTTTTCCTTCCTCGAGAGGAAGCTAGATGGTGGCAGAGATCCGCGAGAGCGGGAGAAAAAGGCATTTCGGGATGGATCCTAGCCTTAAGTGCCGGCGCTCGGCTGGTCAGTTGGCGATCGGAATCGAAGGTCTATGCCCTGAGGCTATGAAAGTGGAAGTTAGGCGACCTTTAAGCGCGGGGACGCATCTGGGGACAGTCTATCTTGTTTTGTGGATGGCAAAGGGCGAATTAAAAAGGCATCTGGAAACAAGGTGTGGCTTCTGTCACCAAAAGCTTCATAAAAATTTGTCTTCAAATGCTAATTTTATCGATTAGCTGTAATCAATCAATGCAAAAAGTAAAAATCAAAAATTAGATGCATGTAAATAGCTAATGTAAGCAGCCTGAAGCACGCAAGCAGCCCATCGATGGACGGGTCGAGGAAAAAGGTAGCTTCTTCTTTCTTTTCGCAGGTAAAAAGTTGTTTGTTTGCTTTCTCGCTTTCGATGCGTTTCAGGCTCATGTCCTCCCTATTCATAAAACCGCTGGCAGTAAGCGGGGGATCCCACCACCTGACTGAGGCTTCGATTCGGTCGAAGCGGGACGAGAAGCCGAAAATACAATGCGTGCTACCGATACCGCTAGAATTAAATCTGGCTGTGGTCAGAGGGTCGCCACAGGTGTCAAAAAGGAAATCCGAAATCTCGGTCTGGTCGGTGGATTGAAAGGGATCTGGCACCTCGAAGGTCAAAAAGAATGGACAGGTAATTTGATGCGCGAACAAAAGGCATTTTGATCTGTGCGGGTGAGCATGGGTTGCGTGTACAGTAAGACAGGGAAAACAAAAAAATGTTTAAAAATAAAGAATATTTAAAATTTTAAAGCAAAACAAAATTTTAGAAGGAATTGATTGAAGACAAATTGATAGAGAACAACAATATTGACAAAAAGCAATAAAAACCTCCTATAGCTGAACTTCCCAAAACTCGCAAGTGCCATCATCTACTCGTGTCAGCAATGTTGTCAATGCCCCTGCCGAACGAGCTGACCTTCCGAACGACGTTGCAATGCCAACTGTCGATATCCCCACACCCGAGATCTCGGTGAAGCCCATCCAAAAAGTCGGCACCATCAATTCGGACAAACACGTTCCAACCTTGCTAATGTGTGTCTGTCACCACGATGCCCGATTGCCCCCAGGCCCTAAGGTGAAACGAACGTCGTCTGCCCAGCAGGCTTACGGAATGACCCGATCGACAGGATATCCATCAAAAAGTGTCGGTCGTGCACCCGCAAAATGGCAACGTTAAAATTAGACAAGCTTCGAGGAGGCGAGAAATAATTTGACAGTATTTCAAATCAAATTTAGAGGGCGGCGGCAACGCTCAAAGGTGCCGACCGATTTGCCATGGCTTCGGCTTCTACTCGAAACGGAAGGAGCATGAAATGTCGAAGTAACAGCTGTGAACGGGTAAACTGAAAACCTAAAAGAAAAAGAATGCCATCGGCATGCATTCTGTATTCATGGGGAAGTTGCACGCAAGTGTTGACTTGGCACTGTGCCGCATAACTAGGTCATTACAACGGCACTTTTGGGGGTTGTTGGGTGGCATGGGCGGATACAATGCACATGGATACGAGTTTGATTGATCCAAAAAGTTGTAAAAAAAGTGTGAAATGTGAAAACCAACCGATTGAAGTCATGGAGGATCGTCGGCTCTGTTGGCCGTAGTACATCGAGCGAGGTGAGCCGGATCTGCAAACTCTGGCTTTTAGAAAGCCAAAAATTGAAAAAAATTCAGACAAACCTTGTGGTAATAGCGTTGTTAAGGTTCTGTGATCCGTTGGAACCACTCGCGGCACCCTGATACAGAAGCGGATGGAAGGGCAACGGTGTTTCACGGGTTGTGACTGGGAAGGCTGGCGTCTCAGCGCGATTACCACTCGGCAACGGCGTCGACGACGCTGACCCTCCAGCAGCGTAATGGGATGAACCGCCGGCACGGGAGTCCTGAAATCAACAAATTATGCTTTTCAATTAGTTTTAAGTTTTTGAAACTCTGAAACGTTTAAAAAAATGAAAGCCAGATGTAACATCGACATTTGACCACCAAGTAAATAAAGTACATGGCCATGGAAGTTTTGCTTGAAAACTACGCAACATCGATGAGTGCCATGAAAAATGACATGCATCGGCTTGCAGACGCTCAAAAAAGGGCGAGAAAAGACACAAACTTTCCCGGAAGGAAACATGATTTAAACGAGCCGCAGGAGGCGCCTTCAACGAGCGGGTGGATTCCCCGGGGGAGATGGCCCATGTCGGATGGGGTCTTATCAATGGACATGGTTGAGAGCATTATGTCAGTATGAATTGGGATTTTGGAACGGTCAAAATTGGCAGTTTTGGGAGAAAATTATAAAAAGTTGACAGATTGAGAAAAATTGAAACAAAACTATATTATAAAAAGTTTTCACAGGGCTATCACACTTCAATAAATTAAGGAAATAAGAAAAACTTTAGCTTATAAATGTAACAAAACGAGTCAACACTTAAAACGACGCGCACAAATTGTATTTATTTGTCTCCGAAACGCGTCGAATTGTGTTGCTTTTAGGGTCGCGGCGGCATTGCTTGGCCCAAAAGAAGCATGCAAACCTCGCTGAATGGGCGTAAAAAATGTCCAGCCAAACAAAAAAAACACAAAAAATCTTCATGGCTTTAGGTTTTTATGCCCTCGGGCGGGGTCGGCAGAAGAGTGTATCTTTGTATCGTGGACATTTTATGGTTCATTCTAACAAGCAAAGGGGGGTGACGACAAATGCCACACGCAATTGGCACCAAATTGGGCGAGGATTGGAAATTTGGGTAAATGTTTGTTTACTTAAATTTAAAACTGAAAAATATTGAAACTTTTCTGGTTACAAAAAGTTTAATCTTATACTACATCGCCGCAGTTAAGATTGAATTTTGTCAAAAATAAACCAAAAACCATTTTCTGTAAATTTTAAGCCACAAAAATAAGTCCAAAGATAGCTCTAACAACTGCCTCAAGGCAAGAAAGTACTATTACTCATTGCTTCGTAAAAAACATAAAAAAGAAAAACAACAAAAGCAGTTCGCATGAATCTCGTGGAAAAGATACAAAATTGTCGAAATGAAATCGACAAAAAAGGGAAGAAGGCATCGTGATTGATTAATTTCGAGCTTGTAGAGTTCCGAAAAAGGACGCTGCCTTTTCGACAACCGATAAAAAATAAGCCAAATGGACGATGATCCATCGATAACGAAGGCGTCAGCCTCAAAGTTGAGCGACAATTAATCAATTGATGGGGGTTGTGATTCGATGTCAACCAGTGGCGGCTGACTGGTCGAAGAATCATGGAATCAACATGGAGAGTGTTTCGAAAAAAGTTCCCCTGACTTAAATATAGCTTAATCAGGCAGCGGCCAAGGCTGTGTGATTCATTTCAATTTGGTTCGAGGTCCAAGGACAGGACAGGGCCAGGACTACTTTGAACTTGAATTCCTTAGTCCCAATGTGGACCCCAAACGTAACCTGCCTCAAAGGCGGCGCTCTGAATCAAATTTTCGAGTTTTCAAGTGCTCTGATTGAATGCGTATGTATTGAAAGGCGGACGGAAATGACTTTGTGGACCGGTATCCTTGCTCACTGCGCAAGTTCGATCCATTTCAATCAGGCTGGCTGGAGCGGGGTTGGATGGAAAGTGATAGTTTGCGTTTGGGATACTGACGGACTGAACTTCTTTTGAAATGGGCTGGGGGACATTGAACTTGGGAGGGAAGTTGGTGGGAGACAAAGGGGTGGTTAATAGGGCTTATTTGCTACTAATTTTCGAGCAAATTTATTGGAATCGTAAATTTTTGTTTTTTAAAAAGTTTAGTTAAAAATTAAAACAAAATTTTTCTACCAAAAGATGCATAATGTTCAATGCCGTCAAAAATGACAGTATCCAATTCAAACCAATACTTACAGTATCGAAGCCCCTGGGGCTAGCATAAATATCCGATTTACTATCATAAGTATCATCGTCATAGTTCTTAGATCGCCGCTTCAGAATACTCTTAGTAGCCGTTCCATATCCAGACGTCGGTTCATGCTTCGTGACTGGCGCATCTTGGACCAAACTTCGAAGCTGTGTGCTGAATTCACTGCCCGCATCATCCTCATCGTCGCTCAAATAATCATTCGAAGCAAGTCGAGCCCGCTCCTGCTGATATGCCGATGGCGTTGTCGTCACCGATCGTCGACCACTCTGCGACGGTGGCGGTGAACGGACTTCACGTGGTGGTGGCGTTGGCGGTTTGGCACGCATAGCTTGCAGAGTAGGTGTAGCTCCTCGCGTGAATCGTGAAGTAGATGACGCCAGCGAATTCGGAGTACCCGCAGCAGCACGGTTGGCAGCCCGGAAGTCATCGATGGCAGTAAAGGGACTTCGAGTGTTGTGGAGACGGGCTTCTTCGCGCTGATACTCCTCCAACGGGTCCGATGAAAAGGCATCAGAACCGCCGCTGACAGCCGGGGTCGTGGACGATGGCCGTTGACCATAGCCCTCACTGACGTATTCATCACGTTGAGGGGCACGCTCCGTGTTGGCATTCTTCAATTCTTCCAACAAAATACGTTCCGTGTTTTTGCGAGCAATGACATCAGGGCGTCCGCTTCGTTTGGAATGAAGCGTGCGAAGTTTGTTTTTCAGCCAGTCATCAGGGTTATCGGCTTCCGTCGTGGCATCATAGCGTTCATTGGAGAACAACTTCCGCGGCGCTGAAGTCACAGAACGGCAATTCCGAAGCCGAAAAGCGTCCCGTTCATGTGGTGGCGCCGGTTTCGGCGTCATACACGCGCGCGGTGGCAAGGCGGCAGTTGATTCGATGATAGAATCAATTTCGTCCAATTCTCGCTGCGAGATGGCTTTGACAGGCTTACGTGGGAGTTCAACTGATTTCGATCCAGCTCCGTAGCGGTCAACAGGCGGTGGTGGCGGGGCTGATGCATAGGAAAGGTAGAATTCGGGGTCGCAGAAGTCGTCCATATCGGAACTGAAACAAAAACACCATTACTCCAACTTTCGTGCCAAGACCAAACTCACTTATAATCATCATTAGCAGCCCCATAACTGTCAAATCGCCGTCGCCGTGGTGGGCCTTCGCTTCTTCGACTCAATGTTGGCGTCGGTGCAGCCTGGCGTGCCTGATTCACTATCACTGGCTTCTCATACTCTTCATCATCATATCCACGACCGCTATCATATCCATTCGGTAACGTTTTCGAAAAGTAATCATTGCCCCCGTTGCCGTAGCGTTCTTTCTCAATCTCCGAATAGTGTTTGCGAACTTCCGGAAGTTCAACTTTCGGCGCAATCTTATCCACAACACTGTCCCATGTCGGCGTTTCAGCGCGTCGGGTCAGCTCCGATGGCGTGATTGAGATTTGTCGGAGTGAATCATGATCCACGACGGATGGGATATCAAGATTTGAGCGTTCCATCGATGCGCGTCGCAAGCTTGGTGGTGGCTTTTTCGGGGCTGTGTAGTGCTCTTTCAGGGCCTTTGCCGGGACATAGCTGAAGCACTTTGACGATGGGTCATAACGATCCTTGGCGACGAGATCAGGCTCAATGCGTGAAGTCGATCTGTGGGTTGCCGTGGATTCGGCTGGCGAAATCGGTCTGTTGGAGTCATTCGGCAAAGGGGATGCTGCCGCGGCAGAAGCTGCAGCCTGAGCTCCGATGGAAGCGAGTGATTTTCCGGTCCGAGATGGCGGTCTCAACCCAGCAGGTAAGACGGAGCGGTCCCGACCGATAGTACTGTCCTCATAGGCACTGCGCATCGGATCATCGGGGTCCATGGCGTCGAAAACAGGGGTCTGCGGCTTCGGAGGCACTTGGGGCGGGACCATAGTATGTTTCGGCGAATCGGACCCGATGCCAGAATCGGCGCCGTCGAGGGGCGACGCCTGGGCTGAAGAGGACGGTAAGGTGTGGGTAATGCCGTTGGGGGTTTTGTGGAGCTCGGCGTACAGTGGTGAGGTGGGGGCCGCCGCCGAAGGAAGAGTCGCCGAGGAATAGGGCGGGTCCACGGAGGACGAGATGCTTCGATCGTCTGAAAAATGGCCATGAATTTGGCGATTTTAAACTTTTTACTATTAAAAAAGTTTCAAAACTTTAATAAAATCTACAAAAACACATCGCTACCAAAACCCATACCGAAATCACTCATTTCAAGCGCCAAAAATTTGAAATTGTCAGCCGATTCCCAAAGAAGTAAACAAAAAAGTCTGTCAGTTCCAAAAAACCGTCCTCCAAAAATAAAAAAAGATTAGCTCTCAGCTGCTTTTCAAATTGAACAAAAAAAGCCCGACAACTGTGTTCCGACAACCGGGTGGTAATAGGCCAGCAGGGCAGCCTGGGCAATAAATTCCAAGAATGCGAGCCTAACAATGTAAGGCTGTTATGGAATTGCACTTTTTTCAGTGCTTCTTCCTCGTTACAAGGTAGCTTATCACTTTTTCGATAACAAAGCTAAAGCCAAAAGTTGCAAATGGGCAGCCAGCCTCTGGACTTGTTATTGGAACGCAGTCGGTCAGGAATGTATTATTTTTGCAAAATGCCCTCAGGGCTAATGTAAGGAAGCGCGTAACATTATCGCTGAGACAGAGTGTTCGACATTTGATCCGGGTAAGGAGGGCGGATGTGGACACGGTCTTTGAGATGGGATAAAGTGGGTGTTCTGGGGTAAGAAGGCTAAATGCCCTGAGGCAAAGTTGGATAATTAGTGGTTAGTTAGTGGTAGTGTTAATGGGTGACACCTTGTTATTGCATGAATAATCGATCCCCAAAGGCGTTTGAAGTCGTCTACATCGGCGCCAATGGCGACGATATTGTTAAGCCAAGTGTGCCTGGCTGGCTGGTCGGCTGGCGGCTATCCACCCTCAGGCCAGCGAGCTTACGGAGATCCCCCGACATTTTTGAGTGGGTGGCAGGATCGCCGCGGCAGTCGTTTAGGTTATAGGACTACTGTGTACACACATAAGTACGCCAACCACACGGCTGCCGAGCCTTCGACGTTGCGGTTCATCCTGAAGGTTGTGTTCGGCCATCCTCCGACGGTGGCAGTGGTCGTAACTTTGACTTTTTGCAAGGGCAAAGCAGGCAGATCGCCGCCGCCAGATTGATGCAAAATGTACATCCATAAGCTGGGGGCAGCGGGGCAACATCTATCGGACCCCGACGATCGCCGCTTCGAAAACGACGAGTAACGCGTTAAGAATTTTAGTTCAAAAACAGCCTCAGGAGCAAGGGGGCAGTTAGGCCGTGAGTTTAGAGTATTCGTGCCCTAAGGGTGGAAGTGAGGTGAAACATAGCCTCAGGACCCACGACAATGTGGGCTTTGATTAATTCGACGAGCGGGGGTGATACAATTGGTCAACTTTGAAGGTGATTAGCGTGGTGAGGGGGGCTTTAAGGAAGCAAAAGTGTGGCATAACAAAGTTTGAAACTGATTTGAAACGTGAAAATTGAAAAAAATTCAACCAAACAACTGCTATGAAATACAAAAAGTTAGCTTTTGCAAGACTCTACCGCATAAAGGTATGATAATGGAACACAAATGATACAAAAATCGTAAAAAAACGTAATTAGTAAAAGGCTGAACCGACTGTTTGCTAATTTGGCAAAAGATTATAACCGTAAATATTTTGTAAACGATAAAAACAGTCCTTTGTCGAATAAGGATTAACTTAGTTAAAACAAGCAAAGAACAAAAAAGTAAAAAGTACGAAGACCATGCCAAAAGTATCCAACTGCCTCAGGCAAGTAAGTTTGCCCCCCTTCGCGAGCAAACAAAAACAATGCCATTTTCTATGGATTTGAAAGTATGCATAGCACGAGGACCTGGATAGCCTAGCCAAATGCATTCTTTGAAATCTCGCAAAAACACTAACTCTCTCAGTGGCCTATTTTTAAAGAAGCCAATGCACGTGTTTTCACTCACCTTCTGGTTTATCAAAATTCTCATAACTATCGGCCCGTGAGAATTCAGCGCCACCATCACGCTCTTTCGAATCACGGGACAGGCTTAGAGATCTTCGAGCTCCGGCAGATCTTGACCGTTTAGTCGGTTTCGGCGCTTCGAAGACGAATCGGAATTCGATTCCGGCTTGGTTGTCAATTGGCCGGTCATCAGTAATTAGATCAAGTTCCTCCTTGTAGAAGTATACATTCGGAGCGGATGAACTCAAATCCAGAGCGCAGGTATTGAATTGGCACTGGAAAAGGAGGGTTCGCTCCTCGGCGGAGCGTTTCTCAAAGCATTTGACAAGGACGTCGCCGCGGAGAGATAGGCCTTGGTCGACGTCGATCGTGACGGAAGATTTTGTTGATCTGAACCATGTAATTTTGATAAGAATGTCAAAAAAAGGTTATGATAACTTACACAGGCTGCGACGAGTAAACCGGCTTCATCCTTTCATAAATCTTAACCACAATACCCTTTCCAGCCAATTTTGTCAAAGTTATCGAAGTCAAAAATATCGGAGTCGGATTCACTTTAGTTTTTCCGGACAGCAAGTTAGCGAAATACCGGACATAGCGCTTATGAGAGGGCTGACCATCGACGCCGAGGAACTTTTCACTAAAGATTTGCATCGAGAATCGGTCAGCGGCGGTTTCTTCCCTAAAAGGAGGAAAACACACTTGAAGCGATTAGCTGGAAGTTGCCGGGATGGCGGGTGGTAAGTTGAGTCAAAATAGAAAGAAAGAAGTTTGAGGAAGTGGGTTTCGTTAAAAAGGGGCAAAGTAATGTGAATTTGTAAAACTTTAGTGGGTTTAAAGGGGTCAAACAATGCCAAAAACCAACCCAGCACAAATTTGGGTGTAATGCATGTAAGCCGCAACCACAATAGCCGCTCTGGACCGCCAGCCCTTGCAATGGATGACCACCAAATTATCATCTTTGGCATTCAGCCAATTTTCAATCTGCTTACAAATGCTACAAAGCCGATCCAACGGAGGCGCCAATTGATCGGGCCATCCGAGTTCGACAACGGCGCCGGCATTAGCTCGGCCGAGATCGGACCGTTTTTGGGATACATTAAAGATTTTGTATCTATCCGGATAATTATGGCGGAGTTTCTCCGAAATTTCTTTGATACTGTGCCGATATGCGACGTCGGAACCATTTGTCGGGTACGTCAAAGCTAAACATAACCATTACCATCGTAAAAGACTATATTGCCAATTAGCTCTGACTCACCAATAACCCTCGGCGAAATCTGTGTATACTCAACGCCCCCGGGCACAGCCTGCCTAGCTCCATTGCTGCTTGAAAAACTTCGATCAGAATTGGCTGCCATTATCAAATCAGTCAACAGGGGATCAGTCGCGCATTTCTTGGCGCTAGTCGGCTGCAAGTTATCAAAGTTATCAATAAAAAGGCCTATGAAAAGCTGTCAACAGACACCTAAACAATAACTTATCGCCTTCGAAGGCGTGAAACCCAAATTCAATACAAAGTCACACAAAGCATTCCCCTTCGCGCGTTCTATCAATCAGCACTGATAAGCGAGCAATGACCACAAACACGCTAGCCTAGCAAATAATGTTGGTCATTTTATGTTTTTCTCACACTTGCAGGAAGACATAAAGTGAAACACGTTCAAGAAATCGTAAAACAAGATTATCGGCGGCGGTTTTTTCTTTGATTAGGGCCAAAAAGTGAATAAAATTAGGTTTTCGTTTCATAAAAAGCGCAAATTGGATACACAGAAGGGTAGAACGCCCGTAAAAAACCCCTTTCTCCCGATTGCGGTCATTGTTCATGAGAAACAAGTCGTCAAGAAGGACATTGATTGCGATCAAGGTCGTATTGGCCATCGGCTGAACTGTTTTACCCGCAAGCGAATGCGCAAAAAACATGTCTTTAAGGGGTTCCTAATGGAATTCCGGGTCGGTTCTGAACCTGAACGGAAAATGGCACTCGTCACGGTGCAAGAGGGATCTAATAATGCGTGAAATGGGCGTTATTAAATAAACGTCAAAAGAAAATCATTAGTTGATTTGATTTGAGGGGGAAAGGTTGTGATGGCAGTTCACGGATTCAATCAGATGAGCAAAGTCAGGCCAGTTCGAGCAGGGTCGAGTTGGGGCAAGATCGTGAGTGAGTTTGCAGCCAGCCATTGGTCAGTTGTTAGCTTTTGGCTCTGCTTGGCCTCTTCCTTGGTTTAAGATGGCTGTGCAAAGGGAAGGGGCACAGCACGGGTCTCGAGGGAAGGCATAGTTGTCGGACAGCTAGCCCGGACCTAAGGCAATTCAGGAATGCTTGTGGCGATCGACCTGGCCTGCCAATTGCTGTTTTCGGCAAGGACGCTTTAGCTATCGCTGTTTGCGGAATGCCCTTACATTAGCGGCGATCAAAAAAAGGTACTCTCAAAGAGGGCTAAAGCGTTTCATCAAAGCCGTCGAGATAGATACTTTCGTAACAATGTCCGAGCGGAAATTAAACTATTTTAGGACGCAATTAGTCAAGATGTGTAACTTAAAGTCGCTAAGTTTTACAGATCGCTATTTGGCTACTATTTGGCTTTGAAAAAAAAAACTTAAAGACAGACATTTTTCGCATTTTGAAGACAATTTGAGGCCAAAAAACCAAACCAAAACCCAATATCAACTAAATCTCAACGGGATTAAGCATGCAGAGTGTCAACGAATGAAAAAACCCGAGTTCTATTTGATGTGTTAGCGCATCTTCAAGGCGAAGATTGATGACACAGAGCAAATAAATAAACCCTATCGCAAAAAATTGGTTTGAAAATCTTACCTTTTTCCTTCGCTCGAACTTCGGCGTACCATAGCAATTGATCTGAAAAAACAATTCGATAGTTTTTTCACTTCAAGAATTACAATATCCCAGAGAGAAAATTCTTCAATTTGTTGAAATTTCATCCAGCCGCGCAGCTCAACCAGAAACGGAAGTGCCACCCGGCTGGATGCAACATGCCCCAAGGGTGTTATCCTTCTTCCCGTGCCTATATTATTCACTTTCTAACGTTCCAAGTTTTGGAAACACTGATTCTTGGCAGCTTTGTTTCTGCATTTTGAACACAGTTGGTCACATAAATTACAGAAGTAACGACCACAGAAACAATGATAATGGCATAGTAGACATTGGGGACACATTTGAAAGCCCAAACTTGGCCAAAAGCTTACCGAATCGGGATCACTCCCCTTGAAACACAACATTTTTAGACTTTTTCGAAGTTAACTTGTTTCATGCAACTTATTATACATTTCCTGAAACAATGGGGACCACAGTTAGACCACACCACGTGACAAATGCAACAATACGAATCGGTAATGCGTCAAGTAAACTCGCAAAAAACACAATAGTTACCCGAAAAGCGCGCATTGTAATAGTGAAAATGGTCGAAAACATGAAATGGGGAAGCGAAACATAAGGATTAAGAGTACTTTATGCATGCTTTCGCGGAAGCCGGGTAAATAAACATGACTTTAGGGCCGGAAATCTGGCTGGTTGTAAGTTTCATAATGACGATTGAAGTTTTTAAAAGTACAGACTAAAAGTACAACGATAAAGAGGTATTGACTGCCTAGTTCGGTTCGGTTTGACCTCCGATAACTTTACTTATGCGCTAGTTTATGTTAGTTAGCTTCGAAAATCCCTACGTAGACCACTCAAAATTTGCGCGGTCAACAGCAACGATGCGATGCGATGACCGGCCACTTGGACTTGGAAGAAGGCTAGTGCAGATTTCAAAGTCCTTAAGGATAGAAAATGAGCCACTTTGGGGGTTTAAATGGTGTTTTGAGTGGTTTAAATTTGAAACTGAACTTAAAAACATGTAAATTTTTAAACTTTTCAAAACTTCAACTTGTAAATTCAAAAATTTAAACCAAAAAATATGCATAACGCCGAAAAAGCTCATCGTGAAAAGCCAATTTATCACTATTACAGAAAGCCATTGCCTTCAAAACGCCCATCCATCAACATAATATGCCCCTTTTCCAGCTTCCAAAACCCGGCAAATGCTTTTTTAAGGAAATCTTTTCACGACCAAACGCGCCCGACCAAGGAGGTCTTTTTCCACCTTATCAGTGCCATAAAAAACGGTAGCAACAGATAAAAACCGCTATTTATCGGCTGATTCTACAGAGCACGGATCATTAACCATGAAAGAATATCCAAAGAAGCCGTTCTATCTACACAAAAGTGCCTTTCAGCAATAATTGAAGCTTCCAAAAACACGAATCCAAAGTCCACCTGTCACGTTATTCCATTTTACGATGGGCTAGCAACAAATTTACGACCCGTTCATGATCAGCGAAACATGAGGTAACAACGACGGTCGGAACAGTCTTTACTTTGCATTAGGCTTTGATGATAGACAGAATTGACATGCCTGTACATGGTGGCCATAAAAACGTGGTTCACTTGTTTTAGCTTTTATCTGGATGGATACAGTTCAAAAAGACGCGCCGTGTCATGACGAGATTGTCAAGAGTGTCGTGGTCGGTGGAGCAGTCAGAAGGAATACAAATGGTCACTAAAAGTGGCCTCGTTAAGCGCCCTCAGGCGATGCGGAAAAAAAGTGGAGTCGAGAAAGCAAGGTAAGTAGGAGCTTTTTTGAGAAGGGGATTCTGGGAGGGGGTTGGAGGGCCAAAAGGACGCCGATTAGAGTAGCCTTGAGAGGGGGCGAAACCGGATATTTTGGCTATTCCCGGGAGTTTTGGTGATGGGGGTGGAGGAGGATGGTAAAACTGATCAGAAAGAGGTGGACAGAGTTCTTAAATTCGTCGGCAGCATCAGTTTTATAAATTTTTATTTTAATTTAAGTTTTGGAAAAGCACGAAAACACTTTTTAATGCAAAAGTAATGCTTAATTCGAAGACGAAGGCAGATAAAAAACCACCAAAAACATCATTTCAATGACACCTAAACATCAAACGTTCGAAATTCCTACCACCAATCAAAGGATTACACCGTTTGAAACCGCGCAAATGCTGCTGCCAGCTGCAAAGCGCCAGAAGCGTCTGCCCGTTTTGACAAAATGCCAGTAACATTGTCGATGCTCAAAGCGAGTGCGCGAAAAACAATGCCCTTCGACTTTGACCATTCAAAAGACCCATAATTGGCTGGCTGTCCTTTGTAAAACGAACACCCGATGACTACCTGTACTGGTCGACTTTAGACGGTTAGAAGCTTGAAGAGGTTCCTAAACCGCCAATAAAACAGCTTAGAAGACGCAAAAATAGCCCTTGTACAAAGAAAGAAAGAGTTCAAACAAATAAAGCAACAAAGTCCGGGTCCATCGGGTGAGCCCTTCATCGGTCGCTACTAATCCGTCCATTGCGGACAGGAAAATCCCTTTTTGGGACCGTTTACAGTTGGATTTGAGTGGGGTGGGCGAAAGAAAGTTTTGTAGGCATCTAATAGTTGGAATTTTGAGTTTTGGCTAAGTTCCAGTTCATTTAAAAAAAAATCATGGTCAAGACTAACAAAAAGCTATCCCATTGGTTGAATCAATAGACAAAATGAAATGAAAACACAAAAAAAAAGTTCCATCGAAGAAGACGGATCGTTGCTTGAAGCCTCGCTGATGGAGTCGGTTGTCGTCAACGTGCGCGAAAAACGCGCACAAAATAAAGACCACTAGAGTTGGAGGCACGACGACAACGGCTACGACGGTGATGATGGGGGTCGTGGAGATGGAAGACATCGTCAATGGACCTCCACCATCACAGCTAAAGGGGGCGCCCCGAGGCAACGGACCCTCGGTTGCGGTGAGTCAATCGAGACAAACACACAGAACACGTGCGACCACAACGATGAACGACCTTTCTGAATCACGGCTTGGAATTCGAGTTTTTGTGGGTTGAAGGGGGGTGAAATCGAGACCCGAAAAAAGGGGATCGCTGTTTCGGTGTAAAATTACGGTTCTCTTGACCTTCGCAATGATACTTGGTTTTTGAGCTAAACTTTTACTGTGAAACTTGGAATTTCTTGAAAAATTTTTACTATAATGGCCTCAAAATAGAAAGTAAGTAAAAAAAGTTGTCATTAACAGATACTACACCAGTTGTGCTACTCGTGTTAAATGAAATCAATCAAATTAAATTTAGTGAAAGACTCTTCGCGCATTCTGGAAGTGACAATGAAGCGAAGAAGTATTCACGCATTCCCACCACCATCTTAAATTAAGTCAACAAAATTGTTCAGTGTATCATGAAATTACGTTCTAAACAGCATTTGTACATTGACCAACCGCTAAATTTGAAGTCATACTGATATTTTTAAACAAAATCTTGGTTTTGTTTACAAACGAACAATTATTAAAACTAAATTTGGATTTGCAAAAAGACAAAAAGCTTCAAAAATTTCAGCTGGTTAAGAAAACGCTATTTTGAGCCAAGTGAAATGTGAACATGTCCAGCGGCAAAAGAATGCAACGAGTCAATCACCATTTTTGCAATGATTTACACACGCGCGAACGAGCGAACAATCGCGCGGGTGCAACTCGATCTGGATGTCGCTAACACGTAAAAACGTGAAAATAGTGGGAACGTCAAGTCTGGTCTGGGCTGGATTCAGTGAAGCCTGGTAAGATAATCGAGATGGGGATGTGGCATGGAGGGAGGAGCGATGGATTCACGGTGGGGGGCATTGGTGTGGATAAAAAGTGGGGATTGATAAGTTGGTGTTGACAAATAATGGTAAAATATTGATTTGAGTTCAATTGAAAAGACTTATTTTAGTTAATAATTTCATCGAACGATGCGACAGACCAAATCAAAATTTTAAAGTTGCAAACTTTACAAATTTATGCGGAAAAGTGTATTTGTGCAAACCCAAACACAATTAATAAAAAGAAAAACGTTACAATGGCGTCCCGAAGATCCATATCAAAAATTTCTAAAACAACAAAAGTCCCAAAAATATGTTTACCCCAGTCATGACAGGTCATCAATATCCATTTTTGTGAGCAAAAACCTACGCACCCAACACTTGTTTCTCCTCCGCCCTGATGTCAAGTAGAAAAGTGCCTGTAGACGCGTCATAAATCCATCACGGTAACGAATATTACGGCTCATGTGGCGCATGCGTATTCCCATTCTCCACGGCACTCGACAGTCGCGCCCCCACGCCCCAATGCCATCGCTGACCAGCAGGGTGGCAAAACTAAATTCCATGGTACCACCAAAAGACGACAGATAGGTGAGACATAAATAATAGAGCCCATAAACATCAAGGGAAATCATAAGGTGTACAGTTTGAAGAATTATGGCGAAAAAGTTTACAAGAAGTGGGTCGGAAAAACAGCTGCATAAAAGCTGACTACATCGACAGACAGACGTGGACTGGCAAAAAAGGTGTAACTGCATTGGAAACAACAATAAATGACCACCGTTCGAAAAGGTGGAAACGAAGAAAATGATGGGGTCTGGTCGGACGGACGGAGATGGTGAATCGAGGAGCGGTTGGTATAGTTGGCGGCATCTGAATATATACGAAAGGCAGGGAAGAGGGGAAATTGTTAGTCAACTGTTACGGCATTCGGTTGGCAGTCTTTTTTGACCGACAGTCAGATGTTGTCGAGACACGGGGGCCAATATGGTCTTTGCTTAAGAAAGGTGAAAACAAAGTGGTATTTGCTTTAACTAGGGTTTAATTTGGTTGGTATTTTGCGTCTTGAACGCGTTAACGATGCGATTGATAAGGATAATTATGTGATAAAACTGCCAAGAATCAGTATTTTTGACCAAAATATAATCAAATTTGCCTTCAAACCCTTTAAATTTTGTTAAAACTAACCTCATTAGCCCGTTTTCGATCATAAAAGTCATCCTCATCATCGTCATCGAAGACATCTTTCAACTTCAACGTCGATGGCGGCGTCGGATCCCGCTTATTCAAACTTCTATCATCCTTCAAAAAATCCGCTTCTCTTTGATGGCTCTGATGCCGATGTTTCACCGATCTCGGCCGTACAATTACACTTGTATCCTTCACATATGGCCGTTTAATCACAGGAGGTGACTGTGGCCCTGCCGTTCTAGCGTATTTTTCAGATCGCTCCATCTTTGGCGACATCGTTTGCGGATAGCGTCGCGGAGCCAAGTCTTTATATTTTCGGACATTACTGCGTCTTCCGGACGACGGCGGCACCCCGGCCGACCAGGAATGCGTCAGATGTTCATCGTCAGGCGAAGTCCGGTCATACGGGGTCGGAAGGCCTGTAAATAGGGTTTAACAGGTGTGAAAGATGTTGTGATTGATGGGAAAGTGGATTGCTTGGCTTACAAAGTGACTTTGTGACGAGATAATCCTCTTCTGGGGAGCGGTCTTCGCGTTTATGAGGGTCAAATCGACGGATTCGGGATCCGAGAACGCCTTTGGATGAATTTGATGGTGTGTTATAGCTTCTGGGTCGAGTTGACGGGACAGAATCATAATCATGGGTTGTTGTGGGATTGTAGGCGTCCAATTCTTCGAGAGGCCATTTGAAATGGACCCGTTTTAGAGACATTTTTAAGCTGAAAGTTTGACTTTTACTGTGGAATCGAATCAGAATCAACAATTAGGTGCAAAAATAATGAAAATTGGAAAAAGGTACATTGAACAAGCTTTCGCAATTCAGTTTCACGTCCGAAATCGAATCAAATTTCAGTGATGCGCGAGGAAATCAGAACTCATCCGGATGTGCGAAACCTCCCGGCCCTCGGCAAGCCAATCGTATACTTTTTTTGGGAGCAGCGTCATATAGCTGAGAGATCGCGATTGCGGAAGGAAACAATTAGGGGAAAAGAGAAAAACGTCGGAACCCCCAACGGCTCGGTGCGAAAAACGTGATCCCCCGCACCAGTGGAGCTGACATTTTGATGCACGTAGTAAATTTCACTTTTTGGAGATGGTTGGGTTCTGTTCGGCCGATGTTATATCAGACATTCAAACGCTTTATGGAGACACATTCAAAAAAGTGGGGAAATTATATGGTTCAATGGGCGGTCCAGCATGCCTAAAAAGTGGGCCAAGACATTCCAAAGTACGACTGACAATCCAACCCGGAAATCGGAAGTCACCAAACATTGAACCAAATTGGAACGCTGTTGATTCCAAACCTTGAAAACAACATCGATCAAAGACAAAAATGCACTTCTCCGAAAACAGCCATCATCATCGCACCTAACCGACACCGCGATCGCCTCAGGGCACGCGGCAATTTGCTCGAGAGCCCTTTTTTCAGCCACCAAATGATGGACTGGCGGTCGTCTTTTTGGTTGCCCAGTCAGAGATAATAAAATAAAATACCACTTTACTTGTCCGAGACTTGTCACTGCGACCGCGAACCGCGAAAGCTGTCCTTGAACAACGTGATCGTGCCGATATTTTGAAGCAGCAAATGTCCAGTTGGCCCATAGCCCATAGTCCATAGCACCTTTTCGTCATAAGCATAAGTTTGTCATGTCTTTCGAAGGCTTGCTCTTGCTACTTGCCAAGATTGAGCTAGAGTGTGCCCCCTAAAATGAACGTGAACGTATGTCACTTGTTCTGCACGACTTACTTTTTAAATGTTTTAAATTTGACTAGTTTAAAAAAGGGAAGTGTATCAACACCCATCTGGACATGGGGCCGGCCTTGCCGCAGGCATCTGAACGCGGAAATGTAACTGATTACAGCAATTTTGCATGTTAATTGGTGATTGAAACTAATTTGGGGTGGCAGAAGTGGTTAATGAATGAAATGCGCAGAAAAACAATGCAAGATGGATGGGTTTGAACCGAACGCTTTAGGGTTGCGGTAGGTAAAAACCGCAAAATGTTCATTCATTAATTTATTCTTGGTCGGTGGAAATATTTTGAATTTTACGATGCATTGAACACAAAATATTGTCAAATGAAGTAAATCGGCACTGCGCATAATCCAATTGCAAAGTTCTTTCAAGACTTATTTTCATTACAATACGGTTATCTAATTTATTAACAGAATGCTATGTTGAGTTTTTGGCAACACTGCCAAAGCAAAACGTCTTGTCATAATCAAAGTTTTTGTAAAGTTTATTTTGTTTAGAAGTTGATTTTTTATACTTTTCAAATTTTAATAAAGTTTACAATTTTAGAAGTGGACGTAAGCGAGACCTTCGTTAAGTTTTTAATAAAAAATACGTTCAAAGTGTAAAGTTTTTTTTTACATTTCTACAATAATATTAACTTTTCTGTGTACAATCAACTTTTAATCTTCAGCCAAAACATCGTCCCCGATCAAAGTCGGCATCCAACACCCAAAAATCAAAATTACAGGTCATGCGTATCCCCGCTCACAGTCGCAGCCCGATGGCCATAGTCCTGCCCCTTCCACTTTTCGGGGTTGCTGCTCGTCTTGGTTATCTCATTTTTTTGGCAATGGCGTGGAGCGGCAAAGATCAAAGGCGTCGAACAAGATGGAGCGCCGCCGCCTTTGCCACACGTCCATGGGACTCGGGAGCCTGCTGCGAGCCTGCTTCTTCAACTCCCTTTTTTGTGGCCGTCCTCGCCGACACGGGTACCGCTTTCTTCGATAAAACGCTACTAAAACTACTTTGCACTTCTGACTGTGTGACTGTGCCTTTTGCAGGGCATGAAATACATAAACTTCCTCATTAAGTTAATGTAAGGTGAAACTGCTTTCAATTTACACTAGGACAGGAACTGCACATAAAAGGACACTATGGTTTTTGTAAACAGGCCACATTTGGACAAAAAAGAATGTTGTGACAAAGTTTCACAGTTATTTGATGGCAGCCGGGTGGCAGGAAACGCGGGAGGACCTCCCTCAAACTCATCTAACCCATTCATTATTTTTGGGAGCGAGTGTCAGTCCTTGAGGGCCACAAAAACTGTCGGCGGTGTGAGATGCCATCCAGCTGTTCTGCGTGTCAAAAAGTCGTCTCCCTAAATCTCGCGTTGGTCGAGGTCGACTTCATCGGGGTAGTCATGGCTTGATGGAGCATTGTTTTGCGCGAAGTCGAGTTGGAAGTGGCGATCTTGTGTACAATGTGGGATATTTCGGCTATCCGGCTGTCGAGAATAATGTTTTGCATATTTGATGGACATACTTGAAGCTTATTGGGTGCCATTCTCGAAGATCCTGCATTTTTATGATCGAATTTCGTTATTTTACGACCTTTTTCAATGTAATCCCGTTCTCAAGACCCTGCATTCCCAAGATCTATCGCCCTAATTCGATGCAATGCCGTGAATGGCTACCATCAACCTTAACGAGGCCCACAGCCCCTGTCTCGAAAACACTAAAATCAGCCAATACACCCTATCAGAGCTCTCCTGATCATTACAACCCCTACCCTCACGGCTAATCTCTGCCCAAATCGTCGTAATTCACCCAGTTTTACAATCACGACAACCATAAACTGTACCTTTGACAAAAAAAGCTGTCACATCCTGAACTGATTTCAATGGCGGCAGCGGCCTGTCTATCGATAACGACACTCGGCCCCGTTGTCCCTCGATCACTTTGATGTTGCCGCCGGCTGGCTAGGCCCATACACTGTGTGCTCGCCCAGCGTCAATTACACGTCGGTCGGGGGCCGCCCGAAGGTGGTGATGATGCCATGGCGGTCGAGGAACAGCCCGTCGAGATTGCTGTTCTTGTTGTGTTGTCCGACACTGACGCACTGATTGCAGGGTCTGATTGCGTTTCTGGTTGCTTCGACGACCCGATCGGGTGAAGTTGCGGGTTAAGGTTGGCTTCGGATTGCTGTTTTGTCTATTTTAGACAATTTTGCCCTGAAGGCTTTTGTTTTTAGTCTTTTTTTGTCAATGCTTACCCTCCAGCTGCCTATTTAGCGCCACAGGAGGTCGTTTTCCACCCGTAAGAATACACAATCTTCACAGTTCGTCGCCACCCTCAATTAAATTTCCTTTTTTAAGCGTTTCCGGTCCTTTTTTGCAGCACTCACTTTCCAACTGATAACAACAACCCAAACCCTTGTTCTTTCCGTTTTCTTTAACCCCAAATGCTAAATTAACCTCCCCGTTTTCCTCGATTTGACTTGACTCATTGCCCCCCTTTCGTTGACCCCTATTCGCCGAGCCAGCCAATCAATTCCTAACCCTTGTGCCACGTTACTACATGTAACATTGTAACATGTAACTCGTACACCCGAAGCCAGCCCAGCGATATCGCAACCCGCTCCCACTACTCATATTCGAAGGAAAAGCAGGGAAAGCGAAACACAGCCTTCCAATGTTAGGACCCTGTTTTGTGTCCAGAGCTATCTATTCTGGGGCCCCGTGGCCTGTCGTGGGTCGTCCAGAAGCGGCGCGTCTGCGCACACACGTCGACATGACAAATGACCGCTCCTTCGTCTTGTCCCTTCGCGTCGCGGACTTTGGCATCTGGCGGAGTCACCCTCCCTCCCAAAACCGACGTTGAAACCGAAAGACTTGCACGACAAGTGTTTTATTACGGCCGTTTTGGCGTGATTTACGGTCGTTGTCACGGTTTACCTACAAAAAACGAGTTCTACAAGTTGTTGAAATATTGAATTCAGAAATGTTTATTTTAGTGTTTTTTTTTATCAAAAATTTTTTCACCAGTTCTCGCGTTCCCAGTTTCAAATCTTTAAAGATTCCGTAAGTTTTCTGATAGCAAGCAAGTTTTCGCAGATTACAAACTTCTGACGCACTTCACACCCAGAAAGTGTGTCCTTGAATCATGTTTGAGGCAGACTTGAAACGTCGCGAAGGACCTTCAAGTCCCAGGAGCTACGAAACGGATCCCCTCAGGGCTATTTGACTGGAAATGGGTCCTCCTTTCGCTCGTCATTAGCTATCGCTGTCCTCGTTAACGGTTTTTGATTACTTTTTGATGCTTTTCCCTCCATCTCGAGACTTGGCTATTCCTGATTTGATGCGAGGTTGTGTTTATTCGCTTTTTCAATGCTTTAATGGCTGTTTTCGTTGTGCCTTTTCTAACTAGTACGTAGATTTTCCACATGAGACCATCAATTGTGTTTTGGCTTACCTTTTTTGATCAAGTTTTATGTTCAAATTTAAACTGATAGATTTTTAATTCGAATTCATCTTTATCTGTTAAGTTTTTTTGGTTTAAAAATGTTTAAGTTTGTTTTATCTTTGTATTTTTAAAACTTTTTTTGTTCGATCCATGTCGCCCCAAATCCATCCAAAATCCACCCCGCATCCGGACCGACTTGACCAATCCGATCGTCGGACATGATCCCTCCTTTTTGACAGCTAATGTCGTTAGTCTCGCGCTGTGATACACGGAACAATGGAAAAAAGCGGTCCCCCGTCCCTAATTATGACCTTTTGTCAGTCTTGTTCCACCTCGAGGCTATGAAATTTCAGTCATGCTCGAATGCTTGAAGCAATAAAGGACATGTTTTGACACATGTGTGAAAAAATGCTCTCCCTTATCCTGGCGGCTACATGTATGCATCCAAGTCAAAGTCCAATTTGAGATAGGACAAAGCTAAAAGGTCTCCATTTTGATCACTTTTTCTGAAGTCAATTGACTTTCCCGCATTATGCTGGAATAACAGCCTGCAGAGCGTCCCGATTAGCTCGCACTCATTTGTTTTGCCGGTTTTTACGCGTGCGTGGCTTGATGAATGGCTTTTTCTTCCGTTCTGTTCTGGCTTTGGTCATTACCGTTTCGTTTTGGCGTGCCTCTGCGGGCCGACGAGGAAACTGAAACCGAGGCTGATGGGATGAATGCAAGTTAAGTTAATCCGCGCAATTTATCACCGAGATCCGGCGGGTGCGATCCTCGCTCGCCCTGAGGGCTGGCGGGCGGGCAGCATGCCCCGAGGATGTCGGAGGGGCTACCACCTCTCACCTTGCCGCCAGTCGCTGATGATGACAACAGGAGGGGGGCCTAACTTTGAGGCGGCAGCCACCTTTGATGCTCATTGAGCGAATGCCGTCGTTGTCGTCGGTTGTCGGATCCTTTGTTTTCGGGGCGGGCGACGCGGTCGGCCTCTTTGCGCTGGACGGCTACTGCCACGAGTTGCTCGCGCGAAACGGGCGAGCTTTGATTGCTTTTGTTCCAGGCAGTCAAGCATTTTGTTTCACTTCACGTGGGAGGTTTTAGAAAGTTGTCTTTTTTGGTTTTGGAAAGGGTTTTTGGATATTTTTGGCGGGATTTGCGTTTGGACATGTTTCAGGGTTACTGTATATCCGTTTTTTGGACTGTATCTCCCGGGGCCTAAAACCAACTCGCTAAACTTTTTTCAAATAAACTTATTTCACTATTTCTAAACTTTTTTCACCCTATTTCCCCCCTCCATTCCACCAAAACACCCATCAAAGCCCCCCACCGCCACCCTTCATGGCCCTCTAATCGCTTCCCCCACTTCCTCAGCCCATCTTCACACTGTCCCATCCTATTGTACGACTTCCTTTCGCCCGTCCAAAACAGATACGTCTTGATCGTCCCCATCACCTCTACCCGGCCTCGCGGGAACCGACTATGTTTTTACCCGTCTCTTGCCGCCTGTTTTCATTTTTCGAAACTACAAAGCGCCCCGCCGACGACATCATTAATGATATACCTCATTGGCGGCAGAAGTCAAAGTCGACCGACGACCGCTTCTGACGCTTTTTATTTTTATTTTTCAAAAAAGTAAGACCTCTAAAAGCATTCCGCCGCTGGCAATCACAGTCCTTGGCGCTTTGTCCCAGGCCGTCGGGCTTCTTTTAATTGGGCTCGTAATGCGTTTTAAAAAGATTCTTGTTCGTAACATAAGTTTTGCGTTTTTTGCATCAAAGTGGCGTTCCGACAATGTGCATCATTTCCAGCTGATTTATGATTCTTTTAATTCTGATATTGCGCTGTTTGGCGGTTGATGGTTAGAATCTGCCGGCTTTTTGGGTCTTGGGTGGAAATCTGAAGTCTAAGAGCGGGGTGAAATGGGGAGTTTAATGACAGATTTGGCTCATTTTTATTTCAAGATATACCAAAGGGGTGGAAAGGGTTGAAAAAATGCGCCAAAATAGCCCGGGTTTAACGAGGTCAAAGACGGGGAGCGGAAAAACGAGCGATGGGCAATGCCCCGGAGAGGCCCTTTGATCCCACCGCCCGAAACCGTCGGGGTTGCAGCGAAGGCCGTTGTGAGATTGTGCGGGTACGGCCGAGAAGCCTGGGGTGATGTCTTTGATGTCGAAGGAAGGTGTTTTTTCATGGTTGAATGGCTTCGGGGGTGTTTTGAGGGGTTATGGAAATTCGCACGTTTTGTTTTTGGGAACTTTTTTGAAGATGTTATACAAATTTTCAAAACTTTTTGATCAATGTTCAGTTTTTCGAAGATGTTGTCAAATCAGCGTCTTTGACGCCGAACCGGAAGCCGCCAGCCTTCCCACGATCCGATCACACCCCGTCGGCTTTCTCTTATCAGCTTTCTCCAAAACACTAAATCCCTTCCCAAACGTGATAATATCCCCACAAAACCCAAATCCCATCCCATCGCAACAACGAACGTCATTCCGAACGCCCTCTGACAAATTACTTGCCGGTTGTCTTTCATCCGCCCCTCCAGGCCATCACAAATATTGTCAACTCTCACCCCCTTTGTAAATGCCGCCCTTTTGGCCCGACGGCCCGGTCTTATTCCCTCTTTTGATCACCAGCCATCCCTCCAAGGATGCGCCCATGCTGTTCATTTTAAAAGAGTGCCGCCGCGCTTATTACAACTTGTCACTTCCCGAAGTGCACTTACATGACGCCATTTAGCCCCTCCCATTTGGCCATTCATACCTATGTGGCGGCTTTTCGTTGTTTTGTCGGCATCCCTCTAACAAATGAACCCGCTAAGCCCTAGCACATCGATAAGTATACCCGAAAAGGCGAACGGCATGCGCAACCTGTGCCAAGGAGAAGCAGCTAGTGGCCCGTTTTCCGTTTTGCATTGATTGCTTTTGGCGTGCTTTTGGATGCAATAGGACCCGGGTAGCTTGCTTGTTGACTCGGTCCTCTGGCCATACTACAAGGAAATGCTGTTCCATTGGTCTGTTATTTTCAATATGTGTCAGCGGCATAGGTGCCCTTTATGAATCACATTGCTTGAAAGCGTTATTATTTTAAGCGACAATTTCCTTTCTGCTTTTTAAGGGACTACAATGATAGCTATTATTAACCTTCTCGAAAATGACTACCATTACATATCTGTTTTTTTCAATTTCATAAGTCTATTTCCATTTTAAGAACTTCTATCACGTCATATATGCCATTGACGTCCACCTTTACCTTTATTATGTCAAGTTTTGCGCGAAAAGGTTAGCCCAAGTCGCCATGACGACTATCTCAACCCATACTATTCGTCACTATGTACACCACCACTGCTTTGACAGACATTTTTTATCTTTGTAGCCTCTAATCCGAGTTACGTGCCGTCAACACCACCCAAATGGACCCTCTAATGTCGATAAATCTTACCCTCTCCCCTGAAAAATCAATCCCCTCAGGCTGTCGACCGCCACGGCCGCCGGCGGGAATTCGTTTTTGTTTTAGTTTCGTTCGCTTTGATCCTTCTTGCAGCTTTTCAATGTGATTCGCAGCGAAATTGAAAAAAACAATTGAGCCATCCGCGTCAATTTTTTCAAATAGGCCCCCCTCTCGACCCCCCTTCGCACCCGGGGATTTCATTAAGCTGTCATTTTGCACTTAGCAGCGCGGATTTGGTCCTTTTTTTAGGTTTTTAAAAAGGCTCAATTTTGTCTTTCATTTTTGCGTGTGAAAATTGTCCACTACAATCGCGGCGGCTTCCGTGTCCGTGTTTTTCAAGCATGGCCAGGCTTGACGTGTGGAAATTCTTATTTTTGGCTTTAATTTGTTTTCCTTTACACCTGTTTTGCCTTGCAGGGTCATGACCAAAGTCGACGACAGACCGCAACGTTTCGACCATAACCCCGCGACGTCGGGCCCTTTCGATGCGGCGCGCTTTGAATCCTCTTTGGACGCGGTTCTGACCGACCGTGAAGCGCTGGATTGCTTCCGGGCATGGATTCTCGGCGACCCGATGAGAACAGCCGACGCGCTCGATCTGTATTTTGCCATTCAAGGCTACAAGCAAGCCATTGAACGCAGCGATCCCAACAGCCTGCCCATCGCGAGCCAGCTTCATCGCCGCTTCGTGTCCCTCAAAACCGGCAGCTGCGATTTCATCTGGAACAACGTTCGCGTCGAGACCTCAAACAAAGTCCACAGATATGTTGCGGGCAGCCAAATGCCGCCAATCAATTTATTTGATGCCGTTTTGCCGTATGTGAAGAATTTTCTCACTCAACAGCATGCGCTTTTTGTGACTTCGAACGATTTTAAGGATGTAAGTAGAACCGAATCGGATTAGATTTGGCTTTTGGGGGCGGGGTTGTGCCATTTTCCACATAAAGGCGACTAAAAGTAGTACTTTTTTCAGTTAGTGTGCCGCTATTCCAACGGCTTTGGTCAAATTCCACCCAACGACGAACAGGACGGCGGAACCGAGCATTGCTACGTCAACGAGGAGACATTCGAAGATATGGGTATCCGGCATCCGACGACCTTGGCCTCTTCGAGCGTGGTGGGCTCCAGCGTGGTGGATGACGATGCGCAGCAGGCTTCTACGTCGTTATCGAAACCGAGCCATCACCGAAGCCGAAATAATCTACATGAATCGTTGTGCTTATTGAAGATTTCACCGACCAGTGCGGCTCAGACGATGACCAGGTCAGAATCTCATCCTGGCGGCGGTCGGAAGATGAAGTCGTCGAAACTAGAACCGACAAGCAGCTCCGATGACCCTCAATTGGGGCAGCATCGCGAAAAACGGCATCGAAGTCGAGTTGGACGCGGGCACTCGGCCTTGAAGGAGAAGCCACATGGTCATCAAGGAATGCCGCATGAAAGGCCCGAGCAGAGGATAGAATTCGCTAATATTCTGACGGAGAAGTTGAATGTCATTGCTGAGGAGATTGCTAGACTTGAGCGTCAACATGGGGTCATCGTCTATGCGAGACAGATCCCGGAATACCAGCAACGGGAACAAGGCTTCAATGTCCAGCCTATTAGCGTCCCCTACCCTGCCCTCCAGAATCCGACCATGGTTGGTGATACTCTCTGGCAGCCTGGAAACATGTATCCCAGCGCTTTCGCACCTCCACCGGCAATGACGACCTCCGTGCCACCGCTCAGCATGGCAGCGACTTCCGGCTACGACGCCTATGACGAAGATGATGAAGACCTGACCAAATACGAGCAGAAGCTTCGAAAACAGAACAACCGTATCGACAGATCGAACAGCATCAGCCCAGCACCACTTCACGGCACCAAGGCGTCGAGATTCTTCAGCCCCTATGGCAATGGCGGCTTCGCACCCCCACCTCCAGCGACTTCCTCCAAGGTGCACTCCACCGTGCCCCCAGTTGCTCAACATTGCTACCCTCCCTTCCAGCATGGCGCCCCATTTTCCTACACCAATGCCACTTCGAACGGGTACCTGCCCCAGAGCTCGGCCATGAGCTTCCTCTCATACAGTGACAGTAGCGGGGTCTTTTCGGCCGAGAGTGCACATGTCAACCTGAACAGTCACAATGTTGACCAGGGAAAGATGAAGCGTCTCTACGAGAAGGCCCGGGAAACGAATGCTGCGCAATCCGCGATGTCGACAAATGTCAATCCGAATGGTAGGTGACGAATTCTTGCGGTTTGGATTGAGTCATGTTTTCGTGGCTATCAATCTGGACATTTTGAACCGGTTTGCTTTTGCTTAATGTCGACTTTTTGCAGGTCATTCTGTCGGGAATTCTCAGACCCTCATGAGAACCAGCAAACAGTCAAGCAGCAACGCCGCTGGCAATAGCCATCAGAGTGGATCGCAGACTTTACCGTAAGCTATTATCACTTTAAAGGCCATAGTTTAACCAATTTTGTTTCAGCCGCCCAACCAGACCAACCACAACAGACACAACAATGTCAAAAATGACAGTCAGCCTCCGCGAACCCGGTCAAATGGCATTTGTCTCCAAATGCGAGCGAAAAGAACTCACTTTCCGTGAATTCCGACGCCTCTTCGGCATCTCAAGCAACACGACCAAGCGATTCTTCTTCAAGTCTCCCCCCGAAGACGACGATGACGACCTCTATCAGTGGACTGCCGTCGATCGTGACGATGAACTCGTGCCCATCTTCGAGGGCAAAGTCACGGCCGAATGCCGCACCATGCCCGATTCCGACTAACCGTAACCCGAACAGAACAGTATTAGCTAACGCCTTTCCGCCCCATCCCGTACATAGTCTTCTTTCCACACCTCAGGTGCCATAATTACGTGTATCCGGCGTTGAATTGTCAAAATTGTAGTGCCTATTTATCTGATTTTCAATGGTGACTTATTAAAATAAAATTGAACATAATTAAATGATATAAAAAGAGGGAATTTACAAGTCTAGCGTCCTACACCGGTCGTCCTATTGTAGCTACCATTACTTTGAGATATGAACGTGTTTATGGTGTCTGTGGATTGGGGGCCACAGGCAAAAAGACTGTTGACATACATGAGATTGTAAGGCGGACAACAGGATGGCCAAGGGTAATTGCACACATTGATGTTACACGGGACTAGTTGTTTGTAGACGCCTCTGAAAGTTGAAAGCTTGATGAATTTGAAACAATTTTTGGTAACAAAAATGTATACCAAAGCTGTTCTTTACACAAAACTTTTAAAATATTAAATATGAAGTGTCAAAATAACAAAAAAACTACAGTAACCCGCAAAACTCACTCGCACGGGCATCCATTTCCAGTCGTGGCATTGTACGACATACATTGGCGGATTCTTGTTTGCCGTCCACAGGCGCCGCAATCGGCAGTACATGCTTCGGAGACAACCCATTCTGACCAGGTTCCGTTCGGTGCGAACCCCGTACAATTCCGCACATTCGTCGCCGTCGTGGTCGTGATCACTGAGCCTGGAGGCCGGAAAGTCACACCGCCGCCGCCTGGGGGCCGGAAAGTCATCATGGTCGAAGTGAAGCTAATGATCTGCAGATGTTCATCATAATTCATTCATGATTGGTGTAACGCGCCTTTCCCCTTTTTGCTTTTTTCCAATCATTAAAAATGAGAGTCAGAAAAGTCACACGCCCCGAGCCTGGGGGGAAACACGAACTTACAGCTTGTCTGACGGCGGCGCTTTCTTTTTCGACTTCGATTTTGCCATCTGTTTGGGTTAGTACTTCGGGAAGAGCGATGGCGTCGGTCTCGTTCGAAATGATAAATGATTCGACGCCAGCGGGAAGGTTTGACAAACCATTGGATTGATTTGACAGAGCTATCACAGGCTCAGCTGCTGATATTCGGCGAGTTGTGCTAGCTGTGGCATTTGGGGGTGGTGGAGTTGTCGAAGAGGGGGTGAGGGCTCGGGATTCTCGGTCGAGGATTCGGAATTTGATCTCATTGGAGGGGGAGTAGGGGTATTTTAGTTTGACGAACTCGGATGACGTTTCTGAACATTATAAATTTAAAAATAAACGAAAAAACGGTGTTATTTACCTGTAAAAATCGAAATCAAAACAAAAATAAACCCATAAAACATGGACAAAAATGTTTTACTGCCGAATTTTATCAACCAGACACTATCGATCAAGAGAGAATAACCGAAAGCTCACATGAACAGCCATATTTGGTCCGCAGAAGCACAAATAGCTAGTCACTAACAGGTGAGTACACAGATTTCGGCAGCTAGGTGCTTCGAAATTGGGGACCCTGTATGTCGGCGACGGGGACAAACATGTAAATTACACAAAAATGGCCCGATGGATTGGATGCGTGCCTCTTTGGAATCGATGCATTCGTCTCCCAGAGGCGCTTTGACTGACTAATTCTGACCCTCCACCGACTCCGCCCTCGGTCAAACACGTGAGTCCGCGAAACTGTTGATGCCTCATGTTTGCTGGCGGCGGCAATAATAGCGCGGATAATGATCCAAATAAACCAAAGTAAGTCTTTTTTATTACTTTTTTTTATCACTTTTTAATCCGATTACAAAAAAAAATACATAAGTATAATAGATTAACTTTGGTACTGTACATTGTAAGTAAGCTTAAAATGTTTTTGCCCTTTTAGACAAGTTCAACTGCCCTCCGGCGTCCCAGAAGGCTACGACCCCTACAACGATCCCAACAATCCGATCCTACCAATCCCGATAGTCGCCAATCCAGTGCCATCTCCAGGCCAACATGCCGTCTTCGCTGCACCTGGGATGGGCGCTCCCGTAGGCAATAATAACAGCAAAATGGGTACCCCTTCACCCGGCAACAACAGTCTGATGGGTGCCCCAGTAGTTCCTCCACCTGATCCACTCCACGGATCTCCGCCTCCGCCGTTCGGCACTGCTCCATCACCTCCAGCCTTTGGTGCCGCCAAGACCCAAGTACCCAAGAATCTGAAATCTGGTGGACCTGGGTTTGCGTCGCCCCAACATCCAAATGCCCAAGGCGAGGAAGAGCAGGCTACCCCGATCAAAGTCGATCCAGCTCTCGAAGAACAGGACTACTATCATGGATTGTTGCCCCGTGAAGATATCGAAGCCATGCTCCACAAAGACGGGGATTTCGTGATTCGCGTCACCGAAATCAAAGAAGGAAAAAGGGCCAATCGTGAATTATGCCTGTCAGTTTCTTGGCAACGAGCTGTGCATCACTTTATCCTGCGTCCAAGTCCGAAAAACAAGTACAGCATCGCGTCGTTTGATCCTGGAGAGCCTCCAAAAGAATTTGACACTGTACTTGAGCTCGTTTATTACTACATGGTCAATGCAAAGAAATTCAACTCTCAAAAGCAGAAAAATATTATTTTGCTGACTCCGATCCGGCGACAGGTAACTAAAAATTTATTTATTCCACTTTCTTGTTCATTGAAAAGTTTCAGGAGTGGGAACTTCGCCACGAATCCATCACCTGCAAAGTGAAACTCGGTGCCGGGGCCTTCGGCGAAGTTTTCGCTGGGGATCTCAAGCGTAAGGGCAAGAAAGTCGTGCGAGTAGCCATCAAAAAGCTGAAAACGGAAAAGGTCGACAAGGCAAAGATTCTCGAAATCATGCACGAAGCACGAGTAATGCGTCCATTGAAACACCGCAATGTCGTTCGATGTTACGGTGTCGCGGCTGACATGGAACCGCTGATGATTCTGATGGAACTTGTCAATGGTGGTGCTTTGGATGTGTATTTGAAGGCCCATACGAATAAAGTTTCGCTGAATGAGCGACTTGGCATGTGCACGGATGCCGCGATGGGTTTGGAGTTTGTTCATAGCAAGAGCATCATGCATCGGTGGGGATTCTGAGATTTAGAAAGTGGTTTTTTATAGATGAGTTGAGTTTTAGCGACATCGCAGCTCGAAACTGTCTCTACGATGGTCAACGCTTGAAAGTCAGTGATTTCGGGTTGAGTGTCGTGGGTGACAAGCATCAATTGAGCCCGAATGAGCGAGCTCCAGTACGGTGGATCGCTCCAGAAGTGTTTCGGACGCATATTTATACACGGCCGGCAGATGTTTGGGCTTTTGGGATTCTTATTTGGGTATGTTTTGGACGAAATTTGACCATTTCGTCTTCAATGTTCTTTTTTTTTTATCAATTTGGTTTATTTTCAAAATCACAAAATAATTTTTTTAATATTTTTGAGATTTTTAATGCGGTTTTTGCTATTTTTGTTAAAAATGTGGTTTCAGGAAGTGTTCCACGACGCCCAAGAACCCTACTTCGGCTGGACCGGTGCCCAGATCCGTGAAACTGTGCTCCAATCCGGCTCTCCTCTCGTCCTTCCAAATTGGGTCGGCAACGACATGGTACAAATCTTCCGTGCCGCCCTCAGCGTCAACCCGGCCACCCGTTGCACCATGTCTGAAATCGTGCAACGCATGGTTCGCATCGCCCCCAGGTACGGTACTTTCCGCTCCATTCTAGTCGAGACAGTTAGCGCCATGCTGCTCCTTTAAGGGAAGACGTTTCAGACGACAGCCTCAACAGCCAGAAGATGAGGACGAGCGCGAAGATGACAGTAGCAAGCGACGGGTCGGTGGCAAGACCACGCAGCAGCAACCGCGCAGTACCGGTAACGCAGTATTCAAACTCGGAGAGAAGCCGAAAAAGTTCCCTGAAAAACTCGCTGAAAGGGTCCCCGAAAACGACGATAAGGAAAGCTCTGATCAGGAGCGACCGGCTAAGGGCGGAATCGGTCAGTCCGGAACGCAGCCCAGCAGTGCCGGCACAACCACCACCACGAAGACCAAGATCAGCGCCTCGACTGGGAGCTCCAACAATAGCGGAACCGCCCTTGGCACCACGACCAAAACGGGCAAAAAAATTGCCAGCAGCAAAGAAGCCCTTAAGACGCTAATGGGCAAGGCCGGCCGGACTTCGACCGCCGGCGGACCACCGCGCAAGGGCACTCGGGAGGCGGTCAACTTCTCACTTGGCAAGAAGAAGGGACAGGCCAAGTCGCCTTCTGCCTTCAAGAAGCAGTTTGAGAGGAAGGGTGATAAAGACAGAGACAGGGATGACGAGGAAAATGAATCGGAGACAAGTGGGCGCAAGCCGAAGCAGCCGCCATCGGAAACAAAGGCGGACCGCAAAACGAAAAGTAACGGAGTTCCGGGCACCGGACGCAAAGTCAGGGGCAAAATGTCGGATCAGAGCAAGGTTATGGGTAAATCTGGGACTCGCAAGGTGGGTTTCAAGTTCTACATAGACGGTAACGCGTAAAAATATTTCAGAAGACCAGCTCATCTGATCGCGAACGTTCTGCCAGAAGGGGCGGTAGTTTGGAGCCTTTCACGAAACCGAAAAAGGCGCGTGAATGTTAACTGATAACCTAAACAAAGTCCTGCATTTTTGAACATTTAACGCTTTATAAAAATATTTTATCAAAAATCTGTAGTTCAGCTACGGTATGCATGGTAAAAAAAAAAAGCTTGCCAATGTCAAAAGACGCTCTAAATTTGCGTATGATAGAGGTTAATCGCTTAAAAGTACTTAATTTGTTCAAGATCGCTATCAAAATGTATCCTTACATAAAACAACAGAAATCTGTATAGTAAAAAAAAGTTTTATTTTAAAGAAATGTATTCCGTTTTTGCGGGAAGTCACACGTCTCAGAAGAACCATACGTAACCACTGACGTTTCCGTACTGTACCACGAGTCGAGTGTTGTTGTAGTATTCCTGAAGATAGTCATCGACTTGTAATTCAAACGCAATGAGCGAAGTAAGATCGAAGTGTGGAATATTTGGCAGATGAAAATGCAAAGATAAGAAGCCTTCTGGCAACACAAATATTTTCAGACGGAAGCCTTTTTTCTGGCCCTAAAATTGGAGTTGGAGCATTTTGTATCTAATATGTAAACGTACCTGTAAGAACACAACGATCTCATCAATCGGCAAAGCTCTAAACTGCTCGAGGGTCACACTAAAGTCGAAATCAGTTAATTTGTGTTGAGGATACTGTAGAATTTCCGTGATCCAGGTGTCGGCAGTTGGCAAATCAATTGCAGAAATATAAGTGAGATTCGGAAAAAGATTTAGTAACTCCGTCACTTTAAATACATAATCGGCATTGATGTTCTTATGCAAATGAAATTGTTTAATACTGCTAACGTCACCGAGACTTGTTACTTTTTCAAATGCGGTTTTTGAAAGGTAGCAGTTGACCATTCTGAACTGTTTTAGGCCGCAGAAATGATCGAATGGTGCAGACGTCAAATGTTGTAAGCTAGCGTCGCGGAGTTCTATTTCATAGACGTGGTAGAGCGGACCGTTTTTTCCAACATTAAATTTATTATGTAGCTTAACGGTGTCGCCTTCACATTGAAGTGTGATTGTACCATCAAAAGTTTCCACAGTTTGAATGGGTGGGCAAATAGAATGGTTGCCAGCGGCAGTTTGAAGGTTATAGCGTTCAAATGGGGTTGCAAGATTATGTAGATGGCAACGAAGACCGTAGGGCAACTTAGCAATCGGGTACGGCATGGTTTGATAACAATAAATTTGCAAACGTCGACTTGTCCAAAGCAGCGAAATGCAAACACTAAAGTTAATAGGGAGACTACTAACACAGCTGAAAAAACGTACGGTGTGTGACCCAGTTGATGAATCAATACAACCGTACGGTATGCACGCACTTTTTCTATAAAGGCAATAATGAAAGATGCGCATCAGGACAATCCGTTAAAGTACTTCATTTGTTCAAGATCGTTATCAAACTGTTTCCTCACAAAAAACGACAGAAACATGTATAGTAAAAAAAGTTTTATTTAAAAAAATGTATTCGGTTTTTGCGGCAAGTTGCAGCCCTCATGTCAGAAAAACCATAGATAACCACTGGAGGTTGCATATTCTACCACGAGTCGAGTGTTATTATAGTATTCCTGAAGATAGTCATCGCGTTGATTTTCAAAATCATAGATCGAATGAACATCAAAATGTGGAATATTTGGCAGATTAAAATGCAAAAAGAAGCGGGTTTCTCGTGACACAAATATTTTCAGACGGAAGCCTTTTTTCTGAGCCTAAAATTAGAGTTGGAGCATTTTATATCTACTATTGAAAAGTACCTGTAAAAACGCAACGATCTCATCAATTGGCAATGCTCTAAACTGCTCGAGGGTCACCTTAAAGGTAAAACCAGTTAAACTGTGTTGGGGGTACTGTTGAATTTCACTCATCCATGTGTCGACAATTGGCATGTCAATTGCAGAAATATAAGTGACGTTTGGAAATAGAGTTAGCAAAGGCGTCACTTCCAAAACGTAATCAACATTGGTGGTTCTACACAGATAAAGTAGTTCAATATCGCTAGCACTGACAAGACTTGATATTTTTTCAAATGTAGTTTTCGAAAGGTAGCAGTCATTCATTCTGAACTCTTTTTGGCCATAGAAATGACCGAATGGTGCAGAACTCAAATACTGTAAGCTAGCGTCAAAGAGGTGAAGTCTAGAGATACGGTAGAGTGGACCGTTTGTTCCCACTTTATATTTACCGTACAGCTTTACGGTGTCGCTTTCATATTGGAACATGGGTGTAACAGTATCAATATTAGTTATCAAAACTTGAATTGGTGGGCAAATAGAATAGTTGCCAGCGGCAACTTGAAGGTTGTAACATTCAAATGGGGTTGCAAGATCATGCCAAACGGAGACCGTAGGCTAGCTTGGCGATCGGATATGGCATCGTTTAATAACAATGAATTTGCAAACGTCGACTTGTCTAAAGCAGCGAAATGCAAACACTAAGGTTAATAGGGAGACTACTAGTAAAGCTGAAAAAAGCGTTCGGTGTGTGACCCAGTTGATGAATCAATACAACCGTACGGTATGCACGCACTTTTTCTATACATCGCAATACAAGCTTGCCTATGAAAGATACGCATCAGGACAATCGCTTAAAAGCTCTTTATTCGCTTAAGATCGTTATTAAAATGTTTCATTACTTTACAAAAAAATAACAAAAACAAGTATAATGTACGGCGTTTCTGCGGCGAGACACAGGCGTCAGAAGAACCATACGTGACCACTGGTGATTCCTTCCATTACCACGAGTCGAGTATTGTTATAGTATGCCTGAAGATAGTCATCGAGTTGATTTTCAAACACTTCGATCGAACTAAGAATAAAATGTGGAATATTTGGCAGATTAAAATGCAAAGAGAAGCGGGTTTTTTGTGACACAAATATCTTCAGACGAAAGCCTTTTTTCTGAGCCTGAAATTTAAATTGGAAGTTTTTACGTACAATATTAAAAAGTACCTGTAAGAAAGCAACGATCTCATCAATTGGCAATGCTCTAAACTGCTCGAGGGTCACACTATAGGTAAAACCAGTTAAACTGCGTTGGGTATACGGTAGAATTTCCGTCATCCATGTGTCAACAATTGGAAACTTAATTGCAGAAAAATAAGTAAGGTTTGGAAAAAGAGGCAGTACATCCGTCACTTTCAAAACGTAATCGACATTAGTGTTCTTATTAAGATAAAGTAGTTCGATACCGCTAGCACTAATGAGATTTGACATTTTTTAAAATGTAACTTTTGAAAGATAACAATTGTTTATTCTCACCAATTTATGGCCGCAGAAATGACCGAACGGTCCAGAAGCCAGATTTTGTAAATTAAGGCTGAAGATGAATAATTCCGGGAAACGATAGAGTAGACCGTTTGTTCCAACATTGTAATGACTACATAGCTTAACATTTTCGCCCTCATATTTAAGTATGAGTGCATCATCAACAGTTTTCACAGTTTGAATGGGTGGGCAAATAGAATAGTCGCCAGCGGCGATTTGTAGATTGTAGCGTTCAAATGGGGTTGCAAGATCATGCAGACGGCAACGGAGACCGTAGGCCAACTTGGCGATCGGGTACGGCATCGTTCAGCAAAATGCAAACACTAATATGTAGAGACACGGCTAACTGAAATAGCGTTCGGTGTGTGACCCAGTTAATAAATCAATACTACTGTACAGTATGTACGCACTTTTTCAATATATCGCAACACAAATTTGCATAATACGAAGATTGGCTTAAAAGTATTCTTTATTTGTTCAAACTTATTATAAAAATGTATGTAATTGCATACATTTTATTAGCACGACAGAAACAATTATATTAAAAAGAACATTAAAAAAGTGTGCTTTATGTGACGCACGTCTAGGGACCGGCAGGCGGGGAACACTCGGTCACCCTGAGCGTGTCCTGGTGGGATACTGTAGAAAAAAAATTTGTCTTATTTTTTAATTTTGATAACGGATTCGGACGTTTCACTTCTTTCAAAATTCAAAGATGCCATCAGATTTAAAAAAAAATTGCATTAAAATGCCAAAACGACCAAATTTGCCACTTTTTTGACGGTTTTTTGAAAATTTGGTCGACCGTTCCATCGCGTCCACAGACGGCGTTGGCACCATTCGATTCAGCGTCAAAAACTACACCTGTGGTTGTGCGGAAAAGACCGGAAAAGACCGGGCGCGCGTGCCATAATTATTTATGTGAAAGTGCCAAAAACAAAAGTTGATCAATTTAAGTATTTAGCGCGTCTACACCCCCATTTTGATATGCGACAAATCGAATGGTAATTTTTGTTTTTTTCTAAAAGTGGCCTAAAGTGCCAAAACAAAAATTTTTTACAGTTTTTTGGCATTTTGGTCGATCGATCGGTCGCGTTCACCGACGGCTTTAGCACCATTCGATTCAGCGTGAAAAGTTACATCGATGGTGTTGAAACGAAGACCGGACAAGACCGGGTACGCGTGCCACAACCATAAAAAGTACCAAAATGGCCACTTTTTACAGTTTTTTGGCATTTTGGTCGATCGATCGATCGCGTTCACTGATGGCATTAGCACCATTCGATTCAGCGTAAAAAGATACATCGATGGTACTGAAACGAAGACCGGATAAGACCGGGTACGGGTGCCACAATTTTTCAAACCAAGAATGTCAAAAAAATTTTTGATGAAACTTGGTCATTCGACATCCCATACCCTCGTTTTTGTAAACATGTTATCAAATGATGCTATTGATGTTATTTTGAACTTCTCAAAACACTAAAAACAGCATTTTAAGGTATTTTATTCACAAATTTGGATCGACTTTAAATACTGTGCAAACGTTGCTTAAATTTGCTACAAATACAGCTTACGTCAAATTAAATGATGAAAAGCAAATTGTCCTCAATTTCGCATAACAATCGTAAATTTTGTAGCATCAAAATACCGCGCTAATGACGCAATTTTGTTTGTGCGCATGTGCAAATGACCTGTCTGCGTTGATAGGGACTTGCGGTGTCAATAGAGAAGACGCATTCGAAAAGAAGCTTGGCAAAGCGTACTCTTCGCCAACGAGGGGTTTGGGTTGAAACACGCGAGTCCCCCGGGCGAAAAGTTTTGGATTTTTGCGCTCCTTTTTCGGCATTTTCATGCCTTTAAGATTTTTTAAAAATTCTTTTTCCTTTCCCAATCAAAATCTACGATAATTAGGCGCCAAATAAGACCAATTGCGATCAAATCGGGCGAAATCTAATTTTGCCTGCCGGTCCCTACGCACGTCTCAAAAAAACCACACAAAACCACTGTAGGAGCTACATCTCGACATCACGAGTCGAGTGTTATCCTTGTATAGCTGAAGGTCCTCTTGCTTCCGCCCAAACAATTGATTCTCTGATTCGTAATCAAACTTAAAACGCGGAATGTTCGGCAGATTAAGACGCAGTATTTCAGCCAGCCACGGAATAAGGTGAAAACGGCCGTCCCCGATTTTTACACTTGAAAATGTTTTGAGTCAAATATGTTAGGTACCCCTAGGTGAGTTCGGCCCTGCAATATTGAAGTCTGTAGGTTGCGGATTCTGGAGATATGGCTTCTGAAACATTCGGGACCCCTTTCAGAAAAAGGTCATTCCCGACGTCGCAGACCCCTGATTTTTTGGTTCCAGGGTCAAATTTTGCCAAAAATAAGAATGCCATACTCAAAATGTTTGTAAAATGTCGTTAAATATCGAAAATTAAAATAATTTTTTTTTAAATGCAAATAACTTTTTTAAATGGATATCGGGGGAGTTGGCCACCTATCCTATCTTGTAGCCCGTCTTTTTCTGCATCGAAATGTCCCTAAAGATCGAAAAACGAGGCTGACCAATTTGGTCGTTATTAGCTTTAAGCGCAAAAAGTGATCCATGTGCGGGGGAAAAGTCGTGCGTTCGGCTGTGCACCGCACTGCGCATGCCGGTCGCTCGCACTGGGCAAATGCGAGCGACCGACCCCGGTCGGTGCACACTTCGCGCGCGTCTTTTCTGCACCAGCACAGTCGGTGTACACACCACGTTTTTAGCGTGTAAAGCTAATTACGACCAAATTGGTCAGCCTAGTTTTTCGATCTTTAGGGACGTTTCGATGCAGAAAAAGACGGGCTACAAGATAGGATGGGTGGCCAACTCCCCCGGTATCTACCTAAAAAAGTTATTTGCATTTTAAAAAAATATTTATTAATTTTGAATGTTTAAAGATACTTTACAAAAATTTCAAGTATGGCATTGTTCATTTCGACAAAATTTGACCCTGCAACCCGAAAATCAGGGGTCTAAGACGTCGGCAATGACCTTTTTCTGAAAGGGGTCCCAAATGTTTCAGAAGCCGTATCTCCAGAATCCGCCACCTACATACTTCAATATTGCAGGGCCAAACTCACCTATGGGTACCTAACATATTTGACACAAAACATTTTCAAGTGTAAAAATCGGGGACGGATCCACCCAAATCCTGTGCGAGACTGCGTCTTAAATAGCAAAAGATTATTGACTTGTGCTACGTTTATCTTCAGACGAAAGCCCGTATTCTGAGCCTGTAAAAACGCAACGAGCTTATCAATTGGCAAAGCATTATATTGCTCGAATGTCACAGTAACGGTAAGATCGGTTAAACTGTGTTGTGAATGCTGTAGAAGTTCTGTCAACCATGTATCGGCAAGTTCCGTCTCATCGAAAAAAATACCAGAGAGGTTCGGAAAAAGTGATAGTAAGTCCGAAACTTTTGGAACGTAATCGTATAGTTTAGCTCCGCACAGATAAATTTGTTTAAGACTATTAACAGAAACTAATAGACATGCTATTTTTTTAAACACGACTTTCGAAAGATGGCAGTCGACTAGTTTCAACCTTTCTAGGCCGCAGAAATTACCAAATGGTGCAGAAGTCAAACCTTGTATGTTAGCTCCGTAGAAGAGTAATTGTGAAGCACGGCAGAGTGGACCGTCAATTTCGACATTATATCTGACTGACCACTTAATGGTGTCGCCATCGTAAAAAAATACGGGTGCACAAGCAAGATATTTCACAGTTTGAATTGGTGGGCAAATGGAATAGTTGCCAGCGGCGATTTGGAGGTTGTAGCATTCACCTGGGGTTGCCAGATCATGTAGACGGCAACGTAGACCGTAGGCCAGATTGGCGATCGGGTACGGCATGGTTTGATAAAAATGAGTTTGCAAATGTCAAAGATCGCAAAGCAGGAACATTGACAGCGTCGCACTATCCGAAAAAATTACGATGCGACGTTTTGGCGGTAGAATATCGTAATATTTGTATCACAAACGATTACACAAAGCCCAACTAGAATGGGCAAATGTTTGTAGCAATAATAAGAATAATAAGAGGAAGTGCAAAGGACTAGAATGGTTCCCTGACAAGAATGGTAAAGAAATGGTTTCCGGATCCGTATTTACGCGGACTGAGGGCCGATCGCGCAAGCCCAGCTTTCGTTTTGAGAGTGAAAGCGGAAGACAACGCCAATATGAGAGGGTCGAAATCGCTCATTTGCGCAGGTTAAAACAAAAAAAAAAATAACCGCAATTTACACATGATGATGAAAAGACTTCTTTTGCATGATTCATTGTTTCAGTCCAACCTTTTTTTAAAGCAATAGTTTTAATATTTTTGCCAACACTGTTTGAACTTGTTTGTTAGGCTTTTCTGATTTTCAATAATCAGCTATGTAGCACAAAAAAGTAAAAATAGCACAGCAACATTACAAAATCCGCATAGTTAGCCCCAACAATGACATCTCCTCGTGCAAATGAGGATGCACTTTTCATTTCATTTATTGCTCAAGGGCGTCATTGCTCCATCCTGGCTCAGACGGGTTTTCATGAAGTCGCTTTTTTCTGCTTTGCAGCAATCCGGAAAAAAGACCATCAGCCGGTGGAAAAACGCTGCGAACCTGAAGGCAGACGGCAATTACTGGTTGTTGTGGCGCTGTTCCGTAGGCAATGGATATGCATATGCATTTTTCGACGGTCATTTAGACTGCGCCTGCGCGAGTTTGACTGGCCATCACTACGTGCTCCGTGACAGCCGCCCCGAGGGCAGATCGAATGAAAATGAAATCGAATCACATCACCCCGTCGGCGACAGTGTCATAGGTAGTCCTTAATGTAAGTATGTGGTAAACCTGTTGGGACTTGTCACCTATAGATGCATCGAACTGATATCAGCATCAGCCGATTTCTTCGTCGTGTCACGCAGTCGAAGTATTTCGGCTGATCAGCATCAGTGTTTTGAGCTGGGTCTTCGTCTATTGATCAATATCGACGCCGACAACGACAACGGCGTCAAAGACGGGAAAGGCGGACGGAAGGAAGGTGTTGGGCGATCTTCGAGAGCTGGGCTGATTGTGCGGACGCCTACGCTTCTTGGACGTTGTGGAAGTCGATACTTTGGTTGAAACTAGTGTGCCATGTCACTCGGATCCGAGGACCAACACGTCCAACGTCCTCTCATCCACATCGCCGACGAAGTGGACCCCTCTTTAAATGACAGCCAGAAGGTGAGTGACAATTGCAAGTGGAGCCAGCCTTCAGGAGGCATGTCTTTCCCACAATTAATACATCCTTGTCTTTTTGTCCAATGTCTTCATGGCCTTGCGCAATCCAGAATCCCTTTCCCTTCGCCATTTACATCCCTTAGTCACCTGCTGTTCATGTTGTTGTCTTTCGCACGCCGACTGTCACCACTGTCAATGTCACGATATACCCCCTTGACAACGTGCCATCAATCACCGATGCCCTCCGTTTTCGCGCTTCCAGAACCCTATTCCAGCCCATCTTCCAAAATGAGTGCATAACAAGGATAGCCCCGTCTCCCCGAGATGCACAGTCATCCAACCACCCTGTAAATGCGCCAAAATCTTTTCCATAACTTTAACACCCTCCGATTAACGTCATTAGAGCACACGGCACTGCATCTCGCCCGTCGTCGCGCATCCCAAAATGGAATTTCCTTCCGCGCATCGGATTGTACGTGTAAGCGTTTCGTCCCTTTGTGTCACGCCGAGAAATCCCTTTCCCCCCATTTCGTCTGGTCTAAAGCCACGCAACTTGCAGTTTTGCAAGGGAAACTAGTTTAAAACAATGTAAAATCCCTCCAAACAAGGGTGGCCGTTGTTGTCCTTTCGATTTTTGGTAAACCGTTTTTCGGTACTTTTTTAAATGGTCTGCAATGCCTTCATTTTGAACCTTTTCCAACTTTCTGATTTTTCTTACACTTTTTCGATGCCCTGTATGACTCACAAACCTACAACAGTCCCTTAATCGCATATTGTGTTGTTGAAACATGCCTTTGAAAAGCGCCAGGAGATTGAGATCTGTTCGTTCTTGTGATTGGAGGCGGACGGCTGCCACCCTCGAACGGCCTTCACAACCGCCGACATCGTCACGGTGAATCGGGTCTTGTCTTCGACGCATAAACTTTTTTGCGCTTTTACGATGATATTCGATCGCTATGTGACTTTTTTGAATGGATCCATCGTTTTTTGTACTTAAAAGTTTAATAAATCTTGCCTGCAATCAATTAGAGGATCGCATCTCAAGGCCATTTCCAACTTTCGATACTTGTTTGTCGGCCTTCGGTGCTGTTTTTGCCGTTTTTTGGAAAACCTAATGTTTTGCATAACGGATGCAATGTTTTTTCACGCGGCTTACTTATACATTAGATAGCCATTTCGCGGGCATCAACATCCGTGTCTAAGGGTGCTCGTTTAGCTTTTTACAGTCTCCTCGCCGCATTTATGTATATTCGATATTTTCCTTGACGGATCATGTCGAACCAGTAACCCTGGAGCTGTAAAAATTCCGAAAGCCAAACGATGTACTTGAAATTTTTGTACTTTTTCACTTTTGATAGCATTGACCCGCCTTTGTTGTTAAAATTGATTGCGAATTCAAAATCGACTTTAAATTGTGACACTGTTACACTTTTGTTTGAAATCTCGACACTGCCCTGTGGCGCGACAGTGTCACAACAGGTTTACGTTGGACGTCTTTCGATTCGATACCCTTTGCTGTTTTACTTTTTTTTGGGCTGGCTGGCTGTAGGCAGATGCATCTTTGCCAGCAGAAGAGTCCCGCATCATTGCGCATGTCTTTGTTTTTTCAAAGGTTTCGTTTTTGGAAAGTTGGGGTTGTCAGATCCGCGCCGGAATTGAAAAAAATAGACGGTTTGGGTGGGCGGCCTTGAGGATGTCGGAGTTTAGGGGTTATGGAATTGCTCGAACTTGTCATCTTGAGTTTTGAAACTCATTTTTTGTCTTACTGACTTTACATTATGTTGACTACATGCTTTAAACTTTTTAACTTTTACTCTAATCCACCCCGTTACAGTACTCCTCAATGGGCTCTGACCCAGACAAGACCTCCGTATCAGAGCGATGCCTTTGCGGGTTGATGCACGTCAAGCGTGCTGCTTTCATCATCGGCTTCATTGAGCTGCTATTCATCGTGTACCAGGTTGGTCCCTTTTTGTGGTTTAACCCCATTCCAACTGCTCTGACCGACCGTAATCCCTGTCTGTACACTTTCCCTTGAATCGAATAGACCCCAAACTCAAATCAGATCACAGCTAATCCCATTTATCCCATAAACTCAACCAACTTCCGTGTGATTTGACCACGTTTTTTTTCAAATTCCAGATTGTGTCGACCCTCTGGTTCTTCGATAAGAATGAGGAATCCTACGTGTTCGCGGTGACCCTTATTTTGACAAGCTTCGTTCTCGCGCTAATTGCCGTCGTTTTACTGGCGATCGGCCTGTACAAGTCGACGCCGTTTTTGTTGGTGCCGCATTTGCTCATGCAGGTGAGTGGGTTAACATGGGTAATAAGAGTAAGAAAGTTGAGGGCATGGAAGTTGGAGAACATTAAGAAGTGTGTCAACGCACTCCGCGGGAGAGATCGATTCAAACATAAAAGTCGGAAATAGACAAAGATGCGCTGCCTCGCCTATTGCTCGAGGCGTTTATGTATTCAGGGAACGGGTGAAGGTTGCGCAGGAAATGAATCAATGCCTATTTTCAGTGCGCGATCTGTGTCGCAAGTGCATTCCTATGCGGCTATCTTATCATCTTGCTAATTGGTGGAACGTCTGTGGAGGTGGAAACGATCTTCTATGAGGATTCGCCGAGGGGTGAATTGGGTGAGTTGAATTTTGGGTCTCAAACGAAAAATTTTGAAAGTTTTGGTCCCGACTGGAAATTTTCAAAATGTCGTCATTTCTTTGAAAAAGCGTCATTTTTAAACTTTGTGATCACCAGACTTACCAAAAAACTCCTTATTTTAGTCCTAAACGTAAATTTTGAAATTTTTGGTCTCGACTGGAAAATTTCAAAATTTTTGGTTTCGACTGGAATTTTCCAAAATGTCGTTATTTCATCAAAAAACATCATTTCTGAACTTTTGATCACCAAAAATCAACAAAACACCCCAATTAAAACTTCCAAAACTGCAGGCATGACCCTGTCCTCGCACTACCCGACAGTCGAACTCAGCGTGATTGCCAGAGGCCTTCGGAGCGTCCTGTTCGCCCTGCTCCTCATCACAGTCGGGTTCCTCGCCTGTCAGCTGTGGTTCCTGTACGTCGTCAACCAATGCTACAATTACCTGCATCAACGCAGCCTCGAAAAGCCACTCATCAACAATGGCAGTACCGACACCAAGGCCAGTAAAATATGACTTTTCAAAGGGCCACCCACGCTTATTGATTGAAAAGTTGAAAAGGAAGTTGGAACTTTGTAACATTGCTCAAACGAGATTTACGCAGAAACATGCCGGTGCCTTCAAACGCAGCAAACTAATGTAATGGGACTATAGGTTTTTTGTTGTTTACATGTCATAACACGTTGCGTGCCATAATAATGTTTGCATTTTATCATACTGTATCGTTTAAAAATGAAGTTAAATCAAATAAGTTGTTAGAAACCGATTAATAAACACAAATCTATAAGTTGGATTTAGACTACAGTAAGATTTTAATAGTTTAAAGGTTGGCTTTGACCTTCAAAATAGGCGCGATTCCTTGGGCCTCTTCAATGAGCTTGACGACATCGAGGGCACATCCCCAGCCCATCGTGAAGCCGTTGCTGCCATGACCGTAGTTGTGGATCAGCTAAAACCAAACATTTACTGATTACTGTAAGTTTTTATTTAAAAAAGTCGACTTACAGTATACTTGCCACCATCAGCTTTCACCCCATCAACCTTCTCCAGCCGAATCATCGGTCGCTCCGGACGCAGTGCACTCCACTCAGAGATTACTTTGACGCCTTTGAAGGCAGGGTGCAACTTTTCGTAGTTGCCAAAGATCGACTTTCGATCAACATCGGTAATCTCCAAGTCGTCGCGATGGTCCTGCTTGACGGAGCCGACGATGACGGAATCAACCATCGGGATAGTGAAGCAAGAGAAATCGCGGTAGTTGAAGTGCTTGTGCCAGGGGGCATGGACTTCGAAGGCGACTCCACGGACCGGGAATACGGTATCGTCGTCGCCGGCGAGTTTGCCACCATTAAGGCCTGTGGCGTTAACTACGACATTGAAGCCATCATCGGCCAGGGCGGACAGCTGGGTGACGGTCTTCGTGACGAAAGTGCCACCGAGGGCTTCGATCTGACGCTTCAGCCAGGGGACATAGCGGCGGCCTTCAGAAGCATAGGCCGTGTAGTGGATACAGTACTTCGAGGGTTCGACGAAAAGGAGGTTCTTCTCGCGATCAGTGAGCCAGCGGAAGTTGTAGACGATATCGGCCATGTTTTTCTCCTGAAACAAGCTTATCTTTACCCATTTTGGATTCTTCCACCCACCTGACTCTTCAATCTCTCCTCACTATCCGACTGAATATGCCCCGAAACCAGCTTCACGCCAGTCTCCTCGGCCGTCCATTGCTTCTCGATCTCCGCAAATCGCTCAAAACTCGCCTTCGCCCATGGCTTACAATCGAACTTATCCAATCTGAACAACCCGGCCGGCCCGAAGCTGCAGATCTTCTCAAATGGCCGGTCGCCGATCAACACAACCTTGGCCTTCGGAAATCGCTGAAGCACTGCCAACGCCGTCGAGCAGCCGATGACGCCCTGGCCCACAATCGCGACTGATGGATTCATCTCTCAACCTCAAAAAACACAAAATATACCAAATTTAGAAAGAAATTTACAAATGAGTATCGCAGTGTCATACAACAACGTAACAAAAACATCGAAAAACTGTCCAAACGCCAACGAATTCATGGAAAATTATATAAAGTAAAGACAATAAATAGGAAAACACATGCTATCATGGGGGAGGGTAAGGAAAAGTAGCACGTTTTGTCAGCATTTCTGCAGCAGAGAACGACCAAACAGCAGAAATTGTGATCTCGGGTCCAAATGATCAAGTTGTCTGGTCCCTTAGCGCCTGGACGACTTCTTGGATTTACCCTTGACGAAGCACCAATCGACGGTGAGGTTTTGGCCGAGGAATTCCTGACCATCGAGACCCTTGATCGCGGCTTCGGCTTCCTTTTCAGTTTCGTATTGAACGATGGCATAGCCCTTGGCGTAGCCAGTTCGACGGTCAAGGTTGAAGTGGAGATTCTTGACATTGCCATACTCGGAGAGCTTGTCTTTCAGGTCGTCTTCATTAGCTTCTTCATGGACGTTCGAGGCGAAGATGATCCAGCCCTGGAAAGTGAGTGGGGTTGGAAAAATATATATAAAAATGTGAAATAATAAAAGACATACTTCGACGGAACGTTGAGGTCCACCACGACCATCATCTGCGAGTGAATCGTATCCGCGAATCTGGTTCTTCGAGGTGGGTTCGTCGAGGCCACGTCCGCGCTTTCGGGTGGTCGTGTTGCGGAGTTCTTCGACTGAAAAGGGGATTTTGTTAAGCTGTAAGAAAATGGGAAAAAGGGAGTGAAAAACGTACGCTCATCGCCGGATTCCATCTCGACATCCTCTTCTTGGGGGATCTTGTCGTCGGGCATGGTGAATCTGGAGGAAAAGTAGTGTTTGAAAGGGGAGATGAAGCCGAGGAAAAGCGGAGACAGACTGCGCAAGCTGCGAGGGAAATGCAACAAGCGCACGCGAAATGCGCTCGCACCTGTCTCGAACAGAAAACGACGCTAACACGCGCGACATTCGAAACGTGCTGGGTGCGGGGAGACCAGCCAGCCTGGGGCTCATTTTCTACGTCAATGAGTGCGACTTGCGACGTGCTCATGCATATACCAACCGTTCGCAAAGGCGCCGCGTGTATTCCGTGTGACATTTCCGAACCAGAAAGTTTGTTTTTGAAAGGCTTTGGGAGTGAATTGATTGCATTGTCTTCCGCGTCGGCTGGCGTAAACTTTTTATCAGTATTCTTATCGCTTTATGCTCTTATCTGCATTTAATCAGTTTACAAAGTCTTCTTACAGGTGGCGCTCAATGCGCGGGGTAACCAACGTCCTTCCGCCGTACGAATTTGATCCTGAAAAGGCGCATCTCGTGGAGAGTGACGAGGATGCCGACTACGACGAACAACTACCCGAGATTTGCTCCGCCACGAGGTGAGTCTTTCTATATCTTATTTCCGTAGGGCCCAGTATAACAGCTGAATGTCAATAGTGGCCGGCGGCATCGCGCGAGCGGACATAACCATCTGGCCGCGGGTCGTCCTGGGTCGTAAATTCAAATGAGTTCAATGGCAAAGGCCAGGAAAACAGACCAGACCCTCATTGCTCTTTTGCGATGTTAGAGACAGCGAGAATGTCATGGACAGTCATCTGCGACTGCCCTATTGCTATTTTTGCGACGTAATCGCGCCCAATTCCTATTTCAACCACCGCCCCTGGCAGTCATGACACTGACTCGACTGACCCTATCGCTTTCCCATCATCGCTACTACTACCAGACGCCTTTTCCATATATACAAAACTCGTCCTTCAACCCCCCACCATCTCCCCGACCCGATAGAATACGATAGGGATGGCCCAGAGCCAAGCTATTCAACTTTTTCCTTTTGTTTATGGAAATATGGCCAGACTACGCCCTCCAACCCGCGGGTGCATATATCCATCGTCCATCCCAGTTGAGGGGCGCCCCTGGAGCGCCGCTGTTGGCTTGCTTTACCACCATCAGAACAGGCGCTCAACGTCGGTCGGTCCGTGACGGCGCGGTCGCTCCTACTGACTAACTTTGCACTTTCGTTCCGGGGGTAGTCAGGCGTTTTTGACTCATAACTTGAGTGTCCTTTCAATCTTCAGCTGCTGCCTGGCTTGTTGCGACAGCCTTGGCCACGACAAATCGGCACATCCGGGTTGCTGGATCTTCGCCTTTCCGCCACCGGTTCGTGTGGCACTTGCCGTGATCACCATGTTCATCCTGTATCTGATCTACGTGGTCCTGATCGGCAATGTTGGTTCGGCTGTCACGAAGGAAAGCGTCTTCAACAGTACAAAGTATGTCTTTTATATATTTTTGGCGCCTTGGCCTTTCCGGTCGACTCATTTATAATGAATCGAACTTCCTTTTTGTTGTATACATACATTTTTTATGCGGACACTACATCAGCCTACCAGTAACCCCCCAATTTTCAGGGCCAACAACATCATTGGAGCCCTATGTGCTGAATACACCGCGGGTAAGGTTGCCGGAGGCCTCTGTCATCGACTATGCACGGAACCAAACTACTCCATCGTCGACCTCTACGATGGCGGCGCCAAAACGGTCATCAAGCTACGATCGGAGGGGAAGGATATGATCCTCAAGATGGAGAAACCGGCATTTGCGGATTTTGATCAACTGGATTTTAGAATATCTGAGGAAGAGTTTACGGATACGGTATGTTGACCTTTTTCTTTTCCTTTTTTCTATGCAAATAGTGTTTTCCAGGTCCTAGACCTCGTCAATGACCGCCTATTCCTCGAATGGCCCCGTCATTTCAAGAAGTATCTACTCCGAAAACTGTTTCCACCGTATTCTGGCAAGCTCAGCAATGCCGAACGTGCTTCCATTTGGGCCCTCATCAATCAGGACGAATTTCTATCACTCAAATTGCTAGCCAGTTCAAGGGCACTGCCGCTGGTCATTGACACATGTGGACATATTTATCAGTCCGAATATCTGATTCCATTCCGAATGAAGGGCTACTATCTCAACCTGAAGGCGAAGATATTGCTGCATCTCATTGGCACATTGAAGCTCTTCGATGAATTCCTCAATGAGCCGTTGCAAATGTGCGATGTGAAATTTGAGAATCTCGGCCTCAGCGGCGAATATCCAAAGCGATTCATGGTCATGGATGCCGATATGCTGTACACGAAGTCGAAATTGGATCACATGTTGACGACGAAGCAATGTACAGTGGATTCTGACTGTCCAATCTTTGATTGTGATTCACGATGCAATGCGACGTCAGGGTACTGTACTTCGAGGGTCAACGATAATATTGATGTGAGTCAATCTTTTACAAAATTGAACAAGTGTAAAACAAGTGTTCTTTCAGGTCTTTTGCACAAAACTCATCAAAAGAATCTTCGGCAACTACTGGTCCAAGAACAACCGATATCTCGCAGCATGTCACGAAGCGTCACCCGTCAATCATACCAAGCGACTCGATGACCTCAGACTTACATGGTCGTGGAGTCTATCCGAGTTGTAGCCGACTTTCAAGTTGCCCAGCTTCTCTCCCGAGTGTCCTCTTCGTTTCCTAGTTTCGCATTCTCAGCTTTATTGTGATTCCTTCCTTATCTCACAGCCGGTCTCTTCTCGTTTCTTCGTTACGTTTATCCATAAACGGCGTCCATCACGCGTCATAATAGCCAATTTGCTCATTTTTCAAATCAAACAACTTGCAGTTATATTGTTTCTTTATTTGTATATCCTTAAACTTCATTCATGGTTCTTCGAACAACGGGCTAATATTTTCATACTTAAGTTTTTGTTTAATACCGTAATAAGTTATTAAGGTGCTTTTTATAAAGTTATGTTTGACTTAAGGCCAGACTCAATTAGAAAGGACCTATCGCTTAAGCAAACAGTCAAAATGCAACGAGTGCCCCGAGGACAAACTGCCGCCGGCTTCCGGAAGTGGAGGCAGTGTGCCGGCGAGGAGTCGAACAAAAAAGGGACGACGACATTGTGCCGTGGCAGTCGTCGCCAAAAAGTAAAAACAATGCCTTTCCATGCGTCCTGAGGGCTATTTTTTCGGTGAACATGTCGAAAAACAGGCGAAGAAGAGAGGGTGGAGTGTGTTTAACGAGTCCGCCAGCGCCTCTGAATGGGCATGTTGCCGAACCACGACGACGGCACTATCATCGGTTTCGAAGCAGCAATGGGGAGGCGCCGCTGCCCTCCGGGAGCAAAACCAGGCTAGGAACGGCCGAAATCGAAATGACTAAGTGCCTTGGGGGAGCCCTTTGAGCATGTGCCGGTCGTGTCGGCGAGTCTGTTCTGTTCACCTGGCATTTGACATCGGACGGGGGTGGCTTAACATGCTGGGATAGATGGATGGCCGAAGGGATGTGATAGGGGATAGGCTCGGGGCAGGGAAGTTACCCAGAGGTTCGGGTTACATGGTTTGGTTTACTTAAGCCGCCGGAGTTGATGCCAAGTTTGATTTTGGTTACTTGGTAGGGCCCTTTTTTGTTTCGTGTATTTGTAACCTTGGATCCAGCAGCATTAGCGAGCGGTGTGTCATCAAAAACTACTCTTTTAGTAATAAAAAAGGTTCAACTTTAACTTAACTTTTTAAGCAAAATTTTATTTTTATCGCAACCTCAATCCTACTTGATCACTAAGTCTAGCCATTTCCACCATTAAAATACCCACATCTCATGCCCAATCGCCCATCTGCCTCCACCAACCTCCGTCAATCGCCATCCAATGTTATCCAATATTATCCAACTTTCATTTTTATAACTCCATCTCACGCCAAAGATGCCTCAAGGCAACTTGCACCCCTGTGCATGAGCCTCATTTCGCTCGTTTTTCATCCCGATGTAACAAAATTAGGCTCGAAGCCGAGGGCTGTTGTGTTCAACTCGTTCCGTTGCCTTCCGACTCGCATTCGATAACCGCGTCGGTCCATTCGGCATTTATGCATGACCAAAAGCAAAGGCAAAACCCATTTCCATTCAACATAACAACCCACTCTTCGTCAAACTTTTCGTCAAATTTGACGGATTGGCTTCACAATTTTTCATTTTTTGAACTGTTCGACTTCTCGTTTTGTGTTAGATAGAAGTCGAACACTGTTTTACTTGTTCTTACAATTGTATTAGAACGGCAGGTGTGCCGTTTCAACACTTTTCGCGATTAATGTTGCCAGTTTCATGTGTGAAAGTACCAATTAATCGTGATAACATTACCTTTTAGGGGTTGACCGAAGCAAATCTAATTCAAAATGCTTGCGGCACGCGGTGTTTCACTGGGTTTGGGTAAGATAAACTTATCCGAACTCAACCACCTACCTATGGCGGATCGTGCTGCAATGGGTAAGCTGGCTCGAGACCAGAAGAAGCAGCGGGATAAACTGACGCCGAAACTGATCGTGAGGAAGCATGTTGATAAACAGGTGAGGTTTTAAGTTTTTGGTTACGGTATAATACAGTATGTATCTTTTGGGGGCAAAACCTGCTTGTTACTTTTTTCAAAAAGTTTTAATTTTGTAACTTTATTATTTGATGCGACCCATTGTTTGACAACAAAAATTTGACAGTTGTCAATTACTCTGTATCAAACCTTTTTAGATTAAGTCAACAATGACGTTTGTTATGACATTAATTTTAACAAAATACCTGTAAAATTAGATGCTTTTGTAACATCATGTATTAAAATTCGCTTTTGTGGTTAAAGAATTTTTGAAATGAAATAAGACAATTCTTAATTTTTTCGTTTTATTTCAACCAATTTCCAGTTGAAAATCCCTCGAATTAGTTTTCCAGCCATTTTTACAGTTTCAATTCTCTCGAAGCCAACGCAAAATTAAACTAAATTTCTTATGTCAACAGCCAAGGACAACCCTTCTTACGCAAATGAAAAAATCTTTTTGTCAGAGAGTGAGAAGCCATGCCAGATTGCTCATACAAGAAGTGGCTATTTCTCTGCATTCCAAGGTTTTTTTTGTTACATAGTGGCTACCATGGCATCCGCCGCGCAGACACAGACATGCTGTTTGACATTCCTGAGGGCTAATCTGGTTCGGTTTTGCTATTGATGTGGAAAGTTATTGCTTTCACGGCAAAGTCGTCGAAAGTATACATTTTTGTTGAACTTTTAACAGTCGTTTTCAAACATTAATCACTTTGTTTTTCAAATCTTTTTAAAAACAGAACTTTTGGTTCCCTCTATTTTTGACTTTGTGATTTCCATAATGCCCTCCCAAGAGTGCCATCCCGACATACAGTGCAGCGAAGAGCTTCCGGCATATCCCACGACCCTTGGGTTCATTAGGAAATGTATTCGTAGCTTATTTTTTTGTTTGCTAACACAGTGGCGACGGGGGTAAAGGCGTTCTGTGTCCATTTGTCCCGGAGATGCCTCGGGGACGCCCGTGTTCATCTTTTGGCACCACCAGAAAGGCGATTATTGGCACTCGACAAGCCCTTCCCTTTTTCACTAGTTTTTGGGTGCTCGCTGCTTTTGGCATTTTTTGGGGTCTCGTCTCGCATTCTGTGCCGTCGAGGTCCAAGGCCTTCGTTGTCAGCATTGTTGGTGACCTGACCTTGTCAGTCGGGTGGTGTACCTTCTTCTTATTCTGTAGCCGTTAACTAGTATCAAATAACTCCGCGATAATGGCATCAAATCCTGGCATTCTTGAAGGCTCGTCTGATCCTCCCATCAGTGACGACGGCAATCCAACCGGATTGACAATGCGCCAGCGCGAACGGCAACGAAAAAGACGGAAGGCTGGGATAAAACGGGCTAATGCTGTTTTTCTTAAGAGTTATTACTCACGTAACAAGCAGGTTGGGGCACTTTTGGGATAAAGTAGCTACCATTTTCTTGTTTTTGTTATATATTTCTTTCAAATATAATTGAATTTGTTTTCAGACACTAGTGGCAGCATGCAAATCCATCCTTTTCGCTGTCATTTTCATAGCAATAGGCTTAACGATGACAGTTCTCGGGTATTTTAACTATGAATTAGCAACGGTACTGTTATACTATAAATTGAAAACGTCAATGTTCGTCACTAATCGGGTTACAATCTTTCAGCATCTTGTTTACAACGAAACCCTTAACACTGACGTCCCTCAAATCAACGATATGGAACGCATAGCCTACAAAGGCATGCAGTACGTCGGCCCGATTCTCATGGGATTTGGCTGTTTTGCGTTAATCATTGCGTGTGTAATGACGTTAGAATCTCGGGATAAGCATGCACAGGTTTGTTGAACTTTTTAGAAAAGTATAAGATTGTCAAAAAGAAACGTTAAGGTTATCCAACAAGAATCCAACGACTACCGTAAGACTAACGGCGACCGCAAACCCGAAGGCGAGACGACGAAAACATCATTACTGTCACCCTTCGAAGAGGAAAACAGCATTGAATCACCGAAAGCACCACTTACCAATGGTGGCGGCACTATTTCGAACGGCAATGTGACAAGACATAAATCAAAAAGCATCGAAGAAGCCCATCCACATCACTTTGACCCCCATGCTGCAAGTGTTGAGAAGTCAACAGCCCCAATTGAGCTGTCTGCGCAGAAATTCCTCAATATCAATACCCGGAGACCGAAGGGACCTGCGCCAATTGCTCAAGCGGATAGCCTCGTCGACTTGGCCGTGTCGGTTCCAAGTACGTTGGACTTGATTGATGCTTGAGGACATACACAAATAGACCGGATAAGCAAGCGCATTTGTTTGTACATTGTTGACTTTTTGATTTGTTATCATACAGTTCCTGTGAATGTGAAACTTTCCCCACGTATCAACGCACCATGACACCAGTGATCATTAAAATCAATAAAATTTATTTAAAATTCATTCAATTCAAAACTGACCAACTAAACGGACGGAAATGTAAGTAGCAAAAACGCAACAAGACTATACCACAAGTAATTGTTGAGCGTTGAAATGTCAAGAGACAACGTCTTGTGTACGGAAACAAATAGAATCTACAGGGTTGGGCATTGAAATAGAGATACTCGCTCTGTATAACAACAAAAAGAGTGATAAGATCGGAGCAATAAAAATATAAAAAAATTACATAATGTCAAAGAAGGAGATGACAACAGCGGCGTCGTTCGTTTGTATGCACATGAGTCAATGTCGAGGAGTGACAGGCACATAAAATGTAAAGCAAATGCGTCAAAAATGCGGAAATTGGAAGGACGTTCGAGAATTCTGTGGGCGGTGAGATTGGTGGGCAGACAGACCATATCACGTTCTCAGTCAGAAGGATTTATAAAATTTGAAGGGTTGCATCATGCGTGAGAAAAGGGGTCGATCAGAAGCTGGCTTTAACATGAAATGTGAAGGTAGTCATTGCGCGATGTGGCGAAGCTGTTGTTGGTGAAGTCGGTAAAGTTGAATCATCGGAGTTTCAAGGGCGTCGAGAACCTTGAATCCGAAATATGCATAACTCGGGACAGACTTATAAATGTCGTCAATGGTTGCAAATTAGCATGGAACATCGGTCAGCACAGGATCTTGGATAACTTTGACGGCGTTTCAGTCAAGGGGCGTCGAGATGGTAGGATGACTGTCGGCGACGGTGAAGTTACAGTATGCTGGGGGCGTCGAGTGACGTTTCATGAAGTTACAAGTTGGTAGATTGACGCATTTGTAGTTGTTGAGCTTGCAATGCCACAAAGCGAATGAACAGCCAACATAAAACATGTCAAATGCCAGGACTAATCGATGAGATGAAACGGCAAGACTACAATAAACAACAAAATACAATCTTAGTTAACAAATTACAAAAAAATTAAAACAATTATACAATTTTTAAAATACAATACAAACTAAACAATAAACGAATTACAACATGACGCAATAATTTCGGATTCGGTGTTGTGCTCGGCGCAAAGGAGCATTCGGACGATTTCGAGTGTGAACTCCGGGTTCGAGGAGTCTAGTCTCAAGGGGTTCGATAGCGTTGCCATCGTATTCGACGGTCGGGAAGTCGTTGAGCATTTGGGAAACAGGAATTTCCTCCAAATTTGAAGTCTGGTATCGGAGACCCGATCCTTCAGGAGATCGGAGTCGTGATGAGCCTGGAGATGAAAGCAAGTCGCCGTGTCGAACGGCTTGCTCGTATTCGTGGCGTTTCGAGGATGGTGGAGTTCGAGGAGATGCAGCAGGATCGACGTAGTGAAGCGTCGGATGAGCTGTGCTTGTTCCGTAGCGTCGAGGAACTTCTTCAGCGGTGTAGGTGGTGTAGGACGGGTATTGGTCTTCTAGAAGGGCACGGCGATCGTAGAATTTAGACGAATAGCTGCGGTAAGAATGTTCGCCGAGATCGTACCGTTCGCTGGAACGCGATCGATATTGAGTCGGCGAGGTTCGGAGAGGGTCTCGAATACGGCGTGGTGGTGAGTGGCGGTGTTCATCTTCGACATCAAAATCAGTCTGCTGCCAGCGGTCCATACGACCTACTGGGCCTTGCGACCTGCTACGATAGGAATCATAGCGGGGCTGGATGTCAGGAGAACGAGCAGTGTAACGGCGGCTGGATCCGTAAAGCGGAAGTCCATGTTCATGAATTTCAATATTCTCATGGTAGCGTTGACGGCGACCACGCACAGTACGCTCGACAGTCATGTGACGAGCATACGTGATGGTTTCAGTGATTGTAGTCCATCCGCGACGGCGTTCAGGTGAAGTAATGCGATCAGGTGAAATGAGACGATCGGTGTACGAACGTACTTCGCGAACATTACGGTCTTGACGAAGCTGGTGTTCCGTAGCGGTCAAAGTTAATGGCGGCAAACGAGTACCACTTTGCGGAGCCTGTTCAGGCTCAATAGCAGTAATTCGAACTTTGAAGTCATCCGGAGTATCATCAAGCTTTGGAAGGTCTTCATCTTCGACGTCATCGTCAGAATAGTTGCCATCGTGTATGTTTGAAGTTATGTAGCGTGTAACAGTGGGATCGATTGTTGAGGTTTCATGGCCAACGGAACTGCGTGTCCACCTTTCATTAGTTATATCATGCTCACCATAGTTGGAGAAATCGCGTCGTTCATTGTGTTCTTCAAAGCGGCGCAGTTCTTGATTTCTCGGAGGATATACGTTAAAATGAGCAACAAAGTCAGTGTCTGTACGGTCATCACTTTCAGTCTGTCTAGTATATTGCTTGTTTTCAATATCAGCGGAGCGACGGGTGGTGTCGACTGGGCCTTCGAACGGTTCGGAACTCGGGTAGTCTTGGTGAGCGGAACCCTTCTTGAAGAAGCCGCTGATCCTAGAACCAAACTTGGAAGCCTTGTCGGCGAGGTCTTCGCCTTCGGGTTCAGGGGCACGAGGTTCTTTGACAACCTTGACTGGCGTTGCCGGGACATCTTCAGAGCGACCGGTGTGGTAGACCGAGACATGAGTGTCAAGCGGTGTGCCATCGACATCGGACGTGCGACCAGTGGTGTCGACTGGGCCTTCGAACGGTTCGGAGCTCGGGTAGTCTTGGTGAGCGGAACCCTTCTTGAAGAAGCCGCTGATCTTGGTGCCAAGTTTGGCAGCCTTGTCAGCAAGGTCTTCGCCTTCGGGTTCAGGGGCACGAGGTTCTTTGACAACCTTGACTGGCGTTGCCGGGACATCTTCAGAGCGACCAGAGTGGTAGACTGAGACGTGAGTGGTAAGCGGCGTGCCATCAACGTCGGCGGTGCGACCGGTGGTGTCGACTGGGCCTTCGAACGGTTCAGAGCTCGGGTAGTCTTGGTGAGCGGAACCCTTCTTGAAAAAGCCGCTGATCTTGGTGCCAAGTTTGGCAGCCTTGTCAGCGAGGTCTTGGCCTTCGGGTTCAGCTGCCTTGACGGGAGCAGCTGGGGCTTCATCAGAGCGACCGGTTTTGTAGACCGAGACATGAGTGTCAAGCGGTGTGCCATCAACGTCAGACGTGCGACCGGTGGTGTCGACTGGGCCTTCGAACGGTTCGGAGCTCGGGTAGTCTTGGTGAGCGGAACCCTTCTTGAAGAAGCCGCTGATCCTAGAACCAAACTTGGAAGCCTTGTCAGCAAGGTCTTCGCCTTCGGGTTCGGCAGACTTGATTGGTGCAGCCGGGACATCTTCAGAACGGCCGCTGTGGTAGACCGAGACATGAGTGTCAAGCGGTGTGCCATCGACATCAGACGTGCGACCGGTGGTGTCGACTGGGCCTTCGAACGGTTCGGAGCTCGGGTAGTCTTGGTGAGCGGAACCCTTCTTGAAAAAGCCGCTGATCCTAGAACCAAACTTGGAAGCCTTGTCAGCAAGGTCTTCGCTTTCGGGTTCAGGGGCACGAGGTTCTTTGACAACCTTGACTGGCGTTGCCGGGACATCTTCAGAGCGACCAGAGTGGTAGACTGAGACGTGAGTGGTAAGCGGCGTGCCATCAACGTCGGCGGTGCGACCGGTGGTGTCGACTGGGCCTTCGAACGGTTCAGAGCTCGGGTAGTCTTGGTGAGCGGAACCCTTCTTGAAGAAGCCGCTGATCCTAGAACCAAACTTGGAAGCCTTGTCGGCGAGGTCTTCGCTTTCGGGTTCAGGGGCACGAGGTTCTTTGACAACCTTGACTGACGTTGCCGGGACATCTTCAGAGCGACCAGAGTGGTAGACTGAGACGTGAGTGGTAAGCGGCGTGCCATCAACGTCGGCGGTGCGACCGGTGGTGTCGACTGGGCCTTCGAACGGTTCAGAGCTCGGGTAGTCTTGGTGAGCGGAACCCTTCTTGAAGAAGCCGCTGATCCTAGAACCAAACTTGGAAGCCTTGTCGGCGAGGTCTTCGCCTTCGGGTTCAGGGGCACGAGGTTCTTTGACAACCTTGACTGACGTTGCCGGGACATCTTCAGAGCGACCAGAGTGGTAGACTGAGACGTGAGTGGTAAGCGGCGTGCCATCAACGTCGGACGTGCGACCAGTGGTGTCGACCGGGCCTTCGAACGATTCGGAGCTCGGGTAGTCTTGGTGAGCGGAACCCTTCTTGAAAAAGCCGCTGATCCTAGAACCAAACTTGGAAGCCTTGTCAGCAAGGTCTTCGCCTTCGGGTTCAGGGGCACGAGGTTCTTTGACAACCTTGACTGGCGTTGCCGGGACATCTTCAGAGCGACCAGAGTGGTAGACTGAGACGTGAGTGGTAAGCGGCGTGCCATCAACGTCGGCGGTGCGACCGGTGGTGTCGACTGGGCCTTCGAACGGTTCGGAGCTTGGGTAGTCTTGGTGAGCGGAACCCTTCTTGAAGAAGCCGCTGATCTTGGTGCCAAGTTTGGCAGCCTTGTCAGCGAGGTCTTCGCCTTCGGGTTCAGCTGCCTTGACGGGAGCAGCTGGGGCTTCATCAGAGCGACCAGAGTGGTAGACTGAGACGTGAGTGGTAAGCGGCGTGCCATCAACGTCGGACGTGCGACCAGTGGTGTCGACCGGGCCTTCGAACGGTTCGGAGCTTGGGTAGTCTTGGTGAGCGGAACCCTTCTTGAAGAAACCGCTGATCTTGGTGCCAAGTTTGGCAGCCTTGTCAGCAAGGTCTTCGCCTTCGGGTTCGGCAGACTTGATTGGTGCAGCCGGGACATCTTCAGAGCGACCAGAGTGGTAGACTGAGACGTGAGTGGTAAGCGGCGTGCCATCAACGTCGGACGTGCGACCAGTGGTGTCGACCGGGCCTTCGAACGGTTCGGAGCTCGGGTAGTCTTGGTGAGCGGAACCCTTCTTGAAAAAGCCGCTGATCCTAGAACCAAACTTGGAAGCCTTGTCAGCAAGGTCTTCGCCTTCGGGTTCAGGGGCACGAGGTTCTTTAACAACCTTGACTGGCGTTGCCGGGACATCTTCAGAGCGACCAGAGTGGTAGACTGAGACGTGAGTGGTAAGCGGCGTGCCATCAACGTCGGCGGTGCGACCGGTGGTGTCGACTGGGCCTTCGAACGGTTCGGAGCTTGGGTAGTCTTGGTGAGCGGAACCCTTCTTGAAGAAGCCGCTGATCTTGGTGCCAAGTTTGGCAGCCTTGTCAGCGAGGTCTTCGCCTTCGGGTTCAGCTGCCTTGACGGGAGCAGCTGGGGCTTCATCAGAGCGACCAGAGTGGTAGACTGAGACGTGAGTGGTAAGCGGCGTGCCATCAACGTCGGACGTGCGACCAGTGGTGTCGACCGGGCCTTCGAACGGTTCGGAGCTTGGGTAGTCTTGGTGAGCGGAACCCTTCTTGAAGAAACCGCTGATCTTGGTGCCAAGTTTGGCAGCCTTGTCAGCAAGGTCTTCGCCTTCGGGTTCGGCAGACTTGATTGGTGCAGCCGGGACATCTTCAGAGCGACCAGAGTGGTAGACTGAGACGTGAGTGGTAAGCGGCGTGCCATCAACGTCGGACGTGCGACCAGTGGTGTCGACCGGGCCTTCGAACGGTTCGGAGCTCGGGTAGTCTTGGTGAGCGGAACCCTTCTTGAAAAAGCCGCTGATCCTAGAACCAAACTTGGAAGCCTTGTCAGCAAGGTCTTCGCCTTCGGGTTCAGGGGCACGAGGTTCTTTAACAACCTTGACTGGCGTTGCCGGGACATCTTCAGAGCGACCAGAGTGGTAGACTGAGACGTGAGTGGTAAGCGGCGTGCCATCAACGTCGGCGGTGCGACCGGTGGTGTCGACTGGGCCTTCGAACGGTTCGGAGCTCGGGTAGTCTTGGTGAGCGGAACCCTTCTTGAAGAAGCCGCTGATCCTAGAACCAAACTTGGAAGCCTTGTCGGCGAGGTCTTCGCTTTCGGGTTCAGGGGCACGAGGTTCTTTGACAACCTTGACTGGCGTTGCCGGGACATCTTCAGAGCGACCAGAGTGGTAGACCGAGACATGAGTGTCAAGCGGTGTGCCATCGACATCGGACGTGCGACCAGTGGTGTCGACCGGGCCTTCGAACGGTTCGGAGCTTGGGTAGTCTTGGTGAGCGGAACCCTTCTTGAAGAAGCCGCTGATCTTGGTGCCAAGTTTGGCAGCCTTGTCAGCGAGGTCTTCGCCTTCGGGTTCAGCTGCCTTGACTGGCGTTGCCGGGACATCTTCAGAGCGACCAGAGTGGTAGACTGAGACGTGAGTGGTAAGCGGCGTGCCATCAACGTCGGCGGTGCGACCGGTGGTGTCGACTGGGCCTTCGAACGGTTCGGAGCTCGGGTAGTCTTGGTGAGCGGAACCCTTCTTGAAGAAGCCGCTGATCTTGGTGCCAAGTTTGGCAGCCTTGTCAGCAAGGTCTTCGCCTTCGGGTTCAGGGGCACGAGGTTCTTTGACAACCTTGACTGGCGTTGCCGGGACATCTTCAGAGCGACCAGAGTGGTAGACCGAGACATGAGTGTCAAGCGGTGTGCCATCAACGTCGGCGGTGCGACCGGTGGTGTCGACTGGGCCTTCGAACGGTTCGGAGCTCGGGTAGTCTTGGTGAGCGGAACCCTTCTTGAAGAAGCCGCTGATCTTGGTGCCAAGTTTGGCAGCCTTGTCAGCAAGGTCTTCGCCTTCGGGTTCAGGGGCACGAGGTTCTTTGACAACCTTGACTGGCGTTGCCGGGACATCTTCAGAGCGACCAGAGTGGTAGACTGATACGTGAGTGGTAAGCGGCGTGCCATCAACGTCGGCGGTGCGACCGGTGGTGTCGACTGGGCCTTCGAACGGTTCGGAGCTCGGGTAGTCTTGGTGAGCGGAACCCTTCTTGAAGAAGCCGCTGATCTTGGTGCCAAGTTTGGCAGCCTTGTCAGCGAGGTCTTCGCCTTCGGGTTCAGCTGCCTTGACTGGCGTTGCCGGGACATCTTCAGAGCGACCAGAGTGGTAGACTGAGACGTGAGTGGTAAGCGGCGTGCCATCAACGTCGGCGGTGCGACCGGTGGTGTCGACTGGGCCTTCGAACGGTTCGGAGCTCGGGTAGTCTTGGTGAGCGGAACCCTTCTTGAAGAAGCCGCTGATCTTGGTGCCAAGTTTGGCAGCCTTGTCAGCAAGGTCTTCGCCTTCGGGTTCGGCAGACTTGACTGGCGTTGCCGGGACATCTTCAGAGCGACCAGAGTGGTAGACTGAGACGTGAGTGGTAAGCGGCGTGCCATCAACGTCGGCGGTGCGACCGGTGGTGTCGACTGGGCCTTCGAACGGTTCGGAGCTCGGGTAGTCTTGGTGAGCGGAACCCTTCTTGAAGAAGCCGCTGATCCTAGAACCAAACTTGGAAGCCTTGTCGGCGAGGTCTTCGCCTTCGGGTTCAGGGGCACGAGGTTCTTTGACAACCTTGACTGACGTTGCCGGGACATCTTCAGAGCGACCAGAGTGGTAGACTGAGACGTGAGTGGTAAGCGGCGTGCCATCAACGTCGGCGGTGCGACCGGTGGTGTCGACTGGGCCTTCGAACGGTTCAGAGCTCGGGTAGTCTTGGTGAGCGGAACCCTTCTTGAAGAAGCCGCTGATCCTAGAACCAAACTTGGAAGCCTTGTCGGCGAGGTCTTCGCCTTCGGGTTCAGGGGCACGAGGTTCTTTGACAACCTTGACTGACGTTGCCGGGACATCTTCAGAGCGACCAGAGTGGTAGACTGAGACGTGAGTGGTAAGCGGCGTGCCATCAACGTCGGACGTGCGACCAGTGGTGTCGATCGGGCCTTCGAACGATTCGGAGCTCGGGTAGTCTTGGTGAGCGGAACCCTTCTTGAAAAAGCCGCTGATCCTAGAACCAAACTTGGAAGCCTTGTCAGCAAGGTCTTCGCCTTCGGGTTCAGGGGCACGAGGTTCTTTGACAACCTTGACTGGCGTTGCCGGGACATCTTCAGAGCGACCAGAGTGGTAGACTGAGACGTGAGTGGTAAGCGGCGTGCCATCAACGTCGGCGGTGCGACCGGTGGTGTCGACTGGGCCTTCGAACGGTTCGGAGCTCGGGTAGTCTTGGTGAGCGGAACCCTTCTTGAAGAAGCCGCTGATCTTGGTGCCAAGTTTGGCAGCCTTGTCAGCAAGGTCTTCGCCTTCGGGTTCGGCAGACTTGACTGGCGTTGCCGGGACATCTTCAGAGCGACCAGAGTGGTAGACTGAGACGTGAGTGGTAAGCGGCGTGCCATCAACGTCGGCGGTGCGACCGGTGGTGTCGACTGGGCCTTCGAACGGTTCGGAGCTCGGGTAGTCTTGGTGAGCGGAACCCTTCTTGAAGAAGCCGCTGATCCTAGAACCAAACTTGGAAGCCTTGTCGGCGAGGTCTTCGCCTTCGGGTTCAGGGGCACGAGGTTCTTTGACAACCTTGACTGACGTTGCCGGGACATCTTCAGAGCGACCAGAGTGGTAGACTGAGACGTGAGTGGTAAGCGGCGTGCCATCAACGTCGGCGGTGCGACCGGTGGTGTCGACTGGGCCTTCGAACGGTTCAGAGCTCGGGTAGTCTTGGTGAGCGGAACCCTTCTTGAAGAAGCCGCTGATCCTAGAACCAAACTTGGAAGCCTTGTCGGCGAGGTCTTCGCCTTCGGGTTCAGGGGCACGAGGTTCTTTGACAACCTTGACTGACGTTGCCGGGACATCTTCAGAGCGACCAGAGTGGTAGACTGAGACGTGAGTGGTAAGCGGCGTGCCATCAACGTCGGACGTGCGACCAGTGGTGTCGATCGGGCCTTCGAACGATTCGGAGCTCGGGTAGTCTTGGTGAGCGGAACCCTTCTTGAAGAAGCCGCTGATCCTAGAACCAAACTTGGAAGCCTTGTCGGCGAGGTCTTCGCCTTCGGGTTCAGGGGCACGAGGTTCTTTGACAACCTTGACTGACGTTGCCGGGACATCTTCAGAGCGACCAGAGTGGTAGACTGAGACGTGAGTGGTAAGCGGCGTGCCATCAACGTCGGCGGTGCGACCGGTGGTGTCGACTGGGCCTTCGAACGGTTCAGAGCTCGGGTAGTCTTGGTGAGCGGAACCCTTCTTGAAGAAGCCGCTGATCCTAGAACCAAACTTGGAAGCCTTGTCGGCGAGGTCTTCGCCTTCGGGTTCAGGGGCACGAGGTTCTTTGACAACCTTGACTGACGTTGCCGGGACATCTTCAGAGCGACCAGAGTGGTAGACTGAGACGTGAGTGGTAAGCGGCGTGCCATCAACGTCGGACGTGCGACCAGTGGTGTCGATCGGGCCTTCGAACGATTCGGAGCTCGGGTAGTCTTGGTGAGCGGAACCCTTCTTGAAAAAGCCGCTGATCCTAGAACCAAACTTGGAAGCCTTGTCAGCAAGGTCTTCGCCTTCGGGTTCAGGGGCACGAGGTTCTTTGACAACCTTGACTGGCGTTGCCGGGACATCTTCAGAGCGACCAGAGTGGTAGACTGAGACGTGAGTGGTAAGCGGCGTGCCATCAACGTCGGCGGTGCGACCGGTGGTGTCGACTGGGCCTTCGAACGGTTCGGAGCTCGGGTAGTCTTGGTGAGCGGAACCCTTCTTGAAGAAGCCGCTGATCTTGGTGCCAAGTTTGGCAGCCTTGTCAGCAAGGTCTTCGCCTTCGGGTTCGGCAGACTTGACTGGCGTTGCCGGGACATCTTCAGAGCGACCAGAGTGGTAGACTGAGACGTGAGTGGTAAGCGGCGTGCCATCAACGTCGGCGGTGCGACCGGTGGTGTCGACTGGGCCTTCGAACGGTTCGGAGCTCGGGTAGTCTTGGTGAGCGGAACCCTTCTTGAAGAAGCCGCTGATCCTAGAACCAAACTTGGAAGCCTTGTCGGCGAGGTCTTCGCCTTCGGGTTCAGGGGCACGAGGTTCTTTGACAACCTTGACTGACGTTGCCGGGACATCTTCAGAGCGACCAGAGTGGTAGACTGAGACGTGAGTGGTAAGCGGCGTGCCATCAACGTCGGCGGTGCGACCGGTGGTGTCGACTGGGCCTTCGAACGGTTCAGAGCTCGGGTAGTCTTGGTGAGCGGAACCCTTCTTGAAGAAGCCGCTGATCCTAGAACCAAACTTGGAAGCCTTGTCGGCGAGGTCTTCGCCTTCGGGTTCAGGGGCACGAGGTTCTTTGACAACCTTGACTGACGTTGCCGGGACATCTTCAGAGCGACCAGAGTGGTAGACTGAGACGTGAGTGGTAAGCGGCGTGCCATCAACGTCGGACGTGCGACCAGTGGTGTCGATCGGGCCTTCGAACGATTCGGAGCTCGGGTAGTCTTGGTGAGCGGAACCCTTCTTGAAAAAGCCGCTGATCCTAGAACCAAACTTGGAAGCCTTGTCAGCAAGGTCTTCGCCTTCGGGTTCAGGGGCACGAGGTTCTTTGACAACCTTGACTGGCGTTGCCGGGACATCTTCAGAGCGACCAGAGTGGTAGACTGAGACGTGAGTGGTAAGCGGCGTGCCATCAACGTCGGCGGTGCGACCGGTGGTGTCGACTGGGCCTTCGAACGGTTCGGAGCTTGGGTAGTCTTGGTGAGCGGAACCCTTCTTGAAGAAGCCGCTGATCTTGGTGCCAAGTTTGGCAGCCTTGTCAGCGAGGTCTTCGCCTTCGGGTTCAGCTGCCTTGACGGGAGCAGCTGGGGCTTCATCAGAGCGACCAGAACGGTAGACTGAGACGTGAGTGGTAAGCGGCGTGCCATCAACGTCGGACGTGCGACCAGTGGTGTCGACCGGGCCTTCGAACGGTTCGGAGCTTGGGTAGTCTTGGTGAGCGGAACCCTTCTTGAAGAAACCGCTGATCTTGGTGCCAAGTTTGGCAGCCTTGTCAGCAAGGTCTTCGCCTTCGGGTTCGGCAGACTTGATTGGTGCAGCCGGGACATCTTCAGAGCGACCAGAGTGGTAGACTGAGACGTGAGTGGTAAGCGGCGTGCCATCAACGTCGGACGTGCGACCAGTGGTGTCGACCGGGCCTTCGAACGGTTCGGAGCTCGGGTAGTCTTGGTGAGCGGAACCCTTCTTGAAAAAGCCGCTGATCCTAGAACCAAACTTGGCAGCCTTGTCAGCAAGGTCTTCGCCTTCGGGTTCGGCAGACTTGATTGGTGCAGCCGGGACATCTTCAGAGCGACCAGAGTGGTAGACTGAGACGTGAGTGGTAAGCGGCGTGCCATCAACGTCGGACGTGCGACCAGTGGTGTCGACCGGGCCTTCGAACGGTTCGGAGCTCGGGTAGTCTTGGTGAGCGGAACCCTTCTTGAAAAAGCCGCTGATCCTAGAACCAAACTTGGAAGCCTTGTCAGCAAGGTCTTCGCCTTCGGGTTCAGGGGCACGAGGTTCTTTAACAACCTTGACTGGCGTTGCCGGGACATCTTCAGAGCGACCAGAGTGGTAGACCGAGACATGAGTGTCAAGCGGTGTGCCATCGACATCGGACGTGCGACCAGTGGTGTCGACCGGGCCTTCGAACGGTTCGGAGCTTGGGTAGTCTTGGTGAGCGGAACCCTTCTTGAAGAAGCCGCTGATCTTCGTGCCAAGTTTGGCAGCCTTGTCAGCGAGGTCTTCGCCTTCGGGTTCAGCTGCCTTGACGGGAGCAGCTGGGGCTTCATCAGAGCGACCGGTGTGGTAGACCGAGACATGAGTGTCAAGCGGTGTGCCATCGACATCGGACGTGCGACCAGTGGTGTCGACCGGGCCTTCGAACGGTTCGGAGCTTGGGTAGTCTTGGTGAGCGGAACCCTTCTTGAAGAAACCGCTGATCTTGGTGCCAAGTTTGGCAGCCTTGTCAGCAAGGTCTTCGCCTTCGGGTTCGGCAGACTTGATTGGTGCAGCTGGGGCTTCATCAGAGCGACCGGTGTGGTAGACCGAGACATGAGTGTCAAGCGGTGTGCCATCAACGTCAGACGTGCGACCGGTGGTGTCGACTGGGCCTTCGAAAGGTTCGGAACTCGGGTAGTCTTGGTGAGCAGAACCCTTCTTGAAGAAGCCGCTGATCTTGGTGCCGATCTTGGCAGCCTTGACAGCGAGGTCTTCGTCTTCGGGTTCAGCAGCCTTGATTGGTGCAGCTGGGGCTTCATCAGAGCGACCGGTGTGGTAGACCGAGACATGAGTGTCAAGCGGTGTGCCATCAACGTCGGCGGTGCGACCGGTGGTGTCGACTGGGCCTTCGAACGGTTCGGAGCTCGGGTAGTCTTGGTGAGCGGAACCCTTCTTGAAGAATCCGCTGATCTTGGTGCCAAGTTTGGCAGCCTTGTCAGCAAGGTCTTCGCCTTCGGGTTCGGCAGACTTGACTGGCGTTGCCGGGACATCTTCAGAGCGACCAGAGTGGTAGACTGAGACGTGAGTGGTAAGCGGCGTGCCATCAACGTCGGCGGTGCGACCGGTGGTGTCGACTGGGCCTTCGAACGGTTCGGAGCTCGGGTAGTCTTGGTGAGCGGAACCCTTCTTGAAGAATCCGCTGATCTTGGTGCCAAGTTTGGCAGCCTTGTCAGCAAGGTCTTCGCCTTCGGGTTCGGCAGACTTGATTGGTGCAGCCGGGACATCTTCAGAGCGACCAGAGTGGTAGACTGAGACGTGAGTGGTAAGCGGCGTGCCATCAACGTCGGCGGTGCGACCGGTGGTGTCGACTGGGCCTTCGAACGGTTCGGAGCTCGGGTAGTCTTGGTGAGCGGAACCCTTCTTGAAGAATCCGCTGATCTTGGTGCCAAGTTTGGCAGCCTTGTCAGCAAGGTCTTCGCCTTCGGGTTCGGCAGACTTGATTGGTGCAGCTGGGGCTTCATCAGAGCGACCGGTGTGGTAGACTGAGACATGAGTGTCAAGCGGTGTGCCATCGACATCGGACGTGCGACCGGTGGTGTCGACTGGGCCTTCGAACGGTTCGGAGCTCGGGTAGTCTTGGTGAGCGGAACCCTTCTTGAAGAAGCCGCTGATCTTGGTGCCAAGTTTGGCAGCCTTGTCAGCAAGGTCTTCGCCTTCGGGTTCGGCAGACTTGATTGGTGCAGCTGGGGCTTCATCAGAGCGACCGGTGTGGTAGACTGAGACATGAGTGTCAAGCGGTGTGCCATCGACATCGGACGTGCGACCGGTGGTGTCGACTGGGCCTTCGAACGGTTCGGAGCTCGGGTAGTCTTGGTGAGCGGAACCCTTCTTGAAGAATCCGCTGATCTTGGTGCCAAGTTTGGCAGCCTTGTCAGCAAGGTCTTCGCCTTCGGGTTCGGCAGACTTGATTGGTGCAGCTGGGGCTTCATCAGAGCGACCGGTGTGGTAGACTGAGACATGAGTGTCAAGCGGTGTGCCATCGACATCGGACGTGCGACCGGTGGTGTCGACTGGGCCTTCGAACGGTTCGGAGCTCGGGTAGTCTTGGTGAGCGGAACCCTTCTTGAAGAATCCGCTGATCTTGGTGCCAAGTTTGGCAGCCTTGATAGCGAGGTCTTCGCCTTCGGGTTCAGCTGCCTTGACGGGAGCAGCTGGGGCTTCATCAGAGCGACCAGAGTGGTAGACTGAGACGTGAGTGGTAAGCGGCGTGCCATCAACGTCGGCGGTGCGACCGGTGGTGTCGACTGGGCCTTCGAACGGTTCGGAACTCGGGTAGTCTTGGTGAGCGGAACCCTTCTTGAAGAATCCGCTGATCTTGGTGCCGATCTTGGCAGCCTTGACAGCGAGGTCTTCGCCTTCGGGTTCAGCTGCCTTGACGGGAGCAGCTGGGGCTTCATCAGAGCGACCGGTGTGGTAGACCGAGACATGAGTGTCAAGCGGTGTGCCATCAACGTCAGACGTGCGACCGGTGGTGTCGACTGGGCCTTCGAAAGGTTCGGAACTCGGGTAGTCTTGGTGAGCAGAACCCTTCTTGAAGAAGCCGCTGATCTTGGTGCCAAGTTTGGCAGCCTTGTCAGCAAGGTCTTCGCCTTCGGGTTCGGCAGACTTGACTGGCGTTGCCGGGACATCTTCAGAGCGACCAGAGTGGTAGACTGAGACGTGAGTGTCAAGCGGTGTGCCATCAACGTCAGACGTGCGACCGGTGGTGTCGACTGGGCCTTCGAAAGGTTCGGAACTCGGGTAGTCTTGGTGAGCAGAACCCTTCTTGAAGAAGCCGCTGATCTTGGTGCCGATCTTGGCAGCCTTGACAGCGAGGTCTTCGTCTTCGGGTTCAGCAGCCTTGATTGGTGCAGCTGGGGCTTCATCAGAGCGACCGGTGTGGTAGACCGAGACATGAGTGTCAAGCGGTGTGCCATCAACGTCAGACGTGCGACCGGTGGTGTCGACTGGGCCTTCGAAAGGTTCGGAACTCGGGTAGTCTTGGTGAGCAGAACCCTTCTTGAAGAAGCCGCTGATCTTGGTGCCAAGTTTGGCAGCCTTGTCAGCAAGGTCTTCGCCTTCGGGTTCGGCAGACTTGACTGGCGTTGCCGGGACATCTTCAGAGCGACCAGAGTGGTAGACTGAGACGTGAGTGTCAAGCGGTGTGCCATCAACGTCAGACGTGCGACCGGTGGTGTCGACTGGGCCTTCGAAAGGTTCGGAACTCGGGTAGTCTTGGTGAGCGGAACCCTTCTTGAAGAAGCCGCTGATCTTGGTGCCAAGTTTGGCAGCCTTGTCAGCAAGGTCTTCGCCTTCGGGTTCGGCAGACTTGACTGGCGTTGCCGGGACATCTTCAGAGCGACCAGAGTGGTAGACTGAGACGTGAGTGGTAAGCGGCGTGCCATCAACGTCGGCGGTGCGACCGGTGGTGTCGACTGGGCCTTCGAACGGTTCGGAGCTCGGGTAGTCTTGGTGAGCGGAACCCTTCTTGAAGAATCCGCTGATCTTGGTGCCGATCTTGGCAGCCTTGACAGCGAGGTCTTCGCCTTCGGGTTCAGCTGCCTTGACGGGAGCAGCTGGGGCTTCATCAGAGCGACCGGTGTGGTAGACCGAGACATGAGTGTCAAGCGGTGTGCCATCAACGTCAGACGTGCGACCGGTGGTGTCGACTGGGCCTTCGAAAGGTTCGGAACTCGGGTAGTCTTGGTGAGCGGAACCCTTCTTGAAGAAGCCGCTGATCTTGGTGCCGATCTTGGCAGCCTTGTCAGCGAGGTCTTCGCCTTCGGGTTCAGCAGCCTTGACTAGTGCAGCTGGGGCTTCATCAGAGCGGCCGGCATGGTAGACCGAGACATGAGTGTCAAGCGGTGTGCCATCAACGTCAGACGTGCGACCAGTGGTGTCGACTGGGCCTTCGAAAGGTTCGGAGCTCGGGTAGTCTTGGTGAGCAGAACCCTTCTTGAAGAAGCCGCTGATCTTGGTGCCAAGTTTGGCAGCCTTGTCAGCGAGGTCTTCGCCTTCGGGTTCAGCTGCCTTGACTGGCGTTGCCGGGACATCTTCAGAGCGACCAGAGTGGTAGACTGAGACGTGAGTGGTAAGCGGCGTGCCATCAACGTCGGCGGTGCGACCGGTGGTGTCGACTGGGCCTTCGAACGGTTCGGAGCTCGGGTAGTCTTGGTGAGCGGAACCCTTCTTGAAGAATCCGCTGATCTTGGTGCCGATCTTGGCAGCCTTGTCAGCGAGGTCTTCGCCTTCGGGTTCGGCAGCCTTGATTGGTGCAGCCGGGACATCTTTAGAGCGACCAGAGTGGTAGACTGAGACGTGAGTGGTAAGCGGCGTGCCATCAACGTCGGCGGTGCGACCGGTGGTGTCGACGGGGCCTTCGAACGGTTCGGAGCTCGGGTAGTCTTGGTGAGCGGAACCCTTCTTGAAGAATCCGCTGATCTTGGTGCCGATCTTGGAAGCCTTGTCAGCGAGGTCTTCGCCTTCGGGTTCAGCAGCCTTGACTGGTGCAGCTGGGGCTTCATCAGAGCGACCGGTGTGGTAGACCGAGACATGAGTGTCAAGCGGTGTGCCATCGACATCGGACGTGCGACCAGCGGTGTCGACTGGGCCTTCGAAAGGTTCGGAACTCGGGTAGTCCTGGTGAGCAGAACCCTTCTTGAAGAAGCCGCTGATCTTGGTGCCAAGTTTGGCAGCCTTGTCAGCGAGGTCTTCGCCTTCGGGTTCAGGGGCTCGAGGTTCTTTGACAACCTTGATTGGTGCAGCTGGGGCTTCATCAGAGCGACCGGTGTGGTAGACCGAGACATGAGTGTCAAGCGGTGTGCCATCAACGTCAGACGTGCGACCGGTGGTGTCGACTGGGCCTTCGAAAGGTTCGGAGCTCGGGTAGTCTTGGTGAGCAGAACCCTTCTTGAAGAAACCGCTGATCTTGGTGCCAAGTTTGGCAGCCTTGTCAGCAAGGTCTTCGCCTTCGGGTTCAGCAGCCTTGACTGGTGCAGCTGGGGCTTCATCAGAGCGACCGGTGTAATAGACCGAGACATGAGTGTCAAGCGGTGTGCCAACGACATCAGACGTGCGACCGGTGGTGTCGACTGGGCCTTCGAAAGGTTCGGAACTCGGGTAGTCTTGGTGAGCAGAACCCTTCTTGAAGAATCCGCTGATCTTGGTGCCAAGTTTGGCAGCCTTGTCAGCGAGGTCTTCGCCTTCGGGTTCAGGGGCTCGAGGTTCTTTGACAACCTTGATTGGTGCAGCTGGGGCTTCATCAGAGCGACCGGTGTGGTAGACCGAGACATGAGTGTCAAGCGGTGTGCCATCAACGTCAGACGTGCGACCGGTGGTGTCGACTGGGCCTTCGAAAGGTTCGGAACTCGGGTAGTCTTGGTGAGCAGAACCCTTCTTGAAGAAGCCGCTGATCTTGGTGCCAAGTTTGGCAGCCTTGTCAGCAAGGTCTTCGCCTTCGGGTTCAGCAGCCTTGACTGGTGCAGCTGGGGCTTCATCAGAGCGACCGGTGTGGTAGACCGAGACATGAGTGTCAAGCGGTGAGCCATCGACATCAGACGTGCGACCGGTGGTGTCGACTGGGCCTTCGAAAGGTTCGGAACTCGGGTAGTCTTGGTGAGCAGAACCCTTCTTGAAGAATCCGCTGATCTTGGTGCCAAGTTTGGCAGCCTTGTCAGCGAGGTCTTCGCCTTCGGGTTCAGGGGCTCGAGGTTCTTTGACAACCTTGATTGGTGCAGCTGGGGCTTCATCAGAGCGACCGGTGTGGTAGACCGAGACATGAGTGTCAAGCGGTGTGCCATCGACATCAGACGTGCGACCGGTGGTGTCGACTGGGCCTTCGAAAGGTTCGGAACTCGGGTAGTCTTGGTGAGCAGAACCCTTCTTGAAGAATCCGCTGATCTTGGTGCCAAGTTTGGCAGCCTTGTCAGCGAGGTCTTCGCCTTCGGGTTCAGGGGCTCGAGGTTCTTTGACAACCTTGATTGGTGCAGCTGGGGCTTCATCAGAGCGACCGGTGTGGTAGACCGAGACATGAGTGTCAAGCGGTGTGCCATCAACGTCAGACGTGCGACCAGTGGTGTCGACTGGGCCTTCGAACGGTTCGGAGCTCGGGTAGTCTTGGTGAGCAGAACCCTTCTTGAAGAATCCGCTGATCTTGGTGCCGATCTTGGCAGCCTTGTCAGCGAGGTCTTCGCCTTCGGGTTCAGCAGCCTTGACTGGTGCAGCTGGGGCTTCATCAGAGCGACCGGTGTGGTAGACCGAGACATGAGTGTCAAGCGGTGTGCCATCGACATCGGACGTGCGACCAGTGGTGTCGACTGGACCCTCGAAAGGTTCGGAGACAGGGTAGTCTTGGTGAGCAGCGCCCTTCTTGAAGAATCCGGTGATCTTGGAGCCAAGCTTGGAAGCCTTGTCAGCGAGGTCTTCGCCTTCGGGTTCAGCTGCCTTGACGGGAGCAGCTGGGGCTTCATCAGAGCGACCGGTGTGGTAGACCGAGACATGAGTGTCAAGCGGTGTGCCATCGACATCGGACGTGCGACCAGTGGTGTCGACCGGGCCTTCGAACGGTTCGGAGCTTGGGTAGTCTTGGTGAGCGGAACCCTTCTTGAAGAAACCGCTGATCTTGGTGCCAAGTTTGGCAGCCTTGTCAGCAAGGTCTTCGCCTTCGGGTTCGGCAGACTTGATTGGTGCAGCTGGGGCTTCATCAGAGCGACCGGTGTGGTAGACCGAGACATGAGTGTCAAGCGGTGTGCCATCAACGTCAGACGTGCGACCGGTGGTGTCGACTGGACCCTCGAAAGGTTCGGAGACAGGGTAGTCTTGGTGAGCAGCGCCCTTCTTGAAGAATCCGGTGATCTTGGAGCCAAGCTTGGAAGCCTTGTCAGCAAGGTCTTCGCCTTCGGGTTCAGCAGCCTTGACTGGTGCAGCTGGGGCTTCATCAGAACGGCCACTGTGGTAGACCGAGACATGAGTGTCAAGCGGTGAGCCATCGACATCAGACGTGCGACCGGTGGTGTCGACTGGGCCTTCGAACGGTTCGGAGCTCGGGTAGTCTTGGTGAGCAGAACCCTTCTTGAAGAATCCGCTGATCTTGGTGCCGATCTTGGCAGCCTTGTCAGCGAGGTCTTCGCCTTCGGGTTCAGCAGCCTTGACTGGTGCAGCTGGGGCTTCATCAGAGCGACCGGTGTGGTAGACCGAGACATGAGTGTCAAGCGGTGTGCCATCGACATCGGACGTGCGACCAGTGGAGTCGACCGGACCCTCGAAGGGTTCGGAGACAGGGTAGTCTTGGTGAGCAGCGCCCTTCTTGAAGAATCCGGTGATCTTGGAGCCAAGCTTGGAAGCCTTGTCAGCGAGGTCTTCGCCTTCGGGTTCAGCAGCCTTGACTGGTGCAGCTGGGGCTTCATCAGAGCGACCGGTGTGGTAGACCGAGACATGAGTGTCAAGCGGTGAGCCATCGACATCAGACGTGCGACCGGTGGTGTCGACTGGGCCTTCGAAAGGTTCGGAACTCGGGTAGTCTTGGTGAGCAGAACCCTTCTTGAAGAAGCCGCTGATCTTGGTGCCAAGTTTGGCAGCCTTGTCAGCAAGGTCTTCGCCTTCGGGTTCAGCAGCCTTGACTGGTGCAGCTGGGGCTTCATCAGAGCGACCGGTGTGGTAGACCGAGACATGAGTGTCAAGCGGTGAGCCATCGACATCAGACGTGCGACCGGTGGTGTCGACTGGGCCTTCGAAAGGTTCGGAACTCGGGTAGTCTTGGTGAGCAGAACCCTTCTTGAAGAAGCCGCTGATCTTGGTGCCAAGTTTGGCAGCCTTGTCAGCAAGGTCTTCGCCTTCGGGTTCAGCAGCCTTGACTGGTGCAGCTGGGGCTTCATCAGAGCGACCGGTGTGGTAGACCGAGACATGAGTGTCAAGCGGTGTGCCATCGACATCAGACGTGCGACCGGTGGTGTCGACTGGGCCTTCGAAAGGTTCGGAACTCGGGTAGTCTTGGTGAGCAGAACCCTTCTTGAAGAATCCGCTGATCTTGGTGCCAAGTTTGGTAGCCTTGTCAGCAAGGTCTTCGCCTTCGGGTTCAGCAGCCTTGACTGGTGCAGCTGGGGCTTCATCAGAGCGACCGGTGTGGTAGACCGAGACATGAGTGTCAAGCGGTGAGCCATCGACATCAGACGTGCGACCGGTGGTGTCGACTGGGCCTTCGAAAGGTTCGGAACTCGGGTAGTCTTGGTGAGCAGAACCCTTCTTGAAGAATCCGCTGATCTTGGTGCCAAGTTTGGCAGCCTTGTCAGCGAGGTCTTCGCCTTCGGGTTCAGCAGCCTTGACTGGTGCAGCTGGGGCTTCATCAGAGCGACCGGTGTGGTAGACCGAGACATGAGTGTCAAGCGGTGTGCCATCGACATCAGACGTGCGACCGGTGGTGTCGACTGGGCCTTCGAAAGGTTCGGAACTCGGGTAGTCTTGGTGAGCAGAACCCTTCTTGAAGAATCCGCTGATCTTGGTGCCAAGTTTGGCAGCCTTGTCAGCAAGGTCTTCGCCTTCGGGTTCAGCAGCCTTGACTGGTGCAGCTGGGGCTTCATCAGAGCGACCGGTGTGGTAGACCGAGACATGAGTGTCAAGCGGTGAGCCATCGACATCAGACGTGCGACCAGTGGTGTCGACTGGACCCTCGAAAGGTTCGGAGACAGGGTAGTCTTGGTGAGCAGCGCCTTTCTTGAAGAATCCGGTGATCTTGGAGCCAATGGATGACGTGGGTTCTTCGGTAGCCGGAGCAACAGGTGCTTCATCAGAGCGGCCGGCATGGTAGACCGAGACAAGAGTGTCAAGCGGTGTGCCATCGACTTCGGACGTGCGACCAGTGGTGTCGACTGGACCCTCGAAAGGTTCGGAGACAGGGTAGTCTTGGTGAGCAGCGCCCTTCTTGAAGAATCCGGTGATCTTGGTGCCGATCTTGGCAGCCTTGTCAGCAAGGTCTTCGCCTTCGGGTTCAGCAGCCTTGACTGGTGCAGCAGGGGCTTCATCAGAACGGCCACTGTGGTAGACCGAGACATGAGTGTCAAGCGGTGTGCCATCGACATCGGACGTGCGACCAGTGGTGTCGACCGGGCCTTCGAACGGTTCGGAGCTTGGGTAGTCTTGGTGAGCGGAACCCTTCTTGAAGAATCCGGTGATCTTGGAGCCAATGGATGACGTGGGTTCTTCGGTAGCCGGAGCAACAGGTGCTTCATCAGAGCGGCCGGCATGGTAGACCGAGACATGAGTGTCAAGCGGTGTGCCATCGACTTCGGACGTGCGACCAGTGGTGTCGACTGGACCCTCGAAAGGTTCGGAGACAGGGTAGTCTTGGTGAGCAGCGCCCTTCTTGAAGAATCCGGTGATCTTGGAGCCAAGCTTGGAAGCCTTGTCAGCAAGGTCTTCGCCTTCGGGTTCAGCAGCCTTGACTGGTGCAGCCGGGGCTTCATCAGAGCGACCGGTGTGGTAGACCGAGACATGAGTGTCAAGCGGTGTGCCATCGACTTCGGACGTGCGACCAGTGGTGTCGACTGGACCCTTGAAAGGTTCGGAGACAGGGTAGTCTTGGTGATCAGCGCCCTTCTTGAAGAATCCGGTGATCTTGGAGCCAATGGATGACGTGGGTTCTTCGGTAGCCGGAGCAACAGGTGCTTCATCAGAGCGGCCACTGTGGTAGACCGAGACATGAGTGTCAAGCGGTGTGCCATCGACATCGGACGTGCGACCAGTGGTGTCGACCGGACCCTCGAAGGGTTCGGAGACAGGGTAGTCTTGGTGAGCAGCGCCCTTCTTGAAGAATCCGGTGATCTTGGAGCCAAGCTTGGAAGCCTTGTCAGCAAGGTCTTCGCCTTCGGGTTCAGCAGCTTTGACTGGTGCAGCTGGGGCTTCATCAGAACGGCCACTGTGGTAGACCGAGACATGAGTGTCAAGCGGTGTGCCATCGACATCGGACGTGCGACCAGTGGTGTCGACTGGACCCTCGAAAGGTTCGGAGACAGGGTAGTCTTGGTGATCAGCGCCCTTCTTGAAGAATCCGGTGATCTTGGAGCCAATGGATGACGTGGGTTCTTCGGTAGCCGGAGCAACAGGTGCTTCATCAGAGCGGCCACTGTGGTAGACTGAGACATGAGTGTCAAGCGGTGTGGCATCGACTTCGGACGTGCGACCAGTGGTGTCGACTGGACCCTCGAAAGGTTCGGAGACAGGGTAGTCTTGGTGATCAGCGCCCTTCTTGAAGAATCCGGTGATCTTGGAGCCAATGGATGACGTGGGTTCTTCGGTAGCCGGAGCAACAGGTGCTTCATCAGAGCGGCCACTGTGGTAGACCGAGACATGAGTGTCAAGCGGTGTGGCATCGACTTCGGACGTGCGACCAGTGGTGTCGACTGGACCCTCGAAAGGTTCGGAGACAGGGTAGTCTTGGTGAGCAGCGCCCTTCTTGAAGAATCCGGTGATCTTGGAGCCAAGCTTGGAAGCCTTGTCAGCAAGGTCTTCGCCTTCGGGTTCAGCAGCCTTGACTGGTGCAGCTGGGGCTTCATCAGAACGGCCACTGTAGTAGAGCGAGACATGAGTGTCAAGCGGTGTGCCATCGACATCGGACGTGCGACCAGTGGTGTCGACCGGACCCTCGAAGGGTTCGGAGACAGGGTAGTCTTGGTGAGCAGCGCCCTTCTTGAAGAATCCCGTGATCTTGGAGCCAAGCTTGGAAGCCTTGTCAGCAAGGTCTTCGCCTTCGGGTTCAGCAGCCTTAACGGGAGCAGCCGGGACTTCATCAGAGCGGCCGGCATGGTAAACCGAGACATGAGTGTCAAGCGGTGTGCCATCGACTTCGGACGTGCGACCAGTGGTGTCGACTGGACCCTCTAAAGGTTCGGAGACAGGGTAGTCTTGGTAAGCAGCGCCCTTCTTGAAGAATCCGGTGATCTTGGAGCCAAGCTTGGAAGCCTTGTCAGCAAGGTCTTCGCCTTCGGGTTCAGCAGCCTTGACTGGTGCAGCTGGGGCTTCATCAGAACGGCCACTGTGGTAGACCGAGACAAGAGTGTCAAGCGGTGTGCCATCGACTTCGGACGTGCGACCAGTGGTGTCGACCGGACCCTCGAAGGGTTCGGAGACAGGGTAGTCTTGGTGAGCAGCGCCCTTCTTGAAGAATCCGGTGATCTTGGAGCCAATGGATGATGTGGGTTCTTCGGTAGCCGGAGCAACAGGTGCTTCATCAGAGCGGCCACTGTGGTAGACCGAGACATGAGTGTCAAGCGGTGTGCCATCGACTTCGGACGTGCGACCAGTGGTGTCGACCGGACCCTCGAAGGGTTCGGAGACAGGGTAGTCTTGGTGAGCAGCGCCCTTCTTGAAGAATCCGGTGATCTTGGAGCCAAGCTTGGAAGCCTTGTCAGCAAGGTCTTCGCCTTCGGGTTCAGCAGCTTTGACTGGTGCAGCTGGGGCTTCATCAGAACGGCCACTGTAGTAGAGCGAGACATGAGTGTCAAGCGGTGTGCCATCGACATCGGACGTGCGACCAGTGGTGTCGACCGGACCCTCGAAGGGTTCGGAGACAGGGTAGTCTTGGTGAGCAGCGCCCTTCTTGAAGAATCCGGTGATCTTGGAGCTAATGGATGACGTGGGTTCTTCGGTAGCCGGAGCAACAGGTGCTTCATCAGAGCGGCCGGCATGGTAGACCGAGACATGAGTGTCAAGCGGTGTGCCATCGACTTCGGACGTGCGACCAGTGGTGTCGACCGGACCCTCGAAGGGTTCGGAGACAGGGTAGTCTTGGTGAGCAGCGCCCTTCTTGAAGAATCCGGTGATCTTGGAGCCAATGGATGACGTGGGTTCTTCGGTAGCCGGAGCAACAGGTGCTTCATCAGAGCGGCCACTGTGGTAGACCGAGACATGAGTGTCAAGCGGTGTGCCATCGACTTCGGACGTGCGACCAGTGGTGTCGACCGGACCCTCGAAGGGTTCGGAGACAGGGTAGTCTTGGTGAGCAGCGCCCTTCTTGAAGAATCCGGTGATCTTGGAGCCAAGCTTGGAAGCCTTGTCAGCAAGGTCTTCGCCTTCGGGTTCAGCAGCTTTGACTGGTGCAGCTGGGGCTTCATCAGAGCGGCCGGCATGGTAGACCGAGACATGAGTGTCAAGCGGTGTGCCATCGACATCGGACGTGCGACTAGTGGTGTCGACCGGACCCTCGAAGGGTTCGGAGACAGGGTAGTCTTGGTGAGCAGCGCCCTTCTTGAAGAATCCGGTGATCTTGGAGCCAATGGATGACGTGGGTTCTTCGGTAGCCGGAGCAACAGGTGCTTCATCAGAGCGGCCACTGTGGTAGACCGAGACATGAGTGTCAAGCGGTGTGCCATCGACTTCGGACGTGCGACCAGTGGTGTCGACCGGACCCTCGAAGGGTTCGGAGACAGGGTAGTCTTGGTGAGCAGCGCCCTTCTTGAAGAATCCGGTGATCTTGGAGCCAAGCTTGGAAGCCTTGTCAGCAAGGTCTTCGCCTTCGGGTTCAGCAGCCTTAACGGGAGCAGCCGGGACTTCATCAGAGCGGCCGGCATGGTAGACCGAGACATGAGTGTCAAGCGGTGTGCCATCGACTTCGGACGTGCGACCAGTGGTGTCGACCGGACCCTCGAAGGGTTCGGAGACAGGGTAGTCTTGGTGAGCAGCGCCCTTCTTGAAGAATCCGGTGATCTTGGAGCCAATGGATGACGTGGGTTCTTCGGTAGCCGGAGCAACAGGTGCTTCATCAGAGCGGCCACTGTGGTAGACCGAGACATGAGTGTCAAGCGGTGTGCCATCGACTTCGGACGTGCGACCAGTGGTGTCGACCGGACCCTCGAAGGGTTCGGAGACAGGGTAGTCTTGGTGAGCAGCGCCCTTCTTGAAGAATCCGGTGATCTTGGAGCCAAGCTTGGAAGCCTTGTCAGCAAGGTCTTCGCCTTCGGGTTCAGCAGCCTTAACGGGAGCAGCCGGGACTTCATCAGAGCGGCCGGCATGGTAGACCGAGACATGAGTGTCAAGCGGTGTGCCATCGACTTCGGACGTGCGACCAGTGGTGTCGACCGGACCCTCGAAGGGTTCGGAGACAGGGTAGTCTTGGTGAGCAGCGCCCTTCTTGAAGAATCCGGTGATCTTGGAGCCAAGCTTGGAAGCCTTGTCAGCAAGGTCTTCGCCTTCGGGTTCAGCAGCTTTGACTGGTGCAGCTGGGGCTTCATCAGAACGGCCACTGTAGTAGAGCGAGACATGAGTGTCAAGCGGTGTGCCATCGACATCGGACGTGCGACCAGTGGTGTCGACCGGACCCTCGAAGGGTTCGGAGACAGGGTAGTCTTGGTGAGCAGCGCCCTTCTTGAAGAATCCGGTGATCTTGGAGCTAATGGATGACGTGGGTTCTTCGGTAGCCGGAGCAACAGGTGCTTCATCAGAGCGGCCGGCATGGTAGACCGAGACATGAGTGTCAAGCGGTGTGCCATCGACTTCGGACGTGCGACCAGTGGTGTCGACCGGACCCTCGAAGGGTTCGGAGACAGGGTAGTCTTGGTGAGCAGCGCCCTTCTTGAAGAATCCGGTGATCTTGGAGCTAATGGATGACGTGGGTTCTTCGGTAGCCGGAGCAACAGGTGCTTCATCAGAGCGGCCGGCATGGTAGACCGAGACATGAGTGTCAAGCGGTGTGCCATCGACTTCGGACGTGCGACCAGTGGTGTCGACCGGACCCTCGAAGGGTTCGGAGACAGGGTAGTCTTGGTGAGCAGCGCCCTTCTTGAAGAATCCGGTGATCTTGGAGCTAATGGATGACGTGGGTTCTTCGGTAGCCGGAGCAACAGGTGCTTCATCAGAGCGGCCGGCATGGTAGACCGAGACATGAGTGTCAAGCGGTGTGCCATCGACTTCGGACGTGCGACCAGTGGTGTCGACCGGACCCTCGAAGGGTTCGGAGACAGGGTAGTCTTGGTGAGCAGCGCCCTTCTTGAAGAATCCGGTGATCTTGGAGCCAAGCTTGGAAGCCTTGTCAGCAAGGTCTTCGCCTTCGGGTTCAGCAGCCTTGACTGGTGCAGCTGGGGCTTCATCAGAACGGCCACTGTGGTAGACCGAGACATGAGTGTCAAGCGGTGTGCCATCGACTTCGGACGTGCGACCAGTGGTGTCGACCGGACCCTCGAAGGGTTCGGAGACAGAGTAGTCTTGGTGAGCAGCGCCCTTCTTGAAGAATCCGGTGATCTTGGAGCCAAAGGATGACGTGGGTTCTTCGGTAGCCGGAGCAACAGATGCTTCATCAGAGCGGCCGGCATGGTAGACCGAGACATGAGTGTCAAGAGGTGTGCCATCGACTTCGGACGTGCGACCAGTGGTGTCGACCGGACCCTCGAAGGGTTCGGAGACAGGGTAGTCTTGGTGAGCAGCGCCCTTCTTGAAGAATCCGGTGATCTTGGAGCCAAGCTTGGAAGCCTTGTCAGCAAGGTCTTCGCCTTCGGGTTCAGCAGCCTTGACTGGTGCAGCTGGGGCTTCATCAGAACGGCCACTGTGGTAGACCGAGACATGAGTGTCAAGCGGTGTGCCATCGACTTCGGACGTGCGACCAGTGGTGTCGACCGGACCCTCGAAGGGTTCGGAGACAGGGTAGTCTTGGTGAGCAGCGCCCTTCTTGAAGAATCCGGTGATCTTGGAGCCTATGGATGACGTGGGTTCTTCGGTAGCCGGAGCAACAGGTGCTTCATCAGAGCGGCCACTGTGGTAGACCGAGACATGAGTGTCAAGCGGTGTGCCATCGACTTCGGACGTGCGACCAGTGGTGTCGACCGGACCCTCGAAGGGTTCGGAGACAGGGTAGTCTTGGTGAGCAGCGCCCTTCTTGAAGAATCCGGTGATCTTGGAGCCTATGGATGACGTGGGTTCTTCGGTAGCCGGAGCAACAGGTGCTTCATCAGAGCGGCCGGCATGGTAGACCGAGACAAGAGTGTCAAGCGGTGTGCCATCGACTTCGGACGTGCGACCAGTGGTGTCGACCGGACCCTCGAAGGGTTCGGAGACAGGGTAGTCTTGGTGAGCAGCGCCCTTCTTGAAGAATCCGGTGATCTTGGAGCCAATGGATGATGTGGGTTCTTCGGTAGCCGGAGCAACAGGTGCTTCATCAGAGCGGCCACTGTGGTAGACCGAGACATGAGTGTCAAGCGGTGTGCCATCGACATCGGACGTGCGACCAGTGGTGTCGACCGGACCCTCGAAGGGTTCGGAGACAGGGTAGTCTTGGTGAGCAGCGCCCTTCTTGAAGAATCCGGTGATCTTGGAGCCAAGCTTGGAAGCCTTGTCAGCAAGGTCTTCGCCTTCGGGTTCAGCAGCTTTGACTGGTGCAGCTGGGGCTTCATCAGAACGGCCACTGTGGTAGACCGAGACATGAGTGTCAAGCGGTGTGCCATCGACATCGGACGTGCGACCAGTGGTGTCGACCGGACCCTCGAAGGGTTCAGAGACAGGGTAGTCTTGGTGAGCAGCGCCCTTCTTGAAGAATCCGGTGATCTTGGAGCCAATGGATGACGTGGGTTCTTCGGTAGCCGGAGCAACAGGTGCTTCATCAGAGCGGCCACTGTGGTAGACCGAGACATGAGTGTCAAGCGGTGTGCCATCGACTTCGGACGTGCGACCAGTGGTGTCGACCGGACCCTCGAAGGGTTCGGAGACAGGGTAGTCTTGGTGAGCAGCGCCCTTCTTGAAGAATCCGGTGATCTTGGAGCCTATGGATGACGTGGGTTCTTCGGTAGCCGGAGCAACAGGTGCTTCATCAGAGCGGCCGGCATGGTAGACCGAGACAAGAGTGTCAAGCGGTGTGCCATCGACTTCGGACGTGCGACCAGTGGTGTCGACCGGACCCTCGAAGGGTTCGGAGACAGGGTAGTCTTTGTGAGCAGCGCCCTTCTTGAAGAATCCGGTGATCTTGGAGCCAATGGATGATGTGGGTTCTTCGGTAGCCGGAGCAACAGGTGCTTCATCAGAGCGGCCACTGTGGTAGACCGAGACATGAGTGTCAAGCGGTGTGCCATCGACATCGGACGTGCGACCAGTGGTGTCGACCGGACCCTCGAAGGGTTCGGAGACAGGGTAGTCTTGGTGAGCAGCGCCCTTCTTGAAGAATCCGGTGATCTTGGAGCCAAGCTTGGAAGCCTTGTCAGCAAGGTCTTCGCCTTCGGGTTCAGCAGCTTTGACTGGTGCAGCTGGGGCTTCATCAGAACGGCCACTGTGGTAGACCGAGACATGAGTGTCAAGCGGTGTGCCATCGACATCGGACGTGCGACCAGTGGTGTCGACCGGACCCTCGAAGGGTTCGGAGACAGGGTAGTCTTGGTGAGCAGCGCCCTTCTTGAAGAATCCGGTGATCTTGGAGCCAATGGATGACGTGGGTTCTTCGGTAGCCGGAGCAACAGGTGCTTCATCAGAGCGGCCGGCATGGTAAACCGAGACATGAGTGTCAAGCGGTGTGCCATCGACTTCGGACGTGCGACCAGTGGTGTCGACTGGACCCTCGAAAGGTTCGGAGACAGGGTAGTCTTGGTGAGCAGCGCCCTTCTTGAAGAATCCGGTGATCTTGGAGCCAAGCTTGGAAGCCTTGTCAGCAAGGTCTTCGCCTTCGGGTTCAGCAGCCTTGACTGGTGCAGCTGGGGCTTCATCAGAACGGCCACTGTGGTAGACCGAGACATGAGTGTCAAGCGGTGTGCCATCGACATCGGACGTGCGACCAGTGGAGTCAACCGGACCCTCGAAGGGTTCGGAGACAGGGTAGTCTTGGTGAGCAGCGCCCTTCTTGAAGAATCCGGTGATCTTGGAGCCAAGCTTGGAAGCCTTGTCAGCAAGGTCTTCGCCTTCGGGTTCAGCAGCCTTGACTGGTGCAGCTGGGGCTTCATCAGAACGGCCACTGTGGTAGACCGAGACATGAGTGTCAAGCGGTGTGCCATCGACATCGGACGTGCGACCAGTGGAGTCAACCGGACCCTCGAAGGGTTCGGAGACAGGGTAGTCTTGGTGAGCAGCGCCCTTCTTGAAGAATCCGGTGATCTTGGAGCCAATGGATGACGTGGGTTCTTCGGTAGCCGGAGCAACAGGGGCTTCATCAGAGCGGCCGGCGTGGTAGACCGAGACATGAGTGTCAAGCGGTGTGCCATCGACTTCGGACGTGCGACCAGTGGGTTCGACTGGACCCTCGAAAGGTTCGGAGACAGGGTAGTCTTGGTGAGCAGCGCCCTTCTTGAAGAATCCGGTGATCTTGGAGCCAATGGATGACGTGGGTTCCTCGGTAGCCGGAGCAACAGGTGCTTCATCAGAGCGGCCGGCATGGTAGACCGAGACATGAGTGTCAAGCGGTGTGCCATCGACATCGGACGTGCGACCAGTGGTGTCGACTGGACCCTCGAAAGGTTCGGAGACAGGGTAGTCTTGGTGAGCAGCGCCCTTCTTGAAGATACCGGTGATCTTGGAGCCAATGGATGACGTGGGTTCCTCGGTAGCCGGAGCAACAGGTGCTTCATCAGAGCGGCCGGCATGGTAGACCGAGACATGAGTGTCAAGCGGTGTGCCATCGACTTCGGACGTGCGACCAGTGGTGTCGACTGGACCCTCGAAAGGTTCGGAGACAGGGTAGTCTTGGTGAGCAGCGCCCTTCTTGAAGAATCCGGTGATCTTGGAGCCAAGCTTGGAAGCCTTGTCAGCAAGGTCTTCGCCTTCGGGTTCAGCAGCCTTGACTGGTGCAGCTGGGGCTTCATCAGAACGGCCACTGTGGTAGACCGAGACATGAGTGTCAAGCGGTGTGCCATCGACATCGGACGTGCGACCAGTGGAGTCAACCGGACCCTCGAAGGGTTCGGAGACAGGGTAGTCTTGGTGAGCAGCGCCCTTCTTGAAGAATCCGGTGATCTTGGAGCCAATGGATGACGTGGGTTCTTCGGTAGCCGGAGCAACAGGTGCTTCATCAGAGCGGCCGGCATGGTAAACCGAGACATGAGTGTCAAGCGGTGTGCCATCGACTTCGGACGTGCGACCAGTGGTGTCGACTGGACCCTCTAAAGGTTCGGAGACAGGGTAGTCTTGGTAAGCAGCGCCCTTCTTGAAGAATCCGGTGATCTTGGAGCCAAGCTTGGAAGCCTTGTCAGCAAGGTCTTCGCCTTCGGGTTCAGCAGCCTTGACTGGTGCAGCTGGGGCTTCATCAGAACGGCCACTGTGGTAGACCGAGACATGAGTGTCAAGCGGTGTGCCATCGACATCGGACGTGCGACCAGTGGAGTCAACCGGACCCTCGAAGGGTTCGGAGACAGGGTAGTCTTGGTGAGCAGCGCCCTTCTTGAAGAATCCGGTGATCTTGGAGCCAATGGATGACGTGGGTTCTTCGGTAGCCGGAGCAACAGGGGCTTCATCAGAGCGGCCGGCGTGGTAGACCGAGACATGAGTGTCAAGCGGAGTGCCATCGACTTCGGACGTGCGACCAGTGGAGTCAACCGGACCCTCGAAGGGTTCGGAGACAGGGTAGTCTTGGTGAGCAGCGCCCTTCTTGAAGAATCCGGTGATCTTGGAGCCAATGGATGACGTGGGTTCTTCGGTAGCCGGAGCAACAGGGGCTTCATCAGAGCGGCCGGCGTGGTAGACCGAGACATGAGTGTCAAGCGGTGTGCCATCGACTTCGGACGTGCGACCAGTGGTGTCGACTGGACCCTCGAAAGGTTCGGAGACAGGGTAGTCTTGGTGAGCAGCGCCCTTCTTGAAGAATCCGGTGATCTTGGAGCCAATGGATGACGTGGGTTCTTCGGTAGCCGGAGCAACAGGGGCTTCATCAGAGCGGCCGGCGTGGTAGACCGAGACATGAGTGTCAAGCGGTGTGCCATCGACTTCGGACGTGCGACCAGTGGTGTCGACTGGACCCTCGAAAGGTTCGGAGACAGGGTAGTCTTGGTGAGCAGCGCCCTTCTTAAAGATACCGGTGATCTTGGAGCCAATGGATGACGTGGGTTCTTTGGTAGCCGGAGCAACAGGGGCTTCATCAGAGCGGCCGGCGTGGTAGACCGAGACATGAGTGTCAAGCGGAGTGCCATCGACTTCGGACGTGCGACCAGTGGAGTCAACCGGACCCTCGAAGGGTTCGGAGACAGGGTAGTCTTGGTGAGCAGCGCCCTTCTTGAAGAATCTGGTGATCTTGGAGCCAATGGATGACGTGGGTTCTTCGGTAGCCGGAGCAACAGGGGCTTCATCAGAGCGGCCGGCGTGGTAGACCGAGACATGAGTGTCAAGCGGTGTGCCATCGACTTCGGACGTGCGACCAGTGGTGTCGACTGGACCCTCGAAAGGTTCGGAGACAGGGTAGTCTTGGTGAGCAGCGCCCTTCTTGAAGAATCCGGTGATCTTGGAGCCAAGCTTGGAAGCCTTGTCAGCAAGGTCTTCGCCTTCGGGTTCAGCAGCCTTGACTGGTGCAGCTGGGGCTTCATCAGAACGGCCACTGTGGTAGACCGAGAGATGAGTGTCAAGCGGTGTGCCATCGACATCGGACGTGCGACCAGTGGAGTCAACCGGACCCTCGAAGGGTTCGGAGACAGGGTAGTCTTGGTGAGCAGCGCCCTTCTTGAAGAATCCGGTGATCTTGGAGCCAATGGATGACGTGGGTTCTTCGGTAGCCGGAGCAACAGGGGCTTCATCAGAGCGGCCGGCGTGGTAGACCGAGACATGAGTGTCAAGCGGTGTGCCATCGACTTCGGACGTGCGACCAGTGGTGTCGACTGGACCCTCGAAAGGTTCGGAGACAGGGTAGTCTTGGTGAGCAGCGCCCTTCTTGAAGATACCGGTGATCTTGGAGCCAATGGATGACGTGGGTTCTTCGGTAGCCGGAGCAACAGGGGCTTCATCAGAGCGGCCGGCGTGGTAGACCGAGACATGAGTGTCAAGCGGAGTGCCATCGACTTCGGACGTGCGACCAGTGGAGTCAACCGGACCCTCGAAGGGTTCGGAGACAGGGTAGTCTTGGTGAGCAGCGCCCTTCTTGAAGAATCCGGTGATCTTGGAGCCAATGGATGACGTGGGTTCTTCGGTAGCCGGAGCAACAGGGGCTTCATCAGAGCGGCCGGCGTGGTAGACCGAGACATGAGTGTCAAGCGGTGTGCCATCGACTTCGGACGTGCGACCAGTGGTGTCGACTGGACCCTCGAAAGGTTCGGAGACAGGGTAGTCTTGGTGAGCAGCGCCCTTCTTGAAGAATCCGGTGATCTTGGAGCCAAGCTTGGAAGCCTTGTCAGCAAGGTCTTCGCCTTCGGGTTCAGCAGCCTTGACTGGTGCAGCTGGGGCTTCATCAGAACGGCCACTGTGGTAGACCGAGAGATGAGTGTCAAGCGGTGTGCCATCGACATCGGACGTGCGACCAGTGGAGTCAACCGGACCCTCGAAGGGTTCGGAGACAGGGTAGTCTTGGTGAGCAGCGCCCTTCTTGAAGAATCCGGTGATCTTGGAGCCAATGGATGACGTGGGTTCTTCGGTAGCCGGAGCAACAGGGGCTTCATCAGAGCGGCCGGCGTGGTAGACCGAGACATGAGTGTCAAGCGGTGTGCCATCGACTTCGGACGTGCGACCAGTGGTGTCGACTGGACCCTCGAAAGGTTCGGAGACAGGGTAGTCTTGGTGAGCAGCGCCCTTCTTGAAGATACCGGTGATCTTGGAGCCAATGGATGACGTGGGTTCTTCGGTAGCCGGAGCAACAGGGGCTTCATCAGAGCGGCCGGCGTGGTAGACCGAGACATGAGTGTCAAGCGGAGTGCCATCGACTTCGGACGTGCGACCAGTGGAGTCAACCGGACCCTCGAAGGGTTCGGAGACAGGGTAGTCTTGGTGAGCAGCGCCCTTCTTGAAGAATCCGGTGATCTTGGAGCCAATGGATGACGTGGGTTCTTCGGTAGCCGGAGCAACAGGGGCTTCATCAGAGCGGCCGGCGTGGTAGACCGAGACATGAGTGTCAAGCGGTGTGCCATCGACTTCGGACGTGCGACCAGTGGTGTCGACTGGACCCTCGAAAGGTTCGGAGACAGGGTAGTCTTGGTGAGCAGCGCCCTTCTTGAAGAATCCGGTGATCTTGGAGCCAAGCTTGGAAGCCTTGTCAGCAAGGTCTTCGCCTTCGGGTTCAGCAGCCTTGACTGGTGCAGCTGGGGCTTCATCAGAACGGCCACTGTGGTAGACCGAGACATGAGTGTCAAGCGGTGTGCCATCGACATCGGACGTGCGACCAGTGGAGTCAACCGGACCCTCGAAGGGTTCGGAGACAGGGTAGTCTTGGTGAGCAGCGCCCTTCTTGAAGAATCCGGTGATCTTGGAGCCAATGGATGACGTGGGTTCTTCGGTAGCCGGAGCAACAGGGGCTTCATCAGAGCGGCCGGCGTGGTAGACCGATACATGAGTGTCAAGCGGTGTGCCATCGACTTCGGACGTGCGACCAGTGGTGTCGACTGGACCCTCGAAAGGTTCGGAGACAGGGTAGTCTTGGTGAGCAGCGCCCTTCTTGAAGAATCCGGTGATCTTGGAGCCAATGGATGACGTGGGTTCCTCGGTAGCCGGAGCAACAGGTGCTTCATCAGAGCGGCCGGCATGGTAGACCGAGACATGAGTGTCAAGCGGTGTGCCATCGACATCGGACGTGCGACCAGTGGTGTCGACCGGACCCTCGAAGGGTTCGGAGACAGGGTAGTCTTGGTGAGCAGCGCCCTTCTTGAAGAATCCGGTGATCTTGGAGCCGATGGATGACGTGGGTTCTTCGGTAGCCGGAGCAACAGGTGCTTCATCAGAGCGGCCGGCATGGTAGACCGAGACATGAGTGTCAAGCGGTGTGCCATCGACTTCGGACGTGCGACCAGTGGTGTCGACTGGACCCTCGAAAGGTTCGGAGACAGGGTAGTCTTGGTGAGCAGCGCCCTTCTTGAAGAATCCGGTGATCTTGGAGCCGATGGATGACGTGGGTTCTTCGGTAGCCGGAGCAACAGGTGCTTCATCAGAGCGGCCGGCATGGTAGACCGAGACATGAGTGTCAAGCGGTGTGCCATCGACTTCGGACGTGCGACCAGTGGTGTCGACTGGACCCTCGAAAGGTTCGGAGACAGGGTAGTCTTGGTGAGCAGCGCCCTTCTTGAAGAATCCGGTGATCTTGGAGCCAAGCTTGGAAGCCTTGTCAGCAAGGTCTTCGCCTTCGGGTTCAGCAGCCTTGACTGGTGCAGCTGGGGCTTCATCAGAACGGCCACTGTGGTAGACCGAGACATGAGTGTCAAGCGGTGTGCCATCGACATCGGACGTGCGACCAGTGGTGTCGACCGGACCCTCGAAGGGTTCGGAGACAGGGTAGTCTTGGTGAGCAGCGCCCTTCTTGAAGAATCCGGTGATCTTGGAGCCAAGCTTGGAAGCCTTGTCAGCAAGGTCTTCGCCTTCGGGTTCAGCAGCCTTGACTGGTGCAGCTGGGGCTTTATCAGAACGGCCACTGTGGTAGACCGAGACATGAGTGTCAAGCGGTGTGCCATCGACATCGGACGTGCGACCAGTGGTGTCGACTGGACCCTCGAAAGGTTCGGAGACAGGGTAGTCTTGGTGAGCAGCGCCCTTCTTGAAGAATCCGGTGATCTTGGAGCCAAGCTTGGAAGCCTTGTCAGCAAGGTCTTCGCCTTCGGGTTCAGCAGCTTTGACTGGTGCAGCTGGGGCTTCATCAGAGCGACCGGTGTGGTAGACCGAGACATGAGTGTCAAGCGGTGTGCCATCGACATCGGACGTGCGACCAGTGGTGTCGACTGGACCCTCGAAAGGTTCGGAGACAGGGTAGTCTTGGTGAGCAGCGCCCTTCTTGAAGAATCCGGTGATCTTGGAGCCAAGCTTGGAAGCCTTGTCAGCAAGGTCTTCGCCTTCGGGTTCAGCAGCTTTGACTGGTGCAGCTGGGGCTTCATCAGAGCGACCGGTGTGGTAGACCGAGACATGAGTGTCAAGCGGTGTGCCATCGACTTCGGACGTGCGACCAGTGGTGTCGACTGGACCCTCGAAAGGTTCGGAGACAGGGTAGTCTTGGTGAGCAGCGCCCTTCTTGAAGAATCCGGTGATCTTGGAGCCAAGCTTGGAAGCCTTGTCAGCAAGGTCTTCGCCTTCGGGTTCAGCAGCTTTGACTGGTGCAGCTGGGGCTTCATCAGAGCGACCGGTGTGGTAGACCGAGACATGAGTGTCAAGCGGTGTGCCATCGACATCGGACGTGCGACCAGTGGTGTCGACTGGACCCTCGAAAGGTTCGGAGACAGGGTAGTCTTGGTGAGCAGCGCCCTTCTTGAAGAATCCGGTGATCTTGGAGCCAAGCTTGGAAGCCTTGTCAGCAAGGTCTTCGCCTTCGGGTTCAGCAGCCTTGACTGGTGCAGCTGGGGCTTTATCAGAACGGCCACTGTGGTAGACCGAGACATGAGTGTCAAGCGGTGTGCCATCGACATCGGACGTGCGACCAGTGGTGTCGACCGGACCCTCGAAGGGTTCGGAGACAGGGTAGTCTTGGTGAGCAGCGCCCTTCTTGAAGAATCCGGTGATTTTGGAGCCAAGCTTGGAAGCCTTGTCAGCAAGGTCTTCGCCTTCGGGTTCAGCAGCTTTGACTGGTGCAGCTGGGGCTTCATCAGAGCGACCGGTGTGGTAGACCGAGACATGAGTGTCAAGCGGTGTGCCATCGACATCGGACGTGCGACCAGTGGAGTCAACCGGACCCTCGAAGGGTTCGGAGACAGGGTAGTCTTGGTGAGCAGCGCCCTTCTTGAAGAATCCGGTGATCTTGGAGCCAATGGATGACGTGGGTTCTTCGGTAGCCGGAGCAACAGGTGCTTCATCAGAGCGGCCACTGTGGTAGACCGAGACATGAGTGTCAAGCGGTGTGCCATCGACATCGGACGTGCGACCAGTGGAGTCAACCGGACCCTCGAAGGGTTCGGAAACAGGGTAGTCTTGGTGAGCAGCGCCCTTCTTGAAGAATCCGGTGATCTTGGAGCCAATGGATGACGTGGGTTCTTCGGTAGCCGGAGCAACAGGGGCTTCATCAGAGCGGCCGGCGTGGTAGACCGAGACATGAGTGTCAAGAGGTGTGCCATCGACTTCGGACGTGCGACCAGTGGTGTCGACTGGACCCTCGAAAGGTTCGGAGACAGGGTAGTCTTGGTGAGCAGCGCCCTTCTTGAAGAATCCGGTGATCTTGGAGCCAAGCTTGGAAGCCTTGTCAGCAAGGTCTTCGCCTTCGGGTTCAGCAGCCTTGACTGGTGCAGCCGAGGCTTCATCAGAGCGACCGGTGTGGTAGACCGAGACATGAGTGTCAAGCGGTGTGCCATCGACTTCGGACGTGCGACCAGTGGTGTCGACTGGACCCTCGAAAGGTTCGGAGACAGGGTAGTCTTGGTGAGCAGCGCCCTTCTTGAAGAATCCCGTGATCTTGGAGCCAAGCTTGGAAGCCTTGTCAGCAAGGTCTTCGCCTTCGGGTTCAGCAGCCTTGACTGGTGCAGCCGGGGCTTCATCAGAGCGGCCGGCATGGTAGACCGAGACATGAGTGTCAAGCGGTGTGCCATCGACTTCGGACGTGCGACCAGTGGTGTCGACTGGACCCTCGAAAGGTTCGGAGACAGGGTAGTCTTGGTGAGCAGCGCCCTTCTTGAAGAATCCGGTGATCTTGGAGCCAAGCTTGGAAGCCTTGTCAGCAAGGTCTTCGCCTTCGGGTTCAGCAGCCTTGACTGGTGCAGCTGGGGCTTCATCAGAACGGCCACTGTGGTAGACCGAGACATGAGTGTCAAGCGGTGTGCCATCGACATCGGACGTGCGACCAGTGGTGTCGACCGGACCCTCGAAGGGTTCGGAGACAGGGTAGTCTTGGTGAGCAGCGCCCTTCTTGAAGAATCCGGTGATCTTGGAGCCAAGCTTGGAAGCCTTGTCAGCAAGGTCTTCGCCTTCGGGTTCAGCAGCCTTGACTGGTGCAGCTGGGGCTTCATCAGAACGGCCACTGTGGTAGACCGAGACATGAGTGTCAAGCGGTGTGCCATCGACATCGGACGTGCGACCAGTGGTGTCGACTGGACCCTCGAAAGGTTCGGAGACAGGGTAGTCTTGGTGAGCAGCGCCCTTCTTGAAGAATCCGGTGATCTTGGAGCCAATGGATGACGTGGGTTCTTCGGTAGCCGGAGCAACAGGGGCTTCATCAGAGCGGCCGGCGTGGTAGACCGAGACATGAGTGTCAAGCGGTGTGCCATCGACATCGGACGTGCGACCAGTGGTGTCGACTGGACCCTCGAAAGGTTCGGAGACAGGGTAGTTTTGGTGAGCAGCGCCCTTCTTGAAGAATTCGGTGATCTTGGAGCCAATGGATGACGTGGGTTCTTCGGTAGCCGGAACAACAGGGGCTTCATCAGAGCGGCCGGCGTGGTAGACCGAGACATGAGTGTCAAGCGGTGTGCCATCGACTTCGGACGTGCGACCAGTGGTGTCGACTGGACCCTCAAAAGGTTCGGAGACAGGGTAGTCTTGGTGAGCAGCGCCCTTCTTGAAGAATCCGGTGATCTTGGAGCCAATGGATGACGTGGGTTCCTCGGTAGCCGGAGCAACAGGTGCTTCATCAGAGCGGCCACTGTGGTAGACCGAGACATGAGTGTCAAGCGGTGTGCCATCGACATCGGACGTGCGACCAGTGGAGTCAACCGGACCCTCGAAGGGTTCGGAGACAGGGTAGTCTTGGTGAGCAGCGCCCTTCTTGAAGAATCCGGTGATCTTGGAGCCAAGCTTGGAAGCCTTGTCAGCAAGGTCTTCGCCTTCGGGTTCAGCAGCTTTGACTGGTGCAGCTGGGGCTTCATCAGAACGGCCACTGTGGTAGACCGAGACATGAGTGTCAAGCGGTGTGCCATCGACATCGGACGTGCGACCAGTGGAGTCAACCGGACCCTCGAAGGGTTCGGAGACAGGGTAGTCTTGGTGAGCAGCGCCCTTCTTGAAGAATCCGGTGATCTTGGAGCCAATGGATGACGTGGGTTCTTCGGTAGCCGGAGCAACAGGTGCTTCATCAGAGCGGCCACTGTGGTAGACCGAGACATGAGTGTCAAGCGGTGTGCCATCGACATCGGACGTGCGACCAGTGGAGTCAACCGGACCCTCGAAGGGTTCGGAGACAGGGTAGTCTTGGTGAGCAGCGCCCTTCTTGAAGAATCCGGTGATCTTGGAGCCAATGGATGACGTGGGTTCTTCGGTAGCCGGAGCAACAGGTGCTTCATCAGAGCGGCCACTGTGGTAGACCGAGACATGAGTGTCAAGCGGTGTGCCATCGACATCGGACGTGCGACCAGTGGAGTCAACCGGACCCTCGAAGGGTTCGGAGACAGGGTAGTCTTGGTGAGCAGCGCCCTTCTTGAAGAATCCGGTGATCTTGGAGCCAATGGATGACGTGGGTTCTTCGGTAGCCGGAGCAACAGGTGCTTCATCAGAGCGGCCACTGTGGTAGACCGAGACATGAGTGTCAAGCGGTGTGCCATCGACATCGGACGTGCGACCAGTGGAGTCAACCGGACCCTCGAAGGGTTCGGAGACAGGGTAGTCTTGGTGAGCAGCGCCCTTCTTGAAGAATCCGGTGATCTTGGAGCCAAGCTTGGAAGCCTTGTCAGCAAGGTCTTCGCCTTCGGGTTCAGCAGCTTTGACTGGTGCAGCTGGGGCTTCATCAGAACGGCCACTGTGGTAGACCGAAACATGAGTGTCAAGCGGTGTGCCATCGATTTCGGACGTGCGACCAGTGGTGTCGACCGGACCCTCGAAGGGTTCGGAGACAGGGTAGTCTTGGTGAGCAGCGCCCTTCTTGAAGAATCCGGTGATCTTGGAGCCAATGGATGACGTGGGTTCTTCGGTAGCCGGAGCAACAGGTGCTTCATCAGAGCGGCCACTGTGGTAGACCGAGACATGAGTGTCAAGCGGTGTGCCATCGACATCGGACGTGCGACCAGTGGAGTCAACCGGACCCTCGAAGGGTTCGGAGACAGGGTAGTCTTGGTGAGCAGCGCCCTTCTTGAAGAATCCGGTGATCTTGGAGCCAATGGATGACGTGGGTTCTTCGGTAGCCGGAGCAACAGGTGCTTCATCAGAGCGGCCACTGTGGTAGACCGAGACATGAGTGTCAAGCGGTGTGCCATCGACATCGGACGTGCGACCAGTGGAGTCAACCGGACCCTCGAAGGGTTCGGAGACAGGGTAGTCTTGGTGAGCAGCGCCCTTCTTGAAGAATCCGGTGATCTTGGAGCCAATGGATGACGTGGGTTCTTCGGTAGCCGGAGCAACAGGTGCTTCATCAGAGCGGCCACTGTGGTAGACCGAGACATGAGTGTCAAGCGGTGTGCCATCGACATCGGACGTGCGACCAGTGGAGTCAACCGGACCCTCGAAGGGTTCGGAGACAGGGTAGTCTTGGTGAGCAGCGCCCTTCTTGAAGAATCCGGTGATCTTGGAGCCAAGCTTGGAAGCCTTGTCAGCAAGGTCTTCGCCTTCGGGTTCAGCAGCTTTGACTGGTGCAGCTGGGGCTTCATCAGAACGGCCACTGTGGTAGACCGAAACATGAGTGTCAAGCGGTGTGCCATCGATTTCGGACGTGCGACCAGTGGTGTCGACCGGACCCTCGAAGGGTTCGGAGACAGGGTAGTCTTGGTGAGCAGCGCCCTTCTTGAAGAATCCGGTGATCTTGGAGCCAATGGATGACGTGGGTTCTTCGGTAGCCGGAGCAACAGGTGCTTCATCAGAGCGGCCACTGTGGTAGACCGAGACATGAGTGTCAAGCGGTGTGCCATCGACATCGGACGTGCGACCAGTGGAGTCAACCGGACCCTCGAAGGGTTCGGAGACAGGGTAGTCTTGGTGAGCAGCGCCCTTCTTGAAGAATCCGGTGATCTTGGAGCCAAGCTTGGAAGCCTTGTCAGCAAGGTCTTCGCCTTCGGGTTCAGCAGCTTTGACTGGTGCAGCTGGGGCTTCATCAGAACGGCCACTGTGGTAGACCGAGACATGAGTGTCAAGCGGTGTGCCATCGACTTCGGACGTGCGACCAGTGGTGTCGACCGGACCCTCGAAGGGTTCGGAGACAGGGTAGTCTTGGTGAGCAGCGCCCTTCTTGAAGAATCCGGTGATCTTGGAGCCAATGGATGACGTGGGTTCTTCGGTAGCCGGAGCAACAGGTGCTTCATCAGAGCGGCCACTGTGGTAGACCGAGACATGAGTGTCAAGCGGTGTGCCATCGACATCGGACGTGCGACCAGTGGAGTCAACCGGACCCTCGAAGGGTTCGGAGACAGGGTAGTCTTGGTGAGCAGCGCCCTTCTTGAAGAATCCGGTGATCTTGGAGCCAATGGATGACGTGGGTTCTTCGGTAGCCGGAGCAACAGGGGCTTCATCAGAGCGGCCGGCGTGGTAGACCGAGACATGAGTGTCAAGCGGTGTGCCATCGACTTCGGACGTGCGACCAGTGGTGTCGACTGGACCCTCGAAAGGTTCGGAGACAGGGTAGTCTTGGTGAGCAGCGCCCTTCTTGAAGAATCCGGTGATCTTGGAGCCAAGCTTGGAAGCCTTGTCAGCAAGGTCTTCGCCTTCGGGTTCAGCAGCTTTGACTGGTGCAGCTGGGGCTTCATCAGAACGGCCACTGTGGTAGACCGAAACATGAGTGTCAAGCGGTGTGCCATCGACTTCGGACGTGCGACCAGTGGTGTCGACCGGACCCTCGAAGGGTTCGGAGACAGGGTAGTCTTGGTGAGCAGCGCCCTTCTTGAAGAATCCGGTGATCTTGGAGCCAATGGATGACGTGGGTTCTTCGGTAGCCGGAGCAACAGGTGCTTCATCAGAGCGGCCACTGTGGTAGACCGAGACATGAGTGTCAAGCGGTGTGCCATCGACTTCGGACGTGCGACCAGTGGTGTCGACCGGACCCTCGAAAGGTTCGGAGACAGGGTAGTCTTGGTGAGCAGCGCCCTTCTTGAAGAATCCGGTGATCTTGGAGCCAATGGATGACGTGGGTTCTTCGGTAGCCGGAGCAACAGGTGCTTCATCAGAGCGGCCACTGTGGTAGACCGAGACATGAGTGTCAAGCGGTGTGCCATCGACATCGGACGTGCGACCAGTGGAGTCAACCGGACCCTCGAAGGGTTCGGAGACAGGGTAGTCTTGGTGAGCAGCGCCCTTCTTGAAGAATCCGGTGATCTTGGAGCCAATGGATGACGTGGGTTCTTCGGTAGCCGGAGCAACAGGTGCTTCATCAGAGCGGCCACTGTGGTAGACCGAGACATGAGTGTCAAGCGGTGTGCCATCGACTTCGGACGTGCGACCAGTGGTGTCGACCGGACCCTCGAAGGGTTCGGAGACAGGGTAGTCTTGGTGAGCAGCGCCCTTCTTGAAGAATCCGGTGATCTTGGAGCCAATGGATGACGTGGGTTCTTCGGTAGCCGGAGCAACAGGTGCTTCATCAGAGCGGCCACTGTGGTAGACCGAGACATGAGTGTCAAGCGGTGTGCCATCGACATCGGACGTGCGACCAGTGGAGTCAACCGGACCCTCGAAGGGTTCGGAGACAGGGTAGTCTTGGTGAGCAGCGCCCTTCTTGAAGAATCCGGTGATCTTGGAGCCAATGGATGACGTGGGTTCTTCGGTAGCCGGAGCAACAGGGGCTTCATCAGAGCGGCCGGCGTGGTAGACCGAGACATGAGTGTCAAGCGGTGTGCCATCGACTTCGGACGTGCGACCAGTGGTGTCGACTGGACCCTCGAAAGGTTCGGAGACAGGGTAGTCTTGGTGAGCAGCGCCCTTCTTGAAGAATCCGGTGATCTTGGAGCCAAGCTTGGAAGCCTTGTCAGCAAGGTCTTCGCCTTCGGGTTCAGCAGCCTTGACTGGTGCAGCCGGGGCTTCATCAGAGCGACCGGTGTGGTAGACCGAGACATGAGTGTCAAGCGGTGTGCCATCGACATCGGACGTGCGACCAGTGGAGTCAACCGGACCCTCGAAGGGTTCGGAGACAGGGTAGTCTTGGTGAGCAGCGCCCTTCTTGAAGAATCCGGTGATCTTGGAGCCAATGGATGACGTGGGTTCTTCGGTAGCCGGAGCAACAGGGGCTTCATCAGAGCGGCCGGCGTGGTAGACCGAGACATGAGTGTCAAGCGGTGTGCCATCGACTTCGGACGTGCGACCAGTGGTGTCGACTGGACCCTCGAAAGGTTCGGAGACAGGGTAGTCTTGGTGAGCAGCGCCCTTCTTGAAGAATCCGGTGATCTTGGAGCCAAGCTTGGAAGCCTTGTCAGCAAGGTCTTCGCCTTCGGGTTCAGCAGCCTTGACTGGTGCAGCCGGGGCTTCATCAGAGCGACCGGTGTGGTAGACCGAGACATGAGTGTCAAGCGGTGTGCCATCGACTTCGGACGTGCGACCAGTGGTGTCGACTGGACCCTCGAAAGGTTCGGAGACAGGTTTGTCTTGGTGAGCAGCGCCCTTCTTGAAGAATCCCGTGATCTTGGAGCCAAGCTTGGAAGCCTTGTCAGCAAGGTCTTCGCCTTCGGGTTCAGCAGCCCTAACGGGAGCAGCCGGGACTTCATAAGAGCGGCCGGCATGGTAGACCGAGACATGAGTGTCAAGCGGTGTGCCATCGACTTCGGACGTGCGACCAGTGGTGTCGACTGGACCCTCGAAAGGTTCGGAGACAGGGTAGTCTTGGTGAGCAGCGCCCTTCTTGAAGAATCCGGTGATCTTGGAGCCAAGCTTGGAAGCCTTGTCAGCAAGGTCTTCGCCTTCGGGTTCAGCAGCTTTGACTGGTGCAGCTGGGGCTTCATCAGAACGGCCACTGTGGTAGACCGAAACATGAGTGTCAAGCGGTGTGCCATCGACTTCGGACGTGCGACCAGTGGTGTCGACCGGACCCTCGAAGGGTTCGGAGACAGGGTAGTCTTGGTGAGCAGCGCCCTTCTTGAAGAATCCGGTGATCTTGGAGCCAATGGATGACGTGGGTTCTTCGGTAGCCGGAGCAACAGGTGCTTCATCAGAGCGGCCACTGTGGTAGACCGAGACATGAGTGTCAAGCGGTGTGCCATCGACATCGGACGTGCGACCAGTGGAGTCAACCGGACCCTCGAAGGGTTCGGAGACAGGGTAGTCTTGGTGAGCAGCGCCCTTCTTGAAGAATCTGGTGATCTTGGAGCCAATGGATGACGTGGGTTCTTCGGTAGCCGGAGCAACAGGTGCTTCATCAGAGCGGCCACTGTGGTAGACCGAGACATGAGTGTCAAGCGGTGTGCCATCGACATCGGACGTGCGACCAGTGGAGTCAACCGGACCCTCGAAGGGTTCGGAGACAGGGTAGTCTTGGTGAGCAGCGCCCTTCTTGAAGAATCCGGTGATCTTGGAGCCAAGCTTGGAAGCCTTGTCAGCAAGGTCTTCGCCTTCGGGTTCAGCAGCTTTGACTGGTGCAGCTGGGGCTTCATCAGAACGGCCACTGTGGTAGACCGAGACATGAGTGTCAAGCGGTGTGCCATCGACTTCGGACGTGCGACCAGTGGTGTCGACCGGACCCTCGAAGGGTTCGGAGACAGGGTAGTCTTGGTGAGCAGCGCCCTTCTTGAAGAATCCGGTGATCTTGGAGCCAATGGATGACGTGGGTTCTTCGGTAGCCGGAGCAACAGGTGCTTCATCAGAGCGGCCACTGTGGTAGACCGAGACATGAGTGTCAAGCGGTGTGCCATCGACATCGAACGTGCGACCAGTGGAGTCAACCGGACCCTCGAAGGGTTCGGAGACAGGGTAGTCTTGGTGAGCAGCGCCCTTCTTGAAGAATCCGGTGATCTTGGAGCCAATGGATGACGTGGGTTCTTCGGTAGCCGGAGCAACAGGGGCTTCATCAGAGCGGCCGGCGTGGTAGACCGAGACATGAGTGTCAAGCGGTGTGCCATCGACTTCGGACGTGCGACCAGTGGTGTCGACTGGACCCTCGAAAGGTTCGGAGACAGGGTAGTCTTGGTGAGCAGCGCCCTTCTTGAAGAATCCGGTGATCTTGGAGCCAAGCTTGGAAGCCTTGTCAGCAAGGTCTTCGCCTTCGGGTTCAGCAGCCTTGACTGGTGCAGCTGGGGCTTCATCAGAGCGACCGGTGTGGTAGACCGAGACATGAGTGTCAAGCGGTGTGCCATCGACTTCGGACGTGCGACCAGTGGTGTCGACTGGACCCTCGAAAGGTTCGGAGACAGGGTAGTCTTGGTGAGCAGCGCCCTTCTTGAAGAATCCGGTGATCTTGGAGCCAAGCTTGGAAGCCTTGTCAGCAAGGTCTTCGCCTTCGGGTTCAGCAGCCTTGACTGGTGCAGCTGGGGCTTCATCAGAACGGCCACTGTGGTAGACCGAGACATGAGTGTCAAGCGGTGTGCCATCGACTTCGGACGTGCGACCAGTGGTGTCGACCGGACCCTCGAAGGGTTCGGAGACAGGGTAGTCTTGGTGAGCAGCGCCCTTCTTGAAGAATCCGGTGATCTTGGAGCTAATGGATGACGTGGGTTCTTCGGTAGCCGGAGCAACAGGTGCTTCATCAGAGCGGCCACTGTGGTAGACCGAGACATGAGTGTCAAGCGGTGTGCCATCGACATCGAACGTGCGACCAGTGGAGTCAACCGGACCCTCGAAGGGTTCGGAGACAGGGTAGTCTTGGTGAGCAGCGCCCTTCTTGAAGAATCCGGTGATCTTGGAGCCAATGGATGACGTGGGTTCTTCGGTAGCCGGAGCAACAGGGGCTTCATCAGAGCGGCCGGCGTGGTAGACCGAGACATGAGTGTCAAGCGGTGTGCCATCGACTTCGGACGTGCGACCAGTGGTGTCGACTGGACCCTCGAAAGGTTCGGAGACAGGGTAGTCTTGGTGAGCAGCGCCCTTCTTGAAGAATCCGGTGATCTTGGAGCCAAGCTTGGAAGCCTTGTCAGCAAGGTCTTCGCCTTCGGGTTCAGCAGCCTTGACTGGTGCAGCTGGGGCTTCATCAGAGCGACCGGTGTGGTAGACCGAGACATGAGTGTCAAGCGGTGTGCCATCGACTTCGGACGTGCGACCAGTGGTGTCGACTGGACCCTCGAAAGGTTCGGAGACAGGGTAGTCTTGGTGAGCAGCGCCCTTCTTGAAGAATCCGGTGATCTTGGAGCCAAGCTTGGAAGCCTTGTCAGCAAGGTCTTCGCCTTCGGGTTCAGCAGCCTTGACTGGTGCAGCTGGGGCTTCATCAGAACGGCCACTGTGGTAGACCGAGACATGAGTGTCAAGCGGTGTGCCATCGACTTCGGACGTGCGACCAGTGGTGTCGACCGGACCCTCGAAGGGTTCGGAGACAGGGTAGTCTTGGTGAGCAGCGCCCTTCTTGAAGAATCCGGTGATCTTGGAGCCAAGCTTGGAAGCCTTGTCAGCAAGGTCTTCGCCTTCGGGTTCAGCAGCCTTGACTGGTGCAGCCGGGGCTTCATCAGAGCGACCGGTGTGGTAGACCGAGACATGAGTGTCAAGCGGTGTGCCATCGACTTCGGACGTGCGACCAGTGGTGTCGACTGGACCCTCGAAAGGTTCGGAGACAGGGTAGTCTTGGTGAGCAGCGCCCTTCTTGAAGAATCCCGTGATCTTGGAGCCAAGCTTGGAAGCCTTGTCAGCAAGGTCTTCGCCTTCGGGTTCAGCAGCCTTGACTGGTGCAGCTGGGGCTTCATCAGAACGGCCACTGTGGTAGACCGAGACATGAGTGTCAAGCGGTGTGCCATCGACTTCGGACGTGCGACCAGTGGTGTCGACCGGACCCTCGAAGGGTTCGGAGACAGGGTAGTCTTGGTGAGCAGCGCCCTTCTTGAAGAATCCGGTGATCTTGGAGCCAAGCTTGGAAGCCTTGTCAGCAAGGTCTTCGCCTTCGGGTTCAGCAGCCTTGACTGGTGCAGCTGGGGCTTCATCAGAACGGCCACTGTGGTAGACCGAGACATGAGTGTCAAGCGGTGTGCCATCGACTTCGGACGTGCGACTAGTGGTGTCGACCGGACCCTCGAAGGGTTCGGAGACAGGGTAGTCTTGGTGAGCAGCGCCCTTCTTGAAGAATCCGGTGATCTTGGAGCCAAGCTTGGAAGCCTTGTCAGCAAGGTCTTCGCCTTCGGGTTCAGCAGCCTTGACTGGTGCAGCTGGGGCTTCATCAGAACGGCCACTGTGGTAGACCGAGACATGAGTGTCAAGCGGTGTGCCATCGACATCGGACGTGCGACCAGTGGTGTCGACCGGACCCTCGAAGGGTTCGGAGACAGGGTAGTCTTGGTGAGCAGCGCCCTTCTTGAAGAATCCGGTGATCTTGGAGCCAAGCTTGGAAGCCTTGTCAGCAAGGTCTTCGCCTTCGGGTTCAGCAGCCTTGACTGGTGCAGCTGGGGCTTCATCAGAACGGCCACTGTGGTAGACCGAGACATGAGTGTCAAGCGGTGTGCCATCGACTTCGGACGTGCGACTAGTGGTGTCGACCGGACCCTCGAAGGGTTCGGAGACAGGGTAGTCTTGGTGAGCAGCGCCCTTCTTGAAGAATCCGGTGATCTTGGAGCCAAGCTTGGAAGCCTTGTCAGCAAGGTCTTCGCCTTCGGGTTCAGCAGCCTTGACTGGTGCAGCTGGGGCTTCATCAGAACGGCCACTGTGGTAGACCGAGACATGAGTGTCAAGCGGTGTGCCATCGACTTCGGACGTGCGACCAGTGGTGTCGACCGGACCCTCGAAGGGTTCGGAGACAGGGTAGTCTTGGTGAGCAGCGCCCTTCTTGAAGAATCCGGTGATCTTGGAGCCAAGCTTGGAAGCCTTGTCAGCAAGGTCTTCGCCTTCGGGTTCAGCAGCCTTGACTGGTGCAGCCGGGGCTTCATCAGAGCGACCGGTGTGGTAGACCGAGACATGAGTGTCAAGCGGTGTGCCATCGACTTCGGACGTGCGACCAGTGGTGTCGACTGGACCCTCGAAAGGTTCGGAGACAGGGTAGTCTTGGTGAGCAGCGCCCTTCTTGAAGAATCCCGTGATCTTGGAGCCAAGCTTGGAAGCCTTGTCAGCAAGGTCTTCGCCTTCGGGTTCAGCAGCCTTGACTGGTGCAGCTGGGGCTTCATCAGAACGGCCACTGTGGTAGACCGAGACATGAGTGTCAAGCGGTGTGCCATCGACTTCGGACGTGCGACCAGTGGTGTCGACCGGACCCTCGAAGGGTTCGGAGACAGGGTAGTCTTGGTGAGCAGCGCCCTTCTTGAAGAATCCGGTGATCTTGGAGCCAAGCTTGGAAGCCTTGTCAGCAAGGTCTTCGCCTTCGGGTTCAGCAGCCTTGACTGGTGCAGCTGGGGCTTCATCAGAACGGCCACTGTGGTAGACCGAGACATGAGTGTCAAGCGGTGTGCCATCGACTTCGGACGTGCGACTAGTGGTGTCGACCGGACCCTCGAAGGGTTCGGAGACAGGGTAGTCTTGGTGAGCAGCGCCCTTCTTGAAGAATCCGGTGATCTTGGAGCCAAGCTTGGAAGCCTTGTCAGCAAGGTCTTCGCCTTCGGGTTCAGCAGCCTTGACTGGTGCAGCTGGGGCTTCATCAGAACGGCCACTGTGGTAGACCGAGACATGAGTGTCAAGCGGTGTGCCATCGACATCGGACGTGCGACCAGTGGTGTCGACCGGACCCTCGAAGGGTTCGGAGACAGGGTAGTCTTGGTGAGCAGCGCCCTTCTTGAAGAATCCGGTGATCTTGGAGCCAATGGATGACGTGGGTTCTTCGGTAGCCGGAGCAACAGGTGCTTCATCAGAGCGGCCGGCATGGTAAACCGAGACATGAGTGTCAATTGGTGTGCCATCGACATCGGACGTGCGACCAGTGGTGTCGACTGGACCCTCGAAAGGTTCGGAGACAGGGTAGTCTTGGTGAGCAGCGCCCTTCTTGAAGAATCCGGTGATCTTGGAGCCAATGGATGACGTGGGTTCTTCGGTAGCCGGAGCAACAGGGGCTTCATCAGAGCGGCCGGCGTGGTAGACCGAGACATGAGTGTCAAGCGGTGTGCCATCGACTTCGGACGTGCGACCAGTGGTGTCGACCGAACCCTCGAAGGGTTCGGAGACAGGGTAGTCTTGGTGAGCAGCGCCCTTCTTGAAGAATCCGGTGATCTTGGAGCCAAGCTTGGAAGCCTTGTCAGCAAGGTCTTCGCTTTCGGGTTCAGCAGCCTTGACTGGTGCAGCTGGGGCTTCATCAGAACGACCACTGTGGTAGACCGAGACATGAGTGTCAAGCGGTGTGCCATCGACATCGGACGTGCGACCAGTGGTGTCGACCGGACCCTCGAAGGGTTCGGAGACAGGGTAGTCTTGGTGAGCAGCGCCCTTCTTGAAGAATCCGGTGATCTTGGAGCCAATGGATGACGTGGGTTCTTCGGTAGCCGGAGCAACAGGTGCTTCATCAGAGCGGCCGGCATGGTAAACCGAGACATGAGTGTCAATTGGTGTGCCATCGACATCGGACGTGCGACCAGTGGTGTCGACTGGACCCTCGAAAGGTTCGGAGACAGGGTAGTCTTGGTGAGCAGCGCCCTTCTTGAAGAATCCGGTGATCTTGGAGCCAATGGATGACGTGGGTTCTTCGGTAGCCGGAGCAACAGGTGCTTCATCAGAGCGGCCGGCATGGTAAACCGAGACATGAGTGTCAATTGGTGTGCCATCGACATCGGACGTGCGACCAGTGGTGTCGACTGGACCCTCGAAAGGTTCGGAGACAGGGTAGTCTTGGTGAGCAGCGCCCTTCTTGAAGAATCCGGTGATCTTGGAGCCAATGGATGACGTGGGTTCTTCGGTAGCCGGAGCAACAGGGGCTTCATCAGAGCGGCCGGCGTGGTAGACCGAGACATGAGTGTCAAGCGGTGTGCCATCGACTTCGGACGTGCGACCAGTGGTGTCGACTGGACCCTCGAAAGGTTCGGAGACAGGGTAGTCTTGGTGAGCAGCGCCCTTCTTGAAGAATCCGGTGATCTTGGAGCCAAGCTTGGAAGCCTTGTCAGCAAGGTCTTCGCCTTCGGGTTCAGCAGCCTTGACTGGTGCAGCTGGGGCTTCATCAGAGCGACCGGTGTGGTAGACCGAGACATGAGTGTCAAGCGGTGTGCCATCGACTTCGGACGTGCGACCAGTGGTGTCGACTGGACCCTCGAAAGGTTCGGAGACAGGGTAGTCTTGGTGAGCAGCGCCCTTCTTGAAGAATCCGGTGATCTTGGAGCCAAGCTTGGAAGCCTTGTCAGCAAGGTCTTCGCCTTCGGGTTCAGCAGCCTTGACTGGTGCAGCTGGGGCTTCATCAGAACGGCCACTGTGGTAGACCGAGACATGAGTGTCAAGCGGTGTGCCATCGACTTCGGACGTGCGACCAGTGGTGTCGACCGGACCCTCGAAGGGTTCGGAGACAGGGTAGTCTTGGTGAGCAGCGCCCTTCTTGAAGAATCCGGTGATCTTGGAGCCAAGCTTGGAAGCCTTGTCAGCAAGGTCTTCGCCTTCGGGTTCAGCAGCCTTGACTGGTGCAGCCGGGGCTTCATCAGAGCGACCGGTGTGGTAGACCGAGACATGAGTGTCAAGCGGTGTGCCATCGACTTCGGACGTGCGACCAGTGGTGTCGACTGGACCCTCGAAAGGTTCGGAGACAGGGTAGTCTTGGTGAGCAGCGCCCTTCTTGAAGAATCCCGTGATCTTGGAGCCAAGCTTGGAAGCCTTGTCAGCAAGGTCTTCGCCTTCGGGTTCAGCAGCCTTGACTGGTGCAGCTGGGGCTTCATCAGAACGGCCACTGTGGTAGACCGAGACATGAGTGTCAAGCGGTGTGCCATCGACTTCGGACGTGCGACCAGTGGTGTCGACCGGACCCTCGAAGGGTTCGGAGACAGGGTAGTCTTGGTGAGCAGCGCCCTTCTTGAAGAATCCGGTGATCTTGGAGCCAAGCTTGGAAGCCTTGTCAGCAAGGTCTTCGCCTTCGGGTTCAGCAGCCTTGACTGGTGCAGCTGGGGCTTCATCAGAACGGCCACTGTGGTAGACCGAGACATGAGTGTCAAGCGGTGTGCCATCGACTTCGGACGTGCGACCAGTGGTGTCGACCGGACCCTCGAAGGGTTCGGAGACAGGGTAGTCTTGGTGAGCAGCGCCCTTCTTGAAGAATCCGGTGATCTTGGAGCCAATGGATGACGTGGGTTCTTCGGTAGCCGGAGCAACAGGTGCTTCATCAGAGCGGCCGGCATGGTAAACCGAGACATGAGTGTCAATTGGTGTGCCATCGACATCGGACGTGCGACCAGTGGTGTCGACTGGACCCTCGAAAGGTTCGGAGACAGGGTAGTCTTGGTGAGCAGCGCCCTTCTTGAAGAATCCGGTGATCTTGGAGCCAATGGATGACGTGGGTTCTTCGGTAGCCGGAGCAACAGGGGCTTCATCAGAGCGGCCGGCGTGGTAGACCGAGACATGAGTGTCAAGCGGTGTGCCATCGACTTCGGACGTGCGACCAGTGGTGTCGACCGAACCCTCGAAGGGTTCGGAGACAGGGTAGTCTTGGTGAGCAGCGCCCTTCTTGAAGAATCCGGTGATCTTGGAGCCAAGCTTGGAAGCCTTGTCAGCAAGGTCTTCGCCTTCGGGTTCAGCAGCCTTGACTGGTGCAGCTGGGGCTTCATCAGAACGGCCACTGTGGTAGACCGAGACATGAGTGTCAAGCGGTGTGCCATCGACATCGGACGTGCGACCAGTGGTGTCGACCGGACCCTCGAAGGGTTCGGAGACAGGGTAGTCTTGGTGAGCAGCGCCCTTCTTGAAGAATCCGGTGATCTTGGAGCCAAGCTTGGAAGCCTTGTCAGCAAGGTCTTCGCCTTCGGGTTCAGCAGCCTTGACTGGTGCAGCTGGGGCTTCATCAGAACGGCCACTGTGGTAGACCGAGACATGAGTGTCAAGCGGTGTGCCATCGACTTCGGACGTGCGACCAGTGGTGTCGACCGGACCCTCGAAGGGTTCGGAGACAGGGTAGTTTTGGTGAGCAGCGCCCTTCTTGAAGAATCCGGTGATCTTGGAGCCAAGCTTGGAAGCCTTGTCAGCAAGGTCTTCGCCTTCGGGTTCAGCAGCCTTGACTGGTGCAGCTGGGGCTTCATCAGAACGGCCACTGTGGTAGACCGAGACATGAGTGTCAAGCGGTGTGCCATCGACTTCGGACGTGCGACCAGTGGTGTCGACCGGACCCTCGAAGGGTTCGGAGACAGGGTAGTCTTGGTGAGCAGCGCCCTTCTTGAAGAATCCGGTGATCTTGGAGCCAAGCTTGGAAGCCTTGTCAGCAAGGTCTTCGCCTTCGGGTTCAGCAGCCTTGACTGGTGCAGCTGGGGCTTCATCAGAACGGCCACTGTGGTAGACCGAGACATGAGTGTCAAGCGGTGTGCCATCGACATCGGACGTGCGACCAGTGGTGTCGACCGAACCCTCGAAGGGTTCGGAGACAGGGTAGTCTTGGTGAGCAGCGCCCTTCTTGAAGAATCCGGTGATCTTGGAGCCAAGCTTGGAAGCCTTGTCAGCAAGGTCTTCGCCTTCGGGTTCAGCAGCCTTGACTGGTGCAGCTGGGGCTTCATCAGAACGGCCACTGTGGTAGACCGAGACATGAGTGTCAAGCGGTGTGCCATCGACATCGGACGTGCGACCAGTGGTGTCGACCGGACCCTCGAAGGGTTCGGAGACAGGGTAGTCTTGGTGAGCAGCGCCCTTCTTGAAGAATCCGGTGATCTTGGAGCCAAGCTTGGAAGCCTTGTCAGCAAGGTCTTCGCCTTCGGGTTCAGCAGCCTTGACTGGTGCAGCTGGGGCTTCATCAGAACGGCCACTGTGGTAGACCGAGACATGAGTGTCAAGCGGTGTGCCATCGACTTCGGACGTGCGACCAGTGGTGTCGACCGGACCCTCGAAGGGTTCGGAGACAGGGTAGTTTTGGTGAGCAGCGCCCTTCTTGAAGAATCCGGTGATCTTGGAGCCAAGCTTGGAAGCCTTGTCAGCAAGGTCTTCGCCTTCGGGTTCAGCAGCCTTGACTGGTGCAGCTGGGGCTTCATCAGAACGGCCACTGTGGTAGACCGAGACATGAGTGTCAAGCGGTGTGCCATCGACTTCGGACGTGCGACCAGTGGTGTCGACCGGACCCTCGAAGGGTTCGGAGACAGGGTAGTCTTGGTGAGCAGCGCCCTTCTTGAAGAATCCGGTGATCTTGGAGCCAAGCTTGGAAGCCTTGTCAGCAAGGTCTTCGCCTTCGGGTTCAGCAGCTTTGACTGGTGCAGCTGGGGCTTCATCAGAACGGCCACTGTGGTAGACCGAGACATGAGTGTCAAGCGGTGTGCCATCGACATCGGACGTGCGACCAGTGGTGTCGACCGGACCCTCGAAGGGTTCGGAGACAGGGTAGTCTTGGTGAGCAGCGCCCTTCTTGAAGAATCCGGTGATCTTGGAGCCAAGCTTGGAAGCCTTGTCAGCAAGGTCTTCGCCTTCGGGTTCAGCAGCCTTGACTGGTGCAGCTGGGGCTTCATCAGAACGGCCACTGTGGTAGACCGAGACATGAGTGTCAAGCGGTGTGCCATCGACATCGGACGTGCGACCAGTGGTGTCGACCGGACCCTCGAAGGGTTCGGAGACAGGGTAGTCTTGGTGAGCAGCGCCCTTCTTGAAGAATCCGGTGATCTTGGAGCCAAGCTTGGAAGCCTTGTCAGCAAGGTCTTCGCCTTCGGGTTCAGCAGCCTTGACTGGTGCAGCTGGGGCTTCATCAGAACGGCCACTGTGGTAGACCGAGACATGAGTGTCAAGCGGTGTGCCATCGACTTCGGACGTGCGACCAGTGGTGTCGACCGGACCCTCGAAGGGTTCGGAGACAGGGTAGTTTTGGTGAGCAGCGCCCTTCTTGAAGAATCCGGTGATCTTGGAGCCAAGCTTGGAAGCCTTGTCAGCAAGGTCTTCGCCTTCGGGTTCAGCAGCCTTGACTGGTGCAGCTGGGGCTTCATCAGAACGGCCACTGTGGTAGACCGAGACATGAGTGTCAAGCGGTGTGCCATCGACTTCGGACGTGCGACCAGTGGTGTCGACCGGACCCTCGAAGGGTTCGGAGACAGGGTAGTCTTGGTGAGCAGCGCCCTTCTTGAAGAATCCGGTGATCTTGGAGCCAAGCTTGGAAGCCTTGTCAGCAAGGTCTTCGCCTTCGGGTTCAGCAGCTTTGACTGGTGCAGCTGGGGCTTCATCAGAACGGCCACTGTGGTAGACCGAGACATGAGTGTCAAGCGGTGTGCCATCGACATCGGACGTGCGACCAGTGGTGTCGACCGGACCCTCGAAGGGTTCGGAGACAGGGTAGTCTTGGTGAGCAGCGCCCTTCTTGAAGAATCCGGTGATCTTGGAGCCAAGCTTGGAAGCCTTGTCAGCAAGGTCTTCGCCTTCGGGTTCAGCAGCTTTGACTGGTGCAGCTGGGGCTTCATCAGAACGGCCACTGTGGTAGACCGAGACATGAGTGTCAAGCGGTGTGCCATCGACATCGGACGTGCGACCAGTGGTGTCGACCGGACCCTCGAAGGGTTCGGAGACAGGGTAGTCTTGGTGAGCAGCGCCCTTCTTGAAGAATCCGGTGATCTTGGAACCAATGGATGACGTGGGTTCTTCGGTAGCCGGAGCAACAGGTGCTTCATCAGAGCGGCCGGCATGGTAGACCGAGACATGAGTGTCAAGCGGTGTGCCATCGACTTCGGACGTGCGACCAGTGGTGTCGACTGGACCCTCGAAAGGTTCGGAGACAGGGTAGTCTTGGTGAGCAGCGCCCTTCTTGAAGAATCCGGTGATCTTGGAACCAATGGATGACGTGGGTTCTTCGGTAGCCGGAGCAACAGGGGCTTCATCAGAGCGGCCGGCGTGGTAGACCGAGACATGAGTGTCAAGCGGTGTGCCATCGACTTCGGACGTGCGACCAGTGGTGTCGACCGAACCCTCGAAGGGTTCGGAGACAGGGTAGTCTTGGTGAGCAGCGCCCTTCTTGAAGAATCCGGTGATCTTGGAGCTAAGCTTGGAAGCCTTGTCAGCAAGGTCTTCGCCTTCGGGTTCAGCAGCCTTGACTGGTGCAGCCGGGGCTTCATCAGAGCGACCGGTGTGGTAGACCGAGACATGAGTGTCAAGCGGTGTGCCATCGACTTCGGACGTGCGACCAGTGGTGTCGACCGGACCCTCGAAGGGTTCGGAGACAGGGTAGTCTTGGTGAGCAGCGCCCTTCTTGAAGAATCCGGTGATCTTGGAGCCAAGCTTGGAAGCCTTGTCAGCAAGGTCTTCGCCTTCGGGTTCAGCAGCTTTGACTGGTGCAGCTGGGGCTTCATCAGAGCGACCGGTGTGGTAGACCGAGACATGAGTGTCAAGCGGTGTGCCATCGACATCGGACGTGCGACCAGTGGTGTCGACTGGACCCTCGAAGGGTTCGGAGACAGGGTAGTCTTGGTGAGCAGCGCCCTTCTTGAAGAATCCGGTGATCTTGGAGCCAAGCTTGGAAGCCTTGTCAGCAAGGTCTTCGCCTTCGGGTTCAGCAGCTTTGACTGGTGCAGCTGGGGCTTCATCAGAGCGACCGGTGTGGTAGACCGAGACATGAGTGTCAAGCGGTGTGCCATCGACTTCGGACGTGCGACCAGTGGTGTCGACCGGACCCTCGAAGGGTTCGGAGACAGGGTAGTCTTGGTGAGCAGCGCCCTTCTTGAAGAATCCGGTGATCTTGGAGCCAATGGATGACGTGGGTTCTTCGGTAGCCGGAGCAACAGGTGCTTCATCAGAACGGCCACTGTGGTAGACCGAGACATGAGTGTCAAGCGGTGTGCCATCGACTTCGGACGTGCGACCAGTGGTGTCGACCGGACCCTCGAAGGGTTCGGAGACAGGGTAGTCTTGGTGAGCAGCGCCCTTCTTGAAGAATCCGGTGATGCTCGGAAACGACCGTTTACGGGCATGGTCGATGTGCGTATCTTCTGAGTAACCAGTATGGTAAGTCGTTACGTGGGTTGCTAATGGACAATGCGCAACCTCTGGATGCCTGCTAGTGGATGGAATAGGCTCGGTTTGGTGAATATATTGATAATCAGGATCTTCATAAATGTCAACAAAATCTTCTTTTTCAGATATTTCCCTGCTGCTATCATGCGTGCTTTCGGAATATCCAGGGTGATATGCACTGACATACTGGCTTAAGGGGTCTCCGTAAATTTCAGAGCTTCGACTTGTCGAAGCAACAGGTCCTTGGTACAGTACGTTCGTAGGATAGTCATAATATGGGGAAGATTCAAAAGCTTTTTTGGGGTTTTCGGTAGTATCGTCGACTTCATACTGATACGACGTTCCGGGATGATATGCGTTGACGTGTTCGAACAACGGTAATCCAGCAGCATCTGACGCTCGACTCGTCGAAGCTAAAGGACCGTCGTATCGATTTGGTTCCGGGTACGGTGAAGGTCGTTTGACGTTTCCAAAGACGCCGGAGTCATAGACGTTCGCACTGTCCGTAAGCGCAGCAGGATCAGGAGAGAGTTCCGGAGACGCCTTTCCGGATTCACTAGATGGGTAATCGTAGAATTGTTGTGATTGTTCGACAACTTCATATTCCTTTGTGGGAGATGATGGTGATTTTGGTGAAATTTGACCTGGGGTCGAATTGCTGGCACTGGTAAGTTCAGCAGGGGGTGACTGGTCAGAGCTGAGTGGCGGTGACGTGATGTACGTGTCGGTGCTGCTCATCATGCGCTCCGGTTGATCTTCATAGCCGGTCAGGTGAGGGTGGCTATCACTAACTTTGATGTAGGCCACGTTGTCATTGGTACGCGGAGTTTCTTGCTTATCAATGATGACAAACTCGTCCTCCGATGCTTCAGTTGGTTCACCACTAATGAGTAACGGCAAATCAACGGTGATTTGTTGTTGCGTATGTTCTTCTTCAGAAACGCGATCAAAATCGTCACTAGTTTCGCTGTCGTCATCCAACATCATGTAGGTAGTCGTTGTTGTCGTGATGATCGTAGTGGTTTGCCGTTGTTGCGGGTTGTAATAGATTCCATTGTAAATGGGAATACCATCTTTGGTTAGAGCTCCAACAATGGGAACTCCACCAGCTTCAATGGTGGTAGTCGTTGATTCAATATGTTGGCTGTTATTGCCAGTTGGAGACAATGACAGGTACACAGTTTCAGGGTTGTCGGTGCTTACTTCAAGCGGAACTTGAACAACATGCACTCGTTCGGTAGACGTGATCGTACGCTGTTGGTAATGTTCGGGGTCGATGGCGCTCGACGCTACGCCAGGGGGACCTCGAACAGGCGATACATCCGTCCGTTGTTTTCGCGTTACGGTCCAGCGCGGTGACTGGACTGAGAGTTCTACAAGATTTTTTCACATTAAACAAACTAAAACTTTTGTGGCTAATAAATTTACAAAAAAGTATTTTAAATTTAAAAATTTAACATATAAAACATTTTGTGGCTAGAAACACTACAAAAAAGTGTTTTAAATTTAAAAATTTCAAAAAAGTAAGAAAACGTACCGGGCGTCGACCGCAGTGGTGGCGGTCGACGGTCTGCCATGTCCTCTAAAAACGACTTCTGACAGATTTATATGAAAACTTGGCACGCATCACGATCGTAGTTTTTTTATTTTTATGTTACGGTAGGGACTGTTTTTAAAAACAGTTACGCGAAACACGATTATGAAATAACGCACGCGCGGGCAACGCAAAAACAAAATAGGGTCGTTAAGCTCATAAAATTTCAATGTTAAATGCGCTAAAACAGCATAGAGAGCTCAGTATGATCGATCCGTGAAATCGCTATCGACAAGCTTACTCGCACATAAGGTTGAACAACTGGCACAACGTGAGACAAACAAATCAGTCACAACTCGCAGCCTGGGCGGCCAAGAGGGCAGTTGTAAGTTTAAAGGGACAAACAAAACTTGCACAATTACATCACGGCAAAAAAAGAATCAAATTGTGTCGAAAAGATCAATTTTGAAAACGCAAAAAAAACGGAAATTAATTTTTTCACATAATCCGCGAACACGGTAAAGGTCGCGATGATACAGATGGGCAACAAATTAAACCAAAAAGATTGAGCACATTGGCGGATATAAAATGTATCCGTTTCGATCAATGTGATGAATGTGCGAAGAAATTACGAAACGGTTCGCAAATCGCGGGGACGGGAATCATCATACGCATGATAGGATAGAGCGACTGACGACACTTTCCAAACGGCGGCGATCATAAACTGCGTAGGTATTGGGTTGACCCATATGTTTTTTCGGTTTTTCACGAAAATAAATCGTTCTAATTTCTGCTGGGACAGTTCATGGTACTTTTTAAGGACGTTATAGAGTAATATTATGGCTATGTATAAAAAAATTTTTAGAGCGCGGGGACGCATACTAAAGGAACTGCGCTCCCTCAAGTCAAGGGTACTCCACAGAGGTCATGTCAAAAATAATTCAGCATTTGCATGAGAGTCGCTTTCAAATATTGTTACTACTGTTAACTTATTAGGAGACTACTAGGATTCACAACACGAAGTGGTTCCGGGATCGGGGCAGTTTTAGACTACGTAGCCTCGAAGCATACCGTTTCCCAGATTTCCGGTTTAAATTTGCGAGCCGTTCCAGAAACTTCTAAATACTAATTAGTAAGACACTAGAAGTCTCACAGTGATGTAACTTTTAAATTTGATCACCGCAACCCGCAGAAGTGCTTCAACTTTGTGTTTGCGCACAGCCGCGCACCCCCCGCGCAGCACCAAAAAATTGTTAAAAATTTGGTGGATCCGGGTTGACCCGACATGTCCTGCTTTTTTTGTAGTTCAGGACATGTGTTATCTAATTGGCGCCAGAGCCGGGTCCTAGGACGATGCGCGTGTGATAAAAGTTTTGACAAAGACGGTGCCCTCGAAAACGAAGTCATCAACTTTGCGTCATCGTTGCTTCTTTCCTGTTTGACGTAAAGCTTTGAAAATTTTATCATACATTGAAGTTATGTTGTAGTTAAGGACGACACTCAGATTGCCCATCTTGGGGTTCTTAGAAAAAAATAAAAAAATTGTAACCTATTCGCCACTAAACCGGAAAAATCATATGGGTCAACCCAATATGTTCAAGTTACGCAACATGACTAATGCAATTTCAGGAGATACTAGCCGGCTAAGCCCGCTTAAATCAATCAATCTGGTTTCATTCGAGAGGGAGTACCTCAATTCCGTTGGAAATGACACGCTTGAAAAAAAACAATATCAAAGAGTAAGTAGTAAGTGCAAACGTTGTCAGTCAGCTAAAGTAAACAATATGGCGCCTGCTAATCGCGGATTTACTTTTAGTTTTTATGCAACAGAAAAAAATGAACGGACTTAGCAGATGTTCGAGAGTCTCAACCAAGAAACATGGCAATGAGGGGGGTTTCGAGTGCAAAGTCAAAATACAAATGGTTTTCAAAAAACAGCTCTGTGGGAAATGAAATCACGAAAAAATTTAATTTCGCGGAAACGCGGGGGGAGATAAGCTGCGAAATCAAAACAAAGTATCAGCAATCTGCGCCTACACTTTGAGAAACACAACAGATAGGATCGATAGATATCGGTGGCGACGTTTTTGGGGGCGTTGCGCGCCTTGAAGGCCGACTTGTCATTCGGACGGGGGAGAAAACATGTAAAAACGGGTGAAACCAATCGAATTCAACGCGCCTTTACGTTTTTCTCGCGCGGGTGGGTGCAACGACTGCAAAGGCCGGGGCAAAGGTAAAAAACGGCGAATTCAAATTGGGTGGAATAAATAGAACGTACTCAGAAATTGATTGAATATTACTTTTTTTCTGGACACTTGGCCTATTTTGGAGTCTCATACTTCAATACCTGAGTCTCGGTGGCGAACGCTTTTCACCTCTTTTGCAAAGGAAGTGAAACATGGGAACCACGTAAAGGTGTGAATAGTAGCCCCTGAGGTGCTAAACGGTCCCGTTGACGCGCGAACCAAGGGCAACAACCACCGCAGAATGCCATCGGAAAAGGACACAAAAAAGTAGGGCCAATGCAGTGTTTGCTGTCGCTAAATGGCACAAAAAAGTGGAGTGTGAAAAAAAACCTGTACACACGATGGCGCTGATGTGAGTAAGCTGTCTCGGGCGACGAATATGAGATGTGGATAGATTTAAGCCGACATCGGGTGTAAAGGAACGTCTTCGTAAGCTGTTAAACGGGGGCAGTGGTGGTTGGAACGGCAAAATGGGGCTTGATATGAGTCAAAGTATACTATAAATAGCCGAAATGGAACGGTAAGGGAATAGGTTCGAACGAAGACGACACCCTGCATGAAACCATTTCCTCAAATGCCGATGATGACAGCCCCTGGGAAGAAGACGCAGGCATTGGAGGGAAAAAGTTAGAAAGAGGTTCAACGAGGGAGCACAGGGGCCATTAACCCAAACGGCAGTGGGAAGCGCGGTCGTTTGGACTGGACAACAAGGAACACGGCGCTATCGATACAAAATTGAGTTTCACGCCAGACAGGATGCACAAAAGTGGTACGGAAACAAACTGTAGCAAAAAATAGGGGTTCAGAATTACTCACGCTTTCAGCCGGGTTCGGAATACCCAAAGGGTTTTGAACGCGTAATGGTTTTTCACGCAAAAAAGTGTTCATAAAAAAAGTTAATGGAAAAGGACAACATTGAAAGCTTTCGCAATGAAAATTAATGGAAAAGCGTTCCTTTCAACAATTTCAAGGGCAGTCCAATGTGTGAAATGAAAAAAACATCTGCGCGGTCGTGAGACAAACCAAGTGGCATCTTGTTGACAAGCCCATGTATGCTTCCCATGTGTGAAATACACATTCCCATTTTTTGCAATTGAAAAAAATGCGTCTTTTGATGGCAGTGCCGTAGAACTGGCTGCCTTTTTTAGTCTCACTAAAAACACATCTAACACAGGACAGTTCAACATTTCAGAGACTCCCGGGCTTGGAAGGCCTAGAAAGGAGGACACACAACCATGAGGCATAGTTGTCCCTTTTTTTGAACTCGTTGAGCATTGAGCTGACCAGAATGTTGCGAAGAAGAGAAGCATGTGGACAATAGATAAAATGGCAACATGGACAAAAACAACAACAAAGTTGGGGAATGCAACGCAATGTAACGGCGCGCAGAAAATGGATAGCGAAGGCGTAGTCAAAAGGTGGAAAGTAGCGTTTGAACGGACAGGGCAGGGCAACTCTGAATCATTCAGATGTATTTGAAGTCGTGCATATATGGACGCCGACTCACCAGCGCGGAAATTGAATGGACATTACACAGTTTAGACAGAAACAAACGTCAGGTTCACGGTTATGATAGTTGACGGGTACCGGAAATAGGAAGGGTGAAATACTAGAAGATTCCATTTACACGGGAGGAGAGAAAAAAACAACTGATCAAATGACGAAAACTGTTGATGATATAAAATGAGTAAGTAAGGGAGCCAGGCTTAACCTCGGGTGGAAACAAAACAGCTGTGAAGAAACGACGAAATAGATAGTAATAAAAAAGCACAGACGAGTGACTTGACTTGCCTATGCAGCCTGGTTGGACATATGGCACGCAAGAGGACAACATCCATACGCCTAGCGGAAGTTTTTTTGAATAAAAAACCACTCAAAAAGTAGTGAAACTCAAACGAACGGAGCCAGAGTAGGGTTGTTACACGAATGAACTCAACGGGGTAAGTCAACAATGAACCCAGATCCTATAAAAAACAACAATAACAACGTTATTACTTATTGACTGATGTCAGTTTCCATAAAGTTGCACACTTAAGAACCGGTATTTGCTATGTAAACGTTATACTACCCTAAATTGATCAAAAAGATACAATTAAAGTGATGATTTGAAAAACGTGTTAATGCGACTCACCGCAATTCCACCTTTAACAGTGAAAAAGTAACCTAGTACATGAGTACATCGGATTGACAAGGTCTTTCAATGCCAACCTAATCACATTAAATGTTTGGCTCCTTAACTCGGAAGAAGTGCGATCCAAAAACCTGATCAGTGTCAAATTGGTCGTGGTTACCTTTATTCGTGCTTACTTTCGATTCAAATGAACATTTCTCATCTCATAAGACGTGAATTTTTTTCTTTTCCGATGCATCTTGCAGAAATTGTCATTTGATGAAACCATCACATAGTAGTGAAAGTTTTTTTTTGTTTTTGTGGTTGGTTTCGTGATCGCAAAGTGAGAAGTGACATAGGGCGTGTTTCCGATCAAGAATGCAGATGCGGGGTTCGTCCAGACACACAAAAAACATGAGTAGGGGCCATCAGGACTTGACTCCAGCGTCGCCGGGTTGACGACACGCAAACAGTGGCGACAAAATATAGGAAAGTAGGCACCCTTCGACGTTTTCAGAGGGAGCTCAAACTAAATAAGTTTGATGATGGCGGCTGGACGGGGTGAACATGTTGGCCATGAGGCGTAAAAGGTTTGCATTGTTTGATGGGAGGAGGGTTTGGTTTGAAACAGGGTGCAAAAGATGGGCTAAACTGGGCAGGGACGGGTTTCTGGGGGGATTTGGGATCATAAAAAGCGTTCGGGAATAATTTTGCCACTTTGAAGGGGGGTGATCGACTCGGAAATGGTGATATCACAAGTTGGGACGACTACTTTTGCACTTAACATGTCAATACCCACGTGGGTCACGTACGCGGGGCTATTTTTGAATGATGGTGGGGATGGATGCAGATTGAGCATGAAAACACACATTACAACGGAAACTGTCGTAAAACAACATCTGATCCGATTCGCAATCAAAGAAAAACATAAAAACTACATTCTAAATGTTTTAAATTTCAAAATAGACGAAAAACTAAACATTTTGTAACAATAAGTTTTGCCAAATCTGACCAATAAGTTCAATCTGACGTCAATTCAAACACCTCCGGACACTCTGATAATAGGCACAGTCGCCGATTCCTACAAAGGGCGTTGGCATTTGTGAATCAACGAAAATTTGCCTGACTGACACACCAAATTAGGCAAGACGACGACGAAACCCTCGCGCCCCATCTCGATTAGACTATTCTTGGCGGCGATACATAGTGGCTACTACGATCAGACACCATGATTCAGGCATCGTGGATCGAACATTGAACTCGCTATACACATATTTTGCTTATCAAAAGGCTACCACTGAAAACGAACGCTTCGGGTGTGATGTTCGCGTCAAAATAATAAGTTCCCATGCTTCGTCAACCGGTTCAAAGCTCCGTTTATAAAAAACTGTATGAATAATCAAAATGATGACTCTCTAGGTCGATGAATTCAAAACAGTTTCCCCGAGTATGGGTCACGTTGTAAAAACAGTATCAATTTTGTCTCGCAACTTAACGAATGACAAAACTTACACTGTTAGGAAATTGGTTAAAATTGGTGACGAGTCAAGTCAAATGGGTAGACATTCTTCGTCAGAGTTGTAAAAACGGATGATAAAACCTATTTGGTGACAGCCAAATAGCTCAGAAAAACCTGGGGATGAGACAAAATTGAGTGTCGTAAACCAGGGCATGGTAAACATCAACCTATCAAAAAACGAGCCTTTTTGCCGTGGGTTTGAATTGGTAAAACAACATTTAAATCTGACAATGGTCACGCTCGCGATTGGTGATACGAATGAATAAAATACATTCTGGGTTAAAATGAGGGTACAAATGTGTCAGGTGTCTTTAAAAGGGTATAAAAACATAAAAAAATGGTTGTTAGTTGAACTAATTGTCGATCGAACATGGTTTTTTGATGTTGGATTTTTGTTCCCATTGTGTCAGGGATACCAAATTACAATGGGAAGTGGTTTTGAAAAGTGCCTGCAGTTGTATGTATGCGCAAGAGCGTCTGTCGACGCTAAAGGGCTGGGGGAGAGTGTTTTCCGCGGAAAAAGTTTCCCGTTTTCGCTGCGTGACGTAACTTCTATGCTGTCCGTTGCGACTACGGACGGACATGTTTGGCTGTGTGGCGTGCTCCCTGTGCTTGTCATACAAGCGTGCATCACGCAGCGAAAACGGGAAACTTTTTCCGCGGAAAACCCTCTCCCCCAGCCCGCTAAAGGACATTGTCACACGCGAAGGGGAAACGAACGGACATTGCATGTATTCTGGAATCACAAAGGCCGATGCAAACAATTCGGCTTTTTTTCTTCAACGGGCTGCTGTGACGATAATAGTAGCGAATGATTACGGAAGCTCATGGTTGGGAACACGCGGTTGCTGGCAGCGGGTAGCGGTTTGTTGGGTACTCCCAAGGTCTTGGGGCTGGGTTGACGTGCACAACAATCAACAAAAAAAGAGGGCGGGAAACGCACGAGCTCGATCCGACGTAATGGTAAGTAATAAAAGTTGACGTTGAAGTTTCCCTCCATCCAAAAAAAGAGTACACAAACAGTGGTTTCTTGCGCTATCGGATCGACGGGCTGGAAAGTCAGTTGCACTTGCAGGCAGTCGGCTGGCTGGCGGCAACAACTTGCAGGACATATGGCCAGCGGCTCGGTGATGTGATCTTTTTTCGCGCCAATCCGGTATGTCCAGCCAGCCAGCCGGAGGCGCCTCCACTACCGGATCGATTACGCATTGGCCTGAAGGGGGTGTTGGTTAACCAAACCGACGGACTGAAGTGAGAGTTTGTTTGGCGGAAGTGAAGCAACAGCAGCCCCTCGACGTACTTATTTCTAACCCCCTCACCCTCGCTATCGATTCAAGTGTTTTTTCACGTACCTGACCAGTACTTTTTCCTTTTGACCACTCAACCTTCAAAATTTCAAAAAAACCTTCCCCTCCTTCTAAAACACATTTCAACCCCATGTTTGCATCTATTGACCCAAACGTGACCAAACTGATAAACGGAAGTGACAAAGATACACATTGTTGCCGATTGTTTACCGCCAAACACAAACTAACGACTAAAAGGGTACCTAAAACTCGTATAGTACAGGTAACCGTCAGTCGATCAATCCCCCCGCTGGCAATCAACACTTTCCAACAACCCCTGCGGTTGAATTTCAGTGCTAAAAAAAGGTGTAAAGACTACGACGTTTTTCGCGCAATGATGAAAAATGATGGCCGTTTTCGCGCATTCCGATACAAACGCCAGCGTATTTCACGTTCAAACGGATTCCCCCTACGGATCAGACTTGCAGCGAAAACGGGAAATATGCACCGCCTGGGGGCGACGTTGGTAACCTGAAGCGAAGTGGTGTCATTTAAATTTTGGTTGTGATCAATTTTCGTCAGATTTGAAGTTTGATGAAATTAGAAAGACACAAATTGATTTGCAAATTGCATATTAGACAGATGAAAGCCAAACTAATTGAAAATTGTGCATAAATGTCAGCTTTAATTCAATATTTGAACAACCTCGACCCATCTGTATCATAAAAAAGCAAAGGTCAATGATCCATCGGAACGCCGATCCAAATTTTCCAGATGCACACAACAAACAACATTGGAACCGCGGTGCCTGAGCTGTTTTTCGTCCCCAAAAGTGATCGAAAGGGCGCTTCGCTTCTCAAAAGTATTGAAATAAAAAGGATAGCTGCCATTTATCGGAAGCAAGGTCGTCTATGCGATGCATCTTTACAATGTTTTTTGCTTCCTAATGGCGCCAGGTTTTTGCTATTAGAAAAATGCACACATCTTGGATACTGTAGCTTTGTTTACCGTGAAACAAGGGATCAATTAGCGAATCATGGTGGAAGAATTTGCAATCTGTATTCTATTTATCTTACTTATTGATGCTTAACGTTACGCATGAGTCAGTGGCAAAGAAACACTGGAAAGCGAGCTGACGTCGCACTCGTCTTTCATTTGAAGGGAACTCTTTGAAGTAAAGCGGGGGAATTTGTTTGATAAGACAAAAAAAAAAGAAGAAGAAAAATGTAACAATAGTAATTTTAAAGTATTGTGATTGTGGAAAAAAAAAGAATTCGATGTCGATGAGATTCGAACTCACGCGGGAAAATCCCAATGGATTAGCAGTCCATCGCCATAACCACTCGGCCACGACATCACGTTTGAAAAACGGTCCGGAACGTGAGACGTGTTGGTGGAGGTCATTGTGGTTTGGCATTGAACGCTGGTTTGCAGATAGAAATTGTACTTTTTTGTATGCTGGTTGCAACATGGGACGAGGCTAATCGGATTACTAGGTAAACTGGGGTTGGAGGAAGGTGAGCTGATGTAAGCAGGGTGGAATTAAGAAAAAGGGTAATGACTGGTGTTTGAAATAAGCTAATTAGTGATCAAAATTAGGTCTTTTAGAAGTTAAATTGAAGAATTTTGAAAAAATAACCGTCACAGTGAATGACAGATCAAAAATGTCATCAAAAAAGTTGACATAATGGACGGCAATTACGATCAAACAATCAAAACACGACTTTTAAATTGAATCGGAATCATTGTTTCTCCAAAATTGCGTAATTCTTCAGTAAACAGTAGCCAACTACACAAAAACTAAAGTGTTTGCTGTTTGTACAATCCAGCCAGACACATACCAAGGACATTCGGCTGAGCCCGCGTTCACGTGAGCCTGGAACCAAGATAGTGCGATGCATACCAGGATTACGGGCTTCCGTTCCCCCCTGGCCGCCTTCAATGCTCAAATTTTGCAAAAAATGGCTGTACATTGCAACAACTATCGGAAGTAGATGCATCTGTTGCTAACTACAGACGCCTCGCAGCTTTATCTAATCCAAAAAAACAAAAATGACCAAAGCTATGTCAAAGATTTAAGATAATCAATGAAGCAATGAACACGAAAAAAGTTAAGAAAGAACACCGGTAAAATGCGCGGCACGCAAAAACCCATGGACGCTGCCGACAAAGAAACATCGTCGGACTGCTTTGAAGCTGTTTGGGTGAGGGCCGAAGTAACCCGAAACCCTCATTTTAGCTGCCATTTACAAACAGACGATTGTCAAAGACTGCCTCAGACGACGACCCAATACAAAAAACAGCTTTTTGATGTTGAATAAGCACTATTCGGAATGTGCAATCTTGCGCACCCTCGAAACACACTTTAGTGTTCCGTGTATTCAGGTGGCTGCACTAAATGAAAGGAAGTAATACTATAGCTTGCAAAATGGTTGAAACGGTTTTTGAATGACGTTGGATTTGGAAAAGTGTTCGTTTGGGGATAAAAATTGGCATTTCAGATGACTTTAGAATTAATAAAGCCTGGAAAAACGTTTATTGTCCCGTTTTATTTCAACCGAAAACACAATACCAGGTTAATATTACCCATGAAGAAAGTTAAATTACTAAATATTACAAACATGTTTTGCAAAGAAAACACCAAACCCTGAACAGAAAAGTATTAGCACGGATTACATCGAGATCAAAGACAATCAAAAAGTTAAGATCGGAATTTGCGGAAAAGGGCATGCCGATTCTCGTCATTGCGACGTGCGGGGGCAGTGTAGGTAGATTGCGACGACCCAGTCAAAGCACCAAGATTGCCATCCTTGCGGTTTACACGGGTGCAATCGTCGTCATCCTTGACGTCGTCATCATTATCCAGCTCGTCATCGTGAATTTGAAGCAGCGATCGCAAGAGAGCGGATTGGGAAGCTTTGTCGGGGAAGATGAGCTTAGCCTTGTCCATCTCCGGGATGTGGGACACGATCTTGTAGGCGTAGCCCTGGTTGATCAGGAACCGCTGACGCTTGCGAGAATAGGTCATTTCGACGGTGTCACAGGAAACGAGAGAGTAGAAATACGCGTTGAAGTCGTCTGTAGAGTTCTTCTTGGCTCGAAGAATACGGCCGAGGCGCTGGGCTTCCTGTCGACGAGAGCCACCGTGGGACGAGACTTGGATGAGGACGTTGGCTTCGGGGAGATCGAACGAGGTGTCGGCGACCTTGGAGACGAGAATCGTGTTGACTTTGGGGTTGTATTGGAAGTTCTGGAGGATGGACATGCGCTCGGTCTGGGAGGTCTCACCGTAGAGGAACGGGATTCGGAGCTGCATGGCGTATTGCTTGAGGGCGTAGACGTTGTCGGAGAAGATGATGATCTGGAAGCATACAACATTGTTAGAAGGAAATATGAAGATGTAAAACTAACCTTATCACCCCGATTCTGATGATACTCGACAAGAAACTGGCAAACGCGTATCTTATTCGGATTCATGACAGCCAGAAGCAACTTCCGCTTGATATCAGCTGTCAGATAGAACTGCGTGAATTCACCCGTCATTTGGCACCAGACTTCAGCGCACTGGACCTTGGCGATGTGACCGTCCTTCTGGAGCTCCATCCAATTGGCTTCATACAGCTTCGGGCCGATCAGGAAGTTGAGATCGGTGATGAGCTCGTCTTCACGGACGAGAGTAGCGGTGAGGCCCAGCTTGCAGTGTGCACGGACCATGTGAAGGACGCGACGGAACATCTTGGCTGGGATTGTGTGGACTTCTGAAAGGAACTTCATCAGATTAATCACTGAATCAACCAAACCCACCATCAAGCAGAAGCAACCCCCACTCTTGACTCGAGATGTACTTCATCGCCTCCTCCGCGACGTATGTCCGCTTCCCCGTGTAGGCCACCATAGAATACGTGCTGATGCAAACCGTTGGCTTATGAAAAGCAGCCCCAGAGGGCACCTGATCACGCGTCTCACGAGTGAAGCGCACGATTTGATGGTCCTGGACGGTGCTCCACAGCCGGAATTGCGATCGCCACTGCTCGACGGAGACATTCGACGTTGCCAAACAGAGAATCCGCTTGTTGATGGTCGTCGCCGCAGTCACACCGACCAAAGTTTTGCCGGCGCCACAGGGCAAGACAATGATTCCGGAGCGGGCACGACTGTTGCCGAACATCTTTCGGAGGGACTTTTCCTGGTACGGACGGAGCGACGTCGTCGGCTTCAGATCAATGCCCAAATTAGGGTTGTTCGTGTCATTGCGGAAGTCGTATTCGGCCAGCAGCGGGTATTCCAGCTCGATACAACGCCGCTGAACGTGCTCCAGATGCTGTGGCTTGATCTCGAAGCTGAGGATGCGCAGGTTCCGGATGGCATCGGCGTCTTCGTCCTCGCCGTCATTGTCGATGACTCTGTTGTAGTAGTCTGCAACATCTTGGGGAACGTCCAGAGGTTCGGCCGTGGATGGATCGGTGGTCACTGTCTGGGGAGCGTGGGGATGTTGGTCGGGGACGGGCGCCTGAAATTGACAAAGTTTATATATAAAAAGTGAAAAAAGTTCAACAAACCTTCTCCGTCTGTGCCTCTGCCCCCGTATTGCTATCAATCAACGCCTCCTGGATGACCTTATCGTTGATCAGCTTCTGAATGACATCGCTGTGGCGGGATTCAATGAAATAACGGTTGTGTTTGAGGACGAGTTTGACTTTTCCATACGACCGGGTGCAAGTCTCGATGAATTGCTTGATGCCGTGATGGAGAGGCGTCTTGGACAGTCGCTCGAGGTATTCGAGGATGTCTTCCGTCACAAGACCGATCGAAACGGCAGCGTAGAGGGAGTAGGGCGTGAGCTTGTACTCGTGGATGAACTCCGGGCGGCACATCGGCTAAAATCGACAAAAACATAGTTAAAAACCTCAAGAAGACAGCCACAAGCAAGCCTACCTCAGCAATGGCAATCAAGAAGTCCCTCGCATGGGGATACGCCGGCGAATGTGCTTCCAGATAGATGTATCCGTCCGGAGCGACCCACAACGGACGCGCTCGGTTGTCTGGCTTCAGCTTCAAATAAGTGAAGTTTCGCTTTCCGAACATCTTGCTCATCACGGAATTCGGATCCGCCAGCGGGTCAACGATGAATTCATACTTTTTGGTTTTGATTTTGGGGGCTGAAACAAGAACAAAATATATAAAAACTTCAAACGCACGAAAATGAAAAAAATCGAGATGTTTTTATATAAAAATCAACGACTTACTCAAAGCACTGTTGTCAGATTGGTTGCCGTCGGCATCTTGAGTGGTATCAACTTCCATCGGGGTTGAGCGGTCCATCGTTTATCCGACAAGAGTCACGGAAGATCGACTGCGACGAAGTTGCGAAACAGCTGCAACCAGCTTGGTCAAATTACAAATGCGCACGTTGCGCGCAGCAAAGCGAGCTTTGGGTGTGGCTTACAATTCGAAAATTTGAATGTTCTCTTTTTTTGACTTCCTTTTTCGTTGTTTTGACTTTTTTTGACGTAATTAATCGATAGTATTAGTTATTATTACCACAATTGCGTTTCTAATTGGTAACGTGAGCTAGAGACACTGGCCGGGTCGGCTGATCAATGATTTTTTTTACTTGAAAATCACATTTTTAACAAATTTTAAAATTAACACGTTTTGTTGACTTCAGCCTAGCTGGTTTATATCAGAACGTTCTCGGTCCGCTTATCCTCGATAGTTGCATGTCGGAAGCGAAACTGACTTACCTCATCTGAGTTCCTTCAGGTTAACGACCCTGATACAGTCATATCAATCAATGCGCGACCAAGCCGCTGCATATTTGTAATGTTTTGTTATTTTGACGCGTCGATTACTCGCACTCGCGTAACTGGTCGATGATTGCTAGCCAGCGGCCCGCTCTCCGTGCAGCCACTCGCCCATCAGTTCGATTGCGCTCCGGAAGAGACAGTTGGCGGACGCACGACATGTAGCTTCGCGCGTTTTTTCTGTATTTTGTAATAGCCCTGGGGGCTGTGTTCAGAGATCGATCTGTCAACAGGGGGTCTTTCTCATAGAGAAATTCTTTGTCATCACTGTTAGTTTTTGTTTCATGTAAAAACTTCGTGTTTTTCAACATTTGTCAATGATCGACGCTGCGTAGGGCTTGATCGACCTTTTTTTTTATTGCACTTGACTTCTCCCAGTTCATTTTTTTTATAGTTTATGAAAATTTTATGCCAACATTGGGTGCGATCCGTCCGTTTTTGTTTTCTCAAAGTCCATTAAGTAATTTGTCGAATATCAACAAAAGCAAAAATACGTCGTTCCTTTTTACCACTATCACGTTATCTAAACCAGCAAGCAATCGGTCGGTTCGAGTCGGCTGTTCGCTCGCTCGGCCAGTCGTGGTTTGCTCGTCGGAAAAGGAAGTCGGATAAATTTTTTTAGTTTCACCTCAAATGTGTTTTTTAAATTCCATGCCGTAGTCTGTGCGTGCCGTGTTGTATTTTTTTCTTTTTTTGCTTTTGAAGAAACTTATCGCCATATACTTTTGAACACTTTAACGAACGAATTTTACGTTTTTTACGCAACCTATTTGTAATTCCAGATCCGCGTGCGGTCGTGGTTTCCAACGACCACAACATTTGTGTATCATGGACTCAGTCAATATGCAAAATTCTGATGATTGGTTCAAACCTCCGTTGTCCCCATCTTACCGAAATTACATAGACCATGGCAAAGATTTTGTCTTTAGTGATGTCAAACATGATCAACTGTTCAATTATCCCGAACAACTGATTGGTTTCGAATCCAACCCTATGTTTGACGAAATGTGCATGGAATATATCAGAACTGGCGAATGGTCTTCAATGTTAGATGGCAGTCTTCACGAAGCTGATTGCCAGAAGCAGTTTATATCCCAAGCTGCTTCATTGTCTCCATCTTCCCATATAGACCAGGGCAACGGTGTTGTCCCCCATAGTTTCAAACTTGATCAACAACAACTTCAACCGATGTTGAATGTCATTCCGACTATAATTGTGTCGGACTATAATTGTGATTTCGAATGGAGCAGTTTAAACGAAGATGACATGAGCTGTTTTAAACTTGACGAAGTGTCTCAAAAGAAGGGGGATGCCCCAACACCAAAACCTGAAGAAGAGGACGGGTCGCAGACTCTTGAAGACCTGGTTGATATCTGCAATCTTCATCCTGCAAATGAAATGAATGATAGTTCAATGCAAATTGAACCACAAAATGAAGAAATGGTTAACAACCATTTAAGTGCATCTTACTGTGGCACAACTACCACCAATACCACTGCTTGTCAAATAAAACAGTCTGGGCCTCCTGGACAGACTGTTACGGACGACTTTCAAGTTGTAAACCCGTCAAATAACCTTTCGACCCCTTCTGAATCCACGTTAAACGATGACGACGCTGCCCAGAATCAAGTTTCAACAAATGCTAGTTTTGCTGGCAGTGCCATTGATTCCGGTCCGCTCGGTGAGTTGGGTTATTACATATTAGATATTTAATTTAAAAACACACAAGAAGTTAATTAAGTCTTTTCACAGGTGAAGCATTTAACAAACATTCCATAGCGACATACACGGAGGAAGGAAAAAAGTCGAACAAGAAGATTCAACGCAATTCTCACAAAGCTGCACAGAACTGCAACAAAATATTGCCAACCGCGCAACTTGAGGTAATATATAATAGTTTTGTTAAGCAACGCTGTTTTAAATGCTTTTTAGAAGGATGACAATACAACGAAAAAGAGACGACGTGGACGCGAACCGATTGGAAATGAACCGAAAAAAAGCAGCCGGATTGTAGCCAGTTATCGCAGTACAGTAAGAATTCTATAGTTTTAGTTTGTTAACTTAAAACTTATAAACACTTTAGACAAAGGCCACTAGTGAAAGTGCGGATCTTTTTATTAAAAAATGCTTCGATTGCAGTCTGGGCTTTAAAGAACAGCAATTGATGCTGTTGTGTGAGACCTACGAAGTTGCTGTCACCAAACTTTCCAAAAAATATGGCTGGGACAAGGAAGTATTGTTAAAGAAGGTTGAGTTTCATAAACCAACTCTCGAAACACTCCATCCACGCTATGGTCCCGGTCGAGAAGCTGCTGATCCAGATGATGCACAAATGCGTACCATTCGATCTGGACCTCGCGTTCCGTTGTTGCTTCTGTATGATCAGCTACTGCAGCTCCAGAAAAAACAAGTCCCTGACTACAACATTGTGATGGAAGACTTGAAGACAAATCGCCCGAAGCTGTATCATGACCTCACAACAACTCGCCGCCGGCTGATATCACGGGAGTTGTCAAACCCGCCTCATCAAGGTCCCTTAATCCCGACCGCAGAGCCGAACCAAGCAGCAACCAAAAGCCGCAAACGGAGCGGTGATCATTCGGTTGGGCCAACTAGTCGAGCCAAGAAGCGAAAATTTGTGTAGGTATTGCCAACACTTTTAGTGATTCCTGTTGAAACTCAAACATGTCACTACCACTTCATCTGTGCAGATTAATTTTATTTTTTTCTTTACTTTCTTACACTTGTTATTCAGATCAAAGCGTGTCTTTAGTTTTTTTCCGTAAGCTACCAACACATTGTTTCCTGTCTTACACGATAAGTCTCCACTTGCCTGATTAGATAGATTAATCTATTATTTGATAGTCGCCCTCATGCACTCTATTTGATTGTAGCAAATATTTACTGCGTATATTTTGTCACTCTTATTATCCAGGTATGTTCGCCATTGTTGTTCTAATCTCGTCATCTAACGTTTCCGGTATTGTATTATCTCATTCCGTGTACCTCAATTGAATACATTTCTGGTAGCAGGTTAATAATCACGCCATGTAATAAATATGTACGGTTAATCAGTTTTTACAACCAGACAATTTTTGAAACAACTTGATCACAGATCTTGAAGTACTTCGTTGCTGCGGTCGGTTTCTTATCGCTTCGTATTTCACTATGAAAACGCAGTATGTGAATCTATCCAGAAATTCATAAGTTTTTACTGCTATTTATAAAACAATTTGTAATACGATGCATGCATCGCGTTCGTCTCTGTGCCCAACTGTCTGACAAAATGTGTTTTTCTCGCTTGCTCTGCTCGCTGCGGCTATCGGCCGATGGGAGTTTTTTTGCATCGATTGCACAGAAAGAACGTAAGGCTAGTACGTACCGCTTGACACTCGTGGTGCTCCTCCCAAAGACGTTTCAAGGTGACACTTTTTCACCAAAAAGAATCTGTGTTGTTTTAGCCAAAATTGTAGTTTCTGTTATGAATCGTGAGCTTATTAGGCAAAAAAATACCCCCCCCCCCCGGGTCAGCTGATCGACGATGTTTTCCACCTAAAAATCTGATTTTTGTTCAACAACAGAAAAAGTTCACCAGTGGGCAATAAATCAATCTTCCGGAAGCCTCGTACCGAATTTGTAATAGTTTGTTTTCTTCTGTTGGGGCGGGTCCGCATTTCAACGCGGCTGCATCATTCGTCGACGATCGCACCACCCAGCGACGGCTGCTTTTCTGCGTGCTTGCCCATTAGTTCTGTTTCGCATTGTCGACGGCCGTTTTTTGCCAGATACTGCTTTTTTCTTGATACTATCTCTAGGATTTTTATATCTTTGTAGTAAATGGCGCGATACCTAGCTGGCTATTCCGTAATACGCTGGACGGTGTGCCGAACAAATTCTAGTATCAAAACACTTAAAATCGGCCGGATATGAAAGTCAGAAAGTCGGGATGGCTTAGTTTTCGAAGTTAAAAAAGCTAATCAACTATCATAATGAAACGACACCGACAACTATGTTATCATTTTTTGAGGGTGATGCTTAGATAAATCAATAGTGACTGCAAACGGACACACACAGCTTTTTCCTCTCGCCTCGCGAATTGTGTTTCTGTATTTTGTAATAGGCCCAACAGCGTGCGGTGCAGTTCAAAAAACCTAACTTCTTTCCCTATCAATCAATGTGGCAGCGCGTTGCTCTTAGAAAGGTTTTTTTGTTACTTTGTTACCTATTTGCGCCCATATAAGTATCTTGCCTGAATTTCCATTTTGCCCAGCGGACCTAATTTTATCTTCTATCCATTTGGCGGTTGCTTGATGGTGTGAACTGCGTCCAGCCTTCCAAACCGTTATCTGCCTCATTGCTTTTTTCTCACTGACTCGCTCCCCTTACTCCCGATCTCGTGTGTGATTAATCTCAAACTGAATCGGAACATAGCGTTACGAGTTTTGCTGTAACCATTTTTGAACTTTTTCACGTCTTATTTGTAATTCCAGATTTGGGTACGCGTTACTGCTCGGTGTTCTATAGCGACGAAGATCGTCAGTGTGTTTGACTATTCCGTAATTCATCGTTATTCACAGGCGAAAGCGTTTCTTTGGAATCTAGATTTGTTGCTTAAAAACACCTCATTTTTCCAAGCGGGAGCATTGATCTTCCAATCAAATGTGCGCAAAAACGTGCTTGTTTCAAGGCAAACCGCTTCCTTATGACAAAAGTTGCTTGGAAGATTTTAACAATTCATGGAAGGCGCCCCTTTTTGCTTTGAAGATTAGTGATTCTGATTGAAACAAACTTTTCCAAACAAAAAAGTTGGACTTTTCGAAGAAACTCTTTTGCCTCTGTTGTTCGATCATAATGGACGATGTCGCCGGACAGGATTCTGTTCTTGCCGAAGAAGATGAACATTTAAGACGGAGTCCAGGAGAGGTTTTAAAGTCGTATGACACTCATTTTTTTTTTATTTCAAAAATCGATAGGGCTATGTGAGCAACTGCTAAAACCAAAATATCGCGGTCTGAAACCGCTTCTGAACGGAGCTACGATTTTTCGAAAATTCGGCCCCAAAATCGATAAAATTAACATAACTCGATCCGTTCTTCCTATAGAAGGCTGAAACTGCGGTTCCAGCGTCAACTTTTGATGCTGAATCCAATGGTGATATCGAAATTTTGTTATCAGTAATTCTGATCACTGATAAGAATTTTTTGAAAAACCAACTTTTTCAGTTTGGCCGCGGGGCGCTGTTTTATTGTAAAAAATCAATCTCCTATTAATGCCAAACAATAAAAAATTTTTGTACTGCAAGATATCGTAGCCGTTTGTGCGGATTCTGGCCCCAAACATTGTCATCAAAAACTTTTTTGCTCAAACCTTCATGAAAGTTACATAATTGTAATCAGCATAAAAAATGGAGTCGATTCATGTATAAAAAGTAGTACTTTTGATTAGATTGGAAAAACACATATTTATTGGTAAAAACGAAAAAGTACGCGCCGAGGTCGAACCTGCCCGCATGCGCAAACCGAGCGCCGTACAGCACTGCACTGGGAAAGGAAACAGGGCAGGTTCGACTCCGGTGTTCATTTTTTTCTTTTTATTATTAAATATGTGTTTTTCGAAACTTATCAAAAGTACCACTTTTTATACATGAATCGACTCCATTTTTTATGCTGATTCCAAATATGTAATGCTCATGATGATTTGAGCAAAAAAGTTTTTGATGACTATGTTTGAGGCCAGAATCCGCACAAACGGCTACGAAATCTTGCAGTACAAAAATTTTTTATTGTTTGGCATTAACAGAAGATTGATTTTTTACAATAAAACAGCGCCCCGCGGCCAAACTGAAAAAGTTGGTTTTTCAAAAAATTCTTATCAGTGATAAGAGTTACTGATAACAAAATTTCGATATCACCATTGGATTCAGCATCAAAAGTTGACGCTGGAACCGCAGTTTCAGCCTTCTATAGGAAGAACGGATCGAGTTATGTTAATTTTATCGATTTTGGGGCCGAATTTTCAAAAAATCGTAGCTCTGTTCAGAAGCGGTTTCAGACCGCGATATTTTGGTTTTAGCAGTTGCTCACATAGCCCTATCGATTTTTGAAATAAAAAAAATGAGTGTCATACGACTAGGTGAGGGTCAAAATTTTCTCCTGGACTCCGTCTTAAACCCTTATTTTGACCCAACTTTAATGAAGTATCTCAACAACGGTCCAGATCCAATATTTTTCCATGGGGCTCATCAACAGTTTTCAAATGCCAGTCAAGCATCTGTTGAATCAGTCGCGGACCTTCCTGATTCAACAAAGCGTTTGATTGACGAATGTTTTGCCATCGTTCGTCGTACAAAAAGTTCTGCCAACAGTACTTTTAGTCTCGAAGATTACATTCGCGTTGAGAACTTGGCTGGAGAACTCGATGGCAAGCTATGTCTGTCTTCGCCAACCCCAACTGACAGTGTCTCTGCTAATCAACAGATTCAGACTATACCTCAAACTGGAATTCCTACAACGAATCCCGCTTGTAACGGTCATCTATCGGTTGATAATGTTTATTGGAATCACACTCCCGCCAATAATAGCTCGACTTCGACTAGTCTGGCTTTATTTGAAAATGCTCCAGTTACCGAAGAACACGATGATACGGCATATATTGCTAATAACTACGATACGTTAGAAGCCAGTACTGGCGACACCAGTAATGAAAAATTTGCTGCGTCTAACGTGATCGATCCCTATACTTTTGGCAATGATAACAGTGTCAAACTGAGCAGCGAAAAAGTGCATAAAGATCAACATGAGGTAATTTTTCTTTCATTGGTCAACAAACCTAAGTATATACTTTTAGAATGACACTCTTTCGAAGAAAGCGAATTTAAAAAAGAAGCGTGGGCGCCAACCTGAATCTTCGAGCGGAGAAATAAAGGAAAGAAGCAAAAAAGCTGCCGAATGGCGACGTAAAGTTAGTTTTTTTTTATCTTTTTGGATCTGTTTTTAATAAACTTTTAGGCGGGAAAAAACGGCGAACTTGCCTTTGAACCCATTCACAATTGTTTGAAGCTAAGCCTTAAACTTGAAGAACAACATACGATTATGTTGTGTGAGACCTACAAAGATACTATCGACACTTTGGCAACGCAACAAAATTGGGATCCCGCAATTTTGGTAAAGATAAGGTACCACACACCAACTTACAAGACTCTGAATTCTCATCTTGGTTGTTATTCAAAAACCGACAATTTGAATGAGAAGCAACGCCATGTTAACAAAATGCATGCCCTTAAAAAAGGACCCCGTGTCCCGCTGTTACTCTTGAATGATCTGCTATTGGAGCTCAAAAAGAAATACATCGCTGGTTACAACAGTATGATAGCAGAATTGGAGAACGATCACGAGAAACTATGTAACGATCTCAAGCATCGGCGGCTGATATCACGGGCCTTGCCATGTTCTGCTGACCAGGATTCAGCATCTCCAACCGCTGAGAAAGGTCAGAAGTCTACTAAAGATCGCAAGAGGTCGGATGGAAATGCGGCTGGACAAACTAGTCGCGGAGCTAAGGGCAGAATCACTGAGAGCGGAAAAGTTGGCAAGTTAGCCTCTCCAAAAGCTAGACTCTCGCAACTAGCTTCATCTGACACTTGACGCGACACAACCAACTTCATCGTGCAGATTAACGTCATCAGCACTGATTTCTATCATTGCTTGGCGATCGGCGGTTCTTCAGTTAGTAAACTCTGTCTTCTGATGTTCACCCTATATTTTTAAAACTCATTTGTTACATATATTTATTAGTTTCACGCATACTTGCCATTTTGGTTTTCTTTATTAGTTTATGTATCCGATACCGCATTCATCGACCCAGTGTGCCTATTTGTTTCCATAAGTAGTACATGTGTATAAATAATCAAGACTGTAATAAATATTATTTACTTTTTACAATCAGAAAATCTGTACAAGGCAGTAGGTAAGCCAATTTATGTATATCAATTAACTACGGACTTCCTGGCAACACTGTTTGGTCCCCCCTTACCATCACCCTCAAATTGGTCTCGATACGGCTCTGCTTTCTAGCCTAAATTCTTTAAGCTCGCAATGTAGACCTATTTGTAATAAAAATTCGTATTTCGGTGCATCCATCACTACGTTCGTCCGTTCGCTTAGCGCCAGTCTGATGAAATGTGTTTTTCTCGCTCGCTCTGCTCACTGCGGCTATCGGCCGATGGGGTGTTTTTTGCATCGATTGCACCACCTTTTTCACAGAAAGAACGTAAAGCTAGTACGTACCGCTTGACACTCGTGGTGTGCTCCCAAAGACGTTTCAAGGTCAGTGCTGACACTTTTTCACCAAAAAGAATCAGTGTTGATGTCTTGAAAATGATTTTTGTGTTAATTAATTTGATCCTGTCGTTCGTGACGCCAAACGTTGAATCGAACGACGATGTCGTTTCTGAAAGTTTGGATTTTGACACGAATGAACCTATGATTCAAGAAGAGCTCGCCAATCCGTCTAGCTTTGATGAATTACTTCGGTATTGTGATTCTGACGACGATGTCATGGACGATGAATCGGTTGTCCGTGACGATGATTATGCCACTTTTCGAAACATACTTGATAATCCGGAGAGAACTTGCGCGTTTAACGATGATTCTGTAACCAATGGTAATGTTCACTCATCTACATCACGGTCAAATGAATCTATTCTCAACGCTGCCGCTCTCCAAAATAATAGTTCCACTGCCACGATGACTCATTTAATCGATGAACCCGGAATGCCCTATCAGCCAGTACACATCTGTTCGCAAGTTAACGATGAAGACATGGATACCGATGAGCCTGATAACAACCCCTCCACTAGCGCTAACAATGTCAGTAACTTCTGTGACTTGTGTCATGCAGATGCCAGTGCGCTGTGGTGCCCACGTGTAAACCAGAATTCTGCTACAACTCCAAAAGTGGAAACGCGAGGACGGCCTGAAGAAGAAAATGTTACCGAAGGCGACATCGTAAGTTTTTATCATTACTTTTTTATTTGCAAATTTTAAATAATAACCATAATTATAGCTGAAAGTACTTGACTCAGTTTCAAAACCCTTTCTTCTAAACGTACTCCAATGCGGTGTTCAACACAGAACTATCATCCGTCAGACCTACAAATATATCATTGATCGACTTGCTAATGAGCTCGAATGGACACTTACGTTGGCGGCTGAAGCGTATACTGACGTCGATGAAAATGGCACACAACTTGGCCATCCGATCGTTCGCGACGACGAACAGCATGTGAACAGTCGAGAGCGCAATGCTCAGAAATGCGCTGGCATCTGCTATAGACTTCTTACGGTTGTGCTCAAGCAACTCAAAACAGTATGCCCCAAGACGTACAACACATCGCTGTCCGAAATTGAAGACGCTTGCGAAATGCTGCATGCAGATATTGTCGGTGGAAAGCGAAAGTGGAAGCTTTAACAGAATCTTTTAATTAATTCAGTTTGTTCCGGTTTCTTAGGTGATATTTAATTACCTCTATGACAACATTAGTACCATGATTATCACGTAAAATGTGAACTATATAACCGGTAAAATATTATATATAGCTGAATAAGAATAAACACGTAGCAGCCACATTGCTCGCTGGTTTTAAAGGAAGAATGAATTTGGGTTGTTCAGTTTGCTGGCTGGTCTGCATTTTGTAATGGATTGAAACGACGGGGTGTGTCCGGAATAGATCAGTCAGTCGATGTGCTTTCAAGATTGTTTCTTTTTTCTTTTATCGAACGGGAACCGACATATCTACGTCTTATCACTCTACTTTTTCTCGTATCACCAGCCAACCAACCAACATGCCACAACTACATCGTTAAATTTATTCAAGAAAAACACAATTTGACATTAGTCATCACACAGTTGTGATCATAATATATTACGTTTAGTACAGTACGACAAAAGAGATCAAAAGAAACCAATGAAAAAAGAATCAGTAAGCATAACGCGTACGCATGTCCTCGAGCTTCTTGGTGACCTCAGTTGCTTTCCGACCAAGGTTTTCACTGATTTCGCGTTGTTTTGCTGAGTCCAGCATTCCAAGCTGTTCACAGATGTCGCCGTCAACAACGCCCTGAAAAAGAAAAAGTTAAGATAAGATAACCCAAAATTAGGGACCGGCAGGTCACGAAAATTTTGAACGCGTACCGAGTGTTCCCCGGTATACTGTAACAAAATTTTTTTTCGAAATTTCAAATTTTTATAAGTGATTCGGACGTTTCGTTCCTTTCCGAATCGACTGATGCCATCAGATTTTAGAAAAAGTTGCTCTAAAATGCCAAAACGGCATTTTTAGACAGTTTTTTAAAGTTTTCGGCATCTCCACCTTCGCCCCCCTACACGGCACCTATACCATTCGATTCAGCATGAAAAGTTACATCTTTTATGTTAGTGAGATGTCCGGAACCGTCCGGATGCACGTGCCACAATTTTTTAAGTGAAAATGCCGAAAATGAAAGTTGATTAATCTTCACGTTTAGCGCGTCTACACCCCCATTTTCATACTCGATAAATCGATTGCCATTTTTTGTTTTGCTCTAAACGCATCAGAAAGTGCCAAAACGACATATTTGTTAACTTTTTTTGAGTTTTTGGCACTATCCTTTTCTTCTCCGCTGATGGCACTATCACTATTCGATTCAGCGTAAAAAGTTACATCAGTGGTTTTAGCAGGATGTCCGGACAGATCCGGACGGTCGTGCCACAATTTTTCAAGTGAAATGTGATGATTCAAAAATTATTCAATTTTGGTTTTTCGGACGTCTAAACCTCTATCATAGACTCTAAATCGATTTGGATAAGTAGTTTTGCTATAAATGTAATTGAAAGTGCCAAAACTTGCAATTTAAAGGAATTTTATTCATAAAAAAATTTTCATGTAAAACCATGTTTGGTTCATCAAAAACATGACTATAAAGTGTTTTGGTGCTATTGCGTATAGTAACAATTAAATTTGCGATTATTTGGCATAAATTTGGTAGATTGTAATATAAAAAAAGACGCGCTAATGCCGCGTTTCTGTTCGCACGCATGTGCAAATGCGTATGTTGCGTTCATAAAAAGGAATTGGGTCAATAGGGAAAACGCATGCGCTGCAGTGGCTTGGCGAAGCGTGCTCTTTGACAACGGGGTTTTTCATTCGAAAGACGCGAGTCCCCTTGGAGAAAATTTTTGGATTTTTGCGCTTCTTTTTCGGCATTTTCATGCCTTTATAATTTTTTTAAATTTCTTTTTCTTTACCAATCGTAATCTACGGCATTTCTGCGTCGAATAAGACCGATTGCAGCCAAATTGGACGAAATTTTTTTTGACCTGCCGGTCCCTACCCAAAATACTGTCAAACGACTCACCTTCACAGGAGCATAATATGAGCGATAAGCGAGGTGATCACGACCACACAACGGAGGGAACTCGACTCGCATGTGCATCTCCAACGTTTGGAACATTTCAAACTCGTCCCGGGTCACGAATGGCACGAACATGCCGATGGCTCCGGTGATCGTCGAATACACGATGGCGCTCTCAGCTGCGGGGATCAGATTCGTCTTTTCGATGCTGGAAATCGCGCAACCAACGTAAAACTGGGAAATAAGTTCAGCCTTCTGTGGGGCTCCATTGAGATTGCCGCGATCGTAAAGAGCACGGACACCTGTGGGATCGTCTTGAACGTCGTCGTTGACTTCCTTTGGCAATCGGATCTGAAACAAAACAGGATTAGGCTTTCAGACCCCACAAACTTTTTAAAAATCTATTATTAAACCCTGTCAGAAATGTTCCATAATTTGCGCCAGCCACAACCAAGCGTTTCATTTCCGTGAAAAACATAACTGAAGCGAATATCCTGTATTCTGTTATAGAAAACTACCAGCAGACTAGACTGTCGTTTATAGAAGTATGCAGACAGCGCAATTGAAAACTTTCCACTTGAATGAACCTGCTTGTCATTGAGATTATTGTCAACCGAAACAACTAAACCCAACCAATCAATCAATCGCCTCTATCGATTCATGCTCATTACTCATTGCCTATTTCTTTCTTTGCAGACTATTTACAGATCCTACAAAGCTTCCGCTTATTACAAAGTTCACCCGCTGAACCATCCCGTACATGTTCAACAAAGCGTGGCAACATGCATGCAATACGGATCTCTAGAAATATTTGCCATAACAAGTTGTTTGTAACGTACATTCGCATACACAATGTTTCAACGGGTCCAACATCAAAAATCATTGTAAATTTTAAAATCGCTTTTGAGAACCAATTTAAATTCCGTGTCTTTTGATGAACTGTGAAATCTTTAGTGCGCTATAAGTTTCTCATTCATTATTAAACGGTGTCTAAGTCTCCGGAGGGGGGAAATCAAAAAAACAAGTGTTTAAAAATGTTTATCATTTTTGGTGGCATTTTAAAGCCATCTACGTGGTGAGCAATGCAACGCGTCCATGATCTGCAGCCTTATTCTTAGAACCGTCCCGTCTATGGCGCATAATTAATCAAAAAAAGAGCAACAAACTCATGGACTAATGAAGCTTCTCTTTTCATAATCATCAAAAGATGCATCATAAAAAAAATGTAAAGTGTAGTCTTAACTATAGCATTTTGACTATTCGTATTTTTAAAACAACTTTGTCATACGTAAAAGAAAATTCGTTGTTTTTCTACAAACTTCAATTACCTAACTAGTTTGGAACCAAAAATTGGTTAACTAAAAGCTTGCAAACACTTCGGGATTAATTTTAAAAAAATTCTTTGCTTATTTTTCTTACAAAAGCTTAGACACGTGCAAACAAATTCCTTGCGTCAAATTTGGTTCATAAAGATCTTAAAAATCCAGATGCACCTGATATTACGACTACGTTCTCTACAGCTTATAACCAGTTTAGCCGAGAATAACGATTATGTAGGGTACTAAGGTAGGACCGGAAACCAACAACCATACTGGACAGTCGCCAAATTCGTAAAAAAAATGTAAATAAACCGTATTTTAATACAAGCTTTTCGACTATACTGGTATTACAATGCATCTTCTCCCGTCTTTTGAGATTATTTTGACGAAATCTGCGACCATAGACGACTATGTTAAACAAAAAGCCGTCACCACCACCGCATCCTCTTACACAAATTCGGGCGTCTGCGTGTCTAATCTGATCCCAGTGATCAACCAAAAGTACAGATATATGTAAAGGAATGATAAGGTACAGAAGTCAGATGTTTTGTTGCGTATATTCCATTCTAAACCATATAGTAAATGCCATCAGAATGTCCCCTTACTCAGTTTTACATAATTTGCCTGAACGAATTCACAAGTTTCATCGAATAATGCCCTGAATTGTAATACGTCTAGGTTGCCAATACGTTTTAATCACCATGCGGGGCTAAAGATAAGCACAGAAACCATTTTCATTGCGATGCCAGAAGGCACACACGTGGTCGACGCCCCCGCTGGCATTTCTTTCCGCGTACTCAATTAAAAAAGATGCCGATGAATGTGCGATTAAGCGCGTTTCTCGCTATTCTTGACTTTGTCCGTGCCCATCCCTTTATCGCTAATAATGGTCGAGACTCGTTAGTGCGCAGTGCGTGCGGCCCGGCATTCCATGCTCAATTTACACGTAAAACTGTTTCACGAAATAAACTACAGCCTTTTTCTTTCTTTGGATTGACAATGCTACTCCCTTTTCGTTTTAGTTTCCGCTATTCGTGTAAATTATATGCCAACGGGAAAGAAAGTGGTTCCGTTGGTTTTGAGGGCTAACAAAGCATGCCATTCTTGGCAACAGTGCAGTGCGGAAGGTCTAAAAGCGTCATCACGGCTATAAAACCGCTAAAGGTTTATGTTTTCGCAAGCAAAGCGATTTATTTTTGTTTAGAAAAACAACTTTTAGTGATGAAGATGGTGTAATTCGATACGTCAGTGTTTTCACGTAGTATGGATATCCCCGCATGAATGAAAATAGCCAGTGCTGTTCCAAAAGAATACAAAATTGTTATCAATGAAAAAGGGCAACGATCATGCCCTTCATTTTCGGCATTTCCACCAAATCCAATTGAAAATGTGCATACTACATCGTCATCTCCCAAAAAAGCGTATGTATGATGGTGCTGGCTGGAGTTAGGCCAACAAACGAAACTTCACAATGGCTATTTTCACGGAAACCGCATTAAAATGGGTGAACTTTTGGGAGGCGCAAATAGGGTTAGTAAATATTGACAATCTCCTGGAAAAAAGTGCAAAACCTACCACAGAGATGTTGCCGAAACGGTCGCCGACGGCCACGGTATCATAGTCGACGATACAGGTGGCGCGAACGTAGCGTGGAGTTGTTTCATCGGCAAACACGACAATTCGATTGTCCTGAAAAGGGGAAAACCAAAACATTATTCAAGTCTAGTACGGCAGCACAAACAACATGGCTGTCATCTTGTTGTGTAATTTTCATGTCCAAATTGCGTTACTTTTGATTTCGGGTTCAAAGAGCGGCGAAACGCTCAGACTCAAACTCAAACGGATTCCATCATTTGGCTCGTTACGTGACCCCGACTTTGCGTGTGCTTGCTTCGGAAGATTGTTTTTGCACGGCAAACTTCTCGCTTAACACATTTCGACAACGAACATCCCCCGGAAAAGATGGGTCTTGTTTCTTTTTTCTGCAGTGCTCTCCCGGCCGCTTTTTATGTTACTTTCTGTTTCTCCCCCGTCTGTGCTATTGCATAAAAAATCGAAACCAGAAAAAAAAACAAATTCGCAACGCGCCAAAGCAAGAGCAAAGCAAATAATGTTGTCGTGTGAGCGCCAGAAATAACTCCATCATGGGTCATTTTCAAATCAGGCTGCAAACGATAAATTTATCCACGTTAATCTATTATTAGAAGGGTTTCCCTTGCCTTTATTAAGAGAGAGTGTTTGACAGGATTTAGGGCCAAGGTGAAAAGGCCGACACATCAAATTTAGACTTTGAAATGTTTTGAGTCAAAAGTGTAGGTACCTATGCCAAAGGCCTTGAGCCAAAAAAGTTCGGTCTGAAACTTCCGGATTCTGGAGATATGCCTTCTGAAAGCTTTATTTTCAAAAAATTCTAGCGGGCTTCATTGACAAGTTACGATTCTGATATTTTGGTTCTACTGTCAACTTTTGATGGGGAACACAATGACGTACTCAAAATTTTACTAAAAATTCTGGAATTATTGATTTTTGGAAAAAATTTTTTTTAATTAGCCATAACTCATTAGCCTTTACCGGCTGATCGCCAATTCATGTTTCATGGTGTAGCCCATTGTTTTCTGCGTCAAATGGCACTTTAGAAGTTTGAAAAAAGTGTCGAGCCAATTCCCTTCTATGGCACTGATTAGATCAGATTCCCATGAAAAAAGCTTAAATCTTCTGGCAACTTCACAGTTGCGCCCAATTCATGCAGAAAAGTGTTGTACCAACTAATTTGGAGGCGTAGATCACGAATTGATACTTTGTTTGATTCAGAATCCTCTTAGCTCCAGGATCCGGCCGTCAGAAAAAATGGCACGAATCCTTATGTATGTGATATCATTCGACTCCCTATACTGAGGGAATCATTTTAAGCTTTACTGGGCGTTTATTGCTTCATTTTGACAAAAGTTATAAGTGACAATGCCAAAAAAAGAGAATTTTTGAGTTTGTTGATATAACTTCCGTGGTACTTGATCAATTAATGTCGACAAGGTCTTAAAATGATCCCCTCAGTATAGGGAGTCGAATGATATCGCATACATAAGGATTCGTGCCACTTTTTCTGACGGCCGGATTCTGGAGCTTAGAGGATTCTGAATCGAACAAAGTGTCAATTCGTGATCTACGCCTCCAAATTAGTTGGTTCAACACTTTTCAGCATGAATTGGGCTGAACTGTGAAGTTGCCAGAAGATTTAGTCTTTTTTCATGGGAATCGGCACCAATCAGTGCCATAAAAGGGAATTGGCTCGACACTTTTTTCAAACTTCTAAAGTGCCATTTGACGCAGAAAACAATGGGCTACACCATGAAACATGAATTGGCGATCAGCCGGTAAAGGCTAATGAGTTATGGCTAATTAAAAAATAATTTTTCCAAAAATCGATAATTTCAGAATTTTTATTAAAATTTTGAGTACGTCATTGTGTTCCGCATCGAAAGTTGACAGTAGAACCAAAATATCAGAATCGTAACTTGTCAATGAAGCCCGCTAGAACTTTTTGAAAATAAAGCTTTCAGAAGGCATATCTCCAGAATGCGGAGGTTTCAGACCGTTTTTTTTTGGCTCAAGGCCTTTGGCATAGGTGCCTACACTTTTGACTCAAAACATTTCAGAGTGTAAATTTGATGTGTCGACCGACCCAAATTGGCTCAAATACCGTCTCTTAATAGCGTGATTATGCACCGGAAATCAGTTGTCCCCTAGTCAATGCAGTCTTTTTTTGCCATGCAATGTCTGTCATTTTTGCCCGCCAGGCAAACATGAAGAAGCCTCTCATCTCCCCCGTGCTATTTATTAATTATTCGCCATTTTCGAAATGATTCTCGCAAATGTAGATGCGTTCGTTCGCTCGCCATCATTTAAACTCATCATCGATGCTGGCGCGTTTAAAAAAGCTTCTCAGATGATTCAGTGCAGAGTGATAGCCCCCGTGGGAGTTTTTAAAATGGCACGAAGGACACTTTTAGTGCCTTTTTTTCGCAAATCTAGTCAAAAACAAAGACCATTGACTAAACGAGAAACAAAAGACGTAAGGTCAAAGTTTTTTTTGTGCTTTCGCGTTAAACTTAATGCCCAAATTTTGCATTTTGTTTGCTTAAAACTAAATTCTAACGTGCGCCACCTGCGCGATTAAATTATGTAACTACTTCACGTTTTCGTCATGATGTAATTTCATTCGTTAATAAACAAAATGACAAAATGAAACTTTATAAGGCCAAAACATTACCCATAAAGAAGTTGCAGGTGAACTCTGAGCTTTCAATTATGATGTAACATAAAACGCACCCCAAAAAGGCACGTCGCAAAGACATTTCTATTCGATTATGACTAACTGCGCTCCCAGGGAGGGTATTTTTGGCAAAAGCAAACCCTTTTTATCGTTAGTTATTCCCCCGCGTTTCCCGAAATAGAAGATTAAACTCACACCACTGCGATACCGTAGAAAGTGGACAGATTCCTGGATGTCCGACACGACAATTCGGCCGCCAATGCTCTTGATGTCCACAATGGCATTCGGGATTTGCTGAAAAGGTAGAGATTTTAGACAATAGTTTGAATAGTGATTTATAAAAATAAGGGCTTAACGGATGTTTTCTGCTAATGACACTTTCGGAACAGTTTCCCCTTTTCTGATGCGCTTATGACGCAAAAAATCAAACCAAAAATAGTTAAATGGAAGCTCCCCTGAGGGCTCCCAGCAAAGTTCATCAATGGGAGCCACCATAGATGAGTGCCGTGGCACACTAGACTAGACTAGACTACTTTGCAGTCACATAGGTAGACTTCATTTTTTACTTGAAACAAAAAGAATCAAAGATCTATGAACTTTTTAAAAGACGTATGTCGATTTCTTTTTTGAGTTTTATAATTACCCTCTCTGAAGACAATTCTTACACTTCCGGCTCTCACATGTCCCCTCTAATACGGTTTACTGCACATTTCTTTCGAAATATACCAACTTGGCCGTCATAGCGCGGAAGCAGACTTCTTAATAACGGAAATGCATTGCACTACCGATCAAGCGTTTATTTTGCTTGTTCCCCCCTAAATTTGGAGTCAGAAATGCCCTCTTGTGGAAGTAGTCATGTCATAGCCCGAACGTGGATCCCCCTCGGGGTTCGCGGACGGCCCTCATTAAATGACTATGATTCCGTTATTCTTTTTATGTGCATGTTCGCCTCAACGTCAAGCTAACTACATCATTACAACGATTCCGCTTCCTTTTCGAACTGGTGTCCTTCCAAAATTAGATTCTGTCTTATATCGGCTAAACCATTTCTCTATGCACTATTATAAAGAAATCTCTAACTACATCAAAAGGCGTTTTTAGAAAGTTCAAAAATGTTTCTAACATATGCTGATTCGCAAGAAATGTCAGTTCATTGAAGGCATCTTGGAGTCAAGTCAAGGCAAAAAGTTCGTAGGCCAGTCTTAGTCGGCTCAAAGGTCAGACTCGCCTTCTTGTGGCACCGGAAATCCTTGGCCGAGGCATTCCTTATTAGGCTTGCACGGACTAGTCACTTTCCTGCATTACAAATAATGAAACCGAGTAAAGCGTTGCCGTTTATACATCCCTGATTTAAATACAACGCTCTTGCAAACTTTTAAATAGAGTCATTATTTGTCATTCAGTGTTGTTTTTATGCGAGACCAACGGCAAGGCTCACCCACCTGGCATTGGCGAATTTTAAAAGACAACAAGCCAAAAATCAGACAAACTTTTGGGCATGCCATGAAAACATCACACCCAAAAGTGATCTTTTCATTGCCAAAAAGCATGTTTTGTTGTTCAAAAGCATCAGAGCGCTAAGGTTCATATAGATGAAAATGCTTTCATCTTTGATATATCAAGACCATTTCACTTATTCACAAAAACATCACTACAGGAGGCAACCATTGTAAGATGACTATGTCAGAAAACGAGCGGAAGACTATTTACATCGTCGTTACGGATTACCAAACGTGGACGCCGGGCCGGGCCAACCCGGCCCAGCCCGGCCCGGACGGGCCCAAACCGGGCCGGGCTGAGGGAACACTGGGCCGGGCCGGGCCCGGCCGACGATTTTTGAGAAATTTTGCTCAAATCATGCGAATTTAAGCAAAAATCCCGGCCCAAACCGGGCCGGGCCGGCAATTTGTAAAACCGGGCCGGTCAAACCGGGCCGAAAAATGAGCGGGCCGGGCCCGGGCCGAAAAATTCAGGCCCGTGTCCAGGTTTGCGGATTACCCGATGAGGTACAGATTAGGCAGCCGTCTGCACTTCTGGTAGTTGTCACGTTCGTCCCTACGCAGTTGAAAAAAACTTAATTCCTCTTCTGGCATCAAAAACAACAAGCAAGGGGCATCACTCATTCAGGACTAAGTTCTTTGCTGTTTGACAAACAGATAGCGGTCGTCTAGAAATTTATTCTCAGTTAGGCTTCTCTAAATATCTTCCAGGCTTCTTGCATTTTCTTCGTATTTATCCAAAATGCTACTTGCAAACATACATGACACCCCCTGTTCTTTGGAATGACTGTAATTGCAGTTTTCTGGCGACCAAAAAGTGCGCATGGGTGCTGATTATGATACAGTTCCGACCTATAGTTTAGTTTAACTTTAAAAACTTTGGAAACACGAAAACTGTTCCGCGAAGAATCGGAAGTTACACTCTTAGAAAACTCATGTCTCATTTCTACAAAAAATGACGGATGAATAAAAAATAGCTGACTCTGTCAAGGAAGCATGTCACGGTTCACCTGGAGATTGATGGCGGACAGCTGTGTTATACCTCCTGGTGGGGGTGACATTAGAAAATCCGACGTTGAAACTCGAATTCACCGGGTCAGCCGGTGGCGACCGTTTGTTCTGGCATGTGTTGTACCCCATTATTCATTTATGATTACACATTCAGTAAAGTTCAAAACAAATAATGCGGTGACTTGGTTCTAGCCTGACATCATGCAAACCTAATTTCAATCTGTATGCATTACCTACCCAGATTTCGCGGAAAGGTGTTAAAATTCACAGAATCATTTCCAAAAGTAACCAGAAATAAATACAAACATAAGTCTTACGGAGAAATGCAATGTTGTTTTGATGACTCTGACTTTCTTATGTTTGAACTTGTGTTTTTAAGACTCTGTGGACAAGCCCTTCAAAGGTTATGCCCCTCTATGAATGAATGTACTTGTAGTTTGTTAACACAAAGAAGTGGAAGAAAATACTTTCCCATTCATTGTTATTTAGCATTGTCTAACTTCTAAACCCATCTAATGTCGACCCCCATGCTTCCTCTCCCGAATTAGCCATGCCAAACCCTCAAAATGAACGGAAGTCACTCGCTTTTTCCATTACCGCATACGTCGTCAACTTGTTCCGTGTATTCTGCCACAACCAAAGTATTCGTGATGTTTGTGGTGACTCTTCGAACTAAATACACGTAGATAGATGGACGCTTTGCCGCACCCCATCTCGAAACATTACATGGCTACGTAATTGGGTCTCCCGCCTCTCGTCGAAGTTAGTAAAGTACGTTGAGCTGCAGCTCCAGCTCAAGGATACTTGATTCTTGGTGCAGTGAATTGGTGGATACAAATACAAACGAAGCGGGCTTCTTCCTGCTCTGCTCCGACCCTCCTTTTTGACCTTTTTCCGCGTAGCTCACTTTTCACGGAAACATTATCGGCCATTGGAAACAGACAGTGACACCGTCGTTCCACTTACGCGCGCATGAATTGATATATCCATATCCCTGACTGCACATCCAAAAGGCGCGGCTCTCCCCTGGAATCGTGTTCTGTGACTTTTGCTACTACCGTTTCCAGAAGCTGCGTGAGATCCTATTAATGAATAGGCAGTCCCTAGTTATCAATGGTTCCAAACAGCAGTAGGCGAACGGCCACTAAAAATGGATGCGCAACGTGGGTAAATCTAAACCGCTGACGCCATAGGGAAGTGCGACATCGCAGATATCAGTGCTGATACGGCTATAAAAAGGTGCCATTTGCAAGCTTCGTAATGTAAGCTAGCTTCCCCGTTTGACGAATTCGCTACAGAACCTTGTTTTTGCGCCGTTCTTATCGAATCCAACTTAGGAAATGTTGTTCTTCCTTTGGCCAAGGACAGAAAACAGCGTGAAAAAGTAGAAGCCATGCACGCAAAGCTTATTTAACGCCCATTTAATCACCATCGATTGTCGACACATCATTGTCGGGCTCAAATCTTGGGTTTGGATATGGTATTGGGGTACCAGTTTTGGTACAACTAGTCGACTATGTATGCCCCAAAGTTTCCGCTTTGACTACATGCTCGGCAACGTTACATAATTTCTTTAAATAATATGCCACAACCCTTATTCACCATTCTGTAGCTTGACAACCGCGACAGAAAATAGAAAAACAGCCTTAACAAAACATCAAAATTCCATAGAATAGACATGTGTTTTGGTGAAATCAGATATTCTAGCTAGTGACCAGCGTTGCGTTTCGACTTCCTTTGAATCTCATAAATACACCTCCTCAAAATGCTAAACTTTGATTTTAGCACTACACACAAACATAGGAACGAAAGTAGCCGTTCAAAAGTACCGTAAGACCGACTAAAACAACAAAACAAATAATCTAGGGGTGGGCCCCAAAAAGATTGAACGAATCCATTTATCAAAGTCATCAGTGAATTCAAGCTTGTTGCCAAAAAATGAGCAAAGACAAAAGCTAGCTGTCCTCTAGGCAGTCCGTTGAACGTGTAACCCCTTTGTCCGCAAAACAAATGTGCACGGGAGCCTCTTTGCCTTTGTCTTTATCTCCCAGCTTGACGTGACAGCCCTTTTCAAACGTTGTTCATCGCCGACGCCGACCTTGCCCCCAGCAGGTCGGCAGGTTTCATTGATTTGACCTGTCGCAATCTTTGTTTTTATCGCTTGATAGACAATATTTCGACAATTTGAAAATCTAATTCATAGAACCGACGTATTTATGCCGGAAGTCTAATCTTAGAAACAATGCATCAACTTCCACCTTCTTTTACGCGCCCTCTTAACAGGATGTTCACACCGTCATATTTTGACGATTATTATAGTTAAGCACGCTTTTGTTCCGACTTCCTCTAGATCCTATTAGCCTCCAATTGCAGGCACGTCATGAACCCGGAAAATTCAAGATTAACCGAAACATTGAAGATCTAGATAAGCGTCATCAAAGAGCAAAAATTGCGCAAGTAAATTTTGTTATGCACGCATTGCTTTGGGTCTGAAGCATCACAACCAGGATGGCTTCGACTGCTACTAATCCATTTGTTGATTCAAAATTTCAGTTTTTAGTCAAATTTAAACAACATCCGCACTTGCTGCACATTTATGGTGTCAAACCGTGAAAATCGTTGTTTTTTGACATTTGTTTGAACTTCTGATCCGGCAGCAGCAATTCCTATGTTTTGACACACCCGAAGCGCGCTCCCAGAAACCCCGCCTTTGCTTTTCCCCCCACTTCCGGAGACCTTGAGCGACGACCGGCAAGCATAAGCTTGCTGGATAAGCAACAAAAATTGGTCATCATCCAAGCGCAACAAAACACAAATTCAAGCTGTTGAACCGTATGTATTTCCAATAGTGGAGAGCCCCTGGGGTTAAACGCTACTACTTTCCTTGCTTTGCAAAAAATATATCCACATGAAAGGCGTGGTCCATCAAAAATCGGGCAAAACGCAGACACTTTTACCTCAGCGAGCATATAATTTTTCGCCTTCGCAAAGGCTTTCGACGGCGACTCATACACACGCAGCAACACACGGATGGGCTTCTACACACAAAACTTTGTAAGTGTTCCCCCCTCCCTTAACCCCTGGGCATAACACGTGTGTTGAAAAAAAGAAAATAAAAACCCGACGACGACACTCATTTTGTTTTAAACGCCATTAGAACCTAGCGGGCCATCGACCTATCCGTTCCGGTCATGGCCGGCCCCAAACAGCGCCCTATTATCAGGATGTTCATTGTATTCTAAAGACGCGAGAGATCCATGACGCTGATGTTCTTCGTGTCCCCAATGTGTATTTTTGTTGCGTTAAAAAAGAAAGCTTCGAAGTGCCTGCGGGCATGGAATAACATTCATCGGTGGTCTTCGCCGGCAATTTGCACTGCTGAATGGGATAAATCATGCGAGTATGAATGAAGCGCGCTTAAAAACGGTTTTTTCTTCTTTCGCCGTGATACGACACCTTCTACCGTAAAAACTTTGTCTTTTTTGAGTTGTTTTCTTTAAAACATTTGAAAGTACATGACGAGCTAGTGTAGGTTTCAACTTGTTTATCAATGCGTAACCGTTTTCGGAGAAATTAAGCCAAATAGCCACGAAGTAAGCCGAAGAATCACAACCACAACCGGGCCCGCCCTGAACACCTGTACAATCTCCTGGGGGCAGCTTTTCATTACTTCATGACTTTCTTTTCATGTCATTCGGTTAATCTAACAGTTTTGCGTGGTCGTGTACGTAGCCGGCCAGGAGAGGGCTCATGTTTATGTAAAAAGCAATGCAGCGCGACACTGGTCAGCTAAAAATGCACAACCGACCGACTGCGGGATTCCCAGATTTCCGGAATGCGTGTTCACTCCGTAATTTTCGTCGCGACTTGTTAGTTTTAACGTTTTTTCACACTTTTCAAAGAAGATCCTTAATGATAGATACTACTTTTGCACCATGTGGCCAGCTGAAAACTACCATGAAATCATGCGTTAAACTTGTTCCGAGATTAAAGGTGATAATCAGTGCTGTGAACAAGTCTACCCTATTTGCCTAATCTGAACTTTGAAAAGTGACATTTGTTGTTTTTACTATGTGTAGCTTCTTTTTAGACACTATCACACTACCTGCATAGGACAAAGACATTTTTCTCACCTCCGTAGACAGACGCTACAAAAATGCATTGTTATTGAATAAAAACACCGTAAATAGGTCGTCTTTTCGATTTTTCTTTTCCGGTGCCTTGTTTGTCTTTATTACAATAACAAAAATACCAATCACATTTTGGCCTATTTATAAACCGACCGTGTCCCAATTTACACCGGGTTGCGTAAGTTTTAGTTTTAAACGAAATCAGATTTGCTCCGCCTTTGCGCAGGTACTGCTAATCCTCCAGGTGCTTTACAACCCCCGTCGCAGTGATAACTAAATGTGTTCCGTGGGGACGCTATTTTAAGTGCCACACCACCCCATATTGGTGGTGGGACCAACCCTCTCTATCAAATTCTCCTCGCCAAGGGCAGAACCAATAACGTCATGCATGCTTGCTTAGTCAAGTTCGTGTCGCCTATCACTTGTCGTCCGACACTGTTGCATGAAAACAGCCCGAGGCGAGCATACATATGGCCTGAAACCATCAAAATAAACATAATCTGTTCGACGAGTGAAACTACGGACCGCCCTAAAGTACACTACCAGCGGCTTCTGACGGCTAATAATTGCAACCCTATTCCTGGATCTTACTCCACTTCCTCTCGCGTTAACGCAAATGTTGACCAAAACTCAATTTAAAGTGCTGTTTCATCCAACTTTTGCCATTGTTCGCACATCCTTGAACGGACAAAGTGTGATTGTTTCAACCCTGTTGAAGCACGTCCAGAGAACATCCGAAAATAACTCAATTTGGGCAAAGAACTGCTTCAATCCGCAAACAATAATAATCTTTCCCGATTCCTAAGCTTTCATCCCGAATGTCTGATTAACGTGCCCCCTCAATTAATGTCATCCCTTCCGGGCGTATTAAGACCAAGAGGCGTGCCAAGTGAATTTGTCTAACGGTTTGTGTAATTTCCAGGCAAGACACCCCAAACCCAAACGCTTTCCATCCAGCTTGCTTCGTGGGGCAGTGCCTTTATGCAGCGTACCGAGCGGCAAACACGCCCATTGTCGTCGTGTTGGTGGCGGAGCCGTTGCAACCTTGAGAACAAGTCGACTTAATCGGATACACTACTAAGAGCACTGTGAGTCGCCGTTCCAGTCTCGCTCACCATGGCCGGACTGGCTACCAGTGTTCTCCATTTCGGTGAACCTGCCGGTAGCAACTTCTCAGTCGGGAATGAATCCGCGCCCAATCAGTGCACCTTCCACAAATGGACACATCTTCCTGATCAACCCGGGTTTTTCCGCATTTTCACTATCATTTCCGTGCTTACGGTTATTGTTGTCCTCGTCGTGTTGGGCAATGCGCTCGTGATCGCAGCCGTTATTCTGCGGAGACGGTTGCGTTCCGCTACAGGTCTATTGATTTTATCACTGGCCGTAGCAGACCTTATGGTAAGCACATAATTCGCTACATAACTACTACTATAAAGTAAATCCTATTACAGGTCGGCTTAGTGGTGTTACCGTTTAGCATAGCCAATGAAGCACTCAACAGATTCTGGATCTTTGGTGATACTTGGTGCACCATGTGGTTGACCGTAGACATCTGGATGTGTACGGCATCGATCTACAACCTGGTCGCCATCAGTATCGACCGATACATTGCCATTATCAAACCCCTCAATTATCCGATGCTCATCACAAAATTCCGTGCCCGATGCATGGTAGCTGCCGTATGGATCGTTTCTTTCCTCATTTGCTTACCGAGCTTCGTGCTCGCTTCGACCGATACTTCGAAGAATCAGGACTGCAGTTGCACGCCCGCAAACTCAGGCGTCGCATACATTATCTTCAGTGCGTCATTAAGTTTCTACATTCCCATGGCCATCGTCATCTTCGTATACGTTCGCATCTACATAGCCGCTTGTGCCGCGACGAAATCCGTCTATTCCGGCATGATGCAGGTTCGTATCTCCTAGGAACTAATCTTTCCACGTAGTGCCCCCGCGTTCCAAATACCATTTACAATTTCCGTTTCAGGTCACTGCTAATGCCAATAAAAATCCCAAAAACATGCTTATGCAAAATCCGTCCGCATTGTCGCGACCGGAAAACATGCCAATGTTGCGAGTTCATCGTGGTTCTTCCGTAGCGATGAAGAATCCTGCTTTAAACGCTCAAATGGATGTTAATAGATCAAGGTGAGTCTTCGTTTCGTTCATCGGAAAAACACATGAGTCACATTTCCAACTACGCAGATATAACATGTCACCTTCCTTCTTCAGAACGACCGTAGCCCCAGCCGTGCAAAATGGCACTTCATCCACCGTTTATGCACAGATGAATGGGTCGTCGACCAGTTTGCACTACGCAAAGAACCAAAATGCCGGCTCGAAATCTCCGCGATTACCCTCGTCACGACGTCACAGCGAAGAGGACAAGCAACGTGGCACCTCGGGTCGCTCCGGCAGTGGTGGGATCATTCGGAACGGAGCGGCATCACCCTCAAGGCTGTCAACTGGAAGCATCCACGGCGACGCCGTATCGGACAATGACTCCGCCAAAGTGGCAGCTCAAAATAGTGCGACTCGGGGAGAGTTAATTCATCAATCATCGACAACCAGCGAACCCGGGCTCAAAGTGCGATATTTGTCGGGTTCAAACAAACAATTGGAACGAATTCGAGAGCAAAAACATCTTGAAGTCTCTGATCAGCCAAATGGTGAACCACAATTAAGCAGGTAAGACTTATTAATGTAAAAGCGTGGCATTTACTAATTAAAAACTGGTTTTTCTAGACAAATAACATCAAAGTCCGACAGTCAGCTGAAAAACCTCGACAAAACAACCGTCGTTGCGATTCCGAAGGCTGCTTCAAATGGCGTCGCACTCCAGCCAATCAGTACAAATGCATTACTTCACCCGAATACAATCAACAACACAACACCCACTAAGAAGCGCTCCTACGGGGCAAGCATGTTGACCAAGATAATGCGCCGTGGCCCACGGAAGCGTGCCGGATGTGCCTATGAGAAGCGTCTGTCCCTCGAAATCAAAGCCGCTAAAACGGTCGCCATCGTCACAGGTTGCTTCATCTTCTGCTGGCTCGGATTCAGCATTCTCTACGGATTCTCCATCAAATCAAATGACATTGTCTGGAGTATTGCCTTCTGGTTGGGATATCTAAACTCTGCGCTCAATCCCGTTATCTACACCGTGTTCAATCGTGAGTTCCGAACATGCTTCAAACGACTCCTGACGTGTAACCACTTCCTGCTCAACAGTCAGTCTACAAATTACAACATGGTAAGTCAGACAAACTAAGCAGACCAGGATTATGTCTGGTGTTGCTGTTCCGCTCAACTTGGTCCCCTTCTTTGACGTCTATTTTCCATTTCAGTACAATTCATACAACTCACAACTGCGTCCCAGCAACAAGACCGTCGGCTACAGTTCCGTGTCGGCGCCGCCATACTATTCGCGAGGAAGTCCCCCGCTTACAGTACAGCAACCCTCATCCACAAACAACGCCGCCGATTAAACCTCCGCGCCAAGAGTAGTATCAATCAAGTACAAACCTCACTTTCCTTTCACACCATACAAAGAATCTCAATTTTGTCAATGTAGTTTGTTTTTGATAACACATGTGACCCCCAGCCTGTCACTAATGCCTAATCGAATTGTATACAAAGTTCCTGCTTTGCCAAGGAATGTCTTCTTCCCAGTCCAGTAGCGACATACGCACATACAAAACAATACGGCTACCACTACCCATGTATTACAAGTTGTTTTTTTAATTGCATTGTATATTGTCCCATGTCTCGTTTTGTAGACAAACTCTTGTCAAGATATGGTATTCAGATAGATTAAAAAAGATGTTCCGTATCCTCAGGTATTAATGAGGAACTAAGGCTCTGGTAAAAAAGAGTATGTTTGTTTGCGTTTACAAAATAAAAGCTTAATGTTCTGTCTTGTCTGACATAAAACCGAGTAAGCGCATTTGGAGGGGAAATAATGAAGCTAACCGGAAAAAGTGTGGTGTTCAAGGGTAACTTTCATAAATATTAAAACATTTAGGGCTTCTAATGCACCTTTTCGACTGAAGTCAGGCTAGTGCGTAAGACAGAGAACTCGGTATCTTGTAGAAATAAGTTCCGAAAGTAAATGTCACGGTCAGAAAACATAAGTTTTGGGTTTGAGAAATCAAAAAATAAAACCCACCTTGTTCTCGCACTTCATGAGCAGCCGCTTTTTACCAAAGTCGTAGAGACGAAGCATACGACCGACTCCGATAAGAGCGACTCCTTTGAACGCGTGGATACTGTAGACGGGCGAATCGAGGACAGTGCGATGGATGAACTCGAAGCCTTGGACGGCTTTGGAAACGAGGAATGTGTAGACGCAACCGGCATGGGGGTTGTGATGGGGAACGAGTTGAAGGTTCGAAGCGCATCCGACGAGGACAAAGACGGAATCTGGCTGGGATCGGAACTGGACTAGCTCGACGCACATTGCGGCCTCGCCTTCGGGGAGCTCGTAATGGCAGAGAGTATTGCCTCGGGTGGCGTTGATGAGACGAATTGAGGAGGCCCAGGTCCCTGGAGCGTCAAAGATGAGAAAGTCAAAGAAGAAAAGGCTTACCGTTCCGATTCTTAGGTAATCCATGCTGCGATTCATCATTGTCGAGATTCCGGTACAACTCACGCAATTCCTGGGCGTTGTACTGCTGATTGGTGTCATTTCGAGCTGCTTGGACAGCGGCCTCGGCGCCTTCGACCAGGGCTGCCTTCCTGTCGGCCTTTGCCTTCTCTGTGAATGCTGCGTGATCGGCTTCGACGACGATTAGATTGTCTGTGCCGAAAAGCGACACAAACTTCCTCGGTGTGAACTTTAGCCGGTGCGTGGTCTGATTGAAAACGGCGCCGAGCTTCTCAAATGCCAAAATACGAAGCGTGCTTTTGCCGACGGCGACAATGCCCTCGGCACACTGCGGCGAAACGAACGGAGCGGCGCTTTCCAGAGGCATGTACGACAACGGGGTCAAATGGAAGCGATTCTGGTAGTTGTACAGAACCCAGGAGCGAGACGACGTCGCAATGACGGCATCCTTGCCTTCGACGGTGACCTTGTAGAGTGAGACGGGCTTCGTGCCGAGGTAGCGGGTACGCGTATCCGCCAGGTCGCCAGTAACTTGATCAATCGTCGTTCGGATGAGACAGCCATTGGAAAGGCCAATGTTCATGTGCAGAACAGGCGCGGCACCAGTGTCATCCGGGGTTTCGATGATAAGCAGCGACGAGGGATCGCCTTGGACGGATTGGACGCCCAAACGTTGAAGACAGTCGGTCGGATCGAGCGAAATGACGCGCACAGTGTTATCAGCAAGGCCGACTGTCAAGAAACGCGAACGAAGCTCGCCTTCAGGGATTTCACTGATGCTCATGCAGAGAATGTCGGACTCGAAAGCGTGGTGGTCGCTGAATTCGCGGAGCTGGTTGGTCAGATCCAGCTCGAAGTAGACAATCACGCCACCGGAGAGGGCAATGACGACCTGACGACGGTTGATGGCACAGTTAACGATGTGCCGACGAGCCGGCGTCTTCCATTCATTGATACGACGATCGGATTTGATATGGCGCAGGCCTCCGGGGTAGACTTGGAGGAGCGAATCGTCGCCGATGAGGCCGCAGCCTATTGTCGGAGCTGTGCCAAGGAAGCCGGAATCGGGGACTTCTTCGATGGAGTCCTGGATGGCAAGAACGAGGGTGGCATTGGCGAAGGAGACGATAATGTAGGAATGATACTGATCATCGACGGTTCGTCGGACTGTCCAGACGGCTACGGGGTTGCCCGGAAGCTCGGAGACGGCCATTTCAGCGATTTCGAGGCCGTTGCGAAGAACGCGGAGGGTCGATCGACCGCCACGACCGCAGATGGCATAGATCTGGGGAGCGTCCTCATTGGCCCAATCAGCGACTTGGGTCTGGATTAGAGGATCGAGGGAATCCATCGTGTCGACCATGACGAGATTCATCAAATCGCGAACATTGTAGAGGCCGGCTTTGGTGGAACGGGACGAGAAATCTGGTTCAGCGTCGTCGGTGCCGAGACGGGCGATTTGGTAGAGCTGGCTAAAACCATTTTTATGAAAAATGTCTTATTTAGAGTGGTCAAAACTCACTGATTGCCAAACTCAGCCGCAACAAACAAGAACCCAGTCTTCAAAATACACATGGCATTAGCCGGTGGCACTGTGTCAAAGTACTTCAGATGCATGTCCGTCACAATATCGCCCTCAGTATCCAAAGTGACTTTGAAGAGATCGCCATTCTCGAGCTGGATCAAGAAAAAGTATATAGACTTGGTCTTGTGGGCCGCCGAGGCTATCACGAGAAGCGGCGTATCCTCGTATTCAATGTCGTTACGTCGTCGCGGCAAAGGCACCCTTATATCCTGCTGTTCGCCGAGATTCTTGTAGACAATAACATTCTGGCAACACACGATGACACCACTGGGGCCGTCATTGCCACCAGGAACGGGGATCAGATGGTTGCCACGTTCGGGAAGTGGCTCAGAATACTTTCGAACGACGTGATTCAGACCCAAATCGAGTTCGTAGAACGTCAAACACTGCTCAACATTCCGGGCAGCTTCACCAGTCGGATCCTGATCGACTTCTTCGTATTCGACCTCGAGACAGGCGAAGGTCGGATTCTCGAAACCGACATCCATGCCGATGACGTCGTAGCAGACACTGAAGTTGCGATGGGCCTCCAATGGCGAGCTGATGGTCAGGTTGGCTTCCGAGTCACGGTTCATGATGTAGACGAGCTTTTGACGCTCAACAGCGCCAATGAGGACGGCGCGGCCCTTGGGGTCTGTGGCGAGATACTGGCCAGGGACGATTCGACGGCATCCGGTCTTGCCATAGGTTTCTTGATGGACGCGTTCGAAGCAGTTCTTGTTCGGAATGTACTCGAGAATGACGAAACGGCCGGAATCGGAGCCAACGACGATGTAATCTGGAATAAATGAATGAAATTTGAAGAAAAGTTGGAAAAATGCCAACCTTTGGAGCCGCCGGTCAACTTGAACGCCGCCAGCGATCGAATAATACCAAAAACGTCATGACTGCACTTGACGTTGATCTTGCCTGACCGCGAATCACATACCAGAAGCTGAAGGATAGATCCACGAGCGACGACGACCTCCTAAAAGTGGGGCGGATATATAAAGTGTGCGAAATTGAAGAAAGTGGGATTTCGACGGAAAAACACAAACCTGCTGCTTGGAAATGCCTGCAAAACTGCCGTGGACGGCACAGACAATGTTACTAGGGGGCTGGAGGGATAAATGATACAGATGCATGTCGAGATCGTTGGGATGGGATTACCTAAAACGGGCAGAGATTGAGGAGACGTGTTTCGGCAAAAAGAACGCTTTAAAAGGGAAATTAAAACACGTAATCATATAAAAATGCTTGTAGACATGTGCTGGGTGATAATGGTGAAACAAAAAAGCAATAAAGTAACGTGAAAGGTATCAAAAAGAGCGAGATTCAACGTGGGCGGCTATTTCGTCGACGTCCAAAAGAAAGCGCGCAGAGGGCTTGGCGAAAAGCCATGAACGCGTTTTGCGCAAAAATCCTCTCACCGCGAACTGCGTGCACACAAAATCATGGAAGTGAATCAAAGCTGAACGGGATCTCTTTCACGTTTTATTTTTTGCTCTGTTTGGTTGACTGCCTTTAGAATATCTTAGAATTTTTGCTAGTCTTGTAGTTTCATGTATTTTACTGGCTTTTTTAAATGAAAATTATATTTTTTTGTAATTTGACTGTTTATTTACCAATAAAAATCATAACTCAACCAAATGTAGCCAATTTCCATCTCTATCGAATCTCAAGTGTCCATTCCATCCAATTCAAACCCAACCACAATATAAAGAAGCTAAGACACAACAAAAAGTGTACAAAGTAAACATTTTTTCCCACTTTTGAGTCGTCGATCGACCTCTCGGACCAAGGGGCGGTCAGGTGAAAACCCATTACTTAATTGTGGCGATTCCACCGGCTCGAGAGTCAGTTTGAGCTAATCGGTGCTTCTGTGCAACCATTGACGTAGGTCAGTTTAGTTGAAAGCCGCTCTCGAGCTCCCGTTTTGCGCGGCTTTTCGTTCGAGAACGCGTTTTGCCACATTTTGCCAGTCGCGTGCGTGTTTCCGGAAGAATGCATCGTCATTCGTCTTGCAGGACTTGCGGGCATTGAATCCACATTCTCGGCTTATATCTACACAGATTCAGATTCGCAATGGCGTTGACAAGGCTGCTTCTGGCGGTGCTTTCAATCGGGTTTGTTTTGTTGGTTGTGGCGGAGAAGGAGTCGGTTCTGCATGGCCACGTTGCCGGAAAGAAGCCTCACGATGAGCATGAGGATCATAAAATCGTCTTGGGTGAGTGATTGTGGATTTTTTGAACGGTTTTTTGATGGCAGAATTGTAGGATCCGAGAAACTGGCCACCGAATTCGACGACCTGAGCCCCGAGGAATCCAAGAAACGCCTCCGGGTCCTCGCGACCAAGATGGACGCCAACGGCGATGGAACCGTCAGCAAGGACGAGTTGACCGATTGGATTGAGAATTCGTCGAGAAATTTGGACAAGGAAGAGAATGATGAGCGGTTTATCGAAATGGATGCCAGTGAGTTACTTTTTGTCCAAAAAAGGATGTATTTTTATATAAAAATCGGCTTTCAGACAAGGACGGTTTCGTGACCTGGCAAGAATACATCGCTGAAGCCTTCTACGGCGCCGGGGAGGAAGGCGTCATTGACGTTGACAAGCTCGACGCCGAAGATAGGAAGCTGTTCCACGAGGACCGACGCTACTTCGAGCACGCCGATGAAGACAAGGACGACAAGCTGTCTCGGGATGAGTTCAGTCGTTTCCAGAACCCCGAATTGTACAACACCATGCACGATATCTTGGTTACTGTAAGTCTGACTTAGTCAACAACTGTTTTTGTTCAAACAAGGCCACTTTCAGATGACCCTGACCGAAAAGGACGCCAACCACGACGGCAAAATCGACATTCGCGAGTTCATGGGCGACGTGTTCGATCAACCCAACTCCGAGTTCTACATCACCGAGCAGAATCGCTTCAAGCACGACTACGACACCAACAAAGACGGCTTCCTCAGCGGCGACGAACTCCGCGCCTGGATCGTGCCCGACCTGCGTGTCACTGCCCTCCAAGAAGCCGAGCATCTCTTCGAAGGCGCCGATTCCAACAAAGACGGCGTCCTGTCCATCGATGAAATCGTCGCTGCCTACGCCCTCTTCGTCGGTTCGGAAGCCACCAACTACGGCGAACACCTTGACCTACCTCACGAGGAACTCTAATCTATCCTGCCCTGCCTTATCCCACTGTTTCTGTCACTTTTCAAGGCTCCTTTTGGCCTTCTGATCTCCAGCCCCATGTATAATAAGTTATATTTAGTCATCGAACTTGTGCCACCTTTTCATTTAATATCAGTCAAAAATTATTATTATTTATAAGCTTTAAAATTACAAATGAAGTAAAAAAAATTAACTCGTTTCGTGATAATTCGTGTCTCTTTAACCTAATTCGGCTGTATTGTGTACAGAAACGCTTACTTAAAGTACAAATTGTCCTAGCGACAAAAAGTAGACGTTTTGTGTCTAATAAGATCACCAGGAGGGGGAGATGGGGATAGAGACAATGATAAGCAAAAAGGATACAAAAGTAAGGAAGGCTTACAAATTACAGGGGCTTCAATCGCTGATTACGATTGCTTGAACTTGAGCTGTCCTTCGCGGTAGAAATTGACCAGTTGGGTGCCGATAAGATACCTGGAAAGGGTGAAATGAGATATGAAAAGGTCAAAATGTGGGCTTACTTGTCATTCCTGATTGTATTAGCCAACTTCTTCAACTTGGCCCATTGCCATGAAACAAACAAAGCCAGGAGCGCTGACGAAACGAGAATCGGATAGATGTATCGAATGATCCGGAGTTGTGTTTCGTAGCTTCCGGAAGCGAAGACAAGCCCGATCGAAGAGCCAACAACATATGGGAATGCGATTAGGAAGGAAATAAAGCAAGTAAGCGGCAAGACGACTTGCATGTACAGGGTGCTGATGTTGTAGCCACGGATTCCGTCTTCGTACAACTGAAAAAGAGCATTGGAGTCGATGAATCAAAAAAAGATAGAAAACTTACCCTTTCAAAGACGGCCTTAAGCCACCAATCAGGGCCAACAAACACGGAAGCACAGAACAGCTTGAAGTGGACAAGACCCATGGCCCAGTCCTTGAACGGGAAGTACAAAGGTGTCTGATGGGACGCCACACGCAGAGGACCAACGACGAGCAGTTGGAAGTATATCCCAATCAGATAGGGAATCAGAATGGCCAGCGGCAACGCAGCAACAAGCACACGACCGACGAGAATCGCAGCAGAGCAGAAGACTCCCCAGCCTTGGTGGAGCCACATTCGAACGACGATCGATGCCTTGAAGGCCAGCCAGACGACGTACAGCCCGAGGGAGACGGTGTACAAGTCGTTTGGATTCTTGGAACCGAGCATCAGGTATACCAGGTAGCGACCCATCGACACCGGCAGCACGATGGTGATGAAGCTGAACAGAATCAGCGTCAGCGCCAGCAATCCGAGGAGGGCACCGATCCGCAGAGCGAAGTAGGGCGGTTTCCGGAAGTCGTCGCCGTTGTTGTTCGCCTGGACCGACAACTCGCGATGGACCACAGGGACCTCGTCATCGGAGTCGTCGCTGACTTCATCGACGTCGTCTTCTTCTTCGTCGGAATCATCGTCTTCTTCCTCCTCGTCGATGGCACCAACATGGCGTGCAACTTCACGGGGATCATTGCTTTCGAGGATGTTGCGTGGGAGGAGGTACTTGTCGAGGCCGAGAAGACCTCCAAATCGACGGCACCACTCGATGACGACGTACTTCAGGAAAACAGAGACGGAAGACTGTTCCAGGATGGTCGGCAGAACGACTTGGAGAATTATCAGCTCGAAACTGAATTCACCGAGAGGCGCTTCTGAAGTCAAGCTGAAGGAATACGGCAAGGTCGACGGCAAAATACTGGTGATCAGCTTCAGCGGCATGAAAATAACGATAAAAATGATGCCGAAGAAAAGGGTGGTCGAAGCGACGAGGCGTCGGAAGTGGCGGACGAAGGATTGTTCGATCATCTGGAATTGAAACATTTTGAAACATTGAAAAAATGGTAAAGAAACAAAAAAAAGCATACCTCCTGGATAGGCTGGAATTCCGGATCATTGAGATCCCGCACAAACCAAAGGACACCAGGACGGAGAAGTTCACGCAAAACGAGCACAAATGAAGCCGAATAGAAGACATCAATCATGCCGACGAGCCAATGGATGAAAACTGAAGACAGCGGGAAGGCGCTGAGCGTCTTCAGGCGCATACTGAGGGTGCCACCGGTCAATGGGAGCGAGCAAATGTCGAGCCACCAGCCGCAGAAGGACGGGAAGACGAAGACTTCGAGGACGATCAGCAGGCTGACCTTCATCATGAGGTAGAAGAAGCCGAGCATCCAGTAGACCCTGAACAACGAAACTGTCAAAATTGAAACAAAAAACAGCAAAAAGCTCACTCTTTCAACTGCAGAACTTTGACAAGCTTATGACTGATGGCAACACTGATCAAAACGAAGATGTATCCGGCAAAGAAGTTCATCACAGATTCAAAGTAGGCACCTTTCGTCTGTGCGCCGAGGAATTCGAGGGTCGTCTCGCCGAGAGTGCATGGAAGGTACACTGCAAGCCCTGCGGTGATAATGAGTTTCAAAAAGGTTCAAATGACTTACAACAGGCGAAGATGAAGATAGTGTTCAGACTCATCATCCACAGAACATGTTCTATGAAGACGAAAGAGCCATCCAAGCCGAGAAGTCGCTGCCATGTGAGTTCTTCGACTATCCGTTCGACATCGCGGCCCCAGTTTTCATCGTTGGCGTCACCGGCTTCACCACCGACAGCCGCTTCGGCGATGGCTTGATCATTCGCGGCGATCATAGCCGCGGGCATGTCGTCGTTCGCATTTGGCGGTGGTGGGGGAGGGACTTCGACATTCACAGGCATTAGAGGCTGAGCGAAGGCGTCTTGCTCGTCTTGGGCGTCGTGCCAATGGTCGAGGTCAGCAGCATGGGCTTGAGGAACCGCTGCCGGCGCTGGAGGAGCGACAATATCGACAAGTGGAGGTGGATCAGCTGGCTGTGGGTTCAAATCGACTTCAATGCCGCCATCAACCGGCGGATCGATGAAAAACAGCTCCGGAGGGCCGTTGACTATCTGTTCTCGCAGAAATACCAGCAAGATGAACGTACAGATAAACAGGCCAACAATTACAGATCCCTTGACAATGTCGATCCCCACATTCTGTCGGGAGACCAGCTGCGCCATCGAAGACGCATTGTACGCCGAAAAGTTCAACAAAGACGTGAATGAAAACCCATCGAATATGATTCTATGAATCCGGCACGACAACAGTGGCACTAGGCCCAGCCAACAGACGACGGCAAGGCAATAGGTCAGGAATAAACAGACATATCGTTTTGTGATTTGAAACAGCCCTAAAAAAGTAAATTTATATATAAATTCCTTCAAAATAAGGAAGATAACGAACCATAGGCCAGCTCAAAGAACGGCAATCTCTCAGGCATGTCATCTCGGTAAACAGGTTTAAAAATAAACTTGTGGTTGCAAAGTTCACAGACACTCTTCTTGCTATACTTGAGCCACTCCAAAAGGCAATGTTGATGGACATACCGGATACTACCGGTGCATTTGCATGGATGGAACAGCTGATTGCCATCGCCGGGGAAGCGACAAACGCGGCAAATGTCTGAAAAGCAATTGATAATTGTATTTGCATCGGAAAAGGCTGAAAAAAGCTTACCGCCTTCCATCCATTGATCATCATCGTCGGCATTGACTAGAATCTTGTCATGATGGCTCGATGGACCAGCTTCAGGCACCTCCGGGGGAGTCCCGTTGGTGCCATCCATGGTTTAGAATGGTCAAAGGTCACTTTACTGCAAAAACAACAAATTCATAAGCGACGACCGAAAACGACACGTGTTCGAGGGTCGGATTCGCGGTGGAGGTTGTTGGGCTACAAGTAAGGTGGATGCCGTGGGCAATGGAGCCAGCTGGAGACAGTCAGGGGGCGAGCGAGCAACAGCGGGTCGGAGCGAGCAGATCGTTGACCGAGCGATGTTCAATTGTTCTGTCTGTCACGAACACGGGCGAAAGAGCTGCGCGGAGAAGAATGTCATGTGCGGCCGACAAGTCGTGGCGAGAGCACGCGTTTTGACATCGAGCCTCGAGCGAGGTTCAGCTGGGACAGGATTGTCTTCGCCGTTGCCGTGGGCCATGAATGCTCTTTCCGTCGCTTCTCTCTGTCTCTAGGGTTCAAGCATACCTTCACGCTTATTTGTAGACACACAGAGAGGAGAATTGTCAGTTTATTTAGGTGTGGCTGGACAGTTTTTACAACGGCCTTGTTCAATGTTCAAACTTGCTTCAAAACAGTTTTTGTGGCGACTTTATTACTTAAAAAAACTTTACTTTACATTACAACATAACATAGAAAAAAATGAAAACAAGTCCCACGTTTTTACTACAAAAATTACAAAAATTTTTAATTACCACAAAACTTTACAAACAACAATTTAATTAAAAAAACACTTAAATAATTTTTATATACATACATTACTGACAGGTGTCAGAGCCAGAAGAACTGATCTTCTGTGCTCGACTCTTGTGGGCCGTCTGAAAGGGTTGTGCGTCCAAGCATAGATTTTACAAAAAAGGGGAGGGGGATACGGTATTACCATATTACATTAAATGTGATGCTATTAGATAGCTTAGAAACTTGAACCATAACCGAAGTTATGGTCACGCCTGAGTTTTGTCCCTGGTCCGGTGGAAGAAGGTCGATCCGCCTACGCGGAAGTTTACAAAAAATTACGATAGTCGGGAAGCGGGTCGAGGGATAGGTTGAGATACCGTCATGCCGAGCTGGTACTCTGAGGGTGAACGCGAGGTTCATGGTGTTTACATGTTGATAGGGACGAAGGGGATAAGGGTCGAAGGAAATTTTGAGTCCGCCTGAAGGCACTGCTGCTGATGGTGGTGGCGCTAGTGCTGGTTCATGACTGCCGATGTTGTTGGCCCGGGCGAACTCGAGTAGGCTTAATTGACCAAGCTTGAGGCAGGAGCCTGGAATTGATAGATATTAGTAGCAGTTAAGCTTAGTTAAACGCATATTAGCAAGTCGTCACCCGATCGACCGTTCTAGCCACTTCCCGAGATACACTAATACGGCCCTGCGCCGACCTCCGCGTTCTGGGTCCTTCTTATCGGCACCTGTCGGGGTGTGCTCATCGCGATTGACCTACATTCGGCAAATACAGTGTATCGCCGCCCCCGCAGCCACGGGTCGATATGTAAACAATGTATTGATTTGGTCTTTGGCCTTTTGGCCGATCAAAGCTTGCTCAACGCTACAGTTCCAGTTGAGCAGCTCCGATGAAAGCCCTCCATAATGCCAGTCATAAAAGTCAAAGTACCGTAAACAGAAAGTGAATACAGTGTCAACAAAATCAAGACCTTTATTAGCCAGGATTAGTATAGTCAGTGATGGATACCGTCACGCTTGGCTATGGCGGTTCTTGTCCTCATTAATCGGCGCAACGTACATCGACATTGGAGCCAGTTCTGGAGTTTTCGAATCTTTCTCTTTGGCGTCCTTCTTGGGATCAGAATCAGTTGATGGAGATGTTCCGGGAAGAATTTCGATGACAGGTTTGTTGGCATTCTCGGCTGAGGACTTGGCCACCACGGGTACCAGGCAGGATTCGGCATTTTGAGGGGACTTGGAGCGCTTTTGAGACTTTTTGGTTGGCCTTTCTTCGGATATTTCTTGTGAATCTTTGTCCTTCTCTTTGGTGTCTTTGGGGAGTATGGGCTCGTAGCGTTTGACGCCGTTGTAGATTACCTGAAGTCGTCAGATACAAATTGAAGGCATAAACAGTTTGGACAGACCAGTCGGTAATGCACTTCCGCAATGTTCTTAATCGGCACCATCGCAGTCCTCGTATTGGCCTCCGCATTCTCAGGATCAATAAATTTGCTGGCTTCAATAGCCGATTGCGTACTTGGCACATCTTTTCCGTCGACCTTCGCCACCATAACGGCCAAACCATCCGGCGCATACATGCTGACAGCGGCATTCTCCGGTGGAAACGGATCCGTGACACCCTCTTTCTTCGGAAGTGTTTGATAGACAGGTTTGACGACTTCGCCCTGTATACTTTGGATGGCTTCGGATTCTGGCGCATTGGCAATAATAGCCTTCGGGTCTTTGGCATCCTTGTCTTTATCCTTGTCTTTGTGGTGATGCCGCGAGCGTTTGATCTTCTTTTCGGCATCCGCAGGCGCCACAGGCGCATTGACGTGTTCGAAGACGGTGGGCAGGAATTCGTCGGGGCTGAAGTTTAATATTTTTGATTAGAAGAAAGGCTAGGACTAACATTTGCGGGGGTGTTTTCGGTTTCTTGTGATCGTCGCCACTGTCTTTCTTCTTCTTTTCTTTGGACTTGTCATCGTGATCTTCTTTCTCGGCCTTCTGAAGCTTCTTTAGATCTTTCAAGAAGTGGGCATTCATGTGTTTGGCGTTGGAATGGGCAGGGTGGACAGGGGCTTTGATGGCTTCAAAGACGGTATTAGGTTCTTCCGATGTTCTAAAACAGTTTTATTAGAGACTGATTGCCTAAAAAAGTACTGTGAAACTCACTTTTCGTCTTTTTCTTTCCTTTTGTCTTTCTCTTCTTTGTCATCTTTATCCTTCTTCTCATCCTTTTTGTCGTCATCTTTCTTGTCATCCTTTTTGTCGTCCTTATGTCTATCAACAGCTCTTCTGCTGCTTTTCTTTTTCTTGCCTCGTTTCGTATCGTCAACTTTTTTCTTCGTCTTCTGCGTGCCATCCTTGTCCAGCACATTCTCTTCTACCGTATCCTTATCTTTTTCCTTTCCTTCTTTATCGTGTTTCTTCTTTTTCGTCCTCTGGGTGCCGTCCTTCTCCATAATATTCTCCTCTACAGTATCTTTATCCTTCCCCTCTTTGTGTTTCTTCTTCTTCTGCTTCTGAGTGCTGTCCTTCTCCACAATATTCTCCTCTACCGTGTCCTTGTCCTTCACGTCTTTATGCTTCTTTTTCAACTTCTTCTTCGACCCTGACAGATTCCCGCCACTTCCGACAACTTCATCTTCCTTCTCTTCACAGGTGCGCAGTTCATCGGCCTTTTCTTTGTCACGCTTCTTTTTCTTGATGAATTTGCTGAGATTCTTGGCGCTGGCGGTGTTTCGGTTGGGTCCTTTCTCTTTGGACGCCATGCTGCCTCCGCGGTACCCTCCCTTGGCACAGGAAAACAGGCACGCGCAGATCCCTTACGGCATTTGCACGCTTTTTACATATTTTGGAAAATTTGAATCAGAAATATGAGCAAACATCAGTACTTTATTTATCACAAGGGTCAATTTGCAGTTGATTACTGTATTTGGGGTTCAGTCTTTGATGGGTTCGTAGCGTTTGACACCGTTTACGACAACCTAAAGCAAATCATGTAAAGCTCAGTTGCAGGAAGCTGAAATGTAGCTTACCATCCGATAACGCAATACAGGCGGAGGAACATTGCGCGGAGAAGTCCTTTCTCTTTGTGGTGTCGTCGGGGGCGTCGTTGCAATCAAATTTTGTTGGCCATAAGGCAGAGGTGAAGCTGGAACGCTTGGTGGCTTGCTTGAAGGTTGATACCCTGGTGGAATGGCAGTTTCTGAGGGTGGTTTAGGTTTTCCTTTCTTCTCGTTTATCGTCGGCGTTGCCGGAGGAGTCGAGCCTACAGGACCGCTTTCGAGATCGGGGACGAATCGGCGGATACCATTTACCAGCACCTATAACAGTTCTACCATTAAGTTAGTCAACTCTAACAAAGTGATTACCGCCTTGTAGCGAACAGGGAAAACCGGCACTGACGCTGTCTGTGTCTGTGGTGTCGGCGAAGACACATTGGGCGACGTCGGTGGAGTAGGTGACGTTGGAGGCGAGTAAATGTTCAGCTTATCTTCGGATTCATCTTCTGGAGGAATGTAGGTTGTGTCGACTTCGTAGCGAGGGACACCGTTGTAGCAGACCTTAAAGCAGACAAATCTGTTTCACCACCCAAAAGAAGTATTTCAAACTCACCATTTTGTACCGAACTTTGTCGATAGGTTGATGTGCCGTAAGACAGGCCTCGTCCGGAATCTCGGCAACAAGCTCGGCTGGCGATTTCGGGCGTTCATGTTCCTCCTTTTCTTTGGCTTCCTTGTCCTTTTTCTCCTGCCGCATCATCAGGTCGTCCTTCAACGTATCCTCAGAAGACGAACCAGTCTTGCTCCTCATCTTCCCGCTGTTTGGCGCATTGGACTTGACGGCAGGCGGATCGTCGATCGGCGGCGTCGATACCACCATCCGATTGCGTGGACACGGTCCCAAGCCATCATCTGACCCTTTCTTTCGTGGCATTGGCCCCAAACCGTCTTCTGTTTGCTTCCGTGTATGCGGCCCATAGCCTTCTTCCGATTTATTAGACATGCGCCGCTTTTTTTGAGGCTGCTGCACCTTTCCCGTGCCAACGAACTCGTTGCTACCTAACTTTGGTATAGGATGTGTCTGGCTGAAATTGAACTGGTTACTATAATCCGTAAACTGAGACATTCTTACTGCTTTTCAAAAGCCGACTTCCCCTTCTCTCTCGACTTGGTATCCCTGGACGTCATCTGTTTTGCTAACCGTTCCTTTGAGCTGGTTTTCTCCTTTCTGTACTCCTTGTTCGAAGTCTCTCTCCCCGTTGCCGTCGCAGCCCGCTCCTTTGAGCTGACCCGCTCCTTTGAACTTCCACCTTTCGCTGTATGCTTCGATTCCACGTCAAGCATCTGCATGTCCTTCTTAATTTTGTCATTGTAGTGGTCCTTCGCAACGGCAGGCTTTACCGGGGCATTGACAGGCTCGAAGACCGTCATCATTTTCGTGCCTTCATGGGTGTTAGTTTCCCTTTTTCTGAAGAATCTGCCGTTGAGCTTACTTTGAACATAAATGTGAACTCACTTGTGTCTCTTTCCCATTCTACTGTTGGTTCTTTGATGACTTTCATGACTTTGGTTATGATGATGCCTTTTGTTGGCCATCGGCGGTCGCCGCCCGAGGCTATGTCAGTGTTGTCAGAGCGTGTCCTTCACGACACCGCCTTCATCCGCAATGGCGCCTATCTCGGTCTCATGGATTCTGGCATTTTGAGATTTGCATAAAAAAATCTGGGCTTATCAGTGTCAAAACGTGTTTATCAATCTTTTATTATTTTTTAAATTTTTCTTTGGACAAAGTGGACTCAATATGTTAAAATTACAACAATCAACAAAATACAATTACTGAAAAGATGTACACGTATTGTTTAATTCAATGTTGTCTGCACAGCCATGTAGGGTCGCAGATACAGTAACCAGTACTGAAAAACACCTCAATGAATCAGTTTGCAAAATCTGTTGGCTTACATTAATGTTAAAAACCATAAAACAAACAGGAAATAATATCCTTGAAATCAAGTCTATCCGTCTAGACCGTTCTCTATACCGTACACTCCATAATGTGCTCCACCATGTTTTTGTTTTCGGTTGATAGACTTCGCTGTGACACATGCCATTTGGCTGGGGCAAGGTCACTGCATTATTGCTGATAACAAGACTGTTTTGATAGGAAGTGTTTGCATTGCCATTGCGATAGATTTGGGGAACGGCCGTCGTCGAGGTCGACTGATAGTTGTTCAAGCCGACAAGCAATTGGGCTCGCTGTTGGCGATGGCGATAAGACTGTCGAACGACATCTTTACGGGCGGCCCAGTTTACGAGGGCAAATTCAAGTAAGGCACCGAAAATGAAGGCTAAACAGACGCCGATCCAGATGTCAATTGCTAGAAAGGACAAATTTTGGGTTTATAAGTACAGTTTTGTTGGTTTTTACCTTTTGTGTAAGAAACTGGTGGGAGATTTTGATTGACGGCACTAGCTTGAGTTGTCTGTAAACTTCATTGATAAAAGTTGATAGAAACGTCTGGAATTTTACCATTGTCAACAGTGTAGTGACCCCGAGAGTGACTCTAGCCGGAACAGAATCCTTATCGAGCCAAAATGACACCCAAGAAACCGCCACCAACATGAAACTTGGAATGTACCTGCAAAACCGTCGTTTCAAAACCTCTCCATCAATCAAAAAACCCACAATTGAAGCAAATAATAACTAAATTCCCGCTTCAACTCAATAACCGTCCTCAAACAGCTATAAGTCCCAGTATTCGTGACGCTTGTGCAATTATCAGTTTTAACTTTGCTCAGCATGAATGACGGAAGCGATTGATGCAATCCCGGTTTAATTTGGATCGGATTATCCTTTTTCCAATGGTAAATAATGTCTTCCGTGGTGTAAGCGTAGGAAGCATAGTCAATAAAGCACGTTTGCACGTCGAGGGGGTAGTCATTCAGGACCATTGGACAGGATAATGTCAAGGTTAGTCGACAGGAATACAGAATCTTGGCTGTGCCATTGTGGACGCGAATAAGGATGTTGGGTTGATCGATGTCGTGGCGTTTGCCGTCTTTTTCGTTCTGGAAAAGGTCAATTTTGGAAATTGTCAAAAGTGCGGGGAATGGATACCTGAAAAAAGGTATCAGGCTGCCAGATCTTCTGTCCCGGCGACAAAATAATATGGGACAGTGAGTCGGAGTAAAAGAGCAACCGTTCATCAATCCACTCTTCACGGAACGTAAAATGCATGCTGTACTCCATGTTGACGTCATCCACTTTTGAGATACTCCTAAAATGGCACTTTACATTTTGATAAGTCCTTTGCAGATTCGAGCTTTGAAGTTTAATCCCATCATCATCAAAGCTCGAATTAAGCTTGATATTTTTGGTCAAATTAAACACTGTTTTGCTTACCGCAAATACATATTGACTGTAACATCGACCGGCTGATTCTCAGAGACCGGATTAAGCGTGCCCTGAGGCCGTACGCGCCAATCATAGGTATCCACACCGCCTTCGAGCAAGTTTCGGATGATTCTCTGTTCGTCGAAGAGACGTTCATACCTAAAAGTGTTATGGTTTATCATTACCAGGAACTCAGGAGCGTGCTGATACTTGATCTCTTGCGTTTAAAATGCCTAAGCCAACTTAAACTTGGCGGGAGCGCCGCACTTAATCGACTTTCAACTTGCTTGAAAGCCTTTTCTTAAGCGCTTTCGTTCGTTTTTTTGGCAAACGTCGTCGAAAAGTTGGAAAGGAAATGGACGCCAGTAGCATAAGCGACAAATGAAAGGGTACCACGACGGCTTTGGTGACCCTGGCCATGAGTTACTGGTACTGGACAGCCATTAAAGACCCCCAAAATTGGTGTTTTACCAAAAATAGCTCAACTCTAGCGGTTAAAATTAGTCTCCAACTTGACTTGATGGATGACTTAGATAATCTTCTTTAGTTATTTACTTGTTTTTGCGCTATTAATATTGCGTAAAGTCAAAAAATGTCAATAAAAACCCCCAAAAAGTGCATAATTGAGTATTTTGAATTACAATTTCCCCGAAAAAAGGACAGCCTTTGTCCAGTGAACTCAATTGTAACCCTAAAAAAGCATAACAAACTTACCCCCTGCTTTCTGGTCCGGAATTTGACGCATAATCCGGACTGCCATCCACAACGCTACGATTGAGCAGCAAGATCAGCTGCAGAAACATGGCGCCCGCCACAGGGCGGTCTATAATAACAAAATCGTCATTGTTTTTGAATTGTCAATTTAAATTGGTTTTTAGTACATGCATTTATATTGCTTTTCTTTCCACCCGAACAACAAAGGAAAGAAAAAAGTAAGACGCGACACGAACGGCGCGACTGAAATCACGTTGCCGTGTCGAAAACAGCTTTACGCGCTTAAGTTTTGCCCTTGGGCGGCCATTGCCGGTGGCACATTTCGACGACGACGCGGGAAAAGGCGCCACAAACAACAAAATAATACATACTTTTGGTGAAAGGTGGATGCTTCCGGTCATACGGGATTTAGACAGGCGCAGGGATCGAATCCGTTCTGATGTGGGGGTGGGATTTATTTTAAAAAATATTTGCCATTTTATAAGGGCCCTTGCAGGGAAGGGGTTTTGTAAATGGCGGAATTTCAAATAAAACGGCATTAGCAAACAAGTTTTTGTGTGCCTTGATAAAAAAGAGCGATACACTTGAGAAAATTAGGGAAAAATCGCCTGAGGGCAGGGGGTGTGTAAATTGTGGGGCTTGAAAGTGGAAAAATAATGAAAATATTAACAAATAAAGTGGCAGACAAAGAATATGGGTTTGGTTTTGTCATGGGTTATTACAGTGATTACGTATTTACAGTTTAAAGCGGCCAAAGACGATTAAAAGTGGTTTTAAAATCCGTTTTATCCCAAAAAGGACAAATGCAAGCTTGTGAATGGACCTTCATTGACCTTACCTACATGCTAACACATTCACATTTGTGTAAATGGTGGTAATAAAATAATTTATAATGAGATTTGAAATTATTTTGAACTTTTAAAATACACTAAAAAGTTTTTCATGGACCTCGGAGGACATTTAAATCGTTAAAAAAGTGCCCCAAACCCTCCCAATTCCCCACCAATTTTAGTAACCGTAGCCCCAAAACAAATAAGGAAATAAAGTCTCCACCGGAAAGAGTAACAACCAATTCGAAAATCTGATATGTCAACGACGTCAATGATGGCCCCCTTTGAAGGCATGCATAAAGTTACCAATTATTTTGATCCAAACTGCAAACATCAGACAAAACCCCAAAATTTGATATCATTTCCCCCAAAAAGTTACAAAGTACAAATACGTTAACCCATTGATCGACTGACTGCCGACTGACTATTAAATGGCAACAACTCTCGGTAGTCATTTTAAATCCAGCTGTAAATTGTTGGAACGCACTCTTTGCAGCTTGTAGTGGGTATCAGCCACATGAAAAATTTATGAATCAATGAGTTTCGGGGTTCGATTCGGATTTTGGGTAGTTGGCGGCGGGGGTCGGACATGTTTTTCGTTAAACCGTGTTTGAGGAGTTCATTTTTAGTGTCTTTTTTGTTAAATAGGGCGGAGTCAAAAAGTTAGGAGGCGCAAGCAACGGTCTGGCGAGTATGCCGGAAATTGGCGTTTTGTCGGGGATAAGGGACACGGCACACGAGATATTTGCTTCCCTTTACGTTGGACACGTGTTTTGTGACGGGCAAAGGTGATTTTGGTGTTTAGATTTGTCGATTTAGTGATGTCATTTTGATTTATTTTTAAAATTTCAAAAAAATGATGCTAAAAATGTGGTCATTTGTCATTGAATTGGTAGTTATGGCAAATAAATGGGTGTCGGAGAAGACCCAAACCCCATCATTTTGAAGCTTCTGACGCTTGAAGCCCATTGTTGCGAGGGACAATGAAAAAAGGCTGCAGCTGGTGCCCGGCAAAAAACTTGCGCTCACATTGGGGGCCTATGGAAGGTAGAGTGCCTCTGGGCATCGTCAAGAGCATCCATCCCCCACGGCAAAAAAACGGAGGCATCCTTGCATGTCGACAACTTTTCAAAAAGAGGACTACATTGAACAATCATAATCCGTGGAACCCAGACTGGCGTGGACCCAGAAGGCGGAGCCATTCGTCACTTTATTTAAGCCAACTATGCCAAAACTTGGGACAAAAGACCCAAAATCTTAAGTAATTCGATCACGACCGCACCCAATAGATCCAACCAAGCATCACAGGTCAACAATGCCTTCTCACATCAGTCAGACGAATGTTCGAAATTTAAAAATCTGCAAAAGGGCTTGGTATACTGTGGGAATCTGCCCTTTTTGACCGCGTTCGCAACCTTATAAGTACCCCTTCTATTGAAACTATGGAAGCCGTGAAAAGTTTAACAAAACATGGCAAAGTTCACAGACTTCTGCTGTGGTTTCAGACAATGGCAGCCCCGCGATGGCACTCTTTTCTCAAGCATGCATAGCTAATGGTTTTCACATGTTTGCGAAAACAAGTTTTTATGCAATTTGTACAAAATCCTATGATCGTAAGACAAATACGGCCGTTTTTACTCGAATAAAGGCCAAAAAACCGATAAAAAAGGAGACAAAGGCGTAATTCCAGTCAGGCTTTTAAACGGAAACAATATCCACGTGGGTGCCAAAAACATAACGTCAACAGTTTACAGATGTCGATGGAAAAGACTGCCTTTGAAGTGAATCCTATTTCAGTGATGATGTGAAACTCGGTGTACGGTTTAACTTTGGGAAGTGCGGTAATTTGGGTAATATGAGACGACGAAAAACAACTTTAAGCAACGGTAATTCAATTAAATTGGAAATGGCTTATTTTTGGAAGTCTATAGGTTGAAAATTCGAGGAACTGGAGCACCAAAAATCAAATCAAAAAACCTTCTAAACGCTTTTGTTAGCAAATTGTAACAAAATGCGCTTAACAGCAACATTGAAAGCCGTGAGTGTGGATTTGTTTGAAGGCTATGTACTGCCTGCAGGCTAACAGACCCTCCCCATTTTTCAGGACAATAGCCCTAAAAAAGGGGGATGTCTACTCTGTCGCCACTGGATGACTGCCGCCTGCTTCCGTGGCAACGACGAATACTCCCCGATTCTCATCTATCTCCACACGTCGGATGCTGAGCTCGGTTGAGGCTGCCAAAACGGAAATCTGGGCCATTTTGGCCCGGAATGGGAAGTTGGCATATTGCACGACTCGTGCCTATTAATCTGGATGGCCGTGAGAATGAGTTGAGCGTATCCTGAAGTTTCGTTTGGCCTTTGAAAGTGGTAGGGATTCGCATTTCGCGAGATCGGGTGTCTACAGGGCCCATGGCAGATGGCTTTGGCACGCGTTAGTAGCCGGATGACGGCATTATCAAAACAATGCATTGCAAAATGAGCTGATTCACACTGACTGCTTGGTGGCGCCGAAAAATGGAGCGGAAACCAAAATAGGGCTTTAGAAACGCGGAAATGGAGGCCTATTTTGCATTCTGATAAATGATTGGAAATTGGGTGGAGACAATGGACGGCCAAATGGCTAACGCAGAGTGACAATACACTTTTGAAAACAAAGTAATTTATCAATTTTACAGTTTACTGGGCATAACATCGAAAATCACCAACTGAGTATAACAAAAAAACATAACAAAACAACAAATTACTTGTTTCCAAACGCCCCAGCACACGATGCCGCCTGCAACTGCCTCGGGATACTCTCGAGCACGGTAAGATAGTCGACGTCGTGAAGGCGCTTGTCCAGAATTTTCGTGTACACCGCGAGACGGATGTTTTCGTCCATATTGGAACAGCGAGTGATCATGGCCCTGTCGACATCCATCATGTCTTCGACGGCAAAGTCGACGTCATCGAGGCTTGACAACGGTTGGATGGTGGCTTCTTCGAAGCCGTTATGATGGCGGAGAGCGATGGTGATGCCTTCTGGAAACAACACTTTACAGTTTCAATCAAAATATGACTGGAAACACGAAACTCACCGAGCAGATACCGATAATCCTTCATGGTTTTCGCGACATGAAGCCCAATAGCCACGGCAGTCAAGCAAAACATGGGGTCATCGTCCAGGAGCGAAGTCAGCAGCCGCATGTTGAAGACAATCTTCTCCGGGTCCGGGTCAGCGCAGATGGTCTTGAAGAACGGCAACGTCAAAAGAGCGGTATGCAGAGTGATTTCAATCTGCTTGAGACGCGGATCCTTGGGTTCATCATCGTCGTCGTTGTCGGTCTTGGGCAGGGGTTTGGTCCATGATTCGAACTTCACATGACCGAGGAAGACTTCGCCGACGACCTTGATGTTTTCGACGAGGCGCTGTAGCTGGAGTTTCTCGTCGCCTTGGAGGGAGAAGGCGTTCGGTGCCGGGAACGGAACGGCAGCGACCATTCTGGCGAACATGTTGGGGTATTTGCCGTCGTCGCACGGAAAGGGAGTTGAAGGAAACTTCATGGTGTATATTCCAAGTTTTGATTGATTTATTACGCTCGTGGCGTCCTTAGATATGATCATAGCAATATGTATATAGGGGCAAGTTTCAAAAAATAATTGTAATGGTACAGAATACATGTATAGTACAATTGAAAGGATAGTAATAGTTTAGACATGTTAGAGAGGGTGGTATTTGATGTTCGGATTTCAATAATGGTGGCCGGATTTGAGGATGTTTGGCAAGGGCAAAGTTGATCGCGTATTGTTCGTAGCGTCTGTGTTGAAGAGCGTGGACTTGGTGGAGCTGACGTTGGATACGGTACGATGGGATTGCCGTGTGGATCACGATGGGATTGCCGTGTGGATCCAAGTTCTAAAATGATCGAAATGATAAATTGGTCAATATTATCGATAAAACAACGAATACGCGCGCGATTTAACGAAATACAATAGACAGAATCTAAAAAAACATCAACTGTTGCGCGCAAAAGGCGCCAATTCCAGCGCTTTTATACCACCGCAGTCGCTCCGAATGTCGAAACGTTTCGAAATCTTTTGTCAGAGTTCGATGGAGTTCGACGGTACACGACAACGTTTGCGCGCTCCCAAAAAAGTGTGCGACTTTGCATTTCCTAACTTTGACTGTGTTTTTTTGTTTATTGTTTTGTCCAACGAAAGAATAACATCACTGACCCTACTTCAACAATTTTGACTATCTCTTTCAATTACACCATTTTTGTCGTACATGCTATCAGTCTTTTTTTCGACTCTAACTAGCGCCAGTGCATTTCTCCGTGAAAAGAGCACACTCTCTCGTCGTCTGCATTTCCCCCGCTAACTCGCCAGTCGACGTGCGTCACACTGCGTGGCGTGGAGAGAGCGTGTCCTCAAACGCCGAGAGCATACTTCACAGGGTCTTTTCTGTAGTATGTTTTCGTATCGCTTTTCGTAAATCTGTGACTAGCAGATTCCGCGATGATCGAGCCGCAACGCGGTTCCCGGAGCGTGAAACTTGTTGGCTTGCCTCTGGGTGGGCTAACATTGATGATCGCTGGCTGGGGCTTTACTGCCTCGGCCTAAGGGCACTGCGTCTGCTGAGCGGATGCGAAAAGATAATCTAAATTTTGCAAACAGCCTATTTGTAGCGATGGAATCAATAAAAGGAAACGATCTGCTTGATACAACTAGTATAGCACAGCGGACAAATCAATAATGAATAACCAAGTACAACTTGTCAATTAGAACAGACTCATCTTTGTTGTGATCAACAAAAACGGACACACCATGTTTCACAGATAATTTTACAAAGGCGGTGTTAGCTTTGATTGCGGTGTTCGCCTATTTCGTGCGTGGGCGGTCAAGTCTCCATGATCCGTAACTGAGCGGTGTCGCCTTTGCGCGAAGTGGCAAGTGCCACTTTAGTGCAATGCTGGGGGTGTTTGCTGCCCCTAGGTGCTTTTTGCGCATAGTTCAAAAGACTACGCTAACAGGCACCATTGATCCCCTCTGCTTTATCTTTTGGTATAAATATCCCCTAACTGACTAGTTTCATTCCACAAACATTGGCCAATATCGTCCACTGCTCATTTGTGATATTCACATCCCGTCAACGTCGGTTGTATTCTCTCTACTTTTTTCTACGATTCACTGCAACCATGTCGGCTCTCATCGCAAAGCTTCGTCGTCGTCTCAACTCCCCCACCGTCAATGCCAAACAGGATTCCCTCGACTTTGGTCCTGGTGAGATCCCAACCTGCGATTCAGGAGTGCCATCCGTCCGTGCCTTCGACAACATCTGCTATCTGCTGTACACTGACAAACAGCCGTCTGTTTGCGTGCGCAATGTGGACGACAGTCTGACGCCCATCGAGATCTACAGCCCCGATGATACTGTCTACTGCACCGGTCACCTGGTCATTGATGCCGTTAATTTGAAAGATGTCAATTCCTACCTTTTGGATCACTTCGTCTTCCACCCCGACTCGCTTCACATCCAAAACTGCGACGTTTCCACGTCCTTTTTCAAGCGCCTATCGAAGAAAATGAAGATTGACAACGTCGCTGCTCTGATTATTGAGGTCCCCAACCTCGGCATTGTGAATTTCAAGGACTTATTCACCGTTCTGCCCAACCTCACCGCCTTGAAACTTGAAAACGTCAGCTCTTCGGCGTGGATGGCTGATATTTTGACGTTCCAAGGCGAAACCAAGTTGTCGAAGCTGATTGTCTCCACTCTCCTTCGATCCGATGAAACTTGGAACATTGATGAAGTTCTTGCTTTTCTAAAGGTATGTTTTCTATATTTTCATTCTTCATACCGTAACCCTGACTATTTTTCAGGCCCAACAACCCGGTTTCCGACTCGATGTGCGCGCAACAAACCGATCGGCTTCTTGCTTGACACCATTCACCGATGCCCTGAGCCAGCGACTGCCCTCTTATCACGGCGTTGGACGCCCTGCCGACCGGCACATTGTTCTTCGGCATCAAGATGAAAACTACACCTTCTACACATCGCCAATCGAAGTTCCTGCCATTTCCAAGCCCCGAAAGCGTCGCCAATCCATATCCACGGCCCCAACCATGGGCATTGACGCGAAAAGAACGAAGTATACTTTGAAGACTGTTGCCATTGCTTAATTTTATTTGTTTTTGATGCTTTTATATATTTATTTTGTTGCTTTTACTTATTAATAAAAAACCCAACTTTATTTTATCTTCTTGACCACATTTTGCACACACCAGTGGGGCGAACATTTTTTGACCGTCAAAAACAGGTTTTCTCGTCTCCAAAAAGGGATGGAGCGAGAAAATGAAGCGACCTGTTTCTCGGATATGTCGAATCCATCGGCTGAGTGGTCTAGTGGTATGATTCTCGCTTAGGGTGCGAGAGGTCCCGGGATCGATCCCCGGCTCAGCCCGATTCTTTTTGCCCTCTGGCAACATTGTAGACAAGATTCGACGTTGTGCACGGTTGTTTTCGGGTATTCATATTTTTTTGCCATTGAGATCTGCGCGTATTCTCTGACGGATTGTTTCGGGCAAAAACTTTGATGTTTTCTGTACCACTTGTGAAAAACTCGCACAAAAATTTTTTTGGCCGGTAAACTATTTCCAATTTTTTCTTGCATTCGACACGTTATCCACTATTGGATGTCATAAAGCGCTGAATCAAACTGAACAAGTGCCTGAAAAGTGCAACATTGCCTCTAGCAATCCATGCGTACTTGTTTTGTGTTTGTGCCGGTAACTAATCGCTTTTATGCATTAGAAATCTGTTTGCCTGTTTGGCTAACAATGGTATTATAAAACCTAGAGTACAAATTAGCTACGGATCAAATAGTTTTTGTAAAACGGAAATGTACTGTGTTTTCAAAGCATAATTCTTTCGTGGTTTCATTCACAGGTCAAAGTGCTAATGCATTACTTTACTCAAATATTCCATTCATCTTTGTTATTACTTTATTTACATAGGCAATGAAGATCACAGACAGAAAAACACCATCTTCCGTCTGTTTTCATGACGTTAATAGACATTTATATATATTTTTATCATCGCTTCATACCAGTGTTACATGGTTCAACTATTTACAAGCGATTAGTGTGCCGTTTTGTATTCAGATGCAGCTCACGTAACGTACAAACTTGTCAGTCTAATTACATAAGTGCCATTGTCTCGAGGTTTTTGCTCAGTTTAATCCATCGTACTCAACAGCCTCAGGGCATTTACTTGTCATCATTTTCCTGTGCTTCCTTCTCGAAAGACTTATTTGCTCATCAGTTTGAAGGCTTAAGCCGAGCGCTTCAACTTATTTGGAGTAAAATTTGAAGTAAGAAGATGGTCGCCACCGCATTGTCGATTTGTCTCGGCAGTACTATTATTACTTTTGGGGTGTTATCGATAGTGATAAATTTGAGTATTTTGTTGGTTTTGATAAAATGTAGATTTCTTCATCGATCTCAGAGTCCGATTTATATTTTGGCGACGGCGGGGCTGATTGGATCGTTGTTTCAAGCGTTTTTGTATACGGCATACCTGGGGCCGAGTGGTATTTTTCAAAGTTTTTTGATTGCTGATAATGTTGAATCAGTTTATGTCAAATTGCTGGGGTTTTTGTTTCATGTTTTGTGGATCTACGATCTTTTGATGCAGGTTGCCATTGCTGCGAATCGGTAAGGTTTAAGATGGCTTCAAAAAGTTCATTTGGGTTTAAACTACAAACTTTCAGAACAGTAATAGTCGTCCTTCCTCACATGCACAAACTTCTCAGTCGCACTTTCACAATCGGAATGACGTTTCTAGCGCTTCTACTTGCGATTATCGTCGCATCCGCCGCTAATTATGGCCCGTACTGTTGTAGGTCAGTAAAACTTCGTTTATTTTTATAATAATATACCAGACTGAAGTTTATGTTTTAGTTTCTATCTCAATTACGTGACTTTTTCCTACTCCTTTGTCAGTCGTGCCCTTGTCTTTAACACGGCCAACTTCTTCATCGACCTGCCTGCCAACATTATCTGTTCCATCGCTTGTATAGTGTTTTATGTGCTAATCTACACCCATATCCGCGGATCAACAAAGAAAATCCACTCATCAATGGGTGATCGAGCTGCTCAGGCGCGGAACTCTCGAGAATTGAAAATAGCCTTCCAGTTCTTTATTTGTAGCGGAACTTATATAAGTAAGTCATCGCTAAAGACAAAGAACAGAAAAATGAGCAACTTATTTACAGCAATTTGGATTACATTCAGAATTGCAAGCTACTGCATAACTCGAGAATACCAGGAACTCAAAGTAATCTTAACTTTGTTGCATATTTTTCATTGCACTGCAAATTCCGTGGTTTTCCTTATCTTCAACAAAGATGTAAGCTTTATCAATGACCGAGTTCAAATTTAAAACCATTTTTCTAGATTCGAAAAGGCTTTTTCAACGTTTTTCTCAAGCCCCAGCCAGTCAGTACAACTTCGGCTGTTGTAGTGAAAGTTCGAGGCCCACAAACCGATAAAACAACCTCAAAAGCGACTTCACTTGCAAAATAATTGATTTGCCTTTTATTTTGATTAATAAAAATTTGATTTGTTCAGTGATAAGGAATACAACGCAAAATATGAAAAAAATAGTGGCATATGTTAAAGCGGAGCCAAGCAGATAAAAACAGAATCATCGGATATTAGCCATAGCACAGGGTATCGTAATTTCTCATTTGGAATGAAAATAACATTGAATTGAAAATAGTCACAGGTATTATACAAACAGTTAAGAGAGAATTCATGCTTTCCACAGTTATGGGTGTTTGAATGGTTATGGACTTTACAAAAGTTGGAAACACTTTTTTGAAGGAAAATTAGTCGGCGCGTAAGCCTTTTTTGCAATTTTTTGGTTGATATAGAGGTACGGTAGCTGTTTAGGTCACTCTTCGTAGTCGGAATGTGTTTCGGACACATGGACATCGGGGTTTTGGTTGGTTGGCGGTTTGAGGTTGTGGTTGCCCTTGTACTCTTTGCCGAGGTGCTCGAGGGTGTTTTTCCATTGCTCGGATTCTGATTTGTCGATGGAATGCGGGCCGAAGTAGACGTTTCCGATGACGTCGTCGCCGGTTACGGTTCTGGAATTGATGGGTTTAGGGTTTGAAAGGCGGAAATTGAAGGGATGCTAACCTCGACATGTCATGGACAGATACAGTAACCCTAAGTTTGTCCAAGTCTTTGGTTTTAATCAGGAACGAGATGGATTCCTTGAAAACAGCGCTGCAGGTTGATTTGATGGTTCGGGACTGCTTGACTTGGTTGGCGTCTTTGGCGGATTCTTGGTGGATTTTTACTTTCACGCAGACATCTGGAGCTCCAATGATACCCCATTTTGGCAAGTCATCGACCTTGATGATGCCGACAGTGAGGACTTCTTTCATCAACTGGGTCGTCACTGAGATCTTGCCGACTTTCTGAAAGTTTTCCATTTAGAATTTGTCTTTTACGAGTTAGGTGTCACAAACCTTGGCATTAGTCCTGAACTTGAGCTCCTCAATAATCCGCACCTCCTTCTTGTTGTGCAATTGAGGCGCAAAGTCCATCAACGGCACATAAATTTCGCCAATGCCCATATCCTTCGCGAGTTTCTGGGTGCTCTGATGGCAGACTTCAATCTCGAGGATCTTGGCCTCGACATCTTCTGTCGACACGTTTTCGAAGAAAAATTCCTGATTGAAAACGGCATCACGGCCGCGTTTCACCACGCTGTGTTGTTTATGCTTTCCGGGCAGGAGGCCAACCTTGCAGAAGGGCAGAATCTCGAGTTCGGGCTTCAATTCACCGGCCAATCCTGCAAATTCTCACTTTCAATGATGTCATTTATGCTTTCAATGAATTCTATGGAGTCAGTGTAATTGAAATCTCTATCTTGGTCCCCAGTCAAACTTTTGTCACTTTCACTTTACCCACGTATTATAAAGTCATCCAAAAAAGGGTGTGTCAACGTGACAATGTATCACTAACTTGAAGATTTTGAAACCATAGATGATTGACGACCATCTCGTGGTTTTATTTTGATGCGCTGGATTTAGTTTTCGGAATTTCTTAACACTTTTTGGGTAAACCCATGCAAAGGGGTCAGTGGTCGCCAGTCCCTCACCCAAACTGTTACAAAGCAACTCTTTTTGGTCATGCCCTGCGGCAAACATGCAAGAAAAGAAACACAAGCCTCAGGGGATGAGTTGGTGCCGAGTTATGAGCTCCTCCACAGCGTGGTCTTGGTCTCGCCAGTACATCGGGAGTGAGTTTGTTCAGTCCAACTGGGCCCAATAAAAATGATTTCTTAAGGAAGTCTTTACGTCGAGTTGAGTTGCTTTACCCTCCAAAGATGCACGCATCCATTGGTCTCGGAGTCGCGTGACAGACTTTAGTGATAGTGCCATGTGGCGCCTAATCCAAAAAACACTCAAGACGCTGCAAATTTAATATTTTTGTTTTCTTGTCATGTGCGCAGAGCAGAGTTAAAGTTATTTTCGAAAATTGAGCTGAAGCAGTTGGCGGAAATTACCCATTTTGTCAAATTGTCAACACTAATGATCGGAAAACAGAGATGCACACTAATGACGCACGTTGAGGGAGCGCATCCATGAATGGAAAGAACTTTAGCGCGCAGAAGCGTGTCAGATTTCGGTTTGACGTCGATAGACTTTGGGAAAGGTTAATTTCGGGCAGGGCTGTTAATTTGATATACGGTTTTTGCAGGTGAAAAGTTGAAACACCTTTGCAAAACGCAAAAAGAGAAGTTTGTCTTTTAAAAATTGGCACCTGCTGGGTTTAGAAAGGTCACAGATTCTAGAAAAAACGCACCTTCAATCTTCAAAACATTAACCCGCAAACGCTTTCGCACAGGAAAATGTTGCAAAGTGACATGAATCAGGCCCAATCCCTTGGGACGGGGCTCGTTTTCGGGCCAAGAAGTGGATGGAGTCACAGAAGCTGATCCATTCGTCGTGCAAGTGCCATTGGTGCCATTGGCAGGGACATCGCCGACGGAATAGTTCGATGCACATCCAGTTTTGTAGATGGATGGGTCGAGCCCGTGGATGCTCGGATTATCGCCCTCGATTGAGGTTTTTTCGCAGTTTAGCTGAAATAAATCCTTCTTATTACCGTATTTTTTGGATTTTTATTTGTATTTTGATGAAAATTAATTTTTTTAACAAACAGCCTTTAGTTAGTCCCTTTTTCATATCCGTAGTTAGTTTACGTGTTTTTGAGATTAGATTTACATCCTGTTGTTGTAATCCGTCTTTGCCTAAGTGAAAGATGGCAAAAACAGGAAAGAAAAATGAAGATACCATGCCCTTGCTAAGCCGTGTCGGCGCAAGAGCGAAATCAATCTTATGTTAACCGAAAATGTTTAAACTACAATGTTTTGAAATTAGTCCTATTTAAAGATGTTTGTTTTCTTTTGCTAGGGGTGTTTAGCAATGATCAGATGACTGTCATTAATATTCCTCACCCTCGCCATGGCAGACACTTTGCGTGGTGGCGGTTTCTTGCCCGAAGACGGCACACCACGCAGATTCAGACTGGCAACGAGCATCTTGGATTGCAGATGAAGTGTACTCTTGCAAAAATGGAAGATTGTGCAGTGAACCTACGACCTTGGTCTCGGTCCTCTGGCTAAATGAACGCAGTTGTAGCGATTGTTTACATTGACTCGTTTCTCGCGACCTCAAAGAAAGTAGAGAACAAAACACGCTTGAAAGAATGAAAATCTGAATGAGAATGAGTAAACTATTCTTCGAATCTTTGAAGACCAAACACTATCGAAATAATGGAGGAATGGCTTCTGACAGGAGAAGCGACATCGTAGCCTACATAAGATTAAAAGTGGCCCTGTCTATCGCGCACACGAACAGCAACACGAACAGCTAATTTGACGTATTAGCGTGCGTGTAAAGTACCTAAAGGCCGCTTTAAGTATGCTTTTCGTGGGTGGGGTCGAGCTTTGCGTACTCACGCACCCACAATTGACGCCATCGATGAATGAAATTTGTGGGAACGGAGATGAGAAGCATGCCGATGAATCGTGATGAATGCGGTAGACCGGAAATAAAGAAACAAAGGGTGCGTCTGACCTGTGGGTGGAGGCCCTCCGGCCGACCGATGTATGCTAATGGGTTTTAATTGCAGCAATGGACAGCCTCGGCCTTGGCTTCGGCCATCTCTTTGAGGAATGAAGGCATGATAAGACAGGAAGGAGTCGAAAGACCGCGAACGTGTGCCATCGCGACATGCCTGCAGACGCGCACGACACGTTCGTGTATGGTATGGCTCACAGGAGGAAGCTGTGAGGCTAATGACGTGACTATCATCGCTAGCTTGGCCAAAGCAAGTGTCTCTTGGGAATAATCTCAGCCAAGGTTTAAAATAGGCTGCAAAAAGCAGGTGGGCGGCGGGCAGAGCAGGCGTGCCCCGGGATATTAATAGGCCGTTCAGCTCGCCTTCGAACAGCCAAAAATGGAAATCCACAAACCAGCTACCATGGAGCCCTACACTACTCGCTCTACTATTAATGATGGCTCAATGACAGAAGCCTCCTACTATTTCACTTTGCCTTTTTTTCCAATTTTGTTGATGATCTCGCCCAACACAAACAGCATAGCCAGAGGGACTAATCTCGGCCTCCAACCCCCATTGTAACCCGCAATTTCGACATAAAGAATGGTAAATGTGACAGATCCAGTTGATTCATGAACATCATGAGCCTGCTGGCACTTTCCCCCGATAGAATTAAAGCTGTTATTATCCCGCGTGAGATGAAGCCCCACAAAAGTGTAAAAAATGGCTACATAGAAAGTGCATGTAGGCTAAACTGTCAGATTTCCACCGCCTTCGGGGGTAAAATATTAGCAGAATACTGGGTAAGCGCCAAAATTAGAAAGTACTTGTGCAGAGGCAAACAAAATAAGAGGACTTAAATGACTTTAAAAAGGTGCTAGCTGCAAAGAAGAGACTGCAAAAAGGCCGGCGGGGAATCCAATATTCTGCAGGCAGAATTGGTGGGATAACCCAGGATTAATATGTGAGTAGTCCCGATGAGTGAAGGAGGCATGGCAAAGACTTCCTTAAGTATGCGCAATGCGGTCGAAATTGGCTTCATCATTAAATGGGGGAATTCTTTCGACGTGAGTGAAACTTTTCCCGGCGAACCAAACCCACTATGAGCTTTTTAGTGACTTGAGGGGGTGATGCATTTGTTAAAGATATCAACAGTGGGTGCCGTCATGCATAAAATGCCACTGGCAGCATACAACCTGTCGGCAGACACGGCAAAGTACAACTTTTGGAAGCGGTTTTGATGAATAATCAAGTCCAAGCACAAAGAATAGGCGTAAATATCGCACTGTAATCCAATGCCGATAATTAGAACACACGAATAAAAAATTCCAAATCAACGGATAGAATCCACCCCAAATTTGTAACCGTCTGAAAAACCCAGTCTGCACCGAACACCGTAGTTTGGATACATAATGATGGGCGTGATGGTGGTCCTGGGCCCGACTGTCGACAGCAATTTGGCAGATTTGGACAGATGGCATTAAAAATGCGTAAAAACACCGTGTTCAAATGCCCTAGCCGGTCTGCCCAGGGCGGTATAGTGATGGTAAGAAAGGCAGAAAAAAACAATTGAGCTATTGCTTCCGGAAAGGAATGCTTAGCCCGCGCCGTGCACTGTGATGACATGCAATGGAACGCTTAGCATTTTGAAGACTAGCTTTTCCAATGGCATTCTTCTGCGTGGGAGATGGTTTTTGACCTTAATAGAGGAAGGAAGGCACTGCTAGTAGTACCTGGGCACGGTCGACTGCACAATGACTTCATAGATTGGTCAGGAATAGCATAGAATAGCAAAAGTGTTGGAGGAGGGAAATAGAATATCGTCTGCAGGGGTGCGGAAAGGGAAGCCCTACATCAGCGGAACGGATTTCTGACTTTCTATATGCAAAACACTATACTTTTCGAATTGCAGCCATGCCGAGGCTAACAATTGTAAGACGCTTTTTTGCAGAGACAGACAGATGAATGGAAACACCCCTAATTGGTTAACTGAATTACGGGGTTTGAAAGTTATGTAGGCTTTGAACCGTCGAGGGAAGCTGCTCAAGTGTGATGACAACACAGCAAAAGTCAACTGATAACAAGCTAATGTGAGAAGACCCCCGGGAAACCCGGAAGTGATGATAAATGTCATCCCAGGTCAATTAAAACAGCCAATAACAACACTCGTGGTGGTCGTAGACCATCAAAAGTAGCTTTGTTTCTGATGGCGTCACCATTATAAAGTTGCAAAATGACTAATCAGTTGGCCTCGATGCAGAGGGATTCCTTCCGCGTTTAAAAATGGAAAGAAATTCAAATCTGAAACGACTCCAACCGGAACCAAACTTCACCAACAGTAGTTTCGGACACGTACAACATGCATGCCGATGTCATCGGCCGCTGATGACGGCACTTGAGCCCTATACATATATGTATGTCGGTGACAATTAATTATTCGGCATGAAACGGCTTCCTTCCTATGTTCCACTGTGCTGGCCGTCAGTCAGTCATGCCACGGACAGACGCGCTCAAAAAAGAAGGGGAAGCTTCTGATGGCTCAGTACAGGCATGGGAGGACAAATCCGTAATCTTTGAAGGCGGAAACACCCTAATGCAGCCTCGAAGCTTGGAGTTTATTGCCTTTCCACAGTGACATAAACTCTCAGTAATGGGTCCTGGTCCCGAACAGAAAATCATAAAACTACAATGGCACCGGCAATTTTGATTAATTGTGCCCGGCGAAAAGTTCTAACATCGGCTATCTGATTATTTTGGCCTGCAACGATCAAAGGCGGTGTCATTGGGTGCAGCTTTTCGTCGAAAAAGACGGCTAATCTCCATGCAGTAAAGGGGTGGCCAACGGCTTAACCTAACGCAAACGCATCAAAACAGGGACCGATTGGGGTCCTGCCACGCTAATACCGCTCTTCCGCTCCAAAGATTAAACTCCAGGCATGTTTGTTTTCAAAAGAGGGGTTGAAAGTTGAAAACGGCACGTGCATTGTTCCGAAATACATGGATGGACCGAGTGAAATGCCTTAAGGCAAGCCGCCGGGAAGGGTCATTATTTTCCTCGGTGTTTAGAGGGCCATCGAATATGAATGGGAACAACATTGTCGCTTAAATTAATGCTGTTCTTGGTCTTTGGAGGCTGCCTTGCTGTCCTCAAGGTATTTTGAAATGAAATGGGCCCCTGTCTATTGTAATTGGAATTTTATGGGCTTTGCAATTGGTTTCGCTCTTTCCATTGCAAAGAGACTGTTATGAAATACGTGTGATTAGCGTGGTCCACGTTCACAATGGATACAAAATTTGTTCTCGAAAAAGTGGAAAAATGTTTCAAACAAAAATTGAAAAACAGATTTGCAAAACTAACCTGTTCATTGCTCCTTCCAAGAGACGAATGGCTGGATACCGATGGCACGATAGCACTATCTGGGGTCGCATTGAATTCCTGCCTCAGGATGTGTTGCTGCTCCAAAACCTGCGCCATGGACCCATTCTGGCTGAGCATGGCCAAATCCCTCACGTCGCTGAACTTCCTTTGCCTCTGAATTGGCGGGATCGAATTCACACTGTCCACACTGTTCTGCTTCATGGCATTGGGTTCGCCGTTTTGGACGTAATTGAAGCGGGGTGACATGGGAGCCGATTTCGTCATCGGATGCGGTGATATGACTTCGGGTGCGGCCAGATTCCCATTGGAACTTGTGAGCTCATCAGGCGTGGGCGGCAGACAATGAGGTATTCGGGGAGTGGGTCGGTTTAATTTGGGCGGTGCCACGGACGACATTTGCCGTACGGGGCCGAAGTTGGTTGGCAGCGACTGTTGTTGTACCGGTGGGGTTCGTGGCGATGGCGACATGGCTACAGGCGGTTCAGCTGGAAGGCGACGGCCGGAAGATGGCCTTCGCTCGACATATCCGCAGGGTGGCGATGGGCTGGCTGATGAGAAGTGAGGCGATGATGGAGTCGAGTCTAGAAGGTCTTGAATTTTCATCAATCAATCGATATTAACTTTATTCGCCCTTTAATAACATCGTTTCTGTCAATAAAAACAATGATTTTCCCATCTTTCAAACTGCAAATTAAATGTCACATGGCAAATGCCAAACTTTTCGCACTAAATGTTGTCTTATTTCGCCGGCATGCACATTCAAATGACATTACAAGGGAGAGAGTTCACAGCGTCCGTTAACAGAGTGCCGCCAGAAAAAAGGCAACAAGGATTAGAGCGCAGTTATCTCATGGCTGGCCATCGGTGCATTTACATCTGACGTCAGTTTTCAGGGTAGGCGCCGACCATCGGCTTACTTACCCAATTTGTGTCTTGTTCCGATGCTCTCCCTCGATAAAAGCTAGAATTCGACATTCGAAATTCCAACTCAAACCCCTCAGGTCCACGTCTACATCTACAATTTCCATCCTCACCCCCACGAAACATGTTTACACAATCAAAGCCGCTAGCCAATTGCCTGCAGGTGTATTTTCGGAAGTTGTACCCCCAACCTACGCTGCTCAGATTGCACCCGAAATGACGCCGTCACCAAAAGCCGTGGAAAACAGTTTCTCAGGGGTTTCAGAGGGCATACCCTTTCATACAATGGTACCCTTTTCGACCAAAAAATGGAACCGCCAGAGGTCCTTTAAAAATTATAGACACCCAGTGTGTCGCAGCGGAGATAAAAATCCACAAATCACAAGCATGTCCAAGCAAGCAACATGTGCACTTATGTAACCATATAAACGCCAATGTATGTACATAAAAAGTGACGCGTCTGTCGAATTGAGAAGCCTGTTTTTAAGGGGGTTCTTGTCAGGCTGGCCTTTCTTTTGCCAAAAATAGTTGCGATAAAAAGCTTATCCGCCGCTCGAGTGAATCTCATTCATTCCGTCGCCAAAAACAAACGAAGAAAGTTAAAATTGCTGCAAGATAAAAACCTGGCAATGGGGCCATAACACATATGTGCCAATGCCAAGTTCAACGACCACTTTGGGAGCGCGTACATGACTGAATGGCTTCTTCGTTTAAGCTTGTGCATACATATAGTTCAAAAAAGATGAATGTAGCTAGCTTTTTTTGTTTGAAATTGACCTCTTAGAAGTTTCGTTGAAAGTTTTACTTTACAGACTGCGCCCCAGTTAAAACGTGACGATGATTATCAGTGCCGTCGAAGACACACACGAGTTTTGCATTTTAGCTCAAATTGCCGGCCAACATAGCTTATTAATACACGCATAGTACTCCCCCAATGTTCAAAAAACATCCAGAAGGACGACGACTGAATGTCAGACAACGACACCTACAGGGTCGTCGGCTTCGAAAGACGAGATATCTGGCGTGTTTCTGAAGGGCGGAAGTGCGCAGTGTCTTTTCGGGGCTTCACTTAGTCCCACAAATGTTTTTTAAGCATCGGCGATGATTGTCACGGCAAACTTCCGGCAACGTCACAGAGAGTGATTTTATGACTAATGTATGAAAGCGAGATGTTTGTATACATGTTTTTTGAAATGCAAAGCTGCGAAAAGCTGCTGTGAAATCAAAACCACTTAACGCAATATCCGAAACCTTGCACTGCTTGACTGGCGCCACACTTTTTTGGCGAGCCAGATACACTTTTAACGTCACATGGAACGGAAATGTGTTGCAAAGTAGAAACTGGCATAGATTACGCGAGACGAGATCATCACGCATGAATGCGCAATCTGTCTGTGACGGTCGAATGCAAAAAACAACGGTAAAAAATGAGATACAGACGGCGCAACAAACAACCTCAGAAATCTCGTGCTGTGAGGCGACGGTTTTTTGTATTGTTTGTCGGTGGGCTTTGGGATTTGTGCCAAGCGTACCCATTGAAAGCTAAGTGACCAAAGGTGCGAAACTGGGACATTGTTTTCAGCGGATTCGGAAGCCCTAGACGATTTGGCCAAATGGAAACGGTGAGTTAATCGCGACAAAAAGCTTTAAATAACTATCCCAGGAAGAAGAAGTGGGTAGACAGACTACATGGTGCGCGTCAAAACAAGCAAATGATAAGCTGGATGATAACTGTATACAAAAAAGAGATAAGTAAAAGTGTCGGTTCAATGAAAAATGGCTTATAATTGAGATTATCCCGATAAAAAAGCTATAAATCAAAGCAAAAAACTCACTTGGATTGCTCGGAGGCGGAGGCGTTGGCAACATCCTCGGCGAAGACGCTCTTCTAATGGTCATCGGGGAGAGGCATCTGCCATTGGGCACCATGGGCAACCGGCGTCGACTGTTCGGATCGAGGAAGTTGCCGCTGGCACTGTTGGGCATCGCAGGGGGGAGCATTCCGCCGGCGCTTATCGAAGCCACGGCTGCTCCGTTCGGGCCCGTTTGGATGGCCGTCGTGCTGTTTCGTCGGTATCGGGCGCCTCCGGCCGGCGAGGGCAACCCGAGAAGTGAGGCTGTCGAGTTGGGCCGACTGTTGGCGGCACTGATCGCCGTCAAGCCGACTGAACTCGGCGCGACATGGATGCTGGCACGACTATTGCTACCGAGGAGGAGGCGTCGGGTGGCTGGATCGAGATCAACGAGATGATACGGTACTGTCCTTTCGGTCGGAGTGCCACCAACTAGGCTCTGATTGGAAGCGGCTCTGGAGGAATCGGCTGTCTGCGGCTGATTGGGAGGCGAAACGGCGCCGTAGTATGACGGACTGTTCGGGGCTGGACTCGCGCTACGACTACTGCAGCTGGGACTCCTTGCCCGAGGCGGTGGCGGCATCGAGGCGCGCCGGTGGTCTCCGCCTCCTCGTAGCGAGGACCCGTTGTTGCCGGCGGCATCGTAGCGAGTGCCGTAGGCGCTCGCCGCCGAAAGCGTCGTCGTCGTCGCGTACAGCTGAATCTTGGCGAAGGACGAAGGGGGGAGGGTACACACGAAAATGGCACTTTATGCCAAAAGCAGTGCTGCGCTAGGCGGCTTCCGAGGTTAAAGACAAAGTTAACTTTCTCTTTTTGCTGCTGTTTTTGAGTGTCTTTATGGGTGAAACAACGTTTTGCTTGCGGTCGCTTCGGGTTCGGGAACAATGTGTCGTTCGCGAAGGGCGATCCCTGTCGTCCACTGCACTTCTCGCGTCAAAACTGACCCTGAAAACGACGGCATTTCGTTTCTCTTGCTTCTCGGGCCCCGTTTCCTCGCGACAAAACCACCGACCGTAGACATTGACTACGATACGAGCCAAGACAGAAAATGGAAGCCCATGCAGTAATTCGAGCCGAAACGATTTGGATAAAATCTGTTTGGCTTAAAGAGCAGTTTCCGGAAGGGCTCCACTGGCTCCTGGTGGAGCAGCTGGGAAAGTGTTTTTTGAACGTTTTTGTGTCCGAAAAAGACGCGGGAAACCGATGGTTACGTCGGCGCCGTCAAAATGACCCCTTGAATAAAGTTGTGAAATGGAACCTGACCGAAGGAATGGAGAACGAAAGCGCTTCTCATTCATTCAGATGGGCCGGGAAGGGAATTTCTTAGTGAATTACACGCACGGAATTAGAAACACTGGAAAAAAGTTTTATGATATTTGATTAGATGAAGTTTTTCAATAAAAGGCTGTAGATTGATACAAGTTTTTATGGGCATTCATAAGTTCATTACTGAAATGTGGAATTGTAGCCAGACAGACCGGAAATAGGGATTATTAAGGCGTACAAAGAAAGTTGTTTGGAGTTTATTGACTAATAAATAAAATTTGGTTAATAATTTTAAACTTTAAAATTTTTGAAAACGTAGTTTATAGCCAAAAATTATAACACACTAACCAAATCGGCAAAATCCTAAGTTATAATTCTTGCAATAAAAAAAGTTTTTTGTAATAAAAATGTATTCATTTTGCCAAAATTTATCAACAAAGTTCATCCTGTCGTATAACAATTGATTCAATCCGTTCAGTATCCTCGATTTAGAAGAATGCAAATACTTCATCTTTTGTCGCTTGCATTCGAGGAAGTCTCACTTCCGTCCAGGTTTGTTCCAACCGCTTGAACACCCATTCTTCTCCACGTAAATCCGTGCTTTGTCACGTTGAAAACGTGCCGCTTTCTTCGGGTACATTTGACCGAAAACACAGAGCATCGTTACTTGTCATAGAAGAAAGAAGCACATGCTTCCATGGAAAGTACCTTTTTTCAGAGGCGCTTCCGCGTCGAATCGAAACGAAGCCCATCTTGCCCTCTTTTTATGTGAGTTAATACTCGTTGTCTAAAATCAAATTTCTACTTCTACTTTCGGCGATGCCATCCTTGGCCATGGGTCGAATGGGAAGACATTCGTCGTCACTTAGCTTCTTCCAGGAGGGGAAGGCTTTTTTGAGGACGACGAAAACACTCGAAAAGGAAAGGAGTTAGAACTTGGGGAAGGATCAGAGAGGGGTCGGAAGTGTGAAAAGTTGGGATTATAAGCACTTTGAATCAGTGAATACGTTGAAAATAGCTGATAGAAGGCTGGAAATAGAAAAGAAGTACCAAAAACACCACATTTTATCCCACAAAAAACACCAAACAGCCTTCTGCCCTCTGCCCCCGAAGCAAATTGGAGTCAAATACCGTTCCGGACAAAGGTTGAAAGCCAGAGTCTCGCATTTCCGATGCGAGGCTTCCGCTCGCTCGATCGTCGTAGCCACACATGGGGCTGTCAGCCATGTACCTATACATCAAACAGCCAAAAATGAACGACGCATGAAAGGCGATTCCGGTAGCGGCGGCTAAAGGTCTTACGAACTGAATGCAAATGACTATCACTCACTATTTTGGTATATGTACCACGTAGCTTTTCCTTGGCTTTTGGCTTTGTTCGACCTCGACGTCGACCTTGTTCCAAAAATATGTAAGATAATCGATGCAATGTCGTCCGTCATCGTCAAAGTACAAATTACATTTCTCTTTTGGAATGTTAATCATCCACCCTCAACTCAAGGGGTGCCAATGAAGGGCAACAACTAACGTCATGAAGTCCGAGAGGGACAACTTTTGTGCAAATCGAGATTACATTTGCGGACGCGATTTCGATTTGCATTTTGGTTGGGCTAACCTCGGAGGTCCGAAGCTAGCAAAAAAAAGTGAAATAACAACAAACAGAACCGAAAAGAGACAATGTTTTTGCTGTTTGATTACGTAAAGTCATTAGGTTACGGCTTCTGGAGTTAATTATGGAACAGAGTCAACAGAACTTTTTTGATAACTAAATAGTTTGACTTTCGCAATGACGCAAATGTCGATTGCAACTCGATTCTTTCATTTTGAACGTGAACACAAAAAAAATTGGAATCGAATTTACGTGGTTTTGTCTTGGTTTAAAATGGCTTTGGCGGTGCAAAGTTCTCGGATAACTGTGTATATCCGACAAAGTTTGAAACCGGGTTACTGTAACTAATATGGTCAAATGAAACTGACTACAAATTTACGATTTCATGGAAAAACGGACAAAAACACATATTCAAAACAGACTGATGACGAAAATGCAAATTATAGTTTGCTTTTTTTGTTTTTGATTTGAAATAGGACCCCAAAATGGCATCCCAGTTTGAATCATGATAATAAACAAAAAGGGCATGCATCATCTGTTTATTCCGCCGAAAACCCGCATGGATGTCATTGTCCCTGATTTTGCGTCACCGGAAGCCTCATATCCGGGGTCAAGCGCTGATACGCAGCTCAAAAGTTGCGACCCTCGCTCTTTCTTGCCTATTTTAAGTCAAGTTTAACATTTTCAAGCCTTAACAAAAGTTTTCCGGATTAAGTCCGGCTCAAAACTACGTCACCGATACTCAAAACTGTTTCAACTTTAATGGTATAGATGTCCGTAATGACACGTTCGCCACTAGGTTATTTGCAATGCGAGCACGTAAATTTCAGCTAAATACTTGGTCTCGATGTTCTTTTTTTCAAGTCTTTTCCGGTGCAAATTACGTGGTACGTCGCTATTCTGGGAGAGATGTTAGCATGTGTAAAGGATCATTTTCGAATCAAGTTTCGTGTATTTAGAGAAAATTGGCGCAAATTACAGCCTCTTGCGTATGCTACGTGGACACTTTGATGCATGCATGTGTTTACCCGGTGATGTACCGTACCATTACTGCATGTTTGAGACATCGAAGTCCATCGAAAACGTAATGATCGAACAAATTCCACGTAAATGACAGTCCCCTAAGAGCGATTAAACATCTATTAAACATGCATTGAATGTTTACTGTTGCACAGTTTTGCAGATTCATTGCCTCTGACTGCTACAGTCAAAAAGTAGCAACACCGCCGGGGACCTTCTTTACAAATTTGAAAAATTTAGTCAAAATTGTCGTGCTTATTCCAAATTTCGAGAAAGCCGTCTGCAATAGCATCATAAAAAGTTGCATGTCTGCATAAATTGAGTCTGTCTAAAATGACGATGATCATCTTTCGTAGCTATGCTTAGAATGCATCGAAAAAGTACAAATTAAGGGGGTAGATAAGTAAGCAAAAAAGCTGTTGCCCTCGCTGATCTTCGAACAACGACGCAGTTTGTTTGTTACCTCACACAAAACCCGTCGTCGAATCTTGCTAATCGTTCAAATTAATTTCCGTTTTATGCGGGGTTTATGAATCAGAAGTACATGTGGTTGTCGTCCTTGACTCACAAACCTTAACTTTCTAATCCCGGCATTCAAAGTGTTTTTATGAATGGATTAACATGTGATGAAGTGCGGATTACTGGGCTAAATATGAATCGAAACAATTTGAGTGTCTGCGAGTTTGACAAAGATTCAAAAAAGGGGCCTTTTGAATTGTTGGATTAAACGCTTCCGTCAAAGCTATTTGTTTCGCTTGATAAACAGATTCAAAACAGTTTAGATGATCTTCTACACCGGAAAGTACTACGCAATATTACAAAAAGTTGATTGATAAACAGCAAAATGAAAATTAATAAGGTAAGGAATGTGTTAAAAAAATAATTAAATTCACACTTAAAAATACTATTTCTACTTTCTTCGAAGATTAATCGTAAATTATTCACGAGCAATTAAGATTAGCAAAAGTTCTAACCAAAATTAAAAATGCAAAAACTTGAGAATTACAAATCAGCGATCCAAACTACGCATAACCAGAGTACAAAAGTTTAGGTGTGTAAAAACAATGTTTGACGAACATAGCTTTGAAACATTAGCAAATCAGCTGGCGTGATGTCATGTAATTGGGTTTTTGTTTGTGATTTTCTGAATGAAAGTTGTCAATGAGAGTACTGTAGAAAAAATTGGCAATAAACTACATTATTTAAAGTTTTGGCTAAGTATAAATAGGCATTTCCGTTTCTATAAACCTTTCTACAAAGGTCAGTTGATAATAAAAGCAACAAATTAACAATAATTAGCCCGATAATAATCTAAACAAGCTTCTCGGAAAGTAAACTTTGGTCGAAGGCGGTTTAGAGCGACTGGGTGAGGGCAAAGATACACTTGGCTAAAACCACACTCCATTTTAAGATAGATACATTCAAAGGCATTGTGAGGGACTGTCAGGAAAGTCATATCCCGAGCCAGACAGTGCATCAGCCTTCTGACGGTGCATACGCGAATCGACACTAATTTAAGAAGGCCAGGCTCGAGAGGTTCAAAATTACTGAATGAAATGTTGCTTCTCGTCTGAAGTCGCCTGTAGGGTGACATTTTATGAAGGCAAGACCCCGGAAGTGGTCACTCACGCGGAAAAGGATCGCCTTATAAACTACCCGGTCTCACGATTTTGACTCGAGAAGGCCGTTGCAATACAAATGTTGCCTTTTTGACGGCTGACGTTAAAGAATGATGCCGTCATGGTTCTGAAGCGATCTGCCGCCATGGTGGGGCCCATTAGGAGTCTTTATCGTGAAAAGTTGAATGAAGGCAGCCATTAACTATGCCCTGGGGTGATAAGAAAGGCGTAGGCGGTTTCGAAAGGGGAAGTAAATACGCGCGAATCGTAAAAATGCCCGACGGAGTCAGTTTTTTGCGGGTTATGGGTGTCTGACAAGGGTATCCAAGTCCCCAAAAGCTGGGTTGAAGATGATCTTTGAAAAGTGCTTTAAAAAGCTTTTTGAAACTCTATGAGGAACTAGAAACATGCACTGATAAAATGTGACAGGACTAAAAATAACCACTTCACAAAACTGTAGGAGTACCAAATCCGGCGTTTATAACTTATAAGAAGTCAAAAAGCAATAAATAATTGTACAAATAAGATTGGAGCAAACAGTTCCCCGAAAAACAGACACAAAAACCAGCTGGTCAAGTTAATGCACGCCTCCAAAGTACAAATAACTTTTTTATTTATATTTACTGGCGACAAAACAAAATTATGCGCTTACGCTGTTCACAGCATGTGGTACTATGGCGTTTCCGGTAATTTGGGCGGTGGAAAGTGCCAAAACAGTCCACAGTTCAAGCAATAAATGCATTTTTGGGACGGAATTGGGCTTATGAGGGCATCTGGCAATGGGAATGTTGCTTGCTCATGAATATCGCCATGGATAGGGTTACTGTGGCACTATGAAGGCTGTGAAATGCATATTTACTTGCAAAACAGACAGATCGAAGAGTATCTTGCAAGATAGCGATCAAAAGTCGGCCAATTTGGTTTCAATGTTTTGTCACAACGCAAACAAATGGTGATATTTTCCAAGTTTTCGAGAACCCAATGAATTATGAATGAAAACCGCTCCAGGGGAAATGTAATACTTGGAACTCATCGAGAAAGTATCACTACCCTGAGGCGCTGGTTGGGTAAAGCCAAAAGTAAACAAACAGATTGCCTGATTGGCAGACATGCCCCGAGGCAATTGGCACTGTTCTCCGATGTTTTATCGAGTGTGGAGTTCTAATGAGCAACGAAAGGGACGGGTATTTTTAAAAATACGTACGTATTGTGGCGTTAAATTTATGCGAGAACTAAAAAAACTCAAAATAGGAAAATAGGTTGGTACCTACAAAACAAAGGAATACATTAAAAATCCGCAAGAAATGTGACAATGCTTCCGGCAAGGCGTGCCAAACTGGCATCACTGATAAATAAATTAAACTTAAATTCGATAAAAATAACTTCCATTAACCTAAAAATAAACCAACACAAAGCGCCCCCGTAGGGTCAGGCAACCTCGTCACACAACAAAAGCCAGCCTTTGGAAAACACGGTCAGCTGTGCCACCGCGGTAGCGCCCAAAACTAATATAATACATGCAGCCCGGTCGAGACGTGCATAACTTTGTAAATTGTATATGGAAATGGGTTGATTGCACAAATATGGACCGGCCCAGCCTGGACCGAACAAAAAACACGATAATGAGTGTTTGCCATGAAAAGCTGGCTTTGAAAAACGGCGAAAAGTTATGCCGAACGTGCACGCTCTGGTAATATTAATAAAAAGTGAGATGCAGATACACCTTGTGACGCAGTGCATTGATATAAGGGGATCAGATTGATGAAATTTATGCCCATAAAGACGTAAAACTGTGATAAATTATTCATCACTAAACTGGTGATACATAATTATTGGACAATACGCCTCAGCTAAGAACGTGGAAAACATGTTATTTTGAGAGGCGGTAATTGTTTAATGAATTCGTATTTTTCTGTCTATTTTTATAAAGTGAAAACTTGCATGAAATGACAAATAGCAGGACATAAAGAAAGCATTTAGATTCAAGTCAACTTGATGAAAAGACGGTTTAAATGAAGCCGGAAGCGAAATGCTGCCAGCCTGACTTCTTTCAGTTCAAGCCATAAAGTGAGGATTCTTGTGCGTGCAAATGCGCTTTATATCAGGTTGGGACATCTATTTATCAGGTTGAATAGGGTAATATTCAAGTGTTGACCGTCTGATGTAAGGGTATTTTGAGGGTAAAGGGGGAAAACAAGCGGTTGTAAATACAAATTTACATGTCAAATGTCAACATCGGGATACGTATAATTTAAAGTTGAATAGTATAAAGTTCAAATATAAATGCCAAAGTTGTCAAACTTCACTGACTGTAGTGAAGGCGCGTCAAAATGTCGAAAAATAAACGCATATCAAAGATCAGTGGCACTAAGGGGCTATAAATGGCTTTTTTACGACTATTGTGCTAATTTATGCCAACAAATCATGTAAAATTTTGCAAATGTGGCACCTATTTCATGAACATGTGCAACTCAAAATTCTTAAAGGCGGTCGGTTTTAATTTCCATGTTAATCAGCAAGTTCAAAATGCCATTTTGCAAAAAAAAAAACACAAAGAGCAAAAAAAAAAAAAGTAATTTCCGCAAAGCACTTCCGTGGGCCATGATTGAGAAACATAAAAAGCGGCAAAAAACAGCAAAAAAGGCAATGCCCATGAGCCATATATACCCCCTAAACAGATTGCTCATGTTCACAACGCCCATAAGATGTGCCAAATGTAAGTGCAACCAGATGTGAACACGGTTTCAGTGTTTCAGCCAAGTGCAGATGTGCCCTATCGGATGTTTTTCCAACAATACATGGCACAATGAAATCCAAGACCCCGAAAAACAATCCCAAATCTAATCATTTTTATGATCAGTTTCCAATTCGCTTTCTATTCGTTGGACTTTGAGTCGTAAAAATGGATACACTGAATCCTGTTAATCACGCCCGGCTACGACGTCTGTATATGTACGTGAAGGCGGAGGGCTACTCCCTCACGTCGTGGCCAGCTAATATGAAGTGATGTGTAAAAGCAAGTCAGACAGGAAAGGCAACACAAAGTAAATCTTGCAGGATGTAATTTGATTTATCGATAACAAAGCCAGTACATGTACACATGTCCAGGCGTGGATTTAAGTGCATTGTGTAGTAGTTGAGCGACGATAAGAGCATCGAAGAATGGGGCGAGAAAAAAACAACAAAGACAACAGCTTGAAGGCAAAAAAAGTCCAAAACTGGCAACATCCCGATGGAGATGGAACTCTGGAGCTCCTTGAAAATTGGACAAGAAACCATGCATTAATCTAAGTCCAATGCGGTGGACTTGTTTCGAATCCCGTGGGGGATTCTTGCAACGAAAATTCGTCGACTCTTGACAAGAAGCTAAAATTAGGCTATGAAAGGCTTTGAGAAACGTTTCAAACTGCGAAAGTCGGGATGGGCTGAGAAAACCGGGTGTTAAAGGACTACATCGCACGGTGAGTGGTTTTTGGAAACTTTCAATCTGCTTTCGGATTCGTAGTAAGCCTTGCGATGACACAGATTGACTTACACGGTCATCCTGCAGGCAGCTGTCAAAAATATGCATCCAAAAAAGTTTACGCTTGTTTCAAGACCTTATGATACTGCAATAAACCTGTTTTTGGCATATGCCAAAACGGGGGTGGATTCTGATGCCTAATAACACTTACAAAATACATAACTAAATTGACACACGTGTGCATAACGACAAAATTTGACCAAATTGGTCTCTAATCTGACACAGTAAATGTCCAATACAACAACGGTCGTAAAAATAAATGCACGTAACTGTTGCCATTAAAGAAATAAAAACCATACCGAAAAACATGAAAACAAAACGGTCTACATGTTGTTTTTGGTCTATGACGCCTCGAAGCCAGAGGGCCCGCAACCAAGTGGAACAATGGGCTGGGCTGGGCTCTGCCGTTTGTCGGAATGACAGTGCCAATGAATCGAGGAATGGCCACAGCTGGGACCGCGTGGATATCGTTTCCACGCGTGGCGAAGCGCTGGGGTGAAGGTCAGTTCAGACGGTCGCCCCAGGGGATGCCTGTTTTGCACTCGAAATAAATGACCAAAATACGCGATACGGCCAAAGTTAACGCTTTTTAAGCACGTCACTTACGCGAATTAAAAATACTTTGCTTTGAGGCTGGCACGGGGAGGGGACAGCATACTGTCTGTTGATGGTAATTGTGGAGATTAGAAAGGTCAGATTGTTTGACCGTTGCGGATGATGGGGGTTCATGATGGATAAGGCAGTGGGGAATTGAGAAAGTTCAATGTAATGTGTCATATTTTGATTCTAGCGGCCGAGACCAGTGCATGGGACTTGGTTTGGACAATTTGTGGCTGTATAACAGGGATTTATTAGTTGTTAATCAAGCATAATGACACATTTATCGAGGTTTAAACATCAATCAATTTAATAATTTAGTAATTTAGTCCAATGTTGTACTCCTGCAACGAAAACAAGCAAAAACAGTAAAAGTTCACGCTCTACGGATGGACACACATGATCGTCGCATCCAGAAAGACAATGCTTTAGTTTACCATCGCCGCACTGCGCAGTGTTTTCATTTATTAGTCTCTTGTGGTATAGTGAATTTAAGTTTTTTGGATATATTTTCTTCATACTTCAATCATGCCGTACCCAATCGCCAAACTAGCCTATGGCCTCCGTCGCCGTCTCGCTGAACTTGCAACACCCGTGGAACGGCACCATCTTCAAGTTGCCGCCGGCAATGTTTCCATTTGTCCTCCTAAAATGCAAATGATCTCTTCATCAGCTCCGTTTTTAGCTTTTCAAAAGGAAAATGGAAAAATCACTGTAGCTGAATATACTCACGGTTCGTCTAAAGTTCTAAACCAAGACACTGAGCAAATTTTATTTTGCCGTGATCTTCTCTTGAATGAAATCAATGTGGAAGACATCACGTCAGATTTGTTTCCAAACGTTATTTTCGACATTCATGAACTTGCAGCTAGGAATATTGCAACGGGTTCTTTTAACCTTTTGGCGAAAAAACTGAACGTTGAGAATATCAAAGTCATTACGATCAGAAACGACGCTTTTCCATTTTCAAGTTTTGCTGATATGTTCAGTGGCCTCCCAAAACTAGACAAACTATATATAAGTCGTGCCGTTGCAACAACATGGATGCGCGACATTTTGCAATTCCAACGTAACAAGTTGGAATGTTTGTCAATATTGGACCCTAGTGATGCTTTTGATATCGATGTTAACCTGCTCATCCCATTTCTAATGGTTAGTTAGAGTTAATATTGTGCATACTTTTAAGTATACTCTTTCAGGCACAACAACCAAGCTTTCGTCTTGAGTTAAGATCTGCGCATTTCTCGATAGAACAAATACATCTTACGTTTTCCTCACGTAAAGAACTTGTCTGGTTGGTTGGGAATAGGATTCCTCCAAGGGTCCCATACGTTGTTGTGTATTTTAATGGTAGCAGAGTAGCTTATTATATATCCCCGTCTTTCTATAAGAAAAATAACGAGATACCGCCCAAGTCATCGTTATCAGAGATGAACTAAAAAAGCTCAACGGTTCATGATGGATAAGGCAGTGGGGACTTGAGAAAGTTCGATGTAATGTGTCATATTTTGGGCCTAGCGGCTAAGATAAGTGCATAGAACTTGGTTTGGACAATTTCTGACTGTATAAAAATAATTTGATAGTTGGTAATCAAACAAAATGACACATTTATCGAGGCTTGAAACCATTAACTAAACACTTCTGTGTGAATAATGCACTCCTGCAACGAAAATAAGCAAAAACGGTGAAAGTTTACGCTCTACGGATGGACGCACATAGTCCAGAAAGGCAATTCTTTAGTTTACCTCTTTAGCTTTTTTTAGTTTACCATCATCGCTGCACTGCGCGGTGTTTCTGTTTGTTCTTATTTTGTGGTATATCCAAACTACGTTGCTTATACATATTTAATTTTTACCCCAATAATGCCGTACCCCCTCGCTAAACTAGCCTATGGCCTCCGCCGCCGTCTCGCTGAACTTGCAACACCCGTGGAACGCTACCGCCTTCAAGTTGCCGCCGGCGACGTTTCCATTTGTCCCCCAAAAATGGAAACCATCTCTTCATCTACTCCGTATTTAGCTTTTCAATACGAAAATGAAAAAATTACTGTAGCTGATTATATTAACAACGGTGTGTATACAATTCTAAACCAAGACACTGAACAAATTTTATATTGCCGTGATCTTTTTTTAAATGCTGTCGATGTGAACGACATCACGTCAGAACTGTTTCCAAACGTTATTTTCGACGTTGATGCACTTACAGTGAAGAATATTGCAACGAGTTCTTTTAAAATTTTGTCAAAAAAACTAAACGTTGGGAATATTAAAGTTGTTACGATCGCAAACGACGCTTATCCATTTTCAAATTTCGCTGATATGTTCGATAGCCTTCCAAAACTAGACCAAATATTTATATATTGTGACGTTGCAACAACATGGATGCGTGACATATTGCAATTCCAACGTAACAAACTAGATTTTTTGTCAATAATGGACCATGGTGATACTCTCGACATCGATATCAACCTGCTCGTCCCATTTCTAATGGTTAGTAAGAATGAATATTGTGAACACTTTTAAGTATACTCTTTTAGGCACAACAACCTGGATTTCGTCTTCAGTTAAGGTCTACGCATTTCTCGATAAAACAAATACATCTTACCTTCTCCTCACGTAAAGAACTTGTTTGGGCGTCTGAGAATATTGTTCCACCAAGGGTCCCCCACGTTGTGATTTATTTTGATGGTAGCATTGGTACTTATTATATATCCCCTTCTTTCTATAACAAAAAACCCCGCATAAGGAAACGTCGCTCGAACCGTCATAATCAGAAAGGAACTAAGAAAGTTTGAATGTGTCAAATTTTGATTCTAGCAGGGGCGTAGATGCGTAAGCGAAACAATGCGTTGATAAAAACTGGAATTTGTTTGTTCTTCATCAAACGAAATAACATTTATTAAAATTTATAAATCGTAAAATAAACAAACTAGTCCAACGTTTTGTACAAAACTAAGAGATTAAAAAAGAACAACAAAAAATTACACCCAGCGCTTGCGACGTCGGCCGGTAACTTGGCCCTTTGGCGTTACACTCTTCAACTTCTGCATTATCCGAGCCAGTGCCGCCTGCCGCGAGTCTTCTCGGACCTTCCCAGGGTAAAATGCAAAGGGATTCACAGAGTTATGTACATTTAACGTTCCTTGTCTGTCCAGTATATTTCTCTCCTGTGTCTGATATCTGGACAGATCTCTGTGTGAACTCTGTCCATTTTTGCATTTTTCTCTGTACAGAATTAACACGCATGCGCAGTTTGCACACCCAAAAAGTCGCGTGCGTTTTTTTACGGGTGCGCAAATTGCGCACGTTGCACATTCCTTTTCCTTTCCCCGCAAAACACTTTCACAACAATTGTTTAACACGTTGCACACATTACTGATTTTTATGATAGTTTATGAATGACAAAAAATACACATATAGAATACAATACATTTGCAGTTAACAGTCAAGGGTTAAAGGGAAGGTTGAGGTTGATTGCGGTTGATTGTTCTGACTAACAGACGGCTTGAAGGTAGTTTCACACAGGCTGCGAACGAATAGCAAGTTTCTGAATCTGTTCACTCATCATGAACAAGCGCCGAAGTTGTTGCCTGAAAAATAACATTTTATCGTTCCAATCAAAAAAATAGCAAGTCCACTGTGTAATGATCAGGAACATGGTAGAGGCAAACATCAAGTGTTCGGAAAGGACGATGAGATCTAACTTGTCTGAAACCTGGTACAGCGTTTGTGGCCAGAACGCTTCAAGAAGATGTGGCACCTATTCGGCGCTTCTGGAGCCTAACGTTCAGAGGGCAAACAGATAAAATCGAAATGAAACTGAAAAGAGGACTATGCAGATTCGTTGGGTGGCCTAGGGGTATGCTAAATTGGCAACAGTAATTTTTCAAGAAACAATACAAGTCTTTCTCTGTGTCCCGCATTTCTCTGTCCAGAATTCTGTCTCGATTTCCACTCTGTGCAGATTAGACAAAAATTCACTAAATGGACAGAAGTTGCCATAGTTCTGTCCATTTATATGTTAAATTAAATCTTCTGTCCATTTAACAAACGCATTCTGTGTGCCCACACAGCTCTGTGTATGGAAATTTAAGAGACCTTGGGTTTTCTAAAGGTTGTGGCGTTTGACGAGATGAAACAAAACCACTGCTACTCGGCATTGCGTCCCTTTCGTCGACATTATTGATAGCAGGGTCCTCACTGGTCTCTAGAGTTACAGTAAGCGAGTTGTTGTGGGCGCCGTTTGGGTCATCATTTGAAGACTGCTGAGACTGCAGCGTTTGACGATATGAAACAGAACCACTGCTGCACGGTAAGGCTGCCTCTTTGTCGAATTTGTCGGTATCAACGGTCTCAGGGTAGACGTTTGCATCCACTGTTACAGTACCACCGACATCAGTTGACTCCACAGAAGCCTGAGCATAGATCAATCGCCCCGATTCATCGTGGTTGTGTCGTCCGGACTCATAAATCACAAACTGCGTGTCACTGGAGAAGCAATACATACGGTAGGGGCAATCGAATTCCGCCCTCTTCTTGCAGCAAAACCGTCGATGACGAATGTGGTCAATCGTAGAACACGACGTCGCATGGACCCCGTATTCCTTGACAGTTTTGAACAACTCAGCTTTCGAAGTAGGTCGAGAAACCAAAGCCCAACACGAATCGAGATTTCCTTCCAACTTTGCAAACAGTTTCGTTTGACATTCAAGATTCTTGATGGGCTTCAATTGATCAGATTCATCGTGGTTGTGCCGGCCAGTCTCGTAGAGAACACACTGCGTGTCACTGTAGATGCAATACATACGGTAGGGGCATTCGAACGGCGCCTGATTCTTGCAGTAATACCTTCGGCGAACAATATGGTAAACAGTGCTCGTCGCCCTACAAGTAAGACCGGCTTTCCGTACGGCTTTGAACAATTCAGCTTTCGAAGTAGGCCGGGAAACCAAAGTCCAGCAAGAATCGAGATCATTTTCGTACTTTGCGAATAGTTTTGATTGAAATTCGGCGTCAAAGGTGCCTGTCGCCGTGCCTGGTGGTAGTTGTGGATTCTCCAACGATGCGTTCGGAACACTGGTCTGGTTGTTCACTGAAATGCATAGAAATTGGTTTTTAACAAAGATAAGTTTCTAAAACTGACCTGTTTCATCGCTTTCGGTAACTGCAGGGGGCTCGTATCCGATGCTTTTCATCACAGCTTCTAATCGAGTTTTCGACTCAGCCTCGATGGCCGTCTTCCGATCCATTTCCGGATGGTTGTGTTTGCCGTAGTCATAAAGATAGAATACCAAATCGTTGCTTAGAGTCATCATACGATATTCACAGCTACAGTACCTCGCCACTTGACAGACGTAGCTATACCGCCGGCAACGTTTGATCCTTCTCTTTTCCACGGCAACGGCAAATCGAGCTTTGACGGCGTTGTCGAATTCAGCCTTTGAAGTGAACTTGGCAACCAAGTTCCACTTGGGGTAGATGCGCTTCCGCATACTTTCGAGCATCAGCATCTGTTCTTCGGAGCCATCATCAGCTACTTTGGAGTGTCTGATTGAGTCGACTTGGTTCAAGAATCGGCCAAGTTTTGACTTTAGGTAGTCGGTAGTGGGTTCATTGGTGCTGTCCGGCAAGCGCTTTCGGTTCGGAATGGCTTTAGATGATGTACTTGGGGAACTGCTGGATGAATGGGAAACTGAAACGTAAAAATTATATATAAAAACATATGAAACTTTACGATCTCACCTTGTGGTCGAAACGTCGACAAATTCAAAGAGCTGTCCTTGCTTTCTTCAAACCCTTCACCCGTTTCTTCGAAATCATGTTGAAGATCATCGATAAAAGCGTCCTGGGATTCAGTATCGCCGGCCGGATCCTCAACAGCATCATGGAAGGTTTCAAAGTCTTCGTCACCGTGCCGGTCCTCCAAATGAGCCAACAGAACGTCCAAATCGAACTCGGTGATGCAGATGCCACAGTGTCGACAAGCCAGCGTTCCTTCGTCTACCCGATCAAAGTGATTCCAACCCTGAAGAGGATGCTTATCAATGGTATGCCATTGCAAACGAGTAAAACTGCTTACCGGATGTCTTTCCGCGTTGCCATCAGTATCGAACATGACTAATGACTTAAGACTGGTCTAATCGTCGGTGTACGTCATTTAAACCATGTAAGTGAAGCCGCTTTGAGCGTTCAATATCGGCAAATGCAAAACTGCCTGCAAATGCAAAGCAAACTGATTACTTTGTCCATTCCATGCCCGCGAATATGATTTTTATCATAGGATAACTCCCGAAACAATCTCAGCTACCAATGTTTACGGAATAGAAAGCGATAAAAACAAATTTGAAGCATATCAGAAGAGAAATATATATAAACAAAGAAAAGCAGCAATGTTTGTCAATAAAGATGGAACGCGTGCATTGTGCGAGCCCCCAAAGTTGGTCTCGACACGCACGATGGTCAAAGGGGTGGTCCTTATAAAATTTTGATTCAAGATTTTAAAACGGGGTTGAGTTGCAGTAAGGTTTGGTAATGTTGCGTTTGCATAAGAAAAGAATATATTTTGATTATTCACGATGGATACTTGATTTGGGTACTGTAATGAAATGAATGTAAATTTTGACATGAATCACATTCAATAAAAACCACAGTCGCAAAGGATCTCAAAACTGCCACTTACTGAATGAACAAACTTTTGATAACACTTTTATTTGTAGCACTTATCGAAGATGCCATTTCGAACACGACTACGCTGACTTCAGTTAACGATGGCGTCGATGAAAACCCGATGCCGAAATCCAGTCTGGCCAATAAGTACACCTTTTTGCGTCAATCGATCATTATTATTGTCATTGCGTAGGTTTTCGGCATTGAAATTTTGATTTAGAGTAAACAAAGCCGCGTTTGTAGCGTTTTGATGCTGATCCTGAATGCAGTACTCTACAAGTTCACATTCGAAACACTGAAAACGCCAGAAGGCACGACTACATCGGCGCCACCACCACAGTCGCAACCGGTGCCGCCTTCGTCCACCCTCGCCGAAAGTCAGAGTCGTAAAAGTGATGGCGCTAGTACCAAATAGGCATCCTGGTTTTAGGATAATGACATTTTGATTTGTTACAGTTAAAAATGGTCGAATAAAGATGACACCTTATCGGAACAGGCCTCGAGACCGCGAATTTTTATGACTTTATTCAAATAGGCTTCTGTTACAATGGAAGTTTCCTCATTATTTTCCATTTTAAAAAGATGAGCACACTTCAAGCCTTCTTCTTAACGACTATATATAAGTGTGCACCAATAACAATAAACTTGAGCAATCACAGTACCAAAGAAGCCGTTGTGGTCCAACACTGATATGAAAGTTGGAAAAGTTCACTTCTTTCACACCCGCTGAAGGAACGTTACCATTTGGACAACAGATTATATACATTTTCACAGTTTTAAACAGCGAAAGTTTGTTTTCTTTTTAAATTAACATTTATACATGTTACCCTGTCAACAAGCCGTTTCATGCAAATTTACGGCTGTTTTACATTTACATTTTCGATAAACCCTCGCAAAACTACCCCTTGATTCATTTGCATTTCCGCAAAATGCGTGCTGGCTGGGCATCCAAAGCCCTCTTGCTGATAATAGCCAAGTATGTTGTGGTCATCTTCTCGACCATCATCGCCTACCATATCCTTTTCGCGCCGTTTCACACATTCACCCCGTTTTCGACTCCGACAAAGCACGTCTTCAATCGCAGTATTGACATCAGATGGCCGAGGCACTTGAAAGCCTTGCTGATCTTTCCGACTTCTTTGAAATTGGTCTTTATTGATGACCCTTTCTTGACGTGTGCCGTCGATGCCGATCAGGCGAAGAAGGCCCACGCGTGTCAGCAGCTTTCTAGCGATCAAACAACGAGAATTGGAACGTATTTGAGTATTCGTGCGTTCAAGAAGGTGTTCAACGATAAGGTTTTGAACTCTGTGAGTTTTAGCAATGTTAAAGATAGGTTAAACTGTCAATTTTTGCCTTCAGGACACCAGCTCAAACGACTCATGGACATTTGAGCCGCAGACTCATGATAATTCCCTCGTCCTGAAGTACCACTTTCACGAAAACTTTGACAAATACGTCATTATCAACTCTCTGAAAAAGAAGAATGGAACCAACTATTACCTGCTCCATGGCGCCCACGACTTGAAGACCATCGGAATCCGGCACTTCACCAATGACAAGTTCAATTTGACTTCGACTGTCGGCGTCAAAAAGTGCGAATCCGAGTGTTCCGCGTTTCTCCCGAAGGAGCTTCATCGCCACAGGCACTATCTGAAGGCAGTGGAGATGCTCTATTGCGACCAGAATCTCGCCAAAATCAATGTCCTGCCAAATGCCACGTGGAACATCCCGAAGAGTGCCCTCACCGTCCTCGATGACCTCATTGATGAGTACATTGACTCCAATCAGATACCGTTTCTGTGCCATGGCACTATCTTGGGTACGGTAACACTGTTCATTAATCAAAACCAGGCTAATGAGTCCATTTCAGGCTGGTATCGTGACTGTGGCATCATCCCCCATACTACCGATTTCGATTACTGTATCAAAGCCGAGCAATACATCGACGACTTCCACACAAGGTTCATCAAACACAAAACGCACCCGCCAATGCGTATCATCGGCAAGGCCGAATACGGTTTCGAGCTCACTTATTACCTCTACCATGACGAAAAGGGCTATGGGCCGGCCTGGGTCGACTTTTTCTACATGTACAAGGAAAACAGTACCCATAGTTGGACGCCGCTGTTGATGGACTTCACGGAGGGCGTTCGTGTCAAGGATTACGTCGCCCTGGTTGATAAGCTCTGCACCGCCGAAATCTATGGCCATTTATACTTCGTTCCTTGCGAACCTCTGGCCTATCTGGATACCCGTTACGGTGAAACGTGGAACATATCGAATCCGCACGCTGGCTACTTCGAAAAAGGCGTACAGTACGTCAAGAATGGCAATTGGAACATGAAACAGAGTGATTTCTATAAGACGTTTTGATAGTTTTGTCTTTTTGTTATGTAGGTGTTAATTAATAAAGTTCTTTATAAAACTAAACAAACAACATAAACATGTACAAATTTACAATTTACCCGGTCCTGTGATACTGTACCCGTCTCCGAGGAAGTGTTTGACGAAGTATTCGAGATCTTGCTTATCCTGCTGCTTGAGCCTTTCTTTTGCAATCGGCGATGGGGTGAACTTGCGACGAAAGAGGCGGTGCTTGACTTTTTGGAATTCGGCAACCGGCGAAACTGGCGCGGAAGAAGAGCCCTTTGGCGATGGCAGAGTAGGCGGAGTCGGAAGAGGGACGACAACCTTCTCAAATCCGATCTTCCCCTTTGGCGTGAAGAGCATTGAATAGTCTTTGGGAATGGTGAAGATGATTTGCGGGGGCGGATTTGGGTATTTGACAGGTGACAAGGAAATTGGATCAGTTCTGGAGTCGAACACGACTTCCGGGGGCGGTGAGGAACTCGGCTGTGATTCGCGTCCTGAAATGTCAATGGAAGTGTTTTACTTTACAAAAGCCAATGCGAGGCAACTTACGGTCTCCCTTGAAGTCATCATTAACCGTCGCCGGTTTGATCCACGTATAACTTAATCGGCGATCCATCGTCGACTTCCGCTTTCGATCCAACGCCGAACGATACGGAGAATCGCCTGAGCGGCCGGGCATGGTGGACAGGTTTGAGCCGTTGCTGAAGGCTAATAGAGGCTCAATGGACGGTAAAGAAGTTCAAACCAAAGTCACGCCTTTGAAAAACGCAACACGAAGGGATACACTCATATCACGCTTAAAAAATCAGATTTGACTGGTATTAAGCACAAATGTCAAACAAGATCGTTCAAATGTAAAAGGAATGATAATTACAGCGTTGAGGAGGACTTTCGAAAGTTTAGGGCCGTTGGTGATGTTTCAAAACCACGGATAAGGAGAGAAACTGTCGGGGAAACGCTTTGGCCTTATCAGTTATGAAAAGCGACTTGAAATACCTTTCGAAATTATTTTTAAGTTGTAAATTTGTCGGTCCTGATTATTGTTTTGTAAATCGCTATTTAAAAATTATTACTGCCGACATCCAGTACCAGATGGAAAACTTCTAAAAGGTTTATTAACTTTACAATAATATTGTTCTCAAATAAAATTGCCTTCAAAATGTCGTCACCATGCCACCCGTGATGCACACACCATCCGACTGCCGACACGAAGGACACTCGCCCGCACAGCTCGCTGGACAGCGCTGACCGCAGTGAAGCGTGTTTTTTCGAGCGCGCAAAACTTGAGGTGAGTCGGAGGTTCGAAGCGGATGAACCATCTTCCCCGTCGCCAGCCATCCCCTTCGGTTCAGATCCGCCGTGATTCCGATCGATATGGACCATGTTGTCGCGTCTAATCGAATGTGTCTCCCACCCGCTTTGATAACGACCGCCCACGTTCGATTTCCGTGATTGCCGCTGGCTGTGCTGCAGCTGGCTGCTTCCAACCGATCGCTGGCTTGTTTTTTGTTTGTTGATTCACATCTTGAGGCGTTTTTTCATCGCTCTCCTTACCGGAGACGCCAACCTTTCAAAACTCGTTGAACTTTCCGACCATTTTCGTTTTTCCTATTCGACATAATCTTCTCTCTTTCGTCCTGACTCATCCCCTCCCCAAGTACCCCGATTTCAATCGCTGTCTACTTTGTCGCGACTAAATCACAGTCAAGTTGTATCGGCTCATCGTTTCCTCCTTTCAGCCATGGTTGACACTAACGAATTCACCCTCCGTAAGTTTTTGAACCCCAAAACCATCGAAATGGGTGTGAATTATATATAATTTCAGTCAAGACCTTCGCCTCCCTGCCTCGAACCGTCCGTGGCATGCCGTTCGTCATCTCCGGCGATCCTACGCAGTCCAAGATCCTCTACTGCAACGGCAACAATGTCTACATCCGCAACATTGACGATCCGACCGTGACCGAGGTCTACTCCGAGCACGCTCATCTCACGACCGTCGCCAAGTACTCGCCCTCTGGCTACTACATTGCCTCGGGCGATCAAACAGGAAAATTGCGCATCTGGGATACGACCCAATCTACACATATCCTCAAGGCCGAGTACTCCTACATCTCGGGGCCGATTCGGGACATTGCTTGGAATGACGATTCGAAGCGGATTGCTATTTGCGGTGAAGGACGTGATCGGTTGGTCGTCTTTTTGGATGTTTTTATATATAAATAAGCTGTTTTTAGCTTCGGACATGTCTTCCTTTTCGACACTGGCACGAGCAATGGATCCATCAGCGGCCACGCGAGACCCATGAGCTCGATCGACTTCAAGCCGACCCGGCCATATCGCATTATCACTGGTAGTGAGGATTATGCCGTTGGATTGTTTGAAGGGCCGCCTTTCAAGTTCAAGACGGTTGGGTTTTTACTTTTGAAGATAAAAACGATCAATTTGTGGTTTCAGAAGTTCGACAAGCACGCTCGTTTCGTCAACTCGGTCCGCTACAACAAGGACGGCTCCGCCTTTGCTAGCGGTGGTGCTGATGGCAAGCTCTTCATCTTCGAAGGCACTGATGGTGAGACGATCACGGAGTTCCATGATACAGCCGTGAAGGGTGGTGCTGCCCATGCTGGTGGTGTCTATGCGTTGGCCTGGAGCCCCGATGCTACGCGCATTGTCACGGCTTCTGGTGATAAGACAGTCAAGATTTGGAATGCGGCCGAGAAGTCGCTATTGAAGTAGGTCTTTTTTGTTAAATTTGTCATAAATAGATTCCATAATGTCAAATTTGCAGGACGATCACCTTCGGCAACGCCATCGAAGACCAACAACTCGCCGTCACCTGGCAGAAGGACACCATTCTGTCCATTGGTTTGAGCGGATTCATCTTCTACATCAACCCCGAGAGCGGTGAAGTGACCAAGACGCTCCGAGGGCACAACCGTCCGATTACCGCTTTGACTCTGTCCGCTGATAAAACCTATGCTTTCACTGCGGATTCTGAGGGACATATCAGTAAGTTTTGATAGTTTTTTGCTTTCAAAATGGTAAATTTCTTCCATTTCAGCCCGATGGCTCATCGCTGATGGCTCCTCCGAACGCATCACACCTACCGTCCACAAGTCCCAGGTGTCCAGCCTCCAGGTGACCTCCGATGGCACCCTTATCTCGACTGGCTGGGACGACACCCTCGCCTTCACTCCGAATGTTCTGGGTGACATCTCGAACGTCTCCACGACCTCTTTACCACTAAAGTCCCAGCCACGCTCCCTATCCGCCTCCGAAAACGGCAACATTGTCGTCGTTGCGTGCCAGCGCGGTATCGCGGTCTTCAAGCATCAGAAGGAGGTCTCCGTGATCAACATCAACTACGAGGCCCTCGCTGTCGCGTACCACTCCAACGGTAAATGGGCAGCCGTCGGTGGCTCCGACCACAAAGTCCACATCTACGAGATCGACGACATCAAGTTCACCGAGAAGGACCACCTCTCCCACGCTGGCCTTCCGACGTCGCTGACCTTCAGCCCAGATGGCGAATACCTCGTCGCGACCGATACTAACCGGAGAGTCATCCCATACAAGGTCGGCCCTCAATTCACCCTCGCTTCCGAGAAGGATTGGACCTACCACAATGCTCGCGTCAACACCGGTGCCTGGTCCCCGAACAATCGCTACATTGCCAGCGGCGGTCTCGACACTAACGTCAACATCTGGGACCTCCAGAAGAGCGGCGAATCCCCGATCGAAATCAAGGGCGCCCATTCCTCAAGTCCAATTAATGCGATCGTCTGGCTCGACGAAAAGACCCTCATCACGGCAGGCCAAGATTCAAACCTGAAAATCTGGTCTGTGAAGCTTGAGTAAATAGTGTCCGCTGCCGCCAAAGGCATTTTTGAATATCGCTGCCTTTGTATTTTCTCAATTTTCGATGCTTCATTGTGCTATCTTATTTATGTCAGTTTTAAGTGTAACTGTGATCTAATAAACTTGTCAATACAACAATGTGGTGTTTTTTTATTAAAATGCGCACGCGACCTGTTTGCATTTGAAATTCGCGGGGTTTTGGACAGTATGCTTCTCGCGCGAAAGTGCAAATTTCTTTGGTCGCGGTTTTTGCGACAGATTTTCTTTTTGCTTCGCTTTCTCTGTTTCAAAGATGAATTCTTCTCTGAAACCCCATCTCTTCCACGAAGTACTGGCAAAGATTGAAGCTATCTTGAATCGGGATTATGACCCGCGTTTCATGGATGCCCTTGAGCGTCGGAATGTCTTGCTTTACATACCCAATTTTCTCCTTGCGGGAAAGGAAACATTTTCGATTTTGAAAAACTCTGTTTCAAGCACTTTCTTTGCTAAATACCGTTTCGGAAAGTGTACCATTGTAAGTCTTTAACAAGTTTCTTGAAAATCAGTTCATAATTTACTGATTTTTCAGCATTACAAGCCAAAGCCCGACGAATGTGAGTCATTTCATTCAGTTCTTTGCTATCAAAATGCTTTACACACCATTTACAGTGATTGATGACTGCAGAGAGCTTCACACCGAGCCGTTTATTACTAGCCTTTTCCTGAGGTTCGTGACGCACATCTGGATCGACACCACGATTTACAGCAAGCGCAACAAATATGCTTCTCACCTGTTCCAGAATCAAAGTGAGTTTGTTTTGTCTTTGTTTTCATGTTAACATCATAAGTGTGTTTCAGATATCGAAATTCTCAATTTGGACCTCGACCACCATGGACAGACACAAGTGATTGCCAATTGTTGGAAAAAGGTCCACAGTTTGAAGTGCCATGTCTCTTTCTACGAAACGCTGAATGACTCACATTTTGAAAATGTTGCTGCTGTTACGTTATACGGTAGCCTTGACAACTTCAAGGTACGTTTTAGTATCAAAAAATTGAGTGTTTTTAATTGGTTTTTTGTTGCAGGAAGTGTTCATGCAACCAAATCTGCGTCAATTGCCCGCCAAAGTCGAGATTGACTTCACCTATGCCACGTATAGCAAGATTTAGTGAGTTTTAAACTGTTCTTTACAAAGTTTTTCACCATCTATTGCAGTGCCGAAATCAAAATGGCGTCTTCTCAACCGCGTGTGAAGCACCTCAATCTCGACCACCAAAAATGTCGCGGTGTTTTGAATCCAAAGATCATGAAGAGCATTGCTACCTTTGTCAACAATTTCGACAATCTTGAGTCTTGCATCTGGAGCGATAACTCGAAGTTCTTCACGCGGAAGGAAATCAGCGTTGAGCTGATCAAGAAAACGGTTGATGTCTTTCTGCAAGCACCTTTCAAACCCAACTATTCGGTGGAGATGGTCATCTTTGACACGCGCTATTTAGAGGTTGGTTGACTTACAGTGCACGTGTTGATAAATTGTTCAATGATTCTTTGTTTTTACAGCATTTAGAAGTCTTTGAATACTTTTACGACGCAGATGAATGGAAAGAGAGCAAAAACACGGAAATAACTGTGGATGATATGTCGAACGTCAAACTCACTACCCGAATGCCTGGCAGACGTCCGGCTCTTGGCTGACTTTTTGACTACATTGCCCCCTTGAACGTAATGCTCATATTTCTATGTGTTGTTTGCTTGTTTTGTGTTGCTGTTTTAGTTATGAAATTAGTAATTGAGTTTGTGATTTAAAACTATGGTTTAAAGTTTTGATTTTGTTTCACCGTGAGATTTTGTTCCAAGGTTTCCGTCTATTGAACGGTTTGTCATAATATTTTGATTTTCTAGACTTGTCTTTATTTTGCTTTAGCATTTTACCCGTTCTAGCGATGACGTCCAGTCTCAAACCACATCTGCTTCAAGAGCTGATGCCTATGGTTATCGGTGACATTTTCAAACCACAACAAGGATGGTTTGAATGGCCGCCTAGTCGCTTTAGCGATTCCAACTTGCCCAAACATTTGAGTATGTTCAACTTTTTCTTTGCCGGCAAAGAAACCTTCAAGTTGTTTGTTCGCTTTGTTTCGAACAAGTTGTTCATTAGCTTCCGCGAAGGTGAAAGTGGCCTTGTAAGTTTTTATTGAACTCTACAGATAGTGCTATAGTCTTCCTATTTCAGTATCCCCAACCACTCTATGGAAAAGGTATTACCGTAATCCTATTCTCGCTCAAAGTACATAACTTCATTTATTTTCAGACTTCACATGTTGTCACCGAATTTTGTGTCCATCTCTTGTGATGAGTGTTTTGCTCAGGTTTGTGGTCGTCCTCCGCGTTGATGAAACTGTCCATGACCCTGAAAATCCAATGGGTTTGAGCTTGCTTCATGTCTTTTTTTTTCTTCGAAGGTAATGTATTTTGTTTCAGACATTGCCTTTCTCGAGTTATATGAGGGCTTTGACAATGTTCAAAGTGTTGTCAATAGTTGGAAGCTGGTTCGCACTTTGGATTCCCGTGTCACACTCTATGAAAAGTTGCACGACTTTGCCAACACGTCGACAAATAACCGGGTCCTCGAGAAGTTGGATCGTGTCATTCTGAGGGGCACAGCTGCTGAATTTGCGGTGCGTTAAGGAAGGTATACTTATGTTTTATTTATCAGGTCTATTACAGAAGGCGTTTTCGAAGAGGAACTTGCGCCCATTACCGACAACTGTTGAGCTGCACTTTGTCGATTCCAGTGTTGCCAGCATTCGGTGAGCCTTTTCAACACTGCTAAAACTAATACAACTCACTTCATACAAGTTTCAGCTCTTCCATTACCTCTTTGGACACCTTCGAAGTCGAGCTTATCCAAATCTACCAGAATGATACAACCTTTTTTGGAAGACCCCAAATGTACGCCACTGCCTCAATTGTGAAAGGTTTTACCCAGCTATCAACTTTCCGAATGAAGACAACTATTTGGATGGTCGCCAATTTGTCCAACATTGACAGTGTCACTCAAATTTCCGATGCCTTTTTGCAATCGGATTTTGGTCCAGATCGAGAGGTGGAGATGACTATTAACCACTACTTTGCGAATGCAGGAAGGTCGCAGGAGTACTTTGACGCCTTTATTTTCAAAATGATGAACCTTGGATTCTTCACGCACTTTAGCGTTTCCTGTGAAACTGATTGTGAAGATCTTTTTGAAGAGTGGATACACATTACGTCGGTTCCTGGCAAAACTCTGACACAGAAGTTTGTAATTTGCCACCGTGAGCGTGATTGTAAGATTTAAACGTTTCATTAATTTACGAGTTTGTAGCTCGTGTTTTTATATTTGTAGCTTCTTTTGTATCGCTTTTTTTAATTTTGTTTTTGACTTTCAAAAAAGTCCGTATTCTGATGCCGTGTTGTAAGAACTTCTCGCCCACTTTGCATTTTCCAATAAACATGTTATGTGAACCCATAAGCATGCTCGTAAACTTGTAAAACTTGAAATAGCCACGTTATCCATTCGACCTATAAGTGCTGCGCAGTGCCTCAGGGCATTCCTACCAAAAATGGAAGCGTATCGCGTCTGGTGCCTTAACATTAGGCGCGTGCATGCTCCCCCGCGTTTCAACGGGCACCCGAGCCCCGCAATGAATGCCCTGCGGCGCTGTAGGGTCGCTGCCGTCGATCGATATTGCGTCAACGGCGTCGACTCTGGGGCCGCCAGTGTTAAGCCTAGCTCGCCACATTCGCCTTTTTGCGCCCTTCTGGCAGTCGCGTTTTTTGGTGCGCTTGCTCATGGCCAGAACCAAGGGTCTCATCTACGAGGTCCAGACATCCCGACGCCGGCAATGGCACTTCTTCCAGGGATATAGTGCCAAGGAGACAACAGGTTTTTTGAATTCCAACCTGCGGGGTGTCTGGACAATGTCCTCCAGGGCATGAAAGGGGCATTTATGGTCTGTAATTTGTGTTACGTGTTCTCTGGTGGCTCACTTTGTGGGTTCAGGTTCAGTCTTGGCACTTTTTGTTGGTAGACGTTTTGTTTCACGTTTTGCAGGGCCAATTAGCCACTAGAGGATCCTTGAAGCATGCGAGTCTTGCTTGATTGGCTTTTGGCGGCGTCGAGCCATTTCCGGAAGGCCGAACTGCCTTCAGGGGATGGGTGGGTGGGTTTCCGTCATTCAAGTAAAGACAAAGACTAAATATTGGAGATGCCAAGGCGGTCGGTCGTCAGTCGTGAAAGCAGCTAATTACAGCCGGGCGTCTCAGAGTGCCATACTGCTCCAAAACGGCCTCAAGGTCCGGGGTGGCATTGCATTACGGTCATTGACGTCAACACGAAATATACTTGGTATTCTTTCCCATTGCTTTTTTAAAACTGTATTTATCCATTTTGGTCTCTAGTATAGCCGGCCAGGCCCAGTTCTTTGGTTATCTATCTGCCTTCGCTCGCCATCGGATTTGTAATTTTATCCGTGCATGCACTGCATAACTTAATTTTTTCCTTTTTTTCCTTCCTTTTTGTGCCATCGCCAACGGCGTCGTCGCGTTCGGTCACTGTGAAAAGGCTCATATTTTTGACCGTGTCTCCCTCGCCATCAAACTTCCCATTCATCCGGACCAGGAGACCCATTCGAAATCCCTTGTCGTTCCAACCCTCAAGAGGGCATACATACGTAACTAAAAACGGCAAAAAGGCAAAACCAGCACAGTTTAATCTTATTTTCCTTCCCCAAAGTTGAGTGAGCTAAACCCATGCGACATTTGGAAGCCCTGAGGCGATATCACATTATTTTTGTTATTTTTACAATCTATCAAAAACATTTTTGTTTTGTTTCACTTCACGTTGGCCGAAAAAGGACAGGAAGTGCGTCGCTCGCGTGAGCTAGCCAACGGCACTCCATCTGCGAAACAAATAGTAGAACTGAAATGCAATAAGGCTGCCCTCACATCAGTCTGAAGCTTCTTTGTCTTCGAAAATGGGAGCCCCGGATTAGAGGGTGGATGCCATTTAAAGCTGGGAGCTCCGGCACTTAAAAAACGGAACGGAAATCGAAACCCCCGTTTTTCAAAGGTCGATGTGATATTAGTCGACATGGCGATGCGATGCGACTTTTCACTAAACGAAATTGAAATTGGCTTTTCCCTTTTTTGAATTTTTCAATTCCATTAGTATGCATTGTATGGTTAGAGGCCGCCATGGAGGAGGATTGAAAAAATGGGCCACGCATCACCGACGATTCGAAAACAAAAATAATAAAGCTTTTGTCCAGAGGTGTCATGCTTTTCCAAGGTCCCTGTCAGCTGCAAAATTGAAGCCAAAATCGATCTTCTTTTCCGTTCCATTTCTCGACCATCGCATTGCTTTTGATAGCTAACGCCTTTCGCGTGCCTCGAACTCCTCTGTTATCATTCATTTTATGCAGCTTATACTTTTCAGGTAAAAACATAAAAAAGACCCCGACGCCGGCTCAACTATGCTCTTCTAAAACGTCGAACAATAAAAATTCCCTTCAATTTAACGACATTTTGCAGATTTTTTGAAAAGTGCAGTTTCAATCGAAAGATTGACACTATTGACGGCCAGAGGAATGGGAGCCATGACAGATTACGATTATTTGATTAAATTTTTGGCACTTGGCGACAGTGGCGTCGGAAAGACTTCGTTTTTGGTGAGACTTGTGTGCGTCGGTCGATAAATTATTGATTGAATCGTGTTTTAGCACCGGTACACAGACAACACTTTCACGGGGCAGTTTATTTCGACTGTTGGGATTGATTTTAAGGAAAAGAAAGTGGTGAGTTTATTGCCGTACTTTCGAAACACATTAATTTTTGATTGTTTTTAAAAGTTCAACTTTAATCAACATTTTATTTTCAGGTCTATAAATCAAAATGCGGCGGTTTCGGTGGTCGAGGTCAACGTGTTCTCCTCCAACTTTGGGATACAGCCGGCCAGGAACGCTTCAGATCACTGACCACGGCCTTTTTCCGTGACGCTATGGGCTTCATTTTGATCTTCGACATCACAAATGAGCAATCATTCCTAAACATCCGCGATTGGCTGTCCCAACTCAAAATCCACGCCTACTGTGAAACACCGGACATCATCCTCTGCGGGAATAAGGCCGATCTCGAGAATCGCCGCCAGGTATCCACTGCCCGCGCGAAACAGCTCGCTGATCAACTCGGGCTTCCGTATTTCGAAACATCCGCCTGTACATCGACCAACGTTGAAAAGTCTGTAGACTGTCTGCTCGACATGGTCATGCAACGGATACAAGTCAGCGTCGATGGCGAACTCCCGGCCGAGTATCTCGGCGCCGGCATGGCTGGGCGCATCACCGTTGACGACGATACCGCAGTCAATGGCAATGGCGGTGTTTCGGCTTACTGTGCCAATTGCTGACACCTTACCCTCTCCAATTATGACAAAAGTCGGACCAAATGCGACAAAACTAAGTTTCCCTTCGGTGTTTCTCTTCTCCTTTGATAAAAGTTCATTCCACGCATATCGCTAAATATCAACAATCCTTCATTTTTGACTACCGTAACTTCACTCTATCATCTTTGAATGAATCGGATTTACTGTGTAGCTTTCGTATTTCGGTGTCAGTATTATCTAGTTTTCCTAGAGTCTCAATCTTGAAAAAGACAAACAAAAACTTATCTGTTAAACTCGCCAAATGTCTGTCTTGTTCTTGTTTGCTTGTTTTTATGCGGTAAAAATAAACTTTATTGACAATGATTCCCGTGACACGCGTGATAGGAATTTGAAATTAACCGGATTTGTGTTTATAAATTAAGGAAAAGCTTTCAATAATATCAATTTGGTGGAGGCGAGTTGAGTATGAACTACAAAGGTAATGCCAATTTAGATGCAGAAACCCTGTGCCGAAGTGAGTACTTTCTAAACAGTACAAATTGCAAGAATCCGAGAAACACCGGTGTCGCGAAAAGGATTCGCAGCATGCAGTTTGACAGCTGCGGGGTTGATATGTGGTCGTGTTGGTAGATCTAAAACGCAAAATGAAAGTGATTGGTGAAGTTTGGGGGAAACTTACAGTATACCCGCTCCGATTTAACAAATAAACAATAATAACAGGAGCAATACTGGTCGCTGGTTTGATGATCAGTGCATTTAGTGAAAATACGATGGATGAAAGTGTTGATTTTCGTTTGTTTCTGACCGCATCGTCTTCGATAAATTCAGCCAAAAATATATTGAACAATGGCGCGGTCGAGTGTACTGTAATCATGTCAACCAGCATGAAAAACATGATAACATAAGGGCTTCGGCTCAATGGATACATGGCCGCCGACATCATGCTTGCGAGGAAGCTGACCATGATGATGCGATAGGCTCCTGCTCGGACTATCAGGCGTTCATTGAGAATTATCAGAATCTGCGGCATCAGTGTGCAAACAGCGAAGAAAACGCTTAACTGCCAAGAGCCTTTAGACAAAACTGATTGCGGAATGACCAAATCAGTCGCAATCGAAGCGAAATTCAGATGTGCCGTCGATCGACATGTATGAATGAAATTTGTAGCCATCACGACTTGAAAGTCCCTAGAAGCAAAAAGCTCTTTCGTTGTTGCAAGGACACTTTTGAAGGAATGCGGATGCGATAGTGATGGTGCCTCTTCATCGTCATCTACAGACAGAAGTTTGTCCCTCGAATAGCCAGTCGGTGCCGGATCAGATGACTTGTAACCCGTAATGACAAAACAGGCGGCTGCTACGATAGCTAACACGATGGAAACGTTTTGGAAGGCCCCGAAATTCTGCAAATTCCAACTTTAATCAACTTTCTAAGCCTACTGTAACCAACATCCAAACTGTGTGACGCCTTTTCCATAACCATAATAACATTCACCGAGCATAATATCGCTGTTTGGGAGTATTTCAATGCTTTCACCCGTTTTCGATGATCTCGAGTCGATTCTGTAAACAATGCGCCCCAGGCGACGCCAATACAACTAAATGGGGTCTTTGTTAATATATAAAAACTACAAAGTACAAAATCACCTGAAGAAAGCATCATACAAAAACAATGCCACGATCATGTGAAGGCCCTCGACCCATGGCGGACTTTCCGGACCACCCCACGGAAACCACAACGTCAAAAACGCCAATGACATCGGTGGCCCGAACCATGTAAAAATTTTGGAGCGATCTTTCATCCATGTTCCTCCGACATCCTGAATTTGACTTTTTATATATAAACTTTTCTTTAAGTGGTGTTTTGTACCTGTAAGTACCCAAATAACGGATCATTAACAGCATTCCATAACATGTACAGTAATTGTGACACATTGAACCAGTACTCATTGACTTTGAAAACGTTCAGAAAAACTTTGACATAGTAGAATGAGAAGCACGTGTGCAATAGGCCCAATCCGAATTGACCCGTGAAGATGACGACATTGCTGTAGCGGGGCGCCATTGGAAGATCCTGTGGGGTGTCAGCAGAGACGGCCAAGTTTCATCCACGTTGGCGCTGTACTACCTGTTTATGCAAATATAAGTACACTTTGTTGTGAACGTGGGGTGGCCAGGGCCGTCAGCCCGCATCCGTCGGCTGTGTTGGGTCGCCCGGGCCAACGCAACGCATTTTCGTGCTGGGAATCGGCTTGGAGGCTCTTTGTTTGTGATCACTGTCAACTTTGATGACTGTATATTGTACATGAAGCCTGTTTGAAGAAGGGCTTTTTTCATTTTTGTTTTATGTTGTTTGTCTTGGAAGGCAAAACAATGCATTTTATTCGAGGATTGATGCGTTGAAACGCGTCGTCGGATTTGCTTGCTTCGATGCTTAATGGGTTCGGCGGTCTCGGTCAGACTGAAGATGGAGAGCTGGCATGAGCCCCCCAAATCCCTTGATGTACATGTATGCCTCGGGGGCAGGAGGAGGAGGAGTGAAGAGACAACGCTACCCCAAACTCAACTGACTCATTAGTGGAGCTCCGTCGACTAACAACTCCACACTGGCGGAGCGGAGGGGGCACCACACTAGTGCCTTCCACTCTCTTCTGAAGCATGCTGCTGCTGCTCGTCGACGCCGTCGGGGGCTTCCAAAAATAGCTTGCATCGCGAGAGAACGAAGGCCGCCGTTTTTGGCCGGCCGGTGGTGGCAGTCCGGCGAAGAGCATCAACGTCCTGCGGCGCTTTTGAGCGAGAGTTGTGACACACACACTTGCATGCCCTGTAGGCCCTAGTAGCTTCGACCAACATCGGGAAGGAAAGAGAGCACAAAATGTGCAGCAAAGCGTGGCGTCGGCATTGCCATCGGGGCTGGCTAGCGAGCCGCCGGCTGTCCAGAAGTAAGTGTGATAAAAATCCACGGCGGCTTTGGTGGGACGCACACGCACGCGTGGACAGCTTCCGCTTGCAGTTGCAGGAGCGACGTTACGTTTGTCCCTGAGGAGGTGAAGCCGTGGATGTGTGTCTCACGTACATCGTCGAGCAGCGTCGACGGCACACAGTGCGCCCGACGACGGCATCGATGTTGTGGGGGCCAAGACAGAGAGCGCAGCCCCCTCTGCTGCCACCACGATGGCAGCTAACAGCCCAGCGGCATCGACGACGACACTGCCGATGTGTCTCGTGGTGTCCCTGTAGCAAGGGGGGCGCAGATGCCGCCAGCCAAGTCGGCCCTACCCTTATAATCACATCTGGGGTGCGCGATCCGATCAAGTCTGACCCCTTTCGTGGCGTTTAACCGATTTACCGCGTGTTCCAAGGCCTAACAGTACCGTAAGTCTTGCAGTGCTCGTCCCCCAGGCGCTTCGCAGTCGTTTTTGACTCGGTTGTTCCGGCTTCGCCCTCTCGATCCCCGGGTCCGCGCGCGCGGCCGCGTCAACGACGACTGCATCGAGGACCTCCGCAACCCGCCAGTCGCCGTCAGTGGTGTCCCTAGCCAACGTGCTCTGTCTGCGCTGAGCTCCCTGAGGGCGCGTCCCTCACAGCCACCAGCCCCCGGGATAGATCGATCGATCGAACCGGAGCCAGCTCCCCCCTCCTCCTCCTTCCTCAGTCAGTGCAACTCGGAGTGCGTGTGCAGGCCCCCCTTTTCCTTCATCTCCACCGGCTGCTGCTGCATCTACTCCCTACTGCTGTTGTTGCTGCCAGCCCCACCACTCCACAGGCGAGGAGGCTCACCCCCCTTCTTCCATCCCCAACACCGCCCGCGCCCCCTGCAAGTCGTGTATGTGTGCAAGGCCGTTGCGCCTGCGCCTGCTGCTGCTGTTGCTGCCACCGACGACACCACCGACGACGACCCCAACGACGACGACAACCCTGACGACGAGGCGGAAGAACGTGTCGTATGTTGTGAGTAGTCACCAGCAACATCATCACCACCACAACCACCACCCCATCATCTCCGCCTCCACTTCCTTGACGGCACCACGATCACGACCATCGAGGCGATCAACGTCGAACCGGAAGCAGCCGAGACCCCGCCACCATAGCCATCAAGATCAAGTCCCTTCGCGAAGACGCGGCGTGGCTCTGGCGTCGAGGTCGACATTGAACCACCCACCAACTGCCGACGCCCATCGTCGCTGCTGCTTCGTCGGGCGGTGGCGCACCGAGACGGCTGCCATCACGCCGATCATCGCGTAGCGCCCCCTGACCCCAGGAGGACAGCGACTTCGCGGCGCCGGCGCTGATCTTCGGCGCTTGAGGCGCCGCCATGTCCGCTGCCACGCTCAAAAAGGTAAACAATAGACTTTTTTGTTTCTTCCCTTTTTGCTTTTCAATTGACGCTTTTACGTTTTTACGTTTGCATGAAACTACCATGATGTCATGTTCAAAAAGCTCTGACATTTAGTTTTTCGATTTGCGTGAAGGCCATAATTGACCCAAATTACTCATTACGATGTAAAAAGTAAAAAGTTTTCATGCAAAAAGCGGGAAAATTGTTTTTAATTATCTTTTTGGTTCTAAATTGACAGTTACTTCCGTTTTTACCCGAAGTGGCATTGATTTTTAAAAAGCTGGTTGACCATTATTGATTACCATTCAACTTTAGCTCGATGCGCTTGCATTGAAAATCGCCGAAGCAGCCCCCCTCAAAACCCACAAATACTTCCGAATCGCAGTGCCACAGGCGCTTACGGGTCAAACCTTGGTGCAACTCATCCAGGAACTCACACACGCAGACGATGCTGCCGAAGGCCTGCATCTCGCGACCCTCCTCCTCCATTACGGCTACATCTTCCCGGTGATCGAGCACGCCACCCTCGTCAAAGACGACAACACCCTGTATCGGTTGCAATTACCGTACTTTTGGCCATCCCACGCGACGCAGACCGACAACGTCGAGTATGCCATCTACCTCAATAAGCGCCTCATGCGCAATGAACTCAAGCATGGTCTCGAGGAAGACGAAGTCCAAGCATACAACAAACTCGTCGAATTGCTGGGCCACATGTGGGGATTCATCACGGTGCAGGCCGAGATGCAGCTCAAGTTGCAAAAGGAGCGCAAAAAGACTGAAAAGGTCGTGTTCGACAGTGAGGAAAGGGCATTCTGGAGGCTACGAAGGCCGGGTACCCCGAACTGCTTGGAGCAACCGCATCAAAAGTTGGAGAAGAAGCTCAGGAAATGCAATGCCAATGGCTATCGACAGGAGGTTGAGAGGCTCAAACTATCCCTCAAGACGAAGCCCTGGCTCAAAGCCCTTAAGGCTAGCGAGACGTGAGTTGGCTTTATCGATTTTTGGGTTGAAATTGCATTATTGATTGGTTTTGGGGAAAAGTGAAATATCGATCGACTTTTGTCAAACCGGAATATCGATTGATTTTTGTCAAAACGAAATATCGATTGATTTTCGTCAAAATGTAATATCGATCGATTGTTGTCAAAATGGATTATCGATTACTTTTCGACTCTTGATTGAATTTTGTCAAATTGAAATATTGATTAATTTTCCTCAAAGTGCACTATTGATTGATTATCACGAAAACACAGTATCGATCGAATTTCTTTAAAGTGCAGTTTTCAATCAATACTAATTATCGATTGTTTTTGCAGCATGGTTTCCTGGTGCTCGCAATTTCATGATTATGACGCTTTCATGACACCGTCGACCCCTGCCAATCCCTGGACCTCGGACGACGTATCACTATGGGTAATCAATACGGATCTGTGCGTTGCTTTTCAATCAATACCCCTATCGATTTTTGACATGCGCCCGTTTTCAGAGTAGAAGTGCCGACGGAGAAGCGTGTGCGTCGCTGGGCGATCAACGTCGTCGAGCTCACGCGTGACCCGATCGGTCGTCAAGTCCTTGAAACCTTCTTGGAATCAGAGTTTTCGTCCGAGAACATCCGCTTCTGGATGGCGATCCAAGATCTCAAGTTCGCACCCAACTGCCAAATCGAGCACAAAGCCCAGCGGGTCCATGACGAATTCCTTGCGAGTGGCGCGCCCTGCCAAATCAACATCGACTCGAGGACCCTGGATCACACCCTGGCTCTGCTGAAAGACGATAGCGATGCCGCGGGCGCGAAGAGGTTCGCGTTTTCGTTGGCGGAGGAGAATGTCTTCACGCTCATGAGCAAGGATAGTTATCCAAGGTTTATCAGGTCACAAATTTATAAGGGCGTGTTGAGTGCGGCCCAACAGCAAGGTGAGATTAATCCACATGCCCTGAGGGTGTTTACAATAAGTTGGTGCAATTGCAGGCACAAAACGTCTGGGCTGGCGAAACTTCATCTTCAACATGGGCATGGGCATGTCAAACATGCAAAAACGCACGCCCCTCACGAGCAAACACAAAATGTCTCGGGACGACAACTCTCACAGTTCGCTCCCGAAGCAACTCTCGTCGGATTCGTTGCCGTTGAAACAGCCTCCACAGAGCTTCATCAGTCCGAGTCAGGTCAAAAAGTAACTTTGCAACTAGTTTCTCTCTCGTCGATCAAGCTAAGTTTGATCAATATCCAAATCCCCGTGATGCATCCCATCCGTTGTCCGAAGAAAAAGCGTAATAATCGGTGTCAGTCTCTCCGTGTTTATCCTCCCCGTGTTTGTTGCTTGTGTATACAAAGGCTGTTTGTGCTCGTTGTCTCACTGTACTACCGTAATTTATGACTTTCTCCACATCAATTAATTTACTGTTCATATTCTCTGAAAACCTCACTCAACCCGCCACTGAAAAAACACAGACAAATCGGCATAATAACCATCACAACCAACATATTTTCGTTGTTTACGCATATTAAAACTTTTAAATTATCAAATTCAAGTTGTTCCCAGCCTCCCATAACACACATTTCACAGTTCCCAGAGAAATCGTACATAGCACCACGACACATCCACCCCCTGATAATCACATTTCTACAAATCACAAGGGACCGGCAGGGATTTTCAAAGCAAATTTTCAACATTTCACAGTTGTGTGTCAATTTCTGGCACTTTTGCTTTCGGAAAACGTGTTTTAAAAACGAATATTCTAATTATTCGACGTTTTTATCTTTTAAGTACGTTTGGACCTTTAAAATGTTATCTTAAGCATTCTAAACCCGTGATTAGCCTGCCGGCCCCGGAATAAGCACGATCGACTGAGCTGTTTGCATGCTGATTGTTGCGTTGCCCCGTCTTTTTTCGTCTCATCAGTTTTATTCATTTGTTTTTATTGAAAATGTTCATCCACGACTTAGTTTTTTTTTTTTTTTTGCAATCTTTAATGACGAAGTAGTCTCGTCCATGCATACAGCAGTAATGTACATTAATCGTACAAAATGAAAAAAATTGAAAAAAATGAAAAATGAAAACATTAATTTTATTGGTTGATGCAAAGGCGAAACACTCAAGGGTAGTTCAAAACGTTTGAAACCTGTGAATCGATACAAAAACGGTAATATGTTGGGGTGATTGAGATCAAAACATGTGATAGAATGTAAAGCAGGAAAATATATCAAGTTGTTCAAAAAAGTTATATTTTGATAAATCAATGATTAACAGCGTCACTTCTTCGGACGCTTTGCGTGTGGTTCCTCTCCAACGGGATACTTCCGAGGACGTCCTGGACGTCGCTTCTGTGGTGGTTCTGCGGTAGCTGGCTCAGAAGCAAGAGGAGGTTGATTCGGTGCCGTAGCAGTTGCTTTTGAAGCTGTAGGTGGTTTAGTCGATGCGGCAGCGACTTTTGGAGGCGGTGGTGGTTTGGAAGCCTTTGCTGCTCCGGGTCTTGCTGGTGGTTTTCTTTGTACAGGTTTTGTAGGCGACTTTGCCTTGGTCTTCGATGCTGGACCTTGCTTGGGTCCAGGCTTCTGTGTAGCGGGCTTTGAAGGACCTGACTTTGATGTCGACGCAACTGACGATGGACCAAGTTTCGACGCATTTGCAGGAGCTGCTGGCCGTGGTCCAGAAGACGCCGGAGCAGCAGTCCTCAGTCTTTGAGTCGGCTTCAAAAAGACAACGTTTGATGGGCCTCGCGGCGGAGCAAATCCAGACGGATTCGGTGGTCGTATTAATCGAATTGTTGGCCTCGGCTGCCCTTGGATAACAGGGATGCTGTGTGTCGTCGGATTCGGATTCCTGACAGGTCTGGGAACGGTGATCGTCCTCACAGTATGGGTAGTCATCGGAGTAGATGGCATCGGCGCGGACGTCGTGACGATAACAGGCATTGGTCTCTGAATCCGTGGAGCAGGAATTCGGGAAGCAGAGGTGAATACAACCGGCGACGGCATTGGTCTAGTTTGGCCCCTCGGCATAATGACCATCGGCTCAGGCTGTCTTTGAACCGGTGTCGGCTGTCTCGGAGGCAGAATCAATGAAGCCGTTGGCCTTGGAATCTGCGAAACCGTGTAAGTGGAGAGTGGGACGAAGCCGGGCGGTATCGAGCTGGTTGGAGGCGGAGCAATGATCCTGCGAAGGACAGTTGGTTGGCGAGGTTGGTTCAACATCGTCGATGAAGTCGAAAGTGTGTGGAAAGTTACAGGAGCCGCTGTGGAGATGAACGGTGCTTCCAGTGGACGACCGCCTTGACCAGTAAACATAGGAGCATGACTGCCTTGACCGGTGAACATGGTGGGCGCATAGACATACTGGCCTGGTGCCTGGTATGTTGCTGCTTTGGGAGGTCTTGGTTTTCGGATTCGGGGCGGCTTCGGTTCCTTGGGGGGTTTCGGTGGCTTGATCTTCTTCTCCCGCACTTTCCTCGGCTTCTTCTCCTTGGGTTCTTTCGTTTTTCGTGTTTTGGCGGGTTTTGTGACTGGCTTGACGGAAGTTTCAGCTTCCTGTTGATTGTTTTCGACGACGGATGAAGATGGTTCCGGAGAAGGCGCAATTGGAGACACTGGTATTGGTGGCAGCGTCGGCACAGGCTTGGGAGGTGACGGCGGTGCTGCTTGAATGGGCTCCGGCTCGACAGGCTTCTCAACAACATGCATCATAGGCAGCAGATTCAGCTTTGGTCGTTCAGAAACACCCAATCTGCGAGAGAAGTTCGTTCGCACCCTTTCAATGTTCCATCGAGTTTCATGATGTGGCGGGGCAGTTGGGCCTCCATGACGCACACTTCCGACACGCTCAAGTGCCACAACATTGTTGATCAGGTCGTCGACGACTGACTTCACGTCTATCTCGAAGGTAGTTTCTGGATCGGCTTCCATGGTTTCTTCCGTTGAAGTTTCTGGTTGACAGTACATCGGAAGTACCTTGCCACGCGGGACGATGACCAACTTCTCTTTCCAAACGCGGTCATTAAAGTAATCTGCAAATTGGCTCGTTAGAAACAGTTGAAAAGTTGAAACATGTCAAACTAACCTTCATTCGCATACGGATACTTTGACGGGGGCTCATCAGAAGCATTACCGGGATTGAAAAACAGCACGCATCGATGGAACTCGAGGATGCTTCCAATTGGCAACGGGCAGATGCCTCCTTGTGGAAGTTGGTGTTTGTTCACCCTGATTTCGTACTTGCCATGATTCCGGATTTTGAACTCGCCGGTGAATCGACAGAATTCAACAAGGGCTTGTTTGGGGGCGATTTTTAATGATTCGGCTGAAAACTTTCGATTATTTCATGAGAAGTATGTTCAAAAAACAAACCTTCATCATAAAGATCGACATTAGGTCTCGCCCAGGGATAGGAACGCCCAATGAAGAATCGGAATTCCGTGACAGGATACTTCTTTGAAAAGCCTTGGAAATGGCATGGCGGAAGGTTCAATTTGCCCAACAGTTGCAACGCATTGATGCTGAAAGGCAACACGGGGTCCATTATTTCTTCCCCATTTTGAGACGGGACTGCCATGTCTTCTACAGTAATCTGCTTGGCAACGTCGATTTCCATCCGTGTGACACCATGTGAAACGGATTCGGACGTAGACGTTGATTCCGGCTTCAGACCATACAACTTGGCTCTGATATCACTTGAATCCGGCTTGATGACAGGAACATTTGACTGGAATATTGGTGGAATCTCGTAGTCCTCGAAGCCATTATAAGAGAAATCATTTTCGGGGAAAAGAACGCCTTCCTTTGTCTTGCAAGTTGCCGCTTCATCATTGGCTTTGGTCGACTTTGGTTTAAGAAACGTGATCGTGCTTCTCACCTGCAAAACAAGCTTAAACTTCCACAAAACAAGTCAAAAATTCACTAACCGTCTTCATCCGCTCATTTTTGAAGCAATGTTCCAGCATCCCCACGGCCAACATCCACTTCCACTGCACTTCAATCGCTGCAACTGCGCGATACCTCGGAAAGACCTCCGGAAACGACGTCTTCAGAACATTGAAATCCTGCCGAGTAGGACGAGCATATGGCGAGACGGCCGAAAGGACTTCCATTTCAGCTAAACTGAACGGCAAATCCGTCCATATCAACGACTTGTGATCCGCCGAAAGCATGTTGAATCGGGACATCATGTGCTTCCGCGTAATATCATCAATGAGAAACATATCCCATCGCATTTTGATTTCTTCGGGTAGAAAAGGTCGTGTAAAGCCGGCGCATCGTCGACCGACGTCGAGATCGTTGACCTGGAAGAGATTTTATATATATTTTTCTTCAAAAAGTTGATGAATTACATTTATCATCGACGATAACAGCATGAAGTCATCAACGGGACGCCAATTGATGAACATCTGCTCATAAAGCTCTTGCTTCCGCTTGCTTTTGGGGGTGTAAAGCCGACGACGAGCATCTTGGGCGAACTTGGAGTCTTGTTCGAAGTCGAAATTACGCAGTTCGAGGGCTCTGGTTTCATGTTTTGGCTGTCTGGAAGAAAATTATATATAAATGTGTTTCAAATTGATGGTTTGTTGAAGTAAACTGACCTTAGTTGGCTTTCGTTGGACAGCTTCAGGTGAATCTTTATATTATCATCCAATTTGGAAGCTTCGCGTCGTTTCTGTGATCGGCCGACTTTCTTTTTCTTCTTCTTGCCTTTCTTAGTTTTGCGAGATTTGGCGACTGGCTTGACAGGTTTTCTAGCTTTCCTCGGTTCGTTGTCAAGAACGATGGAACAACGTGGGATTGGAGAGACAGAAGCCTTCCCAAAATCGTCTATTGGCGTCAGTCTCGGCCCATCCTTCTGCTGGTAGGCGATCATCGGCAGCGGCGGAGGCTTCATAGGATCTAGCAAGCTAAAAAGAGCAAACTTAGGCCGGCACAGGGATGATAAATCAATCAATCGAAACTCACGCGAGGATACTTTTGATCATCGCCTGCTTTCCTGCCACGTTCTTTGGCAACGGCATCCTGCAATCAACTTTAACACTTGGGCGCCATCATTGGCAGCAGACGGGTCTGTTAAGGTGTGAAAGTCCGCGCAACTTTTATATATATTCTTGCTCGAACGTGGTGTGGTTCCCGTTTTTCTCTTCCTACGTGTAATCGCCCGAGGCAATGTGTTGACAATCCTCACTCAATCTTGATCAACTTCGTGCATGAATTCATGTGGCCATGGACTGATATGTGCCTGCAAATTAGTACCAGGTTTTCAACTACTACCTTCGACTTGATCTCTCGATTTTCCTCGCAAACCACACGTCGCGACTTTCTGACGCAAACAGTCGTCCGCATTCACCCGACCCCGGAACAACTTTGCTGCCGACGGCGGTTGCAAGCAATGTTGCACGCAAACGCAGAAAGGAAAAACTAACGAGAGACAACCGTCGTGCTGCACAAAAAGCGTCGACGGACTGCCGCAGGCCTGGCGGGAAGAAACAGATAACAGATTTTGAAATTTCAAAGCGAAGTTTCATATAATTTTTGTCATCAAAACATAAAACTGTTGTTACCATTCACTCCGGGATGTTGCAATTAGGATAACTGTATAAAATAAGCAGTAATAAATGTAAACTGACAAAGTTATTTATAAAAAAGTAAAAACTCAAGTGGTGTGTGTTCTTTCATCAGAGGTGTGTCTGTCGCGCTGTTCAAACCACCCGCCCTCCTTCACAGTATGACTTTCGCGACGGAACCGCGTGGCCTGATCACGGAGCGCATAGCGCACTCGCACGTCGCTCAACTCCTTCACCTCTTTGCTCGTTTTTCTCGACGTCGGCCAAATTTCACCGATCGTTTCATCGAGAATGCTGTCGAAGCAACTCTTCTCCGCCGCACGCGTGCCCGTCAAGGTAAGTACTGCCTTCTGGAGACCCACTACGCCCATGTTGGATTGGTTTCAAGAAAGTTTGCCTCGGCTCGATCATTTTGTGTCAAAATGTTGTCCGCTGTGATCAAAACTTACCACCGACTGGGTTCATCGATTTGTCTAGCTTGCGTACGTGACTTTTGCAACTTTCTTCCGTTTCAGGCTACCCAAAGCGCCCTGCACCTTTCGGCCCGCCAATATGCCGCCGGTGCTGAGGTCTCCAAGATCCTCGAGGATCGCATCCTCGGCCAACAGGCTAACATCAACCTCGAAGAGACCGGCAAGGTTCTGTCCATTGGTGACGGTATTGCTCGCGTCTATGGCTTGAAGAACATCCAGGCCGAGGAGATGGTTGAGTTCGACTCCGGAATCAAGGTCAGTTTGTAATTTTATATATCCCAATCGATAATAACGTGTGTTTTGTTTAGGGTATGGCCCTTAACTTGGAACCCGATAACGTCGGTGTTGTCGTCTTCGGTAACGACAAGGTTATCCGCGAAGGTGATGTCGTCAAGCGTACCGGCGCCATCGTCGATGTCGCTGTCGGAGATGCTCTCCTCGGCCGCGTCGTTGACGCTCTTGGCAACCCCATCGATGGTAAGGGCCCCGTCGCCACCACCAAGCGCTCCCGTGTCGAAGTCAAGGCTCCCGGTATCATCCCCCGTCTTGGTGTGCGCGAACCTATGCTTACGGGTGTTAAGGCCGTCGATTCCCTTGTCCCCATTGGCCGTGGCCAGCGTGAATTGATCATCGGCGATCGTCAGACCGGGTAGGACATGAATTCCAGTCACAATTTGACTGATGATCAATTTTGATGTAATTTTATATATAAATTTCCTTTTTTTAGTAAGACCGCCATCGCTATTGACACCATCATCAACCAGAAGCGTTTCAACGACGCCAGCGACGAGAAGAAGAAGCTTTACTGCATCTACGTCGCTATCGGCCAGAAGCGTTCCACCGTCGCCCAGATCCTCAAGCGTTTGACTGACGCCGGCGCCATGAAGTACACCATCATCGTCTCCGCCACCGCCTCCGATGCTGCCCCTCTGCAGTTCTTGGCCCCCTACTCTGGCTGCGCCATGGGTGAGCACTTCCGTGACAACGGCAAGCACGCCCTCATCATCTACGACGATTTGTCCAAGCAGGCCGTCGCCTACCGTCAAATGTCCCTCTTGCTCCGTCGTCCCCCAGGCCGTGAAGCTTACCCCGGTGATGTCTTCTACCTCCACTCTCGTCTCCTCGAGCGTGCCGCCAAGATGAACGAAACCCACGGTGGTGGATCCCTCACTGCCCTCCCCGTCATTGAGACCCAAGCCGGTGATGTGTCAGCTTACATCCCGACCAACGTCATTTCCATCACTGACGGCCAGATCTTCTTGGAAACCGAACTTTTCTACAAGGGTGTCCGCCCCGCCATTAACGTCGGTCTCTCTGTGTCCCGTGTCGGTTCTGCTGCCCAGACCAAGGCCATGAAGCAGGTCGCCGGTTCCATGAAGCTCGAGTTGGCCCAGTACCGTGAGGTCGCTGCCTTCGCCCAATTCGGTTCCGATCTTGATGCCTCCACCCAGCAACTGCTGAACCGTGGTGTCCGTCTTACCGAGCTGCTCAAGCAGGGACAATACGTGCCCATGGCTATTGAGGAGCAAGTCGCCGTTATCTACGCTGGTGTCAAGGGTCATCTTGACAAGATTGATCCATCTGCCATCACCAAGTTCGAAAAGGAGTTCCTGATCCACATCCGTGCCAACGAACAGGAATTGTTGAAGGTTATCCGCGAGGAAGGCCAAATTAGCCCCGCCAGCGACGCCAAGCTCAAGGATTTGGTTCTTAACTTCTTGGCTGGTTTCAAGGCTTAGGTTTTTGTCATTGTGTGATTTTATGTAGAATTTCCGATGGATTAAAGTCGTTAGTCGATCGTTTCGAGGATAAAAAGATAAATTAAGCTTGTTTAATGGTCTCGCGGGGATGATTTCAGGTACTTTGGTGCCGTTTCTTGACAATGTGTTTCAACCGGTCGATATGACCAACCAGGCCTTGTTGCTATGAAAGTTTCAGTCAGTTTCGAAACTAAAAAGATAAATTAAGCCGGTTAGATGGCTTTACGGGGGTGGAGACAGTTGCCGTAGCCCCAGGCAGTCTAGGAATGCCCATGTGAGCCGTTTTTGCTGCGTCGGCGATGCCTTTGAGCATGAATCTTTTATAACGCTGCCTGCCTGCATACATTTATCAGTTTAATTTTGTCAAACTGTGGTTTGATGCTTCCGTTTGACGGGTCTACATCCGCTGTTTTGGCCAAATTCAGTTTATCGGCCAAGACCAGCGCTTCCTAACCTCATAAAGCATCGATCCGTCATGACCAGATGGCTTGCTGTGACCCCGGACACTTCCTCTAGCGAGATATGAGCCGAGAAGTGCCCCGGCGCGCGACCCCTGAACAGCATGACGTTTCGAGGCAGCGCAAACATCACACGGTCTCATTACCGATGCACCACGACCACGAACGACTCTTTCGTGCTTGGTCGGCCCTTTCTTTTTTTCACTCCACTCACGGCTTATGTAACAGAATCCCTTTGCGACTTCACTGTCGTTAAAAAGCGTGGAAAAAACGAGCCTGTTCACATCGTCTCTAATACATTGCTTGCGTGCCCCGTGTTCGGATGGCGGCAGCGACACGGCACAAGTGCCTTCAGGCTTAATAGGTATCATCGCGATGAACTTTCACTGCTTTTGGTTATCAGTTTGATGTTGAGCTTTTGACCTTACTGATTTTGCAGAGATAATAACTCATAATTGCGCAGCTCTATGTCACTTTGACATGCAATTTCCAATTAGCTTTGCATGATGGTGTTGAACTTTCACTGCCACTTCAAAAGTTGTTTTGGCGTGCAAAACACAGACTCATTGAGATTGTTTCAATGAGCTACCAATCTTTGTGCTTTGCAGATTGCGCCCTGCGAAGTGTCCTTTGCGTTTGTTTCCAAGAAACTGCAGCAAAAACTATGTATGCAATTCCGGCTTGGATCTAATTTCGCGAGAGGCGTGCCCTCAGGGGATAGGTTGAGCTTTCGCTTGTCGCAGGGTCAGACGTTTCAGACGACTGGTGTTAACTATGTAAACTATTGGGGCCAAATGCTTCCTTATCATGGGGGTGTTTGGGGTACTGTAAGCGTTGTTATGCGGTTATTAGGCTACATTGACGCCACGGCTGCAATATGTTGTTTCACAAAAATGTTTTTGCTACAATTTACAGCTGTTTCGACTTTTCTAGTACTTTTTAAATTAATTTGGATTTAAAAAACCAAAATTAACCTACTAAAAGGCCCCGAAATCGAGTCGATTAGTAATTCAAGCCGGTACTTCCGCCGATTACCCGCTCAACGGTCGACTGACAGCCTCGAGGGCGTCCTGCCAAGACGTGTGTCACGTCGGTGATTTGCGTGGCTCACGGGGCCATGTACTTCCGTAAGGCCTAAAAGCCCCGTCGAACCCGTTCATCGACGACCTCTGGGTGTAGGTGGTGGGGATCCGACGGGATATTTGGTGGTGGCGGTCGAAATGTTGTCGAGATTGTGGCTATCGGTGCCTCGCCCTGTCGAGGGTCCTCAACTTTTGTTATTCTTCGCGTTGAACGTTCAACTTGTGGGCGGAGCTCACTTGAGCGGGGCTGATGTATCAATTGGATGGCTTAGACTAATGTTATGGTGGTAATAAATTATGAAAATTGAGACAGTTTGTGTTTATTAAATTTGTCAGCGTTGCTTGATCTCTATAATTTTTGCTTTTATCATTGCAAGATGGAACTTTTCAAACCTTTTTTCAATCAAAAAACATCAAAAACGCCGTTCAAATTGGGTCAATATGGTCGCCATCTGGTTTGAAACCCATATTACCCATCTGTATGTCATCCCATGATCTCCTGATCCCCCCATTTGATCACCCTCCCTCACCCCAGCCCTCAAGCGTGGTTTGTGGCCGCGACTACCACCACGGCCGACCGCCACAGAGCCCCCTAGGACAGCCAGACTTCTTGAGGCACTCCCAGCCTGGTCGGACGACAGGGGAAGGAAGTCCTCTGTTCGGCAAGGAAATCAGGTCGGGAGAAGGCTCTCCCGCAGTCAGTTGGCGTCGGTCGTCGACTCGAGAGTGCCGTTCGGGCCGCAGTCTTTGTTCATTCATTTTGAAGGGGGGAAGGCCCTGCAGGCGTGGCCCCCGCCGGTTTTTGCGAAGCATGCCAAGCGTGTATACACAGTTTTTTTCTCGCGTCCCTTTCGACGACAACTAACGGCGAGCAACGGCAACCGCCGATGTCTTGGGGTGGGTCCTCCCGTGCCTTGAGAGCAAAAAGGCGGAGTGCCGTAGTTGGCAGGCCTTTTTTGTGTCTTATCTGCGGATTTGGACATTGCTTCGGAGATCTTTGCAGTTTTTTCCAACCCTCTAGGTCATGAAAATCAATCGATCACGGCTTAAAAAGCTAAAATTTTAAAATACTCCCTGAGGGCAAGTATCGATTAGCCCCCAAATCATGTCACCTTTCACTTTTTCCAACAACAGTGTCGCAATTTGTCACCTGTCACTTGATAACGCCTTTAAATTTGTTGATAAATCTTTGAGAAAATCAAAAAAACTCACACTCCCATCCCATCGGCATAACAAACCCAATTATGCAAGCCAAGCCTCCGTCCATCTGAAGCCGCCTAACTTTTTGCACCCATCCCACCCGCCTAGGATGCCATCCTAAACCATTAAAAATCTATTCTGCGTTAATAACAGACCCCCTGATGGGTCTTTTTACCAATCGCTTGAGGCAACTGCGGAGGCGTCATTCTCGCGTGTGCCCTCCCAAAAATGGCCACGAAGAACGAACGAAGAAGACAGAAAAAAACGTCTTTGGCGAAAGGCGCCGTCTTCGTTGTCGTAGTCGCCGTCGTCGGTTGCCCGTAAATTGACTTTACGCCTTGGGGCAGCAATCATCGAACATGTGCCGTCGTACGTGTCTTCCGTCGTGATTTTCGCAGAAGCTCACTTGGCGCTTTTGCCTTTTTCGTGTTTTGTGCATGCTTAATATCATCTTTTTTGTTGTTTGCCACTTTTTTGTAACAGCCTTCTTAGGTTTAGCATTAACTATCATTTGCAGTTTTCAAGTGTCACTTAGAAGTTTAAAATAGTCTTTGAGAAAAGTTTGAACTGAACTCTCAAAACTGGGGTTCAGTGCCATCAATCAAGTGCACTCGAGTAGAGTTTTGACTAAATAACTTGTTTTTTATGTCGCGCTTCTCGGCAACTTGTACTTTTGGCCCGCGTTTCCGCCAGTTTATGAAGTCCACCCGTCATATTTCCAGGATTTGTCGGGCTTGAGTCGTCCGTCTGCCTCGGCCGACGGCATCTTTGACCATCCATGGCAGCGAAAAGTGCCACCACCCCTCTCCCGGGGCCATCCACGACCCCTCCGGCCGCGCCCACGACTTCGACCACCCCAACCATCCGACCTGTGCCCACCTATGGCGAAGTCGTCGCGGCCACGGTCCTCAAATCGACTCATGATCAGATGCGCAAGTCCATATCGATCGATTTGATCACGGCATGTCAGCGGGAAGTCAATTTCCTTCGAATGATCGATCGAAAAGCACCAGTTTTATACGAAGCCAATGTCGTTGAAAACGCGATTCGACGCTATGAGATGTATTGGCTTCCGATGCAGGTTTGTTATTTTAAGCCAATACATGTACAGTATACCTTTAATGGGGTCACAGCCTGCCATCTGGCGGTCGTGATGGATGTGGGCCATCATTGCCAATCAAAATAAACCACTTTTCATCTTTCATTGGATCAGAATGCCGCCACTATCACCCCCGATTGCTTGTAATTTACGTTTGCCATCGGGCCCGGATAAACGAAAGCGCGTAGGCCCCTTGTCGGATCTCGTGGCTGACAAAAAGACGTACGAGCTTCAAAGCAGGCGCTCTTTTGTTTCGTGGCATTGTTTAAAGGGCCGAGACTGGCCACAGCCTCGCTAAACTCGCTAGCTAGCCGTCATTACACGTTATTGCGAGGGATCCATCACCGCGAAAAGACACTCAAAAAAGTAAAAGCCCTGAGGCGAGTTGGCTTTTTTTTCAGACAGCAATAAAGCTTTGATTCATTGCGAGATTGCTGGCGGTTATTTATGTTGCCTAAAAAGTAGTTTTGGGGTTTAATTTACGTTAATAGTAAGTTGGGTAAAGATTTTTTGTAATATTTTTCACCCAATTTCGATTTCTATTGCATCATAATTTCAAAACCACTAAAAAGAAACATGTCAGCAATGTCTGGATACCAATAAGTTGCCCATCAAACCCATGTCAAACATAAAAGATGAATGATTACCTCGCCATCGCTGTCGACTCGGTGGAATTAGGTTCCTCATCCGTGTCTTGCCATGTCCTGAGGAACAGTAATGTTAAGAACGGATGACGAATGGCTTTTTGCATTTGATATTCTGTTCAACAAGTTTTTAAGTAATGAAGTTGCATCTAAAAATGAACACCAATCGCATCAGAATGGATGACCTGAGGGCAAATAGGCTTTAATAATGTTAAAATTGGCAAATTTAGGTTTTAATAAAGTTAAAATTGCCAAAATTGAAACGAAAACATGTTTGCCGCCAGCCTTTTTGTACACAAATCCATCTTCCGGTTATTACTTTCACTTTTTGTATGGACCCATTTGTTTCCAGCCGACTTCCTTTCCATTTAGTGGCCATTAGTCACAGGAAGGATGCCCGCCATCCAGGCCTTGAAACGTTTTCTTACCATTAAAACTGGCGACGGCACAAACAAAGTAAAAGGTCTCAGACGTTTTTGAATCCTCAAAATGCTCCTTGGAATTTAAATCCTCGGTTTACTTAAGCGCTGACGCCGGCCAGCGTTGGCGTGCCCACAGACTTTGTCTAAATGTGGAAAAAAGTGTACAATAAACATGTCCTGCAGGCATTTGAGCACCCTCTAAAACAAACAACTTTCGATGACACTGATAACGGATGCCAGAATGCGTTTTTATCCACTTTGTCGACGCAAAAGATACATCCAAACATTTGTCGTCCATAAAATGCCATCGCCGGAGTTGTTCATCTGTCAACAATGGTCAGGCCCCTGGGGATAGCGCAAAAAGTGGGGTGGGGTGATATGCGGCTTGTCACAATTGAAACAATTGGAAAGTCATCTTTGGTCGGGGTTGCACGCATTTTTGATGATTTGAAGCGACAATGTAGTTCGTGAATTCTTGAAAAGTATTGCATAACAAGTTTTTTGCAATGGCAGCCTGGCTGGTTTGCTATTTATGTGCTTGTGCAGCTGGCTACAGTACTTTGTGGTTAGTGATCAGAGATTTTGAAGTGGGGATGCGTAAAAATAGTAAAAATAAAAGTGACTTTCTGTCGGTTCTTATCTTTGAGCCCTTGCCGCCGCCAACGCTGGTTGACAAGTAAGTCGTCGGATGGCATGGGGAGTGACTTTTATTTTGGGGCGAAAAGTGGCGGAAGGGGAAGCGTTTTTGGTCAGGAAGGGGTTTGGAAATGTAAACAGTCGGTTATGAATTTGAAAAATAGCAAATAGGCATGGGTATGATTCTTGGAAAGTTGCATAATGGCTGCTAACTTGCAAAAAGTTGGCTTAAAGTTACAAAAATACGCTTCAAACTGGAAATTGAACCTAAAAACGCATAAAAATATTACAAAGATAGAAGAAATGATCAATTTTCAGGCCGCAAAACCCGATCTCAACAACATCCCACCTCTAGATGTCCACTGGGTATGGCATTGCCACATGCTTTGTCCCTCATCCTACGAAGCCGACTGTATAGCCATCTGTGGATCCATCGTCGACCATAAACTTCTCAGTTCCGAAGAGATCCAACAACGCTATGAACAGTCAGTCTCGACTTGGTCGTCATACTGTCGTGATGAACCCTACGACTTTCTCAACAGTAACGCCCAACTCGCCGGCGGCACCAATGCTAATTACACGAAAAAGTCCACCTATGACATTGCCGCTGCTGTCCAACGCCAACGCAATTTCAATTATCAAGTTTCGTTACCACATTTCACAGCACCGAAATTCCTTAAGGATGCCATCGATCGATATTTGAATTTCTTATTACTGAAGCAGACTTATTTCGACCAATTTCTGACCCCATGTTACGATTTTGATTTGGTATGGCACACCCATCAAGTGCATCCGGCCGCATATCAGCGTGATTGCACGGCCATCTTTGGGGCACTGTTGAAACACGATGATACTGTCAATGATCGGGCCATCAACAGTAAGCTCATGAAAGGCGAACAAATCACGAAAAAGCTTTGGACGACCCATTTCAAGGATGGCTTCTGGCGCAGGGGGTGTATGTATCGAGGCCATGTCAGCCCTGTGTTTCTGGGTTTCGAAAGTCAGGACTTGAGCACGATTTCGTATGGCCACATCCATATTCCATCGATTTCGCTTAAAAAGATTCCGGCACAGCGGGAACAGCTGAGATTGAAACTGCTCTATGGAAGCAAGAAAATAACGACCTTCAATGCCGATTTATGGGATAAGCAAGTCACTCGAGATAGCTTTTCACTTGTTTGGCAGCCGACAGAGGGCAATGCGTCGACTTCGATCGTTAAATTCCCGTTTGAAAAGAAGAATCCGAAAGAATTGACGGTGGAGTTGGAACTTTTTGATAAGGCTTTCCTGCAGAAGAGGGATATTATCAAACTGCAGGGGAGACTGTTGTTGGAACAGGTAGCTTTAAAGGTTTGTTGATACAGTTTAAAGGTAATGTTTTCAGCTCTTGCCACCTCCAAACAGCAAAACCCCTCAGGCAATCACCCACATGTTCCTCGAAACAATTGATCGTGACCGGAATCTGCGAGCAAAAGTGAATTTAACGACTAGCATCAGCCTTAATCGCGAATTGGAACTGATCGCAGGCGAGTTTATCGAACAACCACTAGAAGCGGATACACGGTTATGGACGTTGTGTCAGTCGGCGGCGCTGAATCGGGCGGCGTTGGTGCCTGGGGCACCGGTTCACGTGGCGACTCATACGTGAGTCTATTTCAACCTTTTTTTATATTAAAAGTCTATTTTCAGATTGATCGACACCCGCGACGGCGCCAAATATATCGCCCAAATCGTCCACAGTGCAGCGCTCCTTCTCTCCATGGTGCTAGTATACGGTACTGAGCAGCGGCTACTGTGTATGTCGCATTTGATTGGGGCGGATAGTCTGCCGAGCAAGGACCAACTTGATCCTAATTTGGTACGCTCCTTCTGTTAAAAACGTAAAAATTCACCATAAAAGTGCCATTTCAGCAATTCCTGCCCCACCTCTCCTCCCCAGAAGAACGCGTCTTCATAGTCCTGAACCGTGACGGCGATTTCGCCATTATCAAAGGCTGCTGGAACGGTTTCCAACGCAAAGTTTCCGGTGATCGTCGCCATCGTGGCAAGTCCGGCGCTCCCGGCCAACTCAACGTTGAACTTTTCAACCTTCTCCGGAACACTGTCCAGAAGCTCCAACTCCCCGGCGCCGACGGCAGCACGCTCTTCCTGATCGGTGACGCCCAAGCCAGACTAAATGGTCGTCGAATGCATTGTCGCTCGACAGCCACGGCCGAACATATCGCGTCCATCTTCTCCATTGGCACCCTGTTCATCCTTTGCAACCCTGACAAAGTCCGCGGTCGTCAGGAATCCGTCTCAGTCGGTCATCAATGCCAAAAGTGGCCCATGACTCTCGCTTGTGGCTACGGTCGGCCCGTCCCATCAAACCGGTTCCTCGCCAACGGCAATGAAGGCGGTTTCGATGCCACTCCAGCCCTGTTGGCCATGTACGGCGGCTACGGCGGCGATTATTGCGGCATCGAGGTAGCTCACGGTGCCGGCGTCGACGGAGTTTGTGGGGCCGATGCCGGCGGCTGTGGCAGTTGTTCGGCGTGTGCGGCTTGTGGCGCGGGCGCTTGCGGGTCTTGTGGTGGTTGCGGCTCCTGTGGAGGCTGCGGTGAGCTTAATCGAATTCTATTACCTTATCAAAATCATCAAAGTTACCATTTTCAGGCGGTTGCGGGGGTTAACAACCAAACTATTTCCAAAATTCATCAATTTCATCAAATTACGACGAAAAAGAATCTCTCTGTGCTATCGGCCTTTCTTGCGGACGGCATTCTGTGCCATTTTTGACCGACTCTCTTTCCCAAATGTGTATGATAATGCCTGTGGCGACTTTTTTTAAAGATTTCTATTGTTTAACTTTCAAATTTGTAAAAACACTGTTCAAAGCATGTGTGACCTTTGTATTTTGTATGAAATGCCTGTACTGACCAATAAAACCAAACAATTTCCAGGAAAGTTTTCAAGATTCATAATACATTTAATGTTTTAGAATGTTTAGGCTTTCAAAACACAGAAGGCGTGACTGCAGGTGTGATTGTGCTCTTGTGACTCGCTAAGTACCGTTTACGGTTGACCACCATAAAAACGTGGTGTCGAAGTGTGGGATTAAGTGTCAAATAGATAATTGCGGGAAAGCCTGCAAGATACAAACTTCACATGTGCTTGGTCTTACGGCCCCTTGCACCTGAAACGTGTCAAAGCAAAGCCAACATACCGCTGTTGCAAATCCAGATGAACTGGGCGAGATAGCCGACTTCTTCGGGCAGAATGACGTACTGGATGATGACATAGGCAAGGCAGATGACTACGGTGGCCAGGCAGATGGCGAAAACTTGGATGAAGGAGAGTTTCTGGAACTTTGGGATTTTTATTGGGTTATTAGAAGAAAAATTTGTTGACCATTTCTGGGTCTTAAAATCTTTGTTTAAAAAATTTCATGTTCAAAAACAGCATTTTACTTTTAAAATTTTTACACCCTAATTAACTTCCGACTTACAGCATGTTTCAAATTCTGCGTAACACTACTCCGCTTATACAAAATGTACAAAAACGTCGAATAAATAGTCGTCATTACAATTATCATGGCAATATTATTCCAAAACTGCACCCCATTGTAGTACCGTACTTCCGGATCGGCATAATAAACATCGTGTGGATTGAAAAGCCATGCCATTCTGAACGGATTGAAAATCCCTGGCGCTGTCCACCAGCAAACAATGTTGAAATAGGCAACTGATAAAAACATCCAATGCAAAACACGCCCTTTCCCGAACAACACATCGGCCCAGTGCCGATTTCCCATCTCAAGACAGCGATTTAGGGCCAAAATAACGAGAGTTATACATTGTGCACACCATAATGACACTCCACCACTGCCGAGAATGTAGATTGTCCTTGGATATTGGCAGTAGACTGTTCCAAAGATGCCGAAAATACCGGTGAGAACGCCGCTGAAAAGGAGTAGAGCAATGTCGTTGATGCCTAGGATGAACATTAGTTGATAGCATGGCTGTTGGCGGTACTCTTTGTGGAGGAAGACTAATAGGCAGGGGATGTAGATTATCTAAACTAGATATTTTACGGGTTTTATTAGTTTTGGGTTGACATACGATGAAGAAAACAGCCGTAGCAACAAAAATAGACCCCAGAATCGGATGAGCTCGACTTTCCGCCGGAATACTGTTGTAATCATAGAAACTGCAGTTATACAAAAGTTGATATTTTGCCTCATCGAAGAAAAAGGCTTCCATTTCTGACCAACGATTTACAGTAAACTTTTGCCAAATGCCTTTCCAACAGCCGGCTAAAACAACTTTATCAAGTTAACAAGATATGCTTAACATTTGACATTTTGCTCGCTTTATGAGGCTGACATAGTAGGCGTGAACAAAACCAAACACGGAAATTTTTTGTTTATTAGTGATTTACACCTGATTTTAACAAATTTTAAATGAGTCAGACAGGCTTTTTATTGTTACATCTGGTTCAAAATTATTAATTATTACAGATAGAATTCACATACTATACCAATCTGAATTTAAAGTTCCGAAAACGTCTTTTAAATTTGAACAAGCAAAAACAATCCCCAAACGGCACACTGTCGTCACAAATTAAATACCTATTCTTGTATGATAACAAAATTTACCCCGCTCCGGAAATAACACGTGTCTCGCGCACTTTCCAAAACACGTATAAATTCCATGTAACGAAAATGTTTGTTGTTTGACATACCACAGAATGCTCAATTGCATGTCATTGCAAATAATGCCTCCAAAATGGCTATTTGCAGCTGGTCAAAATGCAAAAGTAAAAACAAAATTGTGTCAAGCTTGGGGTGAAATAATATGGTTTCGATGTGCTTTGATTCATTTTGTATGCGTGTAACTCGGCCCTTTTACGCAGATGTTTCAAAGTTAGTTGCAATGAGTAACTTTATTCGGGTCTATACATACAAGGTACAACAAGTCAAGTTTTATATCACAGATACTTTGAAAATGGCAACTTTTTAACAAGATTATAAAATGTGACACCGGTTTGGGTTGGCGTTAGATAATTCAACATGGAATTGTTTGAAGTTTGTTTTGTTTGATGACTTTTGTCATGAAATGCAGGGATCACCTTGAAAAACCGTTTCCAAGTGTGTGCAGAACCGTTTTACGCTTTTCCAGCTCAATGATTTCCTCAAGGTGGTCTACAGGGGCCTCAGGGGGCGGAGCTTCGGTGGATCTCTGAAAATGTCGATGTTTAGTGTTCCGAAAATAGGTGAAAGAGTAATTGTACCTTGTTAATGTACCGAAAAGCACTCCGAACTTCTAAATTACGTTTCTGTTGCAACGCATTTAAGTCAATATCGGCATATAGTTTCTTGTTACCGTAATGGGATGGCATTTCAGTCGTGCCGTAGATGATAAGGCTGATGTTGTTGATCATTCCAGATGAGGGGGACGCATTGTTGGAAGTGTCGTCGACCATGAGCTGCCAACGGCCACGGGGGTTCTCGCCCCAGGTGTGGAGGCTTGTGAAAGGCCAGAAATGGAAGCCAGAGTTGGAAGTGTCCTTTGGCCGAGGCTTCAGAAGGCGAGTTTTAGTCCCGGAGGGGGAGACAAGCCAGAGAGCAAGATTTCCACGGCGTTGGTGGTCGATATCGGCGACGAGTTGAACGTGTTCGAGGTAGTTGATCTCATTGGAAAGACCCTTGCAGGCGTCTGTTTCGAAAGTGATGATGGTGTCAAAATTGCTGGATACAGACCGCTTCGCAAAACCAGGGAATTCAGTCGCACAGGCTTTGAATTGCGGCACATTTTGCCAAGTTTTGCCCTGTCGAACGAATTCATAGGCATCCATGAGGCCAAATCCAAACTTGTAGCTGACGACTAAACCGGCACCATTGACGTGCCAGTCATTGACGCTGGAATACAGAGGTGCCGGGTTGGATGTCCAGACGGCGAGGTGTTGGACGTCTCTCCAGGTAAGATTCGGGCTGAAATGGTTATAATAAGATAAATTCTGCTATGAAAAGCAACAAACTTCGCTTCCAAAGCCAACGCAATAATGCCAGCAGCAATCGGTGCCGAAGCGGAAGTGCCAGAATGCTCAGTAGTGCACTTGTTGTCAGTATCGGTGGTCGCAATCATTCTCGTCCGGCGGCCACCACTCGAATAAGTTGTCGTCAACGTACTTGGACACTGTTCAGCGTACCAAGGGAAAGAGCCATCTTCAGCGGCACTGGAAACACTAAACGTGTACAATGATTGGGCATAGCCATCGCAGTTACAGTCGTCTTGGACGCTGCCACCGTTGCCGCTGGCCCAGACGTAGATGGTTCCGCGTCCATTTCGACCCTGAAAACTTCGGTTATTACTAATTTTCTTGGTTTGATGGCACTCACATTGCGGATACCCTTCAAAATCCCCAACGAAGCCAATCTCCCAGGCGCTTCCACTGTTTTCCCGTCATCAGACGGTCCCCAACTCGCGGAATAGATATCGACAAGATTCGCGTTCATGCTGAGAGCTTCACCTTCCAGACGATCCGTAATCCGACCGTCAAGCATGCGAACACCAGCAATCTTGGCATTGAAAGCCACACCGACACCGCAAATCGAGTTGTTAGCCACCATGGCGACTTCACCGGCACAGCGTGTTCCATGTTTGTTGTTTCCGTCTTTCTGTGGCGTCGGATCAGGGTCATTACCATTCAAGTCATAGGATGCACGCGGTTCGTAATTCGGTGCCAGATCCCGATGTCTGTGATCAACACCATCGTCCAAGATTGACACGACAATGCCTTTTCCGGTGTATCCAAGGCCCCAGGCATCGACGATTCTCATGTCACCCTTTTTGGAGGTGTTGTAAGTGTGCTGAAACGGTTTTACTGTTTTCAATTTCTATGCAAATTGGTCAATGTCATACCACTTGCCATTGAACCGGCCACAACGGATCATTGAACTTCGCTACCGTAGTCGGCGCCGACTGCCGTTGCCACATGAGTCCACGCTTAACTCGGCGCTTTTCTCTTTGATGCTCGACCCAGTCAACATCACTGTAAGCTTGGAGGTGTTCATATAGTTCACCGATGGAGCGCTTTCGGCGGGAATGTTCAGAATAGGCTTGTTCAAAAACGAAAAGGTTGTTAAAGCCACGGACGGCACGCTTTAGGGCAATGTTGGTTTCATTTGCAATTCGGATCGCGTTTTCAAGGCCACCGTGGACTTTGAGCACCCATTCGCCTTCATCTGATACTTCTTGGGATTGTTCGAGTTTCTAAATTTTACATTTTTACGGTCTCTGGACCTCTTTTTAGGTCAAAATGACAGTTTTGCCGCTCTTACCTCATAAACAATTCTTGCAGCTCTTTTAGAATAAAGCAGCTCCTCAACAGCATCCGCCACCAATTCCGTATCCCTATCGGCAACAACTATGGCGAGACATAACCCGAATATGCCCAAAAAGATCGCCCTCATTTGGACGCCTGAAAAAACATCAGCATTTACTTTGTCCTCTTTTTATGTTCACCGCCCTCCCGACAATCGATCAATAACATCATAAATCGGTCAATCAGGCTAATCCGAGACACGGGAAATCGAGTCATCATCATCAAAATATGCACGGAAACAACTTTTGATCAATAAAAGTACATCGAATACTCTCATTTCACAAAAGCGTCGACCTTCTGTACGCATAGCGCAGTGGTTAGAGCACTCGCTTACAACGCTCCAACCAGCTGGTTCGAATCCGGGTACCAAACGCGCGCCATCGGCTCATCTGAGGGTGCGTTTCCATGTGCGCCGGATAAGATTGCACAAAATCAGGCCGAACTCGGATCTATGGCGGGTTTGGAGGAAAAAGTGTGCAACACTTTTCCTTTTTAAACCTTGAAAAGTCACCGTATCCTTTCAATGTTCTTTTAAAAAGACCAACATGATAAATAGAAATAAGGGGGTCTGACATTTAGTCATACGTGAGCCAAGCAACGCTAACTGTAAAACAAAATATCAATTTGTTCTTTTGCTTTTGTTTGGAATTTGCAAAATGCATGACGAAAAGTAAAAAAGCGCATACAGTGATGGTTTCAGAAGCGAGAAAAGTCAAAACTTTTTGTATTCTGCAATGAGTCAAACGTGACGCCGTGTGATATTATACTTTGCGGAAGGGACTGATTGCCTGAGGGGCCGAGACTGTCTGGGGGAGGGTGTAATCCGTGTTGTGTCAGTGAGTGGGAAGCGGAAGGTTGGATGTGTTACTATCTAAAGTAAAACCGGCCTCGAGGCCTCCGCGTGAAGTTGGTACGCAATGGGATAGCCTGTGGGCCTTGTCTGACGACTATCCCTTCACTTCCTCCCGCCCCGACAAAGAGGGCCGACTTTCACTCGTTGCGCAGGACAGATTATCGCACCTGAACTTGAACCACGGCCAACATCATGGATCCGATTAGCCTGCGCAACAAAACTTCCAAAAGTCGTTCGTTCAACTTGAAAGCGAACAAATATTGCATAAAAAACGACGTGAAAGCTACAAGAGGAACGTGGTTTGGTTCCGACTTGATTTCCGAAACATCGGGCATACGTTAACCACAAAACAAAACTCAAACGGTGCACAAAATGTTGCGTAAAGCCGGTCATGGACAGGTATCTGTGGCCCTGAGGACACGCTCACGTTGCCTCTTTAAACATTTCGATGGACAAAGCTCGCGCGAGAGGGGGGCGATCGCAAACAACTTCCGCTAGCCGACTTCCAGGCAGACGGTGGTCGTTCGTCGTCAAACAAGAGTCATCTGCGAGTTTGTCTTTGCGGGCCGAGTATACTCTCCTCCAGGATCCAAGTAGATACAATTTATTTGCCTCCAAGCTGACAATGGTCTACAAAAAAGAAGGTAACAGTAAAAACGCGAAGAATCACTGCGGAAATGGTCAAACAAGCATGAAAGTGGCCTCAAACAATGTGTGACTGGCCAAATACAGTTTGACGGTGATGTATTGATTGATAAAAAAGCAGGTAAAAGCGGCTGTCTTCCGGAAGAATGCGGACGACGCGCTTATCAGCCGCTTTTGGAGGGTGTGAAATACGTCACCGACACACCTTCTCGGAGATTAAAGGAATTGCCGCATGGGTTTTTGTTGTTGCACTGATGAAAGTAGTATAAGATCACACCTGATGTGAGAAAAACAACATTGATATAACTATATTTTAATTTTATCACAAACAAATAAAGAACGACCATTTTGCCAATTCGATGGCAAATTGAATGATACTTTTAAAGTCCTGTATTTAATTCTGAACCCAGTTATGCCATTTACTTTGCATTTCCTACCGTAATCTTCGCTTCCCAGTAAAACACACTAACTTCAATTTGAGGCACCCGATATGTCTGCAATCAATTCAACTAAGGACGGAGTCACAAAATGCATGACTTCCAACAAAAAGAAGTTTACATTTACAACCAGTGAACAGAGAATATTTTAATTTTGCTGTTTATTGATTATCCTTTTTAAGTCACGATTTTTCCGTTTAGTTTGTTGGTGTTTGTAAACTTTAAAAGTTTCCCGTTATTATAATCCATGTAGGCCTGTGTAGTCTGTAGTATTATTATTGTTTGTGTATTTTTTTTAGTTAAGAGAGCTTACCTCCACCTGTATTATTGAACTGTGGTTGACAGCTGTAATGTCAATCGAGCATTGATACGTGATCAGTGCGTTCATCTCAAACGTGTCTAACGAGCAAAGTTAGTCTATCACCGCCCGTTCACCGCTGCTAGGGTGCAAAAAGCATTGTGTGATCGTGATCTAGTTTGCCCAGTGTCAGTCAGAACATCACGTTGCTCTATATATTGTGTCTCGTTAGCACGTTTTTGTTTATCGAATCGATGCTTCCATTGGGTCGGAGAGGTAGATTTGTTGTTTTCTTCGGTTTTGTTTTTCTTTCTAACTTACTTTGATCAACACGTGTCGATTTGCCACTGCAATGTTAGCTTCAAAGTTTTACATGTAGCACTGTTTCAGTTATGTCATTTTCACTAGAACCCCTACCGTACGGCCTTCGTCAACGCCTCCGCGAACTTGCCACTCCTAGTGAAGCGTATGACATCCAAATAGCGGCCCCCAAACTCGTCGGTCTGCAGCCAATTCAGAAGATTCAGGATGTTTATTCAGTTTCTCTAAGCATCAGCAACGAAACCATGTTATGTGCAACCGACCTTGAAAGATACCAACCATTAAAAGTTTCTGAAAACACACTCTACAATGCCAATTATTCCCTCGACATTCGCAATTTTAAACCACAAAGCAGCTATCAGCTGATTTTTAATCATTTTCGACTAGCACCAACCAATGTGTACTTCAACAACTGCGCAATCGATGCTTCACTTATCCACAACTTTGCAAATCATATGAAACGCCCAGTTACACACTTATTCTTCAACAAGTGCGCATTTGAATCGAATTCCATGGCCCAAGTTATTAGCAGTGCCTTCAAATCGTTGACCACTTTATCATTCAATGAAGGCTGTCCATTTAAACGTGATTGGCTTGATGTTTTTGTCGCAGCGAAGTATTCTAACATGAGACACCTATTTATGTATGGGTCTTCGTTAGATGTGTTGGACATTGATAGTGACACATTTTTGGAGTTTTACAAGGTAACAATTGACTATGTCTACATGTAAATAACAAGTTCTTATTTAAACTTCAGGTACAAAGTGATTCATTCTCACTACGTATTCGACTACATGACGACGTCGACACTTGCAAAGTCGAACGACGTTTGAACGGCTTGTTTGGCAAAAACTTCAAATTTCAATCAGATTGTGTCAATCTACCCCAGAAGCATGTGGCTGTCATGTGGGGACCTCATCAGTTGTATTATTTTTTACTTGAACATGGTTTTTTCATGCTGTCTCATATTTAATTATAATTTTAACAACTTTATCATTAATCTGCTGCCACAACGTTAATTACGGCAATCTGTGCAAGAATAGAAACGTGACCAAAAAAATTTCAAACAAGAGGTATCGGGAGATTCGATGAGAACGGGGTCATTCTTTGCGCCAAAATGCTTTGGTGAGGTCGATGTGTAGTCGAAAAAAGACAACCCAAACGGCTACTGGCACAGGGAACGAATCTGGCTCGCGTAATACTTGACAACCTCCGGCGTGGCTCGGTCCTGATCGCACAAATGGAGGATGTTGTTGTTGAGCGTGGCAATGCACGCCAGTTGAGCTTTGACCTGTTGGACAGCCATCTGGATCTCACTGACCGCACTGTCGGTAGACGTGTTGGAATCGGAAATGGTCGGGCTGGGGTGGCATTCAACGCTTTCGCCACGGCGGTACATCGCCGTTTCGGAATCCGTGAAAACGAACGGCGGGGACTCGGGAACAGTCGCCGTGAGCACATTGACGCCATCTACGGCCGACTTATGATGGGGTTTCTCGGCCTTACGCTTGCTGTGCTGAAAAACCTCGGCAGTGGCCGTGGTATGATCCGTGGAAAAAAACGACATCGTGGATTCGTTGAAGGTGGCATGTGCGCCAGGAGGAGTGTCAGTTCTGGGCTGCTTCATAGCGGGTTCATTGTCGGACGCTGGCAAAAGGTGTTGGAAGCCGTCATTGCGATTGTTAAAGTAGTGATTCGACGGCATGTTGGCATTGGCACCGTTTATGAAGGGGTTGTTAATGACCCACTGAGCGACCATATCGGGTGGAGGCATAGTTCCGGGCGGAGCTCCAAAAAGTTGACCTTGGGCCATGACGTGGTTAAAGAAACCTGAAATTGACTACGATTAACAACCACTATTATCAAACACATGCAAACGGACCCAATGGATTAGCAGAAGCAATCGGGTGAACGTTCATTACCGTATCATTTGGCGGCGGAGCTTCAGGGTTCTTCGGAGTCGGAATGGCGTTCTTCGGCACAGGAGTAAGAACCTTCACTGGCGACGTAATTTCAGCCTTCACAGACGGAAAAATGCCAGAATTGACCGGCAACGGAGTGCCAGGCTTCACGGGTGACGACAAAGGAGCAACCGAATTCAAGATGCTCTGGAGATCCACGTTTTTGAACTGTTCACCTGAAAACCTCAATTCTGACCCCGTTTTATAAAACGCGTCACTAACCTTCCTGACTCACGCCTCTGGCCAGGACGGAGACGTTTCCAGGATGCCCGGTGCTTTGCAAGCTGGTCATATGCGCATGCAGGGTCGACTTGCTCGAAAAAGCCCAGTTACAGCAATGGCACATAAAGAACCGCTGAACGTTATGGGTATTCAGCATGTGCGATCGCAGAGTTTCATTGCCTGAAAATGTGAAGCACTTGGTCTATTTTTTCATCGTCTCCCTTTTAAGCTTGCTTTTAGATAAACCCTTTGATTTGATTCAATCGCATTCAACGATGCACTTGCGCGAAAACACTGCACACAAGCATGAGAACATGACCTGGCGCCAGTAAAATTTGGCTACTCGCAAACGCAAAAGCGGAAGCGTTTAACAATAGTTAGAACTGACGCCAGATGGCGCCACAGTGTTAACTTTGTTGAAGCCGTCTTTATGGCAGACTAGTGTAGTATTTAGCTTTTTTCACATTTATATTACAAAATACGACAAAACTTACAAGAAATCTGTTGCTTGCAAAGCATGCACTGATAACTTTTGAAGTGCGACAGCATCCGGTGACGGGAGAGCGACGAGGAGTGGCAGAAGACTTTCTGGCACACCGAACATGAGAAACGACCTGTAAATAAAATGGTTGACTTTTGACAGAATTGAGCAGTACATGTTAGCTTACCTTTGAGGTCGGGGCGTTTCAGCTCAGTGGGGTCACTGATAGGATAAGGCATTGTTCAGACCGCTACGGATTACTTCAAGGCAAAGAATGGCGATTATCAATCCAAGTTTTAGGAAGAACAGCCTAAAATAGTGTTGCATATAATTTTATAAAGGTTGACCATCGCCGAAAACAGAAACGAGGAACGCAATAAAAACATCGAAACTAGCAAGTAACTGCGAACTCGGCGCAATCGGCAAATGCCCACTTGTCGGTGAAATTGGAAAAAGCGATTCAAATGCTAATCAAAACAACGCTCGCACGGCTATGTAGGTGTAGACGGCTTATAGTGCCTGCGGAAACCGAAAAGCACAGATGGCAATGCGCATTTCAAGGTTGTTCACATAACGAGTATGCAGGAATGAATCATAGTGGTTGGGGAAAAGCTCGGAAGGTGGTGGCACGTGAGGTGATCGCAGTCGGATCAACGCTCTTCGTAAAAAGAGGCGCTGTGGCTCACTGCATTGCAAAGTGTGTGAGCGAAAAGTTCGTAAATCCGAGCAGCGTGAGGCCCAAACGTCGCGAAGATCATTGCCGAAGGCCATGCAATGCATTATGCAATGCGCAGATAGCGATGTGGAATGCCAGTCGAGGAGGTAAAGTGCCCTCTTCACCGGGAAACCTTGCAAGCAATGCGTAACAAGCAAAGCAAATGACGAAGCTGCGCGCAAGTAAAAGTGTGGTAAGGCGATGCGTTCAAACGGTTTGCTTGTTCGAGTTTGCTCTATCGAAAAAGAAAAAAAACGCAGCACGCTTTTGATCGAATTTCGTAATGACCCTCTCCAGTGCGGTTCAGACTCGCTCCAACTTTGACAAAGCGCATTGTTGGAGGCAAAAGGCTGCGGCGCAGCTTTCGAAGGCACGCTTCTTTTACAAGCCTTTTGCAGTCGTTGATTTTTTTTGTGAAATCGCAGCGAGTAAGCGAGTTCCGCAACGAAAAGCACACGCTTTTGGATGGCGAGTGCGTAAGCCTTTCCGTGTGTCCGCAACGGACTGTCTGCTTCCAACCTCCAACCTCTGTGTTTTTTCACACCTCTGGTCACTTCGAAAAGGAGGCGGTTCGGTGGAAGTTGCATCGCGCTTGCTGGCTGTTGAACTATCGATTGATGGTGTGGGACAGCGGAACTTTGCACAGCGGCAAGTAGAAAACACATCGTCAGTTTCTTCAAACTTTTGCCAGCAGATTTGTAATTTTTATCCCAATTCATAATGACTGACAAAGTACCAAGCAAAAGCAGAACAACTGATATTGATGCGCACACGGTTGTCGTCGTCGTCAGCCGCTTCTGCCGTTTGAAATGACCAACATGGGCTGGCTGGAACCTGACCCACGGTCACATCATTTTTGGTTAGCCCTGTCCATGCACGACTTCATTATCGAACAAGTTGATGGCTTCTGCTGCTTTTTTTCGATCTTTAAAACCACATTATTATTGAATTTACGAATACAAGTTAAAACTTACCAGCTGGTATCTGATGTTCAGACGAAGCATAGGTTTCTAGCGGCGCTTGTTTTTGAGGATCAGCAACTCGGATTGACGGTTCGTGGCCCTCAAAAGCGACAGTTGAGTTTTTGCCTTGATCCAGTTCACTGTAAAGCTCTTGATTGCTATCCATTATAACGCAAACACTTACACTTTAGTTTCATCGATACAAGAAACGGCGGCAAATGTAAAAACAACAGCACTGGGATGCATTACAAGGATGAAGTAACGGCAATCCTCTAAACCAAAAAACATGAATGATTCATCTGTTTTTTTGTCAATGTGGAAACGGGGAGCGTAAAATTTGCATGTGCCCTTGTTATCATCAGTTCCGACTAATATTGGACATTTGTCTGATCTGGTGCAGTTTCACAAACAGCGGTTTTTGCTCTTGTTTGCATTCGAATCATGTTGAAATCGAGTGCCAACCCAAGAACTTTTTGCCAGTTGAGTGTAACTCCCCTCACCGCCTTCATTACAATATTTTAAGTTTTTTGCAATCGTTTATCAATTCATAGCATCAGTTACCAATAAAAACAAAGTCAAAATGTCTTGTTTTACTAACGAACTCATACTCCAAAACTATTGGCTTTGGTACATAACAAAAAAGGACGAACCCCATCAGACACCTTTCGTACAATGGGTCGACCATCATACGATAATCTATTGCGGTATGTACTTTTTTTAGTCGAAAACAATCACCGAGACAGTTGGAAATTTTACTTTTATAGAACCAGGGCAGTTCTTTACAGTTGATACAAACAAGTAAGTTTGTATCTTGCGTCTGAAAATGATAAAAGGTCACTTTAACAAAATCAAAAAAGGTCTTACGTCAAACAACTGTGTTATTTCCTCGGGTGTAAAACTGAATATGTCGTTGAAAAAACCCCTGAAGTTTAATATTTTCAAGCCAGTTTTTTTGGAGTTTAAAATATCGACGACCCAGTTTGGTTTTGCTGTCAACCAGAAGGCATTCAAAGATTCAATTTGCGGAAAACAGTCGAAAACGACCGGCAATGTCACATCTTCATAGCAATCACATTCCATCATTGTTACACACTTTATCAGCATACAGTTTTCGCTTTTAAATTTGCGCAGAACGTTTGCATTGATTCCGCAATTGGTAAATATTATTAAAGCTTCTTCGACAATAACCCTATTAAGAAATGGGTCTTCAAAATCAGGTGGATCCATATTTTCAAAAACCAAGCTTGCAAAAAGATCAAATACTAGTTTTGAATCCATTTCGTCACAACGGTAGTTTCGTGTGGCTTTAATTTCGTTCGTGGTTTTGTCAACATAAACTACTTGGGTAAATATGAAGTTCCCATTCTCTAATTTTAGTGTATTCAGAGTACAGTAATCAAGTACAGGAACATCGTGGACAATGAGACAGCCCAGGCTTGGAATAAAGGGTAATAAATATTTGGCTTCAGAACCAGCAGCAGTTTGAATTTTGTAGACTTCGGTTGGCTTGCCGAGGTTATGGAGTCGTTGTTGGAATCCGTAAGGCAGTTTTAGCAAGGGAAAAGGCATTGTCGAACAAAGTTAAAATCATCAACTTCACAATTAGTCAAGAAGCACATACATATATAAGGGCAACGCAGAGTGGTGTTTCATCACGCCTACATTCTATAACGTCAATTTGACGGTATGTGTCATATTTTTTGAATGAATTATGTGCTCAGGCGATAGGAACTGCGTAGGAAGCGGTATTTAAAAGAAAATAACATAAAACAAAGTAACTTTCTTATTTTTACTTTGTTTTATGTTATTATTGTAATTGTTTGTCATGCTTTCAAAAAGTATGCCGATAACATGTTCATCTGTTGGCGGCACAATAGACAACAAAAGAAATCAATGCAATGATACGGTCTCTGTCCTGTGTAACAGTGTTAGACATCGATTTGCATGTTTGTTTCTGCGTGTTGGCCCCTTGGCACATTCGGATCTTCTTTGTTGCGCGCCGCCAAGGATATTACGGTCCGGTGCATGTCTTTGATGCGCCGCGCGCACAGGCATCAATATGCCCTGAGTGCCCATGTGTTAGCTGCTAATGATCCGCCCCATATCGACAAATAATGGGTATAAATGGCCCGGTCGCTCGAGCAGAACCTCAGATTCGTCTTCATTCGCTACAACTTACAGGTCGACCAACATGTCCGCTCTTCGCAACCTCCGCCGTATTTTGGGTTCTATCCGTTCCAAGATGATGAAGGATTCCGATGTGCCGTCTTCCTCCGACTACGAGCCAACGATTGACAGTGGCCTTGGATGCACCGACACGGACACCTACGACTCGGACTGCGACGATGATTCTCAATGCGCCTCCGAACCCCCGAGCCAGAAGCCCGTTGATTCCGTGCCCTACTTATTCTCGCTGCCATCAGAGGTCGTCAAGAACTACATCAACCACCTCAGCACCGTCGACCTCCACATCTTCCGCACGGCCTCGCCCGAAGCCGCCAAACTGGCCGAGTTCCGTGGCATCCAGACGCATGTCCTGTACGTCGACCCCGCCACGGCCCCAGGCACTGTCCAAAGCATCGTGCGCTACGGCCGCCTCATCACGACAGCCTCGATCGACGCCGTCCTTGCCACGGAGCGCGTCAAAGTGCGGGACCTGCTCAACATCGGCGCCTTCGACCCGGTTTCCGTGCGCCAAATCGCCAACCACATCGACAGCAGCTTCAAGTCCGTCGTCTTCGAAGGCACCGCCGACTACCGTACCCTCTACGCCCTCCTCGGCCGCGACCACAACATGACCATCCGGCTCAAGAATGGTCTCCAGCTGCCCGAGTCCGACCACAGCCGCTTCTGGTCTTTCTTCCCGCACCAACGCATCAGCCGAGTTCGCCGAAGCTTCAAGCAACAAGAACTCATCGTCGAAGCCACCTACGACCGAGGCACCGATTGGCACCGCCTCCAAGTTATCCCCTTTCAATTTTGGCAAGACCATTGTGATTATCTTATGTAATTTTGTTTTTCCTTAATTTTTTGCTTGTGTTATTCGGTGTTTTGACTTTTTAATAAACTTTATTTTTGCATTTCGAGTGTTTTTGGGGACAAATAGAGATTTGGGGGGAATTGTTTTCTATTTAGGTTTTACTCATTTGCACACGTCGGCGGGTGACGCTTTTTTCAATGCAGTTTTGAGTCACTGTGCAAACAGCGAAAGCCGGTACTTTGAGTGTGCAAATGGTCAGTCGATCGTTTAGGTTTGTGCGTGTGCGAACGGGTTTGTTCTTGTTCGTTGTTTGAAGCGACGACACACAGACCCGAGGTCAAAGTGCGCACGCGTTCGTTTTAGCGCGAAAAACTACGAAATGTGCGGGAAGTGTGTGTGTTTGAATCAGTCGTTCAGCTGCAGCTGTTTCGCTTCCGACCTTTCGACTTCTGTCTTCTTGATTCTACTCAATTCCGATGGCAGCCACCCAGACGACGCAAAACATCTCGTTGCCGACGCAGTGTATTAATACGCAGTCGGCGGCCCAACCTGGCGATTTCACTGATTGGTGCGAGCGATTCCTCTTCGAATATGATCGTCACAAAGATGCCTTGAGGAAAGACCCCGACTGCGATGGACGGCCTCGAAAGTTCAAAGAAGGCGCGATGAAGTTCTTCCAGGCCAGCTTGAACGAAAATGGAAAGCGATACGTAAGTTTTTATATATAAATTGTTTATATTTCAAGTTTTACGATTATGAAACTTTTCAGACAGCCATTTTTCGACATCTGGCGATGCGATGCAGCGTTGACAGCGGAACTCTCGCCTGCCGGTCGACCAAGGCCTTCATCGACTTGGGAGAAGTGTTCAAGCTGGATCCGGTCCATTTTCTATATATTTTGCGGAACATGTCGACGCTTCTGGAGTCAAGCCGCCTGTCCGTCGAAGTCGCCAGCACCCTGATGTCGACATTTCAACAGTACTTGTTCAAACAGAAGCCGGCCTGGATCGAACACATCCATTCAACTCTCCGAGAAGCCATCATCCATGGCCGTCTGACGAATCAGCGGTGCGTCGACATGGCCGCGTTCATTTCGACAAGGCCGCCAATGCAGGAGTCCTGGCCGCTTCGGAAGTTTCTGCTCCATCTGCTCAAGGAATGTAATGATAAGGCTATTTCTGCCGTTGTTGGAACCACCGAGTAAGCTAATTTACTGTTTTGGGCGATTATTATATATAAAATTCACTTTTCAGCGGCTTCGATGAAAGCGTCTTCGTTGACTTCGTCGAATACGTGCTGTCTTCCTTCGACCTTCCAACGGACCTCCAAATGAAGAACTTTATCAAAGTCATGGCCGTTCTGCCACATGTTCCGGACTACCTTGTTAAGCGAATTCTCAGCGCATATGTCAACGAATGGGCCAACAAGGATTCTGACTTTTTCGAGGAAGTTGAAGCCGGAATTGCCCAGTTTCATGCTGTGACGAAGAGCCATCCGTCGATAGCACATACGACTTATAATTTCTTCCAGGTAAGTCACTTTTTGTGTTTGGTAGTACGGTATGTTCAAATTGACGTTTCAGAAGAACGGCAAATGCCTTCGTCTCAGCTCCTTCGGCATCCTAATCGCCTTGATTTCAATGCAAGACGCTCGCTACGGTGAATCTCTGAAACAGCTGCTTTCCAAGGCCCTCACCAAGCTCTGGGACATTAACAATGTTCTCAAAACCGACGCTTGGAGCCGAAGTGCCATCCCTGACGTCAAACTCAACGACGTTGTTGATAAGCTGACTACTATTTTGATGTGTAAGTCTTTCTTTTTGGCCTTTCTAACCTAAAAGTTGTCCCATTTCAGTGGCCAATTCGACCGCCAACCTCGGCGAAGTCCTGAATCCCGCCATCGTGACCCTCGGAATCCGGCTAATCGACGCCGGCGACAAGACCTGTCCAACCAAAGTTGTCGATGGCCGTCTCGAAGGCTCCACGACTTCGGTGTCGTTCATCGGACGCTGGCTCTTGACGAAGACCATCAGCTGTTGCCACGAAAAGGAGATCAACGGCTATTTGAAGATGATAGTCCGGCACTTGTGCTCGACTAACTCCTGCAACGTCGCGTATTCCTTGATTGATGTCCTTGTCGAGCTGCGATCCAAGATTCTGGCCAGCATGGTCATGAATTGGGAGGCCTTCGAAGACTTGACGTCCAACATCACTCAGTTGAACCCGAAAGTCGCTGTCAAAGTGATGTCGGCCCTCATGCCTGTCATCAATCAACGCTCTGGATTGCGATCTCAGATATTCAAAAGCTTGAAAACTGATATTCTGAATGCAGAGAAGGTTAGTTACAGTATACTTCTTCCACTTGAACGTTGTAAAATGCATATTTTAGGCCGCCATCGCCATCCCAGTGATGCTTCATCTGCTTCGATCACTGGTCGATCAACCCGAGATCAAGAATGCCATTCAAACCAGTCAGTCTTTTGCCACCTTCTCTTCACAGGTCGGAGATCTCACCGGAAAGCGCAAGGGTGGCAGTGACGCCATTGAGATCATGGAATGCATCAAGCAGTGTCTTCGACGGTCAGCTGATGTCAAAGTTCACGTTTACAAGGTTTGTTTTTTGGATTCGGCTTTTAATTTGGGTCAAAAGTATTTTTTCTTTAAGGGTTCCGTCGAAATCTGCAAAAAGAACGCCTTTTTCGTCATCCAGGCCCTCGATCTCCTTTCAAATGAGCTTGCCACAGCGCCGAAGCTTGCGGCCAAGTCCTATTTCTGCCCGAATAACAATGTTGTTGTACTGTCGATGCCGTTGCCGCATTTGATCAAGGTCTGTTTTTGTCTTTAACTAACAATTATTTCAAGATTACTGTACTTCAGGCCGTCAGCACCGTTTTGACCATTGTCGCCGCCAAATGCGAGGACCAAAATCTCCCGCGCCACACCCAGCTCAACATGAACGGTGTCGACTTCGCCTTCAAAGTTGAAAACAGACTAAACGCCATCATCAACCACGTCATTTCGACCCATTTGGACGACATGGAACTCGACACTGTCAATGACCATCTGAGCCAAGCCACCACCATCGGCGAACAGTACCGCTCCTTTGCTATGCTGGTGCTGCAGACCTATGACGTCGTCGTTGAGCATCTTTGGAACTCCGTCGAAAATGGAACCGATCCGGAGGCTATCGACAAGATTTTCACCATCCTGAATCGTCGAAGTGAGCTCCAGAAGTTGGTCGATGTCAACACGAAGAAGGCTGTTGCGTATCCGTTTTCGATGACGAACGACCTTCACATCGAAGTTCCACGTTTGACAGCTATGCTGAGGGGTGTGCAAGCGTGAGTTTAGAAGGCAATTTTATGCGATTTGAAATTCATAAGCATGCTTTTAGGCCCGATGCCAGTTACACCGTTTTCGGCGACGAAACCAAGACACCAGTGCTGCTTTCCTGGCTGATTGGTCGTATTCGTGACACTGTCAAGTGCCTCAATAACGAAGCTGTCACTGGTCTTGCTTCTCTGGACGCGCTGACGTTGATGGCTCGGTTTGTATTTCATTTTGATACACTTTGGAGTAACATTTTAACGATTTCAGCGCACTCTTTGGATTCTTCTTGAACGACAACGTCACTACCACGATGGAGACCGATTCCGCAGCTCTTCGCAAAGCCAAAACACATGCCCTTGAGGCGTTTGAGCACATTATAACCTATCTCGTGAAGCGATATGGACAGCATAGTCTTGATGCGTTGATTCGGATCCGTAAGTTTTTACTTCTGTGTTTTGAAACTTGTCTAAATCAACCTTTATTTGCAGTCTTGGTGGTCAACGTCAATCCGACCGAACAGTTCACTCAAACCTACGGTACAGTAGATGACCCGAACGAGCCCTTCGTTATCCCACTTAGCGCTGAAGCTGCATCTGATCAGATAGATGCCGCCAAGTTCGAAACAATCACCGGAATCTACGTTGCAACCCTTTGCTCTGATGTCATCCCAGGCATTATTTCTATGCATCAGTCCTACGAAGCTGAACGTGCATTGGCTGAGTATTCAGCTCAGATTTGTACGCTTCTGAAACTGTGCCAGGTGTTGATAGAGGAAAGCATCACCACTGATAAGGGGCGTTTTGACGCTTTCAAGTCGCTGGCTTTCAGTTTGGGCTACAAGTACTTTTTCAGTGAGTTTATGGCACCTTTTTTTGGCAATTATAAGCTTCTGACATTTTTCAGATGACCGAAAATGCGATGAAGCGTATGCCAAATGTCTGGCCACCATGATAATCCATTCTGATTGCGACAAGAGATGGACGAATCGGTTGACTGTGCTGGTAAACGCGACGGCTGATCTATTGCAGCCTCCTGACGATAGAAGCGCGGTAAGAATGGTCTTTATTGTTACTTTTCATACTGTGTCCCATTTCAGGCCGAACCCACCTACGCCTGCATCACTGCCGAGAACGTCGAAACGTACTACTGTATGGTCGTCAATGTGACTGGACAGATTTTCGCCAAGTTCCATCGCGTCATGAAAATCAGGCTCGATCTCGATGGCAGTATCACCGACGACTTCTTCCCCGTCATTGTCGAGAAAATCAAGGAACATGCCGCCGTATTTGATTCGCTTGTTGTCCTCGATGAAGAAGCGTGGCATTCCGATCGAATTATGACTGTCGTTATTGAAGCTGTTACCGAGTTTTACACGATGCTGCATGTTTTGTTCCAGGAGGTTTGTCTTTCTGATTACCGTAATCCAGGAAGTAGCACTTTCCATTTTAGTTGGAAAACAAGGCCAACAAGGGCACCGACATCATGGAATGGCCAATTGCCAACGTTCTGCGCGATTTGGTCTGCAACGAGCTGGACCGTGTCGTCAGCTTCTCGGTCAAACGCCTCGGAAACGACGATTTCAAGCCGCTGAAGAAGGACAAGGCGACTGCCAAAGACGTCGCTCGTATTGTCATGCGGGATGACAAGTTCCTCGGCAACATGAACAAAGAACTCACCAAACTGTTCAACCGCATTCTGCTGCTTCAGGACAAGACCAGCTTCTGCGAGGATGTTCCGTTGCTGCACTCGGCCAAGACGAAGAAGATACGTGATTTCCGCATTGAAACTGCTGTTGTGAAGGATTGCCTCAATGGAGGCGGAGCATAATTTGTTTGTTTTTATCTTTACACTTTTCCCCCTGTATTTATTGATCTCTAATGGTTATAAAATTGTTTCACATGTGAGATGGAAAGCGGGTAATGAATGCCATTGCGGAATGCATTGGACCTTGTGTGGGGATAAAATTTAATGTGACCAGAAGACATACTACTGCTTTATTACTTCACCCTCACTAGATTTAATCAATTCAAATCATTAGAACCGCTTAACTTATTATTTCTTCTTGGAGTGGACAGTCTTGCCTTCGATGAATAGATCCTGGTTCTTGTTGAAGATCAGCATCAAGTAATTGGTCGGAAAGGCGACCTCTTTCATTTGCTCCTTCTGCACCCGAGGGAGAATCCTGCTGGCACGTTGCCTGAAACAGCAACAGTTTAGCCATGTTTGTGTTGTCAGATTGTGATTCAAAGCGTCTTACCGGATTTCCGCTGCCAGCTTCACCCGGAATGTCTTCGGTAACTTCCGATCGAGCAATAAGACATAGAGCATGCTCAAGGGCATTTTTCGGACGGTAGGATCAGCCATGGACAGTGTGTCGAGCTTGAAGAGACTGGGCATCAGCTTGTAGATTGCGATGTAGGAATCGGACATCGGCGTCATGTAGTTGTTGAAATGGGCCCACACCGCGACTTCCTCCGTCCAGCCAAGTTCGTGGTCTTCGAGATACGGCGCCATTCCCTGCTCAGCTTCATCGACGACGATGTCCGCCAGTCTCGGAGCGTCTTCTGGGGCAGCCTTGAGTAGGTCCCGTTCGGCGTCGGTGATTACGTGGGGCTTGTTGAGATGGAGCCGCTCTGAGATCATAAAGTGGTTATGACCGTCAAGTCGCCCGATCCGCTGGCAGAAACATGGGATGGATTCGGTCTGCAACTTGTAGTCTTCGACTTCGTCGACGATTGGACGGGATCGGGTTCGAGAGCGGGAACGACTGCTGCCCGGAAGAGGTGCTTCGGATCGGCGGAGGTATTCTCGCTTCTTGTATTGAGAAGCGGCGGCCTGGGCATTGGCAATCGGTGTGTCCTCGTATTCGGGGGTCGGCTGTGTGCTGGTGACGGTAGGCGACTGGGTCTTATCGACAGGCAGGCTAGGTGACTCGACCGGCTTTTTGATTGGTGTCACTTCCGGTGTCTTCGCATGGGGCCGCGATTTCTTGGACTTCCGTGACTTGCGGGACTTCCGTGACTTTCGCGACTTCCGCTTCGGGGTGGCGACGGGTACGGACGACGCCTGTGTCGACGCTGACGTCAGCGACACACAGTCGGATGGCACGTCGGGAATGATCGGCGCCGGCTTCGGAGGTGCCACAACTTGCGGCTTTTCATCTGACGGCTTTGTTGTCGTTGTCGACGTTGACGTCTTTTTCGTAGTTGTCGTTGTAGCCGATGGCACAGGGCGCTTTGATGGCGGAGGAGGAACGGGGCATTCGACGACGATCTTGGACGGAATCAGCGGTTCTTCCTGTTCTTTGCGTGCTTCTTCCTGCTGGATGGTCGCTGGGACGGGTTGCTGCCTCCGTTTCTTGTACCAGCAACAGTAGAGTAGAACACCGCCAACAACGAGAAGCCTGTAACACCCGGTAATTAAAACCAAAGTCGCAAAGTGAACTTGAACAAACTGACACCAGAAGTAGGGCGACAACGCCGCAAATGATGCCGATCATGGCTTTGTCATCGGTAGCCTCTGTAGATGTCGACATCGTCGTAGTGGCAACAAACAGTTCCGCATTCAATAAGTTCACAGCCATCGTATTCGGAAGAGTTGCGACCATAATTTTTAGGGATCCATCGGCTTCGAAAGCTATAGGATACTCCATATACACTTGTCCCACAGTAGATAGCACATGGCCCTGCCGATTCACCTTAAACGTTCTTTCTCGATCTGTAAATGTTAAACTGTTACACCATTATTTATGAAACGCATTGAACTTACCAGTTATGTGAACAAGCATACTCGCATACCCCTCTGGACACGATTTAGAAAGAGCATTACTAGTCGAATGGAAACACAGTTCAAATATTCCTTTCTGCCCTGCCGGATTGTCCGGTTTGATTTCGAGTTCATCACCCTCAAAGGTTACGGTAAAGTTTCTGGCTAGTGTCAATGGTCTGTAACAAAAAGAACTGTTATACACATGTTGAACGTAAACAAACACTCACACTTTAGCTTGACCGAAACATACGAAAGCGGCAAGGATCAGAACACCGACATTGAACTTCATCATACCGACTACTCTCTGGCACAGTATCCAGGTAAATGGAACGACGTCTTCTTTTTACTTTGATTAAAAGTCCAAAATTTGCATCTTTTTAAAACTAATGATTTTCAGGTGTGAAAAAACAAATGAAAATAAATAGTTTCAAATGATTTTTTGAGCTAATGGGGATAATATGTTACCATCGTATTTATTTGTCTACAAAAAATAAGTTAACAAACAAAAAAATCAATTTAACAGTTTTGTGAACTGTCAATGGAAACAACTTCTTTCACACTCGACCTTAACTGTGAACTTCGAGGTCCTACAGTGGAACGTTGATCATAGGCTGATGCAGGAATGATTGAAACGCAGTTAGGCTCTTTCGTCTGTCGCATGAGAAGAGTGGCTGGTGTCGGTTTTGGAACTGCGGCGACTTTCGGCTTCTCATTGGACGTTCTTGTAGTTGACGTTGACGGTAGCTTCGTCGTTGTCGCAGTTGCAGACGGCAATGGTGTTGATCGCATTGGTTTAGGCCGAGACGCGGAACTTTCGATGACGACCTTTCGTAATGGTTCTTCTCGTTTTTGGCGTATATCACGTGCATCTTCCTCTGGGACAGTGATAGGGATGGGCTGATGCCTTCGTCTGTTGCACCAACAATACAGTGAAACCGCGCCAATAATAAGAACCCTAAAGTTGTTAATTAAAATTAAACTTGGAAATTTAATAAACTCACGCTAAAATCAGAATAACGATGACGCAGATGATTCCCGTCTTGGCCTTGCTGGTATCAGTACTTGTCGTAGGTGCCAATGTCGTCGTAGTAACAACAGGAAGTTCCGCATTCGGTAAGTATACAAGCATTGTACTCGGATGGTCCGCCAACATAATCTTAAGTGATCCATCGGCTTCATAAACTATAGGGTACTCCATTTCTACTTGTCCCACAGGTGAAAACAACTGGCCTTGCCGATTCACATTGAAAGTTATTTGTCGGGCTAAAAATGATGAAAAGCTGTTGCACAATTTTGGCTCGGATTTGTTAAACTTACAGCTTAGAAAGGTATACGCACTTGCATACCCCTCAGAACAAGATTTCGAACGAGCATTACTGGTTGAACGGAAACACAATTCAAACTCTCCTTTCTGCCTTAGGGGGTTGTCTAACATGATTTCAAGTTGATCACCCTCAAAGGTTACGGTGACATGTTCTCCTTTCTTTAGCACGCTGTAACAAATGAGCATTGCTATTAAAAATAAAAGGTCGTACAAACACTTACACTTTACCGTGACACAAAGAAACTACAATGGTAAGGAAAAAGATGGCATTTAGCTTCATGGATCGTGAACAACAGACTTTGACACTGAATGGTAAAACTTTTATTTGTGTGATTTGAATTAGAAATAAATAATTTGCATGTAATACTGTTTTAGTTTGTTTTGCTCAATTTTTGATTTTTTTTCACATTTGCGCATTTATGTCTTTTGCCAAAGTTCGTTGAAGGCTTGATTCGTTTTGACACCCTGGAGCGAGGCTGATCATATGACTTGCTCGTGGCTTAAATTATGTTGCATTTGCATTGTTTGCTACTTGTCTTTCACGATGAAAACCAACCAACTCCAATAAAAAGCCGCATTTGCAATAATTGTAGCAGGAACTATTACTCCTATGTAGTTTTGTATAGTGACCAGAGGTTCATTGTTCATTTCTCAGCACTTGAAATTGTATGGGCTACGAGTAGTCGTTTGTTCTGGATTCTATTTTATCAAAGATACAAATTTCGAACTTAAGAGGTGTAAAATAACACTCACGAAGTTGCGTACATTGAAGGTACCTAATTTATGCGTCAATCGAATCCTTTACCAAAATGGAAGTAAATGAACAAGAGTTTGTAAGTTTTATTGACCAAATTTTTAGCTGTTTTTCAATTACACGTTTGTAGATTTACCCCACATACAAAGATAAACAAGACTACTTGGGCAACAGGGTTTTAATCAGTGTTATCATTCGAGCGATTCTGCAAGTTGTTGGCCTTTTCGGAAACGTTCATTTGGTTTTTGCGGTTTTTTATAATCCGTGAGCGACAAATGTGTATAAAAATAAATAAAAATTCTGTTTAGACACCTTCAAAGCTGCAGTGGCATCCTATTGGCTCTAACGGCCATATCTGGTTGTATTCACCATTTGTCCCTGGAATATTTTGTATTCAATCTGTTTGGAGAAAATCACTTTATCACTCTTAAAACTTGCTATTACGGAAACCTAATTCCTAACTTTGGCTTTTTCGCTTCAATTTATTTGACTTTTTTTCTTGCCCTTGATCGACTGATCTGTGTTTTGTTTCCCATTTCGAGACATCATATTTCCAAAAAGTGGTTTGTTGGCACTTATGTAACAATCAGTATTGGGGCTACGATATACACCTTATTTTTTTCATTTAAAGAATTGCACAGAGTTAATATGAATCAAATGGTATTTTGCCACATAACTGATGCATTTATTGGTGATGGCGGTGTTTTATGTTTATCGATGTCTCTGGTGATTTGTCTAATTAGTTTTGTATGCTACATTGCAGTTTGGTTATTTTGGAAAATCTGTCATCAAACGTAAGTTCTTACTTTCCGACACAAAACTACTAAAAGTTTTTAGGCAAAGCACAGGAAATCGAAAAATGTTCAAATCCCTATTTATTATTTGCGTTGTTTTAACAGTCTGTTGGATATCTGTATGTTCAGCAATGTTCTTCATGGTATTTTTCACAAATTTTTCTAAAGCAGACCAGTGGTTCATTCGATATGATTTGACCGTTCTAACTTATTTTTCGCATGGCTGTAATTATTTTGTTCTCTGGTTTTGCAGGTGAGGTTTTTACAACGCAAAACCATGTATAGTCTTGCAATTATTATTGTTCAGCAAAGACTTTCGTCGCGTCTTTAAAGTACAACTTGCCGCTTATAATTGCAAATCGACCACCAAAATTTCTCCCAATCAGCCTAATCAAAAAATATCATCCATGACTTAACGCTGAGGCTGTTGTTTGCTGTCCGGCCAAAGTTTCGTGCACTACACTGTACAATTCTTATATTTTAGTACTATTATCACTTTGTTACCGGGTATTATAGAGTACAAAGCGGTAAACCGCGAACTTGTATGCCGTTAAAATAGCCACACATGCACTTTTATGTGACTCGGGGTTTATGCGTAACCGTTACATTCCTAACTACGTTGCATAAACAAATTTTTGCACACGAATTTACTAATCTGGAAAAAACATAAAATAAATGAAACAATTTGATTTTTGTTTTGGAACTGTTGATCGTGTTTTCAAAAGGGATGCCGATGTCATGTACTTCTGTTGGCGGCACAATAGACAACAACAGAAATCAATGCAATGATACGGTCTCTGCCCTGTGTAACAGTGTTAGCCATCGATTTGCATGTTTGTTTCTGTGTGTTGGCCACTTAGCTCATTAGGATCTCCTTTGTTGCGCGCCGCCAAAAATGTTACGGTATGGTGCATGTCTTTGATGCGCCGCGCGCACAGGGATCAATATGCCCTGAGTGCACATGTGTTAGCTGCTAATGATCCGCCCCATATCGACATGTTTGGGTATAAATAGCCCGGTCGCCCGAGCAGAACAGCAGATTCGTCTTCACTCGCTACAACTTACAGGTCGACCAACATGTCCGCTCTTCGCCACCTCCGCCGTATTTTGGGTTCTATCCGCTCCAAGATGATGAAGAATTCCGATTCCGATGTGCCATCTTCCTCCGATTTTGAGCCAAGGACTGACATCGGCCTTGGATGCACCGACACGGACACTTACGACTCGGACTGCGACGATGATTCTGAATGCGCCTCCGAACCCCCGAGCGAGAAGCCCGTCGATTCCGTGCCCTATTTGATGTCGCTGCCATTCGAGGTCGTCAAAAACTACATCACTCATCTTGGCACCGTCGACCTCCACACCTTCCGCACCGCCTCGCCCGAAGCCGCCAAATTGGCCGAGTTCCGTGGCATCCAGACGCATGTCCTCTACGTCGACCCCGCCATGGCTCCAGGCACCGTTCAAAGCATTGTCCGTTACGGCCGCCTCATCACGACGGCCTCCATCGACGCCGTCCTTGCCACGGAGCGCGTCAAAGTGCGGGACTTGCTCAACATCGGCGCCTTCGACCCGGCTTTCACGCGCCAAATCGCCGAGCACATCGACAGCAGCTTCAAGTCCGTCGTCCTCGAAGGCCCCGCCGACTACCGTACCCTCTACGCCCTCCTCGGCCGCGACCAGAACATGACCATCCGGCTCAAGAACGGCCTCCAGCTGCCCAAATCCGACCACAGCCGCTTCTGGTCCTTCTTCCCGCACCAACGCATCAGCCGAGTCCGCCGCAGCTTCAAGCAACCCGAACTCATCGTCGAAGCCACCTACGACAGAGGCACCGATTGGCACCGCCTCGAAGTTATCCCTTTTCAATTTTGGCAGGATCACTGTGATTATCTTATGTAATTTTGTTTTGATTTTTTGTTTCTGTGATACGGTGTTTTGACTTTTTAATAAAATTTATTTTTGCATTTCAAGTGTTTTTCGGGGGCAAAGAGTATTGGTGGGGGATTTGGTTTTTTATTTTTCACATTTTGCACATTTGCACAAGTCAACGGGTGACGCTTTTTTCAATGCAGTTTTGAGTTACTGTGCAAACAGCGAAAGCCTGTACTTTGAGTGTGCAAATGGTCGGTCGCCTGTTTGGGTTTGTGCGGTTGCGAACAGATTCGTTCTTGTAGGCGCGCGCGCTTTTCCGTTGTTTTTGGCAGAGGGCTAATTAGGCTCATTTATGGTCCTTTTTTAAACTTTTTTGATTTTTACTAAAACTAGAAGTGTTTAGCAATCTAACCATGCTCGAAAAACCGAATTTCGTTTCTGCCAAGTGGCCAAAAAAGGGTCACGAAAAAGGTGCCCACAGGGCGACTTTTGCGAGCTTCCGAGCCCTGAAACCTGTCGATTTTATTGCAGAATCGGATTCAGTAGGTTGTAATTAGTAATCCCACTACAGGAAATCGCAAACTTTCTGTGACTTTAAAAATTGATAAAATTAAATTTCAAATTTGAAATTTGTGAACGTTTTTTGAAAGTTTTATTAGTTATAGAACCTAAATTTCGCAACATTTATGCGCTAAAATACAAATAACCATTTTAAAACAAGAATTTTTTTTTTTAAAACCAAAAAAAGTCGATTTTCAAAGTCACAGGAAGGTTTGCGATTTCCTGTAGTGGGATTACTAATTACAACCTACTGCATCCGATTCTGCAATAAAATCGACAGGTTTCAGGGCTCGGAAGCTTGCAAAAGTCGCCCTGTGGGCACCTTTTTCGTGACCCTTTTTTGGCCACTTGGCAGTAACGAAATTCGGTTTTTCGGGCATGGTTAGATTGCTAAACACTTCTAGGTTTAGTAAAAATCAAAAAAGTTAAAAAAAAGTTATCATAAATGAGGCTAATTTGCCCTGTGCCAAAAACAACAAAAAGGCGGGCGCGCACTTCACTCAGCATGCAGACACTCACTTGTTCGCACATATGGCCGCTGTGAATGTGCGGGAAAAGTCTGTGTTTGAAGTAGTCAAATATTATGTAATGCTAACAGTTTTATATATTGACCAGCATAAGGCACTTAAGTTCATTGTCCGGAAAATATATCACATCTATTAGTAGTCGATCACAATAAGTTAAATTAATACACGAAATAGACACGCTTTTTACCAGAGACATCAAGCACAATGGAATCACGGCGTGCTTCGAGAGATTATCAAAACAGACACGCTCGCACTGAGTTTTACCAACAATCAAAATAAGCTATTGTCAAATGGATATGTGAAACACATGATAGGGATCAGTTTACAATAAATAGTCAGCAATGTGATGCGGTTAGACAGTGTACATGGGTTCAGTCATAATGAAACAGAACTACGCAGTAGCAAAGATACAGGAATAATAATATTATCACAGATCGTGGACAGACAGGGTTAAGGGTGACGGGGAATTGAGCTCTAGATTAGTTATAATGTGACACGGGTTAGAGGCAACAGATCTACAAATAAATTAATAGTAACAAGGTTAAAGCTGTTCGTGTTCAGCAAAATCGACGAGGAGACTGTGTTCGAGGCGGGCAACGGCAGCCTTCATCGTCATGGAGCCATTGAGGATGGTGGCGTCGCGGAGGTGGCATTCCTGAAAAGCAGGTTGTTAGAAATGGTTCAAAGTTGCTGAAAAGGGTCGACATACCTGCATATTAGTTCCAGTGTAGCCGGCTAGAACGGCATGATGTTGCGAGGCAAGAGCGTGGAAGAACGGTCGGAGCTCGTTGAAAGATTGTATCGTTTTGACATGCTGGAGGGAGGCTGATCGCATGCGTTGCTCATGGGGAGTTAGCCGGCCATACTGAAACAAATGCTTGATAAAAGTAAACAAGATGAAAGCAAACAAACCTTATCACAGAGCAGCTCATGAATCCTTGTCGAAAACGGCACAAACGGATCAACCTTGGAATCCGATACCAGCGAACTGATAAACGCCCAATTGCACGTTTGGAACTGTGCGACAAAGCCACTCGGCAACGTGTACAACGTTTCCATCAGCTTGGCAGCCTGCAGGAACAGCAGCATCCATTGATCGTCACGAGATCCCTTCAGTTCTTCATTTCCGGAAGCGATCGAAGTCGTATTATCGACGCTGGGGTCACCGGTAAGCTGTTCGATCTGATGGACCATCTGGATCAGGACTTGGACGAGTTCAGTTGCCATAGCCGGCCACAGGGAAACGAAGGCGATCGGCTGCATCCGGATCAACATGACACGGTAGTTGGCAAAGACTTGCGCGTGGACGAGTGGCACACTTTGAAGCCTGAGGTTGTCGGAAAGGCGCTCCTGGATGTCGCCAAGCTGCGATCCATACTGATCGTTCTGACCGCTCAGCACAATGAACGCAATGCGCTTCAAGGCCTGGGCTCGGATCTCGTATTCCTGCTCCTTGTTGGTAATCAAGCTGGTCAGCGATGAGTTCTGGCTCGATGGGATGCGGTTCAGGTACTCTTTGAGGGAGGTCTTCTCATTGGAGATGAGGTTGTCCACGATGACGAGCCATTCCTTGAGGGCATGGATGTCCATCTTGAAGAAGCTGTTATCGACGAGCAGGTCGGCCGTTGCCTTTCGCCAAACTGTCCGCATGTAGGAGAACGACGAAATTGAAGCCAAGAATTGGCTGCTCGCAAGGAAAAAGCGCGCATTCCGGGCGCTCTTGGCCTTCAGATAGGGCAGCGTGTTGGACCACACGGACTGGAGGGTCGGAAGCAGCTTCTCCTTGTCCTCAGACTTGCAGATGGAATCAATCAAATCGGCGAGGCATTCGGCAAGCAAGAACAGCGCTTGTGTGCTGTGGGTCGGGTCCTTCTTCATGCCGGATGGATCCTTCAGCGAAGCCCGCAAATTAGATGAAGACTTCCGATCAGATCCACTCAACATCATTTGACTCGCGGAAGACGGCATTTGACTTTCGATTCCCGAGAAACGCGTATCACGTGTAGCCAGTGAAGACGTCGATCCACGAATGCCTCCAGGGCCAAAGACGCTATCAGACGGAGCCAGTGAAGCCGCCAATGACTTTGTCTCCATCATAGGGGTCGAATCGCCGGACTTGTTGCTGGAAACACCGATATTCGCAGACGATCCAGTGGGGCCAGATGACGACGTGTCTTGACGGACGACCAATCCACGCTTCAGCCATGTCGATGGTTCAAGCTGCCAGCCCACAATGGTGTTGACAGCATCAGTGATGCGTTGACAGGCATCCTGAATGGAGCGAGCGATCTGCTTGTCGTCGACGATAGTTTGACTGCCACAAATGCGGACGAAATCATCGAGAATCCTAAAAAAACAGCTTTGTAAATCACTGTTGAATGTGGAAAGGCCGTAAAACTTACTTGAACTCCAAAAAGATGCCCTTTGGATCGACCTGTGCAAGCATGTTGGCCAGTGGCGCTTCCGAAAACAAAATATTGAAAGCGCTCCAACAGTCGTGGAGGTCATGCGCACCGACAAGACGGACACAGCCATGGACGAGCTCCAGAAGCGAGATTTCGGTGATTATGGGCGGAAGCTGAAAATATTGAACTCAAAAATGCCTTTGGCGATTGAAACGGACTCACCTTGCAAGGAACAGCCAACCACAAGCACGTCTTATCGTTGACGTAGCCTTTGCCGCTTGACTGCTTTGAGAACTCCTTCAAACACTCGGCAACTGTGTAGATAATGTGCTGGAAGGGCAGTACCTTCATACTGAGAAGGAGATTCGCGATGGCCATCTGCGACTCGGAGTAGGAGAATGTCAGTTGATCAAGCTCGGATTTGGGAATCTTCGGAGCCCGCTTGTACCACACACAAGCCAGTGCATTGAGAAGGATGTTCGGATGGCGCTTCGCGATGGGGTTCACAAACTCAAAGACCCGTGCACGGAGCTCTTCCGGCATTCCGATCGGCAGCCTTGGGTTAGCATCGCGTTGAGCGACGGCCCAGAGATCACAGATGGTCGACAGGTATTCTGGAAGCTCCTTGAGAAGTTCCAGTTGAGCCTGACGCCACACATCGGCCGCGGTCTTCGGGTCGTATTTGCTGACACCACCAGGGGCATTGGATTCGGAGGAAGTGAAGACACCACTGATGAAGTTCCGGAACAGCTCACTGGCACCCCTCGAACCGGGGATCATGCTCACCATGCTGGAAACGGCACCACCACCGCTTGACGCATTCGATGCAGCGGTCGAGGCATGGGTCACAGATGGCGCCAATCCAGACGGCACCACTGTCGAGACGGATGAACTGGATGCTCCTGAAGAGGAACCCGCTGTGCCTCCACCGACGACCGGAGTCGTAGCATAGGGGCCCGTGCTGCTACCACCGCCACCGGGAACGACGACACCACCCATGACGGCATTGCCACTGCTGCCCGGCTGAGGGTCTTCGATGACGCAGAACTTCATGATGGTCGTCAAGGCTTCGAGCAAGATCAAGGCATAGTTCACGGGATAGGATTCGGGTGGAACATTGGTCGGTGAGTGACTCACACTCGCGGATTTGCGACTGTAACTGACGCCAGAAATCGAGGGACAGTTGCCGCCAGCAAGCGACATCGCCTCTTCCGCAACAGCTCCCAAATCGAAGGTAGTCCGTCCGAGGTGGCCATAGGCGTAGCTGATACAGGTGTCAATGTTTCGGCACAGATAGTCGACAACATGGACACAGATGGTGGGAAGCGATTTGTCAAGATACGGCAGGATGCTGATCAGAAACTGCACCCAGAGTTCGTGTCGTTCCGGCTGCCGTTGAAGCGCGTTCACAATGACACTGATGAACAGCTTCAACTCAACGACCATTATTCGCTGATCTCGGAGGTTGCCACGATTCTGGGACGAGTTGTACGTCAGCTTGTTCATGCCAGACTTCTCCAGGGGAAAGCTGAAGACAAAATGGCCTTGTTCAGGATAGACGTGCAGCCCCATGTGAAGATGGTACTCCAACGCGATCACCATTGAAGCAAAATCGAGCAAGGAGCGATGGTAGGCAAAGGCAATGTCGCCGAATTCGCGACATCGATGCGGGCTGCTGTTGAAGTCGGCAACGTCAGCTGACACGGAGATCCTGCAACAATACAACATCATTAATCCCAAAGTTACCAAATTTGCATAATCTATCAGCGTGCCATGGTAACTTTTTCATTTGAGATCCTCAAACTGATTACTGACTGACCCAAGATGCACTTCTTCCGAGCCAAAGAAACTGTTTTTCCGAAAGAATTTGACGATGCTTTAAAAGATCTACACGTAAGTTTGACAAGTTTTAGCAAAACGAAACCCGTAAGTTTACAGCACCAACGAAACTGCGCCGAAGACATGCTCAAAGCGATGGAAAAGATGTTTCGAGACTACAAGAACGAGCAAAAAGTCGACGAAATTGGAGCCATCTCAAAAGTATGCGAAAGGTACCTCAATGTCTTCGGTGACGGTCCGTTGACGGCCATCTTGACAACAACCGCAACGTGCTTATCGCTAATTTCGAAAAAAGAAGTCCACCTCCGAAAAGAGTGCGTCGATCAGGTCTTGACTCCGATCAAAGTGTGGATCGAAGACGAGTATGTGCGTCTAATACGCGATGTCGACAAGTGCCGTAAGCTCCAGGATGCCATGGACTCAGCCGCGAAGGCCGCAGCCAGAAAGCCTTCCCCAGAATCGACCCAAAGGTATGAAACAGCCAAGGCCGACTACAACAAGTCCTTTGAAATGTGCAAGGCCGAATTGGATCGCATGAAAAAGGTCAATCAGCATCACATGAATTGTATGAAGCTGTTGAATCAACATCATGTAAGTCAATTTAAGCATCAAAATAAATAAAACCAGCGGATTTCAGATGCACTTCTACAAGTCCGCCGATGACGAACTCGACAAAGCCACAGACGCCATGACAAAAACCACTTCGCGCGCTGCATCAAAGTAGTGAAAAGGCAAAACTTACGGCTCGTCCTTGTCCCTCGCGCCCGGAACCGCCGTCAAAAGGAACGATATTAGACAGCGTTGGAGCTTCGACTGCCTACAATTTGCCAGGATAAAGTTGACCAATTCCTTGCTTCGCGTTTCAGTGACGAGTGTTATCAGCTCACGTAACAGATCCGTGAAAAAGTCGAGAGCCGCCATCTTGCAGTCCCAAGCGACCTCCAAATCGCGTTCGGAGATGGGTGACACAGGGGAGTTCAGATAGTACGATCGCAGGTAGTACAGAGTGAGCTAAAATGGCACTCAAACATGAAAAAAACAAAGAACAAGTGCAAAACCAACCGTACTGAACAGCTCAAACATGCTGCAATGCTTCGGAGTTCCGCCTTCAGCCTCGAACCAGAAGCTTTCGCCTTGGATGGATTTGTAGTGGCGGGTCATGTACTCAATGAGTCGACAGTAACCACCGGAAGGCGCTTGCGGCAATTGGGCCGTGCTGTTGAAGACCATGCATTGCACAATCATGCGACCAATCCCGCCTCCACGCGTGCATCGAAGCAATGCCGACAAAATCCGGAAGACAGATTCAGCTTGACCAAGGTCGACAATGTTCGGCGATTCCATGTAAAGCAGCATGTGGGCTTGAGCCTCCTCGAAGAGAGGCTGTTTGTCATCGCCTGGGGCAACGGTTTGTTTCGGGAGTTCGGAAGGGTCGAATAGTCTGAAACAGACGCAATTACTTTAAGTTTAGTCAAGAAAAAAGGGGTAAAACTAACCTCAAATCATTCGTTGTCGTCGAAAAGATGCTCTCTTGCAGTGAATCTTGCCTTCTGTGGCCACATTTGACTCGCTTGATGTTTTCTGGGAGCTTGATCGGCGGCACTGTAGACACTGTCGAGCTGGCTCCAGTGTTTACGGGTCCAAGATTATCAATCATGGACTTTGTCACCTCTTCGCGACGATCAATTGCTGGCTTGGATGTGCTGGCATTGGATTCGGACGGCAATGCGCTAGGTAGAGAGCGCCGATCTGGTTTGCCGCTGGCGATGGAACCATTTGACTTTGCTTCGTCTTCTTCTTTCGTTGAACGAAGCTTGGCATTGATCGGACTTCCGCCGGCAGATGACGATTGCGGCAAGAATCGAGTAAACGGATCTTCACCAGAGTTGGCAGCCTGAGCGAAACGTTCATTCAGGTCTTCAATGGAATCCATCTCATCGCAGACGGATTCGATTAAAAAGGTTACGACTTCCGCGACTTCGGGATCGACGGCACTGTCCAGAGACACATCACCGAGGGATTCCGTGTCCTCGTCAAACTGCGGAATGTCGCTCACAGTCCTTCGATGCGTGTTGATTCGGCCCGGGGTTTGTGGCACCGCGGAATGGGTCGAAGTCGTCGGCGTCAAACCATTGCTCGTAGCACTGCCATCACAACCAGCTGGGTTCAGAATCAGCTTTCTCAAGTCAGAGACCCACGCAGCATTCGAGCACAGATCGATCGGGTCTTTTTGAATCGGTGGCTTACTACCAGTAGCGGCAGTTTTCCCGGAAGCGACGTCGCGGCAGACGTGATGGAACATCTGATTCGATTTGACGGTTTCCAACACCAGTGAATTCACATCGGCTGGCATCGACTTCAACTCATCTCGAGTAATTCGGGCATTCAACTGCAGGTATTGAATCGACACGCGGGAAGTCGCCGGATTCATCAAAATGACGCCAAGCATCTCAAGAACACGCATCAGGTCACCGTTCTTCGCACAATCCATGAGCCATGCGGTGGCCAACGCCTTCAGCGGGATGTTACGATTGCACAGAGCGTCGTCAGCAATGATACCAAGCAAGACCATGATGATCCGGTTGAAGGGCTTGTACGGCAACCCAGAATACACATTCTCTCGTCCAGTAAACCTTGTCAATGTCCAAAGCTTTCGGAATCGCCGACAGGCATCACTGGCGACAGATAGATCACGACTCGTAAGGTCCTGCAGAATCGTCGCTTCAACGTCGGATTTGTCGCTTGAATCGCGGGAATGGAGGCGATGAAGCAAGCAGGCGGCTTCCTGGTGGTTCTCAGCATCCGTTGATACTGATAATGTTCGCCAGAGGACGCGGCTGATGCTCTAAAACGGCAACTTTAATAAAGGAAGTGAGATTAAAGCCAGACAAACCTCAAACAACTTTGACGAATCCAATCCGCTGAGATCAGCTTCCGTCAGCATCGGCTTCAGAAGCACGGTTACAGTAGTTTTGGTGCTTGTTGGACTGCCCTTCACTGGAGAACCATAACTCCTCCTCGTTTGTCGTCCCGTGACAGCTTTGTGTTGCTCAATCAAGCTCATGGATCGAATGTACAGGTAGATCAGCAAATCAGTCATTCGGGCTCGCACTTTGAAGTCATCAACAGGGCCATCATACCAGCCCACGACATCGACGACTTTCAACAACTCTGACAGCCAATCAGGAAGGCTACTCTGACCGTAATCGCCGGCTTTGATGATAGGCTTGCCAGCGGCATCGTTGAAATAGTATAACGGGAAATCAGCAAAGTCCCGCAGCACCGAAGTCACGCCATTCAAGACGCCCGTTTTGTCGCGATCTCGACCATTGACGTACCACTGGCAGACATGGCTGAGGAGAGTGTAGCAGGATTTGAGACAGGCTTCAACGAGCTTTTGCTCTAAAAAGAACACAATTAAAATCATAAATAAAAAATATGGCAAAAAAGAGTAAAAAGACAACTACAAAGACATAGCTTACCTTCAGCGTCCTCAGATCTCGACGCATAAACTTGTCGTACAGATGCTGGCGACTTTTGCGGGGTCACATTCGGGTCCTCATTAGCGGGCACTAAAGAAGGAACACAACAGATTTACAGTTCAAGTAAAAAGATTAAAAACGGAAAAAGAAGGAGCTGACTAACCTCCAGTCTCAATGGCCGTAATCGATTGTGTGATTTCAACAATCAGCCGTCGGCACACAGCGAGCAGGGCGACCAGACTGTCTCTCGAGAAGTTGTCGACGCCATGCTTGTGCACCGATGTCAAGATGGTGTTCAGGAGCTTTGGCAAGTGGACGGCACGGACGTCGGAATGGGAATCCAGTTGGACATATTTCAGGCAGAAGCAGACCATCTGAAACCCGTCATATTAGAATACAGCACCATTTCAGAATGAAGAAAACTCACCACCGGAAACAAGACAACATGCTCCTTCCTCTTTTGTTCGCGGAAATCCCGTGCTTGGCGTTCCTCATCGGTGAGATCCTGGTCATCCTCGTCGGTTTCATTGGCGTAATTCTGCTCTAACAGGGTCGAAAACAGTCTACACAGGAACGTCCATAAGAATCCTGCATCCAAATTGTTTAGAAGGGCGTTGAAGTTCTTCTGGATTTCGTCGAGGCGGCGTTCCCTGTCTTCATCCGACGTCTTTTGCACAGCCTCCACCCTCGCAGCCCAATCTGGGCAAAAAGCCGAATCCAACTCCTCGCATGATTTCGCCAAATCGCTCATAATAACAGAATCCTGGATGCAGGAATACTCCAGAAAGATGGCCATTACTTCTTCCAGAATCCGCTGCCCAAAGTGTGGCCGATCGAGGAAGTATTGCAGGGCCCGGCAAAGTCGAACTTCAGTGAAGTGGGTCTGATGTTCACGGACGCCATCGTAGGAGCCTCCAGTCGTGCCCAAAACCGTATTCAAAGTCGGCACTTCAATCGTGTCAAGTTTCAGAAACTCGACAAAACTCAGTTTTATCAGTGGCAATGAGTACGTCTCAAAGAATTGGACATCGCGCTCGTCTTCGGTGCCTGATGTTGGCAAGATCTTCTCTTCACCGTCGCCGGATCGATGCAGAATCCATTGGTAGAGGCGTCGGGTGAGGGACATGTCTCTTCGCAGGATTATGAATAGGCATCGACGGAGAATCTGGACGAAATCTGCTTGCGTGACGTGGGCACTGTTCAGCGGGAAGGCGGCGCAGAGGAAGTCGAGCAGATGGCGATGCATCAGGGCCGGGCCGGAGTAGTCTTCAGCGACGCAGCAGAGGGCGGCGATCATGTGGTCGACGTGGTGGACACCGGCAATGATGGAGAATTGCTCGCCGAGAGGCTCATTGCGCTTGAACTTCTTGTTGACGTAGTTCAGGGCGGGGAGGCGGACGGATGGGGAGCGGATGACGGCCTGGAAGGTTGAACTTGATATGAAATTTGTCAAAAGAGGGTTGAACTCACCTCCCAAAGACTCGAATAAAACGCATCATGTCCGACAGCATTCATCAGATCATCCAACAACTTCAACGACCTCTGGAAGAACTCCGTCGCATCGTCCAGACTCATCAAAACAGTCGCAACAAGCCCAGGCAAAATGGGTGCCAATCGAGGCCCCAATGGAAAGAGGAACTGCTCCAGCAGATCCAGCAATTCAGATCGCACTTTGATGCCGCAATGTTCCATCAGAGGGAACAGGCCGATCGAATACACGTACAGCTCGCTTGCTAGCCGGTCTTCTCGCATTAGAATCATGAAGAGGGCCTTGTACGTTTCGAGGGCCTTTGAATGGACACCTGAAACATTCAATTTAACCCCCAAAATATAGAAAACAGTCAAAAACATACTGGAAGGCAGCATCGGATGCAAGCACTGAGACAGCCGCTTGGCGACAGTCAGACATCTCGGGATTTGGGAGATGCTTTTGTGGGCTCCGTACAGTGTCTTGCAAAGCTTTGACAACGCGCTGATCAAATCGGCCCATTCTGTCGTGCTTTCGAACAATTTTAGCGCCTTGTCGACGGAAGTCGCAAAGTTACGGTATTTTGGGTTGGATTCACTGGTGCTCGGTTGGTCGCCATGATCTGGAAGTGAAAAACGATCAATTGTTGTGAAAGTTCAATGAAAAAAGCAAAACTTACTTAAACTTAATGACATTTCTGGCCAAATAGAAAGGTCCAGCTATCAGATCCACCGAAAAGCTGGCCCGACAGACTCAAAACCCGCGTAAATAGGGGCACCGGCACGTGGGAGAAGCGGCTTCAATTCGTAAGGCGCTTAGCTCATTACAGAAGGGCCACAGCGCCGTCGTTGTCGTCTGCACTGCTGGCCGTCGTCGCCGCTGCCGTCGTCGTTGGCACGAATACGGACGACCAAAATATAAAGACTCACTGCTACGAGGCGCGGCAGACTCACAGGAGAGGCCTCGAGGCGACGACGCAGGGGTGTTAGTAGTTCAGAATGATTATAGTCTGAGTTGCCTGGAAAAAAAGGTGGTCAAAGCTGTGATGTGAATTCGCATGGTTCGCGGGTATTTCGAGCGAAAAAGTACTACATTTTACATGGGGGGCATGCGGCGTGTGTATGCATGTATGTCCTTTTTGGGGAGGGGGTGACGATAAGCACTATTCCACGTGGATATATAAATGCGTGAAGTGAAATTGAAATGGGTTGAATGGAAATTTAGAAGCAGGTGGTTTGAGGGGAGAGAAAGTTGCTTATCACATTTTTAGGTTCGCGGTTTACGTCAATCCTGAGGGGGCATGAGGTTGAGACTTGTTTTGAGGTAAAGTGAAAGATAGGAGGCATCGATCTGACTTGGGATTGAAAAATGACACACGTAACGACGTAAAAAACACGGTGGATGCTTTAAGGAAGGAAAATTATATATAAAAATTAACGAAAAATCAAAATGAGAAGTCAGACACAAAGTATATATATAAAATCACATCCATGACTCGCCCCGACGCAACGACATACATAATAGGGCTGTCACCAGCCAGGATGAGTGCAGTCAGAGTTTCATCGCAACCCCGACCACAAAACCCTCGATATCGATCGTTCGAACCACCGACCGGACCCATCCCATATTGCCCGAGGCACAGAGCAGCCGACGACGTGCACCACGGAAGCGAACCATCGTCATCCACGCAAAAGTTTGGGCTGAGGCAAACAACACATGCGAGGATGGAGGTTGGTTTGCAGGTAGCCGCCTTCAAGGAAAGGGAAAGAATGCAATGAAAAAACATCTTGATAAAAGCCTGGGCAAACATGGAGCGGGGGAAAGGTCGTTGTCGCATTTGGAGGGCCTCAGGGCTCAGGGCGAAGCGAAATCGAACGAGTGAATGATGGAAAAAAGGGAAATTGCCGACGGCGGTGGGCCGGCTGGCTGGCTTGAATGAGTCACAAAAAGTCAAAGTGACGAATGAACAAGCTTGGAATCGGAAGTCAGCTGGTGGGGATTGGAGTCTGATCGATTTGGAAGCAATAGAGGGGGAGACAGAAGCGGCTGGATATAACAAAGCTCGGATTTTGTTGACAACCGATTTTCACCGAAGAAAGACAGCGCGACGATTGCGCAGGTCAACGCTGCCCGCAAAGTGCGGTCTCTGTTTTCTTTTCTCTGTTCCTTTTTGACTCTGATTTTTTCGAGAACCCGTTTCCGCTTCACTTTTCCCGTCAAAAACACAACATCCTCCCTTCCAATCTTTTTCAAAACGTGTTCCCTACATTCCCCACACACCATAACCCCTGACAAGGTGTGAAATCCCGACTAAAAAGCCCAATTTGACCAAAAAATGACCATTTACCCCAACCCCAAAGCTCGGCCCTCGTCGTCCATAAAAGTCTGTCTTTTTTCATTGAAAAAAGTGTAAAATACAATGTCGCGAAGCACCCCACGGCTTACGCTTAGACAAAGACAAGGCGGCCTTGAACTTTGCATTGCGACGCCACCGACGATGCATCGCGTTCGAAAGTTGCAATTTCGCTTCGGTCACGATGCGGCGTGTCACCCCCGGAGGCGTCGTATCCGTTTCGACCCCCGATCGTCGCTATACCTATCACCTCGATTAAGAGCTACTTAAAGGGACGTAAAAAGGGATGAAAGGGGTCAGTTTTGGCGGTCGAAGTAGGGGGCTTGTGGCGGAAGTTTGGTTATGGAGGTGGATTGGAGGTATAAAACACACTTTTGGGCTACTTTGACAAACAAAACATGAGTAATGGTAATTAAAATTACAAAAAATTCGACAAATTGTATGGGGGTGATCTATGTTTAGCGTCAAAAATGTTACAGCAGGGACAAGAACGCGATTTTTTAACGTTCTAAAATCGTTTTTGAACTAATCAATATCGACAAATCAATAAAAAGACGTTAAGATAGTGCCAACTAGCCATGACTCAGGTTAAAGAGCTTTCTAAGATCATCGATAGAGTCAAATTTCACAAACCAAACAAAAAACAACTCGAAAAATGAATCACAAACAAACAAAATCTACGAAAAACACGTCAAAATCGGAAAAAAGACCCACAACAAAGCTAAAATGCACAAAGTCTATTCGCTACACCTATTAAGTGGATCGTAGGGGGCACTGACTGTGGTGGATCCTGATGACACCCACGTTTTAAAGTCGTCGTTAAATGGCCCTCGGAAGTGTGCACTCGAGCGTTGCACCTGTAACGACTACTACTACAGGGCGGCCATCATCACCTTCACTGCCGCCATCTGGTGTGATGGCGATGGTTCCAATTCGACCCTCCAGACCCTTCATGGCTACCAATACCAGCAGTCCATCCAAAAAAGGCCTCACTCATTTCAGTCTGAGACACCGTTCTCGATGAACACAGACATCCAAATCCCATCCCAAAAAGGCTCATTATCTCCGTGGACTAGCCGGCTGGCTGGTCGACGATCCATCCCGACAACCACGACGACCATCGGTCCTGTGGGTTGTGACAAAGTGCGCAGAGACCCTCGAGAAAACAGTCCCGAGGAGGGTGGTGGAGGCCGCCATTGTTGGAAGCCCCCATCCTCCACCTTTGAGATCGATCTCTTCTTTTCATCGTCTCCAAAATGGCCACTTCCAATCCAATCCAATGCGCGCACTCCACTGGCGACAACCAACAACACCTTTTTTTGACGCCCGCCGTCAAGTTGTCAAATGACAGCCATCCCATCCCAGTGAGTTCCACTTATCGAGGCTTATTTATTCATATTTATTATAATCAAACACATCCGTTCATCACATAATCAAAAAACAAAAAACCAATCAGCTTATTAAAATCAATGGCAGGGAAAGACATGACCCGTAATCATGACAAACATCAAAAAGGGGTATCAAAAATCAGTTCACAGATGAGGATTCAGGGGTCGAAAAAGAGGGGGAAAGTTTGATCAGTGCCGAGCTCACTTGCGTAGCCAATGACGGGTGGCCGCTGAGCATTTGCAACGGATCAAATTGGAACAAAAAAAAACAATACTGTAACAAAAAAGAGGGGGGATACACTTGGGGGTCAGATGCAGGATCAACCGCTGGAGGGCTATTCCGTGATCATGCGGACGCCGCGGTAGTAGGTGGAGAGGGCGTAGCCGTACTTGCGACCAATGTAGTAGATGAGTTCGTCCCAGAGGCGGTCCACCTTCTGGCGGTAGTGGTTGTCGACCATGCAGCGGCGGAGGGCTTCCTCCATGACGAGCAGGTTCAGGAGGAGGAACTGGCAGGAGGAGATGTTGCCGTGGTTGCGTTGCTTGAAGACGTTCAGGACCGATGACTGAAAGAGGACTCCATTAGATGGACTTTAACTCGGCAGGTAGAAGCTAGCAACTCACCGGAACATCAACAACGCGGTCAAAGAACAAACGCGCCAAGCTGTGCTTCAACGCGATAAAGGTGATGGCACGCGAGTTGCCCACCGGCGTGTGCACCACGACAGGGCCACGGAAGCGCTGATGGTTGCGGAGCTCCTGCTTGAGGACCTGCTCGCTCAACAGAAGGCCCATGTCCGAGTGCGAGTTGACAAAGCTCCACGGGATCGGGATAAGGAGGTCCGGCCAGCGCTCGAAGCAGATGTGCTTGATCGTGTGGCACTCGAAGCAGTCCAGGTAGTCGTCCTCGGGGGCGGGGTTCTCGTCCTGGGCGTGGAGACGGTCAATCTCGTTCTCGATGTTGTTCGCACGGACACGGAGCTTCTTCGTATTGTAGATCGAGAGAGACGTGGTACGGTAGACGTGCTTGTCCGAAGCAGGGTTCGTCGTGTGCATGAAGGCGGTCTTGTAGCGGCAGCCACGGTACTTGACGATGAAGTCGCCGAATTGGAGCATGGCATTGGCGCGGTTGGGCCAGTAGTCGGCCGGGAAGGACATGCCACCCTCGAGACCATCGAATTGGAGGGACACGACGGCACGGGCGCGCTCCTGGAAAGGTACAGGTTAGAAATGGAAGCTAGAAGTGCGTGGGAGTGACCTACCTTCCAGACAAGACGCCAAAAGTCCTCCAGCGTCCCAGTCGTAGGCTGATCACAGATGATGAAGCGCATGCCGCGGTAGTCTTCCGGGTTGATCCGGTTGGCACGGACGCCGTAGGTCTCCTTGTGGGTGGTGTCGAGCTCGTAGGACAGGTACGGCACCTGGTAGAGGCCCTTGCGTTGCTCCTTGAGCTTGAAGTAGTCGGCCATGATGTTCTCGAAGGCGTTGCCACTGTCCAGGTGCTTCTTGAACCAAGCAGCGATGTGGACATTGAGACGGCGTTCGGCGTCTTGGATCGTTTCGAGGGTGCCGAGCTGAAAGATGCCGTATACCATATATCCAATCGACTCTAAATAGCAATCCAAACTCACAGCAGGGTTCTCATCGACTTCCTTCAGATCATTGTCATCGTGCTCGGCGTCCTTGCTCGGAATCAGCTTGCAACCGCTCTTCGAACTGACGATGCTTTCATTGAGCGAGACATTGTCGTACTCTGTGATGCTGTGATCGGCCTCGATCGTGCCGGGAAACATGCCATAGATGCAGCGGGCGATCTCCTCATTCAACAGATTCGACGCGTGGATGCGGGCTTCGAGTTCCTCGACGTTCTCCTCGGCATCGGCGCGAGTGCCATCCTTGTCGAAGCTTTCCTTAGCGCTGTTGACGATCTTCTGGAACTCCTTGAAGACGAACGTCGGGTCAGCATTATCCGAGGCACTGTTGGCAGCGACGGCACGCAGACGCTCAGGCTGGGCACGACGTTCCGGCAGGGCGGCACGCGGGGAAGCACTGGTACGCTTGCCATGGGGCGGAGTGGCTTGCTTGTGGCCAGCGGGCGTCCGAGGGGGCGGGTTCGACGTGTTCTGACGCCGGGGGCCACGATAGTTGTTGGCGGGCCGATGACGCGGCGATTGATCCAGCTTGGTCATAGCTGGGGCAGCTGGGGGTTGGGTCAGGGTATCAGGCATGAGGTATCAGTCTCCTGAAAGAGGATGACAATGAATGAAAGTTGGAAGGAGATAGCCTGAGGGCCACGTCATCACGATTGGGGGCGGAAATGAGGGAGCTAAAAGAGGGAGGGGATGTCGGACGACCTTTCCAACGCCAGCCCCGAAGGCATGACTGAAAGCAAAACTGCGGTCGCGGGCGAGAGTGCAAGTGGTGATATGGGCCGCGGTCGAAAAGTCGAAAACAGCTATGCAAAATTCGAAGAACGACGTGGACCATGGAGCGAGAGAGGGACGCGCACGCGACAGCCCCGCCCCGAACGAGGGAAAGGAGTGCGAGTCAGCCGCCCTTTTCTTGTCAGCGTTTCTCTGCGGGCTTCTCGACTCCATTCGATCTGAACGTCGCCTACTCTCGCTCCTCCAGACCCAGCCAGACAAAACAATCCCATCGAGATCACCAAACCACGCAAGGCCCATTGCCTGAGGCGATGACCACCTTCAAAGACGCCTTTCTCTCAATCTTCCTCGAATTCGACCTCTATTTCTTCTTCTTTCTCATCGCTTTCGCCCTCATCTTCCTTTTCTACATCCTCCTATTCACCCCCTTCGGCTTCAAATGCTTCCTCTGTCGTCGAAGCACCTTCCCTGCCACCCGGCCCACCACCATTCAACAGGTTCTCGAGCCAAAGCTCATCCTGAACACGACCGGCGAAATCGATGCCATGAAAGCCTTCATTGACCCGTTTGAACTCATCAAAATGTGTCGAGTTCAACGATTACCCCGACGAGGGCTCAAAATGAACAATCATCAAAGACAAGTCGTCGCCGAATCACAAAAAGTGGCGGCCATCGTCGAAGACAGGCAATGGACCACCGATTACACACCCTATGCACAACCATGATGGAAACCGATAATAAAGAGCATTTTATCATACATGTAAAAAGTTCGAAATTACAAAAACTTATCAAATACCCAACATTGAAAACTTCAAAACTCCATTTCTTCCTCAAAGTCATCACGTTCCTCGGCTTTAATGCCATTCTTCGTTTCAAGCTCGACCACCTTGGCTTCGATGCCCGTTCGCGAGCGTTTGCCTTCGATGATCTGTCGGGACAGCTCGAAATACTTGTTCGGATGCGTGATTGCCTGCCCTAGAGCGCCTTCTGGCATCTTGTGTTGGGCTTCGAAGACTTTGGCACAGGCTTTGTCGTATTGGGACATCTTGGCCAATGTCACGGCCTTCTTGGTGTCATCCTTGTTGAGGCCCATGGCTTCGAGCTTCTGGGCGAGGTGTTCGGGTTCGCAGTGCTTGAAGGGGCAACCTGAAGATGCAATGACGCTAATTGGGGTGATAAAAAGCAAAGCCAAAACCAACCATGACAATCCTGGGCCGCCGGCGCATTCCCGAGGACAATCTGCCGACAATCCATGCCCTGGCCTTCTCGACGACCACCTTCTTTGCCGTACATGTGGCGAACATTGTAGGCGTACTCCTTGTTGAACTTGTCTGGTTCGATCTTCTTCGTGAATTCGTGTCGGAAGAAAGCCAGCGATGATTCGAGGCTCATTCCGGCCGTTTTCAAGAAAAGACCGTATTGGCGACGAGCAAAGTGCCGTAGATGGTGGTCCGCTCGGAGTCGGAGGTGAATCTGACGCATACACGGCGGGAAGGAGGTCTTGGCCAGCTCATCGACCTGGTCCGGGGTGATTTCATTGGCGTTTTTCGGGCCGGAGTGGGCGATTGTCGATTCTTTTGTCATGAGTCGGAGCAGTGGGATCAGACGCTCGCCTTCGTCCAGCATGCCCAGGGCCATTGCTTCTTTCTATAATCGCCTTTTGTAAGCTCAGTTGAACAAAAAATATATATAAACCCACCGCCATAGCCTTGCTAATCTGCATCCTCAGCCGCATGGCCACAACATTCGCCAATTCGTTGAAAGTCACATAGGCCCAGCCGCCCTGGACGAGAACCCGTCGACTTCGGACAGCTTCCAATGCTCGGACGAACTTGACCCGCCAGAAGTTGGTCTTTTCAATCTTGTCCTCGGTGATGTTGCTGGCGGCGGCCAACTTCGAAGCCAATTCGCGCTTTTCGCCCGGGGAAATCGCTTCCAAATCGAATTCATTGACTCGGAGAAACTGCATCGTCGATTCCGGTGTCTCCAACGCGAATCGCAGCCGGAACAGGTCGACTTCCTGCTGGAGGAACCACCTAGACTGCTCCGCCGATGAGCAGAAGGCCATGCGTAACACAAAGTGCGAGATTCGGTCAATTCGCCGCTCTCGGGCTGCATTCTCGGCCGTGTGTTTCCGGGCGAACAGTGGCAAGATACCTCCGACTTCCTAAACCGACCATCATTCAAAATATTACTTTAAAAAGCCAAAACCCACCTTTCTGAACGCCTCTGTAAACTCATTGCTGCCACGATTGTACTTCTCGCGCAAGTTTTCCAACTTTCGCAACGCCTTCAGCCGAATCCGTCCAAACTCCTCGAACTCTTGAAGCGAGATGACCTCGGTGGGCGGTTTGTCGTAGATACTTAGGTTTTGGGCTTCTTGGTCGAGTAGCAATGGCTGTAATTTGAAATTTGTTATATTTTATAGACAATCAAAGCAATGTGGTTCAAACTTACGTCAATTTCAATTTTGTGATCCCTTTTGAGGCCCAGACGTCGGACGACTCGGGTCGGTGTGACGTTCATGTTAACGGATCAGAATCGACGAGACAGCCGCTGGCAAGTAAGCTTGAAGAAGAAGCGGATCGACAGGTCGGACAGACACGAATGCGCGAAAACACGCTTTGAACGTCTTTTTCGCGCGCGTGTTGTGCGCTCTTTTCGTGGTGTGAGTGCGTTTGGGGGGAAATTGTGCGTGTAAGAGTCGCACATTTTGTTTTACAAAATACTGAAGTTTGAAGTTCTGAAACAAAATTCTGTTTTTCTATTTTGTTGTAAATCTTTTTAAAACGTATCTAGTGAAAGAAGACACATTTTTCTGTTAAATGCAACGCAAACCACTTAAAACAATGTTGTGGTCACAAATTTAATCATAATGTTATTCGCTTTATGGTTAAGTATCCACATAGCTGTCACAAAACAAAACTAAGTAACACAATTTAACAATACAAATGGAGTTTTATTAGTCGGACACAACAAATAATCACTACATTTTTGCGTTCGCTAGTCAAAAGTTCAATAATCTGTAATATTTACTTTTCACATTTATTGACTGTCTGTACCGTATAAGGCCAAAAATAACTAAAGGTATTGCATTTTGCGCACGCATCGATCGTCACCAGGCAACGGATAATGCATGTGTGGTCAAGCCTGGTTGATGTGTGTGTCGTGGAAGCGCTACAATAAAGTCTGCCAGGCCAGTTCCAATCGACTTGCTCAACTCATTTGCCACCGTTTATATTAAGATTAACTTTTACATCTAATTTTTTTTTCGCCATGCCGTATCCCCTCCAAAAAATCAAATACGGCCTCCGCTGCCGACTCGGCGACTTATCCACCCCAGTTGAACGGTACAGACTCCAAACCGCCGCCGGCAAAGTTGATATATGCCCGACACGGCTACAGCTTATTCAGAAAACTACTGGCTTTTCGAAAGCGCGTATAGTGTACGATGGTAAGCGCCTCAAAATTACACTTTTCAACGACCAAGGTGACACCGAGTTAACCGATTTCACTAATGACAACCTCTGGGACTATAAAGGCTCTCTCGCAATTATTAGTGCAACGTCTCATGACTTGATATGGTCAAACATGTTCAACCACTTACTTATACACCCCGAAGAACTACATCTAAGCTCTTGTGACATAACAAAAAGATTCCTTGAAGCATTGAAAGGCATTATTTGCGGAAGCGTTAGAAAACTCCATCTTGTCGAACTAAACATCGACGACTTGAACTTTGCTGACATATTTGCAGCTTTTCCTTATATAACTGAATTAAATGCACATTATGTCGTTCCAAACAGTACCTGGATGTCGGATATTTTAACCTTTCAGAAAAGTAGATTGAGTTCCATGGCCATTTCAATCGATAATGTAGACGATTTGATGGCAGGTGACATTGTGGCGTTTATCAATGTAAGTTTTACAATTTTTTTAATGCTTTAGCCCTTGATCAATAAGTATGTGTCTTATAGGCTCAAGAAAGTGATTTCACATTACTAATATTAGCTTCTATGATACCGAAAAAGGCTATGGGAAAGCTCCGGGCAAAGTTTTCTAAAGTCTTGAAAAAATGTGATGGCGTTCAATCACTCTGTCCTGTGGTCTTCATTCGACATGGTGATGAAATGTACAAGTTTGCAAAAAGAGAGACTTGAATTATGCTTTTTTGTTGTGTGTTTTTTCCTATGTTTTGTACAATAAAAAATGTGACAGATTCAATTGTGTTTTAAACCGTTTTTTTAAGCGCAGCATTTTTTATTGTTTGTTATACATATAAGATAGTACTGACTAAAAAGGGTGTTGATGATTGTGTCTACATCGATCGCGACGTACTTCCCGAAGCATTTGGCGATGCATGTAGGTCTGCACAAGCTTTTTGCGCGGCTTTGTAAAAGCAGTGAATCAATTGTTACCAAGTTAGTCGTCGCTAACGACCTACTTTAAGGCTATTTTTTGTTTGCTTCAGTATTATAAAAAAGGTTTATGCCGTATCCTCTTCAAAAACTTCAATACGGCCTTCGCAGTCGCCTCGCCGAGCTTGCGACCCCCGCCGAACGGTATCGGCTTCAAATTGCCGCTGGTGAAGTTTCAATATGCCCCCCAATGCGTCAGGTTCTTCAAATTAGTCAAAAGTTTAATAAAGCAGACTTCTTCTCTGCACGCGTTTCCCGATTTTATTCATTCAATAACGAGCAGAAGTCCTATGAATTTGAATATACAGAAAACGATTTCATATTATGCTCCTTAACCGTTGTCAGTTTTTATAACCATACAGCAAATGACATTCTTTCGTCTAACATTTTTGGTCATCTCTGCTTGCAACCTTTCGACTTACAGTTGGGTTCATGTGACATCACAAAACGTTTTCTTCAAGCGTTAAAAATTATTACAGATGCCAAAGTTCAAGGTCTATGTATTGCAAACCTTAAAAGCGACGAAGTAACCTTTACAGACATAATTGCAACTTTTCCTAACCTAACGAGCCTTCGTGTGCTTGGCGTTGTTAAGAATGACGCTTTCCTGTCAGATATGTTGAAACACCAAAAGCACCAGCTACGCCACTTTGAACTATCTATATATAACGAAAAAAATTTGGCAGCAAACCACATTGTGGCAATTCTCAATGTATGTTTACTCCTACTTGTATCATTAATTTATGAAATGCGTTTTTAGGCTCAACGACGGGGTTTTCGTCTAACGTTATGTATGAGAGGAATGTGCTGGGGCGATATCGAAACAATGGAGTCAAGGTTATTGAAATATATGGATAAAGCGGTAGTCTATGGGACTTCGTCTATGATTATCATCGACCATAATTGTGGAAAGTTACTCTTTACACCGCGACTCCAGTAAAATTTTTTTTGACCATATCGTGGCCGTAAATTTTAAAATTAACTGCTTGTAATGTTTTTCTTATGTAAATAAAGTATGCTCGTTAACTTCGCCGATGCAGAGAGAGATTGTTTGTAAACATAAAAGTTTCGCTGGCATGGTACTACATAAAGTACGATACTGAATGAAAAGAGTGCTCAAATGTTGATATTGATTGTGCGTTCCGTTCGGAGCAATAGGTGGGGTATGTCGGTATGCATTAGCTTTTTGCGCAGATCCAACTAAATCGTCTACCGACTCAGACATAGCTAACTCTCATCGACTTCTTTAACACTCTTTCTTTTGAACTGCTTTGAGATTATATATACTTATATAAGTAAGCTTTTGTCCCTAAATTTTATTGCATTGGATTTTGCAGAATATGATGCCGTACCCTCTACAAAACCTGCCATACGGCCTCCGCTGTCGCCTAGCCAAGCTTGCGACCCCATTCGAACGGTATCAACTTCAAATTGCCGCCGGTGATATTTCTATCTGTCCCCCAAAACGTCAGATTCTGCAAGTTGGTCAAAAAATTAACTACGCTAGATTTACTTCAAAAGGCGCTGAACTAATTGCCTCAGTCATGAACGAGCATTGGAAGCCCTGTGCATTTAATTTTGCAGAATATGATTTCATGTTATGTTCCGCTCACACTGCCGTTTTTGATGGTATTACGGCATATGACGTTATGTCGTCTAACATTTTTGGTCATTTGCGCTTGCATCCTCACCAACTACAGTTGATTTCATGTAACATCACGAAACAGTTTCTTCAAACGTTAAAATTTATTACAGATGGCAACGTTAAACGACTTCACATTAAAGACCGTAAAAGTAATGAAATAACTTTTACTGACCTAATTGCTACTTTCCCTGATCTTGAGAGTTTTCGGGCAGATGACGATGCTTTAAATACGTCTTTGCTGTCTGAAATCTTGGCGCATCCAAATCAAAAGATGATGCACATTGAAGTATTTGTTGACAGCGTGCACAATTTGGCGGTCAAAGACATTGCAGCATTTCTCAACGTATGTTATTTCAAATCCAAATCATTAAATAATAAAAAACATTTTCAGGCGCAAAAAAAACTAGGATTCAATCTAGTTTTGAATTTAAAAGATAAGGATGTATCGTCGGATGAGATCAAAGAAATGGAATCAAAAATTTCGAAGCGTTTGAAAAAGGTGGACATTAGTGTAGCTTCACGCCTCATTATCAGACACCGTTTTGGAAACTCTGTTTTTACACAGCATGACCCCATATTACCGAAACGATCTAAACCACAAATCAGGTTCGGTTCTCAGACATAACGTTGCTATATTAACTGCGCAGTTTAGCAAAACATAAAAAATTAAGTTCGTAAAAATTATCTATTTTTAATGTGTTTCTTTTGTAAATAAAAAAGCAGACTTGATAGAGCCAGACAATATCCGACATTTTAAAAATTTGCATTGCGCATGAGAAATGTAGAACGTTATGTACACATCTATGTCGATCAATACACTTCGGCGCATTTGTCGATGTAAGTTGAAATGCATAAGCTTTTTGCGCGACGTTAATTGTGCTTTGCAACAACATCATAGAATTGTTCAACAATAACTTGTTGTAAGCCAATTTTAGTCCTCATCATGCCGTACCCTATCCAAAAACTGCAATACGGCTTTTGCAGTCGCCTTTATCCCACGGCCCAACACCTATCTAATTGTCACATAATTCACTTGTTCTAAATAAAGTACGCTCGTTAACATCAAATCTGTGAAATTATATACAGCACTCTTCATTTTGACAAACTCTGAACGTGATACATCACAAAATAATCAATTGATCATCGAAATAGTTAAACGGTTAAAATAAATAGTTCACATTGCGCGAAAGATACAACAAATTTACAAGTTAGAAAATAGTCCTAACATAAGCCACACTTGAAAACGTACGCAATACAAAGTGAAGAAACGGACTTGATTGCTCGGGAATTGGGAAGACAGGGTTGTTGAAAAGCGGGAACCGTGTGGGGAAGAGATTCACGACGACAGAAGAAGCAATTTGATTAAGGCAACGGTGGCAAACATGATGATAGTTTAAAATGGTTAGTTCCTGTTTGATGGGGGCGCAGTGGGAGCCGGAGGCGGGCTGAACATGTCGTTGGTGAGGTAGCCTGCGACGTTGGAGCTTGCTGGGCCTGGAAAAAGATGCATAAAATCTGTCAATAGTGGTCGTGATAACCAACCTGTGATGGCTTGAGTCCTTCCGGAAGCCGGCAAGAACAGATCATGTCGTTGATCGCGATATTCAGCCCAAATCGGCGACTTGTTCAAAATTTCGTTGATCTTTTCACCGTGGGTCAGATCGCGGGCCGCACTCTTAAGGGCATCGACGATTTCGGCCTTGGCGGCGCCAGGATTCGGGACACCAGGCATGCCGGAACCGAGGAGCTGCAGCAGGTACGGGATGGCATTTGTTTTGAGGAGCTGTTCAGCCAGCTCGGCAGGACAGCGCTTCAACAGGAACTTCAAGGCATGGGCGCCTTGGCCGACGAGGGATGGCTGTTGCTTCATGCTGACGACGATGCCTTCAATGATGGGTTGAGTCGCGAGGGAATCGGCACAGAAGTCGTTCGACGCGAGTTGGTCCAGAATCAAGAGGGCCGTCTTTGAAGCTTCGGCATTCTTCGACGCAATCATGGCATTCACGAACTGGGGCAGATAGCCTTGCGCCGGGATCTGATCTGCCGTCGCTGGGTGATTCTGGAAGAGAGAGCACAGCGCTGTCGTCACTTCTTCCAGCTGTTTGGCCTGATTCGACGATTGCATGAGTTTGAGGACCATTTCGATGAGCTCCGTGCTGAACTGCTTCGGATGCCGGACGGTCCAACTCGGATTCGCGTTGAAGATGCGCACGTAGATGCCGCCAACGATGAGTTCGCCTTCGATAAGCGATTGATAGACGAGGTTGTTGCCCTGTCTATCCGTCGGAGCATCCCATTTCGCGGCTGGATCCGTCAAATGAGCCGCTACCAGTGCATCAACACCTGACTTCAGATGGCTTTTGACCTTGGTCCTGATGGAATCGTTCCAAATAAGCTCCGGATTCTCGGTCGTCGCATCAAACATCGTGACACCAGATGCCGCATTGTCGCGGAATGTTTCCGAAAAGATGGGCGGCAAGTAGTAGCAGATGAAGCGCGTCCATCGGGGTCCCGTCAGCTTGTCCGATTGCAGTTTGGCCAGCAACTCTGCAGCGAGATTCCGCACTTCAAGCCGAACCGTCGAATCACACATCAAATGAAGGATGTAAAGAAGGCCGCCGGAGTCCAGCAGTGACTTCACGACGCCTCCGTTGCTGGCCAGGGCGATAAGTGTCCGAAAGATGGAGCCAGCGGACGTCTTCAACTTGACCAGTAAGACGAGCATCGATCCAAGGGCCAGACTGACGGCAATATCGTTGACGCATTCCTTGTTTGAAGCCGCGATCAGAATGATTCGAAGGGTCTTCGTCTGGATGGTCGGATGCTGATGGGCGCGGAGGAAATGGAAGATCAGCTGGAATTGGCCGAGGAGGATGATTTCGATGCCGGGGTTGTTGAGCAACACATTGGCCAGAGCGTCGAGGACCATTTCGGCTTGCTGGACGGCGGCGATCTGGCTTCCGGGGTCGCGGACGTGTTCCCATCCAGTGAGATCGGACAGGTCGACGATGAGGTTGTCGTCCTTCTTAGCAGCTGGTTTCGCCGGAACGATGGGCTTCTTGGCATCGGTCGACGAAAATCCGGTAACAAGCTCGGTCTTTTCACGGAGAAAGTCCAACAAATCGAGGCAGATGCGCTTGGGCTCGTCGAGTTTGAAGTCGCTTTGCTCGTTGTAGATGCGAACAAAGATTTCGCCGACGATGAGTTCCTTCGCGTAGATGCTGAGTTTGAATTCGGCGCCGAAGAGTTCGCTCTGAAAGGTCAAATTTAGCCGTTGCAATGCACAAAAGTTCCAAGAAACATACCGTATTCTCGTTGCTGTTCCGCTGACGATCAACAAAGTCAAGCAACTCGGCACGGGTACCATTGTCCCAGATGATGTACGGATTCTCAGAGTTGCTATTCAGCACTTTGAGCACCTTATCAACATCGCCTTGACGCATCAATCGACACACATATGGGGTCAGCATGGCTTGAAGGCTTCGCTGGACGCCATCATTATCCGGGTACTCCTCGGGATAGCCAGCCAAACAGGCTAATGCCTCTGCAGACGCTCGTGCCAGCTTGTTCAGAATCGACTGCTGATTAGAATCCTCATTGTGAGAGACACCGCCTTCATCGAGGGTGTAATCGTGACGGAAGAGGTGCGGCAACAGATGCCAGATGACACCGGATTGGAAGAGCTGCGTCTGGAGGAGCGTGCACACGCTGAAGGAGCAAACGCATTCGGCGGCGGCGACAGCGAGACGGTGGAGATGCTGAAATGAGCCAATTGGAAGGGTTCAAAAGAAGAAAAGACCAAAACTTACATCAAACTTCAACAACTGACAGATGCTCTGGAACATGAGCTTCATCTCAGAGATTCGTTCCCGACAAAGATCGAAATTGGCTGCCGTCGCGAAACAGTAGCACACGTGGGTGCACACTTGGACGACCATGTCGGACTCCTTCGATGAACGCGACACATGTGGAACACACCGTTCAAAGGTACGGTACAACGCATCGAGACCAGCTTCACGGCGAAGTTGCTCCGCATTTAACTTCGACGCCTTCAGCGTCCAGGAACAGAGCTCAACTGCGGCAATGAGCAGCTGGCCACCGCCTTCTCGGAAGAGATCGTCGTCCTTTGCCTCCAAATCGATGGTATTGACGAGGGAAGTGTATCCGGCGTACTTCAAGTCGGCCAAATCCTCGTAGTATCGGCTGTAGATGATGCTCTGTGTTTTCAAACAGATCACAATGCGCTGGATATCCGGAACACCCGCATTCTTCGATCGAACCAGCGTCGAACTCAGAAACTCATAGGCGTAGTTGATCGTTTGGAAAATTTCACGGCCTTCGGGGTTCTTATCAGGATGGTACTTGGTGGCGAGCTTGTAGTACGCTTTCCGGACTGTGGCCTCGTTCTTCCAGGTGTCGTCGGTCGGCAGCCCCAGAGTACGACACGCGTCTTCGATCGACATTGAAGCTGGCTTCTTCTCCATTTCCTGCTGCCAGACACCGAAACAAAGGCGAAGGAAGGCTTCAGGCTCGCGGATAGGCCAGTTCGGGAAGCGGACTTCATCGCAGAGATGGCGCAGGTAGTAATAGTGGCAAAAGAGCTCTTCCTCGAGCTGCTCGTACTCGATCGGCGGAATCGGGCAGTATCGGTACAGGGCTTTGATGTTCGACGTCAGGCGGCACGAGAAGTCTGACACGTGTAGAGCCAGTTTGGCAATCATGTTCTGACGCATGGCCGTATTCCAGATGATCTCGGGATTCTCAAACTCGCCGAGGAAGACTTCGGCATAGCGTTCGGGGCCGTAGGCTTCGAGGTAGAAGATGGTCGCTTCGGGCAGGATCGGGGCCAGGATGGAGGAGGACACCGATTCGGACTTGGAGATGGCGGCTCTGAAGGCTTGCTTCCGATGGGTGCAATGCAGGAACTTGGCGACGGTCAGGATGTTGGAGCCGTTGTACATCAGGATGAAGAAGAAGACGCCGGATAGGTACAGCCTCGAAATGTACTGATTGTCGGTCATGACTTGAAGCAGCAGCGCAGCTACACGTTGAACAATTGCCGGATCGTAGGTCAGAAGCAATGGCACGATCTGATACAGTAACACTGGCTCGGATAGAATGCCCTTGACCTTCGGCAACGGTCGGATGACGGCATCGGCTTCATCGCGACTCGGGAAGAACGAACACATCTGGATCAGAATGTCCAGGATGACAACAGACAGCTCGGTCAAGGTGTACATCAGCGGAGCCACTGTAGAAGTCGTCGACGAGTCATCGAGATTCGGCTTTTCAACATTCTCCAAGCACACTGTCCACTTGAATTGCGGCACGATCCCGAGTGGCGTCCATTTGTCGAGTCCCTCCGCCCAGACTTCGCTCTTATCCGTCAATGTGCCCTGGCGATAGAGCTCCTTCGTATCGTAGAATGAAATCGGTCCCTGTCGAACACCAGCCTTGTCATTGTAGTACCATTCTAAGCATTCACTCGTCGCGTTATCCCCGGCTTCGATGACATTCGTTTGGCTGTGGATCTGGGCCCGATTGACATGCAAATGTGCCAGAACCGCCAAATCGACCAAGATCGGCACAACCCCGGCGGCAATCAGATCACGGACATTGTTCTTGTCGAACACCAGCTTGCTTATCAGGTAGACAATATGGTCGCGTTCGGCGGCATCCCTCGTCTTGGCCAGCATCTGGACAATGTACTTTGAATCGGAGAAGGACCCAATCGTGATGCAATGCCGTTCATAGGCGATTCCCATGGCTTTGAGACAGAGACACTTCATTGCAGGGTGGGGTGTAAGCAGGAAGCGATGGTAGACAGTGTTGAAGAAGTGAATTCTGAAAACATTCAGTCAAAATGGTTAAGAAATTTTCAAAAACCCACGGATCGTGAATCGGCGTCGCTTCGGCATTGTCTTCGGTCAGCAAAAACCGCAGATAGTAATCGCCAATCTTCGTTTCCTCATTCAATGACGGATAATCGACTTGGAATTCGGCGTGATTCCAGGATACCAGGGTCCCAGTCGGCACAAACTCGATTTCCGAATGCAATGTTCGGAGCTCGTTCTCGATGGCATGTCGGAACTCTTCTCTCGTCTTTTCATTCCAGATCAGGTCGGCCTTGGCATGGTCCTTCGAGAACTGGTAGCAAAACAGCTTCCAATTTGAAATCATGGCAACTTGGCGTCGGCGTTTCCGAAGCACGACGGGTCTTTGCGTCTTGTCGACTTCTCTCGTCTTGTTGAGGAAAGTCAGCTTCTGCTCGAGGTTCCAGTGCTGCAGGAGCGATTCCAGCCTGGCTTCGACCGTAATCTGCATGCTTTTCAGCTGTTGTTCGAGGGCGGATGTTCGTGTTTCGGAGTTGGCCATTTCAAGGTTGTTCCGGACCAGCAGGTAATCGGCTTCGTGAACTGGAACCTTCTCAGTCGAATCGAGGTAGTTCAGAAGGCCTCGCGGGATACATCTTCTCAACAGCTCCATCGCAGCAGAATTTTCAGCGATCCAGAGACCAATAAGGTGTCCGCTGAGCTGTTTGTTGGCCAAGACTCGGAGATCAGTGCCACTCGAAAGCAGTGCCATCTGAAGATGAGTCAAAAAGGCACCCTCAGTCAGGGACAGCACCTGCATCGCTTTTGAAACATCTGGCGTCGACTCCTCGATGATGGCACGCATGACGAGACCAGCACCCTTGACGATCGTCATCGACGGATTGTGAAAAAGTCGATAGAAGGCCCGTCCACGCGCAGCAACACACTCCAGAATCATGTCGAATACATCGCCAGAAGTCGTTTCACTGTATGGAGCACAGACGGTGTACGTCAAGAAGTCGAGCATCGCGGAAATGACCAAAGAGCCGGTGCCACGATCGACGTGATTCACGATAAGGTCCAGCAAATGCTCCACGAATTCCTTGCTTGAGAGCAAAGACTTCTTGTTCAACTGCTCTAATCGCAGCTCGTAGTTGGCATGCATCGGCTGCATCAAGCTACACAGCATCTCCACTGTCGCGTGGTCGATCGCTTCGTGCTTCCACTTCAGGACATTGATGACGAGGGTGCCGAGCTTCTCACGGACGCCTGGGACGGCAGTAAAGGCTTGGAAGCCGGCTTTGCTCGCGAAAAGACGGTGCAGACAGGCGAGTTGGCTTTCGATCTTGTTGACGGCATCGGGCTCATTATTGGCATAGGTTTCGGCGAGGACGCTTTCAAGGCACTGCACGATGACACGGCCCTTGTTCTCGGCGAAGAAGCCTTCACTGGGCTGGCTGTAAGTGAGGCCATTGAAGGGGATGTTGGCGTTGAAGCGGCGGATGGATTCGGAGCGTTTTAGACCGACTGAAATGATGGTCGGGTTGATGGAGGGTGTTTCAGTAATCAAAATAGACTCACGAGGAACATTGATAATGTGCCGCATCAGCTGGAACTCGCCATCTTCATCGAGGAGGTGCTTGAAGGGCAGAATTCTGAGGAATTTGTCGAGTTTGTTGGACTGGACGAAGATTTGGTAGTTGCTGGAGCCGCGAGAGCCGTCGATTAGCGAGGCGAGGATCAGATCTCTGGAAATGATGGACTTTAAAGTTGAAAATTAAAAGATTTAGACAAACCTCTCATTTGAAGAGTACTCTCGCAGATCCCCATTCTCATATTCGATCCCAAACTTCTGCGGATCCTTCAGATTTCGGCTCAGACACACGATCGACGTCAACGGCCTCGCACAAACGACACTGTAGGCAGCAATATCACGTTCCACAATGCACTTTTCACTGAGACACAGTAATCTTCTCACGGATCCGTCATGTCGGGGCGTGAACTTTTGAACCTTGAACTCGACATACGACGTGATAGAATCATCCTTCGAACATAGCCCTAATCGTGTTAGCCGGAAGTCATCCAGTGTCAATGGATCCTTCGAAACAGGGATAATAATGTTCAAATTATCAGTCGCATTTTGGCGGATTTCGCGCACAATCTGATCAGCTGATTGCGACGCGAACAAATGGCGTCTTCGTTGATCGCCGACTTCCAAAATGAACCCACCAGGCACATCGGCAGCCTTGATGATCTGTTTGATTTCGTTCATCTTGTAGGACCCGATAACAGTGGCTTGGGCATTTAGCTGGAGGACCGTCGTAGCGCATATTTGGAGGATGACAGGGCTGCGTTGATCGGCCCAGCCTTCTTTGAAGCAGTTGAATCGCTGAAATTTTGTTTTGAATTACTCTCAAATTGTTGGGAAGTGACTTACATGTCGTTCCGGATGAGTCCCACAAAACTTGCTCTCAAACTCAAACAACAAAGACAACAACTCCGGGGTGTAATCCGACGAGAATCGGGTACTGTCGCTTTTACCGCTCTTCTTTTTCACATGGATCACGAACTCATCACGAGCACCGCTGCCACCGGCCTTGGATTCGGGGTTAGCACCGAAGAATTCGCCGTAGTTCCACTGAAATTCATGTTTTAGATGAAAAAAAATATATAAAAGTGTCATAAAGAACCAACTTGATTAGTGATTTCGAGCGATTGCGGGTTGTAAGTCGTAATTGCGAGGGTTCCGACGGAAAAGATTCGCTTGTACCTTTAAAAACGCACTTTTTATATATATTCAACCGACTAATCAAAGCCAATTAGACTCACTTTCCCTTCCATGAATGCTTGGTGACCAGGAAACAGCCAATGTCACGGTTGTTCGGGTTGAAGTTGTTCGTCATTTTGCGGCGAGTGGCGGCAGTTGACAACAATCGCTAACCCGATTCGACCCTCAAGCCCTGCGCATGCTACGAAGCGATGAATGAAGTCAATAAAGGATAGAATCGATCGAGATCACGCCGGGTTTCTGAGGGCTAAAAGATCGCTGAACATTGCGTGAATGAAAACGTCAAAAAACGAAAGACATTGCCGCGGGCGATGCGTCAAAAAAGCGCGATAATTGACGATCGAATGATTGGCGAGGAAGTGTTATAGTTTATTTTAACCACAGGCTGGAGGGAGACGGGTGAAATCCGAACGGCCGTCAAAAAAGCGGGTGGCAATAATATACACGTTGGATGGAATCGGGTGGGACGTTGTTCTCGATCAATTCAATTGAAAAGCGGGCATTGAGGGCGGCGGTTGAATCATGGCCGGGGACTGTGTGGCCCCGGACAGGACGTGGTGATTACAAAAGTGATTGGAAGGGTGAAAGTTGGGTGGGACTGGAGGGGGAACACGTGAGGGATGGCCGGAAAACAAACTGTCGCCGGCGGCTATGGGCGGCTGGCGGCATTTCACGGTCGAAAGCACAGATGTGACCGTTGACGCGCATATTGACCACGGCCGGATGAGCCTTGTTGGCGGAGAAAGCGTTCACGTCGAGGCTGTCAATGTCCACAAAGCTCGGTCGGCGGTTTTGCTGACGTCGACGTGGGGGCCGCTGCGGGATCCCGTTCAAGGCTGACCACGACACACAATCCGTCACATCCCGAATCGAGCCATCCATCTTTGGTTTCAACTTTTGACTTTTACAACTTGCTCATCCCATGCTTCACTTCCATAACGACCCCTGACACCCCCAGGAAAGGTCGGAAAACACCTTTATCAGCCCGCCTTGCACTAATTGCCAGCGGCAATGCAAACAGAACAACGAAATTTGCACACATTGGGGACACAAGGCCAAGGATCTGAACCCCCGATTCGAGACAGTTTCCAAGATCAGTAAAAAACCCTTCCAATTACGGCATTTTTGATCTTAAATTATCTCTCTCATCAACTTCCGATTACCGAAATGAAGAAAAAGAACCCGTAGAACCTTTTTCATACCACGCCAGCCGAACGCACACAAGTTCCAGCCGCAATTTTCGCATGGAAAGTGCACCGCCGTTTGTCAACTTGAGCAAACCTGTTTTCCACGTCTTTCTTCACGGAAATATCCTTAAAAGGATCAGCCTGGATTTCGGATACGTGAGATATCACGGCTGAGTGGTCTAGTGGTATGATTCTCGCTTAGGGTGCGAGAGGTCCCGGGATCGATCCCCGGCTCAGCCCGATCCTTTTTGATTTTTTGCATGAGCAAAACTAATTAACATTATATATTTTTTCACCATTTTTCTTTATTACAGTCAGTTAGTTGTTGCTCTAGGACATATTCATTAAGATGCAACTTGTTTACATGTTGCTTTTACGTGTTAGGACCTTTGAAGGACATTGCGGGTGATCCGTTATCGCGTGTTTCATTTTTGTTCCATTTCGATAGAAAACGCTTGTCTTTATATATTCTTTACCCCTTTTTATTCTTTTTACTGAATCTACAAGTCGTGTAATACTTTCTTTGTCAAAATCTGTGTCATAGGCCAGTGCTTTAATCAACTTTTTGTAGGTTTTTCGCCAAACACCAACCATGGCTGAAACCAAGAGCTCAACACCGCTCTGTCTCGAAACCGATCTCACCGCCGGTCTTGAATTCCTCCATAAGAAGCCTATTCCTCAATGGGAATCTCCTTGTTGTGACGAACATGATCACTTCATCGTGGATCACGTTCTGACAGGGCTGCTGGCCGAGATCAATGAAAAGGGTCAACGACCGCCAACACGGCTCATCTCTGTTGCTTTGGCTTTGAAGCGGGTTGCTGTTGTTATGAAGTACGTTTTTGGAGCTATTTCAAGCAGGGTTGCGAAATCCCCCGGGGAAAATCAAATTCGGGGGATATCCCCGGGGAAATCCCCGGGGATATGCGGGGGATATCCCCCAGCACCAATTTTGGTTTTTTTTGGCACCGAAGGCTACCGTTTTTTATTAATAGTTAAATTAACATGTTTTGGAGTGTTTTCCATTAAAGTTAACAAAATTGCCAAAATACCGATTTTTATGATGTTTTGCCGACATCGGTACAAAATTTTGGAACTTTTTAAGTGGTCCATTGCGAAATCCCCCGGGGGAAATCAAAAAATGGGTGATATCCCCGGGGATATCCCCCGGGGGAAATCCCCGGGGATATCCCCTTCGCAACCCTGATTTCAAGAAGATGCAAGTTAAATGATCTGATTTCAGCGAGATGAAATGGGTCTATCCAAGCAAACTCGCCGATGGCATGGTCCTGTATTTGTCTCGGTACATCCACGATTCCATACCGATCGTCTGCCACAACGTCATTGACAGCATTGAGGCCTTTATACAGAGCAAATTTGAGAATGATGAGGAAGAAAAACGGATAGTGGAGGCATTGAGTGAGCGGGTTTTGGAGAAACAGACAAAGTTCACGATCCGGGCTACTGTAGGTTACAAAACGGCATTTACATTTCGAAAGAATGTTAGTTTTACAGGTTCTTATCATGCGTTACACCGATCGTGAACTTGTTGGCGATGACAGCTGGTCCACTTTGTATGACAAGATTGGCAATACTGAATTGACTGTGGCCTTGACCGACCTGATCGTATTCCACGGAAACAAGCTAGCCAGTGAAAACAAAGGCCTCGGTGTCCATTTTGTCGAGATGCGCCGAATTCTGCTGAATGGTACCCCTGAATCTCGTCGAGCTGTTTTAACAAAGGTGCTTCCGAGGATGTTCAAATGCGTCGAACTTCGGAATGTTTTTAACCGTGATTCTGCCATGCTATTGAGTGAGTTTGACGTTCTTTTCTGCTTTATCATCCATTAGTGGGTCCATTTCAGACCCCTACGACGAGTACTACGCCTCCGCCGACCCTCTCCGCGTCCTCGAAGTCGTCATGTCCATGGCCAAGTTCTTCGTATTCGATCCTACTTCAACGGCTACCGCTTGGTCGGATCTTCTCGAAGACACCCTTCTCGGTGAAGCGCTGATCTGCGATGATGGCGAAGTCAGTCTTCTCGCTTGGCATCTCCTCTGCCAGAATCCGCGTCTCACTCGGCCTTTCGGCACCGATGAACTTGCTATGGCCAAGATTTACCTGACTTCCAACATGACAGAACAGAATCCCGGCATTCGACAGCGGATCGTCTCCGAGTTCAGAGCCTTAATGGCACGAATGCGCGAGTCTTTCAAGGCCTTGAAACGGGTGCCACTTCCGGAACAGATGGAATTGTACAAGGAGCTGGTCGTTTCTAAGTTGGTGCCGCCTTCTGAGGCTGACGCCGACAAGCCTGCAAATCAAGTTCTACTGGAAGGACAGATTGAGTTCCTGAAGTTTATCCACGGATTCTTATTTGACAATCTTAAAGCCGGTGCCAATTTCAACCGAAGACTGTTGGCCTTGCATTTGGTTGAGGTTCTTCATGAAAGTGATGCGGCTTACAAGAATGGGGCTGCCGGTTAGTAATTTTTTGTCATTTTAAGTCCAATCTATTGAATTTGTTTCAGATACCATGTACAGCGACCTCGACATGAAGTCCTGGCTCGACCAGCGATGCTATGACATTCTTCGGCAGCTTATCGATGACGAGTTTGAAGTGATTCAGATGATTGCCGAGAAGCTTTTGGGCTCGTTGCAGTTTGCTGGCGATTTTGTGAGTTTACTTCTTCCAAATAAGATCACTTTGTAATTTGTATCACTCCAGGCATCAATCGAAACCTCCGTCCCGCTCGACGTCAAGAACAATTACTACAAAGCCCGCTGTTTCTGGCGTGACCGCAAAGCCCTCGGCGAAGAAAGCCTCCTCGCAACGATGACCCACATTCAAACGCTCATCGAAGCTGAATGTGCTGCGATTGAAGCCGATCCGAAGTATTTGGGCGGCGACCTGAGGCTTACCAGTCTACTCGTCTATGTTGTTGGCTTCTTCCAGATGAACGTCCCCTTCTGGAGCGATGCTTCATCCATTTGGAGCGACTACGTCCCACAGACACTCGTGCCTCTCTGCCTCAATGTCGGACGCCTCGTTTCGCCGGTGCTTCACAATCTTGCCCCGGAAGGCTTCTATCCATTGGAGTCTGCAACTTTGGCCAGCAACGATGAAGCCATTAAAGGCCGTTATCACAAGGCCCAGAAGCTTCTTGTTAACTGTTGGCGAACCCATCGCGAAGTGTCGACCATTTTGTCGTCACTCCTCGCTTGTGGGATGAAATCAGACCCCGCGAAGAGTCTATCCCCCGATGGCATGCTCCTTCTGACGCCTGATGTGTTGCAGTCGACGACAGCTTACCTATGGCTGCAGTTGACCGAATGTCGTCACTGTGGTGCTTTCGAGAGTTCGGCAACCTGCTTCAATGCATTGTGCATGGTGTTGTGGCGATTGAAAGACGCCCGTCAGCTACAGTATGACTACAGCAAGGTCGACACACCTCGGGACATGCTGGAAAAGTTGATTCGCTCTCTGCATGGTCAAGAAGCGTCGTTAGGCATCTGCGAGACTCGGCGAAGCGCTGGGCTACCGCCATTGATTCTCGGGATTTTGACGACGGAGCCAAAGAGTGCTAATCACAGTGCGCTGGCTTACACGATGATGAAGTTGCTTCATGGACCGAAACAGGCTTTGGGAATGGTGTAAGTCTTTCATTCCTGTACTTTTTGCATGTTTCTTATTCCAAGTTTTCAGGATCCACACGATCAACTGCCTCGTCGCCATCTTCGACTGCACCTCTCTATCCGAAACCGTCAAACAGTACCTGTCCCCGGCCTTCCAACTGTGCTTCCAAGAGCCACCATCTGATCCTCACCCATCCTACTCCAACACCCACATCAACTTCAGCGATCATTGGCCTATCCGAAACACGCTGTCTCGTCTGTTTGCAGCACTGCTTCGACGCATGTTCGGCACGCCCAACAAGGTTCAAAAGTCGCTTTTCATCCCGGCTCGCTGTACCAAGGCCGCCAATGAAGTCTTCAATGTACTACCGGAGCTGTACCAGATGATGCTCAATCTGTTGAAGAGCTTTTCTGGAGCCAATGCGACGCCACGTGCTGAGATTGAGATCTTTCCCGTTTTGACTATGCTGGCCCATGTTACACCAAGCACGACGGCCGATTTCCCACTATCCGTGTTCCATCCAGCTCTGATCATGGTCATGATGTCGGCAAAAGGCATTCATGCCCGACAACTCGCGGCTGTGGCGCTGATTACCGGAACGACTGAAGTAGAACTCGTCAAAGCCATCGAAGTGTTGGGCTCGATGGTGCCCCAGCATAGACAAAAAAGCAACGTCATGGAAGTCTTCCTTAACTTCAGCACGCTTGCTTTGGAACGCTTTGCCGAACGTGAAGTGCCGGCGGAGGTTGACGCCGCTTTGCGGAACTTCTTTGGCATCATAAATGCATATTCCGTCTTCGAACTGTGGGCCGATCTCCCGCTTTACCGGTGGTTCATTGCCGCAAAGTCGCTAGCTGATGAGAACACGTTGAATATGATCGTCATTCGGGCTTTTGACATGGCTCAAAATTCGGATTTTGAAGACCGCAAATGGGCTGCTATCGGACTCGCTGACTTGCTCAACGCCAAACAATCCCTATGGTCGTTCGAGCCGGAAAATTTGCCGCTTATGTATCGTCTCGACGTGTATCGCGTGGCGAAGGAGCTCGACCCTGGCCTTCATGCTCGCTACTATGCCGATTTCGCCGCCGCTGAGACCGATTCCGACTTTGAAGCTGTCGTCCATCCCGTTTTGGCCGCTCCTGAAGTTCTGCTAGACTCGAGCCTCCTGGCAATCATCGAAAGAGCCCTTGATATGCCACACTTGCGAGTGGACACCAAGGCCCAGCTGATGGAACTGTTCACCGCGCTGGTCGCCGAAGAAGCCCCATTATCGAAGGACAGACTCGAACGGATTGACAAATTTACAAAGACGGCTGCCGAGTCCTTCGACGATGCCACTCGACTTCGAGCTGCGAAAGTGTGGCTCACCGCTGCCGAGGCCTTCCAACACGGCGCTCCGCCTGGCTCCTATGAAGCTGCAATGACCCGTGCAGTGCCATGGCTCCAGGACCCCGATGTTGCTGTTCGACGTGCCGTTGGCCGGAAGATGAACGACTACCTTCTGAGCACTCCATTGACGCTGAATTCGAGTATATTGTGGTCCTTTGCCGTTGCCCATGATCCATCCATTCTGTCGAAGATTGAACAACGTGAAATCGTCGCCACGCACGAGACAACTTTCGAGCCGACTATTTTGAACCCATTTGCCGAGTGTTTCGTCGTCCCTGGCCTCGAGACAGTCTCGCGTTTGATTGCGTTGATCGAGCAGAACAAAGTGGACCATCGCGAAGCTAATGATGAAGAGTGAATCATGTTTGACCAGTATTGTTGATTTTAAATTTGTTATACCTCGATTATAAAGAGTTGGACGTTAGGCTTGTTGTTGGGGTGTTTTTATTACAAAATATGGGGAAGAGGAGTTCACAGCGTGCTGGAGGGGATCGATCAATGCACGCTTTCCGCTTTGCTGGCTATTTTGTAATAGAAAATGGTCGGAGTGCACGCCTTTTTATCAGTTTCTTGGCTTGGCTGGGTCATACCTTTTTCAATTGAGAAGAGACAACGTCAAATGGGATAGCCAACCGGCTGGTCGTGTTCGATTTTTGTCTTTGCAGAAGATTATTTTCATAATTTGGTTTGTTTCAGTTAGACAATGGCCACAAAATCCACGATAAAGCGCTCCCGAGACGTGCTATTCCTCGGTCGCTCCGGCGGCGGCAAATCGACCACCATCAACACATTGGCCAATATTTGTGCCTATTACGACTATAAGATTGCCCTCGATCGCAATGAGCCTGTCGTGTTGATTCCGTTCCAATTTGACCACAATTATGACGACAAGACTAAAGATGTGATCCGGATGGGTGGCGTCCACTTGGCCGATGCCGGAAACGAGCAGACTGAGAATCCGGAGCTGTCGTGCACGCAATCGCCGCGTATTTACAGCTTTGTCAAAGATGATAAAGCTTTCAATTTCATCGACATGCCTGGATTCGGGGATACATCTGGAGCCGGGCAGGACGAACACCATCGACTTCAGCGCCAGGAATTCCTTCGCAGTTTGACGGAGTTACATGCCATTGTCGTCGTTATGAACAGCCAGGAAAACCGTATAACGCCACAATTCAAAGCGGCGTTGAACGATGTTTTAGCATTGGTGCCAAAGGCTGCTATTTCAAATTTGTTTTTCATTGGGACGCATGCGATACATACGAATTTTACTGGTGGAAGTTTGGTGGTTAATTTGCAAGACTATCTTAACGACATTAATAAGGACTATGAGAAGAAGTACAATCAGAAGTTGAAGTTGTCAGCTAAAGAGAATCTGTATTTTGTCGATTATGATGGGTTTAGGCATTTGGTAGGCTTTTGAAATGCTTTTCCGACTTTTTGGATGTTAGTTCAATTACAAAATGTATTTCCAGGTCGCCAAACACCGCTCCCCGAGGTATCGCAAGCTGACCGAGGACCGCGGCGACGCGACAAAGTCCATGTGTTGGAATCGAACTCGTGAGGCCCTCTGGACGCTGATGGGTCGAGTCATTGGATTGAAAGGCGTCCCGACTAGCATCATTGGCGACATCGATCTGGCTCGCAACACCATTGAAATAGTGATTGATGTCATGATGGAGATATTGGTCGAAATCGAGGACCTCAAAACGCCGGAAAAACTCAAAGAACTTCGAAACCAACTCGAACAGAATGGACATCTCTCGCCACCGTGCACATTTTGCAAATCCTGCAAAACGCCGTCGAAATCTGGTGGAATCTTCACGGCGACGCCTAAAATCTGCCATCGAAACTGTCGCTGCTACACTGGCGTACCTCCAAAGGCCGCAGGGCATGCCGGACTCAAAGACTGCAGCATTTTTGCCAATGGCAGATGCAAAGCATGCAAATGCCCCATCAGTTGCCATTTTCACGACAAAGACACCTCAGCTAGCCATGATCCAGATGCCAGAGCCCAACAAATTGTTTCCGACTATACAAAGAAAATTAACTCTGAAAGCAAAGAGATTGTCAATGTCGTGACATTGGCAGCGGCATTCTTGAAGGAGCACACTATTGTAGCTTTTTCGAACAGCCACCAAACTCGACTTAAGGAAGAAATCATCAAGTACGACAACAACGGCGACCTCGACTTGGCCGATGAACGACGGGAAGTGCTCGAAAAGTACCAACAGAGAGTCGCAGAAGTTGAGAATATTTTGGAAAAGACGCCGGATAAAGGCACAAATGCGGAGGAGTTCAAGAGAAGTTTAGAAAAACTGTTCCAACTTCCGGTTACTGGCAGTCTTATCAAAGATCTATACAATGATCGTACTCGGCAGCAGTTTGACTTCGAGGAACCGTGCGTCTACAGAGCAACCAGGTTTCCTGATTGGAATGAACCGTTTTGATTGTGACATTTGTTTTTATTTAAACTTTGTAATCGTTTTCAATAAAATTGTAATATAAATTTGGTTTTAGAGGAACTTGTTGCAAACGTATAAACTATCTTTTTCTGTTCAAAAAATTGACGCCTTTCAATCGTTTTCAAACAAATATAAGTTTTTTAAGTATTAATTACCAAACAAGCAATTACAAAGATCTTTTAAATGTAAAATTTTGATTTCATTGCGAAGTATTGCAAGAAGTTTTAACCTAAAAGTTGTCGTCGGAAGTGTTTCATTACAAATCACGCGTTAAACCGTGGAATGTCGATCAATGCATGTTCATTTTGTAATAAGTTGGTATCGGAAGGGTGTACGCACATTGTTTTCCGCAAAGTGGTACCCTTCAATGTCAGGGTAGGGTTATCAGAAAAACTTTCTCTTCATTGACCAGTTGGGCCCCCAATGTCGTGTTCGAATTTTTGTATTTCATACTAAAACGTATTATAAACTATATTTTTCAGGAAACAATGTCTAGACCCGCCATTAAACAATCCCGCGACGTGCTTTTTCTTGGCAAATCCGGTGTTGGCAAGACGACCACCATCAATACGTTAGCGAATATTGTCGCGTATGATACATTGGACAATGCCGTCGAAGCCAATGAACCGATTGTGCTTGTTCCATTTCAATACGACCTAACTCACAGCGACAATACCACCGAGACTATAAAAATGGGTGGTTTCAACGTTGCCGACAGGGATAACGAACAAGTTGCGGATCCCGAGTTGTCATGCACCCAATCGCCGCGTATTTACAGCTTTGTCAAGGATGATAAAGCCTTCAATTTCATCGACATGCCGGGATTTGGCGATACTGCAGGTGCGGGGCAGGACGAGTACCATCGACTTCAGCGTCATGAATTTCTGCGCAGTTTAACGACAGTGCATGCCATTGTGGTGGTAATTGACAGTAACGAGAATCGAATTACGCCACAATTCAAGGCGGCGTTGAACGATGTCTTGGCATTGGTGCCGAAAGCGGCGATTTCGAATTTAATCTTTCTTAGCTCTCGTGCTTATATTACGAACTTTACTGGTCAGATGGTTGAAGCGCCCTTACAAACGTATTTGGTTGAGGTCAACAAGAACTACATTGATAACTATGGTCAGAAGTTGAATCTATCCGCAAAAAACAACGTGTATTATGTTGATTACATTTCTTTTATACACTTGGTAGGTTCTTCTACTTTTAGCACTCTAATGTAACTATGTTTCAGGTCAACCGGCACAAATCCAATAAATACAAAAACGAAAATGCAGACGTCGGCAATGCCATACACGCAATGTGCTGGAACAACACAAAAAAGTCTCTTTTCGACATGATGGCTCGAGTTATCGGACTACAAGGTGTGGAAACTCGTCTTATCGGCAACATTGACGACGCTCGAAGTAAAGTCCTGACAATCATCGACGTGATGTTTAATATTACGCTTGAATGCGACGACTTGAAAACCCCCAAACGACAGGAAGATCTTAAGAAAAAGCTGGAAGAATCTGGCCACATAAATCCACCCTGCACATACTGCAACAAATGCAGAACGCAGTCAAGGTCCGGTGGCCTTTTCACGGCGGCCTTTAGAATCTGCCATCGAAACTGCCGTTGCTACACGAGTGTACCTCCCAAAGTTTTTGGTCATCGTGGACTTGAGCGATGTTCCAACTTCGTCAACGGCAAATGCAAGGTTTGCAAATGCGCCATCAGTTGTCACTTCCACGACAAAGACACCTCAGCTAGCCTTGATCCAGATGCAAAGGTTCTGCAATTCATTTCCGAATTCAACAAAAAAGTCAGTCAGGAAGCCGTAAAAATTAGAAATATGGCCATCATGGCAGCATCTTTCCTGCAAGAAAACACCATTGTTCAGTTTTCAAAAAGTAATATAACCCGACTTCAAGAAGAGATCAACCGCTTCGAAAACAACGGCAGTCTGGATTTGGCCGATCAGCGCAAGGATTTGCTGGAAAGCTATCAGAAAAGTGTGGCAGAAATTGAACACTTGATGAAAATTTCTAAACTGAAATCTGTCAAATCGGAAGACATCGATGGAGCTTTTAAAGCACTGTTCAAGCTGCCGATAACTGGCCGAGATATTGAAAACTCGTACAATGATCGAACAAGGCACGACTTTACGTTCGAGGAGCCATGTATCTACAGAGCGAGGTATTTTCCACGATGGTAAGCTGTCAAAATTCGATGTTTCGTAGCTGAAATTTTGTTTATTTGAGATTATCTAGTCAGTAATTTCAAAAAAAGCCAGTAAACTTTTGGTTGTTAGTTTTGTGCCTTATGTATGCATTAACTTTGCTCTTTCTTATGACGTTTGTTTTGCCATAAAGTAACTGTGTGATAAACTATCATCATCCAAAGCCGAAAAAAAACAAACTGCCCCGTTAGCTTTGACCTTGTTTTCATCCATCAATGCGAATTCCCCCGACGTATGAGGTCCATCACACCCCTCGCCTGCCATTCTGTTGTTTCACGCGGTAGGTATCAGACAGCCAGCTGTCAATGGCGTCTGTTCGTACTTTGAAGTGACAGTTCCACGTCTCGATGGCTTCTGTCGCTGCAAAGCGTGAAATGTGGCATCTAGCCATCTGAAGCATCATCTGAAGCATTTCACGTCCCTTGAAACCGGATAGACTCATCCCCTTTTGCATTATTTTGAAATTATAAGCATTTTAACAACATCTGGACTGCCCAATGTTGATAAATGTCCACCCCATCAGACGACTTCCGTATTTTTTCACGTTCTTACGTGTTTGGCAGCTTCCAAAAGCTGACCATTGTTTGTTTTATCCTAAAAAGGGCATAATTCGATCTCCTTTTAAGTCATTCACGCAGTTTGACACATAAATTTAACTTGACACATTTGGAGCGACAATTAGCCTCCAGCACTGCTAGTGATAATCGACACTTTGACGCTTCGAGCGTCATTGGCGCTTTTTGAGTAAACTGTGGGTTAATCCGGCGTCTGGACTAAAGATGAACGTTAAAAACGGGTTTAACTTGTTCCATAAGCGGTAGAATGACCTTTGGCATGTATTTCTGTATCCACAAAGGCCTACTTTATTCTGTTTAATGGATATCCGATGCCTATTACCACCCATGTGTCATGCTATTAGAATATTCGACCCAATTTGTCGCGCTTTTTTAGCCATTGCCCGAAGTTTGTGGACACATTTTAACGAAGCTAATATCCATCGTATTACATTGAGACAGTTATAAAAAGTTTTAACTACCAACGTGGGTGGCTCCATAGAGTTCAAGGGCACAAATCCGAGTAAGTTGGGAGTGTCCCCTGTGGGGGTGGCTGACTGGAGTGCCCTTGTCACCCCCTAAGGGCATTGATATAACTATAAACAGTTGAAAAGTTGTGTCATTTCAGCAAGATTTGCAATGTTTTTTAAGGCAAAAACACTGAAAGGGCTAATACGTAGATCAAAAACCACGAAAAAGCATGCGCGAAAGTGCTAAATCATTTATGTTTCCCAGATTATCAGAATTTTAAAGCTGTATTTATCTGTTTCATGTAGTTTAATCTTCATTCAGAATGTTTACGAACTTTCTCCATTCACAAATAGTATCGTCTTCCATGATTAACGTAAAACAATTTCATTCAAGTGAGTCAAATAGCCATTCAATCGTTTTCACGAATTACGTTATTCGAAACCAGCCCGCCTCCGTTTGCCTTAATTTTGCCATTGAACAGAGACAAAACAGTCTTGAACGCCTCATTGGATGGTTTTCTGTTTTTCTTTCTTTTTCAATTTCATTGAAAAGTTGCCGAAATTTGAAGTGAAAACCATCTCATGAGACATTACCCAATTTGCGGCCCACTTACCACATCCCAAAAAAAGCTTTCGTGGCCATTGATGTGCAATGTTGTCGATGGCAGTAGCGTTTTTCCCGAGGGCACACTGTGTCATCGTCGGTGGGAGTGTTTCGGATTTCGGGGTGGGTGTCGTCATGTTTCTGGGCTTCGGTATTTAAGCGGTGCCTTCGCGCTTCTATCTTATCCTAGCCCAGTCTTGACAGGCGCTCTTCATTGCGTGACGCTATTTTTCACATTGGTCGCCACCAGCCAGGCTTCTGGAACAAGTCAGATTCCGACCCAAAGACCCCCTCCATCGTTGTCGGAGAAGATTATGCTAACGAGGCCGCACCACTTGCCGTGTGCTTCTGCTGTACCCAGCTTGCAGAAGCGGCCACCTCTTCGATAAAAAAGTTTTCATGCACACATCCGGTGTCTGGTCGTGCGAATATTGCCAAACAGGGGGACGAGCCAATTTGAAGTAAACATGATTTCATAAAGGGAATAATAGTGGCACATGGCTTTTGCGATACATGGTCTACCTCCACAGCCTGGGCGAGATCCACCAACGTCACGGACATCCGATTGGCTTCGTTTTCACGCCTTCCCCAGCTAGGCTCCGCCCCCTCGGTGCATAAGCACCCTATGCCAATGCCATTGGCAATGTCGTTACAAATGTGGTCAGAATGTGGTGCTATAGTTAAGAGCAGTTGTAGCGGATAGAAGCGTGACGGGAGCGTGATTTGATGGCGTGTAACTTTTTTTGTTTGAGGCAATTACAGTAACCATGAGATGGGTTTTAGGTACAAAACTTACATTAATCAAGTGTGGTCAGGATGATGTCAGTCTCGAAAGCAGTGTCGCGTATGATCGGATTTGATAGTCGTGTTTTGGGACTTGCCGTCGTAGTGCTATGTATGGTGTCTATGGTAAGTTGGATTTACTTTTCTTTCAAATACAACTTTTTCAATGCCAATGAAAAACAATGTTTATAATTTGGGGCTATAACAGCCTAATTACGTGTTTATGATGTAATTAGTTGAAACCTAAATTAAAAAATGATTCTATTTTTAATTTTTTTAAACCCTTTTCTTAATCCTGTTTACCAAAAATCACAAAAAGATCCCCCCTTCGCCCACCCTTTCGAAACACAATGATTAACGCAGACTTTTTGTCCTATTCCATCATTTCATTCCTACCAAACTGCCTTTCTGTGCCGTTCTATCCTTTGTTGCTTACCGTGATTTATGTATTGTCCTCCAGGACCTTCAATTGTCCCGAAAAAAGCTAATCTTCATGTTGACATTGTGCCTATTTTAACAATGGCGGGGGTGCGTCACTTTTGGGAATTTTCAATTCGCTGAAGACATAAATTGTTGTTTTTTGGGTTTCAATTTTTATCGCTTTTATGTTTCTTCTGCGAATAAAACAAAAAGTACTACCAGGGCTACCATTTTAATGGTGTCGGACATGTTAAAATGTGTTTTTATGGCTTTATCGTTGAAAGTAACGGGTCTATTTTGAATGTTTGAAGGTGTGAGACCAGAGGTGGTATGGCTACGATATATCATAAACGGGAATTGGGGTGTTTTTCGGCATTTTGGAGTGGAACGGGTGTGAATGAGGATGTGGACTTGATGAAAAGGGGCTAATGTCGGGGATTATGGGATGGAGAGAACAATGTGGGGTCATTGGCATTGGTAATTTTGGTTTTTGAACGTAAAAAGGGATGAATTACAAAATTCTAAGAAAGTTAATGCCATTTTTGCAGGTATCAGCAGCGCCCCGCCATAAACGCGCCTTCGACAGCCTAGCTAGTGGTGGATTCAACGGATTCGACAAGCGAGCATTCGATAATTTCGACAGTGCCGGTTTCACAGGCTTCGATAAACGCGCTTTCGATTCCATGAGCAGTGCCGGTTTCGGTGGCTTCGATCGGCGACGACGAGCTTTCGACAGCTTAGCCAGTGGCGGTTTCAATGGCTTTGATAAGCGAGCATTCGATTCGTTAAGCAGTAACGGATTCACTGGTTTTGATTGACTTTGATTCTAAGCCAAAAAAGCGTCGCCTCATCGCCAATTGCCTCCAAATTTGGCCCTTCCGCCGACAAAGCGCAACTGTACTTGTAACACCTATCGACCATCACAACCAATTTCCATGCCCCTTTTGTCTGTTTAATCTTTTTGTACTGATTTGCTGCAATGATTGAACTATTGTTAGCCTCTCAAGAAATTGAAATACAAAGATTTTTTGAAATTCGCTTTTGGCACCGATTAATCAAAGTCAAAGATTGAAAAGCACAAACGTGAAGCGAAAAACGTCTTATCTGACGTAGCGTTTAAAAAAGTCGAAGCACTATTCTTGGGCAGTCATCCGGAAACACTGGCACTCTACATTTTTACAAGTAATTCTCTCCTTTTAACTCCCACCGGGATTGAGGGAAAGAAAAACGTATTTGTGACGGAAAAGCAGACGATTGGGCTTAGTTTTTTCAGTTTATTGAGGACTTTGGGGTAGTCTTCTTAGAAGTGCGTCAAATTGCTTAAACGGGTCGGTTTCAAGCAAAATAGGCACAAAAAACTTGACAGTTATTAACAAAAATAAGTTTTAAATAAATTAAAAAGAAAGTTTTGACGGAAAAACCTGAACTTAGCGCCTCTTCTTCTTTCCGCCACCACCGCCAGAGGGACCAGCAGACGATGTGGGTTGTTGCCTGGACTTGAGTTTGGGGATGAAGGTGGCGACATGTTCGAGCAGCGATGTACCTGCAATTTACGCATTTAGAAATGGAATTTATATATAAATATCGAACTTACGAGTTGGGAAGGTAGCCTTAACGGGAGTGCCATCGTCATTCTTGAGTTGTACGCGAACTCGGCCATGGAAACCGGGTTCGCGGTTTTGATCACGTGGGTGCAGTTTCATGGGCTGTAAACACGAAAATTAAGACAAATTCGACGGCAATAAAGGTGATAAAAGTGACAACTAACCTCCTGCTTGATCTTCAAACCCTCGTGATTCAGAATATCCGTAATCTCTTGCAAAGTTGGGTTTTCCACGGCCTACAAGAAAAATATATATAAAATTGCAATTTCAAAACAGATAGAAACTAACCTTGGTCACTGGAATCTTCCTACCCTCAAACTTGGTCTTCTTTTTGTTGATGTAGACTGGATAAATCGTTATCCAACGGGATTCGTCCGAATGCGGCTTGACGGCGGCCATGTTGATGTGGCCGATTTTGGAGGTTAATTACAGCGTCTGAAAGTGACAAAATTAAGTGTTTTTCAACGGAATTCACTAAATACGGCCACGGGGAACGTAATGAAGGAGAAATAGAGCCGTGAAGATGGGTGTAAAGCAGATTCTGACGCGATTGAAAAGAATCAACGACAACGCTGCGTGAAAGTTGTCCAGCTGCAGTTTGTTTTTCGTGGCAGGAGTGCTTTTGGGTACATGAGTGCGTGCATTTTCAATTGACTGTTTTTGAGGTTTTTAAACTCGATTTTCAATGTTTGTATGAGTAACAAGAGTTTTATTTTTGTATTTATATTAAAGTTCAAGACCAAGTTTTACAATTTTTTCATTTTATTGTTACACAAATGTTGACATTTTTTAAGTGAAACTGGTAATGTACCATTTTAGGCTACTGTATGATATGAGTTCATTGAAAAAGTAAAGTTATTTCGTCTAAATGCTTCCAAAACCGTCTGATCACAAATCTCCCATCTCAAAAATCACCTTTAAACTGCACATTTACTTTTTTCCCCGCTCCCAATGACAACCCGTCTTCATTTTTGCGCATGCCCTGGATCTCGGTTAATTCTTCCCGTCATCAGCGACCGAAAAAAGAGAGTATCTCCAGAAAAAAGTGCCTCGGGGCATTGCTCAACGGGAAAAGGCGTTTTTCTCGAGCAGCACGGGAGGCTGTTCAACCGCTGACCTGATTCGTGTTCTTTTTTGTCTACTCCCGAAAAAACGCTGAATCGCCCGAGGGTGTGGGGCGGATCTGTTTCTACCGTTATAAAAGGCCCCCACCGCGGTTGAGAAGGCATCAGTTCGGGGCATTCGAGCTTCGGATACGTGGCAGCTGGTTTTTCGACTTATCTTCTTTGGATTTGGGCTAATTAGTTGCGCTTTCAGATGGACACGTCGAGCGTGCAGAACGCACCGCTCAAGGAGACCGAGGAGCACCGTCAGATGCGCCGCATCGCCTTCGTGGCGATCGTCGTGTCGACGGTGGCCGTGATTGCGGCCGTCGTGACCCTGCCGATGCTTTACAACTACGTTCAGTCGTTCCAGTCGCACCTCATGGTCGAGACCGACTACTGCAAGGCTCGTTCCCGCGACATGTGGCTCGAGATGACCGCGCTCCAGATGGGCAAGGGCCACGCCAACCGTATCAAGCGTGGCTGGCTCTTCGGCCAATGGGTCCCTGAATCCGGTTACGGCGGCGAATCCACCGGTGGCGCTTCCCACTCCCCGGCTGGTGGTGCTGGCGGTGCTCCCGCTGGTGGCCTCCCCGCTGGCGGTAACGGCGGTTCCCCTGCTGGTGGAGCCGGTGGTTACGGCGGCTACGGTGCCTCTGGCAACTCGGCTGCCCCTACCCCTGGTGGTGCCGGCGGCTACGGCGGCCCTGCTGTCAACGCTGAACCCGCTGCCGTCTGCTGCACCTGCCACATCAGCCCGCCCGGTCCCCCTGGCCCGCCTGGTCCCGATGGCCAAGACGGCAAGGACGGCAACCCCGGTCAAGACGGTCTTCCCGGCAAGGACGCCAACCTCCTCCCCGCTGACGCCACTGGCGAGGTCTGCATCATCTGCCCGCCCGGACCCCCCGGCCCCACTGGTCCCACTGGTGCTCGTGGTCCTCCCGGCCCCAAGGGCAGCCCCGGCGAGCCCCCACGTGACGGTATCCCCGGCGAACAAGGCATGGCTGGTCCTCCCGGTCCTCAGGGCCGTCCCGGTCGCGAAGGTCCCCGTGGAGCCCCTGGCCAGCCCGGCCGCGTCATCCCCGTTCCCGGTCCCCAGGGTCCTCCCGGCCCCGCTGGCAAGAAGGGCGAGAAGGGTCCCAAGGGCCAGCCCGGTCCCGACGGTCAGTCCTTCGAAGGTCCCCCCGGCGAGCCCGGAGACGCCGGCAAGCCCGGTCTCGAAGGTCGCGCTGGTGCTCCCGGTCCCGCTGGTCCCCCCGGCGACGATGGCGAGAAGGGTGGTTGCGATCACTGCCCCGAGCCCCGTACGCCCCCGGGCTACTAAGCTGGATCTGGCTGATGCCGTTCGTACTTCACCTGTACCTCGTCCCCGCATTCCAACATCACCAACAACTTCACCATCACCGAGCCCGAGCGCATCCCTCCTGTGCGTTCTCGGCGCTCTGCTCCTCGTCGCTTGTCCATCGCCCAAACTGGGGTCCAATTAATCTCAAACCAAATCTCCCCCTTTTGTAGTACTGTAGTAACTTAAGACCCCCCTGCTCTTTCTTCCTAGTTGATTTTTTGTGTTGAAACAACCTGTTTCGACATCTTCAAAGCGCTTCGATGAAGGACACGACTGCAAAAACCACCACCACTGTCATCGTCATCATCATCATCACCATCATCATCATCATTATCAACACCCACGCCTGCCGCGTCCTTTGTTGCGCTCTACCCGTGTTGAACAGCTTGTATGGCTTTTTATTTATTCTAAATTAATCTCACTTGTCAAGTGAACATAGTTGGAAGCACAGTAAGCCTATTACACAAAAATCTGTTGCGTGCAATTCGATCTGTTTTGTTATGAAATAAATTGATTTACACGTAAATATCCCTAAAGTTGTCTAGCATCTGAAACACACAAATTTCAAAAAACAACCTAAAGATTTTCCAATTCGATCTTATGACAGCTTCCGCCGCCCCGCCAGCCCATCCCATTTGCCGGATTTGAAAATTCGTATAGCCTGAGGGCACGGGCATCCACTTCCTAAATGCGTTACCTAATCGACAGCGAATGCGGCCTCCGTCGAACGGAAGCCGTTGCCCGTTTTTATGATTCGAATTTATTCGGTTAAACGATGGCATTTCGCGTTGACTTTGACGTTTTACGCCGGCTAAAACTTATTAAAATCGGTTAACAGTGAAGCGCGTTTCCGCTCCCTAGACTGCTGAATCTCATTTAGTGTTGCCATTGTGGATAAACATGTCAAAGCTGTCGGTCAGGATGTTTTGGATTTTGCATACATCCACTTTTTGGGTCCTCGGTTTTCAGTTTTAGTCTTGCGTTTTCACCCGTCAACTTTTGTTCAAAACTTTTTTCCCCCTTTTTTGCCGCTTTCAACTTATATCGAAGACGTTTTCCCCCGGCCCTAAAGATGGAGGGCGGTCCCTCGACGCCTGCGGCATCGTCTCCGTCGTCGTCGTCGTCGCCGGCTTCCACATTCAATCAACCTCGGCAAAAAGAAAGAAGCGCAGCAGTACTTCGGGAAAAGGGCTTTATTCAGTCAGGGTGCCAAGAACGGCAGCCGTCCTTCTCCTTCGTCATTCAGATGCCGCCGTCGCCGTCGACGACGGCCAAAAGCGATTAGAAGTTTTCAGGCTCCTTGTTCGTTCAGGGGCAGAGCACTTTTTCCGTCTTCTTCCGATGGGCATTGCCGTGCTCAAGTGCCCGCAGGGCCCCCGACGTTGGCATTTTGCGTGGCCAGTCAGGCAGGCGTTAACCGTATGCTGGACGGCGGGCGAGTAGGCCAATTCAGAAGGAGTACTTTCGGTTTCGAGGTGCTTGTGTTCGCGGCTGGCAATTGTAATCTCGTGAATTCAGCTTAGAGGGTTTATGTGTGTGTTTTCAGATTCAGAAAACTGGCAATTGTTCAACAATGGTGCAAATAAGGGCCTATGGAGAGGATCTTCATTGGATTGCAGTGGTGAAATGGTTGGTTTTTTGGGGTTTTGGAAAAGTTTGAATGGTTTTAATTCACTTAGGATTGAGTTTGGCGCGATTTGAAGTGCAATTTCAATAGTAAAATAGCCACATAGGCCCCAGATTACTGTAGCTAGGCCATTTATTGTTAAAAAAACTCAAACCTACATGACTGATAGTTTCAATTTTATGAAAAAAAGTTCATAATAATTGACCGTTACCGTTTTCTGACAAAAATCTAAACAATTTCAACGTAAAAATCAATTTCAACCCCACGTCCGGCTCCATTTTAACGGTCAATGTCGTCATGAATCACGCAATTGATGACACATGCAAAAATTGTCTGACAGCTGTTCCTTCCCGGCAGCCTTCCGATCATCTTCCCAGCAGCTTGCTTTCATAAAATATGTATTGCCATATCTGCCAGATGCCAATCCATCGCTTCCGCTCCCCCCTTCTGATGCAACTATCATCGCTTTCCTCTCCTTACTGACAGTCGTCGCCCCTTCAAGCCCCCTCATTCCGATTGACAAGCTCGTTAAACGAGCCTTGTAGTAATACTCTGACGACTGACCGACGGCGTAGCTTCGCTCGAGTAACCATCGGCTGACCTCTTCGCCAGGGGCCTTTCGCGCAGCGCCACCACTTCGCATCCCATACTGTACACAGTGGTTAGTGGTGCGGTCACTAGCGTCTCTGCCTGCGGCCGCGTCACCGCCAGCCAGCGGCTCCCCTATCGATCGGAACCGACGGAGACCCGAAGAAGACCGAGAACATGTCGGTGGTCGCCATCGCGGAGCTTTTCATTAATGAATAGCAAAGGGGTGGCTCCCTTTTTCCATTTATGTCTCGCAATCAGCCCCATTGCTCCGATGGAACGACCATCGAATCAATACCAACCCCTTAATCCTTTGACATTTAACCTTCACTTTCAAAATGGTCCATTTTTATAGTTTTTTTGTTATCATGGCCCCGACCAATGTTTGCAGTTTTCCACGTGCGATTATCGGACGACCCGCTGGTCGTCGGAGTCAGAATGCAGGAAGTCAGAGGCGCGCCAATAATTTTGTCATGAGATTTGTACTAGTACCCCTGCCGCGCCCCTCATCCCGGTTTCATTGCGGTTTTTTTCATCCGTGATTCCAACCCAACTTGTTGCTGTTTTCCAATGTCCGGAGGGCCCTTTGATTGAATTAGGGGTATCCGGGCGGTTGAAACTTTTCTTTTCGGGGTTTCGTTGGAACCGTTTTTACGTTTTTTGGTTTGATTTCTTTCCGGAAGTTAGATCGATTTATCTAACTGCGGTGTTTCTGGGTTATAATTTGCCCAAATGTCTGTCAAAAATGTCTTTCTTATCACTGAAACACATTTAGAGTTATTTTTAGTCAGTCAAAAGTTGCTCAAAAACCATTTTACAAGTGTCAGTTTCACTTTTTCGTACAACTAGCCGCCCGTCACCACGTCGAGCTGTGACCCGTTTCCCTCGACTGGTCATTTGGCCTTCAACGCCGCCCAATTCCTTTACCCTGCGGCTTCAACGCGATCAAATTTCACCTTTTTTGTCTATTTCGCTCAGGTACACGCTCGCCAAGACGCAAACATTAGCCATCTTACTCAAACATGCTTCTTTCAATGTAGTACTAATCAAAATTCCAAGATTCTGCCTTTTCGGTGACCCGACTTCCAACCATTGTCGCATTTTTCCAAGTCTCCGCCATTTCGAAAGTGCATTCGTCGCTTCTTCGACCCTATTCACAATAGACTGGCATTTATGCATTGTCTCCATCCTCGAGCCCTCCAGGGTCGGCACCGAATTCGTAATAATCATCACCTCAGGGCGTCCTTTCCCCCCGCTCATTTCTGAATGCACGTTTCTCAATATTCCGGAAACGCCTCAGGCACTTTGTGGTGTACTCCCCTTCCAGCCTGAACGTACAAACGAAAAAATGAAACTTTTTAGTCCGTGTTCGACGTCACAATGGCCACCATACGAGTTTTTTGTTATCCAAATGCCCTTTGCACTTGCATTTCCCCCGATATTAGCATTGTTTTGAACAAGGGGTTTGCAAAGTCTCCTGCGGCTGCGGTCTAAAGCCCCAATCGCCTGAGAGCCTAATAGTTCGACATCATTCAAAATTTTGAAGTTTTTTGAAAGAACGGCACATTTGAAGCCGTAGGGCATTACGATTTTTGTGCTCGAAAATGATTGCCGACCGCCCGGGGCGCTGTCCGAGGCTATTATGACATGCGTTTTGGGGCCGTTTCGGAAGGCAATGGAGCGTCCCATGGGCGTCTTTTTTTCAAGAGGAAGCAAAATGGATGGATCAGGGGAGGAACACTTTTTGGTTTTTTAAGCCGTTACTAAATCTGCGAAAGTGAAGCAATCGGTCAATGTTTTTGACAGTTGGCTGGGTGAATGGAGGAGGCAAAAGGGCATAGTGGTGCGGAATGGCACCGAATTTGGGTATTGAACGGCTGTTTTTGAGGTGAAATGTGGTGCATTGACATTTTTGAGGTCAAAAAAAGCTTACTGTTTCTGTTTTGAACCATTTTGAAGGCTGTTTCTTGAAAAATTTTGTAGATAGGCTGCATGAAAACTATATAAAGTCAAAGTTAAACTCATTTATGTCCATAATTCACCCATTTATGTTACCATCAAAGCACCCTTTGTACCCCTACCCCATTCAAATCGAACAAATCCACGGATTACACCCGCCGTTCGCCCTCGCTTAACCGGCTTACCCCTGCCGTTTTTACTTACCCGCCGTTCACTATCGGCTGTCGTAGCCACAGGCGCCTGCTCGGGATGTTGCTCTTGGGTCGGCCCTCAGGGCGGGCGGCAACCAACGGGCGTCGGCAGTTTAACAATCTGTTTGTCCTCTACTTTACTTTCGGGGGTCGGGGCGTCGTCGGCACTCTCGAGCTGTTTGTGGTCTCTGCTGATGCTGCAGGCGCTTCACTATCCCGATGCACGCCATCCGCGGCATGCCAGGATGGGCAGCCGTTATCCCGGTTCCCGACTGCCACTGGACAACAAGCACCGACCAACAAACTGCCTGTTGCCCCCGGGCCCCCATTCTCGCCCCCACAACACTCTGTCGAAATCTTGAAATCCGTTGGCTTTCCGTCGAATAGGCTTGATGTTAGATAGCTTGTTTGAAATTTTAAGTTTTGAGGGATACTTTTTGTAAATTAGATCAAAAATATGGCGGCTATTGGATTATGGTTTGACAATCTGGCCAATATGTCGGGCTGCATTTAAATGGCTGGGAAAAGTGATGCTTATCGGTTGGGGTTTTGGACCAGATGTTGCTTGTGTAGAAACTTGGCTGGCATTGATCGGCTTTTGCGTTTTTTGTATTGAAATGTCTTTGATTTCTTGAAACAATACAAAGATTTCTTTGTTTTTGAGCCTCAAAACCTTGCCAAGAGCCATTTTCCCCGAATTGGCCCCCACTCCTATTTCTGACAACAATCTGAAACCCAACCTGACTCATGCCACACCCACTTCCTCACACGGATCACCCAGCCAGCCCATGTATTTGCGGCTTATGGTGGGAACGTCGACCCCCACTTCCTTATGCAATCAACCCTGTCGATTGACCTGGCCTTTCCATCCATCGATTGCCTCTCCAAATAGGCCAAGCCTCGACATTAAGCATGCTAGACAACCCCGATCTCGTCCTCGCCCACGTCCAATCGATCCTTCCCTCAGGGCCTGTTGCTCAAGCTCAGGTGTCTTCGTAGTAGTCTTTTTTTACTTCATGCATTTCGTTTTCTCTTCCTTTCCGTTGCACACGTTTTTGTTTCCAATTGATGTGAAGCAGCGAGATTTTCGCTGTTCTCGCCCGCAGGCGATTGCGATCGCGATCAGCCCAACGCGCCCCCACCACCCGCTTGCTCGTTGTTGTTTATGAGCGCTGACTAATGTAACGCATCCCTACCCCATCGCCATTGGCATTTGGCAAGGCTGTCCTGTCTTTCAATAAAGTTTTTTTCCTACTTTCTTCAAAGCCTGAACGCATTTCAATCGTGTATATTCAAAACGCGGAATTGCAAAAATGTGGGCCCACCACATGGTGGCAGCTTTTTCAAAACCCCTCGATTATAGACCCGTTTTCGTAACATTGAAATAGCTGTTAGCCAACGCCAAATTAAGTTCCAATCATCTTTCAGTGCCTCACTCTCCTCGCCGCCTGTCCCGTCCCGCGACGCAGTGCGTCGGCCATTATCCACCCGATTCCAAATCCCAGATCCAGTGCCTTAATCAGTGAAACATGGGTGTTCTCACACTAACCATCATATGCCGCGAGGGCGGCTTGTCAAAGGCCATGCAATTCGATCCACAGATGGTTGTCTACGATGCCTGCAGGGTCATTGCCGAGAAGATTGAACGAAATTTGGCCGGAGGCGATAGTACGTTTTTTGAACTGACTCACTTTGAAATGAACTTGACTAATGAAGACGCATAAATTACAGTCAACAACTACGGCCTCCTGAAGGTCGTCGATGACTCGTCGACGGCGGCAGTGTGGATGGAGAAGGGCCGCACCCTCGAATACTACCTCGTCCGCAACGGTGACACGCTCGAATTCAAGAACAAGCTGCGCCAGTTGAAGGTGCGCACCCTCGATGGTGGCAGCGTCAAAACGATCAGCGTCGATGAATCCGAGCCGGTGGCGCAGCTCATGGTGACGGTCTGCTCTAGGATGGGCATTGCCAATTACGATGAATACAGCCTGGTCCGAGGTGGGTCTATCCTCTCGGCCGGGCGGACCTTCAAGCAGTCGACTGCCAGCTTGGATGAAAGGTCGCCTAGCGAGTCCCGAAGTGGCTTCATGGGCACAATCGGACGCAAGAAGGAGAAAAAGATTCAGCAATTGAAGGCCAAACTGCACACTGATGAAGAACTTCAGTGGGTCGACCCCGCCAAGACTTTGCTTGAACAGAACATTGGCGAAGAAGAGGAACTTGTCCTGCGACGAAAGTTCTTCTTCAGCGACACTAACGTCGATACTCGTGATCCCGTCCAGTTGAACTTGCTGTACATCCAGTGCCGTGATGGCATCATCAAGGGCTTGCATCCAGTTGCGCGTGATAAGGCTATCGAGCTGGCAGCGCTGCAGTGCTTCATTGAGTATGGTCCCTTCCAGGAAGGCATGTCAAAGGGCCTCAACTTGAAGGAATTCCTCCCCAAAGAATACGCCAAAGCCAAGGAGCATGAAAAGAACATCATGCAAGCCTACAAGGAATCCATCTTTGACGAAGCCGCCGCCGCGAAGAAGAAGTACGTCCAGATCTGCCAGGAGCTCCCGACCTACGGAGTGACCTTCTTCATCGTCAAGGAAAAGGTCCCCGGCAAGAATCGCCTCATCCCACGTCTTCTCGGTGTCAACAAGGAATCCGTCATGCGCGTCGATGAAAAGTCCAAGCAGGTCCTCAAGGACTGGCCTCTTGAGCAAGTGCGCCGCTGGGCCGCTAGCCACAAGACCTTCACCCTCGATTTCGGTGATTATCAAGAACGCTACTACAGTGTCCAGACTGCTGATGGTGATAAGATCGCTGCCCTGATCGGTGGCTACATTGACATTATTCTGAAGAAGAAGAAGATGGTCGACCATCTCGGCATTGAGGGTGATGAGGGCTCCACGATGTTGGAGGAGAACGTCGCCCCCGCCAAAGCTACTCTCATCGCTCACGGCGAGATCAACAAGGATCGCTCCTACGCCCAGGATGGCCATGTCGCTATCCCTGGTGTGCTTCGCTCTGCTGCTGGAACCCCAGGCTCCCAGTACCAAGGCGCTCAGTATGGCGCTGTCAGTGGCATGATCGTGATGCAAGATGCTCCACGCGCGGAATCTCTTCGCTACACCGGTCCGACAGAGCGTTCTCAACGTGCTCTTGTCGGCACCATCGAGGCTACCATCCGTGCCGTCGAAGAAGCCGAGGAGGAGATCGTCCGCCAGCCTGATATCCCGCTTCCGCGGTTCGATGACCTGCAAAGCCGCAAGTGGCGTGAACAGCGTGTCGAAGTTGAGAAGGAGTCCGTCAACGACCGCCTGGCTGCCATGTCCGCTGCCACTGCTGAAGTCGTCCAACTCACAGCCTACCCCGATGATGTCGATTCTCCACGTGTCGGCACTGCCATCGCTACCATCGGCTCTAACCTGCCAGAGATGGGTCGTGGCGTCCGTGACCTCGCTGCCCTCATGCCTGATCGTCAACGTGCCGATGACCTCATCATTGCCACACGTAAGCTGTGCGGTGCCTTCGGCAACTTCTTGGACCGTGTCCACCCAGAGCATGAAGAGAAGCGTCCGGCTGTGCTATCCGCCGCTTCCCGAGTTGGTGAAGTCTCGCACGAAGTCATCAACACAATGGAGACCCCGACTCGACCTGACAAGGAATTCCACGACGAGCTCATCCACCGCGCCAAGAACGTCGCCACTAGCACTGCCGAGCTGGTCCTGCATGCCAAGACTGTCTCCGCTGACTGTGGCTCTCCGCAATTGAAGGAACAGGTCGTCAATTCGGCCACCCAGACGGCCTTTGCCACTTCGCAGCTCGTCGCTTGTGCTCGCATTGTTGCTCCCACCATCGAGAACGATAACTGCCGTGAGCAGCTGACCACCGCCGCCAAGCAAGTCTCCCGTACCGTCGAGGACCTCCTCATCGATGCCAACAACTCCACCGCCCAGTCGATCAGCGGCCGTGGTAGCGATCTCTACGAGAACCTGCACAGCGCTGCCCGTAAGGTTACCTCTGCCTTGGACGGCCTTCTGGACCATGTCACCACCAGCCCGAAGATCAAGAAGACTACCACCACCGAGGACTACAACTACGAGGAGGTCCTTCGCTCCAGCAACCGGGTCATCACCCAACAGGCCGCGTCGCCGAATGACTTGCTTCGTCAGTCGGAATCTGCTATCCGCCACAGCAGGCTCATTGTTGAAGATCTCAACCTCCAGGCTGAAGAAGCGTCCCCCAACAACCGTGACCGTCTTCACAAGGCTGCCCAGGCCGTTGCCAGTGCTACTTCGAACATGATCGATGCCACTAAGGAGTGCCAATCCCGCTCCGAAGAAGTCGTTTCCCGTCAAAACTTGACTACTGCTGCCGAGCAACTGGCTCACGTCACCCAAGCAACTCGTGATGTCCAGACCCAGTCCACTGTACAATACCTGGAACGTGCTGCCAAGAACACCGCCGCCGCCACCACCCAGACCATCGCCGCCGCCAATGCTGCCCAGAACTACATCACAACGAAGCAGACCACTGAGACCCTGATCCTGGAGTGCCGCGAAACCGCCGAGCGTGTTCCCCCGGTCATTTCGAGCATCAAATCCAGCCAGAATGCGTCGACCCAGTCTGAGAAGTTTCGTGCGCAGTCATCTTTGATCCACGAGACTTCGGAGTTGTTGAAGCCGGCAGCTCGGCTTGTCGAAGTCGCCCGTCGCACTGTGCCGCAAGTGACCGAAACCAACATTGCTAGCCGCCTCCACACCACCAGCCAGGACTTGTCGACCCAGCTTGCCGAGCTCCGTGTCGCGTTGAACAACGCCAAACAGCAAAATTTTGATTCGCAGTTGGACCACACCGAGGACCTTATCAAGGAACTCGATTCTGAACTCAAAGACATCGAGGTAGAGTCCGGGCAGGGGGTTTTACAGGCCTTACCAGGTGAAAATTCAAACAACTCAGCTGGTAAGCTCCACGAAGCCTCTCGTCACGTCAGCTCCAGCCTGGCGCAGTTAATCAGTGCCACCACTGTGAAGGACAACCGAGCCGTTGGGCAGTCCGTCAGTGATGTAAGCTACGCTCTTCGTAGCTTCACAAAGGCTGTGCACGGCGTCGTTGCGACTCTTGACATCCCTGTGCATGACTTCATTGTGAATGCTCGCTCCGTCGTGCACGATTCTGGACGAGTCTTTGACCGTGTTCGTGAAAACGCGCAGCCGCAAGTCTTGGATGACGCAGCCAGACAGGTCAATGTCAGCATCCGTAAGACGCTGACCTGCATCCCGGAGCATGCCCACATCGAGCATGCCATCCAGGAAATCCGGCACATTGACGCCTCGCCTGTGGCCACCCACGCACCACCGGTTGATCTTCGCCAGTCGGCGTCGAAGTTGATCGAAGCCACGGCCGATCTGGTCTCTAACGTTCATGCTCCGCAACAGGCCGGCTCCGTGAAGGTCTTCGTGCATTCTTATCAGGAATTCCACACCAGCGTAATGCAGTGCATCCAGGCCGAGACCGATGACCGTCAACGGCACTCAATCCGCGAACAGCTTGATGGCGCTCGTGATGAATCCGTCAACGTCCTTGTCAGGCTCCAGAACGCCGCGACCGACACCGCCAATGCGACCCACATCCAGGCTTTGAACCAGTCCAGCCGCGCCCTGACCAACGTCGTCAACGTCATCGTCGACCGCGTGTCCCAAGAAACGCCCTGGGCCCGTGAATGCGACAATGCCCTGCGTCAGATCCAATCCATGCGCAGCGTCTTTGATCAGGCCACCATCCCGCTCAACCGTAACGGCTTCTACGACTCTCTGGAATCTGTGACTGCCCGTTCTCGACAGCTCGGTGAAGGCATGACCGGCATGGCGAAGTATTCACGCGCCGAAGACACCCGCTCCTTCTGTGAATCCGTCCGTACCGTCGGATCTGCCGTTAGTGGCCTCGCCGAAGATGCGGCCCACTCCGCTTACCTCGTCGGTGTCCTCCAGCCTGACTCCCAACAAGGCCGTCGCGCCATCATTGAAGTCGAACAGGTCACTCGGTCGCTGAGAACCATCAAGCACGCCGCTGCTCGCCTTCGGGATGGCCGTTACTCGCATTCTGAGTTCCTCGATGACGCTAATGACATTGCCCGCAACACGAGCAACGTCGTCCAACTTTGCCGTGAAGCGTCGGAAAACATCCGTGACGCATCGCAGTCCAGCGTGAAGCAACGTTTCATCACTGGTGGCCATAACCTCGCCAGCACTACCAGCAGCCTTATTAATGCCGTGAAAACGCTTGACCGCAACTTCACTGAAGCAAACAAGATCGAAACTGCATCCCGTGCCGAGGAGCTGATTATCGCTTCATCCAACTTGGAGACCTTCATCGACAACCCGCAGTTCTCGCCCGTCGCAGCCCGCATCTCCCCCGCCGGCATTGCCCGTCAACAGCCGATCCTCGAAGCTGGCCGTCAGATGCTTGACGCCGCCAGTCAGATGATTCTGACTTCTAAGGACCTTCCAGTATCCCCGCGTGACACGAACACCTGGCAGCGTCTGGCCGAAAACTCCAGCGAAGTCAGCAGTGCCATCAAGTCCGTCGTCCAAGCCATCAAGGACCACGCTCCCGGCCAAGTCGAACTCGATAGTGGCATCTCTCGCCTGAATCAGATGATTAAGCAGCTCGATGACGCCAGCTTGGCTGCCGTCCAAGGCCAGTTGCCACGATCCAACGTCTCCGAACGTCGCGTCCATGAGCAGATTCTCCACAGCTCGCAGTCCCTCATTGACCAGGTTCAACCACTCGCCAATGCTGCTATCCACCACGCCGAAGAAATTGGTCACACTACCCGGGAACACATGCAGATCATCGAACCGTTGATCCAGTCCACCATCCAGGCTGCCAGTCTGTCGGACTCGCGCTCGCAGGAGCTTCTCTTCGAACAGGGCAAAACTGTCGTCGAAGCTGAGATAGACATGTTGACTATCGTCAAGGAGTCTGGTGGCAACCCCCGTGCCAAGGAGCTTCACGAATACGTAGAAGAAAAGGCCTTCCAGCTCCGTGAAGCCCTGACCGACCTCCAGAGGAACGTTTCCGTCCTGGAAAGCGACAGCGGCGGAATCCACGGCATGGTTGAAACCATTTCACGCTCGATTGCCCTCACCGATCAAACCGTGAGTGCCGCTGGTAGTGACAGTTTCGCGGATGCACAGACCCGCATGACGAATGCATTGGAGCAGATTCATCAAATTGCGACCGAAATGCCTACGACGGCACCGGAGTACTTGGGCCAGCTTTCTCTTCAATTGAGCGAAGCCTATAAGAATGTTGCCATCGATTCCCAGATTGCGACGGCACTTTTGACTTCGCCTGTCATCGCGCAGAGGCTGCGAATCGCCGTCCAGAAGCTCGGAACCGCTAACATTGAGCTGGTTAAGGTTGCTGGACAGCGTCGTGCCAATCCCAATGATCAGCAAATCCACCGCCACCTCAATGAATCCTCTCGCCGAGTCATCGATGCCGTCCGCGAAGTCCTTGCTGCCCTCCATGAAGGCTCCCGCGGCACCCAGGCGTGTATCAACGCTGCCAACACCGTTTCCGGCATTATTGGCGATCTCGACACCACGATCATGTTTGCCACCTGCGGCTCGCTCAATCCACCCGCCGGTCCCGACAGCTTCGGCAAGCATCGCGAGATAATCGCCGCGACCGCAAAGGCACTTATTGAGGACACGAAGGGCCTCGTCGCTGGTGCCGCCTCGAATCAGGAGCAGCTGGCGGTCGCGGCCCAGAATGCCGTGCGCTCGATCGTCCATCTGTCGGATGCGGTCAAGGGCGGTGCCGTGGCCCTCAGCGAGGACAGCGCTGAATCGCAAGTCCTCGTCATTCATGCCGTTCGCGACGTCGCAGCCGCCCTCAGTGGCCTCATTCAAGCAACGAAGAATGCCTCCGGCCGTAGCCCCAACGATCCCGCCATGAGCCAGCTCAAGGATGCTGCCAAGGTTATGGTCGTCAATGTGACGGAGCTTCTGAAGACTGTGAAATCCGTGGAAGACCAAGGTCAACGCGGAAACAATGCTCTCGATGCAGCCATGAATGCCATTGATATCGCTGTTCGGCAGTTCGATAACAACGAAGCCCCGAGCCGGGATGTCATTGTCAATCCGGAAGAAGTCGTCCGAGTGGCCAACACCATCAACGACGTCACCTACAGTGCTGGCAGTGCCGCGGCATCGCTCAACACCGAGCAACTCATCGCGACGGCGAATCATGCCCGTCAGGCTGTCGCTGAGCTGTTGCATGTCACGAGGAACGTCGCCCATATCGCGGATGATGCCGAGCTGAAATACCGTACCCTCAATGCTGGCCGTGATGTCGCCCTTCAAGTGAAGCACCTTCTCGCGACCTTGTACTCCGTCGCGCAGAAGCCGACCGATACCCAGACGAAGAACGCCTTGCATCTGGCAGCGCAGGAGATCTCAAAGGTGAGTACTGTAACTTTCGTGTTAAGACCAAACTTATAGTAAACAAACATAACCCCCATTTTTGTAACTTTTGTCACTCTTCCGACGAATTTAATTCTCACTCTCACCCGAAAGAGGATTAGTTGTCGGCATTTTTTGTCGACTTCGTTCAAAGAGCCTTCGGGGACTTGTAAACACATGCAGTTGGCGACCAATTGCCATCGGCAACGCTGCACCCAACTTGGAAGCCCATTCTCGGTAGCCCGGCGCCGTCGAGTGTCATCATGAATCACTCTCGGCGCGAATCCGAAGTCGTGGCGGGGCACCCGGCCATGGCCCCCCAGGGGTACGATTACTCACGCAGCATTTGGCTCCTTCGCGGGTCGGGAGGGGCTTCCAGCGAGAGGGTGTCAAGAGATTGATGACTTTATGGCGCGTACGCCGGCGGCGTGCAAAGGCACAGTCCAAGGCCTTATGCAAATGCCAATCATGTGCTTCAAGAGGGGGCCAAAGTAGGAGGAGCAGTTAGGGCTCTGCTTCTTCTGCTCCTCGCTAGACAGTCGTTGTGACCGGCGCGCCAGTGTCTGACCAGGCTGGCATTGCCGTCTGGCTGCTGGCCTGCTTGCCACTGACTGACTTCTTCTTCGCTGGGCTGGGAAGGAAGAAACTTTGTTTATTTATTCAATTTTCAGTCCGTCTCCGACCTCATCTCGTGCACCGACCAGTTCAAGACGATCGAGCCTCTGGATGCTCGCCAACAGCAGCAGCAAGCCAGCGGCGCCGGCGGCATCCACGATGCCACGAACGAGCTCCTCGGCGCGGCTTCCTCGATCGAAGCGGCCTCCGTGAAGTTGGCGGCCCTCAAGCCGCGCGATGTACCAGCCGTTGGGGTAAGTGTTTCTACCGATTTGCTGGGTCCCCATTTCCTCCTCGTCGCCCACTTTTCGATGCGATTAAATTAGGACGATGGCCGATGGCCGACATCCTGGTGCGCTTTATTTCCCCGCTTTTCATCCCAAAAAAGGTTGTCATCACTAAAAATGTGTAAAGCCGGAGCGCTCCATTGTCGAATGAAGAGGCGGAGTGCGCGACGAGGTGGTTCCGGTCCAATTGTGGCGCCACAGCCCGCCCAACGGTTGACCCGGAGGGGGCCGTGCTAAACAAAAGCCCCCGTCCTCTCGGTCGGCTTGAATGGCTAGGTTGCTACTGCCCCGGGTTTGTGCCGTTGCTGCACGACAGCCTCCTGCCCTCACAACAGCCGGGGGCCCTCGTTTTCATTGTTGTGGATGGCAGGGTTGCTCGGACAATCCCGGGACCGGTGTCCTTTTAGAAAGCAGTCAGTGTCCTCCAAAAAGCTGGCTTGGCTATTCTTGCGGTTTTCCGAAATCCCCTCTGTAGTCGTCACCATTGAAGCTGCATGCTGGAAGGTCCAATTCCCTGTGAGCTCTGACCGCGGGTGTGATATGTCTGGTATTCTTGGGTTGTGCCAGAAAATGATCAACCGGCGTGCTAGGCATATCCTATCCTCGGTGCTGAAGCGATGGGAATCCCGATGGCATGCAGCTTCAATGGTAGTGTTTTCATAGCTCCAATTTAGCTGTCGCACCACAAATCCCATACTATCCCTAAGCCCGTAACAGTAGCCCTCAGCCATCCAGCCAGGCGTTAATCCGGATATTGCCCTCTTTGCAGCCTGTCAGAGATGACCTCTCTTTTGATGGTCAAATCCTGTCTGCCGCCAAATCGATTGCTTCCGCCGTGCAGCTGCTCGTGAAATCCGCGACCGATGCCCAGCGCGAACTCGTCGCGCAAGGCCGCTCCGAAGCCAGACCCGTCCATCTCGTCACGAACGAGTACCAATGGAGCGAGGGCCTCATCTCGGCTGCCCGTACCGTCGCAGCTTCTGTGAATCAGCTCTGTGAAGCCGCCAATGGCCTCGTCCAGGGCCACGGCACTGAAGAGAAGCTGATCTCCGCGGCTAAGCACGTCGCATCTTCTACGGCACAGTTGCTAATCGCCTGCCAAGTCAAATCCGGCTCCAACACGACCGCCGTCCGAAGACTGAAATCCGCCGGCAATGCCGTTAAGGTCGCCACCGAGCACCTCGTCAATGCCGCCCGCCAATCAGTCCCTCAAGACGACCGCACCCTGGTCATCTCGCAACGAATGGTCTCCTCCATTGCCCAGGCGATGGAAGCCCAAGAAGCCGTGATTCGCAAAGAACGCGAGCTGTACGAAGCCCGCAACCGCCTCGCTGTCATCAACAAGTCGCGCTACGAACGCGGCCAATCCCCTGAGGAACTGTGAAGTCAGACAAGCATGTCATGTCATAACTCTGTGCATCCCCGTCTCTGAAGTGTTATCCCACTTATCCATCGGCTGTCGACTTAATGTAACAAAAAAGAAATATCCAACGCAAACACTGCCGCTCTCTCATTGTTTTATCATTTTATCACTGCTAGTGTGCTATTTAAAGACAGAAATGAAATTTATGTGCCTTACCAATTTACCATACTTATACGAATACTGCTAATTGCTCCTGTTTTTGATTGATTGTCATATCGAATAATAAACGAACATTGAAAAGTTGGAAGGAAGGTAGTAATCAGAAATCAAATCAGATAAGAAGATGAGATTTCAATCAGACGCCCTTGTCAAAAACCAGGATACAACCAGGGCTGTCATAACGAAAGCAACAGATTTGTCAACGCAATCTGTGTATTGGCAGCCGACTTCGACGAATCCAGTTTTGTGTGGTTTTTGCATCCAGTAAGACGACGGCGCCCATTTCGGAGAGGGCTTTCTTCGCATGGATCAGCCTCGTCAATAGGGTCGTTTCCGCGCACGTGGAAATGAGAAAGGATGGAAATTATAGCTTTTGTTTATGATTTTTTTGCTTGGAAATTGACTTTTTACCTTTTCTATGCATTGTTTTTGGTGTTTCTTGCCTGTTTTGATTGACTTTGATCACCTACCTAATCACTAAATATAAAAACAATGAACTCGCACTACATAAAATACAAAAATCACGTTTCATTCTATCACTACAAGTTTTCCTTTCCATTAAAGTTGTATCTTACCATCTAACCACATCTATGTGGCGTGTTATTGCAAGTTCACCCCGCTCAAACAATACAAACCACTTCCAAATCAGTTTTCTATTTTGTGCGCGATTGAAGACGTTATAAACCACCTCCAACTGGAGCAACTTACCTGATTCACCTTAGAGTTGCTCATCAAGGTGATGAATGAGTCGTTGAAATTTGTTTGAATGGGTTTTAGCGTGACTGGAGTCCACACTTTTCGAGTGAGACTGCATTCTTTTCAACTTTTTAAATGAATTCGCTGCTAACTTCATGATGGTCTTTGTTTTTATCACTTTTCAAATTTCGTTTTGATGGTCTTTGTTTTTATGAGTTTTTGAACTTTAATTCGCCTTAAAGGCCATCCTTCCCAAAACGATCTCTAATGTAAAAACGATATGACCCTCAATGTCGAAACTGTTCTCCTATCAATCTAACTCATCTCTGCGCGATTGCGCGAGTTTCCTTTCAAAAGCGCCGTCTAAAAAATTAAAAGTTGTTGTTTACCCTCTAAAAAAAGATTATTACACGTTTTCTATACAAACTTTTACGTTTTCATCATTGATTTTTATAGTCTTTTCATGGAAAACCAATCAAGCATGCAAGAAGTTCCACCAACTACCAAACAAGGCTTTTTGTTATGTTCTTTTCAACTTTTGCGCCTCCTACCGCGTTTTTGACGGCCGCCAGGAGCACTTTGAGCTGTTTCCCGGCTTCCGTCGTAATAATCGGCTGTTTATGGTTCCGTTTTGAGCGAATCTCCCACCTACTAAACGTACGCGGGCGCCGGTAATAAATTAGACAGAGTTCAATGATAAACTTTTTTGTCTTCCGTATTTTTGACGTGAGTTCTTCTTTTTCGTGATCGGTGGAGCGCTGAGACCGATTAGATGAAAGAAGTTGTGAGCTTTTGTCGTAATATGTTGTTGTGATCGGGTTTTGAGTGGTTCAAACTTCCAAAAATGGCAGCTTGACCTTTCTAAATCGAGTAAAAATATGATGTCGACATCAATTTCGTGTTTTTTAAGATCACTCACTCACACCCACCCTTTTCAATCAAGTTTTCAATGCAGGTCCTGCTTAAAGGGCCAAGTTTTTCAATTCACTAGACCTTACTTTCTTCTGAATGTGTCTGTATGGCAGCAAAAAGTGGAGTCCAGCTGCAAACGGACGCTGAACACGGTCGGCAGACCTGTTCCTGACAGTGTTGATGCGCCAAAAAGTGACGCGATTGTCGTTTTTTTTACGTTGAAACTTTTTTTCTACAAGAATAGGCAACATGTTTGCATGGTGGATCCTGTAGGTACTCGGGTGTCAGAATTTCAAGGTCTTTGGCGTGTGTCATCGCTACCTTTTTTCGATCGACCAACGAGTTCGAGACGATGGGCGGTGTTATTGACTCGGTTGTTAGTCCAAATGTTGTCTTATTTGTCTGTCGGTTACGTGAGATTGAATAATTTAAATTTTAATACAATTATTATTCGCATTAAACGTTTAATATTAATAATAGTATATTTGACCTTTTAGAATGATAACCTTCCTACTTTTATCCCTCGTAACGCTGACATCGGCCACTTTCGACGCCTCAGAATGCGGGAAAGCGAAGCATTGTCTCAGTGTGCCGACCGATTGCCATTTGAAGAACAATGGCAAGAACTGTGAATACATGCTGTCTCATACGGTTTCCCCCGATGACGAAAACTCGGCCATCATCGAACTGTACGGTGTTAGAGAAGATTCGGCCTATGTGGCCGCTGGGTTTTCGGATGATGATCGCATGGTTTGTTGATTGATCTTAACAAAAAAGGTTAAAATGGCATTTCTAGGGCAATGAACCAGTCACCGCATGTGTAGCAAGTCCAAATGGCTCTCCCGAATTGAGCTTTTCCTTCAACAAGGGCACTAACAATGTCCCTATTATTGGTGTCGCCCCGACTGACGGTGAAATTCTGGAATCAAAGATCGTTGACGGCAGCATTTACTGCAAAATCAGACAAAGCATTGCTCCAGAAGACGACGCTCTTCCCGATTTGAAGAAACCGTATCAAGTTTTGCTTGCCAGAGGCCCTCGTCAGCAGGATGGAAGATTACAGTACCACGGAAGTGCCATAGCGACCCCGAAGTTGTCTACTTTCAGTCTCCCGGCGCCCCAGCCATTAGTTGCGCCTTCTCAGGATGTTGTTGATTCATCGGAATTCGAAACAAATGCAACCACGACCCAAGCGCCGACCCTTATCCCCACTGGCAGTGGCCCATTCAACCTCACAACCCCGCAACGCTACACACTTCTTCGCTTCCATGCTCTCATGATGCTGATCGGTTGGTTCGGCCTCATCGCCGTCGGCATCGCTGCAGCTCGCTACTTACGGCATGAAATCGTCAACAAGAAAGTGAACGGCCTCTTTGCTTGGTTCCAAGTCCATCGTGCAGCCAATGTCCTTGGAGTCTTCTGCATCCTCATCGGATCCCTGTTAGCCTTTATCTCAAAGGACTTTGAGTGGACTGGTCCCACTGCCTCCGGCGATTTCGAATCCAATACAAATGCGGGCGCTGTTCACACACTTGTCGGCGCCATTTCCGTGATTATCGCTCTGATGCAGCCACTTGGATCGCTGCTGCGTTGCGCACCCGATTCGTCGAAACGGCCAATCTTCAACTGGGGCCATCGTATTTTTGGACTTTTCGGCATCATTCTGGCACTTGTTGCCGTCTATATCGGTGTTGCCAAGTTTAAGGGCCTCTGGAATGACACCGATTGGCCTTTAGTAGTGTTGATCTTGTTCACAGTTTTGTCTGTTGTTCTCATCGCCGCCCTAGAGGCATACGTCATCCTGCGCGATCGTCGACGAAACCGCGTCAACATCAATGGAATGGAGCTCTCTGGACGTGGAAAGTTCAACCAGGATGGTTATGAAGTGTCCTACAATCCGACTGGAACCAATGTTTCTGCAAAGGTATCAGTTTCACTTCTTTTAAAACAACTAAAACTTTCGTTTCAGGACAAAATCGTCAACTTGATCGGCTTCTCAGCCATCACTGCAGCTTCCATCGCCATGGTAGTGTTACTCGGAGTGTTTTTGTTCTAATAATTTACAATAAAATGAAATTGTGCCTGTTGCCCATATTGCCTTGGTGAAGAAATTCTACTTCAAACGTGTAGTTTTGTTGTCCATGTTTGTCAAATCTGTTATTTGTATCGTCTCTACTATTGCAAACAAGATTATCAGTTGTTTAGTTTTATTTTCTCTAAGTTTTGAATAAAAAGGTTTATTGAAATACGTAAGTACAGATAAGATTCATTTCAGTGGCCAGAAAGTGCAATCTAGAATCGTCCATAGGGGCCAGCAACAGGGACTTGGTTAGCCTGTTGACCGTATCCGAACTGCTGCTGCTGCTGTCCGTATCCGGACGCTCCAGAAGGCGCGCCGTAGACATTGGTTTGAGGACCATAGCCTTGGGCAGCCGGGCGGTTTTGGTTGGCGCCATAGGGACCGGCGTTTTGCTGATTCTCGGCACTGTTTACTCGGCCGAATTCTCCAGAAGCGGCGCCGTTGTTGATGTTACCTTGAGGAATTTGCCCACCTTGCTGCGGTTGCGGAGCAAATTGGTTACCATTATTCGGGATTCCGACGGCTTCACCATTTTCAAGACCTCCATAAGCACCAGCTTGTTGACCTTGTTGAGCATTCGAATCACCGTAAGGCTGAGCTGTGATGACTGCGACGAGAAGGCAAACTGATGCAACGAAGAAGGTGGACATTTTCAAATCTAAACAGTTCTCTGATCAGTCAAAAGTTAAAAATTCAACCAAAACCAACCAAAGCCAAAAGACGAAGAAGCTGCCGATGATGCTTTCAGGCGACCCCGATACCTATTTATACGTTTCAAACATCTGTCATCGGTCAACTTGTAGCCGCCCCCGATGCGTTCCATCCTGTTGTTACGTGAGAAAAAAACGCCTTTGTACAACGACCATGACAAATCGGCTTTTCTCACCGATTGTCAAAATTGTTGAATCGACGAAAATGCTGTTTTTCAAAGTCAGCATAAAACCTGCACTTTTATTATAATACCTCTGTTCAACCATGTTTGCATCATACATTTTTTCATTCAATCAGACTAAAAACGTATTGCTGCTCGGCGTCGTCATCCCAGGGCACTGAACTTTCACCGAGCAGGGTCTTCCGAAACACTTGCCATCGAATTCGTCGACTAATTTGTTGACGTTGATCGGTTTCGGACTCAGAGTCGCTTTGGTCGGAGGAGTTTTGCCTGTTTTTCGTAAGTGGCTTTAGTCGGAAGGCTTTGGGCACTGTGGGGTCTGTTTCGTCTTCACTGGATTCAATATAGGTTGCGTTTGACTCGGAATCAGTTAAAAGTGCGGTTTCACGATCGGAAATGTCGCTAACACTGCGAGACACATCACAGATATCAGTGGTACTGTAGTCAGATTCACTTCCGGAAGAGTAGCTTTTCCTTCGGCGTTTTCGGTAATACCGGTCAAACAGTCTATTTTCAAGTTCGAGGGAAACTTGTTTGACATGAAGAAAGTTGCAGAAGCCCCCGCGGGTGCATTCTCCTGCCTCATGTTGACGACAGACGGCGTCATGGAAGTTTTCGACGGGGCTTAGTTCGGCATAGATGGGTAATCGCGCGAAGTAGCGATTGTTCAGACCGGTAACTGCGCGATTTGCTGCGGAGTAGGATAGAAACTAAAAATTTTTTTATTAATTTTTAACTTTAAATTTATAAAAACTCACTTTTACATATACATTTCCGATTAGATGCTCGCCCATATTTTCACAAACGTGCATTTGAGCGATTGTTCCATAAGTGCTGTCAATTTCGGTAAAAACTTCTTCGTAGAATTCCTCGAAAATGGCCATTGACTCTTTGCTGTTGCATGTTACTAAAATACAATCTTTATAACTTCAAAACTTAAGTAAGAAACTCACTTTGCGTTGAATGCGGCTGCGCGTATCGATACAAATTTCTCAAAACCACCGTCTTACTTTTCTTCGGCAAAACATGTGCGCGTGAACATTTGGCTCCATGACGACAAGCCCCTATCCTCTTATAAAAGGCACAGAGCTCCTTTTCCTGATCATTTGAAGCCGTCGATGAAGCCGAGGAAGTCGAGGCACACATTGAAGCCATTTCCGCCGGAGCACTACCCCCGTCGCTACCGAATCATGCTGCGTGGCCGTTGAAAAATGAAGAAAGCCGATGTCATCCTTGCGGAAATTGACGGAAGGCGGCTCTGTCTGCAGCATCGATTTGCGGGAAGACGCCGCCGGCGCACTGCTGACGGCATTGCCAGCTGTGTCATGGGTGGCACAACGGCACGGGGCTTGCCATTTTTGGGAGGGCATTGTGCACCCACTTCAGGGAAAGCAGCTGCAAGGGAACTATCGGCGAGAGTGCAAGGAAGATTGGTTTTAACTTTCGATTTCGGTCTGTTCTAACAAATTAGCACTAATGTACGGTGTGCATGCAAAATGTTTATTAACCAACGCGTATTATTATATTCAATATTGCCTTTTCGCACGCGCGCGTAAACCGTTGATGAATGCTTGATCAGCTTTTGATTTAAATCCACAATTTAAAACAAATCCACGTGGAGCAGCAATTGGCGGCGCGATTTTTATTATACGGGGCAAATCAACCATGTCATATGCCGTGATCTTTACGCCGCTAGTGTAAAGGTCAATTCGTTCTAGTAATTCAACGCCTTGAAAGATGCGTGTTGAAAATAACATTGGCGCTAGATGCTGCTGATCGAAATGGTTGGTAAGATGAGTTAGCTTAAAAGGTATTTCTCGACTTTTGTAAAGTTTGGAAAATTAGAAACTACCGTACCGGATTACCCGAAAGACTAAGCACCTCTAAATCGGGGAGATATCCAAACAATGGCAACTGCGTAAAATGTAAATCCTCAAGATACAGTTCCGTGAGACCTTCGACGTTGACAAAGGCGTAATCAGAAATTTCGACAATTTGAAAATCTTTAATTTTCATTATTTCGCAATAAAACGGTGGCAACGGTGACAAGTTAAACCTTTTTTTTCCAGTTTTAAATCTTTTTACTTTGAGTTCATGAATATTGTTCCTTTGAATCATGCTAAACAAATTTTCCAGTCCATGGTGAAGGAGGTCACATTCAACGTTAATAAGCTGTACATTATGCTGGGTAACATTACATTTCATATTTGAGCGTTTCAACGCGTTACGAAACGCAGTTGTTTGAGGCGTTGGGTTGATTGCTTCGGTTAGATGAAAAAGAATTAAAATCGAGAGCAGAAAAACGCCGTTATTAGTGCACTTTGTAACCATCGTGTTGAAATAGATGCCACAATGACCCGGAAACAAAGATCTAATAAGAAGAATTCTCTGCAAATGTGAAACAAACACGTTGCAAACTGCGCCACAATCTCCCTTTATACTATTTAGTGTTATTGTTTTCAATTTTCTGGATCGTATGAAAACAATGAAAACTTTTGTGAAAGACAATGTTAAAAACAAAATCAAAGTTTCATCATCAAAACTATCTTTTTCTTTATAAAAAGTTTTTCTATTTACAGTTTCTCGTATACTTCATAGTTTTAAACTGTAAATACAGTGCAAGCATTACATTGTGTTAATTGCTTTACAAACAATCTGTTAGTTATACAAGGTTAAAAGAAAGTTAGGATAAAGAAATCGCCTTATGTTGTGTACTATTTGAATTTGGTGGCAAAAGGGTGTCATCAATTGTGCATGCAAAATGTTTATTAACCAATGTTTATGTATATATTCAATATTGTCTTTTTGCACGCGCGCGTAAACCATTGATGAATGCTTGACTATCATTTGATTTAAATCCACAATCAAAAACAAATCCATGTGGAGCAGCTGTTAACGGCACAATTTTTATCATACGTGACAAATCAACCATGTCATATGCCGTGACCTTTACGCCGGTCCAGTAAAGGTCAATTCGTTTCAATAGTTCAACGCCTTGAAAGACGCGTGTTGAACGGAACATTGACACTAGATGCTGTTCATCGAAATGGTTGGTAAGATGAGTTAGCTTAAAATGTATTACTCGACTTCTGTAAATTTTGGAAAGTCAGAAACTACCGTACCTTATTATTCGAAAGACTGAGCACCTCTAAATCGGGAAGATATCCAAACAACGGCAACTGCGTCAAACGCAAATGCTCGAAATACAGTTCCGTAAGACCTTCGACGTTGACAAAGGCGTAATCAGAAATTTCGACAATTTGAAAACGTTCTAACTTAATTATTTCGCAATAAAACGGCGGCAACGGTGACAAGTTAAACTCTTTTTTTGTTATGTATCTATTCTTTATGACTTTGAGTTCGTGAATATTATTTCTTTGAATCATGCGAAACAATATTTCCAGTTCATCTTGAAGGACGTCACATACAACGTTAATAAGCTGTACATTATGCTGGGTAACATTACATTTTATATGTGCTCGTTCCAACGCGTTACGAAACGCAGTTGTTTGAGGCGTTGGGTTGATTGCTTCGGTTAGATCAAAAATAATAAAAACCAAGAGCAGAAAAACGCAGTTTATAGTGCATTTTGCCACCATTGTATTAAAGAAAATAGATGCCAGAATGACCCGGAAACACAGGCCTAAAGTAAAGAATTCTCTGCAAACGTGGAACCAACACGTTGCAAACTGCGCCACAATCCCCTTTTATACTATTTAGTGTTATTGTTTTAAAATTTTCCGGATCGTAAGAAAACAATGAAAACTTTTGTAAAAAGCAATGTTAAAAACCAAATCATAGTTTCAATAACAACATAAAAAAAGTGGAAATTGAATTAACATAAAAAATTCAATTTCCAGTTCCTTGTATACTCCATAGAAAAAAATGATAGAGAAATCGCTTAATGTTGTGTACCATATTTGAATTTGGTGGCTAAAAGTTTACCCGCCCTTACCCTTTGAGTGAGATTGGTGTGTCGCTCATGATCCTGGCTGCGGCATAGATAATAGCTTTTCCTCCACCATTCGCCATGCTTGTCTGGAAAAGGACGATCGTCTCGCATTGCCATCTTGCTGTGCTTACGTATGTATTTGCCGAGTATTCGTATTCGTACTGATGTTTTTATCTAATTTGTCCTCCTCGAGTTATGTTATCATCACCACTTATCAGTTTGCTTTATTTCATACAAATAAAGGTTTAATTACTCAAGTTTAAGTAGTAACAAGAGCGAACACACACAACCTGGTATCTTTCACAATGCTTTTTTTTGTGCAAAAATATGTTCTCGCTCAATTTTTTGTAAAAGAGCTTTATCAGGTCCTTGGTGGTTAACAAAACCAGCTGGTGCAAGAGTTTGGGGTTCAATAGTAACCAGATTCAACAAATCGTAAATGTCGAGGTGTGTGAGGTGAGTTAAGTTGGTATCGCGTAATATGAGTGTTTCTAGCGAGAGTAAGCCTGCAAAGGTTCGTTTTCCATAGAAACTTGTCACCAAAGCCCTTGTTGATGCGTGATTAATAAGTTGTTGTAACTGAAAAGTATAAACGACAATGCGGTCAACAAAAACAACCAAAATACCGGCACTTTGCTAAAGCCAAGTGTCTTCAACGAAGGAAGATGCCCAAAGAATGGTAGTATCGTCAAAGGCACGTTTTTAAAATACAATTTCGTCAGGCCTCCAACATTGACAAAAGCGTATTCGGCGATACTTGTAAAATCGGCATTCACAAATTTTAGAACTTCACATTTAAACGGAGGCAATTGATTTAATCTCCAACTTCCTGTTTTGTGTACATTTTCTAGTTGTAAAACAGTAATATTGTCATAATGAAGCAATGGAAAAAACCAAGACAAAGCGTCGCCACTGATTCCATTGCACCGAACTTTGAGGTGCGTATCGTTTACAGAGTTAACATTGCAGTTAAAACTCGCGCGGTTTAATTTTTGTTGAAGCGTTTGAGTACTGTTTACAGCCTTGGTTAAGCCGAAAAAACCAAAAAACAGCAAAAACATAACTCCTTTCATGGCGTTTTCTTGCAGGGTTGAACGACACCGTAACCCTGGTACAATAAAGTGAAAACGGGGCTGTTCACTTTTTGCTTCGCGATCTTGTTTTATACAATTTGACGGCTATTGTTCAGACAGTTTTTCGCCTAAAGCAAGGGCAAGGTTCTCGATTAACAACAAAAACAATTTCTATAGTTGCATTGGGTGTATTACTTAACAGACCGCCTGTTCAGCAAGCTCAAAGAAAATCAGGAAAAAATTACGCAATTTTTTGTGTACTGTTTAGGTTGTCGCAACGCCGCAGCATTGCAACGTTCTTTGTACTATGTTCCCATATTCACATTATGCCCTAGGCTCTTAACTATAAAGCCTTTGCACATGTACAATACCCGCGGGTATCTACCCAAGCATCCCGCGCACAAGCTTTGAGCTTCCCCACACCGCACCTTATCTATAAGTCCTACGGGATTCTCCGCCTCCTCACGATCGATCCACGATCAATGCACGACCCATATAAATAGAGGATTGGAAGCCCAATCCTCAGATCAGATTAGATTCCATTAGATCTCACTAAACAACGCGTGGCAGGCAACCTCACCATCTTGCCTTATTACGCACATGGCACATATTCGCTCATTCTAGTATAGCATTCTTTGTGTATTCATTGTGTTGTAATAAAGGTTATATATCCCCATTTCTACATCGCTATCGTAAAACCTCCGGGTAGGGCGACATTCACAGACTTGGGAACCCACGTCGTACAGTACTTTCCACGGGTGCTGCGACATTGTGGTGCATCGGCCTTAGTATCCACCTCGGCCACTTCTTCTCGATCAACATCTCCTCGTGCGTAAACCTTCCGAGTAGCACAAGCCTTCCGCACTAAAATTGTGCATCTCTCTCCAAAATCCACAAATTACGTTGTGTGTAAAACCTCCGGGTATCGCAACGTTGTGGTATCGTCCTCGTGTGTAAACCTTCCGAGTATCACGAGTCTTCTGCATCAATATCGCGTGTAAAACCTCCGGGTATCGCAATTCCTCGTCACCGTCAGGTGCAACAGCCTTAGTATCATCTAACTTTGGCTTCATCTACTTTTCTCTCATCGGTTATTACGTATACTAAACGAGATTTCTACTTCATCTCATCAGCGAACCTTTGTCGACATGACCTACGACGAAGAAATTAAGGAATCCAAGGAGCAGGCCGCCAAGTACTTACCAAAGGCAGAAGCCCTGCTGGAAAAACTTAAAAACAGTCCGTATGATCCCAACGACATTAAAGAAGGCGAGCAGTTACTGGCAGATTTGACTAAAATTCGCACAGCGCTACAAACAGGATTTAAAGCCCTGAAAAACGCGATGGAGTCACTGTTGACCCGCGAAAAATCAGGCCCTATCCATCAGCGTTGGGAAGAAGAAATAAGTTCGAATCCCGGCTCAGCGGAATCCGTCGACCGTCGAATCGTAAAGATCCACACCGCTCTCAAGGTGAAGATTTTGGAACTCACCGTTGAGAATCAAAAGACAACGAATGCCAACTTGCAAAGCCAACTAGGCTCACAAGCAACGTTGCTCCAGCAGCTGCAAGAGCAAATGAAAGCGCTCCAGAACAGTATGCTTATGTCAAATGCCGCTCAACAACCTTCAGCTTCTATCAACGCTCTGACGTCGTCGTCTACAATTCCGTCGTCTATCGCTTTGGCGCCTACTGAATCTACCTTCTCTCCGCCACAGCAGCCGCAGCATGTTCAAATTTCTGCGACACCATCGGCAACTTCAAATATCGTCGGTACATCATACGCAGTACCAATGGCACAGCAACAAACAAGTAGCTTTCTTCAGCCTACCTTTGCAAGTGCACCACAACAAGCCGTCATGATTCCACAAATGGCGTGCCCCTCATTCATGCAATGGTCCCAGCAGATCAAACTCGACATCGAAAAATTCGACGGAACCCCGAGTAGGTTTCTGACATTTTGGCAACAGTTTGAAGCGATTCATTCGGACCCTAGTATTCCGACGCTCAAAAAACTTCTTCTGCTACGTGAGTACACCACCGGACCCGTCAAACGGACCCTCGATCTCTACACCCCGATCGCGCAGAACTACGATTGCATGATCAAACTGCTTCACGACGAATACGGAAGCAACCAAAAAGCCATCATCGACCTCTTCTCAGTCATGAACAGGCTACCCACACGAGCTCAACATGGTAACACACTTGAGACAATGGGTGAACTACAGTCAATCTTAAACCAGTTAGAAGCTCACGGCGAGAATATTGACCACTGTGCTTACTACTCTATTTTCATGGATCGTTTACCAAAAGAAGTATTCACTCGAATCTCCTTCATGGGTGGAATTCCAGATACCATGGCCGAACTGAGGAAGAAAGCTTTCGAAGCCTACAAGAATATTCGCATTGAAAAGCAGCATGACGCTCGTCTTGTCGGCTCAAATCATGTCAACGAATACAGTAGCAGTAAGCCCGCTTATCATGCAACTTCTCGTTCATCTTACGACAAATGTGTATTCTGCGACAAACATCCATCAAAATACGAATGCCGAACGGTCACTGACGCCTCAGAGCGCAAAGACATCCTTATCAAAAGTGGCAGATGTCTCTACTGTTTCTCAGATGATCACCAGTCCAACCACTGCTATGATCGCCCGACTTGCTCCAAATGTGGAAACCTTCACAACTCATTCTTGTGCAACGCTGGTACGAGTAAACGTCAAGAATCACTTAAGAAGGAAACGCCAACAACCGTTACATGTGCCGTCCAGCCAAAATCGGCCAAATCCACTAGCGCCAGCAATATTCTGCTTATTACTGCCGACACCAAAGTCCAAAATCCAGAGACAAAAGCCAGCCGAAACGCAGTTATCTTCATCGACACCGGCAGCGAAGCTAGCTTCATTCATCGAAAACTAGCCAGACAGCTCAGACTGAAGCCGGAGCGTCAAGTGACCCTTAACATCAAGCCCTTTGAAGCAGCAGAAATGCCTTTGGAAACCACGCAGACTACGGTGCGCCTACGACTAGCAGATGGTACATGGAAGCCGCTGAAAGTCTACATCGTGGATAACCTTATTGGCAAAGTAAAACGGGCAGACAACGACGACAAGGTATCCCCTTCGATTCGCGAAGAAATGCCGGACATCCTCATTGGCATGGATCAGTTAGCCGAAGTCAGCAAGCTCCATATGCAACTCGACAATGCTACTGGCAAGCCATTCTTCGAGACCAGTTTCGGCAACGTACTAGCCGGTCCTCTGAATCAGTCCACTGGCTCCGCCGCACGGTCAATTAAAGTGAACTCATCAACAGTCACTGAAAATGATCGACCCCAGCGTGCTTCAAACATCTTCAAAGTGGACAATACAGCCGTACCAGCATCCATCAACGAAGTCACCTTCGATGACAACATAACCCGGCAAGAAGCCGATTCTCCCGTCCAATCTGATAAAAACAGTATCAAGGACGATATACCTTCCGCCGTAACACGTCTACGACAACAGAGCAACGACCTGATAACGTACGACGTGATGGCGACACCGCTTAAAGACAGCATTACTAAACAAGTCGTCAATTCTGAAGAAACGACTAACAACGAAGTAACTGTCGACAGCGCTCCGTTCACTAAAGTAAACAGGCATCTAGATCGTGCAAACTGCCTTCAACCCGCAAACTTCTGCGACTCTGTCACCAAGTCAGGCAATTCTACAATCGTCAAAGAAGCAATCGATGACAAAAATGAAGTCCCGTCCGAAGCAGAATCTTCCTCTTCGTCCTCTTCTCGCCGCCGGGAGGCCCTTCTACCAAAGGCATCCCCACCAGATCCTTCCATAACTACCGATCATCAACCTAAGCCGACTTCATGGCAATCTCGCAGCTACAACACAGGTCAATTGCGACTCATACGAGCTTACATAAGCCGTCGACTTAAAGCCAACAAATTCCGCAGACGACAGCCTCAACCACGAAAACGATACTTTTTAACCCTTCAACTTCAACAATGTTCACCACCGAAGAATCCAGTTCGTCAACCGAAGCACCCAACCGTTCATCGTCACGTTCGCGACCACCCTGACAACCACGCTCATCTAAAGATGAAATCTTCTCTCCGTCGGGAGTGTCGCAACGCCGCAGCATTGCAACGTTCTTTGTACTATGTTCCCATATTCACATTATGCCCTAGGCTCTTAACTATAAAGCCTTTGCACATGTACAATACCCGCGGGTATCTACCCAAGCATCCCGCGCACAAGCTTTGAGCTTCCCCACACCGCACCTTATCTATAAGTCCTACGGGATTCTCCGCCTCCTCACGATCGATCCACGATCAATGCACGACCCATATAAATAGAGGATTGGAAGCCCAATCCTCAGATCAGATTAGATTCCATTAGATCTCACTAAACAACGCGTGGCAGGCAACCTCACCATCTTGCCTTATTACGCACATGGCACATATTCGCTCATTCTAGTATAGCATTCTTTGTGTATTCATTGTGTTGTAATAAAGGTTATATATCCCCATTTCTACATCGCTATCGTAATAGGTTTGGTGGCAAAAGTAGACCCGTCTCCAAAATACAACAAAATTTTTTTTATTGAATTGATTGACACTTACGGTCCATGTCTTTTGGCAAAATGTATTCATCAAACTAACATTTTAAACTCATTTTTTCACACCCTCGATAGTGCAGAAGCTGCTTCTTGCCTGATTATTTCAGCAAGAACCGAGTCGGGTCCGTGGTTGTTAACGAAGCCCTCTGGTGCAAGAACTTGCGGTTCAATCGTAACTAGATTTGGCAAATCATAAATGTCAAGGGGTGCAACTTGATATATATTGGTATCCTGTATTATGAGTTTTTGAAGCGACGTTAAGCCCGCAAAGGTTCGGTTGCCATAATAATTTTGATGGAAAGCCATTGGTGATGCATGATTGGTAAGTTGTTGCAACTGAAAAGTATAAATTACAACGTACTTCACAAAAACAGTCAAAATACCGGCACATTGATAAAGCCAAGTGTCTTCAACGAAGGAAGATGTCCAAACAATGGCAGTGTCTTCAAACGCCCATTTTTGAAGTACAGTCTAGACAGGCCTTCAACATTGACAAAGGCGTAGTCAGCAATACTTGAAAAACCGCCGTTCACAAATATTAGAACTTCACATTTACACGGAGGCAGTTGATCTAATTTCCAAACTCCTTCCTTGTACATATGTTCTATTTTTACTTCACGAATATTGTTATAATAATGAAGCCTTTCAATTCTTTCAAAAATCCAAGACAAGACGTCGGCGTTGACTAATTTGCACCGAACGTTGAGGTGCGTAGCATTTGCAGGGAGAACAATGCAGCTAAATCCCCAGTCGCGTAACTTCTCTTGAAGTATTTGAGCACTGTCTAAAGCCTTGGTTAAGCCGAAAAATCCAAAAAACAACAAAAACAAAAATCCTTTCATAGCGTTTTTTTGCAGGGTTGGTTGACACCGTAAGAGGTACAATAAATGAAAAATGAGGCTCTTTATTTTTTTGCTCCGCGATTTTGTTTTATACAATTTGATGGCTATTGTTCACGCAGTTTCCTAGCTAAAGCAAGTTTTTTGTTTTACACAGTTTGACGGTTATTGTTGAGACAGAGCAACAACTAAAACAATGGCAACGTTCTTGATAACTTTTTTCTTCAAAGAGTTTATTGTTTCATAAACAATCTTCACACCGACACTGATTTAAAATTTAATAGAACCAAAATTAAAAGTTTTTAATTTCATGGTTTATTGATAAGCATCATTATAGAAGACGCGCACCAAGATAAACAACTTGTCTACATTGTCTGCGTAACATGGCTGTTGTCCAATTGCCTCCATGCAAGTTAGTAAACCCATGTGGTACCATTGCTTGTGGGATGATGACTTTTAGGTGTGGCAAATCGTAAAGATCGAAACGGTTTAACCTTATCTTTCTGGTAGCGGTTAAATCAAGTTTTTTTTAAATTATTGACTCCTATAAATGTGCGACTCGAAGTCAAAAGGTTACACAGAAGCACTGGCATGTCATGGTTGGTGAGCCGGGTTAACTGAAAGATGTCGACTGCTGTTAACGTTGATAACATTGAAAAACTACCGGCAGATTTCTAAGACCAAGTTTTTCCAACTTAGGAAGATATCCAAACATTGGTAGTTGCATCAAGGGCATTCTCTGAAGAAGCAGTTGCGTTAAACCATGGACTTTGACAAAGGCATTGTCAGCAATTCTTTTAAAATTAGCATCTTTGAACTCTAGAATTTCACAATTGAAAAACGGCAATGGATTCAATTCTGCGTTTGGTGTTGCACTTTGTTCTAGTATGAGTTTACGGATGTTGAAGTCTCGAAGCAAGTGAAACAGCCTGCTCAAATTATCGCCTTTCATGTCTCTACATTCTACGTCAAATCGGGGACCAGGATACGTCTGGTCCGTGACGGAACATTGCCAACCTTTACTCCTTAATAACATTTCGAACATAGCATCTGCCGACATGTCCATAGTCGTGGAAATGTCGATGGAACAGAAAACTAATAACAAAATCACGCATTTTGCGGCCATCGTGCAAGACACAGTGAAAACTTTACATTAGATTGAAAAGTAGATTTTCATGGGAACGCGAAAGATACTTTAAATAGACCATAATAGTCTTTGATCCTTTTTTATTTCTATTGTTTTACTTGGTTTTTGAGTGAAACAATCGTACGGATTACTGTAATATAAACGTTGTTTACAACAAAAGAGTCTTTTTCAAGTTGTTAGTATATTTACAATACATAAATTTTTATTTTTATGCACCAAGTCTTCTTTTAAGCATATTTTTTGACAATTTGTCAAGCTTTTTTTTGCATTTCAAGAGCGTAGAATTCACAATCCTCGAAGTCCGCTTTCGTTGCATTATCACCGTAGACTGGCAAATAATAGCCGTAGGTGTAACCACGCCATCGAATAACAATGTGTCGGAATTCCGGCCTATCAATACCATGCCAAGGCCGCATTTGCTTCCTCAAAACTTGTATTAAATTCAAAAAAGCCGAAGTCGATGCATTTCTTAAATAAAAACATAATCGAAAACCGGGCTGTTGCGCCTAAAAATACAGTTTACTATTATGTCATACATACGAAAAAGACAATTCTTACCGTAAAAAAGTGTAGAAATTCTTGAAGATTGTTGGTTGAAATATTAAGGCGTTGAGGGTGACAAGCAAGTGTCAAGGAAGACAACTTTTGCTTCTGATGTTTTAAAATATCGGCTATCCAGTTGGACTTGATTTGAAAGTTTTGAATAGTCAGAACGTCAAGATTTGGAAATATCTTAAAAACGTCAGCAAAGCTCACACAGTCTTTAGACGGTTGCGGTGCCTTAATTTTGAGCTTTGTAACATTGTAAAAGGAAATTATTGTCGACAAAGCTGTAAAGAATTCAGTTGAAACGTCGGTTGTCCTCATCTGAACTTGTTCAGGTTGTATAATCGCATGGCAATGGATCTCAGTGTCAACGTTAATTTGGTCTGCGGTTACATCTTCAATGAATAAGAACCCTGTACACCGTACTAGACTATCGTCTTTATCAAAAACCAATGGTACGAGAGTCTCGTCAGTATTTATAGTATTCAGTAAAAGTCTTTGCTCGGAACCCTTAATATTTGCCGAACTAGAAAACACTCCCACATTCTGTAGTTTCGGTGGACAAATCGAGTTTTCGCCTGCAGCAACTTGAAGAACGTATCGCTCGACAGGGCTAGTAAGCTCACCAAGGCGGCAACGCATGCCGTATTGTAGGTCGGACAGAGGGTACGGCATTATGTAAGTAAACGAATATTGATAGTGGAATAAGGTAACCACAAAAAATAAGTCAACGAACAGAATAGTAGACAATGACAAGCCACAAATGATGCGCAGAAATGTGCACTGCTTTCTTCGCACAGTAGGCGTGGCGTCAAGAAAAGTTTCCGAACGAGACCAGACTTGAATGGCTAACAACAAAACAGTGCGGGATGTCGAGTAAGGTTAAGTTAGACTGATTCCTGCGCATTTACCGATGATCAAAGACAGCGACACTACTCTTGACCGCTAAAAACAGGTTTTGGTTATTTCCAAATAAGGATGGATCCCGAAAATGAAACAACCCACGTCTCGGATATTCAGAATTCATCGGCTGAGTGGTCTAGTGGTATGATTCTCGCTTAGGGTGCGAGAGGTCCCGGGATCGATCCCCGGCTCAGCCCGATCTTTTTGCCCTCTGGCAACGTTATTTGATAGATGCAAGCATGTGGAAGCATTAAAACAGTCGACAAATGCACAATTGCACACATTAAAAACAAGAAGACATCGAAACGATCATGCACTAGACAACTTTTTTGTGCCATGAAGCAATAATAGCCCAGTCAAAGCCTAGAATCAGTGCTTAAAACTCGTTCCAATCAAGCTTGCTTCATCGCGCATCGCCGAGGATAAAAGCGGCGCCGCCTGTTGTCTTCAGTGTCTTTGGCTCCATTCCGTCGACTGTACAATGTGCTCTGCCCGTTCGATTCTGTTGGCTCTCGCCGCTACGGCCGTCTGTGCCGCCGCGAATCCGTGGGGCCACTCCGATTGGCACGCTCCGTCCCACTACGCCAGCCATGGCAGTCATGGCAGCGGGTACGGTGCCGGCCACGATGCCGCCGATGATTGGGCCAACAAACACGGCTCCGTGTGGGGCCACGACAACGCCCATGTGGCGGGTGATGCGGCCGGCTACGCCAAGGGCCAGAAGTCCGACTGGGCCAACTATCAGTACGGCGGCGAGGGTGCCCGTGCCGAAGGCGATGCCTGGGCCAAGGGCTACGGCAACAGCTTCGGCGATGGTCATGAGGCCGATGCCGGTGCCGGCGGCCACGCTGGCCATGGCGCTGCTCACGGCAACGGATGGGCCGGCCACGACGCCTACGCCCACGGCGACCTTCATCACGGTGTTCACCACCCTTATTGATCATTTTTCATCATTTTTGGGTATTGTACTCGTTGTAAAACTCAATAAATAAGTTTGGTTTTATTTTTTGACAAACAACAAAGCCAGAAAACATGTAAAAATGAAAGTGTGACAAATTTCAACATGCAAAAACAGATTTTAAATTATTTTAAAGCAGGTAATAAAAATAACGATTCGTAAGTTCCAATCTGTACCAAAAGATGAGAAGTGTACATGGAACGCCTAGAAATTGGCGTACGAACAAGTTTTTCATGGAAAAGTTGGCATAACTCCTTTTGACGTTGCGATGCTTCTTGCCATGCTAGATGAAAAACAAATCCACATTGTTGAGCCTAGAAAAGTGTATTTAAAATTAAGAAAACTGCTAAATATTAAAAAAAATTTACCTTTATAAATGTAATGAGCAAGTCGATGTCAACATCAAATGTTTCGCTGCAGACATTAATTGTCAATTCCTTTAGTCCGCACTGTTGGAATAGCAGAATGTCGTGCATCCATGTGGCAGGTAAAACTCCAGAAATGTACAAATACATCACTTTGGGAAAAACGCCGAACAACTCAGCAAAATTTAAACACTGTTGATCCGTGCTTCCAAGTGAAACGATTTCCGCAGTTCCAACATTCAGCTTCGTCGTAAGCTGTGTGAAAAAGTCTTCGGTCAAAGAACAGTTCTGTAGAGCGATGTAAAACATATCAAAAATAACATTAGCAAACGTTTCAAACTTGATATCTTGAGCGTCAACGTTTTTCAGACAAAGCATACCGCCACCATACAATGGCTCACTCATTTCATAATTATCAACACCATTTAAAAAACCCTTTTTTTGATTCAGAATAAGGTTTTCATTGACTTTCTCAAGCACATGCCATCCGTTAAATTTTACGATAGTCTGCAGCATTGGGGGACAGATCGCCATGCCTCCGGCAGCAAGTTGAAGACGGTAGCGCTCTGCTGGCGTGCCGAGTTCACCAAGACGGCAACGAAGACCATACGGTAGTTTGGAGATTGGGTACGGCATAGTTTACTTTTACAACGCGATTATACCAAGAAAGTTTAAAACAAAAGAAAACTTGAATTCACCACTGGAATCGCGGTATAAAACAGAGCCTCGCACAAGAAGCGAGAACGGGGATCACTAAGTGAACAAGCTAGACCGATGGATAGATTTTCTTGACTAGCCGCTTTTATGCACACTATTCCCGCCTTACAAACACACCCATCGTAATCGAAGCTTTCCGGGCATGCTCAATAAAGCGCACACAGAATGACGACACTACGCAAATTCGTTTAAAATAAAGATTAAACAATGCATCGTTACTTCTGTTCTTTGTCAGCAAAGAAACCGCATATTTCATATGCCATGTTTTGAATTTTTTCATTTTGGTTGTTTTTGAGAAGTTCAAGCTTTTCAAAACCTAAAAAAGACTTTGCAAAAATGTGCAATATTAAAAGGTACAAACCTCCGCATTTGATTATACGGTCGCAAACATCTTTAGAATCTTGACTTTTTGTGATCAAATAACGCAGGCACTCCAAATAGGTGCTAATCAATTGCTTACTGCCACATTCCAACTGCTCGCAGATTTGTGGAATGACGTTTTCGTCGATCAAATATTGCAAGATTTCAGGTTGGTTGGATAAACTGAGGCTATAGATCACCCAGGAAATTTCCTAAAACAGTTTTATCTAGCTTGGATAAGTGAGGGTTACTGTACTTTTTGAATTTTGTTCGCAGAACCAAGCTCGGAAATGATGAAGCTAACAAAACCGTTGTCGATTATTGCCCTTGCTTGTAATGGTGTGCCTGCTGCAATATTAGAAATGCACCAGATCGCATCTCGCTGCAATAATAGGTCACCATGTTTCAAAAAGTTATCCAAAAATGGCAAAATGCCACAATCTAGCACGATCTGAGTTTGATCGTCATTCCCAATGAGCAGATTGCCGACGGCTCGAAGTGCTGGTTTTTGTATTTTTTCATCGGTATGGCCAAGTAGCGGAACCAAGTGTTCGATAATCTGAAAATGAGTACTTATGATAACCTTATTTGTTAGAAACTTACATTTTTGCCGCTACAATCAACAACATCCCGTTTGCCTTCTGTGATTTCAGTTATCGCAGCCAAGGTTGCAATAAGCACTTGACTGTTCTGATATCGGATTAAAACAGACAATATCGGAAGCAGATGATCACTTAGTTTCCTAGCAGAACGCTTGCTGCATTGGATTTTCATTGATTCGGCAAGTTTTAGCAAATCAGCTTCGGTGAGTTTGGCGAAAGCGGTCTTGCCAGTAAGCAACTCCCGAATCTCGACAAATGCTGCCAATTGGACATTTTGGTTAGTATCGTTCGTCCGCGATATCATTTCAGCGATTGTGAGCGTTGATAGATTACAATCTTGCATGTAACTACTGATGATTTCCATGGCAGCTCATCAATAAAGCCTAAAACCATACATTTTTAATTGTACAAGCCAACGGAAACGCCAAAAAAATGATGTCGGCAAACATTGACGGCCTATTTGTAGTATTAGCTAGACCGCACCTTGAGGTGCGTCATTGTTTATCACTTTGTTGACGTTGAAAGAAGTCAAAACACAAAACACAGCAACGTTTTGATTCTACACGCAGTCCGACCCCAAAACAACTTCCACCACGAAAAGCAGCCCGTGCGTCTTTTTTACACGCAAATCCGACCCCGAAACAACTCCCACCACGAAAAGTAGCCCGCACAAAACTGTTCATTTCTTGAACGTTCAACGTTTTACACAAAGTTTTGAATCGTAATTTGTTCCCGTTTCGCTATTACTTTGTTTGTTCCGTCCAACCTATTTACAAAACTATTGATTACATTTATAGGTACCAACCATGTCCAAGCCCAAGCCCGATTTCTCGAAACTACTCTTCACTGGAATCAAACGCAAGAAGACGAATCCCATCGTCACCGAATCCGACGATGCTGCCTTGCGAATGCGAGTCATGCCGAAGAAGCTTCTTCCCGAACTCCTGGCCGAAAAGAAGCACAAACACTCCAAGTTGGACGACGAAGCCGACGATGGTGTTGCATTGTTTTCCGGCGAGATGATGAAGGCTATTGAATCGTCCAAAAAGAAGGCCAAATTCACGGAGACTGATCAGAAGGAGTTGGAGCGGCTTTTTGTAAGTCTATTTTGGGTTGGCTGTTGAAATTTATATATAAAAGTTGTTTTTTAGGCCCAACACGTGCGTCGAATCAACAACATGTACGTCGTCGGCGAAGACATTCCATCGCCCATCTTGGAGTTTGACGATCTCAAATTCCCGAAGGAGATTGACGCCAGCTTGAAGGAGTTCAACATCATCGCTCCATCACCGATTCAGATGCAAGCCCTGCCGCTGATGCGTCAGAAACGGAATCTCCTAGCGACGGCACCTACCGGATCGGGGAAAACGCTGGCTTTCGTCCTTCCGCTGATCCAAAGAATATATGAAAGCCGGGTTGAAGGTTCTGCGAAGCTGCCTGTCCTGAAGGCGATTGTTCTGGAGCCTACGAGGGTCCTGGGAAGGCAGGTCTACGTCCAGTTCGTCAAGTACTGCCAAAATCTGAATCTGAAGTACGCTTTTTACGAGGGCGATGGACCATTCCCGAGCGGCGTTGAGATTGTTGTGACTACTCCGAATCGACTGATTGCGGCTGTCGAGGACAACAAGAAGGCGGTTATGAAGATGTTGAAGACGGTTGAATGGGTGGTCGTCGATGAGTGTGATCGGATGTTCGATGATAAGGATACCGAGGCTAATTTCAAGTCTAAAGTGAGTTCGATTTTGCTTATCTTTGAGATTTTGTTATAAAAGTAGCTTTTCAGTTGGCAAAGATCCTCGAATGGACCGACCACGAACACACTCGACGTGCCTTCTTCTCAGCTACCAATTCCAGCGAGGTCGAATCCTACGTCAAAGCTACCTTGAAGAATCCTGTTTTTGTCTTTATCGGATCACGGTAAGCTTGTTTCGTCTTTAAATTGCACTTTTAAGACGGACATTTTTTCCAGAAACAGCGCCAACACCCAAGTCACTCAGCAACTCGTCTTCGCCGGCAGCGAGGGCGGCAAGATCGCAGCCATCCGTGACGTCCTTCAAGGCGGTTTCGATCCTCCGGCACTTATCTTCGTCCAGGACAAGGATCGTGCTGGCCAGCTTTACACTGAACTTGTTTCCTCCTTCTCGCACATCCCCATCGCTATGGTTTCGAGCGAAGTCACCGATGCACAGGTTTGTTTCACATTCGCTTAACGGCCTGCTTCCAATTTCTTATTATCATTGCTCTGTTTGCAGAAGGAGAAAATTCTTGATAACGTCCGAGCCAAGCGCGTCTTCGTTCTCATCTGCACTGAACTAATCGGCCGGGGTATCGACTTGCCGAGCGTGAACCTCGTTATCAATTTTGACCTGCCCGCGACGATCGTCAACTACGTGCATCGTATCGGACGGACCGGGCGAGCAGGCCGCCCCGGCCGCGCCATCACTTACTTTACCGAGACTGATTTGAAGTACATTCGACCGATTGCTTCCCTGATTAAGCACGCGGGCTTCGACGTTCCAGCGTATACCTTGGCCCTGGAACAGCCGACGGCGTAAGTTTTCAAGCTTTTTTTGCCGTTTTTAATTAAATTTATCAAATCTTTATACTTCAGCGCCGCCAAAAAGGTTCTCAGCACCAACGGCATCCATCGCAAGAGCTTCGGCGGCGTCCGCAAATGGGAACGAGTCAAGGCCAAGAAGCAGGAGCGCGAAGAACTCGTCGATCATAGCGCGGCAAAGGGCGCTGTCATGGCCGACGACGATGCCGGAGGCGATCTCATCGACAAAGCGCGACGTGCCGTTATGAAGAAGCGGACTGCGAATGCCCTGAAGATGATGAGCAAAAAGAAGGGCAAGAAGACTGTTGGCAAGCTGAAGCCGTCCATCAAAGCCAAGGGTAAACCTTCAAAGTCCACCATTATCAAGAAGAAGGCTAAAAAGGCCACGTGAATGCTGCCTTATCGCGGATTGATAAGAATTTGTTGAGTTTTTGTTGTTATTCTTTCTTTTAAACTTATTCTGTTGTTAATTTTGATTGATTTCAACTTTGCCAGACAACTTTTAAACAAGAAAAACACATTTTGTTTTCAAATGTTTAACCGTTGCCTGTCACTGTGCCACTGTGATGACTCTTTTTAATCATTGACTGACTGTTTTCATTGTAATTGCTTACTTTTTAAGTTTTTATTAATAACTTTTGTTCCAATTGATATAATAATGTGTTTTATAAAAGGTGATGAATGTGATTTGAGCACGTTTAACCGATAAAAAGCTGATGCCTACAACGTCGCATCGTTAATGGTGTTCGAACTGAGCCATCGATTCCGATCCAAACTCGTCAGATCGTCGCTGATTTCCTGTCCGAGGCGTTGTCGCACCGCTAACGCCATGACGTCATAGATGGCAATGTACTGTTCGGCCGTTTGGACCATGTTCATCCGCTGCCGTCGCAGATGTTGCACGACGCCGAAGACGTCCAATGGTTGTTCGGCTTCGAGACGGTCCAGAAGTTGGTCGACGGCCAGGAAGACGCCCGTTCGACCGACGCCGGCGCTACAGTGCACCAGGACTGGAGCATGATGGGTTGAGGTTCGGATTTGGCGCACGAAATGGAGCAATGCCGTCGGAGAAGTTGGACTTGTCGAATCGTGCCAGCCCTTGAAGTGCCATTGGAGCACTTTACGGGGTGGGACCCGCGGGAAGGCGACGTTTGTGAGCAGGAATTCGCGCTGGAAGGAGTTTTCGTCCTCGACGAGGCAGTAGAGATTCACGTCGATTTCGTCGTCGACAAGGATGCTTTCGCCGGCGGTGTGCGGCCAATAGGGCGCGCATTTGGTCTGAAAATGCCATATTAGACTATAAAAAGGCATTTTGTCAGCTCACCTTGATCTCCTCAACACATTGAGTCAACATGACAATACAGTCGACCTGCTCGTCCCAGACCATCCTCCAGAAGTCGTCCACGGTCGAATCCCGCTTGCCTTTGACGCATTCAGTCCCGTCTAATGGCCCCTGGGCAGCGATGTAGCCACGTTCACCGTCGAGAGTTTCGACGAAACTGGCATTGATGTAGTCGCTACGGGTCTCCCAGCCGCCGCGGGGGTGGAGGACGACGCGATTGAAGTCATACGGTACGATGTCGTAGAATCGGTTTCGGCGCGTGTTGCCAGGGGCGGTGGCGACGGCGATGGAGAGGTGGTTGTTGCGGGAATTGCTCTTTTCAAGTTGCTCGAATTCAGTGTAGAGAGCTTCATTCTCGTTTTCGGTCAGCTGCTCCAGCTTTTGGGGGAATGAACGAATCAGAATCGGACTCACGGCCTTGTAGGTTGGTCTGGGGTTGTTGGCCGTGGCGTTGTTGATTGCTGTTGGGAGGTTTAGGTTGTAGGGGCTGTAATTTGCGACATTATTTCCAAGTTTTGGCGAATTTAAGCCAAACGCCCTCAGGCAATTGAGCATAGAACTCACCGTTTCCCATTGTTAACCCCCGGCGTATCCTTCCTCGCCGGCTTTTCCGGCCCATCCGAATCCGTCACATTCACCGACACAATCGACACCGGCGACGTCTTCAACTTGCCCATCGGCATCACCGCTCCTTCACCCCCATTATACGTGTCTACAGTCAGCGCATTGCCCCGCCGTCCATTTGTAAACTTCCCAAGTTGAATCCCCGTAGCCATGGCCGGATTGTAAGCACTACCGTAACCGGCTTCATCATCAACGACCAGCACTGTAGCCCCATATCCGGCATCCTTCCCATGCTTATCGACTGCCTTTGGCGACGCGAAATGCGCGCTCTTCCTGTCAAGTGAATCCGTATGCGTCCGAGCGTACCGTCGATTCGCTTCCTCCAGGTCGACTTCCGGCGATATCTGGATCGGCGGTGCTTCGAACGCTTTCACAGGGTGATCCGGCAGACCGTGAAAAACGTGCAGGTTCTTCGCGTTCTTTTTTTCATAGTCAATTCCGGCACTGGAGCTGGATGACGAATCTGTACAGCTATGCGCGACATGAACCTGGTCAATGTGGACCTTGTTTCTTCTCCGCCGCTGGCAACAGTAGACAATGAGGATCACAGCGACGATGAGGACCAGTAAGATCACAAGACCAAGGATGATGAAGAACCAAGCGAGACCTGAAATTGTAATTTTATGATGTTACAGTCATACAAAAATCTTTTTTGTGGAAGTTAATCATCAAAAAGATCTATAATGATATGATAAGCGCATTTCGGTTCAGATTGCACCCGATTTGACATCTGTCTTGAAGGTTTATGACACTTTTAGCTCATTAACTCCATGTGAGTCCTTAATAAAAAGCGGATAAGCTATATCCATGGCAAGAGATTACCGGTCGACGCAGCGGCGCGCTGCTTCAATAAAAAGTGAAAAGGTAGTGGCTTAGCGTATACAATCGGAGTGGTACTCGTCTACACTCACTGTAGGTTGAGGATTTTTGAATGGAAAAGGATTTAGTTGGTAGTTTTTGCATCGACTGACACACCTTGCGGCTGTCGTGTCATCAAAATAGTATGACTAGGGCCATGTTTGAGCGTTTTTTGATGGTTTTTGTTGTTTTTTGTTGGTTATCAGGTAATTTTATACCAATTAAAGTTAATTTTGATAGAAAGTTGTTTCAGAATCGAGTGCGCTAACATGCTATGACTGCGTAGAGCCCTGTGGAGTCGATCCGCCCATGTGTGGCGGGCTTTATTGTGTGAGATGTGCGTTTTTGGCTAACTTTTAAAAGTTAAAATGATGAAATTTTAGTAAGAGCGGTAAATAAGACTCTTCATGACACAATTCTTCACACCTGTCTCAACAAAAATGAAGTAACATCAAATGTAACCCTCGAATCCGATGTCTGCTACGCTCTCGAAGTCCTCGATCCCGATTGGCAGTACAATCTTAAAATCGAAACCAAAACAAATGTAAATCTGACCGATTTCGACCGCCCTTTCATAAGCCTATGCGAAGTTAGCGACGATTATTGCAATACAACTTCCTGCAACGAATTCCAAGATGTCCTATCGACTGGCTCCAGCTTCTCTAATTTCATAATTTTCCCCATAGCTGCCCTTTGTGTAATCGCGCTAATGTCAAGTCCCATGATATCACTTTTAGACTGACAAGGCACCCATACCATAGCAAAAATAGCTTACATTCATTCATTTATTTTTTTCCCAACATTTTTCACACCTTTTATCAAAAAAATTCCCAACAAATATCACCCCTATGACTACCCAGCCGATTCATCCCCCAATTTCCGCATTGCAACCCCTATGTTAAAAGGCCATTGTAACACCAGTCTGAAACACAATTTTGATCTCTAACCCCGCAGGTTGAAAAAAAAACAACTGTCAATAGGCCCATGCAACTTGTCACATAATTGTCGCTCTACACTATCCATTTTGTCAGTCATTTGTTTGTAGACCGACCGGATTTGGCGAAAGTGATTCAAAAAGGTATTTAACAAACGTAAATTAAAAGTAAATAGTTGTTTTTCCAACCAAATGTGATGTGATAACATAAACATTTGACTGCCTATGTGCATTCCATCTTTTTGCGTTTTGACTTGCTCCGGATAAAAACATTGACAAACGAGTTGATACAATCGTAAAATCTCGTGCGCAGCAATTAATTAGGGCACAAAAGCATCGTTTTTCCACGCATATTTGGTGGTAAAAAAGAAAATGGTTGCAAAATGCGAGTCCAATTTTGTTGATCATACATAAAACTGCAACCTACCATCCATTTTCGTGTTTCGAGGCAGTTGTCAAGTACCAGCTGTGGCCGTGGAGTTACCTGTTATTGGAAGTGGCGACAGGCTTTAATAATTGGGGGTCGAAGTAACCAAAACAAGAAGTTTGATGGTGTTTGGAAGGGGCAATAGTACCACGTGTGATCAGATGCAATGCAAATAACGTATCGGAATACCAAGTGGAATGATGTCAGTTTCACCTTCACGGAGTCAATTTAAGAAAGTTCAATGAAGTCACGTGAGTAATAAGAGGGATAGGTCTTCCGGAAGAGGGTGTAAGTTAGGTATGTTGACACCTTGTTTTGGGCGGAAGTGCAAGTCCAATTTTGAGGATGGTCGTCGAAGTTGACGTTCGTGGAGTCCTGCAAAGTGAACAGAGACAGTCAGTATGTTTTTGAGTTCGTTTCTGATCAGTTTTATGGAAGGCAGTCTTCAAATGGTACTGTTGTGCAAAAAGTTGTACAGGCTTCGACTTCGAATGGCTTGTTTTTCCATCCCTATTTTGGTCGTCAGATGGGACCCCGAGGAACGGAAGACACTGCTTCGTCGTTCGAAATCATAAAAGTAAAGAAAAGAACGCAAAAAGTATCACAATACCGATAAATTGGGACAATGTCGCCGGGAGCGATGACACTCCGAGGTGAAGCTTACGCACTGGTGGCACCGGGAGTGCGTGGGCGGTGCTGCGTTTGAGCAAGGACTAAAAGTGCATTTAGTTGTTGATTAGCTGCACTTTTCAGCAGTAAATAGTCACGTAACAAGAGGGAGGAATTGGCTTTGGAACTTATTTGACCTCAAAAAATTTGAAACTGGTCAAAATATCACGTAAAAAATTCAATGCGGAAAGATTTTTGAACATGTACAACAAAATACAATGAAATACAACCTCACGATACGATCAAAAACCCAAATCCAACCCAGTAAGCCAAATTCCGGAACTGACTGTCCACTATTTGCGCACGCGTATCAGTGCTCGAGGCAAGTGTGATCAGAGTCGTTGCCCTCAAGCACCATCGTAACTTGGTAAGCACTCGTCTGTCCAGTGCCTCCTTAATGAAAAAAAGGCTTTGGCTTTCAAAACCCGACAGTTTTTATAGCGTTTTTTGATCACGTAAAGTAAAAACAAGGAGAAAACCGTTAATTGCGACATTTAAACACAACAATTGCAAATTAAAAACCCAGCAGATCGCCTTCAGATGCGCATTTCATATCGAAATCAGAAGCCCGCCACGCATTCACTCACTCACTCTCTCTCGTTCTTCCATGATCAATCAGTAGTCCCGACGACGTCGTCGACTACGACGTCGTCGGCCAGAAAAAAGGGGTCCTTGCTATTGTACTATTGTCCCAAGTTTGGCCGTGAGAGGCCTTTGAACAACAAACAGCTGTAGCATGGAGCAATTATATGTTTTTTGGTATGAAATGGAAATGAATGAACGTCCGATACGCTTACACATGTTGGAGAGTGGCTATTGAGGGTGGTGGATCCGTGGGCGGAGGCTGGAGGTGCTACTAACAAGGTGATAACAGTCGTGGCAATGGGCCGGAGGATCACGTCTACATACAAACGTGTCAAGCATGCCTCTGTCTGTTGACCGAGTGATTTTTTGACAAAAAAGAGAACGTTCTTTGCAAGGTTTCAAGCATCTTGAAGAAGAACGTCAGAGGGTTGACAGTCGTTAACATGGAGTATCAATAGGCGTGGACAACTGTTTTCAGAAGCTTTGAAAGCTTCTATGGAATGTACATTTTTGGGTTTTGAATAGCTTACAGAAGGTCCAAAACGTAAGATTCATGTTTGTGTTACAGTTTTTATGTTTGCCTTACGCAAAAGTGATTGAAAAAAGGCATAAATCTGAACGTAAACAGGGTTCTATTGTATCAAATTTGTAAAAAATTAAAATAAAAGCTATAAATTAAAACTAAAACTATTGTTATTTCAAAAATTTCACGGATTCGACTCCTCCACGAAAACGGTAACCCCGAAAAAACCAAAACCGCCCTCGAAAGTGACAAGTTGACAAAGCATCTCTCAAAAAAGGCGAGAATTTCGAGAGATCTCCGAAGATCGATTAGCCTGGAGGGGCAGAAGCAGTCAAGGTCGAGCCTCCTTTTCCTCGACGCAGTTCACGTCGCGAGATCTCGACGCCTGACAAAGAGCGTCGGCCTCCAGGTTCAGTCAAGCAAAAACAAGGTCGTCGAAGGAGGCTAGTCGAAGAAAAAAAACTTGACTTTCAAATTCTTAAATATGGGAAAGATTGACAACTCAGATGGGTGCATCTGCCTGCCTTCCTGCTTCTGATTGTCAAGAGAAAGAATGAGAAAAAGTGAACTTTTCAAATTCTTGGAACACTTTTTTACTGGAACAGTGAACTGATTGTTGTCGATGGATGGGTTAGAGGTGTCAGAATGGGTATCATTGGCCGTGGTGATGGAGTTTTGTCACGAAGCTGAGGCCATATGCGTGTGAACAAGGACTAATCGGTTGGAACTGTGGCGGTTTTCAGTTCACAAAAAGCTGGAGGCATTGGTGGAAACGATTGCGCAGGTTACGCAAGGCCCTCTAAGCGGGATTATGGCTGAGGTTGGAGGGTGGCTGACAGGGGCCAAAACCGGATCACGCAAAGGGGGAGTTCGATGAACCGATACATGGAGCGAGTTCACGCACTACAGGAAAAATGGGGATCAATGGCCAACCCAAAACAGGCAACTTCGGCTCACAATCCTTTGTGTTTTCAAATCTCTGAAACTTGAAACTTTTCTCGTTTTAATTTCGATTTCAAATTCGATCTGTATTTATAATGCAAAAAATATAACCCAAGGACGCTCCTCCGCATTCATAAGAACAGCTATAAATCCGAAAACGACACCCGAAAACACCTGGACACGTTGTCTTGGAAGGCGCCACCGCCAAAAAGCCAACAATGCCATTGACCCGTCATGCGTCATCGATCACGCGGAATCGGCGGACCGGTGCTGCTCAAACTGTGTGATTCTCCCGTTAACCACCAGCTATTCTTTAACTTTTGACGGATGAAAGGAGGCAAATGCGCGGCGAAAACGCGCCAAACGAGTCAAACAATCCGAAGGTAGTGAAATTCATCGCCGCCAACCGGATCATCGTGATGACACATTGCGTCGCCTCAGGATACCACCATGGATGGCTTCGTGCTTTTCAAGGGGCGTTTTGAACTTGATTGATGGTTTGGAAAAAAGCTAACTGTACAAAACCGTCATTGATATGAAGCTTGTGCCCAACGATTTTTTGTAAAAACATGATTTGCATATTTCAATTTATAAAAAATTTGATTTTTGACATGTTTTTTAAACAGTTTACACTACAAAATGAAAGTTAAAAACAGCAATCAAATGTGTATTTTTAACACCTGTTAGGTAATGCACTACAAAACGTCTCTTTCGTCTTTATTCAACCAAGAACAAGGTCATCGATTCTTCCAAACCGCCGCCAATTGTATCTGCTCATCCGTGTTGCATCCAATTGCACTGTTTTTGCAGTCGTCATCTTTAATTCTGTCATTTAAGCGGTAAATATGTTCAAAAACAGTGGGTTTTTGTCAGTTTTTGGTTAATTTGTTTAAACGGTATTTCAGAAGTTCGTAACATTTTGATTTTGGGCAACTTGGCCATGATCTCACTCTGCATTTATGTCTGGACACGATCTGAAGCTCGAGATATTCGATATGATTCAGTAATCAAAAGTTTTGGTGGATCTTCTTCAGTTGGATATGGCAGTCCGAGGCATAGAGGACATGTATTGTCACAGAATCGGACGTTTCCGCGTGGAGGTATGCTTATTTTCACGTTTTTGCCATTATTATTCAATTTACAGGCGATTCATTAACATTTGATCAACCATGGCAAATCACACCGATAAAAGTTTTTACATCTTTTGATAAACTGGATAAAAGTACTAAATACATTGTCAGCAACTTTACATACAGTCCAGGTAGTTGAAACCTCGTTTTACCTCCAACGTAGATCGTTGACGACATCGTTAACGACCTTTTCCTCACTTATTTTCAGGTCTCGGCAATCTAATGTTCCAATTCGCCTCATTGCGAGCCTTGGCGGCACAGCACAAAGCAACTTTGATATTACCATCAAACTGTTTATTGCGCCGAGCCTTCGCGCACTTAACTTTGACCCACAATGACAGTGGGGTCGTTTTCGTCAAGGCGACTGTTGTTGATCGTTATCTTAAAGAACATCAAGGTATCACTGTTAATGTGAGTTCTACGAAATTTATTGAAATTAAAATTGAAAAGGTGTTTTACAGGATTGTTGTCGGTATCATTCCAATGTTTCTGTTTTTAATGCTGAAACTGAAAAAGATCTACCGCAATTGGCAGTTATCAATGGGTATTTCCAATCTTACAAGTATTTCTCACCCGAATTCACGAGTTTAATCAAAAAATCGTTTACATTCTTGCCTCATGTGTTTGGGGCAGCTGATGCAATTTTAGAAAATGCAAAATTCAAGAACTGGAATAATGATCTAAAACAAAATGAAGAGCAGGGAAATGATATTGTTGTACAGCTTCCGGAAGAATTTTGTGAGTTTTGTTTTAGCATGTTTCAATGTATAAAGAAGTTTTTCAGCTTCTGACTACTTTTATGTTGGTATTCATGTCCGCCACGGCATTGACTTGACAATGCATTCCCGAAACATCAAACACGGCCATGTCGTAGCCCCTGGCGATTACTACAGTCGCGCAATGAAGCATTTTATCGACAAAATTACTCACAAAAAGGTTATTTTTGTAGTTGCTAGTGACGATTTGTCATGGGTTAGGCGGAATTTTGTTAGCGATGTTCCAGGTTAGTTGTTTTAATCTATATTTGTGATTACAGTACTTTTTTAGGCCAATTCATCTTCGTCAACAGTGGCTACCGCGAAGTCGACTTGGCTACCTTGACCCTTTGCAATGCGAGTATCATCAGCACAGGAACATTTTCCTGGTGGTCAGGCTGGCTGAATCGAGGCACGGAAGTTGTCTATTTCAAAGATTGGCCAACTCCTGACAGCCAGTTAGCCGCCCAGGTCAACAAAGACGACTATTTCCCCTCCTCCTGGATTGCAATGTAAATATGACAGTGAAAATGCCTTCATTATGTTTGAAAGTGCCGGTAGATAGACCCATTACAAAACAAAAACACTAATAAATGAAAGTATGAAAGTAAAAACATCAAATCAAAGCTATTTCGAGTATTTTGACGCCCAATTTGTCCGACTACTGGACCCTTTCCCACCACCTGGGGCCGCATTTTCCGCGTTGCCGGCCATGTTTTTCGCACCAAAAGAGGGTACATAACCTGTAAACTACCTTTTATATCGACTAAATTTGGAGTACAACAAACCATAAGCGTATTCAAATCGAGCCTGAACGGCAGACCTAGCTTGGGCATTAGCCGAAGGCACCCCCTTTCCGCCGAGGAACGATCCACGCATTGTGTTGCCCAAACCGGCACCCGCATTTCCGCCTCCGCCGACGAAGCTGCTGTTGTTGCTGCTGTTGTCGCTCTTGACGACCCCAGGCATATACCTCGATTTCGCGAGATAAATGTCCTTCGGATTACGTTTGCCACTGAGGGCCCGATTCGTGCGGTCTGCCAGAGTCGTGGCTGCCGCGGCACCAATGGCTGGTTCATTGCTGGAAATGGGTTTAAGGTGGCACAAGTGACAGCCATTTTAACATTTTTAGTGCAAAAGTTAGACAAGTTGTTAGTAATGTCAACCGCAATGGTAAATTGTTAGTTAGAAGTTCAAGTTTAGAGGGCAAAGTCAAAGTATAGTCGGAGAAGTATCAAAAACCCACAACAACGACAACTTCGGAAGGGCACGTGTACCGCCGGCACCGACCCCGGGCAAATATCGAGGATATTGGGATCCACTGCCGAGAACGGCACTCCCAGCCGGGACGGCACGGCTCTGTTTGGCTCGCGGCCCTTCCGAGAGCGACGGCAAAAGTGGTTGGGCATACTTTGAAGGTCCGGTGGTCTTGTTCATCGGCAAGTTGCGATTGATGACCCGATTGGAGCCATCCTTTGGCGCTGAGGTCTTCTTTGCTTCTTCTTCGTCGTTCTCTTTTTTGGAATAAGGTTTCGGTGTGTCTCCATTGTCGACGGTGAAGCTGTCTGTCGCATTGCTGATTTTAGCGACGTTTTTGACTTTATTGGTGACGACAACCTTTGAATCAGATTGTGCCGAATGCTTCCGTGTAGGCGGAGCTGGTGGGACTGGAGGAGCTCCGAGTTTTTGGTTGACTTGGAAGTATTTGTATTTCAGGCACTAAAAAGTATATTTTCATTTATAAGGCCAATTAAAACAAACCCCAGCGGCACTGGGCCTCTTTTCCGGCACCCATAACATCATATCCCGCATGAGCTTCATCCCATCCGCCCCGGCTGTGTTGATTATCGACTCCAATGGCACTCCTTGGCATTGTTGGAACCTAAAGTTCATCGCTGCAGCTAATCGGTACCCCTCTGGCCATTCCTCTTTCGACGGGGTGCCCATGATCGTGAGAATCTTGAAAATCTGATCCAACTCGCTTGAACCCGGAAACAGTGGCCTCAACATGTACAACTCCGCCATGATACATCCCAATGCCCACAAGTCGATTGGAGAATTGTAATTTGTCGATCGCAGCAAAATTTCCGGAGCTCTGTACCATCGTGTCGAGACGTAATCAGTAAACGGTGGTCTCGAACGGATTTCCCGTGCCAGGCCAAAGTCGGCAATTTTCACGAGTTCAGTTCCGTTGCACATTAGATTTTCTGGCTTCATATCCCGATGGAAGAATCCATTTTTGTGCATGTAGGCCATTCCTTGGAGGACTTGGTAGATGATGTTTCTGATTGTGGATTCGGGGAAGTATCGATCGCTGAAAATAGAAGTTGAATATAAAAAATTGATAAAAAGGTTGAAACTGACCGATCTTTCATCAATTCATATAAGTTCATCTGCATGAATTCAAAAACAAAGTAGAGAATGTCATTTTCTCGAATGACCTCTCTCAATTTGATTATGTTTGGATGGTTCAGCTTTTTGAGCGACTTGACTTCGCGCAGTCCCATGGCTTCGTCCCAGGAGTAGAATTTTTTCTTCATTCTGAACAAAAACTTTAACAATAAACTTGCAAAATGTAAAAACAAACCGTTTGATAGCCACAACATCACCCGTATCAATCTTCCGCGCCAGAGACACCTCACCAAAAGTGCCATCGCCAACTTTTTTCGTCATCCGATATCGATCGGCGAGGGTCTGGCCCCCTCCAGGGGCCGGAGCTGACTGCATCTTGTAAATTTTAGAAGGCGATTTCAACCAATTAATCGAATTCGGTTGCCATTAAGTTCACAAATGCCGTGAAGTAACCGTAATTTCCAAGTGCCAACGTTAAAAATAAAGCTTTTAGCGTGGCACCAAAATCGAAATAGCAATAACCGCTTTAACAAAAACGCTTGCTATGCACCTTTCTCAGCGTTGTGCCATTAGTGAGTAGTTGTAAAATCGTGAGAATAGCAGCAGCAATGTGCCCAGCTACTATTGCACTGCTAACTAAAAACATAAAACTCGTAATTATCTCATAACAACACCAATCCCGAAGCGTACACACACAGAACCGAGAATGGCACACACAAAAGGGCGACTTCCGTGTCCTGACTTCCCAAAAGGACATTCCCGTGAGTCAAAAAACTGCAGTCAAGTGAAAATCCTCATTGAAATCGCTAAAGACAGTTACAATGCAAAGCAAAGGGTAGAAGGACGGTTTCAGAGGGCACCTCAGTGGGACGCTGTCTGTCATTTTGGAAGCCGACGGAACTGCGACACCGTCTTTGTAGACTGAAGGTGACTAGGGCTTCTCTGCAGACGCATGTAAACCTGTGACGACGGCGACATCGATGGGAAGAACGCATAAAGTCGCCAGGGGCAACGAACAACGGCATTTTGCCGCTGGTTTTAGTGGGCCTCCTCGTCGCGCTCCCCATTTGGGCCGCGACCACCGGGGCCAGATTGGTCGCGCCTGCTTACACTAACAAGCCGTTTTCATGGGCAAAAATATGCCAATTATCTGGTTAACTGATTTTTTGCCTGCCATTTCTAAGAGTGCTTTGAGTCGAGTAGCTTCGTCCAATGTTTAATTGTAGGTTACTATTTGGGTAACGTAAAGCTTACGTAAATGCGATCTTTGTTCTTTCAAAATTGTATACATGCTATCCTTAATTTTTTGCGTTCTTGATCTCAGTTTCATGTTTACAGAGCTGCCAAATGAAACTTATTATGTTTGACATAAAGTACGTGTTCTTCACGTTTCTATTGTTAGCTCAACCATAAAAACTGTCGAGGAACAACATAGAACAGTATTTATAAAAAACCGCACAATGTTTACGGTACATTTATTGTAAAACTGCGTAAAACAAACGAAAATAAGTATATAATAGATAAATTTCACAAGAAGTGTTATTTTTGCTATTTTTAACTCATATATTCTGCGAACACACAGAATACCAAAGTTTTATTTCAATACTAAAAACGGTTTTTTGTTTTTTTTTTCTCGTTTTTTAAGCCTAAAAAATGCTAATAGCACTATTTGTATGTAAAAAAAACACTGTTTTTTATTTTTGGTAAAGCGACTTTTAAAGATCAATAAAGCTCCGAACAGGGAAGTCAAAAAACGTCATAAAGATTGAGAATCAAACTAAACTCACCTTGTGTAGTACAAAACACGTAAAAATCCAACTGATCAAACATGCCAATGTAATCTATACATGTTCATAAAAAGTCCAACCCCTTTCTTGGTGGTACGAAGCAACACTGGCGAAACCTATGAGATAGTATAAAAACCATGTATAAAAAACTGCGATATGCATGTTTCATCACATTTTGAAAATGTTCAAGTTACTGGCTTTGTTGGTGTTTGTACTCCTACTTACCTACTCGGAAGCTCAAACTTGTAAAGATGTCGATCCCTTTTACATCCTCAACTGTGCTGGAAAAGCACAAGAACTTTGCAACAACGCTGAATGGAAAACTGTGGTGAAAGTGTATTGCCGAAAAACATGCGGCTACTGCTGACTACTTTTTTGTTGCGATTTGATTTATACCTCGAACTTTAAGTACAATTTAACTTTTATTTATTTGTGATGTTTACAAATAAACGAATTGTAAAATTGACTCCGAAAAAACAAGTTTGGAAACACTGATTGAATGCAACAGTAACAATTGAAATGACTGTAAAATTTTACATAAGAAACAAGACACAAAAACAAGAGCATGTAGGCTCTTCGGCTGCACATCAAGTCTGTGTCGTTCTAAAAGTTGCTTCTTTTTTGATAAAAGTACATCGTCGGTTGATTAATCGTAGGGCATCTGACTGCCGCATGTAGATCAACTGTTTCACATTTTGATAAGCTTTTGCGCGACATTTTCTACGATACTAATTATGAGAAACATTGAACTTTCGATTCCGAAGAACAACCACATATTTGTTATTTTGATTAGTTACATATACGCGGTTTCGAATACCATGTCACAAGCTCAACATTTGCACAGCTTGCATCCACCGTTCTCGATGAAACCGGCTATTGTTCCTTTTCGATTTTAACATTATATCTGTTTAACCAACTGCGGTTTGCCTCGACCTAATTGTTTTACAGCTGTCGTTTCCGACCCCAATACTTTCCGCTTCCCCATACATATTAGCGTTTCCGACGATGTAACTGTTTCATCTTAACCTCATCAGAGGTCCACCGCCACCCTATTCTGGATTGTCCGCCATGGCTATGAAGGCCCTCATCATCATCGGTATCACCTGTCTTGCCATTGTCGAAGTTGCTTCCGACTGCGTCGACTCTTCGATGGTCATTGAGTGTTCGAAAAGAGTGCAATATTGTAATTCAGAGGAATGGATCGTCGTCATGAGCCGATTTTGTGCGGCATCTTGCGGATTCTGTACCAACAGCACAACTGGTGCGGCAACTGCCACGGCGAAGATCACAACCGCTCGTCCGACAGTGCCGGTTGCCACCAGCTTGATGCAACAAGCCACTGCGACATCACAGACAAGCTCCTGGGGACTTCCAAGCTGGCTCAGTAGCATTGGAAGTCCGAAGACGGCCGTTCTTGCTAGCCAAGATGCAGCTGGAACAAAGAACTTTGGATATTTCTCGTTTTAATTTTGAATTTTACGGGCAATAAGGGAGAATGGTGGAATAAAAAGAATTTTATCACGCACATTTAAACTATCGCATTTAAACAAAGAACCAATACAATTTGACAGTGACCCAAATATCGCTCTTTTTAATTGATAGGAAACTCTATCAAAATGAGCGTGGCAAAGTGTGTTCAGCAGGTAAACTGTTCAACGCGCTTTTGCAATCGCTTCACTTTTTCGCGAACGTTCTTCAAGTTTGTCGGCTTTTTTCCATGCAATCAAAGCCACGGTTTTCAAATTTTTATCAATGCTTTTCCATGTGTCATCAGTTTTAAATACATTTTCATTAATCCAGGCACAAAATCAGTTTCAAAAATACAAGAAGCTAAAAACTTGGTGTTCTCTAACCGGTATGACATGCAACGGCATTCACACACTCTTTCGAAAAGCGATCAATAACTTGATTGTTTTTTCAATCACAAAATCAACTTCACAAAAAAGTTAACATGGTTGGCAGCTGTTTCTTAAAATATAGTTTAAAAACAGATTCGTTAGAGTGCAACAAAACGACACTATTGTTTTGCTTCAAACAGCCTTTTTTTTGTTGCTGATGCACTAGAAGGGCAAAGGCCATTCTCAGAGTTAAACTTTGTTAAATGGTCCTCTTCATTGCAAAATGGAAGTATGAACCTGATGTGTAAATCTTGACGGCTGCGTATACGCGGACAGTGTTACATCCGCACCGCTTCGGTGGCCGAAGAACACGAGCGCGACACCTTTAAAAAGGCAGTTAATCCACAGCTCTTTGCCAGTTTCTCCTAATGTCTAACTATTTTGTATTTCTCGTCATAAGTTTTTACGTATCAATTACAACTGTAACTGCTATCACGACGACATCAACTCTCGGTACAATACCACCGTCACATTCAACGAAGTTGATTTCTTTACCCTCGTCAACGCCATCCGAACCGCTTCACGGATCAACCAAATCTTCACTTATTCCTCCTTCGCCATCATCAAGTCATAACACTGATCATTCGTGCGTCGACCGTGCGTACAACATCAATTGTTCCGAAAAAAAGGCTTTTTGCGATTCCCCCGAATGGGTCACCGTCATGCAAGTAATGTGTCCAAAAACATGTGGATATTGTTGATCAACTTTTTAACTACTGCTGTCATTAGTGGCTTGACTGGTCTTTAATGCTGTAACAATGCTTGAAATGTAAGGGTGATTAAACAAACCACTGTTTCCAATAAACAAAGTGAAGCTTTTTATGTTCGAACAAGATTCGTCCTGCGGATTACATTGTTTGTGCATTCCTGAAAAAAGGAAATTCCTGAAATGTGCCTTTGTTCATTGTGAGTTGAACAAATTTCTGTGTACACATCTGCCAACAATCGGGATGGGTTTTTGTCATATTAGGCAGAAATTGGCTCTGAAGTCTTCATTTTTACGCACCATCGGTACTGGCAGGCATGGTTTCGCTTCGGGTGGCAACTTTTTGCGTTTTTGTTGTTACTTGTGCCAGCTTTAATGTTGTTGAAGCTCAAACATGCCGAGATTCATCGACGGTAATCGACTGTGCCAAAAAGGCTAAATTTTGTAATGACGAGGAATGGATTGTCGTAATGAGTCGCGTTTGTGCGGCGACTTGTGGATTCTGCTCCGATACCCCGACTGTTACTCTGGCTTCCGTGGCGAAGACGACATCAGCGAAGAAGAGGCAGACGGTGCCGGTGGTGACAGTAAAAACTTCCAACCTTGTCGATGACGACACGTCTCCCAGAGCATTATCGCCAATTTCGTCGAACCAAGGCAACAGCAGCCAAACGAGTTCATGGATTCCAAGCTGGATTTTCAACAAGTTTGGCATGTCTCCCAGGACTGCCGTCGTTGCGAGCCAAAATACCGATGGTTCCAAGCAATTCGGATATTTTACGTTTTAGATGTGAGGAAAATTAGTTTATAATTTATTTCGTTGACTTCGCAAGCCCAATAAAACGCATGAAACTGTCAAATTCGAAAAGCGTCGGATTTTACGGGAGGGGAAATCCGAAGGGTCCTTTAGCTGGTTTGTCCCTTGGCTTTCGCGCCGTCCGTTGGCACAACATCGGGCTGAATACACATTTTAAACTGATTTTTTTAATGATTTAAACATTAACTTACATGGAAGAGTCAATGTGGTCAACAGTAGTCGTGAAAGCTTTCGAAGCTTCGAGGTCCCATGACATAACGACGTATTTTCCGTCCGATCCCTAAACACATGGTGTGCAAACAGATACATTTTTAAAATTACTTACGTCAAAGTTGATGTCCTTTGGCGCAACTGTAAAGTTCTGTTCTTCTGACTTCCTGAAAATGTGAAAATGACAGTTTTTGTTGAAAAAGCAAAACACTACCAGTAGGTGGTAAGACGTCGCGGCACAAACGACTTTTGATCTTTGCTAAACTGAAGACCCGTAGCGACTTTATCATAATTCAAACTCTTCCAAAACATGATGACACGGATCTCCTTCAAGTCGTCAACACTCCGAGGAATGTAGCATTCGCCACCGTATTCATCTTCGCATTTAGACTCTCTAAACTTGTCGTTTGATGATAAGTATTGATTCAGTTGACTTACTCGTAGTTGTCAATAAAATAGAGACATTGACTCGGACGCGATTTAAGCCAGTAACATTCTGGACCTTCTTCTTCCGATTTTCTAAATTTTATAATGAAAATTTAAAAACAATAAATAGAAATAGAACAACAAAATTACCCTTGATGTACAATAGCAGCAAAAACAAGAATACCCAGAAGAACTTTACGGTAAGACATTAGGACTCACCAACAGTTGGGAATGAACAAACTTTTTGAATCCGTTCCTTTTTCAGCACCAAATTTGCATTCTTGGCATTTACATACATGAAAGATTGATTCAGTTTTTAAAAATGTCAGTTGAAAGCATGCGTTGTTATGAAGTTTTGAAAGCGTTTGCGTTATTGTTGTAGTTTTCATTTATAGATCGACCTTTTCAATCTTTTTAAAAAATTCTATTCTATAAAATGGCTCTGCTAATTGCGGGTTTGCAAACACCTGCTACTTGTCTGTTTTGACTGCCTTGACAGGTGCGGATCGAAGTTGAGAACAATGCCCATCCGCCGCTTGCAATTAATCTTCACCTTGACAATAGCCGGGTTGGCTTTTGGACTGATAAAAAGTCGTTTGGTTTAGGTTAAGTAGAGTGCTTTTAAAAAGGCTCTATGACAATTTTAGTACGTTCACGTAGCAAGTTTACTTATCGTTTATATGTTTTCAGGTAAACCATGAAACATTTGTTGGCACTTCTTATCACCATATCCAGCTCATGTGGACTATTGTTTCCGCAGGTATGCATTACTTAATGTTGGATAGCTTATAAACTTTTGGTTTTTAGCACAATGATCACCGATCGATAACGTCGCTGGATGGAGTTTGGACATTCGTGCGAGAACCAGTAAACTCGAATGGTATTGGCATTAAAGAAGAATGGTTCAAAAAGGACCTGCGACAGTTCTCTAACGCCACCGTAATGCCGGTGCCGTCTGCGTACAATGAACTTGGCGCCGGATATGACGGTCTCCGAAATCATGTGGGTTGGGTTTGGTATCAGACGCGGTTTCATGGCGCCTCTCATGGTCAGCACAAAACAAGTGTGCTCAGATTCGGTAGCGTGCAATACTATGCGCAAGTTTATGTAAACGGCGAGCTGCTGGGGAGTCATGCTGGTGGCCATTTGCCATTTGAATTCCCTGTGGACCTGAAGTATCACGCTGAAAACGTCATAACCGTCGCTGTTAACAACTCTCTAAATGCCGATACGATTCCACCCGGCGATTTCATAACTAAAGGCAACTATACCGTCGTTGTACCAAATTTCGACTTCTTTAACTACGCTGGAATTCTGAGACCAGTTCAAATTCTTGGACTTCCTATTATTCGTGTTGATGACCTTATTGTCAAAGCGTTTGATAACAGTAAGTCGAATAACACATGATAAGATGTTTCAAATTAACGCTTTTAGAAACTGCAAAGTACGAAATAACGCTAAACAACCGACCTATGCCAGAACAAGAAGTGCGTGTGTCAATCATTGACGGAACTGGCAACGTTGTGGCTAACGGAACAGGTATCCAAGGTGTTCTTACCGTGCCAGACGCTAAATTATGGTGGCCGCGTGACATGGGCCACCCGCATTTGTACACCTTTCAAGTCAGCGTCTTCGACGTACCAAAACAGAAGTCAATCGATGTGTATCGTGAACCTTTCGGCTTCCGAACAGTCACTGTCGACTCGAACCACATTTACGTCAACGGAAAACCGTTCTATTGCAAGGGCTTCGGTGCCCATGAAGACAGTATCCTCCACGGCCGCGGCTATGATCCCGTCGTGCTAGTCAAAGATCTGAACATGCTGGAATGGATGAATGCCAACTGTTATCGCACTTCCCATTACCCCTATAGTGAACAGAGGGCGTATGAAGCCGATCGACGTGGAATCGCTGTCATCACAGAAGTTCCAGCCGTTGGTTTAAACAAGTTTGACGATGGATTTCTGAAACTGCACCGTCAAATGCTGCTTGACTTGTATTACCGCGACAAGAACCATCCCAGCACTATTATCTGGTCGGTTGCAAATGAAGCCGAGAGTTTCCAGAAATCTGCGGCTTCGTATTTTTCGTAGGTGTCCATTTAAGAATATAGGTAACTAGTAATCGGAAATGCAATTTTAGCAACATTATCGCATTTATAAAAAAGCTTGATGACACTCGTCCCGTCACCGCCGTTATCAACGTAGCTCCTGAAAAAGATCACGCGGGAACCAATGCGGATCTCATACTTTTCAACGCTTACTACGGTTGGTACAGCGATATGGAAAACGTCGGCATCATTAAGGACCGTTACATTGACCTGTTCCGTCGATGGCACAACCATACCAACAAACCCATTGTCATTTCCGAATACGGCGCCGAAGCACTACCGGGATACTCATCTGGCGCTCTGGAAGTTTTTTCAGAGCAGTATCAAGTTGAAGTTCACCGACGGGTCCACGAAGCTCTTGATGTTATCCGAAAGGAAGGATACGGTGCCGGTGAAATGATTTGGAACTTTGCTGACTTTGAGACGGCGACTTGTAAGTTTTCAGTTTCCTTAAACTGAATAAAAGCAGTTTTCTTTAGCTCTGACACGCCCCTTTGGCAACCACAAAGGCGTTTTGACACGAACCCGTGAGCCCAAAGCTTCGGCATATCTGACGAAAGAACGCTATGGAAAACTGCCACCACTGTAATCAGCGTATTAGTTGCATGTTTTGAACAAATAAATTTGTTAAATTTAAATTCTGGCGGAGTGTTACATCATGTTCCGATAATGACACCCCGTGGGAACCGCATAATAAACATTTATAGCCACAATCATTAAGGCTTCTGTTACAGTGTAAGCTGTCATTTTTATTGCTGTATTAGTTAGCTGCCACGTCATGAGCACATTTCAAGACTGCATCTTGACCACTATATATATTTGTGCGCAAATGACATCAAATTTGAGCAATCACAGTTCCAAAGGAACCGTGGTTAAACAAAGTGAACCATGAAACTTTGGTTGGTACTCCTTTTTACTGTACCCATCTCAAACGGATTGTTGTTTCCACAGGTATGCGTTAATTTATGTTTTATAACGTTATAAATTAAAATTTTTAGCACAATGAACATCGATCGATAACATCATTGGACGGCATTTGGACGTTTGTCCGCGAACCAGCTAACTCAAACGGTATTGGCATCAAAGAAGAATGGTACAAACAGGACCTACGACAGTTTTCAAATGCGACAGTAATGCCGGTGCCGTCGGCATACAATGAACTTGGCGCCGGTAATGACGGTCTCCGAAGTCACGTTGGTTGGGTTTGGTATCAGACACGGTTCCACGGCGTTTCTCATGATCAGCACAAAGCAAGTGTGCTCAGATTCGGCAGTGTACAGTATTACGCGCAAGTTTATGTAAATGGTGAGCTGCTTGGAAGTCATGCTGGCGGCCATCTGCCTTTTGAATTCCTTGTGGACCTGAACCACAACGCTGAAAACGTCATAACCGTCGCAGTTAACAATACCCTATCCCCACATACTATTCCACCTGGCAAAGTCACAACGAGGGGCAATTATACTCTCGCTGTACCAAATTTTGACTTTTTCAACTATGCAGGAATACTTAGACCCGTGCAGATCCTTGGACTTCCTGTTATTCGTGTTGATGACCTTATTATCAAAGCATTCGATAACAGTAAGTCAAATAAGACACGATTAAATATTTCAAACTAACACTTTCAGAAACTGCAAAGTACGAAATAACATTAAATATCGGACTTCTGCCGGAACAAGTCGTACGTGTTTCTATAGTCGATGGTACTGGAAATGTTGTGGCTAATGGAACTGGACAAAAGGGCATACTCACGGTACCGAATGCAAAACTATGGTGGCCGCGTGACATGGGCAATCCGTATCTGTATACTTTTGAAGTCAGCATCTATGATGTGTCAAAGCAGAAGTCAATTGATATCTACCATGAATCATTCGGCTTCCGAACGGTCACCGTCGACTCGAACCACGTTTACGTCAACGGAAAACCGTTCTATTGCAAGGGCTTCGGAGCCCATGAAGACAGTATCCTCCACGGTCGCGGTTATGACCCCGTCGTGTTGGTCAAGGATCTGAACATGTTAGAATGGATGAATGGCAACTGTTATCGAACCTCCCATTACCCCTACAGTGAACAACGCGCGTATGAAGCCGATCGACGTGGAATCGCTGTAGTTACCGAAGTTCCTGCCGTTGGTTTGAACAAATTCGACGATGAATTTTTAAAAATACACCGTCAGTTGCTGCATGATATGTACTATCGGGACAAAAACCATCCGAGTGTCATCATTTGGTCGGTTGCAAATGAACCCGAAAGTGCTCAAAAAACTGCGGCTTCGTATTTTTCGTAAGTTGTCTGTCCAGCCATAATCTGATTAACAGCAATATTTAATTTTAGCAACATTATTTCTTATCTGAAGAAACTCGATGGCACCCGTCCTGTCAGCGCCGTCCTCAACGCATTTCCTGAACGAGATCTTGGTGGAATCGATGCGGATCTTATAATGTTTAACCGGTACTACGGCTGGTACGACGACTTGGAAAACGTCAATATTATCAAAGACAATTTCATTGACCTTTTCCATCGGTGGCGCAAACATTCCAACAAACCCATTCTCATTACCGAATATGGCGCTGAAGCACTTCCAGGATGGTCATCCGGCGCGGGAGAAGTGTTCTCTGAACAGTATCAGGTTGAAGTTCACAAAAGAGCCCATGAAGCTTTTGATGTCATCCGAAAGGAAGGATACGGTGCCGGTGAAATGATTTGGAATCTTGCTGACTTTGAGACGGCTGCATGTAAGTTTAATGTTTTGTTTATGGCATACTAAAGAACCTTTCTTTAGCTCGAGAACGCCCCTTCGGCAATCACAAAGGCGTTTTGTCACGAACCCGCGAGCCTAAAGCTTCGGCATACCTGACGAAAGAACGCTATGGAAAACTGAAACCTTTGTAATCACAATTTAATTTGTTTTTTTTGTAGATAAAAATAGTAAAGTATAATGTATTGGCATCGTGTAATATAGTCTCATAAGTCAAAGCTACGTTCAAAATATTTGTGAATCTTGGTTTTTTTTAACTTGATAGTGTTTCAGCGTGGTTTTCACAACAAGTTGCGGATATGTTGTCAACGGCTGCTGTTGGCTTGTTGCAGTTCAGCACGTGAAAACTAACGTAAGTAACCCTATATTCATTCATTGTGTCGCTTGCTTGCTATTGTTTCCAAACGCTTGCTTGAACGATTGAAAGAAAAACACTACTTGTGTTTTTTGGTTAAATCTGAGCAGTTATGTCAATGTTTCTGACTTTGCTGTTAACGTTTTTGACGTCATTCAATGCGCAGGGTCTTTTATTTCCGCAGGTAAATTTGATGTTAAAAAGTGATTTGTTGTAAATTAAGCTTTACAGGACAATGAACATCGCTCGATAAAGTCCCTGGACGGAATTTGGACTTTCGTGCGAGAACCACTAAACTCCAACGGTATTGGCATTAAAGAAGAATGGTTCAAAAAGGACCTGCGACAGTTCTCTAACGCGACCGTAATGCCAGTGCCGTCGGCATACAATGAACTTGGCGCTGGATATGACGGTCTCCGAAATCATGTGGGCTGGGTTTGGTATCAGACGCGGTTTTACGGCGACTCTCACGGCCAACACAAGTCAAGCGTGATCAGATTTGGTAGCGTACAATACTACGCACAAGTTGTAGGTTGTGCCAACAGGGTTTTTTTGCTCAATTGTGATTCATTTCAGTACGTAAATGGCAAGCTGCTTGGAAGCCATGTCGGCGGTCATTTGCCGTTAGAGTTTCAATTTGATTCAAGGTATCCCACAGAAAATGTCGTAACCGTTGCCGTTAACAATACTCTTACTGTCGATACTATTCCACCCGCTGATTTTGTGACCATCGGGAATTACTCTTCAATCAAGCCGAAGTTTGGGTTTTTTAACTATGCCGGGTTATTGAGGCCCGTTCAACTCCTGGAGCTACCATTGATTCGGATCGATGATTTGATCATTAAAGCTTTTGACAATGGTTAGCATTTCGTTTTAAATAACTGTTTGATTTATTGTTTTTAGAAACTGCAAAGTACGAAATAACGTTAAATCAGCAAACAACGCCGGAACAAGAAGTGCGTGTTTCCATTCTTGATGCCACCGGCAATGTTGTTGCCAGTGGAAGTGGTCTCAAAGGCATACTCACGGTACCGAATGCAAAACTGTGGTGGCCGCGTGACATGGGCGATCCATATTTGTATACTTTTGATGTCAGCATCTATGATGTGCCAAAGCAGAAATCAATTGACGCTTACCGTGAATCATTTGGCTTCCGAACAGTCACCGTCGACTCAAACCATGTTTACGTAAACGGAAAACCGTTCTATTGCAAGGGCTTCGGAGCCCATGAAGACAGTATCCTCCACGGCCGCGGTTATGACCCCGTTGTGTTGGTCAAGGATCTGAATATGCTGGAATGGATGAATGGCAACTGTTATCGCACCTCGCACTATCCATACAGTGAACAACGAGCCTATGAAGCCGATCGACGCGGAATAGCCGTCATTACCGAGGTTCCGGCAGTTGGTTTAGATAAATTCGACGATGTTTTCTTGGAACTGCACCGTCAAATGCTGCTTGACTTGTATTATCGAGACAAAAATCACCCAAGTGTTATTATTTGGTCAGTTGCGAATGAACCCAAGAGTAACCAGAAGTCAGCAATTTCATACTTTTCGTAAGTAATTTTCTTGACAAAAGTCAAAAAGCAAAAAACTTTTTTCAGCAACGTTATGAATTTCATTAAAAAGCTTGATGATACCCGCCTTGTGACAGCTGTCGTCAACCAATACCCCAAAAACGATCACGCGTCTGCCTTCTCCGATGTCATACTTTTCAACTATTATTCCGGGTGGTACGACAACATCGAAAACCTAGGCATCATAAAGGACGACTACATATCCATTTTGAGTGAATGGCATGAACGCTTCAACAAACCAGTGATTCTCGCAGAATATGGTGCTGAAGCATTTCCAGAATTTTATTCAGGAGCTGCCGAGGTATTTTCTATCCAATACCAAGTCGAAGTCCATCGAAAAGTCCATGAAGGGTTGGACGTTGTCCGAGAGTTAGGTTTTGGTGCTGGTGAAATGATCTGGAATCTCGCTGACTTTGAAAACTGTGTCTGTCAGTCGTTTCTTGTTTGTTGCAGTTGTCAAACTAAACACTGACATTTTTAGCTCTCACGCAACCATTCGGAAACCACAAAGGCGTACTGACACGACTTCGGGAGCCAAAGCCATCCGCCTATCTTGCCAAAAAGCGTTATGGAAAACTGAAGCCGCTAAAAAAGCCTGAAGCAATTGCATAGTGATTTCTTGCATTGCAACGATTCGGCAACGGCTTTGTTGTTCAAGATTTCTGTAGTTGTTTTCAAAGAATCAAGCCGCCGATGCACCAAATGTAATAGTTAGTCGTATATTGCTTTTTTCAAAGTGTATTTGTATCAACAAAGCTAAGACAGTGAACATCATTATCCACATCCAAAAGCGGTGACTTCTGATGCTTCCAAAAGACGAAATAATGGGCTCATCAAGGTGGGGATAAGGGGGCGCATCCAATGGACCAGAATTTCTTAAAACCAAGACGGTATATATAAACAGTTCTACGTATGCTGCAACACTGGAGAGTATCGCGCCGCAAAAACACTACAAAGTGTCGGCGCCGACAATGAAAATCGTGGTTTTGTTACTGTTCTGGGTGTGTAGCTGCAATGGATTACTGTTTCCTCAAGTTAGTAGCCTGATTTCATACATTGTAAAAAACGTCACATTTTAGAACAATGAACATCGATCGATAACGTCATTGGACGGAATTTGGACCTTCGTGCGTGAACCGTCCAATTCCGGTGGCATTGGCATCAAAGAAGAATGGTTCAAACAGGACCTACGACAGTTTACCAATGCGACCGTAATGCCAGTGCCATCAGCATACAATGAACTCGGCGCTGGCAACGACGGTCTCCGAAATCATGTTGGATGGGTTTGGTATCAGACGCGATTCCACGGTACTTCTCACAGTCCAAACAACACACATGTCCTAAGATTTGGTAGTGTGCAATATTACGCGCAAGTGGTAAGTTGTAAATACTTGTTTAGAAGCGCAATTTTGACCGTTTTTAGTTCTTGAACGGCAAGTTGCTTGGCAGTCATGAGGGTGGTCATTTGCCTTTTGAATTCCCAGTGGGACTAGAATACTGCTCCGAAAATGTCATCACCGTCGCCGTTAATAATACATTGTCGTCTGCAACAGTCCCGCAAGCGAAGTTTCAAACATCTGGGAATTACACGCAAAATGAGCCACTATTTGACTTTTTTAATTATGCTGGCATTTTGAGATCGGTTCAACTTTTGGAGTTACCATTCATTCGCATCGGTGACATTATTATCAAAGCGTTTGATAATGGCAAGCTTTGTTTTCAAAATTTAAAAAAGCTAACATCACTATTGTAGGGACGGCGAAGTTTGAAATAACCTTGGTCAACCGGTTGTTGCCAAAACAAGAAGTGCGAGTTTCCATCATTGACGCAAATGGCAATGTTGTCGCCAATGGAACAGGCAGCAATGGCAGTTTATCCGTGCCAAACGCTGAGCTATGGTGGCCACGTGATATGGGCGATCCGTATCTGTACACGTTTAAGGTCAGCATTTATGACGTGCAGAAACAGAAGTCAATTGATGTGTATCGTGAGCCATTCGGCTTTCGAACAGTCACTGGCGACTCGAATCACATTTACGTCAACGGAAAGCCGTTCTATTGCAAGGGATTCGGAGCCCATGAAGACAGTATCCTTCACGGCCGTGGCTATGACCCCGTCGTGTTGGTGAAGGATCTGAACATGCTGGAATGGATGAATGGCAATTGCTATCGCACCTCGCACTACCCCTACAGCGAACAGAGGGCGTATGAAGCCGATCGACGCGGAATCGCTGTAGTTACAGAGGTTCCAGCGGTGGCTTTAGCTTATTTCACCGAGGAAGTCCTGAAAAAACACCGCCAAATGCTCATCGATACTTACTACCGGGACAAAAATCATCCGAGTGTCATCATTTGGTCGCTTGCTAATGAACCTGAAAGTTCTAAAAAGGAAGCGGATCAATATTTTGAGTAAGTAAAAAACTCATGCCAACATTTTATGTAAATCCGTTTTGCAGAAACGTCGCAGCCCTTGCCAAAAAACTCGATGACACCCGTCTTATAACAGTGGTTGTCGACAACAATTCATGGAAAGATTACGCATCAAAATACGTCGACATCATACTTCTGAACCGCTACTATGGCTGGTATCAGGAGAGGGGTAATTTGGGCGCAATCAAGAGTCACTACATCGATGAAATCAATCGTTGGCACAAACGTTTCAACAAGCCTATCATGATTTCTGAGTATGGCGCAGAAGCCCTTCCAGGCTTCTCATCTGGTGCCAGTGAAATGTTTTCTTATCAGTTTCAAATCGAAGTACATCGTCAAGTACACGCAGCTTTGGACGTCATTCGAAAAAAAGGTTTTGGTGCTGGGGAGATGCTTTGGAATTTGGCTGACTTTGAAACCTACATGTGTTAGTTGCTTTTGATTACTTCATTGCTACTGTTTAGTTGTAACCGACATGTTTCAGCCTTATCCCGACCATTCGGCAACCACAAAGGCGTTTTGGATCGAAGCAGAGAGCCCAAACCCGTCGCTTATGTTACAAAAGAGCGTTACGGTAAACTGTCACAGTTAAAAGTATAAGTTTATTATGGTCAACTTTGTCAAACATTTTTAAACTTTGACAAATTTAAGTTAACAAAGACCTACTAATGTATCGTAACAATAATGATATAAGAAAGGGTTAAAATAAACCGTATATCGATAATAAAAGCAGATATAGTGTCACAATGCGGGATACTATTTAAAGACTTCGTTTTCTATGCTTCTAAAGCTTCAGGAAGCGTCAAAAGGGGCTTTGGTTCAGAATTATTGTTCATTGTTGAGTTAGCTGTGATGTTGGTCTCGTGGACCAAGCGGTGGAAATCCAATTCGGAAGCACTAAAACATTTGTTTTATTTTTGGATGTTATAGTCTGAAACCAACCTCGAAAACCGTGCATCACAGATTCGGCACTTGACATCAGATCTGTTTTTGTGTTTGATCTTATGTTGCTGTAATTTTGCGGCACTGCTAAAGTTCATCGCACACTTTGCACATTTGAACATTTTTGAATTCATGTGAACGTGGCTGTGGCCCTGGAGGGCGCTCAGTGATGGAAAGCGTTTGAAACAGTGCCGACAGTCGTATAATGTTGGGTTGATTTCCGATGACGACAGTACTTTGCTTCCTGGCAATGCTTCGGAAAGGTGCTCCAAAGCGTGTGTTGTCAGTTCTGATTCGTCTTCGAACTGTTGACCGCAGTGACAAACGAAAGACGTTGTCGCTGTTGTCGTCGAAGAATCATCGCTAACTGGCACTGGTGTGCTCGTGGTAGATTCAGATTCCTTTGCTTGATTAGATGCAGCCGTTTCAAAGGTCCCAGTCGATGCGTGATTCAAAAAGTGGACTGCAAATTCAGTGTTCGGTACTTGCTCTTGGCACAAGCTGCATTTTGTTGCGTTGCTGTCGGAGGCGGATGGCGATGCTGCCATGGTACTGGAGTCATCGAGATGGTACTCGGCATGAAGTTTGAGCTGGTTTTCATTGCGAATAGTCTGACGACAGATAACACAGCTCATATCACTGATGCCGTCGGCATGTTGTTGAGCGTGGAGCACACAGGCCTCCACTGATACGAGTGTGGAACGACAAATAGCGCAACGATTGCCCTTTGGCACTTTGCAATGATGCCGAAGGCGATGTTCATCGAGAGCGTTCTCATTCGGACAGTCTTTGTCACAGACGAAGCACTTGAGTGCCTTGGTATTGCCATAAGAAAACATTACCGACGGCACAATTTGAAGTTGACTGGACAGATTGGCACTTTCAATACGTGGCACCTTGGCAGGGCTTGGCGCCGGAAGCAATGACATGAAATTGCTTATCACCGAATTGGCCGAATCCGGTCTATCGTGAACGAGTTGCACATGCGCCTCCAAAAGCTCCTGTGAATCAAACTGCAGATTCCGATCATTTTGTTTGCAACTGATGCACGAATATCGGTGTTCCTGAACCGCGTGCAGAAGCATGTGCTCGTTGTAGGACGTTGCCTGGGTAAACACCTGAAACAATGCTGTCAACATACTTTATGTTAGAAAAGTTCATGATGACTAACCTTCATACACAACCGGCACCTCTGTAAAACTTCCGTATGTATTGTCGCGTGATGTTGGCGATAATCCTTCGCACTTTCAAATGTCTTCCCACACGGTTGGCACGTCCATTGTGTATTTGTACTGACAAAGTGCTCTATTGCATGTGTAATCTTGGCCGCTGGCGTCGGAAAAACAGCTTTACAAATCTGACATTGGTGAATGGTGACGTCATCAGTCGGGGATGTACGGAGGTGGTGGACTTTCATGTGTGAGACAAAGGCTATCAACGACGGCAATACGGTATCGCATTGGGAACACTTGGACTCCGTTACAGATGGCTGGATTGGCGGTGTTGAAGAATGCGGACGTTTACCAAGTTGGGATGGTGTCGGTGTGTCTTGGGTTGTTGGAGGCGAGTTTGACGGTGAATTGCTGATGGCTTTTGAGGAGTTTGCGAGCTTCTGAAAGAGTAGAAATTGGCATACATTAATAAGACAGTAAAAAAACACCTTTAATAAGTCATGTTTTGGCCTTAACAATTCCACAATGTAATGATCGTACTAAAATCTGACATCTACAGTAACCGTTTTAACTATATTATCGTACATCTTTGACGACCAACTCCCCGTAACTATTTGGACTGTTCATTCGTCGAGCAACGTCCTTTTTCATGTTACAAAAGAACTCCCAAAGCTGATGGGTGTTCCAGTGTTCCCCCTTCACCCATTTTGTAACTGGCATCGCGAGCAGGGTTTGACGGATGTCATTCAACGCGGCTTGTTTCAAAGTACGGTAGTTTCGAGTACCGGTACTCATGCCATGGGCAAAGAGGTATCTATACTTGTAGAATTCCCTTGCGGCAGCTCTTCTGATAACGTGTTGACCCTCACGTAAAGATAGGGTTGCCGGATTACGATCACGAAATATGTCAGGGTCGTTTGATGATACCTTATTTGCGAGAACACGATCTAAGGCAGCTACAGGGATAGTGTTCATTTTCAGTCAAATAAAGCCAACATTAAAAAACTGTTGATTAACGTTGTTGAGAAAAGAACTACAGCAATACAGGGTGTACGAGACAATCTTGTACACAGTTATGCTTCCTTTTTATGAACCGAGTCGATTGAAGCCATCAGCTAACAAGGGGGGTCGCTTCGAGGTGGTAGCAACGGCGGTCTTATGATAGACAACAATGGCTTTTGGAAGGGAAACATACTCGAGGCGGAAAACATATTCATTAGAAAAACCATCGAATGATGTAACGATTCAATTGGGATGGTAATTCAAGGGATGGAAAAAAACCGAGAAGGGGAGTCTTTCGATCCCGAAAGAGGGGAAAAACTGTCTTGGCCTAAACAGACAAGTGACGAGGTGAATTTCAAAGATGATTAGATGAGTCAGTGGGAAAATGGGAGATCGCAAGCTAAGAATGTTGAATGAAATCATAATTATGTACTTACCGCAAACATTTGAGCAGCACTTGCCATGTCGCTGAAGCATGACGCTGATGGAGGTCGGAAGTCCTGAAACCGATAAAATTTAACATTTTCATAACATAAGTCGTTTAATTGCAGATATCCCGTTCTACACACCTTAAAAACTGAACTAGGAGCATCAGAAGTAGGCTTGGGATTAACGTTCGAAGTCAATGATTCATTAGTCAAACTTCGTTTATCTCTATATCGCTTGGCCCTGGTAGCGGCATCAATCGCTTTTTTCAACTTCCTCTTAATATAAAACTCCTCGGATAACAAATTTTCAAGTTCTCGAACTTCTGCTTTCGTCAACTCACGGGATGCGTCAACAGAACGCAACTCATCAAGCCGTTTTCGAGTTTGAGCAAGATCGAGTTCGAGTGCCTTTTGAATAGGCCGATCGCGAAGTCGGAACATAAATGGTGGTGGTGAGTATGATGCTTCGCGGTTATCGCTGTTGACCGTATCATCGTCAATTGTTATCACTTCAGGCTCCGGTAACGGCATCACGTTGATAACATAAGGCACTTTTGAGAATTTGAGCATCTCACAGAACAAAGTCAGTGCAGCCAGTCGTATTACGCCTCAATTACAAAAAGGAGCAAAAGAAAACTGGCAACTGCCACAGGTCGGTACAAACTTGCGCAATGTGGATGGAAGGCAAGAACCCGTCGACGTATGGCGCCACACCGCACAATGATGATGAACAAAGTGTTGACGCGAGGGAGCAAGTCACGTTGTATTGCCCAGTCACGTTTTACGTAACGCCTAGGGACCCCCTCTTCTTTCAAGCGGAATGTGCCGGTCTGTCCGTCGACGATGGGTGTCATTGGCATCATCGTCACACTAAACCCCCTGAAGGCATAGTTTATAGGCCCTTGAGTATTGCAGTGTTACTATACTGTGTTTTATGACATATACGATTTACAAACAGCCCTATCTGACAGTGCTTTTCACATGTTTCAACACTTACAACAGAAAACTACAATTTTGTCGGCTTTTTTTCCAGGAGGGTGACCATTTGAAAGCCCGGAGGCCCCTTGGGAGCTGTTGTAACCGAGGACTAGATTGGTTCGGAACGTTAATGTCGGACTTGTCATGCCATGCACTAGTATTTTCATGCTTTGTGCACTTTATAGGGCGTTCCACCAATTTGGGACAATTATCCAAGTAAGGACTAAAGCTTAAAGGTGAAAACTTTTTAAAAATACGAAAAAAGTGCGCTTGCTAAATCGGTATTTCTCCGCTATTTTTCAAACGTCAACACATGCGCACTGGGGGCTTCCAGCGACCTGCACGCGTGGCTCAGTGGCGTACGGCGCAAGGTTAGCGTCGCGCGAAGCGGGGTTCGAGTCCGGCCAAATGATTACTCACATTTGCTACTTCTGAGTTCTTTGACGATACCTCAATTAACCCTAATTCTCTCTGATGGACATTCTTTTTGACTTTTTATGAACTTCAAAGCAAAGCAAAGGAGATAAACTTACTGAATGCATAGTGATGGTATGTGATTGGAGTGCGATGACGTCCATGACAGGAATTCCGCAGATTTGGCATTGTAAAATTCCGAAAAGGGGCACTGGAGGGATTAGAATTGATTCTTTGGGGTTTCTGGAAACTGATTATGGTGATTTTGATTGTATGGAGTGACATACTTTTCGGATGGAGGGTCTGGATCAACTTCACTGGGGGTCCGTGGGCTATGTTTTGCTGACATTGTGGCAGTTTGACTTGATGGGTGTCAACAGATGACTTGAACGACAGTAAGTTCGGTGTCGACGACAGCAAAACCGACGACGACAACCGATGGCACTCAGCAAGTAGGCAACGACGACAACGACGACGACGACCGAATCGAGAAGGCAATTTTCATTTCGGTGGTGCGCCTTCTGGGGCCACTCCGAGGCCTTTGCCCTGTGGTCGTTGGGGCAAAGCCCCCCATTTTCGGAAGGGCCTGCGCATCCCCTCGGGACGGCCGTTGGGCCGTCGACTGCGCAAATGAAAACAGGACCGCGTGCATTGTTGGGGCTTCCCGCGGGAGTACCCAAAAAGGAGACGACGAAGGCCAGCTGCACACGGCTGATTAGATTTGGCCATTCGGGCGCGTCCTTGGGGACGGGGGACTTCCGAGGCCCCTCCCTTTACGATGCTTCCGAAGGCCGGTCCGTAGTGTCTGTGGAGCTTAGCCTTCCGGGCCGCCGCAGGCTATTAAGGGGCGAGGAGATGCGCCGCGTGCGCGGGGCAGACTCTCCGGAGACTTGCGCCGACAGTCCTCCGATACGGGTCTCACTTATTGCCTCGTCGGCTTCGAACCAGTCTACATAGTTGTTTTTCCAGCTTATGCCGACTGATGACAGGACCCCCGTATGGGTATAATGAGCTCCTTTAAAAGTGAGCCAATACGATAATATCAGCCCCGACACGGGTGCCATTGCCAAAGGTTACGACCAAAAACGACACTACAACGCAATAAACTCGTTAAAAACAGCACATAAGAACCTAAATGGCGCCTTTTCATCACAAGCACCACCTTTACTACATTCAGCCTGCAATGCCGTTGGGCCGGTTGTCAGTCATATGCCCTCAGGGGAGCGGTCTGTGGTAACCCGGCAACGCAATGATAGGCTTTCGTATTTGTCTTGGCTACCAGATGTGAAAATATATGCCAGATTTTTGTTTTCACGTTTTCTGTTGATAAAAACAGGCAGGAATCGTAAGCCATGTCAGCCTTGTCCCGTGGCAATCGCGGTGTTTCGGCATCTTCCACGTCCGGAGAAACCGGTGTCGGCGGGTATGAACGCATCAAAGTCGTCGGAAAAGGCTCCTTCGGCAGTGCTATTCTGTATCGGCGTCGCGCGGACAACACATTGGTGGTATTGAAGGAAATCAACATGTTGGAGCTATCAGTGACGGAACGGCAACTGTCTTTGAATGAAGTGGTGCTGCTTTCGAGGATGGACCATCCACATATTATCAGTTATTATGATTCGTTTGAGGAAAACGGGATTTTGATGATTGAAATGGAGTATGCTGATGGAGGGTTTGTCATTTATCACTATCGATGGTTTTGAAAAAGCCGCATGTTACAGTACACTGGCCCAATACCTCGCCCGATGCACAGATTACATCCCCGAAGCAGAGATTCTATACATGTTCGAACAAATGTGCAGTGCCGTGGCATATTTACATGACAACAATGTCCTGCACAGAGACCTCAAAACAGCTAATGTCTTTCTAACTCTTGATAGAAACGTTAAATTGGGTGATTTTGGTATTAGTAAACTAATGGGGACGGAAACCCGATTTGCGGGTGCGCAGACTGTTGTTGGCACACCTTATTATATCAGGTAATCATAATCAAATTAAAAATATTTCTAATCAGTGATTTAAAGCCCCGAAATGTGTGAAGGCCGATCCTACAACGCGAAAAGCGACGTCTGGGCTCTCGGTTGCATCCTCTATGAGATGGCCTGTCTTCAGAAAACGTTCGAAGGCACGAATCTCCCTGCATTGATCACTAAAATCATCCGTGGTGATTATGAAACCATCAAAGGACCCTATAGTACTGATTGTAAACTTCTTGTTCGTGACATGCTTCAAGTGAATCCTGCTGAAAGGCCCTCAGCGAACGAGATTCTGGCTACGGTGCAGCAATGTCGGGGTAAAAAGCCGGGCAGTGATATGACGATGAGGCGTCTTCTGGATGCTAACTATCCTCCGAATTGTCATTCAGCGTTGTATGAATTTGATTTGGCCAATGTTACTTTGAGCGCGGTTTCTAACTTACCACCGAAAATACGAGTCAAACAGGTTATTTTGAACTGCATAATTTTTATGACTACTGTCATTATAAATTACGTTTAGCTGTCCATCGGCGCCAATCACCAAGCCCTGCTCACTGTCGACGGAGCAATCTATGCCTGGGGCAATAACAATTTCGGTCAATTAGGTCTCGGTCATCGAGACCCCAAAGATTCGCCGACCAGAGTGACAGCCCTTGATGGTAAAGAAATCAGACGCGTTGCTTGTGGTGCGACATTCAGCGTGTTTTGTGGTGATCGAGGCATTGCGATGGTCTGTGGCGAAAGCCGATTCTCTGGAAACGGCCGAGCTGGCGAAGATTCCCTCCGACCACAACTAGTCAACTGTCTATTACGTGAAGACATTGTCGACATGAGTGCCGGTGATGAACACGTCGCAGCTGTCTGTGGCGGTGGTCAGGTTTACGTCTGGGGAAACGGTAAATACGGCCAACTTGGAACAGGACGGACAGATCACGTCTATCATGCCCAAAAGATCGAACTTCCACCTCACTTTTTCGTTATCAACGTTAAATGTGGCCCAGATGCGACGGCATTGTTGACCAGTTGCGGCACTTTGATTGCTATGGGATCGAATAAGTTCAACAAGTTAAATTTAAAGACGCGGTTTGGATTCTTTGCGCATTTGCAGAACACGAAGGTATCATTACTATTTTTACTGACAAGACCTGATGCCAATCTTTCAGGATGACTCCGAAAACATCCTCTCTCCAATGGCCGTCAAAGCCTTCAACACTCGCGTAGTCGATGTGCGTCTCGGCCATTTCCACAGTGGCGTCCTTCTAGAATCCGGTCATGTCCACGTTTTCGGTCGAAACGTCTATGGTGAACTTGGAGTCGGGCACTGTCAACCCTGTGATTCCAGCGCCCCCTTCAAACCTGTCAAAGCGCTGATGTCAAAAACGTGTATCCAACTCTTTTGTGGTGACGGATTCACCGTGACAGCGACATCCGATAACGAGTTGTACTTCTGGGGAACTAAAGGCGTCCGACGACGCTTGAATGATACCATCACCATCGAAGACTTGGAACAAGGCACGACACACATTGTTCGTAGTTTTTCAGCAACTTCCGGAACAACTCAAAAGTCGTGTTCGGCGAAAAGTCGATGGGGTTTCAAACGCGATCGGCCGCCGACGGAGGACGGATTGGTGGAGGATGTGACGACAGTGCCCGCATTAGCTTTGCGATTGGATGCGACGAGAACGGCATCAGGAAATCGGCCATTCATAAAGTTGTCTCAAGTGGCCGGTTGGAGCAAACGTGTTTTTGTCGTGATCAACACATCGCCAGCGGCACTGCTGGATGACACAAATCGATACGCAACAATGGTGTCAGTCGATAATTACAATCGGGGGAGAAGACAATCTGCGCCGGAGTTGAATAAGGATGGAACTGTGCCGACATGGGTTCAGAATGAGCTCGATGACTCGGAAGTTTTGAATTACACCTATCATGTGAGCAATCTTTTTCCATTTTAATTCAACGAAATGCACTTTAGATGACCCCTAAACGCCGTCAAAACGGCTGGATGACCGATCCAAGCTCCGAGGAACTCCAACTACGATCCGAAATTGAAACACTACGCTTACAAGTGTCCCAACACACGAACGCTTTTCAAGGTCATGAAACTGAAATGAAGCTGTTACAAGTAAGCTTTCATCTCAACTTTTTCATCGTTGCAATCAAAATTTCAGCAGAAAGTGTCCGAACTCCAACAACTCCACGCCCGAAATGAACCACCTCCAGCGTATCCGACATCGGCCAAGAATCGGCACTCAGCAACAACAAAAACGGTTCAAAATGTTGGTGGGAACATGCCCGAGACGAAAGTTTGTACCATTTTGTGACACCAGTGGCATTACTACGATCAAAGTGTGTTATTTTGTTCCTTCTTGTGATACGGCTATTTTTCGACATAAAAATGCAATAATCCCTTGTAAAAACAGAAAGAGAGCAAAAAGTAAAACGTGCTTCTGGAATGTAAACACATCAGGAAGTAACTTTACTGTTTCCCCCTGTCTTGTCTTGGTGGCAGATGTCAGTCAGCTTGTCCGTGAGCTACATGAGAATGCGACTTCCGGCAACTTTTTTTGAGCGGAAAAGGGTATCATGTCAAGTGTAGGGTTTCTCATTTTGCTATTTGGGTTGAAGGTTACAAGGTTATCGATGGCATCTGATGCATTCATGGAACATTGTTTAATGAGTGTCGGGTTACTGTAATGGGGGTTTTGAGGGTAATTTGCATTTTGATTTGGAGGTTTTGAAATGAGTTCAAATTAAATATTTTTGATTTGAGCCAGGAATACACTGGTATCAAACTTTTTTTATTAGCTTTGTTTTACATTTTCGATCTTTGTGAACTTTTTAAAAGAAACCATAGTTTCTGATAAGAAGGATTTTCATTTTATCAATGCAGACAATGAAACACTGATAAGCTTCTTTTAACTATGCGACATAAAATGCCACTTTTTATAATTAAAAACCCAAAGTACATCCGATTCATCCCCAACAATAACCAGAATTCCAAAATTCCATCCAAAAAATAGTCCCACATCAGTTAGTCATACTATAGTCATACATAATGAAGTGCCGTTCCGGGTTTATCTAACCCCCGCTCTTACTCATCTGCATGAATACCCCCAATTCATAAACTTCTCCCCAGCTTAAAGGCCACCATTGTCAAAATTTTACGGATGTCACTTTATGTCAGCCGTTTTTAGTGGGCACTAAATAGACCCCCATGGCCATTGTTGCAGGTTTTGCATGTCCCCGAAAAACGGGGCTTTAATCCGCAAAGTGCACTTACTCAGTCACTCTCGAGACCCTTTCGGTCATCCGATGGCTTCATTGTCGGACATGCATGACAGCTTCATTAGTCTCGGATCCGACTCGCATTCCTTAACTGCTGCCATTTGAGAAACGGGTTCGGTTCCACGTGTTCTTCGATTGCAAATGGGTTCACTGCTTGAACAGCGTACTTAAAAAGCGGGTAAAAAGTGAGCCACGTCAAGAGCACAGATCAAAGTTCGTATTTCATGGAAAACTAAACGCTTTACGAGCATTATGAATGGCTTTTTGAATGACTTTCTATTATCCCTGCGGCAACAGCCAAAACAAATGTGTGGCGCCGATGAAACCGCTTCAAACATCATGCGTGAAACACTCATGCACTCAGACGGCCTATAATAGATCATCGTGGTTTTTAAAGGTTAATCCGTTACGGTTCAGGCAATCATGGATTAGTTTGTAAAAAGTCACTTTTATCGGCTTTTTGAAAACTGTTGACCACGAAGCTGAAAATAACGTCAAAACTGGTAAAAATAAAACTTTCGCAACATTTACATTTCCTTTTTTAGAATGTCTGACTTGCACTAATGCCATTTTTGGCTTTACTTTCTTTTTGTATCAAAAAATTGTTGACATTTCAGCGTCATTTATCGCCAGCGGCAATGACCATGGTCTATAATGGGGAAGTCGGTTTTGCATTGACCTATTTTAAGGGTGTTTTTTGTTTAACAAAAGTTCTGCCATGTGCAGGCCATGTTGGCTGCCATGTTTATCATGCGTTAACGACACTTTCTGGTTTATGAAATACTTTTAATCTTATTTGCATAATCCTGACATTGACATTATTACTTTTCACATGTGTATTTTTAAGCTTGTAATAATATTTTTGATATTTCATATAGTGAAGCCAAATTTGACGTTAGATTTGAAATGTCGAACTAACAGCTGCAAAAGGCCATCGAAAATGAAAGATAAACAACCATGCCGTTCCAATTCGATAAGTTTGAAGCAATCCATTTATAGAAGTTTCCGGGTTTATTCATCACATACAAAACTAACGCTATGTGGGGCCAAATGTTAGCAAAAATGTTGATTACAACCACCCCATGCGTTATGAATCACATAACCAGCAACCCGTTAACGTTAAAAAAAACAAAAAGTAAAACCGTGTTAGCGATACAAAATTTGAAAATAAATAAATTTCAGAGATCAGTGAACAAGTTACATGTAAACCGGAGCTATTTCCGGACGTTGGAGGCCCATAAAAAGCTTGCAGGACAATAGTAGAGCCAAAACAATGGAAAAGTGTGAGTAATGTTTGGGAGTTGGAAACACGGGATTGCGTGGGGCCTAGATAAGCTTATTGTTAGAACGTAATGCGTTTACGGAACTTGTGTTCGTCATTATTTTGAAAGCTGAGCCGATTTTTAAGATTTAAACCCGAATGTTGTGGTAAATATGGATATCGATGGACGGGAGTGTGGAAAAGAGGCAATGAGGGATTAGAGGTTAGTGTCTTCTTGATTCTCTTCACTGGCTTCGAGGATGAGGCGTTCGCGTTGCTCCATGTTGATCGGGGTCGAGATTCCGCTTCGGAGGAGGAGGGAATTCCGATTTCCAGGCGTGCTGCTGCTCACTGTCGTCTTTATTGTGGACGGCTGAGGCATTGCGGCGGTGTATTGAGCACTACTATCGGCGCGCATGGCCTTCTTCCAGAATCGGCCACACGGGACGCCAGATAGGCACCAGTTTAAGGCTGCCATGAACTCCTGTCGAAAGAGTTTCGACATTGTAGCATACAAAATGAAGTTTACACTCGAATTTATCAAGGATAACACATCCAAACTATCACCAAGTTGTGTCATTGCTCCATGAAAGGCTGGATTGACGCCGACTTTGATGCCGAGAATGCCTAAAAGACCAAACAGAGCATCAGTATTAGCATAATAAAGTTTGTGCAAACTTTAAACATGCGGAAGTAAACACATTTTGTCTGGATGCACACTTTACTTACCCTGAGGCAGTTCTGTCACGAGAAAGATGGCAACAATCGAGATTAACATGGTTGTTGTTCGGTCGGCTTGAGCCTTGCTACTGTTGCTGCCCGTGGATTTCATCGATCGAACGACGGAGGACGCCGACATGGCACTATTGCCGTGGGAGAGCCGTGCCCGTCGGCGATTCGTTTCGAGAAGGGTGCGCACGAGCAATGCCATGAAGATTGTGAGAAGAGCACATGGGACGACTTTCAGTAGAATTGCTGAAATATTAATGGGTTTAATTCAAGTTTTCAAACTTCAAGCATCAAAGGATAAAGCCCTAAATGCATAATGGGCATTTTAAACACGCATGATGGCACTTTCCGAGTTTGAACTTCATCGATTCAAGGAGTTTCTAAGAAAAAGTTTGGAAAAACATAAAGTAAAAAACAATTATCATTCCCTCAGACAGTGTAAACAAGTAATCTTTCAATCAAAATACGGAATGCTGCATTCAAGCTTCAGTGGCAGCGTTATTACCCTAGTTTGCGGCGCAATGTCCGTTCTTTGAACCCAAATTACACTAATAACACCCCAGCGGATTGGAAATTTCCCAAGGATAAGAACCAAGGCGATTAATTAAACCTCGAAACTTGGCAAAGTTGTAATCTTTAAAGTTCAAACCTACCAGCCATCCAGAAGTTTGCCCGTTCCCAATTGCAATTCCAATAATACGGTTGCCCAAGAGCGTAATTCTCCACCACATTAGATGAATTCCATGCCCATCCGAAAGAGGATTTTTCGACACAGAAATCCGGAATTGTGACGTTTCCACGATACTCAATCTGATAGCGAAGCATGTTCAGACAGCTTCCACAAAAGGAGGTCAGCACGGCCAAGGCGATCGCAACCCCAGCGGCTTTGTACGTCATTAATCTTGGCAGAGATGCGTTTGATGTGGCGCTGAATTTGAGGACGAGATACCGTAAGATTGCCTAGAATTAATTTTATTTTAATTATCTTATCAGACAGACTACAACGTCATTGTCAATTTTTCCATTAAAAGTCAACAAAAATTGACTTCTGGCTACTTTTAAACAGTCAAAAGCCACGTGTATCAAACAATAAAGTCATTATTTCGACAAAAATAATCCCAATAAAGATAATCCCAGGGTAAATAGGTAAGTACTTACCATGTTTACGGTAAGCCACAAGCTTACACTATGCAGAAAAACGGAAAACACAGCGTATAAGTAGGTCATTATAATCCAAAATTTGGTGAAATATAGTGGATGGCACATTCTGATCTGTAATCTTTCTATGTTTAAACATCATTTTAAACAGAAATGTAAAACTGACCTGTTTGAATACGAAATATGACGACATGAGTGTCATATCGCAAAGTGCAATAGCAAGTAGCAGCAAATTGAATGGATTGTTTCGCATACTCGGTCGCAACAACACCAAAACAATGGCCATATTTGAAAAAGTACCGGAAATACAGAGGATGGTGTAGATGTAATTATGGTAGCCGCTGAAGAATCGGCCAAAGCCACCGAACATCTGCAATTTGGATTCTTATTCCGTGTTTTTGCGTTTTAATTTGTTGAAATTGTCTTTGGTTTTTGGTTTGAGCCACTTTTTACAGTAAGTCAGATGTTTAATAATGTTTTTTACTTCAAATTAATACGTGTCAAAACGCACTTTAGCCATGTTACTCGAATTACTTGGCACGGCCCCTCCATTTTCTATATTTACATGTCACAAATCTCATTTTTATGTCCCTCATAGGCACCCGGTTCTTGCTTATGACCTTGCACAAATGCACTTATTGGCTCTTTAAGCTCAAGCTACAGGGCTATAGCCTATTTGGCCATAGGCAAACCCAAAAACAAGAGAAAAATTGTTTCGCCCTTTTTGGCCCGGGCTAAATTAGCCAAAAATGGACATGCCTGGTGGTCGTTCGACATCGGGCATACTTCCTGGGCCGTGCGTAATCTAATGTCGTTAAGGTCAGGCGGCAATGGCACCGGAAATGGCCACAAAAAAGCTGTCAAAAAAACGCAAAAATGTAAAGCTGTCGAACGTGGGGGGTTTGTGTGCGGGCAAGCTGCGGATGTGAGCGCGCGTTTTTTTGGTTCGTCGGAGTGGTGGCTGTGTTTTAGCGCATTCGAAAAGACGCGTCGATTTGGAGGGACTTTGCTTTGTGGAAAGCGCTTTTTTGGCTTTTCAGGCTTTTGGACATCTTTGCGGTGATGGCTAGGCTTAGTTCCATCTCATGAAGCACAAATTACGCTTGGTATTTCACCCGAATCGCGACAATCTCCATTTCTCACAACTTTATATATAAATCTCCTCAATTTCAGCCCCAAACCATGTCCCACACGATCCTTCTCGTTCAATCCACCGAAAACGTCGAGTCCCGCACCTGGACCGACTACGAGACGACCAACGAGTGCCTCGAGGCCATCTGCAAGATCTACGAAGAACACCTCAAGAAGCTCAACCCCGTCGGCAGTCTCATCTCCTATGAAGCCACTGACTTGCTCAAGTTCCTCGACCGTCTCGCCGACATCTCGATCCTCGTCCTGAATCGCCGTACCCACATGTACATGCCCAAGTCGAGGGATTGGATCAAGACCGAGATCTTCGCGCTGTTGAGGCAGCAGATCGAGTCCGGCGCAACCCATGACCGATCCGTTCTCACCGAAATCGGCTCCCGTCACGTGTAACTCCTGGCCAACTTGCTTTCCATCATATCTACATGATCTTCACTGTACTTTGTTTGTTCCACTTTGTAATTTTATAATTTTTAATATAAAATGTCTTGATAAACATGACAGCTAAACGATTTTCGATCTAGGGGTTTATCCCTGTTCACTTATGCAATACAAATAATCAGGATAAGACTGGGTTTAAAAGTGGAAGCATTTTATATAAAATCCATCTAATCCGAGCAGACAATGGACAAAGATTGTTATTGTCGTCAATGTTCTGACGACAAATCCGTATGCGTGCGAATTGACGACTAGACAATTGGATTAGATGTTGGGATAAGAATGAATAGATTAATATATATGAAGAGCTTCGAAAACAAAGGAGCAAAGAGATCATCGCCGCTGGCGATGGAAGGCCTACTGGAAAGGGCTTGGCAAAGTGTGCGTAACCGACGCGCTCTTGATCGCGCGTTTGCGATCGCTCTGCTTTCTCGAACGTTCCTCGAAGCGTCGCTATCAGTTTTCTTTATTTTTCACATAACCAACGCATCAGTTAAATCAGTTTCTAATCTTGTCAGATGCCAGTCAAGGTGTCATCAGTTTTACAGTTTGATTTGGGTCGAAATAGAGTAGAAATGTGGGTTCAGCGGCAAAATCAGTTTCAAGAATAAAAGATTTTTCGACCTTCCAATTTTGATTGAAAAAAGCGCGTTGTCACGGCTGCTTTGTTCCACAGCATGATGTAACCTTTCACCTTGATTACTATAATGATTGAGTGCTATCATTGTAGTTCAAAAATCATCGGATGAGCGTTCTGTGCTAATAACGGATCTTATCTTCTAATGTCATCATCTTTGACAAAAACCACCTCAAAGATCCAAAGGTCGTAACTAACAACCACCCAGCATGTTGCCATTGTGCTATCATGACGCAGCTTCCTCTTTGACAAGCCACTTAGTATCAAAAATGGCAAAACTGCTTACTGTCATCCTTGAAAACTCTTCGTTGCACGGCAACGATTAGCTGAACTCTTGAATACCCATTTATCAGTTTTATCTTTTGCCGGTTTGCAGACAAATTCTCAAAACTGCCCTGTTCCGTCTACTATCTACTAAACTAAAAATTGATTCACAGCGGGTGGGGATATGCCGCCGCCGGCGGTCCCGAGCTTAAGTGAATTTTCATCTCTTGTGAATGCCGTAACACGCATCGGCAGATGACATGACACGAAAATTTGCTGTTCTGACAAGCACTAAGGGCATTTTGTTGTTCCACGTAGTGCGGCGTTCCTTCGGCAATGCTTATTTTAAGGGCAGAGATGGGCGCATCCAAGTTTGGGGCTATCGTGTAAACCAAATTGGTGAACTATGTTTGGAAGGGATCTTACACACCACAAATCCAGAGAACAAACAATGTTTCACACCAAAATTGTATTTAGCCGCCGTCTGTGAAACCATGTGAGACAACAGATTTGTAGCTAGTGTTTTGACTAGGCTGCCAACTGCGGGGGAAATACTATATTTTGTGGGAACTTCCCTTCTTGTTCACGGGCGGCCGCGACCCGCCAAAATTTGGTTTGTCCGTAATTTGCGTAAGACCCTCGTTGGTTCGAAGCGAGTCGCGTCCATTTGGGGTTTTTTTCGACAAAAAGCAGTGGTTTTAAGCACGTAGCAAACTCAAGAGTAAAGCAATCATGATGAATTTCAGAATTGTACGTCTAGGTACCCATATGCATGTCTCACTAAAATATTAGGACTCTAGGTGCCGTGCCGGCCGAAAGCGAACCCTCCCCATTTCGTTTTCACCTTAAAAGTGCTGTTTTTGACGGTTTTTTGAATGGCAAAGTTGCCAATGTGACTGAATCCAGCTAAATCTCAGAATTGTACGTCTTTGTATCATGGACCACCTGTAAAAACAAAATCAAGACCCTACGTGCCGTGCCGGCTGAAAGCGAACCCTCCCCAGCATGTTTTCACCTTATGAAATCAGTTTTTTGGGTGCCAAAAGGTCAGATGGCACTGAATTCTTCTAAATCTCAGAATTGTACGTCTAGATGCCTATGGCCACCTGTAAAAAAATTGGCGAGTGCTTAGGTGCCGTGCCAGCCGAAAGCGAACCCTCCCCGTGACTCGCCCACCTTATGATTTCAGTTTTTCGGGTGCCAAAAATCGAAAAAACATGGAATCCTTGTAATTCTCAGAATTGTACATCTACATGCCCATAGCCATTAGGAAAAAAATTTTCAAGCCTCTAGGTGCCGTGCCGGCTGAAAGCGAACCCTCCCCGTGATTTCTCCACCTTATAAAATCAGTTTTTGGAGTGCCATAAGCCTAAATGGCACGGAATTCGCATGATTTTCAGAATTGTGCATCTATGTACCCATAGTCATGCCTCATGAAAATATCAAGCCTCTAGGTGCCGTGCCGGCTGCAAGCGAACCCTCCCAAAAATGTGTGGACGGACTTTTTTCCACCTGGTTCGAACGCAAATTTTGTCGCTTTTTACAAGGGGCCGGCCGCCCGTGTGTTAAACAGAAAGTAACATAATTTAACTTTAAAAAATATTTTTGTATTTTAGTTTCAATCTCATTAGCAAAAATTGCAGTCGCATTGCGTGTCGAAGCCGGGATTAAACAAGCTTAGGCACAACAACAAAAAATAACTAACACTATAAACTAGAATGCGTGAAATTGCGTTCTGGGATTATTAGTCAGGTAGTACTCTATCTACTTTTAATGGGATTGTATTCATAATAGGTTTAAAGTTGTTGCCCTCAAACCCCTAAGGGGATTAAGCGCGATAAAGTTACAACCTAATGGGTTGTGTTTAAACAGTAGAAATTCCACCCACCTCAACATAGTCCCTGGTGGCATTAGCCAATTCACCGGCATCCATCCCATTTACACTTAAACAGGTATCCATCGTGGGGGCGCAACGGAAGTCGGACTACTTCCGAAGGACACCTGCAACCCTGGCTTCGCTGTTTGTTTGTTGCTTTTTGAGGGTAGATAGAGCCTGGAGAAAGCGGATTTTATGGATTTGGTTACTAAAATCGGGGGACCACGACGCGTGAAACAAAAATAGAATTTGAAAAGTGAAAAAGTGCAATGAGCGTGTTGTTTGGCAACAACAACACGCGGAAATGGGGTGAAAAAACAAATCAACGGGTTTCAAAGGGTTACATCTATAATTTGAAACTTGTTTCTTGACATGTTTCGACAAATAAAAAGCGTGCCATTGACAGGGCTTAGCCATCAACCGACAAAACATCTGTTATGCCGGTTGATTTCGCCCAAAAATGAAAAAATAACAAAATTATCCAATTAGAGGATCGTCTAGCCATCGGATTAGTCGTGGATAAACAAATAGAAACGGGTCGAAATTGAATTGAATCAAAAACCCGCAAACTGCCCCAAATCTGATTCGTCATTCCTCGCCCCAACCAATAAAACCCGCCTAAGTGGCTCATCGAGAGCCGTTAGCACTCGCTGACCACCCACGCTCCATCCTTGAACAGGATTGCTCCGTTTTGGCACTTCTCGGCGACCAAGTAAGCTGGTGAATGCCATCATCACAGGCAAGAAAAAAAGCGCGTAGTCCATAATGTTCCACTAGTGAAGGCTCGAAGAAAAAACCCGCGAACTATGCAAATAATTCGGTGGCGCGAGACCGAGATTCACGGCACCGGCGACGCACTCTGGGAACCCGGGGAAGGAGGGCATAAGCTTTGCCGCTGGCATTGAGGAAAAATGCCACGGACAGAAGGCAGGGGTGGAGCCGCCGACAAAAATGACAAACCGTGAGCTACACGGCGCGAGAAAAAAGAAGTTTATGTTCGGATGGAACAACTCAAGGGGGGCGGAGTCGGGGTCAGAGGCCTACTTCCACAGACTCCCAACATGATGCCATTGTTTATAGAGAGAGGGACAGGGCCTAAGGCATCATCAGGGATTATCATTTTTCGAGGGTCGAGTCGACAATGACGAGCATAACGATGATCATCAGTAAAATGTGCCATTTTTGAGCTAGGTAAAAGTTTGGAGCCAGCGAGGCGGAAGTCGGAAGCCCTGGGATTGTGGCGGTGGTCTTCGGGCTTCTGGTCGCAGGCCTTTTTTGTCGACGCGGAAACGAACGATGAAAAATGCTTGAGGCACGATGAAGGCCTTTTGTCTGAGCCCAATTCGGCGTGGCGGAATCCGAATTTGGGCACTTTTGTTCAGGCGCGGTTGGAAGGCTTTTGGAAACAAAATGCATTAAGCTTCGCGATTCGAGTGGCCTCCTGCGTCAAGCATACCGGAAAAACATCACGGTGTGTGACATCGACAGTCAGGAGTGCCATCCCTTTTATCCATCGACGAGCAGCGGCAGCTCTTTTTTTCCTCGTATTGTTTCAACTTTACAACAACGGGGCTGTCGCCAACATACAGCGTGGGCCGAAACAGGGGACAAGGCCAAAACATCTTTGTTTCCACAGCGCTTCAGCGTTTCCGTGTAATTAAAGCCTGGGCTGCGGTGCGGGGCCTGAGGGCATGTTCGGGAGACCCCGACCGTCATGGATCTATCCGAGAAGGAGCTACTAATGCAAGCAACAACAGGCCTCTGGCCTGCCATACCCAACACGGATGGTAATTGGGGGCGCTTTGAGCTTTGAGCTGTACCTCCAGGTCTTCCGGACAACTTGGCCGCGGATGGCACCAACTTTCAGTCCTGGCGTCTAGTTGGTGCCATCGGCAATTGGCGCAATCAAAGACCCCAGAACATGGGTGACAGCCGCGCGCTTTGTGTGTATGTGCAAATATTTCTCACGGATGGTAGCGACGCCCGCCTAATGACAACCGTAGAAGGCGGCGAAGGCACCACCATAGCCAACGGCATCGTTTAGGCGGACTCCTGCGGTCCTTTCTTCTGTTCGTCACCTTTAAGGACAGCCGAACTCGCTCGTCGGATCGACAAACACGAACAAAAAAGGCAGGCAACAACTAAAGAGAAAAGCGCCGTGGGAAACTACGTCAAAATAGGCCCGTCAAACTGATTAAAACCAATGAATGCGGGTGCTGAATGAGGCTACCAACCCATTTTTAGCCGCTATCATTAGGTATAATGCTGGCTAGCGCTTTGCAAGGGCCAGATTCCAGACATTTTTAATTGCAGAAAAAACTTCCACAATCTTGCAAACAAGCAAGCATCAGTTTCCGGTGCCATGCCATCACGAATTACACGAAAAGGGCTTCAATGAGAAATGAATTCCGACGCGGGCCATCAGATCATGCCCTTGCCTGATGATGACGGTGATAAATGCGTGTTTGCCAGACATTTGAAACACCTCGCTCCACGTTCTTCCCACATAGTGGTGGGTCACGGAACCAAAATCTGTGAAACACATTCAGGCATGAAAAATGTATGTTTAAAAGACAGTACATAAAAGCCGTGGCAAACTTTTATGAATCGGAAAGACATCAGTCAGGCCAGGCGTCTGTAATGACGAACAAGCCGAATTTAAGATGGCTTTTCGCACTTTTGGCTCCGAAATTTTTTGAAATTTCAAATCATGATGGAGGGTGTTACGTATTGTACATTAGGAGGGGGCATTAACAAATGGGATAAAATGTCCTTCCGTGCCAGCGATAATGGCACAAAGTGAAGCGCCAAAAGCTAATGGGGACCAACATTGAGGCGATTGTACTATAATTGGGTTAGTCATTTGCTTTTAGGTGGGTTGGAAGCACTATAATGGATGTTTTTGCAATGCCAGAGGGCGGTAGTGGCATTTTGAGACTTTGAAAAAGGTAGACAAGAGCAAAAAAGCCATGTTGGGCACTGAAAATGAGCCATGTCGCCACGTGGGGGCGGAGGAGAGGGATAAATAACTTTTGTCTCCAGGAGCCTGGAAAGCACGTCCACCAAAACGTGCATTGTCTCGGGAGATTATGATTCCATCCCGACTAAAAGGGCATTTATAATGGGTCTGCTGAAAACACTTTCCAAACTACACGTCAGATGGGATACATAGTTCCTCCTTTTTTAGGGTAACCTTTCAACGAAAAACTTTCCGACAGGTTGAAATATGTCTGTGTGGTAATTTATTTATTCCCAAGCGGATAGAACTCAAAAAATACTTGTTCTGAAACCTTGTTCCGAGTATTTTGACTCACTTTTTTCGGCCCACATCGGGAAATGGAAATTAGAACACGCATTTTCTCACCCTCCTGGCTCTACAGTATTGTCAAGTGTGAGCCACATGCCATAAATCTACAAATGTTGTTTCCGCTGCGATTCGGTCAAAGTACGGTGTCATCAATACTGACATCACCGTGGCCGCTGGTGCCACATCCATCACACGATGTGCCTTCTCAGCTTGCATGTAATTGCAGTTGTGTCCTGGCAGGGAGCACGAGGAGGTCGTTTACATGGTCGACATTTCCTTTGTTTTCGGATGTCTATGATTTTCGCATAAACTAGACCCAAAGTTTAATCACATGTTGTCTTGCATGCCGAAGCCGGAATGGGCTGTGCCAGAACCCATTATCTGCTTCAACTTCTAACACGCGAAAAGTAAAACTATTTTTGTTACCGTGTATATCTTTCGGCATTGAAATTTGCCGACGGCGCGGCATTTTCTGTGCAAAATGACAATTTTTCACGTTTTTTGCATGCAACGTAAAATGAACAAAAAAACTGCTGTAGTGATGGTGCGATGCTTCTTTTGTGGGCGCCGGCCGACACAACTTTTAATGCTTTTTATATTACGTTGAATTTGGGCTTTGTGAAGCACACGGTTTGACGGATTCACGGGGAATCGACAAAAGTAATAGTGCCAAAGGGGGCTGACGACAGGGAACATGGTGTGGGCACTTTTAATAGCATGAAAAAAGCTGACAACGGGAAAAAGGTTACATCAAAGCATGGTCATGGCTTCAAAGCTGGACACCCGCTGGGGGTCGAAGAGATTCAGGCCGCATCTGACGCATTTTAAATTGTGATAATTCGAGTTGGAGGGGTAACATCAGACGGCCGGTCACATGCACATGAATTAAGAAGGTGGCTTGATGGTTAACGGCAACATGTTTACTCTTCAGGGTGATACGTTAGACTTCATTCAGGTCTGTGGTTTTCTGCTATTCAACTTTAGCTGGAAGCTGGTTAATGTTCAATTTAATATTTAACTCACGAACGACGACGAGTGTTCTCCGAATTTCTGAATGGTGACATTTTTGAAAATGTAAATGTAACTCTCAAGTTTTAAAAATAGAAATGCTGCAAAACAATCATTCGCATGTAAAAAACAGGTGCAACTGTTGAAATGAAAGCAAACAAACTTTATAAATGAATGAATGAATTGAACAGTTGAAGTCAAGTATTCGTGCAAAGACCGATTTTGCACGCAACAATAAAAAACGTGCACTTGCAATAGTACTAATGAAAGTGAAGATTGATTTTTTTGCCGTGAAATGCGTCGAAAATAAGCAGAAGTCAAAACAAAGGCAAAAAACTCGAGTCAACACAATCACGAAAAGCCGTCAAACCTGTCCCTCGTGTTTCAGGCTAACCTTGGCCTGGGTGTCCCGAAGTTTCAACAGTTTCCAACACAAAATTAGTTCGTCACCATCCGCTTATGCCGTTCAGTGTTTGATTAAGAGGGTGCGTTGATTCCTTGTGAATTAAGTAAGCGTAGGCTTCCTGTTCAAGTGGTAAAGCAATGTACCCACTGCACTTGTGTACGTACTTTCGTTGTATCTATCTATCGGCCAACTTTTCTGCAACGACACTAAATTTTGAGACCTACTAAGTGGACCCTCTCGATTTCATCCCCCAATTATTTGTCATAGCCCCCTACGCGAAAGCCGTTTCCTCATAACTTTTTTAATCGTCGACCTCCTCCACGCCGAAGCAGAGTTACAATTTTTTGTCTGGCCTGATACGAAGTATATTTTTTACTCGATCTGAAACGTCGAAAGAAGTTTTCAACCAAAAAAGTAGATTATTTTGGTCTGAGTTTAGGTAAATTAAGACTACGGTAGGATTTATCTTTAAAGTTTTACGATTTTGAACTGTGATCAACTTTCAGATCAGTGAATGTTGATTATTACGGTTGTTTTGGGAAAACAGCGATACGACTGACTCTTCCAAAATGTTCACACGATACATGTGGCGTGAGTTTAACTTTTAAGAATGAACTTTACACATATTTGTCACTGATCTATCCCCTCTTGTGTTTTCATGCTTGTCCATTCTCTTTCTTGTCTTCCCGGTTCTTCTCACAATCATCGTAATCCTTAAACAAAGCCTCAGATGCATTGTCAAGTACCTCTGGGACACGAGGAAACTGTCCGAATCGCTCTCACAAGGGTCTCCAACTCGAACTTCCTCACACAAAAAATTACTTTTTTGTTCCTTGTCAATGCGCAAAAACCTGTGCTAACAGTCTTCTTGCATAAATGTTTCTTTCTTTCTTTTGGTTTTTGTTAATCCGCGGCCATCGCGCCCGGGGCTATTAGCCATCCGGGTGATCTAACGGTATTGCCTCACGGATTGATTGCGAGAGTGTTGCTAATGTCTTTTTTTATGGCTCCGAGCCCATCCATCGGTGGGAAATTTATGGCAATGTTTCGGCACAGATTGCAGCTGGTGGGAGCTTGCTCTTGACCAGCCGTCGAGGTTGGCAATTGATCTTCTTCGATGATCCGTTCGATGTCGGGACATTGTTGTTGTGTTACTTGCTTTTTTGAATGCGTGCGCGTTTTGGATGACGGAATTAAGCTTGATTTTTTTTAAGAACGTAATCTTAAACTTCAATTAGACACAAGCAATGAAGTTGTTGAGGGTTATTCATGATTTTTTCTTCTCAAGTAAGTTTGATTTTTATAAGTTATATACTATTCTCTTATCGAACAAGCTTGTACAATTCAATTTCATACTATTATTAACATGGTATGAAATTGAATAACATCATTGTGATACTTTCCTGATTTGTTTCATTTTTTGTTGTTGTTTTTAGTTTAAGTTTTTTATTTCTACATTTTTTAAATTTCACTTTCAATCATTTTGTTGTTTAAACTTCGCATAAAAAACTGATCCATTTCCGTTGCTTGACCTTTACTTGTCACTGATAACAAACCCCCTGCATCCTGCTGCGTCCACTCGATAACTGTTCTGTGTGGTAGCCATATTTGACAGGCCATATTTTTTGGCTCACCGCTGTCACCATCTTTGTGCGTCTTGATTCACGCCTATTGTTTTTTCTACCTTCATAACCCGCGCAACCTTGCCACAACTTTTTAGTCTTCTATTACCACCTTGGTAAGGTTGAGGTTGACTGCGAATTCTTTTTTCTTCACATTTCTATTTGATATTTCCATCTTGTATAATTTAATTTGTACATTTCTGCAAGTCTCTGATTGGTGAGACGGAGCATCGGTGAATTTATACATTTTATTATGGTTCCTCGACCGATGCTCAAGCGGTTGGGGCCGCTACGGCCGGCCCCCGTTCCATTGAGAGAAGTTTCAAAACGTTAGTTTTTATGAGTTTACAAAACTGCGTGTGATTGTTGGTCAACGTCAACTTTTTTTTACAAAGTTTGATACTTTTTTGGATTGTTATCAATGCTTGATTCCATTTTTATCTATTGAAAGTCATGATCGACCTGCAGGAAAAAAGGTGTATGTCCATTGTCATATGTGTTACTATGTGGTCCCCTAAGGCGATTAGGTTAATGCAACCCGCATCGCGATCTTTGCGCACTCAAGTCCTTCCGGAAGGCGCCGATCGCAGCCAACGACACCTGCGAATCAGGATTAACGAAAGTAGTTACACAGAACACGAGTGCATTGCACTCAGCCTTTCGGAATCATCATCTGCCTGTATTTCGACAGTTCCTAAACGAATAAAAAGCACGCACGTGCATGCTTAACTCTTGTTTGCCTGGTACTTACATGCGCTTTTCGATTGTGAGGTTTTGTGGAGTTGATCGAATCGGAATCGGACTTTCAATTGGAAGTACATGGTATCGCGAAAATGGTTGAATTCAACGCTCTTTTCGAAGGCTTTGGTCCGGTACAGTATACCTGTGCCGTTATTGTCGTCTTAAAGAAGCTTATGGTTTCTTCGAGTGCCACCAGACGGTCATCGACCGGGCCCAGACCGGATACGGCAAGCCGATAAACGATTTGACCCTGGTTATGGGCCTCGATCTCGGCCTCGGTATGCGTGGGCGTCGCGCACTCAGACCCCATCGAGAGTTTGTACAGTGGCGTGCCTCGTGCCTCAAAAGACAGTCACAATTGACCACGGCGGCCGTCGGCGACAAATAATTAGTTCCAATCAACGGAAGACGTGTGCGATCGCGCCTGCCTTCACCTTTGACCGCATATATCCCCCTTTCCCCAGCCCAATCCCATCGGATATGCATGCCACGTTTACGAGATTTTTAGCACTTAATCGAGATTGACAAGTTCATCATACCTTGTCATTGCTATTTTATGATATTTTTATTCAAAACAACAAATTATGACGTGAATCGCTTTCGAAAGTTTTGCTTTTTGCATTTTTCTGAATCATGCTTCCATTTTTGACCTTTAAACAAAATGTAAAGCTGCCCTGACAACTGATTCGCACAGTTTCACCTTACAGTGCTGCGTTTTTGCCTGACCAGAGGACCATTTGTTATTATTATTCGTTTTCCTCCGCAATATGAACGATCGCGAACAAGGCCAACTTTCCCATAAAATCATCGATCCTCAGGGGCTGCGCGTTTTTTGTTTGCTTTGGAAGGCGTCTCGGGAATGCCCGTGTTGAGGGCTACGCTTTCTGAACTGCGTGCACGTCAACAAACCATGGAAATTGCTTGCACGCAGCTCCTAATGTAAGCCCTGACATTGGGCCACGGTTTTCTTCGTCTTTACATTTTGGCTTAAATGGCTAGAACCCCAGTTTCATTACATTACCAGCCTAAAACCGTTGACATGGATCCGTTTTGACTTACTTTTTACAGTTTTTGGTACTTTTATCCATGTTAGCTGCACCTAGTTTAGTTTTTATGAGTGCCTTTAGCTCTTTTTTGGGCTGGATAAACACCTTTTTGAAAGGCAACACTTATTGTTTGCTAGATGCACATGTATACCAAATTTTTTTCCGGCCCATCCCATTCCGTTAGCCATTTGAAGCTTATGGAGACCCTTAACGATTAGGCTTGTGCGTTGATGTACATACTTTTTTGAAGAGCCTTTCGCGGAGCCGCAGCCTCTCAACCCTGCTAATTATGCAGGTTTAGGCCACCCGATCGCCTTTTGGTCCTTCCCGATCGATGTCCGACACCAGAGGCCCTTGATGACTACTGACCGGTGCACGGTCGGTCGAGACTGTCTCGGCCACTGGTCAGAGCAGTTTTTTTCTTTTGCTTTCCCGTCACATAAAAAACAAACTTGCGCGGTCGACATCAAAGCACAGTGCCGTTGTTTCCCCCATGTGTTGCACCTATTTTAACTTTTATGGCCATGGCTAATGTCGTAAATGTTGTTGCCATGGTTCACACATAGTTTTTTCAACACTTTTACGCGAATTTGCATTTTTTATACTTTTTGAAAACCCATTTCCTGCAGGTCGATCACATTCTCCTCTATCAGTGGCACGCCCTTTCAAATATTGTTTTATGTGCCACTGTTAGGATTTACATTCGTCAATCAATAATTACTGCTTTCAAGCATCGCAAACATGCCACCAGCTGGTGGACCATGTTGTTGTATACGTAATTTTAAGCGTGAGTTTTATGGTTTTTAACTTAAGTCTACTTTGATCTTTTCATTACTGTTTCTTTTATTTGCATTGCTACAATCACTCACATCTTGCTACTTGTCTATTGTCTTTTCTTTTCTTGACTGAGAAATACGTGGACACGAAGCTTTTCCTCGGGGGCCATTAAGATGAATGGGTTTTGGCCGGGTGCCAAGTTGACGCGAATGTGTCAGAATGAAAAATGGGTTTGATTACTTGGGGTAATAAGCAACATTAGTGTTGGAAAATGTAATTGTTTACGTGGAAAATGGCGATATGGATTAGAACGGCACGCTTCTTTATTGCGTTAAAATGGCAGGGTTGAAGAAAAAAAACATAAACATAGTGCCAGAAAGGAAGGCCAGCGGCAATGGCATTGCCTCAAGTAAAGTGACAACTCTTTAAACGAGGGCACGCAAGGAAAGTCGGCCAAAAAGTGGCAACAAGCTAAATGAAACGCTGTAAAACGGTCGATAGGCTGTCGCTAACGGTTTCGGCGCGCGCCGCCACAGCTAGTGGACCTGAACCCACCCAATTGTACCATACTACGGGGCCCGCGTACAACTATGTAGCGCAACAACATCGATCCATGGATGGCCGGGTCCCGGGGCCGGCAGCGTGGGGTGCTTGTTGGCAGTCACTCTACACATTTTCGACATATATGGGCACGGATGGGGCGCGGTTGGCGACTATGCGAAGGAAAACAACAACAGCCTTGAGGGCTTGCGCGCTACTGCCCTCCCTCCGCTCCATGGACAGCAAGCAACGTGCAATGTTCGCCATGTCCTGAGGACATTGCGTACGCCAAGGACGTTGCTGCCACCCAAGCGATAGATAACATTACAGACTAGTGTCGCTTTTTTGCGCGCCTTTTTTTCGCGCATTAGACCGAATTCTTTGCCTTCTTGCATCTGCAGAGGCCGACACAATTCAGACGACACGACCTTTATCTGTCGAGTGTGAATCAGCCTTCTTTTTTTCCAATTTGATTTTTGTATGTTTGTATTTAGGTTCGGGGGAGGAAAGCGTCATGCCTTCTGTTGAAACCCGATCCGATGTGGCGCGTGTGAGCTACCTTTATCGTACTCTGACTTTTGGGCCCCCTAAAACTGTTTATTATGCGCCTTTCTCAGGCTTCTGATGTTTAAATTGCTCTGTTTTTGTCGCAAAGTTGCAACTTGCAAGCATCTTGCCCTTTTCATTGCACGCTTATCGCTTGTGACAAAAACTTTCGATTTCGCATTTTTTTCAAGTTGAGGACATTCACGTCCCTCGTCATTTCGATTGAGGAATGACAAAAAGAGGGAAAAGAAGCGGCAAAGCGCCTCCGCGCACCTTGTTCTACCAGCTCCACGCAGCCTGCAGACAGACGACTTCCGCCCGTGTGTTTGTTTATTTCGCGCGACTTGCTTTCAAAGGCCTTTTGGACACGCGTTTGTTCCCGGATTTACGCTTTTATCCACGAACGAACAAAAAGTACTAGGTTGTGAAGGATTCTGGGGGTCCCTCTCGAGCTTGTCAGGTGGGCTTACGTGTGATCGAACACTGAGTTGCGCGGATTCAGCTATTTGGGTGCGTGTTATGCAATTTTGATCTATTTGCGCGGGTTGTTTCACATTCCGGTTTTGATTTATGCCAAAGACTGCTCGAAATTACGGGAAAATCGTTTCACTGGCCTTCGCGTGTAACGAGACACTTTCGCCCTCGATAACGTCCGATACATAGATGTAAATGACGCTTTGTTGCTTGTTTGCGCGGGCTTGTAACCGGTGCCGGTTGTCCTTTTGAGGATGTGTTTTCGTTTCCTTCTTTTTTACGGACGTCGGATTCGTTTTCCTACGTGCAGAAAAACGCCCTCTAACCACAAACAACGTGAATCACTTTGCCGCGCAATCGCAACCCAACTGCCATTCAATGGCGGCGCCGTTGCTTATTCTGCTTGCGCAAAAGTGAAAACGGCGATAAATCACACCGTAACACTATTTCCAATGTTTTCCTCAAACTATTTCAAACTTTTTGCGCGAAAACTCCCATAACGCCTCCAGATTGACGGATACCCATAACGATCAACCGACATTCGAATAGGCTGTCGAGCCGCGCATTTAGTCCCCCAAAAGGCCGTAAATTCTAATTTATGCCCTTTTAAAAGGGCTCGCGTCATCGCCCTGATCCGATCGCGATGCGACCTGACTTCTATTGTAAGCCAGCCGTTTCCGTCGACCCTTATGAATAACACTATTCCCCCAACAACCATAAACGATACAGACTGGCAAGTCAAGTTTATCGTGCACTTTCCACCACCCTGGCAGGTCGTTCCGGGTAAATTATGGCCCTAATGATACTGACACTGATAACTTTTTTTGTGTATCGGACTTTGGTGGCGTTTTTGACGGCTTTTACGCCTTTTTCCTTGGAATAACGTTTCACCTTTTTTCGAAGAAGCGAGACTTGTGATAACGCGGTGATTTTGTGAGGGCGCCTATTTTATGATATGTGTCCACGAGGAAGGGGCTCGTCATCGGAAAGGAGGCATAATCATAAACAGTGTTATCAAAAAATGGCTTGGAGACGCGGCTACCTTTCAATTGCATGCAAAAAGCACAGCTCTGAATCGTGATGAACACCTGCATGACCGATTCTTGTGCAAATTGTTTTGATTGGACCTGTCAATGTATACATAGATGGGTTGATGTTTCCTTTTTGCGCGAATAAGGTTGTCAATTTTGGTGAATGGGGGTTAGTGATGGTTATAAATGCGTTTTTGGCTGGTCAAATGTTACTTCCTATGACATTGAGACATGATAACTCATGTTTCGACTGCTAATAAAAGTTTGAAACAATAGCCGCACGCGTCGCAGGACTTCCACCTTAACTTTTTGGCTTACTATTGTTTTGTCCCCGCTCGAGTTTTTTCAACCCCCTCACACTCGAATACGTTCAAGTGAACCCCTCCGATGGGAACAAGCTTCGTGTATCTACACAATTTTTTCAGTCAATACTGCACTCCAGCCTTCAGAAGGAAGCCTCGATCTCCCTTTGGTTTTCTGCCCTTTTAGGGTGTCTGAATTCTGCCAAAAACTGACTTGCCAGTTTTCAACAGATTCCGGCTGGCTTGTTTGTCATTTCTTAATCGGTTGATTGATTCATTTTGTCATCGTCATCATCTAACAAGACAATCAATCGTCTATCTCTAAGCCTCAATCTTGTCATTTCCTACAATGTGGCAGTTTTTGTCACCGTTGCGTGCCGTTTCAGACGAACATGAGAAGATTCAGAAGAACACATTCACCAGATGGGTCAACTATCATCTGGAGACGGTCAGTATCGATTGATTTGGGCTAATGGTGGTAACAAAAAAGTTGTTTTAGCATAGTTCCTCGGGTCAAATTCGCGACCTATTCGAGGACATTAAAGATGGCGTCTACTTGTGTCACCTCATCGAAGTTCTTACCGGTGAAGCTCTCGTAAGTGTTTTTGAAGTTAGCATTAGCCTTCTAATGTTCTAAATGTTTACCTTTTTTTGTTTTTCTGAGCCTTTTTGTAATCGATTAGTCCATTTTGACGAAATCTTTTACCAACGCAAAAATTTCGACAGTTTTCTTTTGTAATTTATTGACGTGGATAGTCGTTTTGGTCTATATTGACTTTTTTACTTAAAAACTGGAGAGTAGACAATGTTTCAAAGTTGTACTTTCATAAAGGTTGTTGATTTTGGTCAAGGAACTAACATTGAAAGTTCAAAACTTCGGCTGAGTTTTGGTTCCGCCGTGGATAACTGGTTTTTTTCTCTACTCAAGTTGCACGTTTACGTAAGGCCTTGGCAACAGCATGCCTTTCCAGCTGCGCGAAAAGCCCCATGACAGATTTGATGAATGACTTTTGTCGCCGTGGGGGTAGCCATTGGAAAGGACGGAATGGCTAGGGCACCACATCGTAAAATTCTAAAACAAAGCGATTGGAATAGTTTATTTTGCACTTGGGACTTTTATTTATTGCGTTATGCGTTGCAATATGGGGACTTTTTATAGACACCTATGTTTGGGAATAAGGCCGTTTAGAGGGTAATGGGCATGGAATTTGGACTTTGGAAGACATTTTGAAGATGGCAATGCAAATGAGATCAATTTCAGCCGGTAAACAAGGCACGCGTGTCAAAACGCGTCCATCATGTGAGCAATCTGACGACGGCACTCGGTGTGCTACGACGCCGAGGCCTCGAGCTCATCAACAACAATCCGACGGATCTCGCGGACGGAAACCCTCGCATCGTTTTGGGCCTGGTGTGGCAGATGATTCTGCACTTCCAGATTGAAACGAACCTTCAGTTGATGCACGATATGGGCTGGCTGGCTGAGCAGTCCATGTTGCCGCACACTGAGGTCGCTTCAACCTCGGCTTCACCGTCGACTTCGGCTCCTGGCACGCCGAAAAAGCCGGCCCGGTTTCCGCAACTGCACAAGTCCAAGCAGACCGTGGATCGCATTATGTTGGAGTGGATTCAGAAAGAAATTGGACAGTACGTGAAACTATCATAAAACAGTTACAGTAAGATCGAAATTTTAGAAAATACGGAATCAACATTCCGGACATGGACAAATCCTGGCGCGATGGCATCGCCTTCATGGCTCTCGTCCATCGCTCCAATCCCGCTCTCGTGGATATGGATGTCGCCCGACGACGCATGCCGCGTGAGAATCTCGAAACCGCGTTCGAACTCGCGCGTGTGCATCTGAACATCCGACCTCTGTTGGAAGTCGACGATGTCCTCCATGAGAAGCCGGATAAACGCTCGATCATCACGTATGTTTCGCAGTTTCTGCGTGCGCCGACGGCTCGTTACCGTACTTTCACGTCTGAAAAGCTGGCCGACCGTTATGTTTCGCTCATTGAATGGATCAATGCGACGGCATCGGATCGTCGTGTTGTGGAATACAAGACGAATAAGAATAATTTGCCGAAGGACTTCTTTGTCGATCATGAGGTACTGTAAACGCGTTTTGTATCCTTTAAAGTTGAATTTTTCAGTGGTTCTCTCAACGCCGTCGCGAATTCCTCGAACGCCGCGTCCTCTTCTCGCAGCTTCGCGACGAATCCCACCAACTCGAACCCACCGAATGGTCCAACGTTCTCGCAGACTGGAAAGTCATCTCGGAGCTTCTGCGAGATTGGTCCCATCGACTCGAAGAGAAACTTCCAGAACCGCTCATTGATGTGATGCAATGGGTTGCATCCGCTGAATTGCTCGTTCATGCCCCGATCGATGTGTCCCGGGATAAGGCCCGTCACAGCATCTGGCTCTTGGACAACATGATCGAGAACATCGAGAAGCACTTCAAATCAATGAAGCTTCAACGGGATAAGGTCCAACGCGCTCTGTCTGACCCTCGTGGCGTATCCAGTGAACTCTTGGCACCGCTGCAGGCCAGACTTGACGCATTGCGCGACGACTATGCCATCAAACACGAAACTTTGATGCTTGTCCGTGCGCATTACCGTATCCTGTTGCTTATCGAAGAATTGAATAAGAAAATGACTATCTGGAAATCGGCAGAGAGCTTCGCCGTCTTACAGCAGTGGCTGGCTGATTATGACGTACGTTACTGTAACCAATTTCAAAGATAATGTCGTCTTTTCAGAAAGAAGTTGAAAAGAATGCCCCTGAAGCCCGGCTCCACACGCTTTTGGCTGAGATGCGTGAAGCCGTGCCCAAGGCGCATACTGAACTTCGCAAAGAAGGCGAAATCTCATACACCGACGCCGAATCGAGCGTAAATGAAACTGTAAAAGCCTTCCGTGAAATTCGGCACTTCCTGGAAGAGTTATTCAAATTGTGGCGTCAATTCGAAACTGAAGCGACGAATCTCGACATCTATCTGGGGAAATACGAAGCTGAATCCCGTGTTCCGATCGATATCGACCTCCGAGCTATGCTTGACCGTTTGGAAACCTATGGCCACCGTCTTGGTGAACAATCATCCCCAGTGGCTCGGGATGGCATTAGTCTTCGTCTATCGGCATACCGTCGACGCGTCCAGGAAATCTACCGTCGCCCCATTGGCGGCCGTTTGGTCGTCAACATCCACTCCGCGGCTTCACCCAGCCCTGCAGCTTCCCCTGCGTTGCCGCATTCAGAGCTGGATGCCCTTTCGAGAATCCCATTGCTCAAAAACACCCAGCTTCTGACCTGGATGAACGGTGTCTCCCACTTGCTGCATCGTCGTCCAAAAAGTGCCCACGGTGTCGCGCGATTGACTGATAAATTCAATGTAAGTCGTAAAACTGTTAAAAAGTTAAAATTAGCCTATTATATTACCACCAATCACATTTTCTGTCATAACTACATCATCGTAAATCAAACTGCCAAAAACTTGCAAAAAATGACATTTTTATTGATGTTACCGTCACAAAGTACAATTTATCACCGTTTTGCCCCTGGTGATTGAAAGCCTTGCACTACCTAGTCCGTTACTGACCACATTCCACCACTTCCTGTCATTAATCGCATATCACCTTTCCATACCGTGCAAAAAAGAGCTCACTGACATCCAATTTATCAACCCTTCCCCGTTCGCGGGTGGAACGCATGTTCCAACCGTCAAAAGACGCCGATTCCCATTCTTGTCAGTGTTGCGAAACCACGTTAACTCGAGAAAGCACGTCACCTCGCGCAATGTGACCTTGAATTCTCGCAATGAGTCGTAAAAAACTGCTCATTGCTGTCAATTATGTGGCACGTTCATATTTTTTGTCTATTTGACTGCCTTGAAGTGATCGCATGACAGTGATAACTTTTAACCGAAACCTAAATTCGGCGGCAAAAAAAGTAAAATGCAACATTCCATGTGTGACACACGACTGATAACACTGCAAACAAGTTAAATTTGACGTTCATTCGAAGTGAATGTTGTTTTTTTCTTAACAGTGATAGCAATTTGTGTTGTACTTATGCCTTGAAGTTGTTTCAATGTGATTGGTGATAATAGTGACGCAATTATAGCACGGTGAAAAGTCAAAATACACGTGGTTAGCCTAAAATAGAAGCAAAAAAGCTTGTACAGTATGAAAAATGTGATTTCTTTCAGGAATATCAGCGTCAAATTGTTGGACTTGAGGAAGAACGGCTTCGGCTGTATCGTCAACTCCAGCCGAGCGAGAAGGATCTCATAAATTCGCATTACAAGCGATTGAGGAGCCTTCTCCCGGCACGCATCGACATCCTGCGCACAGTGCAACCGCTTCTGAGTGATGTTGAACGGCGACTTCGAGAGATTGAGTTGTTCATCAACAATGGCGAGGGATCAGAATTGAGAAATTTGCATGGTCGTGAAAGGGCAGAATACTTGGAGCAAGCTTCGCTGCTTCTGGATACGGTAGAGGGACAGCACAGTGATGTTGTCAACTCTGGACCGTTGCGATTGTCGTTGACGAGCTTGAGGAGTGCTTATGAGGTGAGATTTGACAATTCATGGTAAAAACAGTTGTAATTTGGATTGTTTTAGCCCTCAACCTATGACTACACCGACAATCTGACCGTTGTCGACCTCCCGGGGACGCCAGTATCCGCTCGTCGCGTTGCTGGTTTGCGTGATCGCTTCGAACCCGTCTCACCGAGACTCGACCGTTCGCGCTCTCCAAATGTCGTGGACCGTGTTGCCGATTTGCTCGAACGCAAGGAGAAGATTCTCTCCCGCCGTGAAGACAGTGCTTCTGCCGCGAAGGCATCCATCCGCGAAGTCGAAATGGTCAATGAAGCCCTCACCCTTCACAATGCCACCGAGCATCCTCAATACGCACCCCTCGAAGCCAAATGGGCCACGAAAGTCGATTATCTGAAGCGTCTCTGCATTCTGAGTATCGACATCGATGCCCTGAACCACCGCCTCCGCGAAGCGGTGACCCCGGATGATTTCCGCTACGTCGCTCGTACGGCTGAAGATTACAGCCGTAAACTAGGTGATTTCGGCACTTTCGAATTACCACTTTTGACCGAATGCCGCCGCCGGGTTACGATCATCCGCCAAAACGCCCACGAACGCAAAGATGCCACCTCGAAGCGTGCGGTTGACCGCTTGAATCAACGCTTGACCGAGCTGGACATGACGCCCCAAGAAGACATCGCTATCGCCGAAGTCGTTATCAAAGTAGGTTTAGCGGCGTGACGCTTTATTTATGGGCCCAAACAAATTTCAAGTTAACTGATTGTATACACTACCTTTGTGGGAGCGCGCCGCTGCTTCTTACGAGGGATGCCCATTAGTTCGACTGATTTATTTTCCCTTCCGTTACTTTTTGTACGCAAAAAAACGAGAAGGCGGTATTTGACCTGTGTTTTCCGCTCATCACAGAATAGATTGAAAAAATATTGTCTTTAGGGTGAATTAGTAGATAGATCGTACCTTTGTAAAGTGTACTTTTCGGGGCGTTGACAAAGTTGAACCCTTCTGTCATGTAAACATTGTTTTTACAACAATGAACCGCCCAATGAGCCGTCTACAAAGTTGCACGTATGTCAACCTTGGTATTTGTTTCGGACTAATCTTCACATCAAGCTTGATTTTTGCTAAGTGACAGACCAGTCGCGTTCGTTTCATTCTTCATCATCACTTGGAAACATTGTTCTCGGGCGAATGGGACAACCGGAAGATGGCTTCCTCTGGGGTGTTTGGTAGTCATTTTGGGGTGGTTTACATGTAACTGAGCTAAATTAACTCAGATTACGGTTGAATCCGCTTACCTAGGGCTAGACGAAGTTGTTTTTATCCATCTTCGGTTTCGGGTAAACCCTTTCGTCTGCAAAATCGCGACACTTTTGATTGATCTTGCTTACACTTTTTATATTCGAACAGTGAGTGCCTCGCTTTTGCACCGAGACAAGCTTTGCGGAAAAAGATTTGCGTTGAAAAGCGAACTGCTGTTGATCCACATAGCTATCCACTGACTGGGCTTAACTTAACCGAATCGCCGCTTTTGAGTGCATGCCTTGAGGCAACTTTACATTAGCTTGGACACGCTGTTCGTCAGGCCAGGTCGGCACGAAATGGGAACATTTTTTCGCCGATAGTGATAAGTTTCGAAAAAGTGTTGCGACTTGAATTGACTAACGAGCTCCTCGCTTCGATTCGACGACGCCAATCGGCACGGAGGAGCCCCCGTAAACCCATCAACCACACCTCTCATGATGGATGCGCGTATTGCCGCGTCGTAACGTGCCACCATTTCTATCCGCCTTTCTGAAATTACTTCATTTGTCGAACATAGTCCCTGAAAACACGAACAAACAAATCGGTTTTGATTGAAACGAAGTACCCTTGAAGATACTCGTTTTTTTGATGCTCCATGCGCAAGCTTTCGGGGTATCTGGCCAGTTTTCGGGTTGCACGTCAAATTTCATTAACTTTTTGATTGACTTGTTTGGTCCCTTGTTGTCTTTTGGTGCATAATCGTATCTTCCTATCATTTGGCAACATTTTTCGTTACAAAAGTTTACCTTAATCGGACCGCGGTCGCGTGTGCAAAAGTGGAGTCAGAAAAACTTATCGGTTTTCCGGCTGCCTAAAAGTTGCAAAAGCATAGGTTTTATGGTTGAACATTACTCACAGAATCCGTGCCTCTGTTAACCGAGGAGAACAACCTCATCCTATTGATACCTTGGCGCCAGAAAAAGCGTCGACGACGCAATCAGAATCGATAGCTGTTGTTGAATGGACACCGGAGCCCCCCTCTGCCTGCAGTTGCCTCGTTCTGCGCGTTGTAGTACCACAATACGTTGACTGGCGCCCGATTGCAAGAGATAAACTGCTCGTCGTGGTTGTCCTTGGGGGTGTCGGCGCACCCAACTAAACTCCATGTTGATTTTGTTTTGCCCCTTGTGCCTCTCGTTCTGTTCCCCACCTCCTTCGCGCATTCCAAGGGCAATCCGGAAGAAGACGCTTCAAGTTCAAGCTTTTCACGCACGGCGATACATGCTTTTTCATCTTTTTTTGAGACGTCATTGTGCTAATAGCTTTGTCATGCGTCAGTTGAAGCACCCGGCGTTCCACTTTTGTTAGATGGGCTTGTTTTTTTTAACAAAGGTTGCAAATCTCGATCTTACTTTACGTTCGAACTTGCTAATGATGTCTCACTTTTTGAGCCATCTAACTTAATCTAGCCCCTGGGCAGTCGTTTGTTTTTATTGGTTCGATCACAGCGTTTTTACCCGTCTTCCCAGTTCTGATCGAACGGCACCCCCGACGTCTGCCTTTGATCTTTTTTACGTGCAAGGGTGACACCGGATCCCATCGTAACCCTTTTGATAGCTTTTTGCATTTTTTACGTGTATTTTTTATGCCCAACTTGAATTGCTTTGTTTGTTTTACTTGCATTGAAGTTTTGTTCTAAATTTATTTTGTATTTCTGATTCACCAGTCCCTCACTTTTTTCCCGTTACTCCCACTGATTAGTAGCCTCAACATTTGTAAGACATCCCTTCCTGCAGAAGCATTATTTCATTTCAATGTCTGATTCGCAACCAAAGAAATGTGTACCTTTCAACTTTTCGTACTGACAACCCCAATTAAATCACTACTACTGGAAGACAGGAACACTCTCTCAGAGGCTCAGTGTCCAGAAGCAAAAACTAACGGGGTTCATCGTTTCAGCAAACACGGTCGTGTTTCTGCACACTGAGTAAACAGAAACAAAAATGAACGCGTAGGCTTTGAGAAGCGAAAATTTTTGTGGCACGAAAAAATTAACACCTCACGGGCTAAAAAACAGCTATCTTGTGACAGGCGGCTTTTTATGTTTCAAAATTTAAGCATACTGTGAATAGTGTAAGGTTTCCCAAGACTTCGGCTTCGAGTCATCACTTTGAGTCTGTTCACTGACGTTTACGCTTGTTGTCAGGGTTTATTGCTTGTTTTTTGCATGCACCTGGGCTTCGTGACATGACTTTTGCACCGAGTTATGGCTGTCACTTTGCGGGGCTTCCGTCGAGCAATCTTTGTACATGTTGATAAGAAGGGCTTTTATCGCCGGCCATGACACATGCAAAACATTTTGAATGGACTTTCAATTGATGTTTACTGTGTTTGATATTGTTCTGTATCTCTGTGTCCTTAGGGGTTCATAGTTTAAGTTTTACTGAGCATTTGATGTTGTTATTAGTTTTCTCATTTGTCAATCTTGTCAGTCCATCGCAACATGATCCATCCATTGAATTAAGATGCACGTTGCATTTCGGGAGCTTCAAGGTTGAAATTAATATATATCCGCATGCATGCATGTTGTTTCCATACAAACGCCAGCCAGTCCCTGACTATTTTCAACTGTCACTTTTACACTTTAAGTGCAATGCGCAACACCGGTAACAAATTTTTCAAGATGGGGACCAAAAGTTGCGATTCCAACGTTACCAAACAAAAATAACGTAAAATGCAGCCATAAAATGGGTACGCAAGCATCAAATGCACCGTGTTTTAAAAGGCAGAAAATAGGTAGGGGTATATTTTTGGAGGCCTTTCCCTCTGCGTTCCAAATCGAACCTAAATAACGCAAAACCGGTAGTCGTATCGACAGCCGTCTAGTGTAGGATGGAGGCATTGTTGCAATGTTGCCGCGCAGTTTGTCTTCTAATTTTCTGATCTGAACTAAACGGAAAACATTTGTTGTGTCTCAAAGCGGAATCGTATACATAAAAAGTCTGACGGAAAGGTCACAAACGGCTTACATCACTTGTTTTTTTCGCACGAAACGACAACCACAAAAAACCTGTCGCGCAGTGATTGAAAGGTCAAGACAAAGGTCATTTTTTGTGTCTGAACGATGGATTCCCAAGTTTTCGAAGGAAATAAGTTTAGCAAAAAGCGTCGGAGACACGGAATTGCCTTTAATGGTATACATAAACAAATCAAGACAGATTGCCAGCGAGCCATAAGGTAGGAGGACACTGTCATTGATTGTTCTCAGAAAAACGTCATAGGCTAGCATTTGTTGTTCTTACAGTTGGCTTGCTGACTTCTTGCATCACGTTTTGTTGTCATTTTGCATCTGAATTGCACCTTTTTATCACTCACTGGTCGAAAGATGGATGAGACTCTTAACTACCCGAAACATCCTTGTCAATTCCCATCAGCTGTTAGTTTCGTTTTCTCTGTGATGGCATTTTGGCACGTTTCTGCTATCAGTGTGTGAACAAAGCACAAACAGCAATTGCACTTCATCAGGGAACCCCCAAAGTATCTTCTGTCAATCCCTCCCTGCTTCTATTCAGTTTTTGTTGACGTATTTACGTTGTTTGTGCGGGCAGACAGCAGCGATACGTCTCTTTTTATAGGTTTACGAGTGCACAATTGTATCATTTTTTCTCGGTCAAAGGTTAAAATTAACACATCAACAGTGTTCATAAATGGAATACCATTTGAATAGACTTGTAAACTCTCTAAAACCCTGCATAATGTGAACGTTCCGCGCTCTTGATTTCTGAATAAACCCTCAAACTGGGGTAGAACATTATAAACCGCAAACGCAATATAAAAAATGTGTGCAATTATGTATACAAAAAATAAATAAAATCACTACTACAGGGACTCGTCAACGAAGCGGCTGAACTCGAACGCTTATACCCCCAGGAAGCCAGGAACACATCGGAGCGCGCGTTGCGTGTGCAACAATCAATTCAAACAAAGATGGAATTCTTTGCGCGTCTCCACCGATTCTACGAAGCTGTGAAAGCATTGAATCAAGAATCAGCTCAATGGAGAGTCATAAACTCGTCACAAATTGATGAGGTCGCAAGGATCATTGACGCGAGGCTGAAGCGCGTCGATGCTGAATTGCGGCCCGAAGCTGATGACATCGAGGAAGACCTTCGCGGCATCGAAGCACACTTTTTCCAACTCGAGGCTGAGAGAATTAAGGAAAAGTAAGTAAATGTGTCCAGGACCTACCCCGGAGAACACAAACATTCCGGGTGATCTATCAGTTCGCAAGTGACAGGCTTTGATTAATGACTGCAAATTTGTGCCAGGTCAACAACAAATATTTGAAAATAATGCTCTTTCAGATTCCGTGTGCTTGTGTCGCTCCTCGAGAAAGCGCGTCAACTAATGGTTGAGCGCCAGATCTTCCTTGCCATGCTCCAGGACTTCCGAAAGTTGATCGAAAATTGCGTTGAGCTGAGCGAAAATGCTCGAGCTCTGCCGCCTACAGCCGACGATACCCCTGACAAGCTTAAACGGATTGTACGTAAAGACATAATTGTTTGGCTTTCTTCTTTTTTTTTGTTTAAACATGTGTGATTTGGTCGTTGAAGCCAGCTTGCACATGGGAACCGCCGAACGAGATTATACAAAACGTACAGATGATGGAAAAACTAAAGGAATGCATATTTTTCAGTCGAACGATCTCAAAGATTTACAAGACAAGGCTCGTGCCGATGGTGACCGTATCGCGACGCAACAGCGTCGTGCTTGCATGACCGTCACCGATTTCGAGAACTCGATCCAGAGACTGAATGAGGCCGTCGGGGCTCCGACAACTGCTCTGATTGGCAGTGAATCCGACGCGGTAAGTTATGTTTTCATGGTTGGTGGGATACAGATAGGCAGGCGCATATTGCATATTGATGTTATCATGATGTTAGACGGGGAAGAAAAAACAATAGATGATGACGATATGCGGGGGTTTCGCTGGCGGGTCTTGTCAAAGGGGGACTTGGGGGAAGACTCAAGCTTCTTGCAAAACCGGGAGGAAGGTACACGATGAAACTTGTCGTCGGGAGATGTTTTGCCTTTAAGCCACACAAAAAACATCTGCGACCACTGCGCACTTGAGATTTTTTGAGCCCCAAGGACCTGGAGGTTGCACTCGGTGACAGTGCTGCCACATTTGCGAAACTCGATCTCCCATCTCGGATCGATCGCGGGAGGAAAAGGGTAGGCCTGAACCACCCTCTAGAGCGCCCCACGCACCGCCCCTGGCGGGCCTGATCGCGCCTGACAACCAACTTCCCGACAGCCGGCGGGTGCGTTTGCCGCCGTCGTCGCCATCGGCAGCGGATGTGCATCGGTGCGTTTTTGTGCTGCGCTCAGCAACTCTCGACTAACATGCACCCTAAAAAACACCGAATACCACGACATCGGGTTGTTGCGAAGTCCAAAAGGTTGTATTAGGGGGGCCATGGGCCAACCAGCCAGCCGGTAGAGGGGGCCTGACGGAAGCGAATGTATCTGTTGACGCGGGTTGTCACCCAGCTCGTCGTTGCCAACAGCCGCGATCACCACCACGCGACTGATTGCGAAGCGGGTAGGGTGGAAAAAATGCACCTACCTTGGCAGGGGAAGGGCGTCCCCGCTGCCTGCAGCCTTTTGACTTCCTTCGAATCAACCCAAAATTTGTCACCATTAAGAGGACTAGGAAGGGCGGGTAGAGCGCTTTTTTCTTCGTTCCCCACCTTCATAACTTATACCTTTGACTGGCGCGTATTTTGACATGGGGCCGTCTATCACGTTGAGAAAAAATTGGGCCCGCCTTCAATTTCCTTCATTTTTCAGCAAGTTTCGGAACGCATCGCCAAGCTCGAGCGAGAACTGCTGCCCTTGCTGGCAGGCAAGATCACTGCATTCGTCCCGAACACGAACAACGAAGAACAGCCCCAGTACCGACAGCGTGGCCTTACGTCAGACGTTACCGACTACATTCTCGCTAATATGGTCAGTTGCTCCGCCTACTTGAGGATCAAGATCAACCTTGACCTTGAGGTTTAAATCCCCCGCTTACCAATGTTTTCGTTTCAGGACCAAAGTGCCAAAGAGAAAGCCATCATTGACGATATTGCGCGCTGTCTGGACCGTCTGCCGACGACCTCCTCGACCCCCGCTGATCATGAGCGTCTGCAAGAGCAACGCCGCCAACACGATGAACGGAATCGCGCCCGTCGCGAACACATCAACAATGCCGTGGCTGACTGTGTGCTTGCACTTCGTGAAGAAGTGCAACGCATGGACGCCCTTATCCAGGATGCCATTGTAAACCGTGATGCGGATACAGTGCAAGCCTTGGATGGCGAATGGAAGCTCTGCAAGCAAACGCTCATTGATCTCGAGCGGGCTCTCGACCCCCCTGCCCTGGCCAGTCTCCGCGAAAACTGGATGACTGCATTCCGGGATCTCGAACGACACAGTCTTGACGTCGATAACAAAATCAAGCGATACACTAAACACCACGAACGCGAACAGAAACTGCTCAAAAATCTTGCTGCGTTTGCGCAATGGCTCGATTTGGTAAGCTTTTCGATCAAAAGGTACTGATAAGCAAAAAGTAATGCATTTACAGGTTGAAACGGATGTTAATAATACGAAAACTCGCCCCGATCTGGAACCATCGGAGCGTAGTGCTCAACTCCAACAACTCAAGGATAACCTGGAGACCTATCTCCGCCTGGCTAATAAACTCGAAGCCTACCGTTTCTCCAGCGAGCCGCAAGCCGTGTTTGCCCGCGAGCAAACCGCCAAATACCGCCGCCTACTTGACCAATTGAATCGGATGAACTTGCCTCCCCCACCAGCTAAGAATGTCCCAATCCACGTTATCACCGACTTACCATCGACCTCGGCAATGGAACAACTTTCGGTTGCTTCAACTTCGTCGTTCGCGTCTGAAGTTGATCGCCGACTTGCCGAGGATGATGATGACGTACAAAGCCAACTCGATCTTGTACAATCTGATTTTGTTCGACAGGCTTCCGTGCGCGTTGCTCGGGAAATTCCGTTGAAGCCATCGCAGAAGGGGGCTGACCTTCTGCGTAGCTTGGCGGAGAATCCTGATGCTTCGCTTCCGATTGATGACATTCGACAGGCTGTGGCTGACTTCACCGATAAATTGCGCGGCATTCGTGAATTCTACGATATGATACCGTTGAAATCTCTCGAACGTGCTCAACAAGACTTGCCGCAATTGAAGGTTTGTAGTTTTTTGGAAGTTACTGTAAAGACAACTTTAATTTAAGGATCTCCTTGCTTCTGCTACTCTGGCAGAACAGCATTTGGCTAAGATTATCGATTCGGCTCGTCAAAAACCATCCGAACATACTCTCTTGCAATCTATCGGCGACGATCTTCAGGCTGAACTGGTGGCTGGCAATGTGAGTCATCGATGAATGTTGCCTATTTATCAACCTTGATTTGTTTTCAGAGCCTTGCCGATGCATTGGATAGAGAGATTGTGGATGAACAGGAACTCAGCAAAGTCTATAAGGATATTATGCAAACTTTGGCTACGATTGAGGACGAAGTACGACAGGCAGCTGCACAAGAACGCAAGCCCAAGGCTAAGGAAAGTCTGCGTCAAGTCGCCCTCGAAATGGATATTCTGCGTCAGCTTTGCAAGAAGCCGCGTCGTTACATTGCTACTAGCATTGATGGATCACCATTGTCCACACCGACGCGCCGACGAAAACTTGTACTCCGGATTACGAACAGTGTTATGACTATTATCAAAGTTGTCGAAGATCAAATGAAACAGCAACCATCGCTCGAAACTGCATCGACTTCGAAAGCTGCGGATCTTAGTCCGGCATTGCAACAGATTTACGATAATTTGCATATGATTAAGGCCGCATTTGATGAGGAAGTGACCCCACCGATTAGTGCCCAGCCAAGCTTTGACGTTAGTGCCGATGTGGCTGACATCGACCAACTGATTAAACAGGCTGAAGAAATCCGCTCTAATCTCGAACTCCTCGGTGAAACAGAAAGTGTTCTCCAAGAACCTCAACAATACGACTTGCTTATCCGTGCTTCTCGTGAAGGTCGTTCCGGTTTGGAACAAATTCTCGAAAAGATCGATGAAGTAAGCGACACCCCCGATAACGTCAAGGAATACCGTAATCGTGTTGTTGATCTGATTCAATCATTGCTCGATCTGGAAGACAAACTGACCGTGAAACAAAAAGAAAGCCAAGACATTCTTGACAAATATCAGAATGAATTGCAACGAATCCATGATGCCACAGACCAAGCTGAATCCACCCTAAAATTGGAAACTCCGTCCGCTGTTGAAATCCAACAAGTTTCAGAAGCTGTTAACGCAGCTTTGGAAAGCAGCGCACCATTGGCGGAGCCATCCGGCGCAGGTGTTGCGCAGCATCTTGCCGATGACTTGGTACATGGCCGAGACATTTTAGGCCTTATCAGCCAAAAACTGAACGAAAAGTCTGATTCAAACGTACAACTCCAAGATTTGCTTAATGAAGCGTACGGCATTATTCACTCACTAAAGGCGTTGGTTCAAAACGTCGATGATAATGCTCCATATGATCTTGCAGCAGGATATGAAATTGCTGATAAATTTACGGTACGTTTAAATTACTTATAAGAAAACAGTTAATAACTTTTAAAATTGCAGGGTATCCAACCTCAGCTTCAACGTTTGAACGACTTATCCCATTTGATTCGTGAAGTCTCGCCTAATGAACCAGTCATCGATGACATCATTAAGGCCAGCGACACTGTGGCTGCAGTGCAAAACGCTGTGCAAAATGAAGTCGCTGATGAGGAAACTCAACGCAAGAAGCACGCATCACTTCGTGCCACATTTGATCTTATCCCAGTTAATGATGTAGGCATTTCTAAAACTATTCATTCAAACTTAATTTACAAATTACAGAACGAAACTCCGGTAATGACGACAATGAAATCTGCTATTGATGCTGAGCTGGCAACACCACCTCAACGCACTTACATCAAGCATGACAACGACCCGTTGATTGATTTACTCAACCAAATTGATGATAAAACACGTAAAATTGAAGACAAGAAAGCTCACGATTTGCAGACAAAAATATCTGATCTGCAACAAGCTGTGGAAGCTATCTCAGAAGCCCCGACAGACAACATGCTAGAACAACTCCAAAATGCCGCAAGTGCTCTTCCTGAGAATGATCCTGCCGTTGCTGACCTTCACAACAAGCTGGCCGAAGTCCGTGCCAAGAAGGAGGCTGCTGACGCACTCAAGCGCAAGCTTGATGACCAAGTCGATGCTCTTGCTGCCAAACGCCAAAAGATCCAGGACAACGTTTTGGCTTCCTTGCCAACCAAGGGTAAGAAGTCGAAGGGCAAGAAGGAGCCGGTGCAAGTCCTCGGTGACAACCGTGATGATCAACTCATCAATCTCAAGAATGCCCTTGAAGACCTCGATTCGCATGTCACGCCGAAACTCGATGAAATCGCCCAGAAGGCCGTTGAAGGCACCGTCCCCGTGGCGAACCTTGACGCTGAGAAGGCTAAGGCAGCTGAGTTGGCCGATATCTTGCGCGACGAAATTGCCAAGAAGGAGGCTGAGAAGGCTCAAGCCGAAGCCGCCCAGAAGAGCGTCGATGAGCTCAACAAGGTGCTTGCCGCTGCCGCCGCTGTTCCCGAATCCACTGAAGCAGCCGCCGACACCACGCCTGAAGCTGCTGCCCAAGGCGTTGTCGACACCGTCAACAAGCAAGTCAATGATCTTAAGGCTGTCCTTGAGAAGATCGACGAAGAGCCTGAAGAGGCACTCGCCGCATTGACTGATGAACAACGTGCTGCCCGTGAAAAGGCTCGTGCTGATGCTGCCGATTTGCTCAAGAAGCTGTTGGACCGCTTGGCCGAGCTTCAGAAGCAGCTTGACAATCTGGCTGCCTGGAACAAGCTTAAGGAAGAACTGGACGCTGCCGCTCAACCCGTCAACGAGGCCGTCAAGAGTCTGCAAGATGAGTTCGCGACGCCTCAGCCGCTTTCGACCGTCAAGGATGGCGTGCGTCGTGCTGAAGCCCTCGCACCAGCTATCCAAGACGCTGAAAAGGCGCTCAAGAAGACACGCGACTGGGTCAAGAAGCATTTGCCCGACAACGCTGATGCCAAGGCCCACGTCGACTCTGTCAATGACGCCTTGGAAGCCGCTAAGAAGGCTCGTGATGCCCTTGCCAACCGACTCCAAGATGATTCCGAGCGCGAAGACAAGCTTGTCAACGACCAAAACGCTCTCATCGATCAGCTCAACAAGCTCGGTGACGACGCTATTGCTGTGCACAAATCCGAAGATCTCGATGGCAAACCTGCTGCCCTTGCAGCTATCCATGACCAACTGAAACCCCTCGAAGACAAACTGGCTCAACTTGAGAAGCGCGCCGCCGATCCCGATTCCGCCATCGTGCACTCTGACTCCGTCAACTTGCCACTCGTCCGTAACCGTCTCGCTGACATCGCCGCGTCGCTCAATGAACAGGAGAAGGACGCTGCCGACAAACTGGCTCTTGCTGGTCTCGCATCCAACTTGGACCGTGAGATTGGTGCTCTCCGCGACGACGTCGACAAGGCCGAACACATTGACGTTGACCCAGCCGCAACCGAAGACGATCTTCGTGCCGCTGCTGACGTCCTTGCAGCAAGTGTGCCCCACCTCGAAGCTGTCGACAAGCTTTTGGCTACCGTTGACATTCAAAACAGTCCGGAAGCCGCACAACTTGCCCAGAAGACGGTCGATGACATTACCAACCTGAGCGAACGCCGTGGCGCTGCCGAACAAAGTCTGCGCGATCGTGCCGATGCTTTGGCCGATGTCAACAAGGCTCTCAACGATGTTGCTTCCAACCTTGACAACACGACTTCGACTGCTGCCAAGCTTGCTGCCAACCCAACGGATCCCAACGTGACAGTCGCTGATGTCGACACCGTCAAGGAGCACGCCAACGCTATTGTCGATGTCCTCGACAGCTTGACGCCCGACCTCGAAGCACTGTTGCCGTTGAAGCAGCCAGCATCACGACATGCTGCTCTTCTCGATGCTGCCAAGACCGCCCTGGGCGATCTCGACAAAACTCGGGAAGCTGTCGCAACCGCAGCAGCTGATCGCGATGCCGCCAACGATCTTGGTGATCGTTTGACAGCCGCCGAAGAAGCTCTCACCAATGCTGAAAAGGCCGTCGCCGCAACTCCAGAAACTTCTGTTGAAGCCCTGGAGACGGTGAACCGCGACCAGATCAACCCTGTCGCCGACCTTATCGCCGCCATTGATGAAGCGTCCGTGCCAGCTATCGCCGCTGATGATGCCAAGAAGCGCAAGAAGGCCCTCAAGAAGCGTCTTGCTGCACTCAAGGACAAGCACGCCAACGAACTTGCTCAAGCCAAGGAACAAGACGACTTGCTCAACAAGCTGCAAAGTGAACTTGCTGAACTCGAAGGTCTCACCGGCAACGTTACATCAACCTATGGTCCTGCCAAGGATCTTGGTGCTGCCATTGAAGACCGCGATGCTCTCAATAAGATCACTGAACGTGTTGGACCGTTGCCCATCGATCAAGTAGCGGACAAGTCTACCCGTGATGCCCTTGCAAAGCGTGCAGATGCTATCCGTTCCGAAGCCGGTGGTCTGGCCGCGGCTTTGTCCGACGAAATCAACAAGGAAGACCAACTCCTGCGTGACGGCCAAGACGTGCTTCACAAGCTCAACGAACTTGGTGCCCAAGTCGTTGCTATCGGTAGCGGTGGCAAGCCTGAAGATGAGCTCAAGCAATTGAGCGACTTGCAAGAATCTCTTCGCAAGTTGCGCAAACCTGCTGAAGCCGTCGACAGCAAACTGCAAGCCGAATCACCGCACGTCAAGCACGGCCTTGAAGGCGAAAACCTGCCAGCCCGCGTTGACCAGCTTCAAGACAGCCTGATTGCCAAGCGCAAGGACCTCGAAGACCAACTTCAACTGGCGACACTTGCACCTGTCATTGATGACACCGCCAAGATTGTTACCGAGAAGGTCGAAGCTTTGGCTACCGCCTTCCCTGACAACCTCAATGACCAACAGCAACAACTTGAAGACTTGGCCGCTCAGAAGCGCACGCTCGAAGACCTCGTCGACAAGCTGCCTGAAGGCCCCGAAGGCGACAAACAACGCGAACAAGTCCAATGGAACCTTTCCCGTTTGGGCGATTGGCTCAAGAAGCTCAATGATGCCGTCGGCGAGAAAGCTGCTGCTCTTGCAGCCTATCTGGCTTCCAAGCGTGCTGCCGATGACCAGCTCAACAAGCTCAACGCTGACGTTGACGCTGCTGTTGCCGGTGCCGATGACGCCTCACCACAGGCTTTGCACGATCGCATCAATGCTCTTGATGCCGAAGAAGCTCGATTGGCCGCTATTCGCGCCGAACTGGCCGACGAAAAGGTGCAACCCGAACATCTGGATGCCGACAAGCGCGCTGAACTCGACAACCTGCGTAAGGCCGTTGATGCTGCCGCTGACAAGCTGAAGAATGCCCGAGACCAACTGCAGGGCAAGCTGAACGCTGCCATCGCTGCTGAACAACTCCAAGCCGATACCAACCACTCTCACAACGACTTGGCTGCTCTTGTACGTCAAGGCCACGAACTTCTCGTTGACAGCTCTGCTATCCCGACAAGCTTCAAGGACTTGGCCGACAAGATCCACAACGCAACCGATGTCGCCAATGGAGTTGTTGCTTCAGCAATCGCTGAGGGTGATGAAGCCATTGTGAAACCTTTGGTCGATATCATCCCAGAAGCAGGCACCGTCGAAGATGCTCTCAACCGTCGCCACAATCTGTACTTGGACTTCGTCAAGGAACGCGACAACGCCAACAACCAACTTGACACGAGCCGTCAGCCTTTGGATGCCTTTGAAGACGGAACAGCCGCAGCTTTGCGTCCTTTGGATGCCGCCGAGCAAGCCTTAGAGGCTCTCAAGGTAAGTTATACACGACATTGGTGGCACTACAGATCTAATCCCTGTTCTTCATTTCAGAACGCTCAAGCTGACCTCAGCAACCAAGCACCAATCCTCGAACGATTGCAGAAACTTTCGGAAGAACTGGATCCTCTCGACAGCGTGTATGCTGATGTGCGATTCGTCGAATCTGACTGGGATCAACTGAACCAACAGTTCGAAGACGCCCTCACTGATCTCGGCAACGAAATCACCGCTGAAAAGATCATCAATGATGGTGCTGCCAAGATTGCGGCTCAAATCGAATCCCTTGAAGCGCAATTGCCAACATCCGACAAGTCCAGCCTCATTGATGTGGCTGAACACACCGTTCCGGCACTGAAGACCGAGCTGGACCGTTTGTCTGACGCTGATAAGGATGGTCGTCGTGACCGCCGCTACGTTGCCCGTGCTGAACAACCTTCAGTTCCCGCGATCCAAGATCGTTTGGCCGCACTCAACAACGCCATTGCCGATCGCATTGACGAGTTGGATCGTCTCGACAACCAGGAACGCATCACGTTGGCTTTGCAACAAGTCGCCCTTATTGAACAAAACCCTGAGGCGCTGACCGAAGAAAAGCTCGAAGAGTTGCAAACTGCCGCTAGTGCTCTTCCTGAGAATGATCCTGCCGTTGCTGACCTTCACAACAAGCTGGCCGAAGTCCGTGCCAAGAAGGAGGCTGCTGACGCACTCAAGCGCAAGCTTGATGACCAAGTCGATGCTCTTGCTGCCAAACGCCAAAAGATCCAGGACAACGTTTTGGCTTCCTTGCCAACCAAGGGTAAGAAGTCGAAGGGCAAGAAGGAGCCGGTGCAAGTCCTCGGTGACAACCGTGATGATCAACTCATCAATCTCAAGAATGCCCTTGAAGACCTCGATTCGCATGTCACGCCGAAACTCGATGAAATCGCCCAGAAGGCCGTTGAAGGCACCGTCCCCGTGGCGAACCTTGACGCTGAGAAGGCTAAGGCAGCTGAGTTGGCCGATATCTTGCGCGACGAAATTGCCAAGAAGGAGGCTGAGAAGGCTCAAGCCGAAGCCGCCCAGAAGAGCGTCGATGAGCTCAACAAGGTGCTTGCCGCTGCCGCCGCTGTTCCCGAATCCACTGAAGCAGCCGCCGACACCACGCCTGAAGCTGCTGCCCAAGGCGTTGTCGACACCGTCAACAAGCAAGTCAATGATCTTAAGGCTGTCCTTGAGAAGATCGACGAAGAGCCTGAAGAGGCACTCGCCGCATTGACTGATGAACAACGTGCTGCCCGTGAAAAGGCTCGTGCTGATGCTGCCGATTTGCTCAAGAAGCTGTTGGACCGCTTGGCCGAGCTTCAGAAGCAGCTTGACAATCTGGCTGCCTGGAACAAGCGTAAGGAAGAACTGGACGCTGCCGCTCAACCCGTCAACGAGGCCGTCAAGAGTCTGCAAGATGAGTTCGCGACGCCTCAGCCGCTTTCGACCGTCAAGGATGGCGTGCGTCGTGCTGAAGCCCTCGCACCAGCTATCCAAGACGCTGAAAAGGCGCTCAAGAAGACACGCGACTGGGTCAAGAAGCATTTGCCCGACAACGCTGATGCCAAGGCCCACGTCGACTCTGTCAATGACGCCTTGGAAGCCGCTAAGAAGGCTCGTGATGCCCTTGCCAACCGACTCCAAGATGATTCCGAGCGCGAAGACAAGCTTGTCAACGACCAAAACGCTCTCATCGATCAGCTCAACAAGCTCGGTGACGACGCTATTGCTGTGCACAAATCCGAAGATCTCGATGGCAAACCTGCTGCCCTTGCAGCTATCCATGACCAACTGAAACCCCTCGAAGACAAACTGGCTCAACTTGAGAAGCGCGCCGCCGATCCCGATTCCGCCATCGTGCACTCTGACTCCGTCAACTTGCCACTCGTCCGTAACCGTCTCGCTGACATCGCCGCGTCGCTCAATGAACAGGAGAAGGACGCTGCCGACAAACTGGCTCTTGCTGGTCTCGCATCCAACTTGGATCGTGAGATTGGTGCTCTCCGCGACGACGTCGACAAGGCCGAACACATTGACGTTGACCCAGCCGCAACCGAAGACGATCTTCGTGCCGCTGCTGACGTCCTTGCAGCAAGTGTGCCCCACCTCGAAGCTGTCGACAAGCTTTTGGCTACCGTTGACATTCAAAACAGTCCGGAAGCCGCACAACTTGCCCAGAAGACGGTCGATGACATTACCAACCTGAGCGAACGCCGTGGCGCTGCCGAACAAAGTCTGCGCGATCGTGCCGATGCTTTGGCCGATGTCAACAAGGCTCTCAACGATGTTGCTTCCAACCTTGACAACACGACTTCGACTGCTGCCAAGCTTGCTGCCAACCCAACGGATCCCAACGTGACAGTCGCTGATGTCGACACCGTCAAGGAGCACGCCAACGCTATTGTCGATGTCCTCGACAGCTTGACGCCCGACCTCGAAGCACTGTTGCCGTTGAAGCAGCCAGCATCACGACATGCTGCTCTTCTCGATGCTGCCAAGACCGCCCTGGGCGATCTCGACAAAACTCGGGAAGCTGTCGCAACCGCAGCAGCTGATCGCGATGCCGCCAACGATCTTGGTGATCGTTTGACAGCCGCCGAAGAAGCTCTCACCAATGCTGAAAAGGCCGTCGCCGCAACTCCAGAAACTTCTGTTGAAGCCCTGGAGACGGTGAACCGCGACCAGATCAACCCTGTCGCCGACCTTATCGCCGCCATTGATGAAGCGTCCGTGCCAGCTATCGCCGCTGAAGATGCCAAGAAGCGCAAGAAGGCCCTCAAGAAGCGTCTTGCTGCACTCAAGGACAAGCACGCCAACGAACTTGCTCAAGCCAAGGAACAAGACGACTTGCTCAACAAGCTGCAAAGTGAACTTGCTGAACTCGAAGGTCTCACCGGCAACGTTACATCAACCTATGGTCCTGCCAAGGATCTTGGTGCTGCCATTGAAGACCGCGATGCTCTCAATAAGATCACTGAACGTGTTGGACCGTTGCCCATCGATCAAGTAGCGGACAAGTCTACCCGTGATGCCCTTGCAAAGCGTGCAGATGCTATCCGTTCCGAAGCCGGTGGTCTGGCCGCGGCTTTGTCCGACGAAATCAACAAGGAAGACCAACTCCTGCGTGACGGCCAAGACGTGCTTCACAAGCTCAACGAACTTGGTGCCCAAGTCGTTGCTATCGGTAGCGGTGGCAAGCCTGAAGATGAGCTCAAGCAATTGAGCGACTTGCAAGAATCTCTTCGCAAGTTGCGCAAACCTGCTGAAGCCGTCGACAGCAAACTGCAAGCCGAATCACCGCACGTCAAGCACGGCCTTGAAGGCGAAAACCTGCCAGCCCGCGTTGACCAGCTTCAAGACAGCCTGATTGCCAAGCGCAAGGACCTCGAAGACCAACTTCAACTGGCGACACTTGCACCTGTCATTGATGACACCGCCAAGATTGTTACCGAGAAGGTCGAAGCTTTGGCTACCGCCTTCCCTGACAACCTCAATGACCAACAGCAACAACTTGAAGACTTGGCCGCTCAGAAGCGCACGCTCGAAGACCTCGTCGACAAGCTGCCTGAAGGCCCCGAAGGCGACAAACAACGCGAACAAGTCCAATGGAACCTTTCCCGTTTGGGCGATTGGCTCAAGAAGCTCAATGATGCCGTCGGCGAGAAAGCTGCTGCTCTTGCAGCCTATCTGGCTTCCAAGCGTGCTGCCGATGACCAGCTCAACAAGCTCAACGCTGACGTTGACGCTGCTGTTGCCGGTGCCGATGACGCCTCACCACAGGCTTTGCACGATCGCATCAATGCTCTTGATGCCGAAGAAGCTCGATTGGCCGCTATTCGCGCCGAACTGGCCGACGAAAAGGTGCAACCCGAACATCTGGATGCCGACAAGCGCGCTGAACTCGACAACCTGCGTAAGGCCGTTGATGCTGCCGCTGACAAGCTGAAGAATGCCCGAGACCAACTGCAGGGCAAGCTGAACGCTGCCATCGCTGCTGAACAACTCCAAGCCGATACCAACCACTCTCACAACGACTTGGCTGCTCTTGTACGTCAAGGCCACGAACTTCTCGTTGACAGCTCTGCTATCCCGACAAGCTTCAAGGACTTGGCCGACAAGATCCACAACGCAACCGATGTCGCCAATGGAGTTGTTGCTTCAGCAATCGCTGAGGGTGATGAAGCCATTGTGAAACCTTTGGTCGATATCATCCCAGAAGCAGGCACCGTCGAAGATGCTCTCAACCGTCGCCACAATCTGTACTTGGACTTCGTCAAGGAACGCGACAACGCCAACAACCAACTTGACACGAGCCGTCAGCCTTTGGATGCCTTTGAAGACGGAACAGCCGCAGCTTTGCGTCCTTTGGATGCCGCCGAGCAAGCCTTAGAGGCTCTCAAGGTAAGTTATACACGACATTGGTGGCACTACAGATCTAATCCCTGTTCTTCATTTCAGAACGCTCAAGCTGACCTCAGCAACCAAGCACCAATCCTCGAACGATTGCAGAAACTTTCGGAAGAACTGGATCCTCTCGACAGCGTGTATGCTGATGTGCGATTCGTCGAATCTGACTGGGATCAACTGAACCAACAGTTCGAAGACGCCCTCACTGATCTCGGCAACGAAATCACCGCTGAAAAGATCATCAATGATGGTGCTGCCAAGATTGCGGCTCAAATCGAATCCCTTGAAGCGCAATTGCCAACATCCGACAAGTCCAGCCTCATTGATGTGGCTGAACACACCGTTCCGGCACTGAAGACCGAGCTGGACCGTTTGTCTGACGCTGATAAGGATGGTCGTCGTGACCGCCGCTACGTTGCCCGTGCTGAACAACCTTCAGTTCCCGCGATCCAAGATCGTTTGGCCGCACTCAACAACGCCATTGCCGATCGCATTGACGAGTTGGATCGTCTCGACAACCAGGAACGCATCACGTTGGCTTTGCAACAAGTCGCCCTTATTGAACAAAACCCTGAGGCGCTGACCGAAGAAAAGCTCGAAGAGTTGCAAACTGCCGCTAGTGCTCTTCCTGAGAATGATCCTGCCGTTGCTGACCTTCACAACAAGCTGGCCGAAGTCCGTGCCAAGAAGGAGGCTGCTGACGCACTCAAGCGCAAGCTTGATGACCAAGTCGATGCTCTTGCTGCCAAACGCCAAAAGATCCAGGACAACGTTTTGGCTTCCTTGCCAACCAAGGGTAAGAAGTCGAAGGGCAAGAAGGAGCCGGTGCAAGTCCTCGGTGACAACCGTGATGATCAACTCATCAATCTCAAGAATGCCCTTGAAGACCTCGATTCGCATGTCACGCCGAAACTCGATGAAATCGCCCAGAAGGCCGTTGAAGGCACCGTCCCCGTGGCGAACCTTGACGCTGAGAAGGCTAAGGCAGCTGAGTTGGCCGATATCTTGCGCGACGAAATTGCCAAGAAGGAGGCTGAGAAGGCTCAAGCCGAAGCCGCCCAGAAGAGCGTCGATGAGCTCAACAAGGTGCTTGCCGCTGCCGCCGCTGTTCCCGAATCCACTGAAGCAGCCGCCGACACCACGCCTGAAGCTGCTGCCCAAGGCGTTGTCGACACCGTCAACAAGCAAGTCAATGATCTTAAGGCTGTCCTTGAGAAGATCGACGAAGAGCCTGAAGAGGCACTCGCCGCATTGACTGATGAACAACGTGCTGCCCGTGAAAAGGCTCGTGCTGATGCTGCCGATTTGCTCAAGAAGCTGTTGGACCGCTTGGCCGAGCTTCAGAAGCAGCTTGACAATCTGGCTGCCTGGAACAAGCGTAAGGAAGAACTGGACGCTGCCGCTCAACCCGTCAACGAGGCCGTCAAGAGTCTGCAAGATGAGTTCGCGACGCCTCAGCCGCTTTCGACCGTCAAGGATGGCGTGCGTCGTGCTGAAGCCCTCGCACCAGCTATCCAAGACGCTGAAAAGGCGCTCAAGAAGACACGCGACTGGGTCAAGAAGCATTTGCCCGACAACGCTGATGCCAAGGCCCACGTCGACTCTGTCAATGACGCCTTGGAAGCCGCTAAGAAGGCTCGTGATGCCCTTGCCAACCGACTCCAAGATGATTCCGAGCGCGAAGACAAGCTTGTCAACGACCAAAACGCTCTCATCGATCAGCTCAACAAGCTCGGTGACGACGCTATTGCTGTGCACAAATCCGAAGATCTCGATGGCAAACCTGCTGCCCTTGCAGCTATCCATGACCAACTGAAACCCCTCGAAGACAAACTGGCTCAACTTGAGAAGCGCGCCGCCGATCCCGATTCCGCCATCGTGCACTCTGACTCCGTCAACTTGCCACTCGTCCGTAACCGTCTCGCTGACATCGCCGCGTCGCTCAATGAACAGGAGAAGGACGCTGCCGACAAACTGGCTCTTGCTGGTCTCGCATCCAACTTGGATCGTGAGATTGGTGCTCTCCGCGACGACGTCGACAAGGCCGAACACATTGACGTTGACCCAGCCGCAACCGAAGACGATCTTCGTGCCGCTGCTGACGTCCTTGCAGCAAGTGTGCCCCACCTCGAAGCTGTCGACAAGCTTTTGGCTACCGTTGACATTCAAAACAGTCCGGAAGCCGCACAACTTGCCCAGAAGACGGTCGATGACATTACCAACCTGAGCGAACGCCGTGGCGCTGCCGAACAAAGTCTGCGCGATCGTGCCGATGCTTTGGCCGATGTCAACAAGGCTCTCAACGATGTTGCTTCCAACCTTGACAACACGACTTCGACTGCTGCCAAGCTTGCTGCCAACCCAACGGATCCCAACGTGACAGTCGCTGATGTCGACACCGTCAAGGAGCACGCCAACGCTATTGTCGATGTCCTCGACAGCTTGACGCCCGACCTCGAAGCACTGTTGCCGTTGAAGCAGCCAGCATCACGACATGCTGCTCTTCTCGATGCTGCCAAGACCGCCCTGGGCGATCTCGACAAAACTCGGGAAGCTGTCGCAACCGCAGCAGCTGATCGCGATGCCGCCAACGATCTTGGTGATCGTTTGACAGCCGCCGAAGAAGCTCTCACCAATGCTGAAAAGGCCGTCGCCGCAACTCCAGAAACTTCTGTTGAAGCCCTGGAGACGGTGAACCGCGACCAGATCAACCCTGTCGCCGACCTTATCGCCGCCATTGATGAAGCGTCCGTGCCAGCTATCGCCGCTGAAGATGCCAAGAAGCGCAAGAAGGCCCTCAAGAAGCGTCTTGCTGCACTCAAGGACAAGCACGCCAACGAACTTGCTCAAGCCAAGGAACAAGACGACTTGCTCAACAAGCTGCAAAGTGAACTTGCTGAACTCGAAGGTCTCACCGGCAACGTTACATCAACCTATGGTCCTGCCAAGGATCTTGGTGCTGCCATTGAAGACCGCGATGCTCTCAATAAGATCACTGAACGTGTTGGACCGTTGCCCATCGATCAAGTAGCGGACAAGTCTACCCGTGATGCCCTTGCAAAGCGTGCAGATGCTATCCGTTCCGAAGCCGGTGGTCTGGCCGCGGCTTTGTCCGACGAAATCAACAAGGAAGACCAACTCCTGCGTGACGGCCAAGACGTGCTTCACAAGCTCAACGAACTTGGTGCCCAAGTCGTTGCTATCGGTAGCGGTGGCAAGCCTGAAGATGAGCTCAAGCAATTGAGCGACTTGCAAGAATCTCTTCGCAAGTTGCGCAAACCTGCTGAAGCCGTCGACAGCAAACTGCAAGCCGAATCACCGCACGTCAAGCACGGCCTTGAAGGCGAAAACCTGCCAGCCCGCGTTGACCAGCTTCAAGACAGCCTGATTGCCAAGCGCAAGGACCTCGAAGACCAACTTCAACTGGCGACACTTGCACCTGTCATTGATGACACCGCCAAGATTGTTACCGAGAAGGTCGAAGCTTTGGCTACCGCCTTCCCTGACAACCTCAATGACCAACAGCAACAACTTGAAGACTTGGCCGCTCAGAAGCGCACGCTCGAAGACCTCGTCGACAAGCTGCCTGAAGGCCCCGAAGGCGACAAACAACGCGAACAAGTCCAATGGAACCTTTCCCGTTTGGGCGATTGGCTCAAGAAGCTCAATGATGCCGTCGGCGAGAAAGCTGCTGCTCTTGCAGCCTATCTGGCTTCCAAGCGTGCTGCCGATGACCAGCTCAACAAGCTCAACGCTGACGTTGACGCTGCTGTTGCCGGTGCCGATGACGCCTCACCACAGGCTTTGCACGATCGCATCAATGCTCTTGATGCCGAAGAAGCTCGATTGGCCGCTATTCGCGCCGAACTGGCCGACGAAAAGGTGCAACCCGAACATCTGGATGCCGACAAGCGCGCTGAACTCGACAACCTGCGTAAGGCCGTTGATGCTGCCGCTGACAAGCTGAAGAATGCCCGAGACCAACTGCAGGGCAAGCTGAACGCTGCCATCGCTGCTGAACAACTCCAAGCCGATACCAACCACTCTCACAACGACTTGGCTGCTCTTGTACGTCAAGGCCACGAACTTCTCGTTGACAGCTCTGCTATCCCGACAAGCTTCAAGGACTTGGCCGACAAGATCCACAACGCAACCGATGTCGCCAATGGAGTTGTTGCTTCAGCAATCGCTGAGGGTGATGAAGCCATTGTGAAACCTTTGGTCGATATCATCCCAGAAGCAGGCACCGTCGAAGATGCTCTCAACCGTCGCCACAATCTGTACTTGGACTTCGTCAAGGAACGCGACAACGCCAACAACCAACTTGACACGAGCCGTCAGCCTTTGGATGCCTTTGAAGACGGAACAGCCGCAGCTTTGCGTCCTTTGGATGCCGCCGAGCAAGCCTTAGAGGCTCTCAAGGTAAGTTATACACGACATTGGTGGCACTACAGATCTAATCCCTGTTCTTCATTTCAGAACGCTCAAGCTGACCTCAGCAACCAAGCACCAATCCTCGAACGATTGCAGAAACTTTCGGAAGAACTGGATCCTCTCGACAGCGTGTATGCTGATGTGCGATTCGTCGAATCTGACTGGGATCAACTGAACCAACAGTTCGAAGACGCCCTCACTGATCTCGGCAACGAAATCACCGCTGAAAAGATCATCAATGATGGTGCTGCCAAGATTGCGGCTCAAATCGAATCCCTTGAAGCGCAATTGCCAACATCCGACAAGTCCAGCCTCATTGATGTGGCTGAACACACCGTTCCGGCACTGAAGACCGAGCTGGACCGTTTGTCTGACGCTGATAAGGATGGTCGTCGTGACCGCCGCTACGTTGCCCGTGCTGAACAACCTTCAGTTCCCGCGATCCAAGATCGTTTGGCCGCACTCAACAACGCCATTGCCGATCGCATTGACGAGTTGGATCGTCTCGACAACCAGGAACGCATCACGTTGGCTTTGCAACAAGTCGCCCTTATTGAACAAAACCCTGAGGCGCTGACCGAAGAAAAGCTCGAAGAGTTGCAAACTGCCGCTAGTGCTCTTCCTGAGAATGATCCTGCCGTTGCTGACCTTCACAACAAGCTGGCCGAAGTCCGTGCCAAGAAGGAGGCTGCTGACGCACTCAAGCGCAAGCTTGATGACCAAGTCGATGCTCTTGCTGCCAAACGCCAAAAGATCCAGGACAACGTTTTGGCTTCCTTGCCAACCAAGGGTAAGAAGTCGAAGGGCAAGAAGGAGCCGGTGCAAGTCCTCGGTGACAACCGTGATGATCAACTCATCAATCTCAAGAATGCCCTTGAAGACCTCGATTCGCATGTCACGCCGAAACTCGATGAAATCGCCCAGAAGGCCGTTGAAGGCACCGTCCCCGTGGCGAACCTTGACGCTGAGAAGGCTAAGGCAGCTGAGTTGGCCGATATCTTGCGCGACGAAATTGCCAAGAAGGAGGCTGAGAAGGCTCAAGCCGAAGCCGCCCAGAAGAGCGTCGATGAGCTCAACAAGGTGCTTGCCGCTGCCGCCGCTGTTCCCGAATCCACTGAAGCAGCCGCCGACACCACGCCTGAAGCTGCTGCCCAAGGCGTTGTCGACACCGTCAACAAGCAAGTCAATGATCTTAAGGCTGTCCTTGAGAAGATCGACGAAGAGCCTGAAGAGGCACTCGCCGCATTGACTGATGAACAACGTGCTGCCCGTGAAAAGGCTCGTGCTGATGCTGCCGATTTGCTCAAGAAGCTGTTGGACCGCTTGGCCGAGCTTCAGAAGCAGCTTGACAATCTGGCTGCCTGGAACAAGCGTAAGGAAGAACTGGACGCTGCCGCTCAACCCGTCAACGAGGCCGTCAAGAGTCTGCAAGATGAGTTCGCGACGCCTCAGCCGCTTTCGACCGTCAAGGATGGCGTGCGTCGTGCTGAAGCCCTCGCACCAGCTATCCAAGACGCTGAAAAGGCGCTCAAGAAGACACGCGACTGGGTCAAGAAGCATTTGCCCGACAACGCTGATGCCAAGGCCCACGTCGACTCTGTCAATGACGCCTTGGAAGCCGCTAAGAAGGCTCGTGATGCCCTTGCCAACCGACTCCAAGATGATTCCGAGCGCGAAGACAAGCTTGTCAACGACCAAAACGCTCTCATCGATCAGCTCAACAAGCTCGGTGACGACGCTATTGCTGTGCACAAATCCGAAGATCTCGATGGCAAACCTGCTGCCCTTGCAGCTATCCATGACCAACTGAAACCCCTCGAAGACAAACTGGCTCAACTTGAGAAGCGCGCCGCCGATCCCGATTCCGCCATCGTGCACTCTGACTCCGTCAACTTGCCACTCGTCCGTAACCGTCTCGCTGACATCGCCGCGTCGCTCAATGAACAGGAGAAGGACGCTGCCGACAAACTGGCTCTTGCTGGTCTCGCATCCAACTTGGATCGTGAGATTGGTGCTCTCCGCGACGACGTCGACAAGGCCGAACACATTGACGTTGACCCAGCCGCAACCGAAGACGATCTTCGTGCCGCTGCTGACGTCCTTGCAGCAAGTGTGCCCCACCTCGAAGCTGTCGACAAGCTTTTGGCTACCGTTGACATTCAAAACAGTCCGGAAGCCGCACAACTTGCCCAGAAGACGGTCGATGACATTACCAACCTGAGCGAACGCCGTGGCGCTGCCGAACAAAGTCTGCGCGATCGTGCCGATGCTTTGGCCGATGTCAACAAGGCTCTCAACGATGTTGCTTCCAACCTTGACAACACGACTTCGACTGCTGCCAAGCTTGCTGCCAACCCAACGGATCCCAACGTGACAGTCGCTGATGTCGACACCGTCAAGGAGCACGCCAACGCTATTGTCGATGTCCTCGACAGCTTGACGCCCGACCTCGAAGCACTGTTGCCGTTGAAGCAGCCAGCATCACGACATGCTGCTCTTCTCGATGCTGCCAAGACCGCCCTGGGCGATCTCGACAAAACTCGGGAAGCTGTCGCAACCGCAGCAGCTGATCGCGATGCCGCCAACGATCTTGGTGATCGTTTGACAGCCGCCGAAGAAGCTCTCACCAATGCTGAAAAGGCCGTCGCCGCAACTCCAGAAACTTCTGTTGAAGCCCTGGAGACGGTGAACCGCGACCAGATCAACCCTGTCGCCGACCTTATCGCCGCCATTGATGAAGCGTCCGTGCCAGCTATCGCCGCTGAAGATGCCAAGAAGCGCAAGAAGGCCCTCAAGAAGCGTCTTGCTGCACTCAAGGACAAGCACGCCAACGAACTTGCTCAAGCCAAGGAACAAGACGACTTGCTCAACAAGCTGCAAAGTGAACTTGCTGAACTCGAAGGTCTCACCGGCAACGTTACATCAACCTATGGTCCTGCCAAGGATCTTGGTGCTGCCATTGAAGACCGCGATGCTCTCAATAAGATCACTGAACGTGTTGGACCGTTGCCCATCGATCAAGTAGCGGACAAGTCTACCCGTGATGCCCTTGCAAAGCGTGCAGATGCTATCCGTTCCGAAGCCGGTGGTCTGGCCGCGGCTTTGTCCGACGAAATCAACAAGGAAGACCAACTCCTGCGTGACGGCCAAGACGTGCTTCACAAGCTCAACGAACTTGGTGCCCAAGTCGTTGCTATCGGTAGCGGTGGCAAGCCTGAAGATGAGCTCAAGCAATTGAGCGACTTGCAAGAATCTCTTCGCAAGTTGCGCAAACCTGCTGAAGCCGTCGACAGCAAACTGCAAGCCGAATCACCGCACGTCAAGCACGGCCTTGAAGGCGAAAACCTGCCAGCCCGCGTTGACCCAGCTTCAAGACAGCCTGATTGCCAAGCGCAAGGACCTCGAAGACCAACTTCAACTGGCGACACTTGCACCTGTCATTGATGACACCGCCAAGATTGTTACCGAGAAGGTCGAAGCTTTGGCTACCGCCTTCCCTGACAACCTCAATGACCAACAGCAACAACTTGAAGACTTGGCCGCTCAGAAGCGCACGCTCGAAGACCTCGTCGACAAGCTGCCTGAAGGCCCCGAAGGCGACAAACAACGCGAACAAGTCCAATGGAACCTTTCCCGTTTGGGCGATGGCTCAAGAAGCTCAATGATGCCGTCGGCGAGAAAGCTGCTGCTCTTGCAGCCTATCTGGCTTCCAAGCGTGCTGCCGATGACCAGCTCAACAGCTCAACGCTGACGTTGACGCTGCTGTTGCCGGTGCCGATGACGCCTCACCACAGGCTTTGCACGATCGCATCAATGCTCTTGATGCCGAAGAAGCTCGATTGGCCGCTATTCGCGCCGAACTGGCCGACGAAAAGGTGCAACCCGAACATCTGGATGCCGACAAGCGCGCTGAACTCGACAACCTGCGTAAGGCCGTTGATGCTGCCGCTGACAAGCTGAAGAATGCCCGAGACCAACTGAGGGCAAGCTGAACGCTGCCATCGCTGCTGAACAACTCCAAGCCGATACCAACCACTCTCACAACGACTTGGCTGCTCTTGTACGTCAAGGCCACGAACTTCTCGTTGACAGCTCTGCTATCCCGACAAGCTTCAAGGACTTGGCCGACAAGATCCACAACGCAACCGATGTCGCCAATGGAGTTGTTGCTTCAGCAATCGCTGAGGGTGATGAAGCCATTGTGAAACCTTTGGTCGATATCATCCCAGAAGCAGGCACCGTCGAAGATGCTCTCAACCGTCGCCACAATCTGTACTTGGACTTCGTCAAGGAACGCGACAACGCCAACAACCAACTTGACACGAGCCGTCAGCCTTTGGATGCCTTTGAAGACGGAACAGCCGCAGCTTTGCGTCCTTTGGATGCCGCCGAGCAAGCCTTAGAGGCTCTCAAGGTAAGTTATACACGACATTGGTGGCACTACAGATCTAATCCCTGTTCTTCATTTCAGAACGCTCAAGCTGACCTCAGCAACCAAGCACCAATCCTCGAACGATTGCAGAAACTTTCGGAAGAACTGGATCCTCTCGACAGCGTGTATGCTGATGTGCGATTCGTCGAATCTGACTGGGATCAACTGAACCAACAGTTCGAAGACGCCCCTCACTGATCTCGGCAACGAAATCACCGCTGAAAAGATCATCAATGATGGTGCTGCCAAGATTGCGGCTCAAATCGAATCCCTTGAAGCGCATTGCCAACATCCGACAGTCCAGCCTCATTGATGTGGCTGAACACACCGTTCCGGCACTGAAGACCGAGCTGGACCGTTTGTCTGACGCTGATAAGGATGGTCGTCGTGACCGCCGCTACGTTGCCCGTGCTGAACAACCTTCAGTTCCCGCGATCCAAGATCGTTTGGCCGCACTCAACAACGCCATTGCCGATCGCATTGACGAGTTGGATCGTCTCGACAACCAGGAACGCATCACGTTGGCTTTGCAACAAGTCGCCCTTATTGAACAAAACCCTGAGGCGCTGACCGAAGAAAAGCTCGAAGAGTTGCAAACTGCCGCTAGTGCTCTTCCTGAGAATGATCCTGCCGTTGCTGACCTTCACAACAAGCTGGCCGAAGTCCGTGCCAAGAAGGAGGCTGCTGACGCACTCAAGCGCAAGCTTGATGACCAAGTCGATGCTCTTGCTGCCAAACGCCAAAAGATCCAGGACAACGTTTTGGCTTCCTTGCCAACCAAGGGTAAGAAGTCGAAGGGCAAGAAGGAGCCGGTGCAAGTCCTCGGTGACAACCGTGATGATCAACTCATCAATCTCAAGAATGCCCTTGAAGACCTCGATTCGCATGTCACGCCGAAACTCGATGAAATCGCCCAGAAGGCCGTTGAAGGCACCGTCCCCGTGGCGAACCTTGACGCTGAGAAGGCTAAGGCAGCTGAGTTGGCCGATATCTTGCGCGACGAAATTGCCAAGAAGGAGGCTGAGAAGGCTCAAGCCGAAGCCGCCCAGAAGAGCGTCGATGAGCTCAACAAGGTGCTTGCCGCTGCCGCCGCTGTTCCCGAATCCACTGAAGCAGCCGCCGACACCACGCCTGAAGCTGCTGCCCAAGGCGTTGTCGACACCGTCAACAAGCAAGTCAATGATCTTAAGGCTGTCCTTGAAGATCGACGAAGAGCCTGAAGAGGCACTCGCCGCATTGACTGATGAACAACGTGCTGCCCGTGAAAAGGCTCGTGCTGATGCTGCCGATTTGCTCAAGAAGCTGTTGGACCGCTTGGCCGAGCTTCAGAAGCAGCTTGACAATCTGGCTGCCTGGAACAAGCGTAAGGAAGAACTGGACGCTGCCGCTCAACCCGTCAACGAGGCCGTCAAGAGTCTGCAAGATGAGTTCGCGACGCCTCAGCCGCTTTCGACCGTCAAGGATGGCGTGCGTCGTGCTGAAGCCCTCGCACCAGCTATCCAAGACGCTGAAAAGGCGCTCAAGAAGACACGCGACTGGGTCAAGAAGCATTTGCCCGACAACGCTGATGCCAAGGCCCACGTCGACTCTGTCAATGACGCCTTGGAAGCCGCTAAGAAGGCTCGTGATGCCCTTGCCAACCGACTCCAAGATGATTCCGAGCGCGAAGACAAGCTTGTCAACGACCAAAACGCTCTCATCGATCAGCTCAACAAGCTCGGTGACGACGCTATTGCTGTGCACAAATCCGAAGATCTCGATGGCAAACCTGCTGCCCTTGCAGCTATCCATGACCAACTGAAACCCCTCGAAGACAAACTGGCTCAACTTGAAGCGCGCCGCCGATCCCGATTCCGCCATCGTGCACTCTGACTCCGTCAACTTGCCACTCGTCCGTAACCGTCTCGCTGACATCGCCGCGTCGCTCAATGAACAGGAGAAGGACGCTGCCGACAAACTGGCTCTTGCTGGTCTCGCATCCAACTTGGATCGTGAGATTGGTGCTCTCCGCGACGACGTCGACAAGGCCGAACACATTGACGTTGACCCAGCCGCAACCGAAGACGATCTTCGTGCCGCTGCTGACGTCCTTGCAGCAAGTGTGCCCCACCTCGAAGCTGTCGACAAGCTTTTGGCTACCGTTGACATTCAAAACAGTCCGGAAGCCGCACAACTTGCCCAGAAGACGGTCGATGACATTACCAACCTGAGCGAACGCCGTGGCGCTGCCGAACAAAGTCTGCGCGATCGTGCCGATGCTTTGGCCGATGTCAACAAGGCTCTCAACGATGTTGCTTCCAACCTTGACAACACGACTTCGACTGCTGCCAAGCTTGCTGCCAACCCAACGGATCCCAACGTGACAGTCGCTGATGTCGACACCGTCTAGGAGCACGCCAACGCTATTGTCGATGTCCTCGACAGCTTGACGCCCGACCTCGAAGCACTGTTGCCGTTGAAGCAGCCAGCATCACGACATGCTGCTCTTCTCGATGCTGCCAAGACCGCCCTGGGCGATCTCGACAAAACTCGGGAAGCTGTCGCAACCGCAGCAGCTGATCGCGATGCCGCCAACGATCTTGGTGATCGTTTGACAGCGCCGAAGAAGCTCTCACCAATGCTGAAAAGGCCGTCGCCGCAACTCCAGAAACTTCTGTTGAAGCCCTGGAGACGGTGAACCGCGACCAGATCAACCCTGTCGCCGACCTTATCGCCGCCATTGATGAAGCGTCCGTGCCAGCTATCGCCGCTGAAGATGCCAAGAAGCGCAAGAAGGCCCTCAAGAAGCGTCTTGCTGCACTCAAGGACAAGCACGCCAACGAACTTGCTCAAGCCAAGGAACAAGACGACTTGCTC